>OZ005680.1:19761406-21123330 GCA_963930675.1 Gnaphalium uliginosum | reverse complement strand
TGACTCCTTAATTACCAAATTTAGTGAGACTGATATTGCTAGCAACGACCACCTTTACGACAGTTAAGAACTCCAGCACCAGCAGTGATGGTACCAACCAATGTAGATGACTTTGCACCCAAACTAGAGGCCCGAGCATAGCTGGCAGCAGCCCCCGCACCAGATGGGATGAAATAAGCCCCATTAAGAAGTAGGTCACCCTCTGATCTCCAGTTCCATCCATGCCAATGGCTTCTATCTGTATCCACCCTTTTAGTAACCTAAAATAATACAAATTTTGAATCCATCTGAATTAAAAAAGTACTAAAGTTTAAAAAGGAAATGAAGGGATAAATAAATCAAGTTTATATTGGTACCTCTTTTGCAAATGGATTTGCTGGGGCAAGGTATCTGTTTCCTTGGCTATTGATGGTTGGGCTTGCACTTCCACCAATGGCATACATCTCCCAATGTGTGTAGTCATTGTTCACCACATGAAAATACCCATGTCTGCATCTGTAGTGAGTTCACAAAAACAATATTATTACAAAATTTAATCCAATTTTAGACTAAACTGAATTAGTAGGCTGTAAGCCAAAAAAAATAGACTTTGATATGAACCATTTGACCCATTCCTATTACAAGTAACATTTTTATTTGAGCCTTTTGAGATAAAACAGAACCCAATTTAACCCCTTAGTAAGTAAACGGGTCATTATTTAAACACCTATTCCTTTTAACTTTATCCAATATTTGGTATACCTTGGCATTCTTTGGATAAGGCCTTCTCCAAAATGATTGTAGGCAATGGTCACTTGCATCAGTTTGTCTCTAAAATAAGTGTCACTATGGCCCAGCAATATTACCTGCATTAAATGTTAGAGTTATTAGATTTCTCAAGTAGTAAAAGGGATTTTATATTTTAATTTATCCAGATTTACACACCTCGTTGTGATGAGTGAAGTAATTGTTTGAAATAGTGATGGCAGTAGAACCCATGACAGCATCCACAAGTCCATCAGCACAATTCGAAAGAGAATTATGATCAACCCAAATATGACTAGACCCGAAAATGGAAATCGCATCACCATCAGCCATTGTTCTCCAACCGTAATGGGAAGGCGAGCTTCTCACCAATGCATTCCCAGTCGGTTTACAGTCATGGATATGTAAACCATGAATAATGACGTTGGTAACAAACTGGACTGTAATGCATGCTCCATTAGCAATGTGTACATTGACCCCACGAGCATCGATAGTCTTGAAACTGTTCATGATAAGTTCTTGCTTCAATTGGATCACCATGTCACGTTTAAAGACAATCCACAATGGTTCTTCTTGGATGACAGCATGGCGTAGGGTGCCAGGTCGTGGGTTAACCGGGTCATCATCACCAGCATCAGTGACCACATAATACCGTCCATCACGTCCTCCAATTGCATTCCGCCCAAACCCAATGCCACAATCAGCCAGGCGCTTGCGGTTGCGCCTCCAGTTAGGGTCACACCGCCAGCAGTCATCAATTGGATTACCAGTACCACACGAAAAATACCCAAGTTTCCTCCTTAGTGTGCTGTTTCTCATGCTCCTGTTCAACATATACCTCAAAAATCATTATGGTAATAAAAAAAGTTACATTCTTTACCAATAATTTGACTTTTACTGTCATTGTTATCCACATTATATTAGTTCCTATCAAATATTACTACCTATAATGTTCAACTTTTATCATTTGAATGTTGCGGACCAATTGAACAGTATGCAATAATTCTCAATAATTATAAGAATATGCACCACAAAACTAGAAAGATATGAGCTATCTCTGTATTCTGTCGGTGGCCATAAATTGTACCTAAATACAATGGCCAACAACCAAACAGCTACCTTAATTTGAGAAAGCGAATTATGTACTCATTTTAATTGGAGACAAAAAAGACTCGAGTTCTTATTAACCTTCAAATAAATTAAAGGTGTCACATGTCAAAGATAGCTTTTAAGTCACAAACTATGGTTACTGGAGGAATCAGAGAAAACCTAATTAGTTGCTTTTGGTTGCACATGAACATATACCTTCTATAATGGAAACTTAGCAGACATGATCACATTTAAGCTATTGACAATAATTCAAATAGAAAACCAACTTTGACTGACCACCCTTGACTGAAAATAATGTTCTGACTCTTCAAATAACAGTCTCTCAATAAAATCCAATATTATTGACATTTGGATTTTGCTAGAAAGTGGTCCTAAAGATGTCAAAATCTTCAAATCTTGGATGCCCAAGATCTAAGGTCATATTATATTCCTTTATAAGCATATAATGCAGCTTCAAAATTATATCCAAAACATAGATTGGCTCAAGTGTTTAACATGGGCAGCATTAAATTTATAAATTAACAAGAAGATTAAAGCAAATTGGTAGTCAGTTAGGTACAAGCATATGTGAAGGAAAAAAGAGGAAATGACATTAATGCAAGACCCCATGTGGGAGCTGAAGACATATGCACATAGTGTATGTTCAATTAAGGTCCTGTTACTATAGACAGCAGGAGCACATGGTGCTTGAATTCAACCTTGTTCTTACAGTGAATTTTAACAAAAAGAGAAATTTTTGAAAACCCCATCTATGTGAAAGCAAAATGTCTCCAAATGCCATTAAATGTGAATTATAGAGTAATAAACATCAAGAACCACAAATAAATAAAAAAAGATTTTGTGAGTTAGATATGTGATGCCCACAACAACCACTATTTAAAACAGGCACAATTAATGATTTTATTTATCAGCACCTTTCCATTTCTACAATAAATATCATTTCGGTGTGCTTTATTTACATTGACATGTTGTGTGATAAATAAATGTGACATATTTACTGCAACTAGCTAATTCTTGGGTATGTTGTGTGTTCAGATTTATCTGTTTCCAAGTATTTCAGAATTTGTCAATTTTGTATGCATTCAAGTGTACATAATAAATAACTAAATATACATATAGAGATAGAAATCCGTACATTTCAACCATAGCCACAACCTCTTCAGGATCTTGGACTGCCTTTTCGTTCAAAATCTCAATCTCCTTAATTCTGCATTTACAAATAAATCGAAACCAAATTTGGTAAAGCAGCAAAATATTATCAATGTACAAAACAGGCTAGGGGTAACTTGGTATATGTAACAAAAGTTGAAAGGTAAAAAATATATATGTAGTATTTAAAATTTCGTGACATAACATATATGCTGTTAACAAGATGTACGTATTTGTGTATCTTTATAAGTATATCTGTCATTCTTCCAAAAAACTGAAAGTGACATATACCAAAAAACACAGCCAAAAAGGAAAATGTCATTAAATACAACCAATTCATTAAGGTGTGTGTAACAAGTGAGCAACCGACATATATAATCATCTAATAAATATATTTATATATTTTTTTAAACATCTATTATATATCTCTGACAATATTACAATGCATATGTGTGATATTAACTAAATGTGACTCAAAAGTACAAAAAATACTCGTGCACAACCGTGTAATGTAAATTGTAATTCGCGTGTGTGTGTTTTTAGTGTGTGAGAGATAAAAACAAAACGGACGTCGTATGTTACGTTTAAAACCGTTATTTGTAAACGGTTTCTATTACTAACAGAAAAAAATATCCCCCGAATCTGTGTAAAATGACGGTATTATCCCCAAAGATGCTTTTTAGTTTTTAGAATGTTGGGTGTATTATACACGGATTGGAATCCGGAGATGAAGAAACGGTAAATAAACGGCCAGATCTTAACCAACTCGGAATCTTCACGGCTGAGATTTGAGCTACTTTTTTTCTTTTTTATCAAAACCTAATCTAACGGTGAGGATTTAGTTAAACAAATAAAATCAACGGTTAGGATAGAACATCAAAGAAGCGGTACTAAAATTTGGCAAAGTACTGAGTCGACTCAGTGAGTGAGTGACTTTAAGTTTCAGTTACCTAGCCGCCATTGATGAGTTGTTCGAGCTCTGCAACTCTTCAATCTCGCTACTCCTGTATAATAATAACATAATAAACAACAAACGTGAGCCTAAATTATAACTTGATAAAATTGAATACTAAAAATATGCTCTCTCAATTTCAAGTTACCAATAATGTCGGAAACTAGTAATGCGCATAAATAAAATTGTGAAAACAGAGTGAATATATAATTAAATAAATAAGCAGAATTGAGGTAAAAATATGGAGTTGAGACCTAGGGTTTGTGGAAGAAGAAGAAGAGGCTGTGATGACAGCAACAAGTAAGATGAATGATGAGAGATAGATGGATTTTTTAGGTATCGCCATTGTACACACAAACACTCGAATGTTGTTTTACGATGAAAACGTTGAGAGACAAAATGTTGTGTGTGTGTTTTTAAGGAGTGAATGTATGTATGAGGATGAAATTGAAAACGAATATAAAGGAAGTGTGGAACAGTGGAAGGAGGGAGTACGAATAAAAGATGCAGGCAGGCCCAATGTCTAAACGGCCTCATTTATAGGATTTTTATTTTATTTTCACCGGGTAATGCACTGTACGGTTATCGTACTCTTTAAAAAAGTTTACTTGGGTCATTGTACTATTTTTGCGTTTATTCAGATCTTTGTACTAAAAATTTTATACCTTTAAGTTATTGTACTAAAAATTATACCCATGAGTTATTATACTATATGAAAATATGAATTTATTTCATTATACTATTTTTTCCCTTTTAGATAACTAAACTTTGGAAACGTAATATTTTCAAATCATTAAAAGTTTTAAAACAGCTATTTGAAAATATCATTATATGGTTCAAAAATATATGTGTTAATTATGGTTGTGTATAAATGTTTTTTAATTTTAAATTAAATATTTTAATTAATGATGGTGGCTAAATATTTGAACATTATGTGTTTGTAAAGTAGTAAACGAACCAAACAAGCTCAAGTGATGTTTATTCGTTTACGTTTGTTCAATTATGTTGGTTTTTGTTTGTCGACTTAACAAACGAACATCAAACAATTCATTTTTTTAAGAACGAACAATAACAAAAAAATTCATTTCGTTTTAAGCATTCATGGTCATTTATTTGTTTACAAACATCATTTGAGTTTCTTTATAACTCTACACACACATAATATTCAAATATTTATCTACCACCATTAATTAAAATACTTGATATAAAGTTGAAAATTATTTATACACAACTACAATTAACTTATATATGAATGAAGTGTATAATAATATTTTTGAAATGCTATTTTGAAAAAGTTGAATGATTTGAATAACATATTCTAAAAGTTCAGTTGCTTAAATGACCAAAAAATAATATAATGAAATAAATGAATAATTTATATACTACAATAACTTAAAAGTATAAATTTTTTAGTACAATGATCCGAATAGACGCAAAAATAGTACAATGATCAAAATGAACTTTTTTGAAGAGTACAGTGACCCTCCGGTACATTAACCCTATTTTCACTGTACAAAAGTTAGTATGGTAAATTCATTATATTTTTGTAAAAAATATATCCTACCTTTTTTGGACCGATACTTTTGTAAAAAAATATGCTTTGCTTTTTTATAAAATATAAAAAATGCTTATTACAAAACACTTCAAATTGATTTTAAACATTTCATTTATGATTCTAAAATATACTTGGCTTTCTTTTGAAAAATAAATGACTGCAAATATGTAATTATATAACGTTTATCCAATTCAACATGCGATAAATGGTCATGTAAAACGGATAATTTGAAAATATGTAACTACATAACGTTTATCCAATTCAATTGCTATCATGCAACTATATCAATGTCTCATGTCGGTTTATTTCTTCAACATCTAATTTGCACTCATGGCCGACTACATGTTTCACTTTCGATCTAGAGTTAAAAAACAAAAGCGGATTAAGGGTCTTGATTTGCAACAAAGACAAAACGAAAACTCCACGATTAACGTAGTTTACACTTAATTTTTGCAACATTTATAGTTTACATTATTTGAGTGTATACTTTTTATCTTTTAAACTTCAAAATTCGTTGTATCCTTTATAGCTTGGTTAAGTTTATCTTATACAATTATTTTCATTTTCAATGATATTGTACATTTAAATTACCAACAATAATTTATTGAGGCATTAAACTACTTACAAACTAAACGTATAACTGTACTTTAAAAACGATCGTGAATCACACAGGCTCAGACCTAGTTGTTTCATATAACTTATTGCGTTAATTAATTGTGAAATACTTTACATATTTTACATATTTCCGTAACTTCATTAACGTGGCGTCAATGATTGTATTTCAAAGAGAATCCTCATCATCATTTTGTCAAATGATGGAGTAGTAATTAGTAAACGTCTCCTAAATTAAACTGTAGATTGCATAAATAAATGATTTTACTGAGTAATCATAAACTAATTGTCATTATTACTTGAAATCATAATGATCAAATAACTATAACTATTTTCTCTATATAAAAAAATGTTATTTTACAAGTTGTATCTCATTTCCTTATTATACTAGTTATATATACAAGTCAAACGTTATTTATATAAAAAAAAAGTTATTTTACAAGTTGCGTCTCATTTCCTTATTATACTAATTATACAATTCAAATGTTATTTCTTATCAGTACATACATGGGTGGAGCTAGAAATTTTAAATTCAGAGAGCAACAAAAAATTTCATTTTTTTCTACAATTTATTTTATAAAAATTTCGAATTTTCCTACCCATAAAAATTTAGTTTTTTTTATATAAATTGAAATTTATTGAGGGAGCCTCTGTCAACTTCTAGATCCGACCCCTGGGTACATGTATATTATTCTACTCCGTCCGTCCTAAAATATGTGTTCACAATAAGATTATACAACGTTTAAGGAAAACATAATCAGTACACTGTGTAAGAGAAAAATGTTAACCTTACTTTTTGCACAGTCTTCTATGAATCGATTTTGTAAAAATTAAATTGTGGAAAATTGGTAAAACTAGTATATTATTTTTTAAAGTGGATACTTATTTTAAGATAAATAAAATTGAAAAAATGAACACTTATTTTAAAATGAATAAGTAAAATCTTATCATTCGAAACACAATCATTCGTCCCCATGAATTCGATCATATGGTCGTATCTCATCGTGCATGTTGAAAGAAAGTGCTAACTTACATGCCAATATTCTTTTATCAAACTAATTCGAACATGATTGCTATCGACAGCTATATATATATATATATATATATATATATATATATATATATATATATATATATATATATGCCAAAAGTCAACATTTAAATTAAAATAAACTTATAACACAAATACTCAATTTAATTAGAAGTAATTAATGGTTATTGGCATTTAATTAAAGTATATGTAAACAACATTAATTTATGCACACGTTTTAAAGTACAACATTTATTGTGATCCCTTTGTGAGTTGATCTTTTAACGTTATATATATGACATTCTTTAGCCAATAACTAACCATAAAATTTAACGTAACTTAGACCCAATAGATAGTTAATTTAGTTAACTCTTTTTACATGTGAATGGTTGGTCATTAATTATAAACCTCTCTTAAATTTTTCATAATGTGTTTCATTGATTAATTAGTATAGTATAGGGTTTTTAAAGGGTACCCAAATCTAACTAATTTTTAAAACCTTTAACATCAAGCAACAAAAAGGGAATTTTAATAAAATAAATTTATTTATTGCAGCAATTATATTGCATCATTTAATGTATTAATAAAGATACAATAAGGGCAAAGGATGTGATGGAGTATTTTCGATTTTTAAGAACTAGATTTTGGACAAAAACGAATTGTCTTGATTTTGACATGAAAAAACTCATTTAGAGTTGGAAAAACAAATTAACAAGTGAGAAAAAAAAAGATGAATATATGGAAAATGTCACTTTTAAATTTTGTGGTTTGGATCTTTACAAAAGTAGCAAGAAAACAATTGAGAAAAGCATACTAACTTTCCAATTTAAAGTTGGTTAATGCTCTCTATGCACGTAAGTTACTGTTTTTATTTTTATAAAAACGATTGTATATTTGTAAAAGTAACTATTACCAAGCAAAAATCATCACACTCTTAATTTCTAAAAAAAACTTATCTCAAAAATAAGAGCAAAATTGTTGTTTACTTATCTTATATATTGATATTCAAGTTATTTTGTTGATGGAAAATATTGTTAGGACAGAGGGAGTAAATAAGAAAAACTGTACAAACCAACGTTAAGATATACATCAAATAAATATTTAGCTTGATTTATGAGCTGAATTAAAATTCCTCAAATTGATTACATTTTCATCAGCAATTAGAAAAATAAGATATCAAAATATTATATATATATATATATATATATATATACACACACACACAAAATTTTTAAACTCGTGTATACACACAGATTATTAAATTTGTATTTAATTTTTAAAAATATTTATAACTAAAATAGATGGAAAACGTTTATGCCTTCGACGTAGTTGACAAATAGAAGCGATCAATGTTGACGAAACAATAGTGGATGGAGAGAATGTGAGCCCGATCTTTTATTTTTTTTTTAATATCTTTTTATTGGTTAAATATTTATTCGTGAGTTACTTTTCAATTTGTTCCACACTATATCACTATATATAAAAATGGTTTAAAGTATTGAACTTAATGTTAGAGTTCACACTCACTAACAAATTGGATTGGTTCAGGTGCTCCTGAGTATAAAAATAAGTTATTAAGGTAAACATGTATGAATTTAAACACAATGAACTTTGAAAGTGAAATATCAACGTAAAGAGAGATTACAATATCAATTAAACTAATAATAAATTATAATATAATACTAATTACTAACTTATAGATCTTTTGGGACGCATGTACCATTGATTTGTAATTTGAATATAAAACAATACTCGGTGAATCTTTTATCACTCGTAATATCTTATTCATAATGTAATTTTTATATTACTTTAACAAGCATAACTATATTAGTATTATGTTTGTAAAGGAGTTTTAAAGTATTTTGTTAAAAGTTTTTTTATTTGTTATCATGATTTACGAATAATATGTAATATGATTTTTCATGCTATTGATTATCATTGGTAGGGTGTTTATTATTTGGTTTAATTGAATAAATCAACCGATCCATATATTGTTTGGATATTTTGGATTAGGTTATTTGGATTTTGATTTGATTTTTGGGTGATACTAGATAAGGAATCAGTTTAATGGTTCGGTTTTAGTTTGAATATTTTCAATTAGGGACCACTCAAAAAAACAAATAAGCATCAGTTGTTAATACTTATCTTTGATAATTCAATTTTGATAGCTGACATACAACTATAATTACTCATATAACTCAATTACCTCGAATACAAATCCATTTTATCCAAATGACCAAATATGAACAATTAAAATGTTTTTACTTAGTATTTGGGCAATTCAATTATCTTAATAATCTAAATTATAATTTAAGACTTTTATTTGGCTAAATTGAAACTCAGCCGAATAACTCAAACTCTTACTTGGTTAGTTTGAATTGGGTGACATATAGTTTGAATTGAGTCTCAAGTGGATTAAGAGTTGACCAAAAGCTAAATAAACCAAATCAGATAACTCTATTAACTCGAAACACGGCCGATTAAACATCCCTAGTCATTGGGATACCTGTATGCCTACTTTCAATGGATAATATCACTAATCTTAACAAAAATTAAAAATTTAATTAATAACTATCATTTTGATTATGAAAAATATATATATTAAAGATAATATATTATGAAATATTAAAGACTTGAATATCGGTTCATTACTTTCACTATATTTAAAAACATTTATGGTTTCAAAATGTTTTAAGTGTTACACCTTTTACAGTTAATTGTGACGAACTTTAAAATTTTATATTGTGGTTATTTAAGTTCTAAAAAACGTATAATGAATGCATGTTGAGCATATTTTGCTACATAAATAAACATGTTATTAGTAAGTTTTACACATACAATAGGAAGTTATTATGCATATATAAATAGATGTTTTAAGAATTTAAATAGATAAGATAGACATTTTCAAAACTCGTCTCATGCAATAGTTTGAGTGTATAGTTTAATACATTTTGAACAATAAACCCATGCATATATTATTATTATTATTATTATTAATATTATGATTATTGTTATTATTATTATTGATATTTATACATTAATATAGTACTTCAAATTTACATGCTCATTCATAAGAATGGTTGTACACTCTTAAGTTCTTTTTCATACCTTATATTTTTTTTATTGTAGATTAATAATTGTTAATAAAGTTATTACCTTAAACTTTTATTTAGAAGTATTAATGTGGTTGCTTTTAGATAATTTTGCTTTTAGATAGTTGTTAGATTTACCAGCGTATCTATTTAAATTCTTAAAACATTTATTATAATAAATGTTTGATATTCTGAGAACTTTCAAGATGAGTATTATTATTCTACTAGCATATTTTTATTTTAGATAATTATTTTAGTTATACTGTATTTTATTATAACAATTAGAATGTTGATACAATTTCTAACTGATTAATAATACATATTCATGTATTCTAAATGATTTTTTTTAATAATACATTTTTATATTAACAAAAACATAAAAGTTATAGAACGTTCGAAATATTTTATTATTGAATTCTTTATATATTTTCGTATTAGTTACAAATACAACACAATTTTTATAAACCTTCAAATAACGAAAAAGATAGGTAAATAGAGGGACATAATTGCTTAATTGAATCGTAATTTTAAATGATGACATCATAAAGGTGAATCATATATTATATTTAAGATAAGATATATATATATATATATATATATATATATATATATATATATATATATATATACTAGTTTTAATGCCCGTGCGATGCACAGCTAATAATAACTTAGATTATACGTTATACAAATATTTTATAATTTATGTCAAAAACTTAAAATTAAAACCTAAATAGGAAAATAAAAGCTTACATTAAAAATCAAAAAGAGAGAATTTATAAGTAAAACATCGATCGAGTATTAAGTTACATGAACCACTTTAACTTTCACATAGAGAGATATACAATTTACTTACTCGAGCATATATAATTAAATAGAGTTCTTTTCAAAGACAATATGTATTTTGATTTACCCAGACTCATCATAAGTTACCTATTATATAACTTGCTAGACTCATATATTTTGTCGTTTTGCAATCTAGTTTGACCTCATTTATATATTTCGCCTAATTTAGATTCAAATAATGATGAGTGATGGACTAATGGATGCTACTAAATATATCAAAATGAGTATTCACACCACTTACAATTCAACTAAAATTGGTCCTTCCATGAAACTATTGAATGTCATATTAGTTGGTCTCTAAAGAATTGTGCATGATCATGATCCATATATGATAATAGGATCTTTAATTCGTGTACATGGATAAAGATTAATCTAAATATTTTAAATTATATATATATTATTATATATTGTGATGTTTTGTAGAACCGTAAAGTAACTTAAGGAATTTTATTAAACAAACAAATAATGGCTAAATACAATACTTTTTGATTTAGTTTGTTTTGTAGAAACTTAAGAATTTACATGTTCAAATTTTTTTGTGCACACGTTTAAATAAATGACAATTAAATAAATTATCTACCGTGACTATTTTGTAGGAGGGATAATAGGTAGTCACTATGGTTTTAATTTGAGTGACACATATGATTTTTTGGGAAGATGTGATAATGACAAGTAGGATTTTTGCTTATTTGTCAAAGAGATAGAACTTCCACATAGGAAATAGACTATCATCTATTAGTTATATAGATAGAGGTAGATATATATATGTATATATATATATATATATATATATATATATATATATATATATATAGTTAGGGGATAAAAAAAGAAGGAAGTTTATGGAGAGAAGAGGGAGAAACAATATTGACCAATCATTTCATAATCAATAAAAAGGGTATTAAGGGTAATTTACTTTTAATTAGTTAATTAAATCACTATTAAAAATTTAAAATATGCGTGATATGTGGAGACCGGTTATATAAAAGTCGTCTTCTTCAGTACTCTCGTTGTTTCCTTTATTGTTTTCTAACACAATATTCTTTCAATAATCAAGGTGTACCAAGTACCTTTACAATTTCAAATTTGAAATATTATTTGATTTAATTGTTTTATCATTATTCGATCACTCCGATTCGATTTATTTTCGGGTTTTATTCAAAAATAGATTATTTGATCTACAGTCATAAAAATATATTTTGGTTAGTATAATATGATTTGTTGGATACATCTTGCATAATAATATTTTGTTCTTTCAATAGATAAACATTCAATTCAGTTTCGATTTCGATTTCGATTTTGATTTCGTTTGGGGTTAGATTGTAAGTATTCACTCGGGTTTGATTTCGATGTCATATATAAACTCAATGTCTTGATTTGAAGCACCACCGATTATGGTGAATTACATATATTATGATGGTTATGCTTTATGAAAGTTTTGATATGATTTTTAAATCATTAATCATTGAAGTGAGTTTTGAATTTTAACGTACTTATCTTCCCATACTAAGATTCAACATTTTATTACCATGTATATGATTCAATATATTTATACTTTGATTCATAGTATTCATAATATGATTCAATGATTTCAAAAATAGGATTTAATATTTTTGTAGTACATGATTCATAAAAGTTATAATGATTTGATTATGATTCATCAACTTACATTTATAAATTATGATACAATGTGCAAATGTAAAGTTGTTATGATTCACATTTTTATACCCATGATTTAATAATCCTCATTGTAATCCTCGTTTGCTACCAAAATATTTGATGGCTCATTCGACATCGATGTTTTTTATTTCTAGTTTTTTGTGTTCAATATGCATAGATTTTATGAACCGATTTATTTATTAAAAAGAATCGAATTGTATGATCCATATATCGAATAGTCCATTGCCGGTTAAAAATTGTTTGTATGTTTTTCGTTGCTGAAAATCGGCCCACTTATTTGTCAGGATTATGTACGAAATGATGCTATTCAACTTGAATTATTTTGAAGAAACGATTTCGAAAAGGTTGATTGATTCGTAATATGTAACAATGAATCAACCAAAATTGATTCACGTATTATATAATTAATCGATTCATAAGTTTTATAATATTGAGTCACAATTTATAACATTTATTCATATATGTTATAATATTGATTCACAAATTTTTAACAATTATTCATAAAATTTATAGTATTGATTCGAAATTTGTGACAGTGTACGTAACAACACAATGAGCGAAATGAATCATCTTAAAAATTGAGCAAAATACAATCATTTAAGGTATGACTATAATAGTTGATTCAATATTTTATTACCAAGATCTTTTCACATTATTCACAAATGCATAATTATGATTCATATATATATTTTCGAGATTCTGTATGTGAAACTACTTGATTCAAAATAAAAGCTCTTAATAGATCTCCTAATTCGCTTTGTAATTTTGAATCAAGTTGCGTACAACAACTTTTATTGTAAAATCGTAACTCCTCGTTTATACGTATGAAAACATGATAGACAAAATAAAGTTAATAAAAAAATAAAAAGCACTCATTCTTGAATAGAGATCAGGAGACTAGCAAATATAATTGACAAAACCATTTAATTCAGACAGTGGCAACGACTTTTATGGGAAGAAAAACTGATCAATCTTCTAATTTTGAATGTGATGGTTTTTAATAAAATGGTGCTAAATGTACCCTTTTACCTTTTGGTGCAAGATTTGTTTTATAAGAATTTACGATTGTGCCATTAATTGATTTTACCCATTGATTTCAAGATCCAGTACTCATAAAGATTTCTTCTCTTTCTCCCTCTAAAAACCTTCTCCCAATATTCTACTCACACACATATATATATATATATATGTATATATAATTAGTAGAATAGGTGTTTGAATAATAATAATATTAATTAATATAATAATAATAATGACAAATAAATAAAGTGAAGCGAAGGGTAACGACGATGCAGACCAAGCATGTGGGCAATGGGGTACAAGTCAGTTTATGCGTCGATTTCAATTCCAATTCCAATTCCATTTTCTTTCTTATCCTATTTCATGTTAACTTATTATTAACTTATCTCACCATTTCAATAACCATATACATACACTCACTCACTTATGGATTTTTTTATTTTATTTTCTTTTTATGCTATTTTAAAGTTTTGTATATCCTGAAAACTAGTGAAAATTCAGAAAATGCGTTTGAATGTAAGAGATTAAGGGCGCGGTTTAGTTACGGAAAACTCCTCCATTTTTTTGAAAAATTTTATAAGAAAACTGAAAAACTAGAAAACGTGTTCAAGTTAGAGTTTCCTAAAGAAATCTTCTAACAAAGTGAAATCTATGATTTAACCTTTCCTATTTTGAAAAATGAAATGCTTCATCCCTTACATTTGAACGTATTCTATAAATCACATATAATTTTCAAGGACAAAAACTCGAGAAAAATGAAAAAGAGAAAATGGAGATATTTTTCAGTAACTAAACGTGCCCTAAATTTTTCATTTTTCCATAATAGGAAATATAGAAAAACCATAAATCATAGATTCATTTTTTTATAAACTACTCAGAAAAACTTCAACTTGAAAACGTTTTCTTATAAGAAATTTTTCGTAACTAATTAAACACACACTTACATTTCCATTTCTTCTCTTTGTTGTATTGACATACTAAAAAAATATTATCACGTACTATGTGTTATACTACAATCGTGTGAAATTTTTCATACTTTGCGCCACTCAAATTAAATATTCCAAGGTACATACACATACACATACACACTATTGTTATAAGAACACATTATATTAATTACATTATCATATGTTTAACTGGTACAAATAAATGTGCATACAAAAAGAGCTGCATTGCACATACGGGAAGTGATTTGCGAGCTTATACAAAATATTACAAGAGATGATAATAGATGATGAAAAACATTTAGTTCACTTATACTAATGCATATAATTATACTCGATTAATTGCGTAAAATGTGAGATGAACATTCTAGGGGTGTTTATACGTGCGTTTTAAAGTTACAATTAAAATTAGTAATATATATGGCATGATAAGACGAACCGTAGGTAATATATTTCGAAAGTGCTTATGTGAAAATTGAATATTAAATATATATAGTTAAAGGTATGAAATCGGAGGAGCAGCTGTATAAAAAGATTTATATTTGAAAATGATAATTTTGTAGCGGGTGCGATCAGAGTATACACATGCATGCACCCATTAGTCCCTAACATGCAATAATGCATGACAAAAATCATATATGAAAACTTGCTATTTTGTTTTTCGTCTCCCAATCTACAAATATAAAGACAAATTAACATTAATATATTCATCAGTTTCACAAACACATTGAGGTGATATTTGGTTTAAAACTCAGAAATGACTATGGGTATGGCCAGGTTTCATACGAGTGTATAGAAATGGAATTTCAAACCCACTGACTTTTTTTGGGTATAAAGTATGCTATATTTGTCGGTATGATTCTCGACTTTTAAAATTTTAATATTAACCAAACACTTTTAATGGGAATGAAACTTATTCCTCTATTCTCATTCTCATAAATCAAACACGCCTTTGAATAATGAAATTCTAAGAACTTCAAAATCAAAGTATTTATTTAAAAGAAAAAAACGATAAGATTTGTTTACCAAACAAGTAAGAAGCTAAAAATTACATATCACCAAAACAAACACCCGTGGAACCATATGCCTCGTGTAATAAGCTAGCTAGATAGCTAACAAGATTATATAACAATGTGATGTTATCTATTTTTCCTAAATAAATTAAAATATGATTATATTACAAGCTAATAATATCGTTAACATAATAATCTAAAGTTAGAAAATGATGCGTGACTTTATTCTTCTATCCATATCGTGTTTCAAATATTCTTTAATTGGTTAAACTGAATAATCATCAATTTCATCATTGTAAATAATTAATGTTAATCTAATCTAAGTATGAATTGAAATGGCATCAATCATGCACATTGCGAAGTGATTGAGTGCACGTATGTATGTGGAAAATGTAGAGATTGGAGCTGTCCATGTGAATGTGGGGCTGTACGGTCTCTACACCACTTTGATAAAACTGCCCATTAGTTATCCATATTTTCTGCAACATGGTAATTTGTTGAATTCCCACAATTTCAACCGGTCAACATCAAATCGTCTTAGCCATATCATGTGAGAGGTAAGTTAAGTTCATCTAACGACTCGCACAGATGGTGATACAACCAACTTATCTAACAACACCAATGAATTTTTCTAATAAGTTAAGATCTTCTTTAGAGTTGGTGGGGATTGGACATGTGTGCTTTCCAATTTCAAATGTCACTGTCTCCGAAACTAACTAGGTTACACGCTGAAGGCGCAACATGCTATACTTTAGTTTAATTTAATGTTTATACTAATCACCAAATCTAATATCTTATTTTCATGTAAACAATAGATGTTTGATTATGATTTTAGCAATCACAAAAACCTTTTGCAAAGAATTTTTTTTTGTTATAGATTAGATGGATTTTATGTCTTGAATAGAATAATTTATTAAGAGATTGATACATAAAGTCCAAATTGAATGGGCAGACCAAAATAATAATTGGGCTTGCCCACATCAAACACAAAAATAAGCAAACAGAAAGCCTGGAATGACAAACACCCACCAGGCCACCATCCTACCCAGAAAAATGAAATTTTTTCAGTTGAAACTAAATTGAAATGAAATATACAGAAATTGATTATGAGATTGGCCAACTCTAGTAGTGTTCTTCGTCTTTATTTATTTATTTATTCATCATAAATTATAAAAATATGTCAATGTATATTCACTTTTTAGAGAACTAAATATCTTTTTATCTTTCAGAAAAAAACTATTGAAATTTTCTGCATTTTTTTAGAAAAATAAATGTCATCGTAATGCTTATATCCATTTGTATAACTGGAAAGACATAAGCATCAAAGAGACTTGTGATCCGATCCGTCCCTTTTCTAAAAGGATAATGAGATAACGAATTTATCGCGATCGATGACCACAGTAACATGAACTTTCAATACTACTAACAACCCGCTAATAAATAATTTGCAGATTCTATGCTTATCCAATTTCAGAAATATGTCTATGTGATTAGAAAATTGCCAACCAATCACGAATGACGATAAAACAAAAATCATTTAGACATCTCCATATACGATTGAACCGATGATATTTCTTCTTCCTCCCTTTGAATCCTCTTCCATCCAAATGTTCCAGTAATCTCCGCATCACCTACTTCGTATGACCGTGTCCATTAATTTGTAAATGCACTAAAATATACAACATAATGCACCACAATGCATATATGCATAGGGCTCCTCATCAGTCAAGATCTCCCACATTACAATACCAAATGAGAATACATCAACCCCAGGGCCGGCTCATTGTTTTCGATGGTCCCGTGCCACAGTTACATAATAGGCCCCTCAACGGTTATAACAAATTCGTATATGTGAAAACAATTAACTGATATTTCAACATTTTATATATGAATTGAAATATACTAACGTCGTTAGCAAAAGAAAAAAAAAGACAAACCCCGTATGTATCCCTTATAGTTAGGTATGTCACTCATTTCTTTATAAAATTTATGCTTATTCTCAATTGACGTTTATGATCCAAAGTATTATGTCAATTGAATAGTATAAAAATCAATTTTCAAAGTAGTATATAATTAGTAACCATTTAGATACCCTTTGAATAGTATAAAATGACCAAGATACCCTTTGACCATTTAGATCCTTATTATCCGCAAATGACAAGAGAAATATTACTTTAGTAATTTTAAGTGAAGGAAGGAGCATTCTCGAGCAAAACATAAACTTATTGGACTAAAAAAGTGAAAAATAAAATATAGAAATGATTTTCGTAAATCGGTTTAAACCGGATAGACTATTTATAAAATTTACTCATAAAGATATGTTAAGTGGATGCATGAGAATTGAGAAATTGTTGAGAATGATAGATGAAGTGAAATTGTTTCGGAAAAATGTAAATAAAGGAATTTGAGTCAGACTATTAGTAGGATAAAGGATATAGTTTTTGGACCGGGACTTCTTTTAGATAAACAATTATCACGAAGTGTAACTAATAGATCAAAAGTTGGGCCCTTATATTTTGCTGGGCCCTGTGCAATTGCTCCTATTGCACACCCTGAAATCCGCACTGATTCAAATTCTTATATTACTAATAATAACTGAAATAAATGCAATATATATCATTGTAAACCTCACTTTTTCACAAACCCGAGTACCGCTACCATTCAGGAGCTCTGGAGCCATTCATGGGAGGGTTCCGCGAACACCACCCGAGACAAATGTGTTACGCTTAATTCTTGAAAACCCAATTCACGACTTGTCTCAAACAAGAGAAAGAAACAAGTATCCTATTTTTTATAGATATATTCACGATATGTTTTTTTTTATGGTAACACTAAAAATTGTACTTTTTTATTGCAATGACAAATAATATTGGAGCTCTTTTTTTACTTTTGCTACTTTAGTGCAAAAAGGTGGTTTTAGTCGTAACATATGCTTATTTTGTGCAACATGCTATTTTAACCACCAAAGTCATATATCTTATTTTCATGTAACAATAGATGCTTGATTATGTTATTAGCAATCACAAAAACCTTTAGTAAATATAAATATAAATATAAATAAATAAATAAAAATAAAAATAAAATCTTACAGATGAGATAGATTTTAATAACTTTGAATAGTACTATCTACTATATATTATCAACAAGAAGATTGACACAAAGTCCAAATTGAATGGTCAGACCAAAATAAAAACTGGGCTTGGCCCACAGAAATCAGAAAAACAAGCAAACAAGAGCCTGGAATGACAAACACCTACCATCCTTTCCAGAATAATGAAAATCTTCTAGTTGAAATTGAATTAAAAATAAAATACACGGAAATTGATTATTAGTGTTTATCTTCTTCTTTTTTTTTCATTATAAAATAGGTCAACGTACATTCACTTTTTAGGGACTAAATATGTTTTTATCTTTTAAAAAAACTATTGAGATTTTATAAAGTTGAGTTCAATTTTAATTATTATTTTTTATATTTATTTTCCAATGTACAGAATTACAAAACTTCCTCACTTTACACACTTCCTCGGCTTCTCCATGTCAAATAGGTTTTAAAATTCTCTTGATACATTTTCATATTATTACTTTTTACTATGTACCAAAATTACCAGATTATGGCATCATTGTAAAATATGTTGTAAAAAAATTGTCTTGTAAAAAGCTTATCAAATTTACTAACAGTTAATAGTTTAATACAACACATTACATCAAATAAAACCTTCCATTATTCTTTTATATGCCCATGCTTAATTACTTTTTAACAATTGATTTTTGATGACAAAACCGAAAATACATCACGTATTAAGTAAGTATGTATACGTTTTTTAATCTTGCATCAAAAAAATATCGGTATCATTTCTTTTAAACGTAAAGTTTTTTGTTTCTAGTTGCTTTCAGAGATTGGCCTATACAAAGGTAAACTGATTTTTTTATAGGTTAATGGTACGGATCGGTACTTTCACTTTTGTACTAAGTTAGGTAATGAACCCAATTTATCACTTTTGTACCGAGTTAGGGTTACACACAGCTTTTTCAAAATTAACCCCGTAAAAAATAATTACCTAACTCGACACAAAACCAACGGGTTCTTTACCTGTATTAGTAATAAGTTAGATTCGTTAACTAACTCGGTGCAAAAGTGAAAGTTCGTTGCCGATCCGTACCATTAACCTTTTTTTTTTTAATGCACTTGGTTGTAGAGTGTAGACCTTTTCTTATGTGTAAAAACACACTGTTGTTTTCATGGCATGCATTATTTCTCAGCATTGATTCTGTAACTTAGAAGTGAGACTATGGTATCTTGAAAGTTGAAACAAGGCTCAATACATAAAGATAAGTTATTTTATTTACAATTATGAGCTACAAGTATTGTAGTTGTATACATTAAAGGTGCCTCACAAGGTAAAGTTTCTACTTTTTTCTGTATTTTTTGTATCTTTCACTGGATATATATAGCATGTTCAGGGCAACTTACATGGATTTTAGCATATCATCTTTTACATTACTATGTTTCTTTGAGTGTACAGCCATTGACATTGCTTGTAGTTTGTTGGTTATCTCAGTGAATGTTGGTCGGTCTGCTGGATCATGTGACCAGCACTCTTCCATCAACGCCTTCCATCTGCGATCACAGCCTTCTGGGATAGGAGGCCGCAAAATATTGCTCACTATCCCACCTTCATAGCATCACATAATGATTTATATAGAAATTAACCGAAGAAGTACATCAGTAAGAAAAATGTTGTTACTTTACAAACAAAGATGAGGAAAAATGAAATATCAAATGCCATGAAAAATGTGAAATCAGCATTGCAAAAAACATTTTTTTGCAGAGAGTAACCAAATGGTATTTTTAGATAAGCGAGTACAGCATATAAATTCATATCTAGGTATACAAGTAATAAGGGCTTACCTATAATGGCACCACAATGCATATCTGCATAGGGCTCCTCTTCAGTCAAGATCTCCCACATTACGATACCAAATGAGAATACATCTACCTGTTACAACAATCAAAGAAGAACAAAAATAAAAGCTATTAACCTACTACAATTTCTTATATTTCTAATCAATAACTGAAATAAATGCAAGATATAACATATTAAACCTTACTTTTTCACAAACCCGAGTACTGCTACCATTCAGGAGCTCTGGAGCCATCCATGGGAGGGTTCCCCGAACACCACCCGAGACAAATGTGTTACGCTTAATTCTTGATAAACCAAAATCACCAACCTAAATCAAGGTCCAAGTAACAATGTCAGAGAAAAGGAAACTATATTTACTAATAACGAATGTGTTAGCCATGAGGGGAACTTGTACTAAAGAAACCAATAGTAAAGATTAAAGGAATAACAATACACACTCTTGTTTAACATTTAAAATTTGGAAAGATCCTTACATAGCAGAAGTCGATTTAGGAAATTTTGACCCTTTTTTTGACCCCTTACCTCAATTAAGTCAAACAGGTCGAATCAAAAGGTTAGCTGAAAGTGGAACAGGTCACATTGGTAGAACTGGTTAAACAGGTTGAAAGTCTCCAGCGTCTATTTTCAGTGCACATACCCTCCTAATTTGTTTAATTCAAAGATTTAGATTATTATTATCGTAATAATAGTAGTCTTTGTAATCACAATTAACACATTTCACAAGCAATGTAAAATTGAACAAATAGTTAATGCGGGTCAATCCAACCTAACCCAACCCATTTCGTCCCCTATCTAATGAGCCCATCTCATCACCTATAATAGATAGTCACTTTGACGCGTAGTTTCGTTCTCTTTACCTTGCATATTGGTCGCTGAGGATCTCCCAGATTGACGAGCAGGTTTTCACATTTCAGATCAAAATGAATAATATTTTTAAAATGAAGGTATTCCATCCCAATTGCGGCGTCTTGTGTAATTATGAGCTTCTTTCGCCAATCAAGTGCTCTGCAAGAGTTTAAGCATTTCCTTATAACCAAAATATCCTTTTGATCAAGAGGTAAGGATCTTGATAAGTCACCTGTTATTTTTCATAAGGGCATGCCTAAGTGATCCATTAGTCATATACTCGGTAACTGTAGATAATGTTCCTCCAGGTCCATCTGGTACCACACCGTATAATGCTACCACGTTTGGGTGATGAAGATTTGATAGCATCTGGGCTTCTCTCCAAAAGTCTTTGGTCTGTCATAAGAATTAGGTATATTTATATTCCTTTCAAAAAAGTGGAATGTTAACTCTAATAGTATATGTGACTGACCAAGCGTTCTTGTTCTGACGATTTCCCTGCAAAACAGCTTTTTCTAATTCTCTTGATAGCAACATCTGTTCCCCTCCACTTCCCATGATAAACCGTTCCAAACGTTCCAGATCCTAATTCATGCAGTTCTTCAAGATCAGCATTTTTTATAATCTGCATATTTTTTGTAGACCTCTTGGTTAAAATACTAATTCTTTTTTATCATACACAATACCACATAAGATAGCGTGACTTACAGTACCTGCAGACCATGCATCCCTGCTTCCACTTCAGCTATTGCAGTACCAATGCGTTCATCCTTCAGTCGCTTATCATATGCAGCATCCTAACATGTACCAACAAATCAGTTCTCACAAATTTACTAGATAAAAGTGAACAAACATGATCGTTCATTAGTCATAAGTCGTAACTAAGTAACCTGATTGTCAAATGGAACATCAATCTCAGCACGGGGTTCTTCTTGTATACATGGAACTGGTATTGTTGATGACAGGATGCCAGGTGTCAGATTATCCAGATTATCAGTTAGGTCTTCAACTAAAATAGGAAATCCAGATATATCATCGGCATTTTTATCATCCGAGGTCAGTGATAGGCTTTGTCCACCTAGGTTATTTTCGAAGCTCTCAACAAGAGATACGTCACAGCTAATGGGACCAAAAATGACAGAATTTGGAATTCGAAATTCTTGGGTGACATTCAAATTTGAGCTCAAAATGCAGTCAATTTCACCAGTCATGTTTACTATGCCCAGATGCTGAGGTGTAGTATGTTGCAATGTGGAAGATATAGTGGAAATCATGTCACTACTTGACGGTGATTTAGTATACTGATTTTCTTGCAAGTCATTTACATCTGAAGTCGAATTCGAATCGTTTGTTTCTGTCCATTTTATCATATCTTCTTCCCATACCATGTACTGTCTGTTAAGGTCGGGACGATTTTGACACCCAGATTCTACCGAATACCTGTCCATTTGTTGACTAATTTGGTCAACATGATATATGTTCTCATAAGTTGGTTGGTTCACTCTCTCTCGACATGTCATTCCTTGTAAATCTGTCCCATCTGTAAGATGACTTGGCACGCTAGATGGCGCTGACTGTATATCAGATGTCATGAAGTCCATTGTACCCCCCTCGAGACTTTCTTTACTCGAACACTTCCTACGCGTTAGCCCTGTCAAGCCATTTACTGCAATCACATACTCATATTCGCTATCAGTCTGCTCACCTGGTCTAGAATCGAAAGAACAAGGACTCCCAGGATCATTTACAGCTACAAGAAAAATCCGCAACCTTTGAGAACCTTTTTCTAGTTCATGATATTCCTCAACCATATGATGAAAATCATCACCGGAACATACAGAAATAAGTGCATCAAGATCCTCATCAGGAAGCTGGTACTTAATTGTATGAGGTTGGTTCCATATCGAAATAGTTTTCTTCACGAGCTCATGATAATTAAGAGTTTTTTTAATAGATATAATTCTAGTCTCCCCTCCTACATACCTAAGCTTCCCATCGCTTGGCCTTGGCAATATTCTCCCACCAAAGCTGCACAAAAATTTCAACTTTCCACAATAAGAACCATGAGGAATACCTGAAACATATTTGTTAATCGCATCTGGATATGCCGTTTTCTCTACTTCAATTGGAAATCCTTTTCCAACTGTTAAGTTTGATAAATCAGTATTGTATTCAGAACAACAACTAGCATCCTCATAAACAAATTGTTGACTCTGATTGTATCTTAATCCTGATATCTTCTGCTGGTGCTGATCTATTCTTTCAGGTGTATTAGAATCTTGGTGATACTCATGGAACGATTCTTCGATGATTGGTACGTCTAATCTAGGTTTTCGTTCACGAAGAAACTCAGGTGAAAATTCTTCACCAGTCTGGACAGATACATGGCGTATACGAGGGTATACATCAACATCATCAATTGTTCTTACATTGTCTACATGTCGAATGATAGAAGTACCTGATACTTCAGGCGTATTTTTAGAAAAAGGCATAACGATTATTGATGATCACCTCTAACTTGACAAGGCATTCTAGAATTCGTCTCTAATTATAAAATTCAAATCATATCCTGCAGTTTATGGAATCATTGAGGCATTTCATCAAACAGGTCATGCGGCATATTTTATTATTGCAGGTATAGACATTCATTGGATTAACAAACAAATCACATTTCAATTTCAATATAATAACAAAAAGCGTCTGAGATGCATTTCAACCAAATTAATATGAGAATGAGAATAGGAGAAAGCCGTTAGGTCGTTTCATAATGCTTCGGAATTACGCGCCATGAAAGAATGAAAAATGACAATGTTCTGTGTAATGCGTATTATAGGATTGTACTTGCCATCTACAGATCTATTAAAAAAGTTATAAAATCATTTGGGTGCTTAAAAACTTAATATACACAGATTGTTTTTGTATAATAGATAAAATAAAATTATATATATTTATAGATTATAAATAAAATAAAATAAAAATAGGTGTCCCAAAGTTTTTGAATAAAAGAAAAGAATTTTTTCCTTTCTATTCTTTTGAACTGGGGAACACTAAATTAAAAACTCAATTTCTTCTCTTATTTTCTTTCTTATCTTTTTAGTTCTTCTTCTTCTTTTTTTTTTTTTTCCTGCTAAAAACTTTAGAACAAATATGAGAGTTGCTTCAAAGATAAAAAATAAATGATATCTAAGAGAGACAAGGGAAAGCAACTAAATAGATAACACATTTGTTTATGAGGTTCTGTTCTCAACATTGTTAATTTAAATTATTACATTTACCAAATAAATTTCTATATTCATAACATATTGAAACTCACATGTTACTACAAAGTTTATTGTTTTTCATATGATTTGATCTAAATAAAAAGAAGAGTAAATTACATTCCTTGTCCCTTTGGTACGTCATTTATTTCACTCCCGGTTCTTGGGTCGGGTAACTTTCAGGTTCAGTCCCTTGATTTGCATTTTAAGGAAATTTTAAGGGTATTTTAGTCACTTCATGAGGGATGAGTAGCTCGGAGCTAAATGAAAATTCGAATCAAGAGACTGAACCCGTAAAAAATCCGATCTAACAACCAGGAATGAAATAGATAATTACCACAAGGACGGAGAATCTAACTTACTAAAAAAAGAATTTTATATAATTTAAAAGTTAGGATCATGTTCAAATGATAATGACAAAAGTGTTGAGAATAAGGGAATCAATAGGAATGTGTCACGTGTCACAAAACCCACTTTCCCCAATCTTTTTAAAAACTAAATATCTCACAAATAATAAGTCGAAAAATTATGAAAATTGCACCATAAAATTCAGCGTTTTCTCCTCTTCGATTTAAGATCTCACAAGCTATACTTTCGACGATTTTTTTTTTCATTTTTTGGTGGGTTTAGAAATTAGTAACACATCCCGAAACCCTAAACCCCAAATCCTAAACCCTAAACCCTAACACCTAACACCTAACACCTAACCCCTAACCCCTAAACTCTAAACCCTAAACGCTTTACAAAACCCTAAACTCTAAATCATATTAAACCGTAAATCCTAAACCCTGCTAAAACCTAAACTCTAACCCTAAACCATGCTAAACCCTAAACCCTAAACCTAACCGCAAATCAAATGTACAAATAATCAGTAACACATATGTTACTAATTTGTAAAACCCATCAAAAAATGAAAAAAAAACTCGTTGAAAGTATAGCTTGTGAGATCTTAAATCGAAGAGGAGAAAACGCTGAATTTTATGGTGCAATTTTTATAATTTTTTGACTTGTCGTTTGTGAGATATTTAGTTTTTAAAAAGATGGGGAAATGAGTATTTGAAGAAAATAAACGGTTGAAATTGATTTTCCTATTCTCACACAAGTTGTTGTACTCATTTGAACCCTAGTCTAAAAGTTAATATGAGTTTAGCCGGGAGCATGTGAGAAGTAGGAAGTCACAAGGCACCGATTAATTTTCTTTTTTCAAAGTTTGAAAGTATTCAAAAGCTTAATGATATTAAAGTAAAATTTTATTTTGACATTATAACCTTCGAAACGTACGAAAATAATTAGATGCAAACTATTGTCTTATCTCAAATGAGTGGCTAATTTTATTAAATAAAGTAACCCTTCGTGTGTTAAACAATAAAGCGTTAATCTTTGTTACGATAAAAGTTAGTAAAATGTCTAAATAATAATGCAAAAAGAAAAAAGATAAGTTACTTTTCTTTACCTCTAAAATGAATGTGAATTGATTTTCATCAATAAAATGTAAGTTGTTTAAGTTCATTCGACTCATTTTTGTTTTTAATTATTAATATATTTTTGTCATGCCTTTTAGACACATACATCCTATTAAATGAATGAAAGTAAAATGATATTTTATTATGCATCTGTGTAATATGATTCTGCACCTGTGTGATTATGCACATATTGTTTCGATTTAGGTATATATTGAATTATATGTGCATAATAACATTAGCTACATTAACAAATTAGGTGCATGACAATGTAAGTTGTAAAAAAAATCGTATAGGTACCTGATCATATTAGGTGCAAAATTTGTGTTAGGTGCATAATGAAAACTAACAAAAAAATAATGAAAAAAACAAGCTTTACTGAAAATAACTACTTACTATCTCCATCTTTATCAATAACTTCGAAAATCTCTTCGTCATCAGTTTCAGAAATAGTGAAATCACAACTCTGTGCGTTCATCACCAATTGAGATTGTTTCAATTAAAATCCTGCTCATCAATATCTCCAATTGTTATCGTATTACGTAAATTCAGTTCATCATTATCATCAATTGATATTGAATTATGTAAAATCAGTTCGTCCGTATCTTCAATCAACGTCATATTGCGTAATTGAGTAATAATCGATGAAAAGAACAGACGATTACAATAATTATCAATTAAAAATCGAAAATTGATAACTAAATTGTAACGTAATCGAATTGTTAATTTGCCGCAGAATGATGGTACGAGTTATCTCGAAGGATAATCGCTTATATAAACCCTAATTAATTGTTATATAATCTTGCGACGTAATTGTATGATTTGGGTTTACATATAGTTGAAAGTTTATGATGAAAATACCCCTGACCGTTGTTATCTGCCCGCTATAGTTTGAAACGAAGGTTCTCACAGTTCTCATTAATAAAATGTTCTCAATGGATCCTTTTACTATAGGGTGTGGATCCCATGAAAATGTACAACTCTTGAGAATTGTGAGAACCACACCATCGCGCTAAAACTATTATAACCGGTCAGGGGTAAAATAGTAATTGACCAAATAAAATAATAAATTACATATATCTCATTTACACGCTCCGTTCATTTAATTAGAAACAAAAAATAACTTCCCCAATTTCAAAAATCACGATTAAATTTAAATTGTTATTTGAAATCACTCCGCAAACTCATTCGGATCTGTAACGAAGTTAAAAATAGACGAAGAACGGAAACTCATTCGGATCCTGAAGTAATCTCTATTAATACGGACGATTCCGCTTTTAACATGGCTTGAGCTCGGCTCTAAAGTTCGATCTTTTAATATTAAAATGAATTTTTATACTCAAATTTGTTTCATTTTAATTTAATAATAGAAATTATATGAAAAATCATTTCAAATATGTATGAAAATTAAACTAAATCGTGAAACTTAGTAAAAAAACCTTTGTAAAATAATCTAACAATATTAAAGTACACTATTAATATCATCTACATATCCAAAATCACATCTATATTTATATAAAATATAATTCTTAGTGAAAGCTCGATAACAACTCGAGCCGAGCTCTTTAAAGCTCGAGCTCGGCTCGATATATATTTCGAGCTCAATTTTCAAATTCGAGTTCGGGCTCGAACTCGATAAAAGCTCAACTCGATCGAGCTCAAACTCAAGTCAAGCTCGAGTTACTCGATAAAAGCTCGACTCGATTACACCCTAACACTATATTTAGTATTACCTTTAGATCCTCCTATCTTGACACTATTTTATATACCCTTTAAATACATTTTATATACATTATTTTATATACCCTTTAAATACATTTTCCTTCAATGCATACATGTCATTAAAAATAAATTAAAGATTTTACGCTTTCACGTGTATACCGATGTTTGTCTTATATATTCCAGATGCACATATAATTCACTCATTTTCTATTGTTGATTAGCTAAATCTCGAGTACTAACAAAAGTACCATGAAAACCATATGGCACTCTACTTGGTAATCTCACTATACTAACTTGTTTCATACTTGAAGCTTCAACTATAACTAATTCCGAAATCTCCCTACATTCATCCCTAACATAACTCATTATATATCCTTCATCTTCTTTCTCGTCATCATTTCCAACTGGAATGAAACACGGTTCACCTCCGAATCGTTCGTTCCCGTAAAAGTGTTTAGTGACATTTCCAGTCATTAGGTCAACCTTGGCCATACCACTGCATTTTGGCCAAGGTTCGGCTATGGCTAAATACACGTAACGTGTTTTACGTCCAAGCCATCTTTTATTAACATTTCCTGCATCCAAATTCATTCCCGAAACGATAACACGTCGGCTTGACAATCCTGTCATCGTGTTTAATCGAATTTCGGTTAATTCAGTTTGGAGTGTCTCCTTATCGTTTTTGTTAAAGATTACGTCAGCAGGAGTCATGCATGACCCTATCACTACAATTATTTTATCACCATTTTTGTCAATTTCTTCCCATGCATTCCATAAATGGAAACAAAAACAATCGGGTACGTCGATCCATTGAATACTTGATTCGTTTTCAGCGGATTTGGGTAAAATGCCATATCTTGACACTTTATTCTGGTCAAGTACCACGGGTGACTTGCCCCATACCATTTCAGATAACTTGAATACAACTTGATGATCCGGAATAATCACGTGATCTTGCGTGATTGCAAAGTCATGGATCATTGTCGGTTGGTTTAGTGAAATGGAGACCTCACGTGACTTTTGACCATCTTTTTGGAAACTAAAGAATTTAAGGTAAGGCTTGTTTATGACATCGTAACTTAACGAAAAAAGTTCACCGGTAATGGGGTCCACCTTAGGATGTGCAATTAACGGACAATTAACTTGTCCATCGTAATCAAACCGTCCACGTGTCACAAGATCACCGTCATTTTTTATCCGTATACCATACGGTAAATCATCTTCAGACATTGCAAGCAAACGTCCGTTAAAGTAAACCAAACCGGCATTCGCTACACCGATTCCATGAGCCGTGTCTAATAATCCGGCTGCACCTCGAGCGTAAAACAGCGCGAGTCGAGCCAAGCCGAGGTGGCCATGCAGCTCACCTATCGGCTTTGGAAAACAAGCCCGGCCTAGTGAAACTTCCTGCTTTAACCGGCTCGTTCGAGTGAACCGGCTACAATAGCTAGCTTTATTATTTCGGTCTAACTTGACGGCGTGTATCATTCCGTCACCGTCAAATAAATGATGACCACCGTTTGGTTTAAACATCGGGTTGGCGCCATTTCTAAGGTAAACCCCGGCTAACTCAGACGGTATTTCACCGATTACTTCTAGGTCATGATGAACTGGACACTCTTGAACCGGAGCGAAGTTTCCCATGAGCTGAACAGCCGGGTCAACCGGACTAGGTAGTTTATGATTTTTTTCAAGCTTTAAAAGTGACTGTTCTGCAAAGTTTAGACACGACGCTGCTAGTTTCTGAAGTGGGCTGAGCTCCGGAGGAGTGAGGGTGGTTAGCTTCGGTGAAGGTTTATGAACTGGTTTAAGAATCTCCGGTGATTTTGATGGCATTTTTGTAGTGAGCGGTTGATTAATTTGAAGTGTGCATGTAATTGATATCGGCTTAATTTTATTTACGTGTGGTATCTGTTTGGTTTTTGGTATGTTTGTTAGATTCATGGTGGCTTCCATTGAGGCGTGTGGCGTCAGTTGGTTGTGATGGATGAGTGTGGAAATGTAAGGATGTGTACGTAGGGTAGTGAGTGAGGAAATGTAAAGATGTGTACGTCTCTATATGTAGAGTAAGTGGGTGTGGAAATGTAAAAATGTGTACGTCTCTTGTACACCACTAATTTTTAATCATGCATCTCTAAAGGTGCTTTAACATATTGTACATTACAATCTTTTAATCTTTAATGCATGTTTGGTATGTAGACTGTAGTGTGACTGTAGTGTACAAATCAACACACACAAATATATATATATATATAGTGTATCAGCATTTGGTTTAAAGTATAATCAAATTTGCAAATAAAGAGATATGATATATAATCACATAACTTGTTAATTTAATTAGTTAGTATGAGTACTTGTTTATATATATATACATATACATATAACAAAGGTTTTGGATGTTTACGTAGTTCAGAAAAATATGGACATGTATTTATTGAATAATTAAATTAAACTCTCAGGTAACTAAATGGTGGACAAATTAATATCATCTTTGTCTTTAATTATATTATAGATAGCAATGAAGTGTAGTAAATAGTAGTATACAAAAATACTATTATAAATAAATATTATGTATAATAATATAGACAGAAAGACGGGTGTAGAATTCGAGACTCGATAATAGGTCAAACAGAAAGACAATTAATTAAACGTAATTGATCGAGATTTGTGTTTAACGCAGTTTCCTAAAATAGATTCACCGTCGATTTCGCAAAGTACAACGAAAAAAGCAGTTGTACTGCTCGATGCCTTAAAGTAAATCGGAAGCAGATTCAACATAGTCTTCACTTGAAATCGGATCAAGAAAGTAGTAGCGGTTTTGTGTGTGCGTGAATTCGGTTTTTCAGTTATTGTCAAATGAAACAGAAAGTCTGCATTTATACTGAAAAAATCGACTTCTTCACAAAAAAAATTGATAAAAAATTAAAACGATTTTACAAAATCGTTTTTACACTAAGCAAGATACATGAAATATTTTATTTACTAAAACTGGTATAAACGAGTTCCATAAATAAGACTGAAAAATTTAGAAAATTTACGCAAAAATCGGATTACGCAAGCTTGAGGATTTTGGTGCAGTATTCATGTTCGCAGGTCGCGCGAGCATGAATTGGTTCACAAACTCGGAGCCAACTTTTCCATAATCTACACCCTCATACGCGTATGTAAGCAAGAGAGTAAATTATCCAAGAATTTAATAAGGATTTAGTCCTTTCACTTATAAACTCCTTCAAAGTATTTAAAACATTACTCAATAAATTTTTATCATCTAAAAAATTTAACATGCATTACATGGATATTAAAACTTGGATCCATAGGCTCACGTTTAATGCATATACTCACAGGGCACAAGTTTCAAACCTTGGTCTCATAGGCTCACAATATTGGACTTCAAAACTAAATGCCTAACCCACTTTTCAAATAAATGGTTTCATAATATAATAAGTTTCAACCTTATCGAACTTGCCATAAAACCATGTTATATATGTACCCATTTTACAAAATATTTCAAATCTTCTTCGACTTTTCTTTGTTTTTTCTTTTATCAAATTTGAAATCTAGCATGTCTCGTATTGTACTTTTTTGTTATGTAAAATAGAAAATTTCATTTTACCAAAATCGTTGTCCAAATCAATTTAGTCTTTTGATCCATAGAAAATTATGAATCTATTTTAAAATTGTAGTAAATAGTATAAAAATGGAGATTTACATACATATTCTTACAAAACCTCAATATTACATCAATATCCTTCTAAATTCTAAAATTACGTCAATACCTTTCAAATTTATAAATTCTCGTACATATACAAGTAGATAACTTAATCATTATTAAATTATTTTATGGATAATGACTTTCATATACGAAATATCACAAAATATCACACAACTTCACAACCATGGAGAAAATCGCAAGATTTCAATTTTAATTCGCAATATCCATTTCACAATATTTAAATATCATTTCGCAATATCCATTTTGCACAATTTTACAATATATGGTGATCCTTTGATTATTTTAGCAATATATGTATTTTACATTGAGAAATCCCAAATCTTATACCAACTCGAGTTAATTCGTAATCTTAGATCGAAATATTTAAAAAAGACTAATATAACTTGCAATATAGGCTATCTAAGCATATTAATATCTTCTAAAATTTCCGCAAGTTGAAGATTTCGAAATATATGATTTCGGGTTGCAAAAATTTCATAATCCCGAATCTAATAAATTAAATCATCGTCATCATGAACAATAAGCAAACTTCTCACACGTACTCTTCTATCAAACCTATCTTCTCACAGTTGCAAAAACCCTACCTTCCTGCCCAATACTCTGTATCGATCCGTTTGCAAACCCGATGGCTGTATTGTTGTTTAAACCTTCCTAGTCTGCAGCGAAATCTTTTTTCGGAACTTGAAAGATTTATACCCAATTTTGCGTTTACAAATTATCGAATCCTCCCATGCTCAGGTTCTTAGTATTGTAATAATCCTTCAGTTTTTATCAGAATTTTAGAATAATTATTAACTTCATTTACTTTGATATGAAAAATTCGTAAACCTCAATGTAACAGAGACGAGTTTCTTTGATGGGATTGTTTTAGAAGAGGAAGGGGTAAGTAGGTCAATTAACTTGTTAGTTTATTTTTTAGAATAGTGTTTTAATTAAGAGTTAAAATTAAAATGATTTAATTGTTTATTTAGACATACGAGAGTTTTTATATTTGATTGATGGAAAATTTTGGATGGATATTGATATAATATTGAGATTTCGTAAGGATATGTACGTAAACCTTCCTATAAAAAATTACTATTAAAATTATATATTATCTATCTAAATATTAATAAAAGAAAACTCTTCTAAAAAATCTAAATGTAAAATTGAACTCGTATTAGCCAATCAAACCATATAATAATCTAACCCAAAATATTTTCATTAACCAATAAAATGTCTTCATTCCCCTAAAAAATCTAACCTAAAATAAATAAATCAAACCATATAATAATAATAATAATAATAAAAAAATAAAAAATAAAAAGAGACTAATTTTTTTTGTTCTCTATACCTTACGAACGTTTTGTACATTGCAAACAAAGTCAATTTCATATTCTTTCATATCTTTATATATGAATATTAATATTGATATTAATTTAATCAAATTGAAATTTGAAACATATATTTTATTTCACGTAATTAATCTTAAATACTGGTTTAAACTTTAAATAATTCAAATTTTAATTGTTTTTAATTTGACGGGTTTCTTAATTTTTACGGGCTTTACAAATGAATTCAAATCAAGATTATAGTTGTTTTTTCAAAGCATTTGACAATACTGACTTCATAAGAGGTTTGGATGGTTTAAACGTGTGAGTTTAATTACGGGTCTAAATAAGACGAACCAATTCATGAGCTACTTGAGATCGACTCAAGAAACATTCGAAATCAACTCAGTACAAATCGAGTCTAGCTCGAGCTATTAGAGTAGAGTTTCAAATCAAGCTCTCTAAATATTTCTAAACAAAACTTTAACATTGCATAAATAAAAAATTAACAACCTTATTCATCACAAAATCACATAATATCAATAAATAATTACAGATTTTGTAATCCTATTTGAATTAATAATACCAATGGATAAGAAGGCCTTTGCAAAAATAAAATAAAATGAAATAATGAGTTTCTCTATTAATTATTCATAACACTTTTAAGTCCACTTAAGAGCTTATAATGAGACAAATTACGTAATACAAATAACAATAGTTAGTTATAACTATGCTTCTCCATGTAAAGAGAAAAGGTAAAAATAAAAATAATCATATCATAATACTTATTACTAGTAAGTAGTAACAAAGAATAGAAGGTATCTACGAAAAATTAAAAAATAATAATAATAAAAAAGGATAAGTGAACGAATGGGTTTTGTCAAACTCCGTAATACGTAATATCAATATTTTTGCATTAAAATTCCGTGTGTATACACGGGTCTATAAACTAGTACATATAATATAATAATAATATAAACAACAAGACGGGTATAGAAGCAGAGACTTAATAATGTAATAGGTAAAACATAAAGATAATTAATTAAATGTAAACGATCAAGCCTTGTGTTTAACATCGTCTATTTTTTAGGATACAAGGATCAAACCAGTTGACTATCGGACATGACCTACTTGTCCGAAGGTAAATCGGAAGCAAATTCGACATAGTCTTCACTTGAAATCGAATCAAGAACGTAGGTGTAGTTTGTGTGTGTGTATGTGTGTGAATTCAGTTTTTCAGTTATTTTAAAATGAAACAGAAAGTCTGCATTTATATTGAAAAAATTTGACTTATTCATCAAGAAAAAATCTTGATAAAAAATTAAAACGATTTACAAATCTTTTTTACACTAAGCAGATATATGTAATATTTTATTTACTAAAAATGACATGAATCAATTATATAAATAAAACTGGAAGGTTCTGAAAATTCGTGCAAAAAGCAAATTGTGTGAGCTCGAGGATTTCGGTCCAACATTCGTGTCCGTAGGGGGAAGTGTATTATTAATCACGAAGCATCTTAACTTCGAAAATAGATATGTCAAAAAAATAAAAAGTGAAATTTAATAAATGTTGATCAGAATCGATGTTATGAATGTCAAGCTTCTTTGATAAATTCTTTTTATAAGCTATAACATCTATTGATTAATATTGAATATCCAAAATCGAAAATATTCATCGCGGCGAATGTTAATTAACATTCATTATGATGAATGTTAAAATTATAAATATTTGTTAAAATGTTATGTTTTAACATTCATCGTAAAAAAGGTTAGTTAACATTTATTATGATGAATGTTAATAATTTATTAAATAAATATTCATCAACTAATGTTTTAAGATAAAAATAAAATTAATTAATGAATATACTTTTTATAGCATCGATTATGATTAATATTTACCGTTAAAAATAATTTTATTGTTGACATTTTGATTGGTAAGTGTAATAATGTTCGTGATTAATATTAACGCTTCTTCAATCCCCAAAAAAGTGCTATATATATATGTATACATGTATATATATATATATATATATATATATATATATATATATATATATATATATATATCTATATGTTGGACCCTTGTACTGGATCTAAATCGAATCAATTCAACAATTGAAAGCGCGGAATACAATCAATTGAACAATGCACGTTAACAATCACACGATAGTCTGTCAGTTAGCTTTTATATATATCAAGAACAACGAATCAACCAAATACAATCAATGCCTCACAAATAGCTTGAAAACTCTCTAGGTTCGTCAACCCTAGAATTGAACCCGTAATTCTCTATTTATAGCCAAACTCTAAACGACCTGCGACACAAGCTGTGTGTCGCCAAACCGACCTATGCGACACAAGCCTTGTGTCGCTATTGCGACACAATCCCTGTGTCGCCTAAACAGTGACATTAATTTTGATTTCCAAAACAAATAACGTTTATATCATAATCAAAATATTACAAACGACTTAGACCTAGTCCAACTGACAGACATACAAAACATGTATCAACAAACTCCCCCGTGTCTTCAGCTTGGTCTTCGAATTTTTTTCGCTCAGCTTTGGTCTTCTAACACTTCCAACTAGCAGGAAAGTTTCCTCCGTCGTGTACTCCTTGAGCTATACAAACACAACCTTTTGAAAACGCATCGCCTCAGTCTTGAACTCTTGAAAATAATCAATCTTCTTGGCATGAAGAGCTTCAAGGTCTTTCTTGGTAAGGTTAATCAAGCTCAAAGGATCATACACTCTAATTCTCGATAGTTTGGCTTTCCATAGGTCTTCAGGCTCTGTATCGGAAATATAAACAATCTCTGCTTCGCCTGTATAACCGTCATATATCCACAGTTGTAGTCTGCGGAAAAAATCAACTGGGAGCTTCTCCAGAGGAATGAACTTTAAAGTCTTTGGAGATTGTCTTGTGTAGGCTGATGGTTTTGAGAAACCAGAAGCAGGATGTTTTGCCTTCTCACATTCCCTAGCGAAGTGCCCAAGATTTTGGCAGTTATAGCACTTCACCTTACTTTTATCAAAACCCAGACCGGAATCACTATCATCATCCAGATTCTTTCTCCCGATTTTCTTTAAATATTTCTTTGCTTTCCTGGTTAGCATAGCAAAGTTCCAACGCAGATCCATCCTTTCAAGATCATCAAGATCTATTTGTTCAAAGTCCTTCTCAGTTAAATCAATTGTGCTTGTTTTCTTTGAAAGAAAACTGTCATAAGCACTGATAAATGCTTGAAAAATAGTAGCATTCTCTTCAGTATCGGGTGAAACTGGAGTATTTGAAGAGTATGATACTCTTCCAACTGAAGGTGTAGCTGTGTTAGTAGATGATGCAGAGGCCACACCAGATCCACCAGATAATAAAGCAACACCAGTAGTGGGAGATGAACTACCATATAAGCTTGGATCTTGAACCTGTACACTCGACTTCGTTTCTTTTCGCTGCATATCTAGTGCATAAGCTTGTAGTCTTCCAATAAGATCATCTAATGAGAGACTCATTACTTTTTCATCTTCCTCCATCATCATGACCCGATGATTCCATTTCTTAGGCAAAGCGCCTAAGAGTTTCTTGTTCACATCCTCAGTAGTTAAAGACACTCCTCCATCAGTCAATTCACTTACCAAATGTGAGTAGCGAATAAACAATGCATTAACGGATTCATTTGGCAATATGTCAAACAATTCATATTGCTTTTTAATGAGTGCCAGTTTACTCTTTTTATATCTCTCATTTCCACCACACCGTTGTTCAATTGCCTTCCACAAGTCAAAAGCAATGTCATAGTGTTTAAACATTTTCAGGACATCAGCTGACATGCTCATGGTTATAGCTGAATGAACTTTTCTCTCCAAATCCCAAGCCTTTTTCTCATCCGGAGTCAAAGATTGAATAGGTTTTGGCGGAGGGTTGATAGAATTGAATTGGCCATCAGATGGTGGATGCTCATAACGTTCCAGCAGAGGAATTAACATATCAGGGTCATTATATGAAATGAAAGCTTCAAAGCGTTGCCTCCATTCCACATAATCAGTGTTTGCAGTAAATAGTGGAGGTTTGTTTGTGCTTCCAACTTCATTACTATGCTTTAATAGCTGAGTGAAGCTTTGAAGAGACATTGTGTTACCTGCACACTAAATTTTTTTTCAAATAATAAACAGCGACACGAAGGCTGTGTCGCAGACAAATGGCGACACTAAGATTAGTGTCGCTAACCTGCAAAAACAACAAGTTAGAACAAATGCGACACAAAGGTAATGTCGCAAGTAGAGACAAATGGCGACACAAGGGGTTGTGTCGCAATGAACACACCAGGTGACACAAAGGTCGTGTCGTTTAACCGTGAATACATGAAAGTCCAAAGGCGACACAAGAGGCTATGTCGCTATCCAATGTCGCTGTTGTAATAACCCAGATAACCCTAACGTGACACAGAGTGATTGTGTCGCACAAATAGCTTATGTCGCAAAATCGATTCAATACCACAAAATCTAACGATTTTGGCTCTGATACCACTTGTTGGACCCTTGTACTGGATCTAAATCGAATCAATTCAACAATTAAAAATGCGAAATACAATCAATTGAACAATGCACGCTAACAATCACACGAAACTAGTCGATTAGCTTTTATATATATCAAGAACAACGAATCAACCAAATACACTCAATGCCTCACAAATAGCTTGAAAACTCTCTAGGTTCGTCAACCCTAGAACTGAACCCGTAATTCTCTATTTATAGCCAAACTCTAAACGACCTGCGACACAAGCTGTGTGTCGCCAAACCGACCTATGCGACACAAGCCTTGTGTCGCTATTGCGACACAATCCATGTGTCGCCTAAATAGTGACATTAATTTTGATTTCCAAAACAAATAACGTTTATATCATAATCAAAATATTACAAACGACTTAGACCTGAACTGACAGACATACAAAACATGTATCAACACTATATGTATATATGTACATATAGATATATCTATATGTAGATATGTATATACATATATGTATATATATGTATGTTCATATATACATATATGTACGTATATGTACATATATACATATATGTATACATGTATACATATATGTATACATGTATATATATATGTATACATGTATACATATATGTATATATGTACATATTCTCTGCTTCCCTCTTTATCCCTAGCATATATATAATACATGTATACATGTATACATATATGTATATATGTATATATGTACATACATATATGTATACATGTATATATATATATGTATACATATATGTATGTACATATATACATATATACATATATGTATACATGTATACATATATGTATATATGTATACATGTATACATATGTATATATATACATGTATACATATATGTATGTACATATATACATATATACATATATGTATACATGTATACATATATGTATATATGTATATATGTACATACATATATGTATACATGTATATACATATATGTATATATATGTATGCATGTATACATCTGCTTCCCTCTTTATCCCTAGCATATATGTAATACATGTATACATGTATATATGTATACCTATATGTATACATGTATACATATATGTATATATGTATATATGTACATACATATATGTATATACATGTATACATATATATATGTACATATATATGTACATACATATATGTATATACATGTATACATATATCTATGTACATATATATATGTACATATATATATGTATATATATATACATGTATACATGTATACATATATGTATATATGTATATATGTACATACATATATGTATACATATACATATATACATATATACATATATGTATACATGTATACATGTATATATATATGCTAGGGATAAAGAGGGAAGCAGAGAAGCTAACCATTCATTCGCGATAAATGATAATCAAACGTAAAAAATATATTTTTACCAAGAAATATAAATCAAAATCAATGTTATACCTATTAATATTCATAAATAAACTACTTTTTATAACTTATAATATCATATGATGAATATGAAGAGAATTTTCTAACATTCATCATTAATGAATGTTAAGCGAAGTGGATATTATCAGTTTCTTTAAAAAAAATTATTCATAACATTCGTTCATGATGAATGATAATCAAAACGTATAAAAATATTGTTAGGATAAACTGATTTGGGTTAGAATTACCACTGTTTATGTAATTACAAGTGATTACCACTGAAGGTTGAAGATTAACACTGATGGTGAAGATTACAACTGTTTGAAGAAGTGAAGATTAACACTGCTACAAGGATTAACATTGTTAGTTAAGTTTTGTAAGTAGTTATCACTGTTTATGTAATTACAACTGTTAGTATAGTTTTATAGTGGTTAACACTGTTAGTATTATTTGTACTTAGACTATTATAATTGAAGCAGTTATCACTGTTGGAAGTTTGTTTTCACTGTTTGAGTAAATGTGGTAGTTAACACTGTTTATAATTTTGTGATAAGTATGAGTCGGTTATGGAAGTTATTGAAATTCCATAATAATAGGAGATTGTAAAGGACTCTATGTGTTATAAATAGAGATCCTTAGAACCTAGATTAGGTTAATGAAAAATAGCGCAGCTTCAAGGTGTAAACCCCAATACAAAAGTGTATTCGTCTTATTCATTAATATAAGATTGAAGCTTTGGATTTAAATATATGTGTTTTATAATTTATTGTCTTCAATATTTATTCTTGATCTATCTAATATTATTGAGTGTGATTCCGTAACTTCTCAATAATAATTCAAGGCTTGTTCAAGGTTATTTGTTTATTAAGTTAAACAGAGGGACTGACAAGTGGTATCAGAGCTTGGAAAGCTTTGAATACAGGTAGATCTGGGTTTACTGCTTGATTATATTTTTTTTTTTGAAGATTAGTTTAAATTTAAATTCTGATTTCAATGGCATCTGAAAACAATGAAGGAATACAGGCAACTAAAATACCCATGCTTAAACCAGATGAGTTTGATCTATGGAAAAACAGGATGAAGCAATACATGCTTCTCACAGATTATCAGATGTGGGAGATTGTTGTTAATGGTCCTCTTTATCCTGTTGATGGTGATGGTGTGAAGCAACCAAGACCACCACCAACAACTGATGCTGAGAGAAAAGTAAGATCAATAGAATTCAAAGCCCTAAGTACTTTACTCTTATCAATTCCCAATGAATACCAAAGAAGATTTGAAGCATGTGAGGATGCTAAAGTTCTAATGGAAGCTATAGAGAAAAGATTTGGTGGTAATGATAGCACCAAAAAGAACAAAAGATCCTTACTAAAGCAACAATATGAAAACTTCAACTCAGTGAAGTCTGAAACTTTGACTCAAACCTTTGACAGGTTTGCAAAGTTAGTTGGAGATCTGGAGAATCATAAGGTAAAAATTGATAAGGATGATCTGAACAGGAAATTTCTGAGGTCATTAGGTGAAGAATGGACAATCTACACAGTTGGTCTAAGACAGAGTGCAGATTTGAAAGTAAAGGAGCTTGAAGACATATATAATGATCTAAGGAATTTTGAGCCAGAAGTAGAAAGCAAGAAACAAGCATCAGGATATACACATAATGCAGCTTTCATGTCTTTGGGTGGATCTCAAGTTGATACAAATCAATCTGGATCTACTTATGTTTCTGGAGGAGTTGGAACATCTCAAAACAGATCTAATGATCAGACATTAGAATCCTTCTTTGCTAGTAATGTGAACTCTTCACTTACTAATGAAGATTTGAAACAGATTAATTCTGATGATCTGGAAGAGATGGACATAAAGTGGCAGATTGCTTTACTCACCATGAGAGCAAAGAAGTTTATGCAAAGGACTGGAAGAAATAAATTTGCAAATCAAAGGAATGATGCTGCATGGTTTGATAAAAGAATGGTAGAGTGCTTTAACTACCATAAGATGGGACACTTTGCAAGAGAACGCAGAAGTCTAAGACAAGATCAGAATGGGCAGAGATCTGGGAGTAATGGGATTCAAAGAAGGAATGTACCAATTCAGTGTGGTACATCAAATGCATTGGTATCACAGGATGTACTTGGTTTTGATTGGAGTGATCAAGCAGAGCATGAAGTGAAGAATCAAGCCCTAATGGCTCTTACTGAAGAAAACAAGTCATCTGATATTCCTTATGAGGTACAAATTAAATTATGTTCTCCTGTATGTAAACAAACTGTTAAACATTATCGGGATCATAACATGAAATTCTGTGAGGAAATTAAGCAATTTGAGATTAAGAATAGACACACCATAACTGCCATTGAAAATCTAGAAAATCAAATTAAGGCATATGAAAAGAATGTAACTCAATATGAATATGATCTTAAGTATGCTAGATGGGAGAGAGATGTCTTGAAAGACAAAATGGAAATATTTAATTAGAAATTAGTAGAGGTCACATGTGAGAGAGATAATATTAAATTAAGAGTAAGTGATCTTGAATATGCTTCTAAGAGTGTAAATCAAATTATTAAATCTCAAATTCATGATAAGTTAAAAACTGGATTAGAATACAATTCTGTTCCCCCATCTTATAATAACAACTATTTTCCTCCTAAAACTGATTTAGATTTAAATAAGTTAAAGGAAGGAACAGCAGTTGATGTTACAAAGGTTGATCCAGTTCTTAACTTAAATAATGAAGTTGACTTTGATAAGGTTGAAGTTAGTGAATGGACTGAGGAAGATGAATTGGACTTCTCATCTGAAAGTGATAAGAGTTCTAATTCTGAAACAACTAAAAATTCTGAAAAGCCATGTGAGAATAGCAAGAAATCAATTACTGGTCTAGTTTCAGAACTTAAGAGTGATAAACTAGAAGAGGGTAAAAGATTGTTTTAGGAAAAGATAAAGAAAAATCTGGAAAAGATGAAAACCACTACTAATAAATCTTGGACTGGTCTAGGTTATATTAGTAATTCATTTAAAACAGTTAATAAAGCTGCTAATGTGAAGTTTGTGAATAATAACTGTTCTAACTGTAAAAGTAAAGCAAGCACTTCCCAGTCACCACCTTTTCAAAAATCACAGCCCAGAGGAAATCAAAGAAATTGGAATCAAATGGTTTCACAAAAACTGGAAAATAACTTTACAGTAGTGAAAGAGAAATCTTGTTTTATTTGTAGTAAAAACAATCATCTTCAACATGATTGTTTTCATAATCCTAAGAACATTCAAAGGATTAGAAAGCAACCATAGACAACAACAAATATGGTCAATAAACAAAATTTTAAATCAAAGTTTGATCATCCTGCTACTGCCAAAAAGAAGAATGTTCAGGCTAATAAGTTAAAAACTGCTACAGCCAGTACAACTGCATCAGTATTAACTAAAAACTTAGCCAAAAGTAACAAGGCAAAAACAGTGGTAAAAACTAAAACTGACAGTGTTAATAATTTTAGCACTGTTAGTCATTTTGATAAAACAGTTAAAACTGTTAGATCAATTTCCACTGTTAAGCCTAAAATCAGTTGAATTTGGACACCAATTAAATCTGATAAATTAACAGGTTCAAAACCCAAGAGAAACTAATTTTCTTGTTTTAACTGTATGTGCAGAGCGAGCCAACAAATTTATGGCATATGGATAGTGGCTGCTCAAGACACATGACTGGGGACAAGAAGAAGCTATAGGACTTCAAATCATTTGATGGAGGATATGTAGTATTTGGAAGCAATCCCAAAGGAGGAAAGATTACAGGCAAAGGAACAGTGCATAGTAATAAGATAAGTTTTGAAGATGTTTATTTTGTTGAACAATTGAGGTACAATCTGCTAAGTGTGAGTCAAATCACAGATAAAAAGAACCCAGTTCATTTTACTCACACTGAATGCCTTATTCTTTCTAAAGAATTTAAAATTCCTGAAAATATGATCTTAATGAGAATTCCTAGAAAGCATAATGTATATAAGTGTGACTTAGCAAATATGGAACCTCAACAAGAATTAAACTGTCTTATATCTAAAGCTATTGTAAATGAATCTGAACTGTGGCATAGAGGGATGTGTCACATGAATTATAAAACCATTAATAAACTTGTCAAAAGCAAGTTTGTTAGAGGTCTACCTGAAAAGGTATATTTATGTGATGATCATTGTGTTGCCTGTCAAAAAGGCAAGCAACACAAAACTTCTTTTAAGACCAAAACTGTGAATACAAACTTTTCACCATTACACTAACTACATATGGACTTATTTGGACCAACAAATGTAAGTAGTATAGGAAAGAGACTATACTATTTAGTGGTCATTGATGATTATACTAGATTCTGCTGGGTATTCTTTCTTAGAACAAAAGATGAAACATGTGAAATACTAAGATCATTTATAATTAAGATTGAAAATCAAATGAATCTAAAGGTAAAAATCATCAGGAGTGATAATGGAACAGAGTTTAAAAATCAAGAGATGGATAAATTATGTAAAATTAAAGGTATTAAGAGAGAGTTTAGTGCTCCTAGAACTCCACAACAAAATGGAGTAGCTGAGAGGAGAAATATGACACTAATTGAGGCTGCTAGGACAATGGTAGCTGACTCTAAGTTACCTATGCCTTTTTGGGCAGAAGCAGTTAGCACTGCTTGCTATGTCCAAAATAGGAAATTAGTTGTCAAGCCTCATAACAAGACACCATATGAACTGTTATTTAAGAGAAAACCATTGGTTAGTTTCTTAAAACCTTTTGGGTGTCCTTGTACCATCTTAAATACCAGAAATCACTTAAGAAAGTTTGAAAGTAAGGCTGATGAAGGTCTATTTGTTGGTTACTCTGTTCAAAGTAAGGCTTATAGAGTTTTTAATCAAAATACTAGAATCATAGAGGATTCAATGAATGTCACATTTAATGAATACACTGAAAATGCTGTAGGAAAGGGACCAAACTCTCTGTTTGATATAAATGCACTAACCCATGCTTTTAGATATACACATGTGCAACCTAGTACAGGTACAAATGCAGGTACATGTGCTTCAGGTACAATCATACCAACTGAACAGAAAACTAAATCACAAGAATATGTTCTATTTCCTGTTTGGTCACCTGATCCACCAGAAGTGTTTGACTCCATTCAACAACAGCCAACACAGGGTTCAGATTCTGGCATATCAAGTCAAAAGGATAATGATGGTGGTAACACATCAACTGACTGGTCTGATGATCCAAATATGCTAGTATTGGAGGAAGATGGAGATGAAAATAAAAGTGCAAGTGAAGGAGAAACAGCTACAACAACAACTAATCTGTCAGCTGTAAAACAGAGAATTATGGATAACATCTTCACTCCTTCAAGACAATTAAGGGAAATCATTACATCAGATGGAATGGAAAATGGGTTGGAAGTGAATCATACAAATTTGGAAACTGAGATACTAGTGTCACCAACATCACACTATCATGCTCATAGAAATCATCCTCTAGAAAATGTGATTGGTGATGTTGCTACACCTGTACAAACAAGGCAGCAACTCAAAGAAAATGAAGAAGGACTCCACACTTCTTTATATGCTTGTTTTATATCTCAGATGGAGCCCAAGAAGGTAACAGAGGCTCTAAAGGACCCAAGTTGGAGTGAAGCAATGCATTAAGAGTTGCTTCAGTTCAACATTCAGGAGGTATGGACTTTGATGGATCTCCCCAAAGGAAAAAGAGCAATTGGAACTAAATGGGTGTTCAGGAACAAGAAAGATGAAAGAGGCATAGTGATCAGGAACAAGGCTAGATTAGTAGCACAGGGGTACTCACAGGAAGAAGGAATTGATTATGATGAGGTATTTGCTCTTGTGGCAAGGATAGAGGCTATCAGACTGTTTTTGGCTTATGCTTCATTCAAATGATTCAAAGTCTATCAGATGGATGTGAAGAGTGGCTTTTTGTATGGCACCATACAGGAGGAAGTATATGTATGCCAACCACCAGGATTTGAAGATTCCAAGTACCTTGATAAAGTCTTTAGACTGGACAAAGCTCTTTATGGCTTACATCAAGCACCAAGAGCCTGGTATGAGACATTATCAGAGTATCTGCTGAAGAATGGATTCAAAAGGGGTGCAATTGACAAAACCTTGTTCACTAAAAGAATTAAAAATGATATCTAATTCAAGTCTATGTAGATAATATTATTTTTGGTTCTACAAGGGATATTCTTTGCAAGGAGTTTGAAGCTTTGATGCATGACAAGTTCAAGATGAGTTCAATGGGGAAATTAACTTTCTTTCTGGGCTTAAAAGTATAACAACAGAAGGATGAGATTTTCATTCATCAGAGTAAATATGTAAATGACATACTGGAAAGGTTTGGTTACAAGGATGCAAAGATTGCAAGCACACCTGTGAAGACACACATATCATTACATGCAGATCTTGAGGGGGAGGATGTTGATGTACATCTGTATAGATCAATGATTGGCTCCCTCATGTATCTGACATCATCAAGACCAGACATTATGTTTGATGTGTGTGTGTGTGTGCAAGGTTTCAATCAAATCCTAATATGTCACATCTGCATGCAGTGAAAAGAATCTTTAGATATTTGAAGGGTCAACCAAAATTAGGCCTTTGGTATCCAAAGAGTAACTCTTTTGATCTGCTTGCTTACACAGATAGTGACTATGGAGGAGCTAAATTGGATAGGAAATCCACTTTAGGGGGTTGTCAACTTCTAGGAGAAAGATTGGTGTCATGACAATTCAAGAAGCAAACTACCGTGTCTACATCAACAGGAGAAGCTGAATATGTTGCTGCTGCAAGTTACCGTGCTCAGGTTCTATGGATTCAGAATCAGATGTTAGACTATGGTTTGACCTTTCTTAATACTCCTATTTTTATTGACAATAACTCTGCTATCAGTATCATAAATAACCCAGTTAAACATTCAAACACTAAGCACATTGAAATAAGGTATCATTTTATTAGGGACTGTAATGAGAAACGACTTATTCAAAATTTTAAAGTTCATACTGATAATCAATATGCAGATCTGTTTACCAAAGCCTTTGATGTGGGCAGATTTACATTTTTGGTTACCAGTATTGGAATGATAAATTCTTCTTAAGTTTTCTCTTTATCACTGTTCGGTAAATTTTATTTAAGTGCTTAAGTTTTGGTTGATACTGATGTACTTATTACCACTGTTAGTCTTAATCTTGCTGCTATATTTTAACACTATTCAGTATTATTAGTACTGTTAGTCACTTTTAATACTGCCAGTGTTAATACTGAAGCAAGTTAACACTGCCTTTAGTAATTAGTACTGTTTGTATACTTGTATATTTTCGCTTTTATTTTTAGTTAACACTGCGCAGGTAAAATTACCACTGTTTGGAGACTTAGTACTGCTTACAGGATTTTACACCTGTCAGCTTTGGAATTATTACTACTGCTTGTTTGGATTAAAAAAAAATAAATAAATAAAATTTTTTAGCACTGCTTTCTTTACTTAATATTGCTAGATCTTAGGTACTGCTTGTATTAAGTTGTGACTGCCTTGGTTGATTAGTACTGCTTATACAAGTTAGCATTGTTGGCTTTATTAAGTATAAGATAGGCAAGCTATGGAAACTAAGTGTTTGGTTGATTATCACTGTTGGTTTTATCTCTCAGTTACCACTGTTAGTGTTACTTTTCTTTAGTTAACACTGCTAGTGTTAAAATTGGAGCTTTTTCCACTGACTATATAAACCCCAACACTTATCGTTTTTCAATACGCTCTAAATACACACATATACCACTGCGCTTACACCTTCAATCCCATTCTAAACTTTCAATTTAAACTTCGATTGTTCAACAATGGCTTCTACTTCATCTTCTACACAACTTTCTGTTGGCAAGAATCACAATATGATTGCATATTTGATGAAGCCGACAGAAGCACAGGAGTTCATTCAAATCATTGACTTTCTTCATGCTTCGCATATTTATCATGCTCTTACAGTTTTCCCCAGAGTTTCGAAAAGCTATATCAACGATTTTTGGGCAAACGCAACAATCGAAGAAGAACAGGGGATTAAGCGCATTGTGTCCAATGTGGCCGATACCAGGGTTGTTATCACTGAAGCTTCTGTTAGAACTTCTTTAAATCTTGATGATGAGGCAGGTATAACTTCTTTACCTAATCAAACTTTGTATGATAATTTTCGTTTGATGGGTTATGGGGGTTCTTTGGATACCTTCACGTTTCAAAAGACTCTCTTCTCTTATCAATGGAGGTTTTTAATACATACTATTTTACACTGCCTCTCATCAAAAAGGTCATCTTTTGAACAGTTTGGAAGCAATATTGCTTATGCAATTGTTTATCTTGCCACTGGTCAAAGATACAATTTTTCAAATCTAATTTTTTGTGGTATGCTCAGGAACATTGAGCAACCAAAATTAAAATTTTTGATGTATCCTAGGTTTGTGCAGTTATTTTTAAATGAACAAATACCCAATTTGCCTGCACTAGACCAAATTATTGGTGTTCTCTCTCACAAACCTAAAGTTTTTTCAAATATGAAGAGAGACTCCAAATTTTCTGGGAGGGTTACAGCATTGTTTCCTACAATGCTTCCTGCACCCTTCACCACAGTTGCAGTTCCACCCACTGCTACTGAACCATCTGCTGAGAGAATTGACGTACCCATCAATCCTCAACCCACAATAGTTCAGGGTACAAAAAGAAAACAAGGGACCCACAAACCAACAAAAAATAAAGCCAAAAAGGCTAAAACACAGGCATCTGAGGCTCTTGCTGTTCAGGTGTCTCCGTCCAATGAATCTACACAACGTGTGGTCTATAAGGAGGTGGATGACCATTCTGGGAGGGCTGCTTCTACTGCTTCTAGCCCACTGGCAGAGCAGGACAGAAGTAACATCAATCAGACCCAACCAGAGGCAACACTAGAACATGATCCTTTGCAAGAAGGTGATTTTGGTAGACCCAGTACCAAGAATAGAGAGTCATCTGATGATCATGCTAGGCATGAGTCAAATGGTAACTCTGCCAATGATTCACCAAAGGAGTCACATCCTAAAGGTGATGAGGCTAGTATGCACTATGAGAAATTGACGGCTATGCTAGACTTTATGTGGGCTGAGGTAGTGAGGCATAAAAAGATCATTAAGCAACAGCAAGCAGAAATTGATGATTTAAAAAGGGTAGTATTGAAATGCTTGAAGCAAGGTAAGAAATATTATATCATTGAGGATAAGTATAAGAGATCTGTACCTGTGCAACAAGCTAAGCAAATCTTCTCTTCCCCTGAACTCTCAGAAGATGCATTCAAAAAGGGGGAGAGTGACAAGAGTGATAAGGATAATCAAGAGGATGGTGATGATAAATCTGTTAATGATGATGATTTTGATGAAGTGGATGAGGAGATTGTGCTGGAAAATAATAATATGAATGGAGCAGGGAGTCAGAGATGAATCTTGATGATGAGTTGGTACACTCTCCAACAATATCTGTTCAAACTGAGGTTATACATGAGACATCAAAGCCTGCAAGTGTGAACCTAAGTGAAAATACAGTTGAGGTGAATTTGGATGAAAAGACAGAGGAATTAAGAGGTGATGATGATGGTGAAGAGGTGAATATGCCTGAGGTAATAGCTGAGACTGAAAAGGTTGTTACAGATAGGTTTGCTCAGAAGTTTAGCAGGAAGAAATGTATACCACAAATTAAAGCTAAGAAATTAGGAACAGGAAAGAAGGTTGAAATTCCAAAGAAGAAATCATCACAAGCTCCTGCTACTGCAAATGATGAAGAGTATGCATAGAGGCTACAAGCTGAATTAAATGTTGAGATGGATACTAGTTTGGTGAAGGTTGAGGTTGAGCCTGGTAGATTTGTTATGATGACAAAGGAGGAAGTGAATGGGTTTGATGAGTGGATGTTAAGAAAGGAGAAAGAAGAATCTGTTGAGTATTTGGTGGGTCAAGTTAAGAAGAAGAAGGCTGAGCAAGTAAGAATGAAGAAAGCAAGCAAGCCAATGACCATTACACAGAAGAGGAGAGAAGATGTTAATCGTAAGTGAGAAGATTGGTTACGGAGATACTTTTTCTAAAGCCTCAATTCTTTTTATAAATTCATTATTTAAGTTGTTATTTTTTTCTTTATTGGTATAACAAGTTGAAGTGCACAATCCCTGCTGGGGTGTTAAAGAAAATGACATATCAAGAGATGGCCAGGGCATATGAAAGAGATATATTTGTGCCTTATCAAGAAAATCAGAGGAAGGAAGAGGAGTTGAAGAAAAAGAAAGAACAGGAAGAAAAAGAGGCGAAAGAACAGAAAGAATCAGTGGAAGAAGTGGTTAATGATTTGGAGAGAGATGAAAGACAGTTGAATGAATTGATGGTTATAGATTATGTTACTGCAGATTCTATAAATCAAGATGGGTCAGAGATTGTTGATTGGATGACTGTTAAGTTGTTGGTGCCTAGAAAAGAAGAGAAAATTAAGATTATTAGAGCTGATGGGAGTGAATCTTTCTGGAGGACATTGAAAGAGATTTTAATGAAGTTGAGCAGGGTAGATGTGGTGAGAATGTATGAGATATGGAAGAAAAAGAAGTTGGATGATAAAAGGTTTGATAGTATCATTGAGAGGATCACATGGGATTGGATAAAGATGTTGTTTGAACCAGAGAGATATCCATTTCACTTTGGAACATTCAAAGGAGTAAAAATGGGGATTTATTTTGCTATGTCAGGTGTACATCAAGTTATTTTAGATGATGGTGAGATTCTGTTTATGTTGACTGATAGGGAATATGATATGAATCTTAGTTTGTTGAGGAGCTTAAGAGGGGCAAGATTGCATTCTTCTGTTTGCAATGAGGTTGCTAAAAATTTGGTATACATGATTCTAAATCAGATCCATAAGAAAGAACAGTTGGGAAAGAAAGCAAAGAAGTAGTTTTGAAAGCATCTTCCAGAGATTAGAATGGAGAATTAGAAGAAACTTAATGCTGTAGAGGACAGATTAAGTTTAGGGGGAGATTGTTAGGATAAACTGACTTGGGTTAGAATTACCACTGTTTATGTAATTACAAGTGATTACCACTGAAGGTTGAAGATTAACACTGATGGTGAAGATTACAACTGTTTGAAGAACTGAAGATTAACACTGCTACAAGGATTAACACTGTTAGTTAAGGTTTGTAAGTAGTTATCACTGTTTATGTAATTACAACTGTTAGTATAGTTTTATAGTGGTTAACACTGTTAGTATTATTTGTACTTAGACTATCATAACTGAAGCAGTTATCACTGTTGGAAGTTTGTTTCCACTGTTTGAGTAAATGTGGTAGTTAACACTGTTTATAATTTTGTGATAAGTATGAGTCGGTTATGAAAGTTAGTCAAATTCCATAATAATAGGAGATTGTACAGGACTCTATGTGTTATAAATAGAGATCCTTAGAACCTAGATTAGGTTAATGAAAAATAGCGCAGCTTCAAGGTGTAAACCCCAATACAAAAGTGTATTCGTCTTATTCATTAATATAAGATTGAAGCTTTGGATTTAAATATATGTGTTTTATAATTTATTGTCTTCAATATTTATTCTTGATCTTTCTAGTATTATTGAGTGTGATTCCGCAACTTTTCAATAATAATTCAAGGTTTGTTCAAGGTTATTAGTTTATTAAGTTAAACAGAGGGACTGACAAATATATTTTTACCAATAAATATTAATCATAACCGCTGTAGTAAATACTAATATTCATCAATTAACTATTTTTATAATCTATAATATCATATATAAATATTAAGGGAATTCACACACATTCACCGTTGATGAATGTGTAACTTCTCTGTTTCACCAGATAATAGTGTTTCTCTCTGGATCCGGACCCTATATATATATATACATACATATAGTCAAAGGTTCAAATGAGAATCACAAAAAGGTACAGAACTGCGAGAACTTTTAAATTATTGGAATTTATACATGTTTAATTATTCAATCATATGTACATATTAATGTAGATTAAAGTTAAAAATAAAATAATTTGAGGAAACATCAAAATAACTTTTAAAATCAAATTTATATTTTTCGTTCACATGTGCACATTTTTATGTGCACATGTGAACACTTCGTATATTTTATAATTTAACATGGATTTTGTGGTTTTTAACTTTTGTTTGTCAGTAATATGAACATCAAATAACATTTATATGTAATTAGTTGCGTTTACATGTCTAAAAATAATTTAATTTAAAAGTTCTCGCATTTTTATACATTTTATAGTTCTCGTTTGAACCTAACCGCCATATATATATATATATATATATATATATATATATATATATATATATAATATTGGCGTATTTATATATGTACAAAGTCAGTCAAAACTCATATTTTCAACCAATTTGTGAATTTTCTCGAATCACTTTGAAACGAGAAAGGAGAGTAGGGGTCAAATGGAGAGAAAGGAGGGCTGATTGACCAACGAACCACAATGCGCCATGTGTCAATCACAAAGTTTCATTTTGACCACTCCACTATAATTATGTTTTAATTTCTTCTCCCAACTTCCTCAATAACACTCCCCCACCCTCACCACCACCAACCACCCACTCCCACCCCCTGCCACAAGCCGCCACTTTCATCCACTGTCCATCGCCGTCAGCCACCACCTGCCGCCGTCGGTAGGCATGGCAATTCTCATCCGACCCGATGGACATCCACCCGCCTGATCCATTTGTGATGGATATGGATGGACTAAATGGATGAATATTGGATATGGATACAGATATGGATGTTTAGTGGATCGGATATGGATGACAATTTGTGATCCACAGATTCACCACTTTTCACCTGAAATACTAATATATATATATATATATATATATATATATATATATATATATATATTATGTTCAAAATTATTGTAAGTATAAAATGATCGTTTATATAGGATAATATAAAATTGATATATGATTAACAAAATTATATCTTATTATATGACCTTATACATAATGAATAAACATATCTTCTTAATATGATACATATCATTTAGTAATGTATTATAACATATAATATTAATTTTTAAAATGTATATTTCAAAAGTAATTAGAAAGTAATATGTTTCACGCTTTTGATCTTTTTTTAGTTTTCTAATTTAGTATGAAGGCAATGATGCGTATATGACCTGCAACTTCTGAATTAAATGTGCATTGCAAGTTATTAAGCGGACTGTAAATCCGTGATCGATGTTTTGGGTAACTTAACAAGCTATCTAGTGACTTTTGGTTGTAAAATCTGGTAAGAACTATTGACTTTTGGTTGTAAAATCTAGTAAGAACTATAACTTTTGGTTGTACAAAGTAGAACACTATGGTTTTTGATTGTACAAAGTTGGAACTAACTATGACTTTTGATTGTATGAAGTTGCAAAAAAGTATGTATTGGTCACTTTTTTTGTTTTGGTTTATGCGTTTCTTTTGGTAGCTACAGGAGGTCATCATAGAGAGTAGCTGTATGGTTTTTATTGTTTGGTTTTTTGTTGCAAGTGTTTTGATGTAAGCTGCATATGTCTTCTTTATTTTGTAATGATCAGGTTATATGTTGTGGTGTTTTGTATAATTGTATTGTTCCATATGTTATTATAGGTGTCTGGTTTATATTTGTTGGTCTTGTATCTCTGGGCCTTACATTACTGCTTGAATTTTTGGTTGTGATGTTTTATATTGATAGCAGTGTCATTTAGTATGGAATTTAAATTTAGTATTAACTTTAAAAAAAATGTTAGTTGATATCCAATAGATATCCATTAACCCGCTTGATCCAGCGGATATTGATATGAACAGATGAATTGAAATTAAACGGATATGGATACAGATATGGATTATTTTTTTAATGGATATGGATGTGGATATGGCATAGTCCGATCCATATCCGATCTATTTCCATCCCTAGCCGTCGGCCTCCGCCACATTCCGAAAAAACAAAAAGTTTTTAATCTTTTTTTTTTAAAAAATTCAAATTTTTTACTAACTTTTTAGATATAATACAAAATGCAGTAAAAATAAACAATTTGTATTATAATTTTATTCAAAATGCAGTAAAAAAGATAATACAGATAATACAAAATGCAGTAGAAAACAAACAATGTACTAAAAAATTATATATACAAAATGCAGTAAAAATAATAATATGCGGTATATTTTTATATAAAATGCAGTAAAAAAATACTGGATATAATACAAAATGCAGTAAAAATAAACAATATGCAGTATAATTTGAATGCAGTAAAAAAGATAATACAAATAATACAAACTGCAGTAAAAAATAAACACTCTGTACTAAAAAATTATATATACAAAATGCAGTAAAAACAATAATATGCAGTAAATTTTTATATAAAATGTAGTAAAAGAATACTATAAATCATACAAAATGCAGTACAAAACAAACAATATGTACTAAAAATATATATATACAAAATGCAGTAAAAATAACAATATGCATTATAACTTTATACAAAATGCAGTATTAAAAAGATAATATGCAAAATACAAAATGCAAATACAAAATAATCAACATGTGTTACAAAATGCAATAAAAAATAATATGTAGTATAATTATATTAAAAATGCAGTAAAAAGAATAATTTTAAAAAAAATGAAAAAAAAATTAAAATTTTTAAATAATTTTATTTAAAAAATTCGTAGAAATTCTGCTGACACCGGCGGGGTGGCTTATGGCGGCGGGGGCAGTGGCGGCCGGTGGCAGGGGGTGGGAGTTGGTGGTTGGTGGTGGTGGGGGTGGGAGAATGTTACTTAAGAAATTTAGGGAAGGAAGTTAAAGTATTCAAAAGTGGAGGGACTAAAATGAAATTTACTTTTTGACACTTGTCACTTTCTGGATGGATGTGGGGGCTGCCCTCCTTTCTCTCCAAATGGAGGATGCCCTCATGATCCTCTCTCTCTATATATATACTGGGTTTTATGCCCGTGCGATGCACCACTAACATAAAAATAAATACATTTAAAAATGATAAATGTAAAAAAATAACGATTTTACGAATACATAATGTGAAAATGTTATTTTTTGTTAACAACACATAACTTATATGTTGTTAGCGTAAAATACGGGTTAATTTGTATTCATGAAAATACTAAGGGTTTATGATGCATAATAAGTTAATCATGATTGATCAACATCATGTAATTAATGTGGTGTTGACTATACATATGTCTCCATACAGAATATTTTTGTGTAAATTGTTGTAGTATATGTACTTGGGTAACAATTGAAATAATATTGTCTTTTTAAATGGCTGAAAGATGTAATTTGTAAAAATGATCATTCACGAGGATGGATGTTGATATTATTGAAATTCGGAGATGATGTTGGTGCATAAATGTGTGTCAGTCAATTGGTCAACGTTTGTGCCTGTCAAAGTTAATTAGTCTAAGTATGTGAAGTGTTGAGTTTGTATGTTCGAGTCTGTAAACGAAGTGTAAGTATACTGTTCGTGCGACACAGAGCCTGTGTCGATATAGCGACACAAAGGATAGTGTCGCAGTGGGCTGGGCCTGCGACATAGTGCTTGTGTCGCAGGGTCCAGTAGGGTTAGTATATATAGAGAGTTAGAATTTCGTTTTAGGTGGATCAAACCCTAGTGAGAGATAGAGATACGACAGAGAGTGTGAGAAGAGGAGAGTGTGTGAATTGTAATCTTTATTCTTCAAGTGTTAATATATACGAAAAAATTATAAATTCGTTGTGTTTGTGTTTACATTTCAATTGCTTGATTGATTGTTTCCGCCTTTCAATTGAGTCAAAACGATAAGTCTAGATCTAAGAACAAGGGAATTGAAATGTAAACACAATCAATCAAGCAATTGAAATGTAAACACAAACACAACGACTTTATAATCTTTTCGTATATATTAACACTTGAAGAATAAAGATTACAATTCACATACTCTCTTCTTCTCACACTCTCAACTGTATCTCTGTCTCTCTCTAGGGTTTGATCAACCCAAAAATGAAATTCTAACTCGATATATATAGAAACTCTACTGGACCTGCGACACAAGCCTTATGTCGCAGGCCCAGCCCATTGCGACACTGCCTTTGTGTCGCTATAGCGACACAGACTCCGTGTCACACAAACAGTATATTGTGTACATTCTATACTTACATTTCATTTACAGACTCGAGCATACAAACTCAACACTTCACATACTTAGACTATTAACTTTGACAGTTATAAATGTTTGACCAAATGACTGACACACATTATGCACCAACAAACTCCCCCATGTCATCAGCTTGGTCAAATAATCTTCAATTAGTCTTCACCAACAAACCACCCCATTGAGATAACTTGGTCTTCAGAAATCTTGATGTTCAGTTTCATGTGACTAACATCCAATTAGATCTTCAACTTCAGTGACCATCATCTCTTTCATCAATAGCTTCTCCAATAGTATTTATCTTCAAAGTCTTTGGAGAACTCTCATCAATTCTTATCTTTTGAATATGAGCATGATATGTAACTTGAGTAAAATAACTCAAAAATAAAATATTTTTGTAATTTTCTTTATAAGACAGAATTAAAACAATAAATAAATAAACAATCTTTTTCGGGACATAATTGTTTTGGTCTAGTTAGGGATCATATCAGGATAACGTGCAATTATTAGGAAATAGTAAGTGTTATTTCGATTATCAGTATATTTGTCCACTTGAAATTTACGCGACATATTTAAAGCAGTTTTTCCAAAAATTAGTTCCAAATGATTATCGATATTGTTGTCCATCTAAACATTCCATACTTAAGTTAAGGAACTTTTAATAGTCCTTTGATCTTATTATGAGTATGCATATTATTTGATATAAAACATATTTAAGATATACATTTGAAATTAAAACATGTTAGTATTTTCCATGTAAAAAGTAATAACATAGTAATATCTTTAGAACCAAGCTTAGAGGTGACAGGTCTGTACAACGTACAACAGAGTCACATAAACATTGAGTCGGGTTAAACAAACACCGGTCTGAACAATTAAACTAGAGGGTACAGGTCTGTACTTTCATACAACAGAGTACCATAGTCTAACACAAACTAGTACTAGGTAATCTATTTATAGATTTTCTTGCATATCTATACAATACTATAAGTTTGCAAGATTACCACGGGTGTATAATATTTGTCCGTAACTTAACACAGACTACGTACCTATGTCCTTTCAAAAAATATATCAGTTGAAACCAGGTCTGTATTTTCATACAACAAAGGAGACAACCAATATATTTTCCCAGATAAGACCACATCAATTTTAGATCATAACATGTTAAGCATCCAAATATTAAGACTACGTGTCAAAAATTCAGACTTAAAGTCCTATTTCAACTTAATGTCATACATAAAAATATCTTTTATATAAAATAATATGCAAGTTTGACATTACGCTTCTGAAAAATTTAAGTATGAATGCCTACCGATACATCATATAAGGAAGCTAATGTTTAGAAAAACTGTTTTAAGTATGCCAGATAAATCTACTGACACATCAAACATAAAACTTAAAGTTTCCATTTTGTACATGTTCCCTGATGTACTATCATTTCCCAAGTTGTTTACAGACACAATTCAACGTCCATTTTTAGAAATGTAGCAACTTTGCTTTTCTTTAATACTAATAAGTATAAAGAGTGGCTATTGCATTTTTCAAGAATTTGTCTGTTCATATTTTTCTGACTTTTAAATTAGAATTTTAAATTTACTCTCACTGAACAACAAATTTTTTACTCAATAACAAACAAATAAATAATCATTAAAGAAAACAGATGTGACAACTTTGCTTATCTTGATGTGCATTAATTGGAACACAAGAATTTGCAGTTGCCATAATTAAATAAGGAATGTTTAAAGAAAAATTTCAAGTCACATATCAAGTCAAATTCAAATTCTTTTAGCACTCTCAACCACCTCGTTTCACTTCAGAAATTTCATCCATTCACTCAAACATCATCACCACACATGACCACCTTGAAATTAACCCTCATCGTCACATCCTTGCAGTCACTAAAAGTATTAGCTATCAAAAACCTGACGACATCACCACAAACAAACATTAGTATTTATGAGACACCCAAGCCTTGATAGACTTGGGTTGTCCACTTTCATCCATAACCATCACATCAATGAGTTTATGATATTTTAAAAACTCAGTTGATTTCATTGATGTGTCGTTTGTGGATTTAGGTTTTCAAACCTGGTTAGGTTCAGATGATTTGTTTTTAACAATGTTGTGCCTTTTGACTTGAGGTCTACTGGGCAGACCTTTGTTTACTCTAGCCATAGGTTTTGGAGAGTTGGATGCACAACTAGATACATGCGAAAACGAACCACGCCTTGAAAAGGATTTTTGAAAAGAATTTCTAAAAAATGAAGTTCTTGGCATCCCTCTACCAAATCTTTCTAGGGATAATAACCGACAATCCCTAATGATGTGGCCCTATTGACCACATCGAAAACACGACCGCCTTTTCACATACGGCCTTTTCCAGTGACTCCCCTCAAATTGTTTCGATGGAGGATTTACTGAGGGAGGCTTAGATGTTGAGGCATTAATAGAACATGAACACTTATGCGTATATGTTAATGTAGAAGCCTCTAAAGTTGGACAGGTAGATATTGAAGGTTGGTCATTCTTAGACTTTTCATTTGAATCCTTCTTTTGAGTTTTCATCCTTTTAGATTCATTGTCAACCTTGCTTTTACCCTTTTTATTAAAAACCTTTTCAGATTCATTTGTAATTATATGATTTTCGGGTTTAACATCAACCTTTTCAATTTTAATCTCAGCCTCTTCAGTTAAGTCCTCTACCTCAACAATCTCTTCAACATTAACTGGAGGCACACCTTTAGCTTTAACAAACTCAGGCTTTTTAACATTCGGTGTTGTATCAAAGTCTTTGGCTGCATCCTTTGAAGGCTTTTTAACAATCTCTTCAAAGCTTTAACAAACTCAGGCTTTTTAACAAACTCAGCAACTGATTTTGTATCTACCTTTGAAAAGGTAGGTACTAAGTCTTTGGCTGCATCCTTTGAAGGCATTGACAGATAGTCAGAAGGAGGTGGTACATAGTGGTAACCAAGACCAGCCTTACTCTTTGTATCTGACCTTTGCGATTGGAGGATCTTGTCAAAGACCAGTGAGGATGTTGAAAAATTAGACAACTTTCTTTTTAAATCAATTACTTCGGCCTGTGAGTTAACAAGTTCCTTTTTCATAATCTTTTTCATATTCATATAACTGTCTATTGCATCTTGCTTACTAAAAATTTTGGCCCTAAGTGCTTTTCTTTCTTCAAAAGCAGCATTTAGTTTTTTATCAAAAGCCATTTCATTTTCTTTTAAAATTTTATTTGCCTTATTAAGTTGTTCTAACTCAGACTTAAGGCGTCATTATCCTCACTGTACCTGTTAACTTTGTTAGTTAATTTGATACATGACACACAAGATAATGGCTCTTCAATAGGTACCTCAGGTTTACTCGAGATGTGAGCCATGAGAGCTTTATTATCACTCGGATAAGCCTGTGCACTCCAATCATAAGCTTCTTCATTCAACATTAGGAGGCATTTGAAGCGGTAGAAGCAGGTTGCTTAGAAGGAGAAGGCTTTGTAAAGCCAGATGGGGGCTGTTTGGTCTTCTCACATTCTTTAGCAAAATGCCCAAGATTCTGACAGTTGTAGCATCGCACTTTGCTTTTGTCGAAACCCAGACCTACATCAGTTTCATCATTCAGGTTCTTTCTCCGAGTTCTCTGCAAGTACCTTTTGGCTCTTCCAGTTAACATAGCCATATTCCACCTGATATCCATTCTTTCCAGATCATCAGGGTCGATCTGTTCAAAATTTCTTTTAGTGAGATCAATGGTACTGGTCTTCTTTGATAAGAAACTGTCATAAGCGCTGAGAAAAGCTTGAAAGACAGCTGCATTTTCTTCAGTAGCCGGTGTCGGTGATGTATTGGAAGAATAATATGCTCTTCCCTGTGATGAAGCACATGTCTGAGAACTAGATGCTGAAGTAACACCGGACATGAAAGCCACCCCACCAGGGCTCTCAACAGTAGAAGATTGAGCCCCATACAAGCTTGGATCTTGAACATAGGCACTTGACTTAGTTTCTTTTCGTTGCATGTCAAGTGCATAAGCTTGCAGCTCCCAATGAGATCTTCTAATGACAGTGCCATAACCTCCTCTTATTCTTCAATCATCATGACACGTTGATCCCATTTCTTAGGTAACACACCTAATAGTTTTTTATTCACATCCTTTGTAGCTAGAATGACTCCACCTTCAGATAACTCATTAACCAACCTTGAGTATCTATTAAACTGTTGAGTAACAGATTCATCAGGCAATATATCAAACAACTCAAACTGTTTCTTCACGAGGTCCAGTTTACTCTTTTTATACTTTTCGTTTCCCCCACAACGCTTTTCAATGGCTTGCCAAAGATCGTAAGCAGTGTCATTATGTTTAAACAATCTCATTACGTCAGTAGCTAAACTCATTGTTAAAGCGGAGTGAGTTTTTCGTTCTAAATCCCAAACCTTCTTTTCTTCCGGAGTCATAGACCTAACTGATTTTGGTGGAGCAACTCCTGGGAAATCTCCATCAGCAAGAGGATGAACATATCGGTCAAGCAAGGGAATCATCATATCAGGATCATTATAGGAGATGAATATCTCAAATCGTATTCTCCAATCGACATAATTAGTATTGGCAGTGAATAATGGAGGTTTATTAGTGCTACCGATCTCATTGTTATTTTTTAATAATTGAGTAAAGCTTTGAAGAGACATTTTTAAACCGAATCACAAATACCCAAATGTTGGATGACGAGCTTTCAAATTTAGCCTTTTTGACTTTTCCTTCCAAAATTTGATTCGAAAATATCAAAAACTGCCCGAGTAAAACGAAACCTTTTCAAAACCAAAATAAAGAACTTTTAAGCTTAAAAACAAAATTTGATAATGAGAAAAATTTCCCAAATAAAGACTTTTTTTTAGCGACACTAAGTTAGTGTCGCAAAGTAGTGTCGCAGGCTGTGTCGCACTCTAGTGTCGTAGACTAGTGTCGCAAGCTAGTGTCGCAAAAACCCTAATAGCTACACTGAGGTTAGTGTCGCAAAACGGCGATTTCAGAAACCCTAAACCTTCAAATTCGTAAAATTCGAAAACCTAACGAATTTCAAAAGTCACCAGTCGACCAAACCCAGAAAAACACTTTGAGAAACGCAATATGCAAGCCAATAAACTTGAAAATCACGACCAATCACCACCGCGAATCAAACCGAAAACGTTTATTGTTTTGAAAAGCACTTAATTGACCTAATAAGCATTGACACTTCAAAGCAAAATGCAGATTTGTTCACAAAAGCCTTTTCAAAGAGCCGATTTGAAGAATTAGTGTCAATGATTGGAATGAAAGAGATTGATGAAATTGAGTAACTTCATTTATTTTTGTGTCCTTGTTTTCGTTTATTTCCAAAATGTAAATCCAAAAACATATGAAAAATATCCAAAATATAAAAATATATATAAAATCATAAAAATCGGGGGAGATTTTGTGTAAAAGTTTGGGAAATGATAGTACATCAGTTGTGTATATAAATAAAGACTAAAAAATTTAAAATTTATTTTAATATGCTAGTAGGCTTTCTTAACAAATTTAATTTAGCTTTTCTAAATCATAGATAGCTTCATCATATGATGTGTTGATAGGCATTCTACATGAAGATTTTTAAGCAAATCTAAAACAAAAATATATTATATTATATGGAAGAAACAAATTTTGACATATGATTATAAATGTTATTTCTTGAAGGAAAGCTTAACAAAATTTTATTATTATGAGTCTTAAATATGTCTTAAAAAAATGCATTAATGGATATATACTAATATAGTATCTCTGCAGTATATGTAGAACAAAGATTCTATTAGTATATTTAGGTGAATCATACTTTATTTCTTTGTTGTACCAAGTACAGACCTGAATAATGTATGATTAAAAAGTGTTTTTGCTTAAACTAAGGGGAGCTTTGTTGTATGAAAATACAGACTTGTTTCCACTAGTTTATTCAAAAGTACTTATATTGGTGTTTGTTTAAACTACTAATTACTCTGTTGTACTTAGTACAGATCTGTAATTAATAGTTTCTTCAAAGATCAGTTTGCGCCTAAAAAGATAACTACATATTTTTTATTCTTAATAATAGATATTTTGTTATTCTGAGTTCAAGAGTATGTCAAAGTTTAGGTCTTTCAAATAATACCAACAATAATATCTATGGTTAAAACTGAAGTGAAGAGTGTTTAAGAGGAAAAATATCAATAATCATTTTGAACTATCTAAAAAGATGAGAAAATTTACTTTAAAAATTTATTAAGATAAGCTTAAAATTGAAAGATTATACTAGCAAATTAAAATAAACTTAAAACTTCTTAAAGAAATATACATTTATACTGATATGATTCCAAAGCATAAATGTTTTCCCCTCAAAAAGATTTTTAGTTATTATAAATGTTTAGTCAATTTTAGTTTATTTTATTGAGTATGTAAATAATTAAAAGAAAAGTACAAAAAGATTTTATTTTCTGAGTTATTTTATGAAGATACTCCATATTATCCAAATTTTTTAAAGACTAAATCAGAAATGGTGAAAGTCAACTTACATGCGAAACTGTTGTTGCGAAAGTCAACATAGGCGAGACTGTCGAAGCGAAAGTCAACAAATGCGAAACTTTCAAAGCGAAAGTCCACATACGCGAGACTCACTCATCTTTCGCAGAGCACTGTTACTATAAAAGGTAAGTATCGCAACAATGTGAACTTGCACTTTCTTTCTTACTGCGAAACTACCTCTGCGAAACTCTCTCGTGTGCGAAAGTTCGTAAAAGCTGTGTTTGTGTGATTGGTTTTTCTGTGCTTGTTTCTACATTTTTACTCCGATAGATCTGTGCGCCTTCGTTTCTTGATTATTTTGGTATAATTTTTGCCTCCTAACATTCATTATTCATGATTTATTTTGAAAATTTCTTTAATGAATAACTGTTGGGGTTTTCGTGCGAAACTTTTGGTGTGCGAAACTTTTTTGGACTTTCGCATACATTGAGATCTGCGCATGAACAGTGCGCGAATCTTTCTGACATTCGCACAAATTCAAAAGTTTCGAGTGAACAGTAGAGCGAAACTTTGACTTAGTCACCTGCGAATGTAACCACGCGAAACTCTTTGCGACACTCTCTGAGTTTCGCACAAAAGGTAAATTTTGCATGAACAGTACTCACAGTACTGAGTTTCGCAAACCAGGACTTATGAAATTTTTGAAACTAAATTAATCTTGAACGTTGAAAACTTAACGATGATTCTTTGTCCAGTGTTTCTTGATCTATAAATATACAGATGGCTGAAGAAGAAGGAGTCATTGTTTTTAAGATGTTTGAGGCCAGGCACAATACCACTGCGTATTTAGTTAACGATCCATCGATTGCTGCAAATCGAGTGTTCTTACCAGTGGTGGAATTTCTGAGAAGATCAAGGATTTTATATGCTATATCTACTCCTGTTGAGATCTATGAGAGCTATATGCGAGACTTTTGGAGTAGTGCGGTTCACAGATGTGATATTGAACCTCCCTACATTATGGCAACTGTAGCTGGTTCTGTGATTTCGATTATTGAAGATATGATCCGTCAAGGATTGCAATTTGAAGATGATGCTACAGCAAGCAATGAACTGCCAAAGTGGATAATTGATGATTGCTTTCACCAAATGGGTTCCATTCGACCTGAAAATGACCCACAGTATCGAAAACATCACGTACGCCCTCATTGGAGGTTTCTCATGCATACGTTGATATGCTGCTTATCTCCACGAAAAGGTGGATTGGACGGGATGAGTTATAGGCTGGCTTCATTAATGGTTGCCTTAATTCAGAATAGGCCATACAACTTTTCAAGATTTGTCTTCTCAAATCTCGTTGTCAACATCACCAGCCCTACACACTTTTATATGTTTCCAAGATTTCTCCAGCTAATCTTCAACGTCCAAATTCCTAATCTTCAGCATACTGGAAATTTGTTACATTATACTCCAATGCAGAAGCGTACCTACACTGATTGCCGAGGTTATGGTCGAAAGACTGTTCCTCCAACAACTTCGCTGTTTGGGCACATAATTGATATTAATTATGTTGCACCAATTATTGTAGAAGAAACATCTGGTAGTGATTTTGAAGCCACACAACAGAATCTTCAAGCAGATGAACCGGAAATTCCAAATGTAGAAGCAGTGAGTACTGAACTTGCAGTTGATGCGTTAAATGATTAAGAAATGGCTGAATCTTCGAGCTCTAAAAGCACCGATGAAGAACCAATAATAACTGAAGCTGAACGATTAGAACAAATAAGGCTTACAACTGAAGCGGAGAGGCAGGAGCTTAGAAGAAAACGTAAAATAGATCAAGATCCTACATATGTGCCAGAGCAACCACCAACTCAACGTCGTCGCATTGCAAGAACTACATCACAATGACAACATCTTCAACCTATTTCCAGAATGTTCACATCTCACTCTCAACAATAGATTGGCTCCTCTTCACAACCACAACCACCACCATCCACTGTTGATCCTGATGTTCTTTCACAATTAATGGATTTGGTTTCAAATCTACAAGGATCAGTGACATATTTAAAGAGAGATTTATCTTCTGCACTCCAACGACTTGACACTCGAAAATCTTCTTGATTCTCAGAGGGTTCAGCTTTCTGCACAAAACCAACGTATTGAAGATCTGGTTAAAGAAGTTGAAGAATAAATAGCAAAAGTGGCTGATCAGGGGAGAATGATGAACATGATTATGATAATGGTAATGAAGGTGATGGGGAAGGTGATAATAACAATGATGGCAATAATGATCAACCAAATTTGCCTGAAAATCCGGAACCTGAGCCGGAACTTGAACCTGAACCTGAGCCGGAACTTGAACCTGAACATCAACCTGACTCTCAAGATCAAACTTCATGGGCTATAATTCCATATCAATTACAAGAAGCAAGTGCTGAAGCTGAAGCTGAGATATTAAATGTGGATCCTTTGAATATGGCTGATCCAACATCTGAGTTCGCAGAAATATCAGAGATATATCAAATGATATCTTTTGATGAAGAGCCAGAGCCACTAGATGTTGAAGATGAGGACTTAAACGGTTTGTTAGATTATCTTGAACGTGGAAACTTGAGTTTAGAAGATTATGGTATAAATAAAGAAAATTTTGTTAAACCTGAAGATGAAGTGAGGTATGAAGACGTGAATGAGGAAGAAGCCGAGGAAAGAGCAGATGAGGTGGAATTTGAAAATGTGAATGTTGAAAATTGGTTTGACTCTGAAGACGAAGAGCTTGAAGTGGTTAGTGTTGCAGAAAGCTCAGTTAGAAAAGAAAAGGAGTTACCTGATTGGCTGAAATAAAAACAGACAATAGTTGAACCACCAATGAAGAAGAAATTCTACAGGGTGAATTCATCTTATCTGATTGGTAACATTTTGAGCTGGAAGTATGATGCAGAGAATAAGGTGATTATGGTTAAAAAGGAAGACGAGATTCAGTATTTTAAAAGATCTTTCAAGAAACTGAGTACGTTACCGAAATGTGAAATTATTAGGCTTGCACAACTTGAGATGATTAACAGAACAGAAAATGGATTGACGAAATGGTTTGAAGGGATGATAAGAAAAGAGGTTCGTAATGGATTTTAACATTTAACAGCCACCTTGGGGGGAAGAAAGATTTACCCTAACAAGATTAATCCAAAGATTAATCCAATGACTAATATTCCATGGGTTAAGTTGATTTATTCTAAAGTTAGATGTTTGAAACGGATTCCCTTGGAACATCTCCCAATGGATTTCACAGAAAATCTAAAATACTGGACTTATATAGCAAAGACTGGAGAAGCAAAGATTGAATGTTATGAAAAAAAGCTGACAGAGAATATTATGTGGCCAAGAACGTTTAAAGATTATGTATATGATCCACTAAGTTTAATAAATCTATCGAAAGATGATTTAAAGAGACTAAATGATCAAAGGATTTTGCATAACACTGAAGACAGGGGTCAGGCATTGAAGTTTCAAAGAGTTGTCGAAGTTTGCTGCGCTCACGGGATTCATGCTGGAAGCAACTTACCGAGGCAGTGGAACTGATTGAAGAACGTTGAAAAACGTCACAACCCAAGCTTCTGACATGGGGGAATCTGTTAGTGCAAGATGTACGATTTAGTGTCAGTTAGCTTAGGTTTAATTATTTAATGTTTCTGTTTTTGTCTAAGTCTGATTTTGCGAAACTTGTAATTATGCGAAACTTATATAGTGCGAAACTTACAGAGTTTCGCTAGGTGTGACCTGTCCAGACTGCGAAACTCTTAGAAAGTTTTGCATGATGCGAAACTCCCAAGTTTCGCATCTCGAGTTTCACAGGTACTATCTATAAATGTATAAGTGTTGGTCAGAATTAAAAACGCGTTTCTAAGAGGGTTTTTGGTGCGAGTAATTTGTATCTTCTCTAAACGCTATTCTGTTGTACTCAATTCACTAATTCAATATACAGAAAGTTTGAATCAATTTGTTCCCGTTTTGTTTCTCGACTGATACGCTCACGGTTAAATACGAATTCATTATTTCCGCTTTTGAATTTGTAATTAGCTACATGTCCAGGTTTAACATAATCCATGTTTGCTTTGCTTAATGATGCTACATTGTTGATTAATTTCAAAATTTTGGTAGATTATGCAAGTAGGGTTCCTGTGAATTTTGAGGAAGCTGATGATGTTGGGTTTTTGGTAATTGCTTGACTTAATTGACATGAATTCTAATTGTAAGGCTTTATTTGATCCAAATGGTGTGATTACTTTGGTTAATTCAAGTTAATGTTTGATATTGAGGTTTATGTAAATTGATGAAAGTGACGATTTAGCTTGAGATTATGGTACATTGTATGCCCCAATATGTAATCTTGATTGTAAGACTTGCTTGAATTAAAATTATGTTAGTAATTGGCATGACCAAGTATTGTTTAATATTAGATTACATATTACTTCTGCAAGGTTTGAGTTTGTATTTGTTAAGTTAATTGGTATGCAATGAGTATATTTAGTTACTCGGATGGAGTTATTGATGGCATGCTTAATTATATGGAATGATTTACCTTGATGCCATGATTAGTTTGGATTTTAATTTGTTGAAGAAATTAGTTTTAGGCATTAAATCGCTCATTTTGTATTATTTGTCGGTGTTAAATGTCTATGGTTTTTGCTAACACTAACACCATGGTATATGGAAATTGTGTATTTGTTGTGTTGTCTTTTGCAGAAAGGTAAGACGAGAAAGGGACAATCATCCGGGACTCAAGAGCCACCGAGTTTGAATTCTCAGTTGATACCGGCTAACATCCATCCAAATCTTGTTTTCAATCAAAGGGTTAGTGTGAACTACAATGAGTATAATGAGCAATTGATTAAACTATTGGATAAGGATTGTGAGTATTCGCGGGATAATGATTGGGAACCGTTAGAGATAGTTAGTTTGACATATGATATACGGTATGCGTTATGTCAATCTTTTCGGTGGAATGGTGAGGTGATTGATGTGCATGATTGGGTGAAGTTATTGGAAATTCACGAGCCTATTTATCGGGAGTTTTGTCTTGAGTTCTATTCTACAGTGCGCCAATATCAGGTGAAAACCTTGGATGAGCCTAATTTTTTGACATTTAGGTTAGGTAGACGGAGTCACTCTATGACCATGAGGGAGTTGGCGGTTTGTTTAGGTATCTATACTCAGGAGGAGCTTACAGGTGATTGGTTTGATGATTATATTATTGGTGGTGTTAGGCTTGATGAGGGATCGGTTACGGTTGAAGTTTGGGCACGATTTAGTGATTCACCATATGTTTAGGGGGGAAATCCATCGAGTTCATTGAGATATGTGAAGTACAGAATATACAGAAGTTGATTGCACATTCGATCACTAACAGGGGTAAGAATACTGAGAAAGTGTCTAAGGCGGATTTGTGGTATTTGGACCGGTTCGAAAACCGGGAACGGGTTAATATTCTGTATTGTGTTGGTGCCTTTTTGTATTTGTATGGTAGTGGTGTTCGAGCGGGTTCCAAAATGTGTGGTGGTCATTTTATCACGAGGATTGCCAAGGCTAACAGAGTTAGTCTAAACCCGAGGGACAATCCCTACACACTTGTGAGTGATCCTAATTTGAAAGTGGGATTTGCCATGTTTAGCGCAGCTGGAGCAGTGAGGAGAGTTGGAAGGAAATATGCACCCTTTGCTGAGTCTAGGCGGTCTTCTACTTTGGTGCCTCGCAAGCGAGGGAGTTCTCATAGGCCATCATCATCATCACAGCCAATACCACAGCAGCAGGAGAGACAGGCAGAAGAGGCTGCCTATGATCAGGTTATGGAGGATGCTCCTCATGAGGGCCCAGGATCACAGTACCAGGACCAACCTGGTTGGGTTCGAAGATTGATGACTAGCTTTGGTGATTTGAGGGTGCAGTCTCAGCAGCAATGGCAGTAGCAACAAGATTTCCAACAGGAGGTTCGATATGAATTGGGAGTTCAGCGTTATCAGGATGACTGGATGATGCATAACACGGAGCGTATTTTTACTGGTCTTGATAATGTCTATCCCACTCCGTACCAGCATCTTCCACGATGGGGCGATCCTGGAGCTATACTTCCTGTACCGAACTATGATCGAGATGTTGCGCTAGTAGAGTTGCAGAGGCAACATCAAATTAGGATGCACTTGGGGCAGCAGTCTGATCAGGGTGGCCCATCGGATCCTTCCGAGGAAGGTTGGGGAGCTTGACAGTAGGGTGGATGATTTGTGATCATAAGACATTATTATTATTTGTAGCATTTAGTTATGTTTGAATTTCTTTTATTTGTTTGGTTGCTAGACTTTGTGTTTGCTATTATGGATATTTGGTCTAGACTCGTTGTAGGTGGCATTTGGGTACAGTTTGTACAATGTCACTCCACCTATCTTTATTATTTATAAGTTATTTTTAGTTTATTTTTTTTTATTTTGTTAGAAGGATATTCAGAATGGATTGACATGCTTATGCTAGCAGTAAGTTCAGCGACATCATATTCACGGCATTCCAACGATTTCTGCATAAACCCCCGGGGAAATACTCGTTCCCTTTTACTTCCGCACGTGTGTTTATTGCATATATTTGTCGCATTGAGGGCAATGCACATCTTAAGTGTGGGGAGGTTGTAAATTCACTTGAATTTTATTCTTAGTAAACTATTGTTTCTAACCTCTTATCGGGTCTGTTATGGATCTTGGTTTATCCAATAGAACTTTACGAATCCCAATAACGGACCAAGGAATAATAGTTTGCTAGGAATTAGTTTGTCCTAATAAGACTAATTGTTTCATAACGTATAATGAATATTAGTTAAAGTGACTTAATCTGCCCTCTTGCATGAAAATTTTTAGACATGTGTCATAAAAGCAACCTCATTGGGTGAATTGCATGACTAGCACACTTGTAGCCCCACTGTTAAATTGAGAGATATTTTGAGCCTTTATTGTGAAAACACTTCACTTTAGTGTTTATATTGTTTATTTGCTACGAGTGTGCCAGTGATTGTAGTTTGTTCTACAACTTGCCTTAGTGATGCATTTCGAGACCGCTGTGAGATCACAGAAATGTGATATAGGTGAGGTAGTATGATGAGGAGGTATTCTGTAGGATTTTGTGACACCCCTCAAATTTCGGTGTAATTACGTACATTAATCACGCGCATGTCTTAGGCTAATTCCCTACTTAAGAGAATTCACACTATTTTTATGAGATAAGCCTAGCAAAGCCCAACAACTTTAATACATAAAGTAATACTATTTTCGTAGTTAGTTATAAAAATGCGCGAAACTATCGGAACGGGTCCGACAAAAATATACGATCGTTGGTGAAAACTTTTTCCTAAATAACGTAAATCTATTTTATCATTAAATAGTAGTTATTTACATTATATTATTATAGTACAATAATTTACAAACGTTTTACGTTTCGAATAAAACATACCGTACGCGACAAAAACACGCGAATCGCGCCCAACAACCGAACGAAGCCCCGAAACATATTTCAATAACTTAAAATGAAGTGTTTTAAATAAAAATTCAACCAAAACTTATACGAATAAATCGTTAACGAAAAACTTGAATAATAAACGTTTAACGTTTAAACGAACGACAGAACGAACGGGTAAACGAGCACCGGACGTAACGTAAACTTGGGGAATAATTTTAATCAACCCACACCTCAAGTGAGGCCCCCAAATCTGCTACCATCCAAGACCATTCCCCCTACCTTAACCCATACTCACTCACTCTCACTTTCATTCAAACACAAAAACACTACACACAAACACACAATCTCAAACACTCTCATCTCTCTCCCTTTTCTGCATTTCTCAGCCCAAGAATCCACCAAACTCACCAACAACGTCGCCACCACAAACCACCATAATTCCTCCTTTCGGTTTGCAAGAAAATTCAAGAAAACGAGCACTCGACGTCTATTTCTTCGTGTCTTTCACCATCTTCTTGTAAGAAACTTCATCCCTCTTTTATGTTACTTGAAGCACATATATAAACATGTTATTAGGTCCATGTAACAAGGACGTTTTTGTAAACATAAAACACAAACAGATTCCCGGGCAGAAACTTTGTCCGACTTTAAGGAGAAGTTTCGAGCTCAAAACTTAACGAAAATGGACGAATCAAAAGAAAAAAATTAAGTTTAAAGAGTTAGATTTCATCTCCAAGTAGTTTCATAAATTTTGGACACCGTTTGCTACCCGAAAATGATTTTACAAAAACATGTCACATTTCTGTCTCGGGTGACAGATTTTTGACCTGACTTCTCGAGTCCATAACTCGAGCAACACAACTCCAAATGACCAGAAATTGGTACCAAAATCTCACAAATTCTGTTAAATTCAAAAAGTTCTTCTATGTCATCTCCTGAAAATACACGGATTTTTCTCAGTTTCTAGATTTATGCACTTGTGTCCAGATTAGTCAATTTTGGACCTCAGAGGACAAATGTATTTATTTAAAATACTTAAACTTATTCAAAAATTCTATAAAAATTACACAAAATAACTAAGACATGGGGGAACATTGAGTAATTTTCTCGGAATTTTTCACAATGTTTTACCTAATAAAAGCGAGCTCGGAACAGGGCGTATTTTGAGGTATTTTGAGATAAAATGTGAAAATTACTTTTTACGGGTTCAAATATGTTAAGATTTTATGTGTAAAAGTTTCGGGTCAAACCAAACACGTTTGACCAAGTCAACAAAAACGAGCCTCAAACGATAAAACGCGAAGCATTTTATAAAACACTAGGATTCATGCCCAAAATGCGTTTTGGTAACTTCGTTAATGAACTTAGACAAAAAAAACTCGTATAAATTAAAGCCGAACAAAAACATCACCAACGTATCGTACACATTTTAAACACAATGGTCTGTCGGAACGAGTGAACAGTTAACATGGTTTGGCAGTTAGCCAACTACTTATATAAACAATCTCTTGCGTATAGGACAATAAGAGACCTTACTTGGGCAACCATTTTGCTAGCTCTCACACTTAGCTCACGAGGTGAGTTCACAGCCCCTACTTTTACTGCTTTACTACTTTCAAACTAAGGGGTGAAATTGTTTTACTATTTGCCATAATCTAAAACTATCATATAATTGCTTTCAATGCTTTTATACAACTGTTTATGATCGTGTTCATACTATTGTGCAACTGTATTTATGAAATGAGTTTCATACTCTTATACGAACTGTTTACAAAAACGTTTTACTACTTGTGATAAACCGGAGAACGACCGGTAACTTTTGATTCGCTGGAGAACGACCAGCAGTGTGATACACCGGAGAACGACGGGTACTTTTTTTGTTTCGCTGGAGAACGACCAGTTGCTTGATAAACCGGAGAACAACCGATAGTTTTTGATAAACCGGAGAACGACCGATACTTTTTTTTGTTTCGCTGGAGAACGACCAGCACAATGTTCTAAACCTAGTTTTAAATTAAACATTTGATAATATTCCACGAAACACTATTTGACTGTTATGGCAACAACAACGATTCACAAACGACTTTGGTTTACTAAACTATAGTTCTGAACATAAAACCTATGAATTAACTCAACAACCATGTTGACTTTTTACTATGTTTTTCAGGGAATTAGCTACACCAGTAAGCATGCATACTTATGAAAATAGGCGACCCACGAAGAATTTAGGATGCCATCTTTTGAAGCCAATGGGATTTCTTTTGTATAATTAATATGTTTTAGTCATATTTACAAAATCCACTTTTGTATAACTTAAACTACATTCCTACTTCTACGATTCGATGAATCGCAAACTTTTGTAAACGATTAATTATGGCATCTTAATACATACATGTTCTGCGATAATCATATGCTCGGATATGTATGAATGTCCAATGTTTACGGCGACAACCCCATCTCCGTACCCAATTGCTTCCACTGACCAACGTTGACCGGTTTTGGGGGTGTGACAGATTTGGAGCTTTATCCTAATAATTTTGATCTCTTAACCAATTATCGAGTCTGTTATGGATCTTTATTTGATTAGTACGAATCTCAATAATCGGTCAAGGAATCTCAATTATTTAGGATCTTATTTTCTTTTAAAACCATTTATATTACAGTCCACCCAGGTCGTTGCACTCATTTTTAGTGCTAGAAACCGGTAGACACTTCCACATTCATAGCATTATAATGTTAACCTTGTTTTTGTGTAGTCAATTCCCAAACCACTTATATTTTTAATGTTGCCTAGTTAGTATTTTTAATTAATTTTGTTGAAAATGTGACTTAAATCGTTTTAAAAAGGATTCTAGATGTTAAATTCCGTAATTGAAGTTGTAATTGAAAGGAAATTGTTTAAGTTGTGAAAGTTGAATAATTGATAGTTGAAAACAACCAAAGTTATGGAGGTTAAGAGATTAAAGCTTAATGTTAAGGATTGAATAATTGTAGTCAAATAAATGGCCTTTGAATTCCTGAACAAGTAGTTCCCGAAGGGTGTTTTTCACCTAGCCACCGAAGGTCTTTATCCGATCTAGGATGGTTGGTCCGAAAGTTCGCTACATAGGGTTCATAGAAAGTCATAGAATGCAATTAGTCCATTCAGTAGTGTGAATCAATGTGAATTATAAGTTGGCGACTGTTGAATATAACATTGTTAAGTGAAAGTGAGATGTAATTCTAAGTGAATTGACACATGAATCCTATGTTTATTACTGTCACATATTGAAACAATTAGGCAACATTAACATTACCATTACCTTTTCACGGGTTTTGACTACCGTTTTACACCAATTATTGAGTCTGACATACCCATTCCATTCACACATATGTTATGTTACAACACATTGTTAGAATACCTTCTCTGAGACTTCACTTGGTGCTCACGCCTAAGTCAGTGGAGATTTGATCCTTTTGAAAGCCTATGGTAACAGTGCATCACGACTTGGCTTGATTGAGTGTTATATCGTTTATTCCCTTACCTTTGGGCTTGGCAAATTAATCATCTCAGGTTTTCGGTTAATTATATAAAAGTTACTAACATGATTGCTTAGGTGATTGGTGTTAGAATTATTTTGTTAAACATGATCTTCAATTCTGAAAATGCAACTGGGGTTTTGTTTTGATTTGGCATATAATGGTTTGCTTGAGGACAAACAAAGTTCAAGTGTGGGGAAGTTTGTGTTGGATATAGTGTCCAAGTTTATAACTAATTGGTGAGTATATCATTAAAAGTAGAGTCATTTTTGGGTCGCCCTCAACGAACTGGAAAGAGAAATAAATGAGAGATAATATTAATTGGAATTAATATTATGGTTAATTATTTGGTTTATTAATTATCATAGTTGATGAATTAATTAGAAACTAAAAGAAATTAAAGGAAAATTTTGGAAGCCAAATCCAACCACAGGTTAGAAAGTTCAACCAGCGGCTGGAGCCCAAGGTTGAAAGGCGGTGGAACAAGCGAGTTCAACCGCCGGTTGGATATTCCAACCGGCGGTTGGAATACGAAATCAGGTTGTCCCACATCGGTTTCTAGAAGAAACCTCAGCCTCACTCTCCCTATATAAATAGAGGGGATGCCATGGTTTCAATAGACACAATTCTCTCTTCTCATTCCTACTCCTTGTAAGAGTTTACACGATTAGATTTGAGACCTTAGGAGTTGGAATATTCTCTTTGGTTCGTGGGTGTGAACCATTAGAGGTGTTTTGGTTTGAGTACTCGCCTCCAAATCAAGGTGGTCTGCGTGTGAGAAATCCGATTTTCTCAAAGGTTAGTATTTCTTATTCATCTATATATTTGTTTTGTTGTTTATTATTATTAAGTTAAGATCCTTTAGGGTTTAGTTTCCTTCATACCCTAGGTTAATTGTTATTTTCGCATTGTATGTTAATCTAGTAAGGGAATAGAAAACCCATCAGTGGTATCAGAGCCTTAGCTTAATAATATAGGCACTTAACGTGGAGTTACTGGTTAGTTAATGGTTAATTGTAAATAGTAATCCATAGACAAATTTGTATGATCATTAAATGTTAATATGGATCTAGAATAAATACTAATATTTAAATTGTTTAAATGATACCCCTAAATTTTAAAATGTTTAAAATAGAACCCTAAACTTTAAAAGTTTAAAGAGACCTATATATATTATGATAAATATATATGTATCATTTAAAGTCTAAATACGTTGTCAGTCAATTGAAAAATCGGCTCATCCATAGTGGACAAACTATAAGAGAGGTATAAGGCGGGACGCTTTACTTCCCTAAAGAAGTGGAAAAGTTGCAAAAAATTTTGTTCTACCATGTTTCCAAGCTTTCTATCTCTTAATATTAGCCTGTGAAAAGTTTCATTTTACTCAAGGACTTTTCGCACTTTTTGAACGAGATTTTGGAGGGAAAAATATTGAAGGAGTAAATTCCAATAAAAAATTATAATGTCTAATTTGAATAAAATGCTTGAAATGGACCATGAGGTTGGTCGAGCTACTTCTCCACCAAAGCTACTGAAGGTTGAGGATTATTTTTGGTGGAAGGAGAGGTTCGAATCATACGGTAGATTTCACGACATTAAAATGTGAATAAGTATCGATGAAGGGTACGTTGCACCAACTCATGAAGTGGATGGAAAGAACATAGTTTATTCCTATTCACAAATGAAAGAGGAAGACAAAAGAATGTATGAGGCTGAAAACAAAGCTTTATCTAGCATTAAGATGTGTCTATCTCAGGAGATACTACATACTTTCAGAAACTACAGAAGTTCAAAGGAGCTCTGGGAAAGTATAGAAAGAAGATTAGAGGGTAGTCCTCAGGTAAAAAAAGGAAAGACTGAGTTACTGAAAAAACAGTTTGCAGTATTCCGATACATCAATGGAGAGGAACTAGAAGATGTTATCACTCGATTTTACCACTTGATGACTGAGCTGGATAGTCATAAGGTGGATTACAGTGAAGCAGAAAAAATAGATAAGCTGCTAGATGCCTTACCTCCAAAGTGGGAATATTACTACCTCCTGATAAGAAATGATGGAGCTAAATACTTGGCGATGACACTTCAGGAAGTTATTGACAAGTTGAGAGCTTATAAATTCGAATTGCAGAAGAAGGATATGGGAACTGATCAGGTTCAGGATCCAAGGATCTATTATGGAAAACCTTCAATTGCAGATACATCATCTAGTAATACTACCGCTTTCCTCTCTGGAAACGCAGATGAAGGAATTGTTTTAGAGAATGAAGGTATCTGCTTATTATCAGCATCTAAAATTGAAGGAAACGGACAAAGTGCTAATACAGGGAAGTCTACTCAAGGGCACAATAAAATGCCGATGAGTGTGAAATTCGCCGAAGAACAACTTTCTGTTCTTGCTTCGTTCGTGGCTTCATATGAAAATTATATTCAGGGAAAGATCAATGATCCTGCTATTTGGGATAAGGATTATGATCAAATTGACCCTGATGAGCTAGGAGAGATGGATCTTCAATGGCAACTAGCTATGGTGTCCAGAAGAGTGAAGAGATTCATGCTTAGGACAGGTATGAAGCTGGTTGGAGGAAAGATTGGATTTGACAAGGCAAAAGTGAAATGCTACAACTGTCAAGGTTTTGGGCATTTTGCTCGTGATTGTCAGAGGCCAAAGATGGGTCAGAGGTCATCTCACGGAATCAAGGTACTGGGAACAGTTTAAGTGCAAAGGCCTTGGTAGTTCAACAAGTGGATGGAACGTACGACTGGAGGGCACACTCTGAAGAACCAGGGAATTCAGCTCAAGCCTTTATGGCAGAACTCGATGAATTTATTATTCAAGGAAGCTATTATCTTCCTGAAGACTCATCTCACACTGCTTCAAGAGCTCAAGATTCAGGATCGAACGAGCTAAATATGGAATCAACAGGGAGCATGCGCACTGAAGATTTCATTGTACACATGGCCGATCTACAAACAGATAAGCAAAAGGTATGTCTTGATTTATTTATTAAAAATGTTTGTTGTTTGTTTGTATATAGACCTGAAGGAACAATTAACAGTTCAGGTAAAATCAAATACCTCTGGGTCAGCTCAAATTAAAAGGTTTAAAGAAGAAATTAGAGCCTTAAACGAGAGTAAATCTGATCTAATTAGTAAAATTAAATCTGATGCTCAAGATATACAAATTTTAAAAAATACTGTAAATGAACAATCTATGAAGATTGACCTTTTATATGAGCACAAAGAATATTTGACTAAACAAGTCACAGATAAAGATAAAGAGTTGGGCGATTCAAAAGTTAAAATGGTCGAGTTAAATCGAAAATTCGAACAGTATCGTCAATCTTCTTTAACTTTATCAAATATTGTGCTGTAATGGAAATAATTTGAGAGAGAAGAGACGGAAAAGCAAAATTCTAAAGTTTTCTTTCTTTGATGATCCCGATACACCAAAGTATACCAAAGTGTGGTGAGCTGCCAGGTCCTTCAAAGACTTTTGGTATGCCTGCTACATCTAAAGGGGAGTCTAGTAATCTAATGAGACTTCATAAGATCAAGATCAGTTGGGACATCTAGAAGATTTTTAGAAGACCTAAAGATAATTGAAGATATGAAGATTACAGAAGATTTTGAAGAACACTTCTAGAAGCACTTGTCAAGGGGGAATCTGTTGGTACATTTCATGTGTGACAAGATTGTTCTAGAAGGTTATTGACGAAGACATCTTGAAGATTAACAAAGACATCTAGAAGACCACAAGAAGTTATCTAGAAGCTATTGTCAAGGGGGAATCTGTTGGTGCATTTTGTGTGACAACACCTTCTAGATAGTTAGATAGTTAAGTAGTCGTTAAAGTTAAATTGTAATTGTTAGAATAGTTAAGCATAGCGAACTTAGTGTGATTGGCGAACTTGTGTGTGCCAGCGAACTTGAGAGATTGGCTAACTTGTTGAGCAAGTTCGCTCAGCAATAAGTCTAGCGAACAAGGGTCAAATCCATGGGTCAGCGAACTTGAGAAAGTTCGCTCAAGCCCAAGCCCATCGAACTTGACACATTATATTAGTGCTCGTTCGGTTTAGGGTTTGATAGTTTTTAAGAGCCGTGGTTAACGAATTCAGAGAGTGAGAGTTCTTGAGTTTTAGTATTACAGAGAATAGTTTTTGTGTTTACTGTAATAGTTCTTAGGTTTGACTGTAATCATCGTTATAATCAATATAAGAAATGTTTAAAAATGATTCGTTGTGTTTTACGTACTCGTTTGCGTTTGATTAATCTATTCAGGGATTCCGCACATGATTAGGTTAGTTAACCTCGTTATCGATCTAATGATTGTGGACTTACACGATCCGCGTGCTTCACCGCCTTACATTTTGGTCTCCAGCCGCCGGTTGAACTTTCCAACCGACGGTTGGATTTGGCTTCCAGAATTTTCCATTTCTTTTAGTTTCTAATTAATTCATCAACTATGATAATTAATAAACTAAATAATGAACTATAATATTAATTCCAATTAATATTATCTCTCATTTATTTCTCTTTAACTGTTCGTTGAGGGCGACCCAAAAAGGACTCTAGTTTTAATGATATACTTACCAATTAGTTATGAACTTTGACACTATATCCAACAGTGTATGGGTTGTGTATTTGTGTATGGAAGATGTAATTGTGTATGAAAGAAAGAAGATAAGTTGTAGTTGATTGTATTGAAAAAAGATGTGTATGAAGTAGGTATATATATAGTGTGAAAATATTAGTTTTAGAGTTTGAAATTTTTTTTTTTAATTTTTGTCCGTTTTTTTTCAACCGTTACAGTCAATGGATATTTTTTTTTCTATGATTTTTTAATTATCAAATTAGAATAAAAAAAAAAGGTGAGAAATGGGCCCGGCTTCCGTCCGTTGCCCGTCGAAAAACTGACGTCAAAAATCGACGCCGATGTGCCAACGACGTCGGTTCCGTCGCCAAAAACTTACGCCCAGAATGACGTACCGTTGGCACTGGTCTAAGAGAGAAAATTAAATGAATCATATTATATAAAAGAATAAATTATGTGAGACATTATTTTAAACAAGAGTTTGATTTGATTCAAAAGAAAAACAATAGTGTTCACTGTTCACCACTTCAGTAATCGAGCGTGTAATGTGTAGTGTGTAAATGTGTATGCATTTCATATGAGCTTTAAATCGGAGATATTTTATTGTACTGTATTTTTTGTGTGGTGTATAAATGTATATATTTATTTTACTAATATATGGGTCCAGTTCAGAATAACCGGATGAAGTCAAAATTTTAAAACTAAAAGTAAAATGCAGTGTATTTATGAGGCCTTGCTTCTGAATTATAAATGAAAAAAATTAATGGTTAAAATTGCATGATCCTCTTTTTCTCTCTAAGTCACATCCCTTGTCACTTATTGTTACCATTCAAAGTTATTTTGATGTCAACGTGCTTTATATACTTTCTTGAATGTGTTCCGTATAATCATTGTGAGAATCATGTTATTTGACAGCATATATTATTGTATTTTTATTTACATTTTAGTATATATATAGAGAGAGTAGGGATCAAGAGGGAAGTAATTTTTTGAGGGAATGACGAAATCTAACCATTCATTTGCGATGAATGATAATCAAACGTAAAAAAAACATATTTTTACCAATAAGTATTAATTAAAACCCATATTATAACTACTAATATTCATATAAACTACTTTTTATAACTTATAATATCATATGATAAATATAAAGAGAGTTTTCTAATATTCATCGTTAATTAATGTTAACCGATGGATATTATCACTTTCTTTGAAAAATTATTCGTTAGTTAACATTCATCAACGATGAATGATAATCAAAAGGTATAAAACCATATTTTTACCAATAAATATTAATCAAAACTAATGTTGTAACTAATAATATTCATCAATAAACTATTTTTTATAACTTACTATATCATATGATGAATATTAAGAGAATTCGTTAACATTCATCGTTGATGAATGTGTAACTTCCATCTTTCTCATAAAATAGTGTTTGATCCAGTGTGTGTGTGTATATATATATATATATATATATATATATATATATATATATATATATATATATATATATATATGGCAAACACCAAATTTTTATGAAGCTAGTTACTCGCGGCCACAAGGCAGATATATCTCACATTTTGGTGAAAAGGTACTTATTGACTATTTGACAAATTGAACATATGCACTAACAAGGAGGACAATCACCACCACATGCAAATGCACATTACTCACTTGGTCGTGGGGCCCACGTACATTTTTTTGCGAACTTATTGTTTTGTTTATTAGACAATTAACGACTGGTGTCCCTAAAATGAGGACGTGTCTGTTTGATGCGATACACCCACGTTTGTTGAATCTATATGAGCGATCTCGTTTGTCTTTGTGATCGAATCCTGCGTAGTATTTGTCCGCAAATCAACTTCGATTTCTTGAATAATCCACCAGACCTCTTTCAACACCACTATTTTTTATCCGTACATTACTAATTGTACTTTGTGATGTTGTAATGTACAGTACCACTTTGTGATGTTGTAATGTACAGTACCATAAAACAAAGTTAGTAGTATATGAAGAACAACTGATGATGTATAAATCTCTCTCTCATAATATTCATAGCATTTTTTATATAAACCTGTTTATTCATACGTCTTGATCGTCACCAGCTTCGATCGATACGTTAATTTATTGTTGTTATTGATCGACGATGTGGTGGTGTTGTTTGGCGGGCCCTTCCCACAAGATATGACGAGTCAAGATTTTGTTCCGTACGTATGTAACCATCATCTTATCCTCCTAATTAAGTATCGGTTGATATATTACTTTTCTATCTATTATCTTTGAAGCCGCTAGCCTATATAATTAAACTTCGGGTGTGTTTGACAACAACGGACCGAAGTTAGGGTTACAGTTAGAGTTTGTGGCTAGAGCTTGTGGTTTGGGCTTTTATCCAAATGTTACTTCAAAAAACTTCTTATTTTCCGGAGTTTTTTTCTCTTTCAAGAAGTCACATTTTTGTTGTGTTGCCAAACAAGACTTATAAGTTAAAGTTCAAGCCTCTAAAAACCTCGTACCAAACAAACCCTTCGTATACTACTTACAATTACAATAAATATATACCCACAATAAATATATACCCTCTAACTCAAATGAGGCATCAACTCACGAACTTTTGATTCATAAGTTCGCATACCACTAAACTAGACACCCTTTAATTTTTCTATCATTAATTATTACAACTAATTAGTTAAAAACATCTTTTTATATCGACTTTAGTTGCCCATGGATCAACCAACCGATATAATACTCCGATTATATTAATCGATATTACCCTATGTTTCAGCCTTGGTACTTTTTCTTTCATGTTTAACCTTTTTGTATTTTTTAGGCCGATTGTAAATAATAAGCTTAAGTATTGGCAGACTTAGAAAATTTAGTCATCAGTATTATAAAAAATTTAAAAATCATTTCACTTGATAGTTTATTAAGTATATTTAAACACTGAGATACACCGTCTAAATATGAGTGGTAGCACTCTAAAAGAAGTATTGACTTTTCAACTAATTTTACAGCAATTCAGCTTAATTGATCGGTGTCATGTGATACCGCTGACTATAACATAGGTCCGCCCATGAGATTAGGCATGTATAAGTTATTGTATTTCAACTAAAATGTTTGAAGTCAATCAATATTTAAAGTGGACATTGAGTTTATGAGTGTCCAGGTACGGTTATTAAGGGAAATTCAACGTACTCGTTATCAAAATTAGTAAAAAAAATCCAAAAAAAGGTTTAAGAAAAAACGCCCACCATGTTTGCAACGGCTCGGTTACTGACACGATAGGCGGCCTATGAGTTACGAGTGTCCGGTTGTGATTTGCTAAGGGCCAGGTTGCGAGTTGCGAGTTCCAGAGTCATTGGCAGGATCACAAGATTTGACTTCCGTAGGCTTTGTTTCTTCTTCTCCCTTTTTTATATATTGATAGTAAGCGTTATGAAATATGAAAATAGTATTAAATGTTGAAAACATAATATGTAATATGTTAAATTGCAATCCTAAATTTTTTAATATAATAAAAAAACATATATAAATATAATAAAAACTAAATATGTGTAAATTTATAGATAATTTAAAATTGAAGGCTTTGGAATTTGTCTCCGAAAGCTAGAAACCACCTACGACTGTTGCTAAAATATTCATCTTATTTCAATTTTTCCGTTCATAATTGGCAGGACATGTAATGGTTGAAAAGTTATGACCATTTGAGTATGGTTGAAAAGTTATAACCGTTTGAGTATGGTTCAAAAGTTATAAGTGTTTGAGTTTGATCAATTTATTACACAACAACCCGATACCAGCTATCCGGACTACAACTCCATGTCACGCAACTCAACCAACGACCATATTGTATGTGGAGACTCCGAATTGGACCATGCAATCGGGCCAACAACTCCAAAACTAGCAATTCGGTACTCGATACCCGTTTTTTAGTCACGTTGTCAAAACTAGCAACTTGCAACTAGAACCCCCCACCCCAATTCGTAACCATATAATCTTAAGAATACTAAGAGCTCTCGTTATCTAATTTTTATTTTTATTTTTTTATACAAGCAATAGCATCTTATTTTTGTACCTTACGAGTTTTTTTCACCTTCGATTTGCAGTGGGTCATAAAAATGTACAATTTTAAATGTACGAATTTAAAATTAATTTCTAATTTTGTTCATTTTACGGAACTTAAAACGTAAAAAAACTTAATTTTCCATGTAATATAGGAGTGTTCAATTTTCGATTTTCTCAAAGTCGTTAAATTTAAGTTGTTTTATGTGTTAAAGATTTGTACCTAATTATATAGCCAAATTAAATATGAATTCTACTTTTAATCGTTTTTTTTTCTTTCTTTCCGAAACCTAGAACCGAATTTAACTATCAAGCTTGATTTAATAAACTTCAACTGAAACACTCAATATATCATAATTATAATTATAAAGTTTTAAGAATTCAATTTTAATAATATAAGAACACTATATTTTGAGTTAAAATAATAAATATTTATTTTTTTATCGATTTAATTCTTTTAACATACCTTATTATCACATATTTTTAATTAAACCTTTTTATAGTATTTATTAACCCCTAAAGTTGATGATTGATTTAATAAATGAAATATCTACTTATTTTAGACATCACTATAATTTATATTTTAACTCTATTGCTAATATTTATAGCAAGATAACAATAATGTTTTAATACCCATTTGATCAATTTGAAAACGAAGATTACATAAAGGTTAACATTCTCTTTTAAATGTTATTAGACATTTATGATTGTATTTATATTTTTTTGCTTTCGTATTAATACATTTTATATCAAATAGATTCACTTATGTATTTAGAAAAAAAATATTTATACATTTTTTACTAACTCTCCATCTCCAATTTTTTATTATAATTTTTTCCTATTGAGTTGCTATATTGGTTTATTGAATTGATATAGATTATGAATAGTTCTTGGCACCCGTCAACTTATTATGATGAAGGATGTCCTTTTCAAAAAAAAAAAAAGAGGCCTAATATTGAATGCTTTATTAAACTCAATTACAGTAGTATATTTACGTTGCTTTGAGCTAATAATTATCACTCAAGTCACTAGTCCAATTAGGCACGTACTCTTGATGTTTTTTGGTAAACTTCCACGTGATCATATGATACAAAGTACGTTTTCCGTTGGCTCCCAAAATCCACATATACACCAAGTTTTTTCATTGATGTTCGAAGTTTCGTACCATACTACCTAACCACTTGACTATTGGTTTACTATACACACAAATTCAATCAATCGTATAGTAATATATTTATATTTATATTTATATTTATGATTATTATATTATTATATTGTTTGTAATTTTTAATTTGAGCCAATAAGCAACCTCAAACTAACAACTTGAGTATGTCAGTCACGAGGTACAATGTATATCCGTTCATATGTGCTCCATCTCTATGGGTCAAGGATTATGAATTGTACATACATTGAACTAGGTGTACGTTCATGCATCCTATGGATGAAAGTCATACCTTTATGAAATTAATACATACAGATCGACGTAGATATGTTGGAAATGGAAGAAATAATTAACACACAATCACATGCATGTCTCTACCATGTACATACTAAAATATAACTGTTTATTTTCGATTATTGTTATTGTATGTTATCTTGGCTGGTGTGTCATCTATAAAAAGCATATACGTGGCATCTATGCAAAGTCTCACGTCAAAAAATTATATATAATTACCAATAAATCGAAATTTAAATACACACAATAGAGGTTTAAGAAGTTTATACACGTAATATATATTTTTATCATAGTTTGTTATATTTTCACACTTAAGGCAACAAATATCGTATCGTACTAATTATAACGTATATATGTACAAGGTTATCCAATTTTAACATCGCATGCGTTATATATCAACTTAACTCTTATATAACCATATACTAGGCACAAATAGGACCGTGCTAACCAAGTTCCATTGTAAAATACATTCGACATAATAAATTAAGCAAATTATCAATTAATTTATCAACAAAATTTGATCAAATCTTCATATACTAGAAACGGTTTCTTAGCAAGCATCCAACATAATTTTTCTTGTTTTGAGAAGTTGTCTATACATGTTAATTAGATTAGATTTATAAATATTTATTCTTGAGTATTGACAAGTACTAATATTTAGTTTTGAATATTCTACCAATTAGACATTGTCTAAGTGGTACCGCCACCGTAAACGTATGTGACTTGTCGGTCACGGGTTTGAATACGCGTCTCAGCATATTAGACATTGCCTAAGTGGTACCGCCACCGTAAACGTACATGACTTGTCGGTCACGGGTTTGAATACGTGTCTCAGCATATGTAATATTTAGTTTGAATACGTAAGAGTAGTTGATTATTATATTTGTATTTATATCAAGATTAAAAGTAAAGTTAAACTATATTTAAAAGTTAAGGATAAAATATTCATAAAATTAAGATAATAACGTGTCCTCTTAGACCACTCCTAACAGTCTTTTTCAGTTATTTCTTCAGTTTTGCCAGCTCAGCGCCACGTCAACACAACCAAAACTGATAAAAGACTGACTAAACACTGCCAACACTCTTTTCTTCAGTTTAATTTCTCGGACTCATTGACCATTAATTTAATTTTTTAAATACAAATTTAAAAAAAAAACTCTTTCTTTAAACTTAAAAAACATTACATTAATTAAATCAAAAGATTACAATAGTTAAAATAAAACAATACAATCATTTAAAAAAAAAACATTACGATAACTAAAATAACATTAATTACGAATCTACTCGCTGTTGGAAAACCCACTTTGTCACATATCCTTTTTGAGCATCGTTTTGAAATCTTCTTGATATTTCTTTATTACATTTTTCCTATTTTCTTCAAACATTGCAACTTTGTGTTGTCCCCAGTGCCACGTTATAGGCCTTTGGATAAATTTCCACTGTTTCAACACCATTTTTTGCTTATCAAACTCCATTTTTTGTTGCGTCACTTCTTGTATAGTTTTCAAAGTTTATTGTTGGATTCTAGTGGATTCCAAAATGGCCTTATGGGTCGCGTCGCTCGAATATCTTGAAGATGTTGCATCCGAAGAACCCGAACTTAGTTGACTTTTTCGACTTGTGTCACGACCGGGTGGACGATGAATCTGGTTGATTTGGAATAGCCATTGCATATTGGTCACAAGGTCGGCGGGGTTCGGGTCCGTTTCGTCCTTGGCTAGATTTATTGGTACGTCGTCTTCTTGGAACACGCGTTTATTGTACATAATACCGTGAATGACATAAAACTTGGGGATATCTTTGACTACGTGGAATGCTTGCTCGTAAATAAAGCTCCTTTCCACTTGTTGTTTGAAGTGTTCTTTTGCCACCCTAATAACGTCCTCGTCTTGGTATCCGCTTGGCCATGTCTCGTTGTACTTTTTGTAGATGCCGATAATTTTTTTACGTCGGTTCTAACTTTATTCCATTTACTGGTTAGTTGACTTTTTGTGCATTTCATATCAACAAACCGATTGTAGTCTTTGAATATTTTGTTCCAAAATTGTGAATCGGCTTGCGAATTTCCTTCGACATGGTTTTGGGAATTGTCGACCCATCGCTCGGCCAATGTTTTGACTTCATAGTCCGTCCATCTAGTTTGTACTCTTTTTTATTTTTCTTTTTTTACCATTGGCATTAACCCCGTGCTCGCCTTCGTCTTCGGATACTACATCATTTTGGAGTTTCGGGTTGTGAGTGTGAGTGTTGGACGGATTGTTGTTGAGCGTAACTGTTGGTGCATATTTGGTGTCTGTCAGTTGGTCTCGGTCTGTAATAGTTTTTGGTTATGTAATTATAAGTTTTGTTTTAGACTTATAAATTACATTTTGTGATTAGGCGACACAGAGCTTGTGTCGCGTATGCGACACAAGGCTTGTGTCGCACAAGTCGGTCAGGCGACACAACCCTTGTGTCGCAAGACCAGTTTAGTTTGCCTATAAATAGAGGCTCTCGAGTTCAGTTCTAGAGTTGACGAATCCAGGGTTTCAGGGAGTGATTATAAGGCATTTCATTGTATTCAAGCTAATTGATTATCATATTAATATACAAGTGATTTGTATTTGATTCGTTTGTGTTTTACGTACTATATACAATCGTTTGAATTCCGCCTCTCGATTGTTTGTGTTGATTTGGTTAGGTCCAAGATCAGGGAACCTACAAGTGGTATCAGAGCTTATATCTACGGATTTGGTGTTATCGGATCGTTTTAGTACGTGTTTTCGGTTAAAATCGACTAGTTTTTGGACTTAGATCTTTACAATCTGTGTTAAGGATCATATTTTGCATTTTCTGGAAGATTTTGGCGTTTAGATTCGTTGATTGTTCGTGGTTTTTCGTGAGAGTTTCGGAAGTTTGGGAATTTTAGGGTTTTCAGTCGCTGCTCTCCTCGACATTGCGACACAAGTTGCGACACAACCTTTGTGTCGCGTTTAGGGTTTCTGCGACAGTGTGTCGCGTGTAGGGTTTTAGCGACACAAATTTTGCGACACAATTTTGGATTTTGCAACATAAGACTTTAGCGACATCAGCTTCCTGTGCTATTATTTCTGCGACACGACTCGTGTCGCCTGTTTAACTGTTATTAAATTCTTTGCGACACATTTTTAGTGTCGCCAATTGATTTAGCGATACAACCCTTGTGTCGCATAACAGTTTCTTGTGCTTGTGTGTTTGTTTTGCAGGTTCTCTAAATGGCGTCTTCTTCATTACAACTAGTAGGAGATCTTTTCAAGCAAAACTCTGAAGTAGGTAGTACCAATAAACCACCTATGTATACTCTCGGTATGGACTATGCCTACTGGCGTCAACGCTTTGAAGCGTTTGTTTCTTTCAATGATCCCGAAATGTGGGTTGCTTTAACTCAAAGATACGAACGTCCTGTCAGTACTGGAGTTTATACTGATGCTGCACCATTAAAGTCTATTAAATCAATGACTCCTGAGGAACGCAAAGCCTTTGAAAATGATAAAAAGGCTCATTCTGCAATAACAATGGCATTACCACCGTCAATTCTCAAACAATTTCGACATCTTGAAATTGCTTATGAGCTATGGAAGGCATTTGAGAAAAGATGCGGTGGTAGTGAGCAATATAAAAAGAATAAATTGCGTTTAGTCAAGAAGTAGTATGATGTGTTCGATATTCTTCCAAATGAGTCCCTCTCTGACTTGTTTTCTAGATACTCACAGTTGGTTAGTGAATTGATAGAAGGGGGAATAACTCTGGATAAAACTTAAATAAATAAAAAACTTCTAGAATCCCTACCTAATAAGTGGGATACTCGAGTTTTAATGATGGAGAAAGATCCAGACATTTAAAATTTGTCTCTTGATGATCTTATTGGTCAGCTAGAAGCTGATCTTCCGGATATGCAAAGGAAGGAAACAAAGGCTACTGCAAATGTCCAGAATCCTAAGATCTATGGAATGGATGTTCCATCAACTGGAACATCTGGCTCTACATTCTTGGCTGGTGGATCTGGTGGATCTTTAAGTTATCAACCAAGTGTTTCTTCTGGTGGTTCTTACTTTCAACCATCAAGTCATCAAGTACCTATCCTGGAAGCTTCACAAGATCATGCTGCACTTTTCTCGACGTTACTATCCGCATATGATGACTTTCTCGGTAAAAAAGCTGGTTCTATAGATTTGACTGAAGAAGATTTCCGTCAAATCGATGATGATGAATTGGAGCGAATGCACTTAAGATGGAACTTGGCTATGCTCACTCGAAGAGTCAAGACCTAATTTAAGAAGACAGGAAAGAAGTCATTGGAGGACCCAAATGATAAGGGTTTAGGATTCAACAAGAGCAAGGTCAAATGCTACAAGTGTCAAAACTATGGACAATTTGCTCGTGAATGTTAAACAAGACAGCCCTCCTCTGGATTCACAAGGCCTACTCCAATCAAATCTACAGAGAAGGCTAAAGTTGAAGAAAAGGCAATGATATCTGCTGCCCTAATGTTGTAAGATGAAGCATTTGACTGGTCGGAACAAGCAGATGATGACCAACAAAACAAAGCTTTCATGGCCAACATACATGAGGTTGATATTGAACCCTTCTCTTGTATATCTTGTATTCGTTTGACAGGACAAGTAAACAGGTTAAGAGAAGAAAATGAACACCTTATCGCAAATATAGAACAGTTAACTGCTTCAAATAATTTGTTAAAAGATAATGATAAGGTTTGTGATAAAAAGTTAAAAGCAATTTTTGAAGAAAAGAAAGAATTAAAAGCTAAAATCTTTAGTCAGCAAGATGAAATATATAGTTATGTCACCATGCTTACTAAGGTAAAGAAAGAACTTTCTGATTCTCAAACTGAGGTTTTAGATTTAAAAAGAAAATTGTCTAACTTTTCAACTTCCTCGTTGGTCTTTGATGAGATCCTTCAGGCACAAAGAACTAATACTAAAAGCAAAGCTGGACTTGGTTACCATCAAGTCTCGCCTCCTAAAGATTATCTTCCAATGCCTACTAAGGATGACATCGTAGAATTTATGCCTACCTTTTCAAAGGTAGATATAAATCTTGTTAAATCTGTTCCTGTCAAAATAAGTAAGACTGTGCAACTTCAGGCTGAAAAGGTTAAAATAACTTCTGAACAACCTAGCACTAGTGAGCCTGAACCAGTTAAGGCAAAAACTAGTGAGCCTGAGATTGTTAAGGCTCAAGAGGTTGAATATGTTAAACCAGTTACTGATTGTGTCAAGGCTGAGTTTATTAAGCCTTTTGATGTGAATAAGCCTGTTTTAAGTAAGGCTACGTGTAATTCTCCTATTATTGTAGAAGAGATTGTTGAAATTGAGGATATAACCGAAGAGGAGTACTCTTAGGTTGAAAAGAAAAACATAAAGCCAAACAATGTGATTAAAACTAGAAACTCCAATCAGGGCTTTAAGTGGAAAAAGCAAAGCTAAAGCTGAGCCTGAAAAGAAGATTTTGAAAATAAAAGAAAATATTAAAAAGCATCAAAATTCTTCCAAATCCACTGTCTTATCTAAACAAGGGTCAAACTCAACATGCTCACATAAGTGTACATGTTTTAATGCTTCGTTCAACCATCCTCATAGGTTTGCTCCAAAATTCCAACAACCTGTTGAGCAAAGATCTTGTTTCTATTGCAAGAAACAAGGTCATTTAATAAATGATTGCCCATTGCTTGCTCAAAAGCGGTTTGGTAAAGATGTTCCTAGAATTTCTAAATTTACAAACTCTTCGGTTAAACCTTCTTCTTTTAGAGGTTCACGTTCTCCCTCACCCACTAAGAAGCTCAGCAAGGTTGAGCCAACCAAATCATCAATTGCTAAGCTCAATGTTGTTGACAAGCAACCTTCCAAACCTCAAAAGGTTTGGAAAGTGAAAGAATCATCTAGTGATTCTGTATCCAACAGTGTCACATCAGCCAACACTTCTGATATGTTTAAAAACAAAATTTTGACTGATGTGATCATTGTGGATGATGCTTCTAGAGTGCCCAAGTCTGTAAAGGCTTGGGTCTCCGTTTCTAATTAACCTCCATGTTTTTGGTGTTGCAACAACCTGAATCTGTAATAAATAGCAAATGGTATATCGATAGTGGTTGCTAGCGGCACATGACCGGTAATATATCCCTTCTTTCCGATGTTCATGCTTATAATGGGGGATATGTTGCTTTTGCTGGTGACAAAGGAGGAATAATTTCAGGTCAAGGCACACTCTCGAACAGTCGAGTGAGCTTTCAGAAAGTAAATTTTGTGGAACAACTACAACACAACCTACTTAGTGTATCGCAAGTTTGTGATAAGTCGTACACTACAGTCTTCACGAAAAATGAGTGTTGCATCCTGAAGCCGGGATTTGTTATTCCCGATAAATGGGTGCTACTGAGGGCACCTCGAACAGAGACACATACATTCTGGATATGCGTACTGTTGAAACAAAGCAGCAAACGTGTTTTCTATCTAAGGCCACTGAAAAGGAATCTTTACTGTGGGACAGAGAATGGGTCATTTGCATTTTCGTAAGATGAATTATTTGGTTACGCATGATCTTGTGCGTGGTGTACCGAAGCAATCATTCGGACTCAATGACCATTGTGTTCCCTGACAAAAAGGGAAACAACACAAGAAGACTCATAAGTCAAAACTAGTAAACTCTGTTGAAAAGCTGTTGGAATTAATGCACATGGACTTATTTGAACCAGTGAGCAAGAAGAGTCTTGGTGGAGCATGGTACTGCTTGGTGGTTACTGATGACTACACGAGGTTCTCTTGGGTTTATTTTTTGGCTCCAAGGATGAAATTGCTAAAATTCTTATCTACTTGTTCGACAAGCTGGAAAATTTGTGCAATCTGAAGATCAAGAAACTGAGGATTGATAATGGTACGGAATTTAAGAATTCAACACTAGGTCTGTTCTGTTTAAAGAAAGGCATATTTCCAATTCAGTGCTGCGAGAACTCCACAACAAAATGGAGTTGCTGAACGCAAGAACATGACTCTCATTGAAGCTGCACGGACTATGTTAGCTGATTCAAAACTGCCTATCACGTTCTAGGCAGAAGCGGTCAACACAGCCTTCTACATTCTAAATCGAGTGTCCATGGTCAAGAAGCGCAACAAGACCTGTTATGAGCTCTTTAACAACCGTAAGCCAAATTTACAGTTCCTTGAGCCTTTTGGGTGTCCCTGTATGATTATGCACACAAAAGAAAGAGTGGCTAAATTCGGTGAAAAGTCAAGTGAAGGTTACTTTTTGGGATTTTCAAATAATTCACCTAATAAACGTGTGTATAACAAAACAACAAAGAGAGTGGAGGAACATTTCGAAGTAACGTGTCTTCGTTATACTTAACCTTCACAAGGGATGGGACCCGACTTCTTGTTCGACTATGACAGTATGTTTGACTCATTCAAACTTCCTGCTGAGAATGAAGTTGAACAGGTGGTGACACTGCTTCATAGACTTGATATATCCTCTGATGTATCCAAATCTTCTACAAAAACACCACCACCTCCTACTCCCACTACTGAAACAGTTCAAGACACTGATACAGATCCAGATATGCCTACATTATCAGACGGTGAAGTAGAACCTGTCACAGAGTTAGACGAAGAGACTTTTGTCTCTGGGGGAGACGATACAAACTTGGAAACTGTCATTGAACATGAAGAGATTCCAACTATCCGTGTCAATGTGAATCATCAGGTCGAAAATATTATTGGTGATTTAAAAGATGGACTTAAAACAAGAGGGCAAACAGAGTGTCAGTTAGCTCAAATGGAGTCATGTTTCCTTTCTCAAGTTGAACCAAAAATTATTAAGGAAGCATTAACTGACTCTCACTGGGTAGAAGCCATGCAAGAGGAGCTCCAACAGTTCAAAAAGTTAGAAGTATGGGAGCTTGTTGACCTTCCTAAAGGAGCCTATCCTATTGGTACGCGCTGGGTTTATCGAGTCAAGAAAGATGATCGTGGCGTGGTTGTGAAGAATAAGGCTCGTCTGGTAGTGCAAGGTTTTACTCAGATTGAAAGATTGGATTATGACGAAGTTTTTGCTCCAGTTGCGCGTTTGGAATCAATACGGATATTTCTTGCTTATGCATCATACAAGAAATTCCGTGTTTATCAACTGGATGTGAAGAGTGCATTTTTGTATGGGAAGGTCAATGAAGAGGTTTATGTAAAATAGCCTCCTGGTTTCGAAGACTCGGTGCATCCTAAGTATGTTTACAAGCTAGACAAGGCACTATATGGTCTTCATCAGGCTCCAAGGGCTTGGTATGAAACGTTGTCTCAACATCTGCTGACAAATGGATACACCCATGGGCAGATTGATTCAACTCTCTTCATTAAAAAGGTTGGCAAAGATTTGTTACTTGTGCAGGTATACGTGGACGACATTATTTTTGGCTCGACAAATGAAGTGCTGTGCAGAGATTTTGAGAAAATTATGAAGTCTAAGTTTGAGATGAGTGCAATGGGAGAGCTTAAGTTCTTCTTAGTTGTACAGGTTGAGCAATCTGATAAAGGAATTTATATTTATCAAACAAAATATGTCAAAGACATTTTGACAAAATATCAGATGCTTGATGCTAAACACTATGGAACTCCCATTAACATTAGTCACAAACTTGGACCTGCTGATGAAGAAGATGATGTAAATCAGCGAGACTATCGTTCTATGATAGGGCCGTACTCAAATTAAGACGAGTACCCATATCCTCTTGGAATTTTGACCAAAACCTTGAAGTGAATCTACTATCCCTATCGGAAACAATGGTCACCGGCACACCATGTCTTGCCACTACTTCACGCATATACAAATTCGCTAACACTTCGGAAGAGGAAGTTTCTTTAATAGGCAAGAACAAGGCACTTTTTGTCAAGCGATCAACTAACCCAAATTGCATCATGATGACGCGAGGTCTTTGGCAACTTGATAATAAGATCCGTAATTATGTGTTCCCATTTTCAAACGGGTATATCCAAAGGTTGAATCTTCTCATAAGGTTTTTGGTGTTCTGCCTTTACCTGCAAACAAGTCAAACACTGCTCCACATAATTAACAATTTCACGTTTCATACCCGGCCACCAATAATCAGACTTCAAATCATGGTACATCTTGGTAGCACCAGGGTGAATAGAGTATTTAGACTTGTGCGCCTCATCAAGCAACAACTTCTTAATCTCTACCGAATTTGGTATCCAAATTCTACCATAACGGGTTTTCAACCCACGAGAATCTTCAAAAAAAATTTGGATTTGGCCCTTAATACGTTCCGCATTCACCTTTTTGCCATGCCTTTTGTTGTGCTTCTTTAATTTGCTCAAATAAGTCGTGAGTGATAGTCATACGAAGAGATTTAACGAATAAGGTATTATGAGACGCCTTTCAACTAAGTGCATCCGCCACTACGTTCGTTTTCCCTAAATGATATAAGATTTCACAATCATAATCCTTTACTAAATCAAGTCATCGTCTTTGCCTCATATTCAAGTCTCTTTGATCAAAGAAATATTTGAGGCTTTTGTGATCGGTGTAAATGGTACACTTCACACCATACAAATAGTGCCTCCAAATGTTTAGGGCAAAAACAATCGCTGCCAATTCTAAGTCATGAGTTGGATAATTCTTTTCATGTTCCTTTAGTTGTCGTGACGCATAAGCAATAACCTTGCCCCGTTGCATTAACACACAACCCAATCCATTATACGAAGCGTCACAATAAACCACCATATCCTCCGTGCCTTCATGAAGTACAAGGATAGGTGCTCGACTTAGCATCTCCTTAAGGGTAAGGAAAGCTTTCTCTTGTTGATCACCCCATTCGAATTTAATATCCTTACGGGTAAGTTTAGTAAGAGGGGTTGCGATTTTGTAAAAGTCTTGAATAAAACATCGATAATAACCCGCAAGACCGAGAAAACTCCTAACTTCAGTTGGATTCTTCGGAGAATCCCATTTCATAACCGCCTCAACCTTTGAAGGATCAACCTTTATACCTTGGTCATTTACAACGTGACCGAGAAATTGCACCTCACAAAGCCAAAATTCACATTTGGAGAACTTGGCATAAAGCTTTCCAACTCTTAATATTTGCAACATTTGTCGCAAATGAGATTCATATTCTTTCAAAGATTTAGAGTAAACAAGAATATCATCAATGAAAACAATTACAGACTTATCAAGCATTGGGCGACACACCCGATTCATGAGGTCCATGAAAGCCGCTAGAGCATTAGTCAATCCAAAAGGCATTACTACAAACTCATAATGACCATATCGGGTTCTAAAAGCAGTTTTAGGTACATCATCCTCTCGGACTTTCAATTGATGGTAACCCGAACGAAGATCAATTTTGGAAAAGTAACTAGCACCTTGGAGTTGATCAAACAAGTCATCAATCCTAGGCAAAGGATACCTATTCTTGATGGTAACCTTGTTCAACTCTCGATAATCAATCCACATTCTCATAGTGCCATCTTTCTTTTTAACAAATAAGACCGGAGCTCCCCATGGAGAACTACTTGGACGGATGAAACCTTTGTCCAATAATTCTTGCAATTGTTTATTGCAATATAAATCATACTTATCCATTACTTACCTTTAGCTTAATGATCAATTGGGCACAAACAAATCTTTCACTCTTTAACCATCTATACATATCAATACACATACATGAGTTACTTACAATTCATTTAAGCTAGACTTAACTCACTAACATCTAATTAGATAGGATTTAAGTATGCTACACCACATACTCAAATCACCAACTAATTACCCATACACTTTGCTTATAGATGATTAAGCTGTTATTCATTAACAATAACAAACTATATTCACCATCATCAACTAATTTACCTACCTACATACTTGGTGAAATTCCAATAATCACACTTAACTTATTTGCTCACTTTTAACAACGAAAATCAATATTTTAAACTCATAACAACTCAACAATGATCATACAACCTCCCCATACCCTTAAATCCACCATTCCCTAAACTTTCATATATAGGGTTCATACTTAACTTAATCATATCATGAAATCAAAGGTTAAGAGGTGTTATTCGTACCTTAATAAGCTTGAATTAGAGTTTAACACCTTCAATTTATCAAAATCTAGCTTCAATTTCGATTCTCCCTTTTGCTCTCCTTGTCGCTCATGTATCTCACCGCATCAAGGCCGGATATATTGTTTGCTGTGTCCATCTGTTCAAGATATCAAGCGAAGCCTAAAGCTTCTCATGAAAAGGTAGTTAGGCGTATCTTAGGTTACCTTAAGTGGAGACCCTCTTTGGACCTCTAGTACTCTAACGAAAACAATTTTGCTTTAACTGCTTTTTCAGATTCTAATTATGGTGGCTACTCGGTGGCTGCATAGTGGATGCAAAGTCAACAACTGGAGGATGTCAGTTTCTAGGACACCGATTAGTTTCGTGGCAGTGCAAGAAGCAGACAACTGTCTCTACTTCAACCGCTGAGGCAGAATACATTGCTGCTGCCAGTTGCTGTTCCCAGGTTCTCTGGATTCAACATCAAATGCGTGACTATGGGTTACTTCTAACTCTTACTCCTATTCATATTGATAATTCAGCTGTTGTATCCATCATACGCAATCCCGTACAGCATTCAAAAACCAAACATATTGAAATTCGTTATCATTTTATACGGGATTGCTATGAGAAGCACCTAATTGACCTTATCCAAATCCCTACGCTTAAGCAAAACGCAGATCTTTTCACAAAAGCTTTCTCTCGTAGTCGATTTGATGAGCTAGTCTCTATGATTGGAATGGTGAGTTTGGGTATTGCCTAACTTTCCATTTCTGGTCATAATTATCTTTTGGACTTGGATTTATGTTTAAAAAAAAATGCAATTGCCACTCCTTATACTTGTTAGTATTAAAGAAACGCAAATAGTTGCAACATTGCTAAAATAGACGTTGAATTGTGTCTGTAAACAATTGGGGAAATGATAGTACATCAGGAGACATGTATAAAATGGAATTTTAAGGTTTATGTTTGATGTGTCAGTAGATTTATCTAGCGTACTTGAAATACCTTTTATAAATATTAGCTTCATCAAATGATGTATTGGTAGGCATTTGTGCTAAAGTTATTAAGAAGCTTAACTTTCAAATATGCATATTATTTTATATAAAGACATATTAATATGTATGACATTAAGTTGAAATAAGGGCATAAATGTCCGAAATATTTTGAAACTTCGTCTTAATATTTGGATGATAAACATGTTATGATCTAAAATATAGGGTCTTTGTATGGTGTTATCTCGGAGAATATATTAGTTGTCTCCTCTGTTGTATGTCAATAGAGACCTGGTTTCATCTCATATATTCTTGAAAAGAACTTAGGTACGTAGTCTATGTTAAGTTATGGACAACTATTACGTACCCGTGACATTCTTAAATTCTAAAATATAATGTACAAATGTACAAGAAAAGTTATAACAAGATTGCCTAGTACTGGTTTGTGTTAAACTATGGTACTCCCTCTAGTTTAAATTGTTCAGACTGGTGTTTGTTCAACCCGAACTATTGTTTATGTGACTCTGTTGTACGAAAGTACAGACCTGTCACCGCTAACTTGGTTCTAAAGATACGTCCATACCTTCACCCTCTATATAGAAAATACTAATATGTTTTGATTCCACATGTATATTTTAATGTGAGTTATATAATATAATATGCATGCTAATAATAACAAAGTGATTCAATCTCAATCATGAGTTGAAATCATATACTTAAGTACAAATGTTTAGATGGATAAAAATACCAATAATCGTCTTGAACTAATCTTTATAACAGGTGATTTAAATATGCTAAGTAAATTTAAAGTGGACAAACATACTGATAATCGAAATAAAGTTTACTGTTTGCAAATAAGTGCATGTTAGCCTGATATGATTCCTAAAGCAGACTTAAACAATCACGTCACCAAAAAGACGTTATGATTTTATCGTTGATTGTAAAATAGAATCAACGGGTTTTTACTTTTTCCTTTGTAAATTGTTATTTTTATTTATTTATTGTTTTATTATTCTTCGTTATACCAAGTCTCTAAGTTAATATCAAATCGGCTCTCAAGTGTACAACTTGAAATCAAATCAAAATTCACAAACTGTCCAAAGTGCGACACAAGCTTTGTGTCGCAAAGTGACACAAGCTTTGTGTCGCTACCAATGTCGCATTTTGTGTCGCTATTCAGGGTTAAGGTATAAAAGTCAGACCCTACCTCTCATTCGCTACACGGTTTTTGCGACACAAATAGCGACACAATCCTAAACCTGCGACACGACCACTGCGACGCAATTTCGTTTTGATTTTCAAGTTTCTGCTGTTTTTCTTTGCAATCCAACCCGTGCATCTTGTTTACCTCACTTTACTTGACAAATAGGTATTGAAATCTCCCTGTTTCACCGTATAATTTTGGTTTAATCGTCGACTAAAAGCTACGGTTTTTAGGGTTTTCTTTTTGGTTCAAATTAAGGGGGTGTTTGTTCATTTTACATGTTAAGCCTAATGGTCTCCGGCTCTACACGCATTGGCGCACAGTTCGGTGTGGACAATTTCACCAAACCCCAAATTTGATCATCGTGTTTTCTGGGTTGGGCATTTGTTCGTCATTGCGACACAATCTGCGACACAAGTCCTTGTGTCGCACTTGTGTCTGTTAAATTGTTGAGATGCAACACTAGTTTTGTGTCGCTTTTGGTTGCGACACACGATGTGCGACATAAGGCTTCTGTCGTTGTTTTTAAATAAAATCTTTTTATTGCAAAATGCGACACAACCCTTGTTGTCGCTTAATTTGTTAGCGACACAAGGGCTTCTGTCGCACAGTTTTTGAAATTGATTTCTTTGACACCATCTTTGCTGCCGTATAACAGTATAGCGACACAAATGCTTATGTCGCATTCTCTCTGCGACACAACCCTTGTGTCGCATAAGAAATTTTTTTTTTTGTGAAAATAAATTGTCTATGTGTTTTAATGCTAATGCTTTTCGAGCTATATTTCTTCTTCTGTGTTAATAGCAATGGCAGATATCAATGCGAATAACTGGGAGCCAAGGCATAATATTGTGGCTTTTCTTGAGAATGATCGGGATTCGGCTGCGCCTTTTAGGCCGATGATTGCAATTTTACGCCGTTCCCGCATCTTTACCGCCATCTCAGCCACTGCTCCAATGTACAAGGATCAAATTGGTTCCTTCTGGAATTCAGCTGTGATAAACTCTGATCTGCCCGTGACACGCATTATTTCAAGGTTAGATGACAAAGAGGTGGTTATCTCGGAGCAGCTTATACGCGAGTTCTTTCAATTCGCTGACCACTCGGACTTGCCCATTCAATTCGCAAGCACATTCATAAATGGCGGCATGATCCGTCTTGGTTATCCGGGAATCCCAAAGGATCGATACCGAAAGGCCAACCTCACAAAGGTATGGAGGTATTTAATGCATATCATGATCGTCTGCCTCTCGAGCAGGAAGGCAGGATTTGATGGCATGAGCCATTTTACGGCCTCTGCCATGCTTGCTCTAGTGTACAACAAGCCCTTCAATTTTTCGGGCTACATCTTTCGGGCGATGATGGATAATATACATACCGAGGACAATCGCTGGAACATATACCCGTGGTTCATCCAGGTCCTACTTAATCATCTTCTTCCGGGGCTTCCAGTCAATGCCGCTCACCGATTCCGCCAAACCCCGATGAATATCTGCATTTCTGCTATCTACGGCCAATATGCAAAGGGGGTCCCGGCACCAGCTGACGTGCCACTTTTTGGGCACATTGTAAATGAGGGCTATGTTCCTCCGGCACGATGAATTTTTGGATGCTGCAGCTGCTCCTCAGCCTGAGGATGTTTTTGTTAACGTTCCAGTACTGGAAGAACCGGCTGAGGTAGAACCCCATCAGATAGCTCTTCTTCCTCCGAGCCGCTCTTCTTCACAAATGAGACCCCTTCCGACTCGGAAGGAGGTATTCCCGAGGACTCAGAGATCGCGCGCATTAAAAGACAAAACCCTCCGCGATATGAGCGTATCCAAAGGAGAATTAGTCAGGGTCTTCCCCGGTCAAAAACTTTGGGCAAAAGAGTTCGGGAAAACACTGACTCTGATGCTGATTATTCTCCTGAAAGACCTCTGGTTCGAAAAAGGCTAAATATTTCGAGGCCACAAGCTGTTGAACCCTTCTCGGCCTCTGCATCCGTTGATCCTCAGCCTCAACCGGCAGTTCTGCAGCAAATATTAGAGGATTTGACAAAGATGCGTTCTCTGATTGCTTATCAAGGCGCAGTCAGACAAGTTCAAGCCTCTCGTATCACTGAGCTGGAACAGACGTCGGCCAGAGTTCCTCAACTGGAAAGCAAGGTGCTAGAGTTAGAGGCCTTAGCTGTTGTTCTGGGGGAGTTAGGTCTAGATGAAACAACACCAATGGCCCCCGGTTCAACCGACAATGTAAATGTAAATAATGATGAAATTAATGAAAATATCTCTTTAGACTATTTTGCGTCTTCTGATTATGTTCCAGGCCAACCCATTCCACTGAATGTAGACTACTCTGAAGCCAATTTGGAATATCTTCAAAGGCTATTAAATGAAGATACGCATCCAACTCATGATTCAGATTTAGAAGTATATTCGAAGAGGTATAATATGATAAAGCCTATTTTAGGGAAGCGGCGAAAGTCAAAGAAAAGGTTTGACCCTGTTACAGGACAACCGGTTGTCAAAATGATTTATCCGCCGGCAGATAGTTTAAAAAGGATTCCCCTGGATATATTACCACAAAACTTTCTACGAAGACTTTGCTATTGGTATATCAACAACTCTACTGCTGAAGCTGAAATCGTATTTATTCCAACCTCAGAGCCAGAGATTAAAGATAAGTGGGGATTAGCAAGAAAGCAAATTCGCATTTTTGATCCAATCAGTTTGATCAATTTGTCTGAGAGTGATTTGAAAGCTTTAAATGACAAACCGATTGAATATCAAGCAGAAGATCGAGCTGAAGCGTTAAAGTTTCAAAAGATTGTTAGCATCTGCATTTTGAAGGGAATTCATGCCGGTGGATGTTTCCCGACACACTAGAGCTAAATGAAGAAATCTTAAAGACCAAGCTGAAGACATGGGGGAGTTTGTTGGTGCATATTTGGTGTGTGTCAGTTGGTCTCGGTCTGTAATAGTTTTTGGTTATGTAATTACAAGTTTTGTTTTAGACTTAGTAATTACATTTTGTGATTAGTCGACACAGAGCTTGTGTCGCGTATGCGACACAAGGCTTGTGTCGCACAAGTCGGTTAGGCGACACAACCCTTGTGTCGCAGGATCAGTTTTGTTTGCCTATAAATAGAGGCTCTAGAGTTCAGTTCTAGGGTTGACGAATCCAGGGTTTCAGGAGTGATTATAAGGCATTTCATTGTATTCAAGCTAATTGATTATCATATTAATATACAAGTGAATTGTGTTTGATTCGTTTATGTTTTACGTACTATATACAATCGTTTGAATTCCGCCTCTCGATTGTTTGTGTTGATTCGGTTAGGTCCAAGATCAGGGAACCTTCAGTAAGCTTAGAAGCCGTATTGTGGTGGTGGTTGGTACCCGTATTGTGGTTAGCCGTATTGTGGTGGTGGTTGGTACCCGTATTGTGGTTAGCCGTATTGTGGTTGTTGGTATGGTTGGTAGCTGTATTGTGGTTGTTGGAGATACCATGATTGGGGTTGAGATTGATATGAGGTGAAACCAGTTGGTGAACTGTTGGAGGTAGTTGTTGAATATGAGTTAGCCGGTGAATTCGGATAAATGGGATTGTTAAGTAAGTTTTGATAGAAATCATTGTTGTTGGGATTAGACATCTTTTGTGAATTGAAAATGAAAGAATGATAAAGAAAAGTGTGTATTGTATGGAATAATTGCGTTGAATAATGTATTTGATTGAGATAATGGAAGATAAAAGTGTCTGTAAATTGAAGTTTAGTTGTGTGTTTATTTATAGTGTATTTGGGGTTGGATAAAATGATTAAAAATAATTAAAAAAATTCTTTTTTTTCTTAAAAAAAAAAACAAATATATTACAGTTATATATTTTTTAATTTTTTATATTGTTAACAGCTACATTTAAAAAAACAAAAACTATTGCATGTGGGCCCCACCGACCCACCTTTTCCTTTCGTCGCCAAACTGAATAGTCCAAATCGACGAAGCAACCGACAAAGTCGTGCCGATGGCATTGGTTGTCAACCGAGAAGCGTTGGCACCGACCTTAGGAGTAAAAGTCTTGAGTAGATCTACAATCATTATGTTTTGAGTTTAGATCTCGATGCTTGAAACAAATGCATGTACATAGTAACCGGTGGTTATTCTAAGGGTGCGTTTGGTTTGTTGTTAAGGATGACAATAGGTATTGGTATGATTATCTATACTACTATATAAAACATTTGAGACAAAGTCTTCACAGACTGAAGAATGAAGACAGAAGACTTCACAGACTGAAGATCACAAACTGAAGAGCACCGATTGAAGAATAAAGTACAACAGAAAAAGTTCTTCATTTCCAAGGCTTAGATGCAACTGAAAAGACGTTTGATAAAAATCAAACAAGGGTAAAGGTGTAGAAGGAGTACTTTTGGAAACAAAGTACCTTCACCTTTTTGCTTTATCTGGTTCCAAGATAAAAAAGCAAAAAGGTAGTGCATATTATTGTACCAGGATGCATGTGTTATCCCCTGGACAACACATTGAGCAGGTTAATAGAGTTTACGCTTACATGTGATTTAAACTCTATAAATACCAACTCAAGTATGCTACACCTTTTATCCAATAGTCCAAGCTTCTAAGCAACAAGTAATTTAATCTCTAGCATATAAACTGTTAGAATTCTTAGTGATTATTAAATTACATATATTCATTAAGTTGAATATAGGACTTGGATCATATTCAAACATCTCAGTGAGTTTGAATATTATTTGTAATCTGTGTGATACAACTTTAGATTGTGAATAATACTAATATTCATACCATTCAATCTGTGTATTAGATAATCTTGTTTCCGCCAAGATTATCAACTGTTTGATTGAACTTAGATATCAAGTAATACATTAAATATCTCTTATTTAATTTGTATCTAAGTTTTGCGACCGTTGTGACCTAACATTATATCTTTATACTAATATATAAGAAGTTAAAAACTTTATTAAACTTTTAATACAGAGATACCATGACTTTTTTACTACCCTTTTAAATATTTTATTTAATATCTAAATATTTTTAGTCAGTTACATTTAAGCAAAGGCAAATTACCTAAAATAAAAATGAATTATTGACATAATTAAAATCTAATCAACTATTAAAATCATCAAGAAAAGAAATCAATCATCATTTTCGTCATATTTTTAGCAATATCTTACCTCGAAATTCGGAGAAATGATAACATGTCATGTACCGTACTGCTAGAATTGTGATTAAATTATTTCCCCTTCAAGTAATCATAAAAGTTAATCTATTACCTCTATAAAATAGTTGGGTCGTTTGTTAGTAATAAAAATATATAAGTTACTAGTATATCGTCTTAGTTAGTACAACATCTAATGCAAATAGTACAAACATTTGAAACGATGATTTTTTTTTCCTTTCTGAAAAGATAATTGCGTTAACTATCAAAGTTAATAGTCAAATTAAAAGTTCATAATTTGGGGTTACAATACGAGTCGAGTAAAGTTAGCGGGTTTGAAATTTGAGGTACAAAGTTCAAAACCTAAACTCGATCTGATTTTATAAGGGGGTTGACAAGTCAAAAGTATTCAACTCAAAAATGATTTGCATAACTATTTAGGTAAACAGGGCAAACAAATTGATGTGTTGGATCATTTTATTTTATTTATTTTTTAATATTTTTCTAGTTGGTCAACGGGACAAAAAAAAACATAAATGTTTGACGGGTTTTAAGTGGTAGACTGATGGACTAAAAATCCAACTATAACCTCTAATAGTGTATACAATAAAGTAAGAATATGATATATTATTATATTTTTTCAATTTTCACAAAATGACAACATATAATTGAACAAAAGAATACTGCAAGTAAAATTTTTTGATACCGTTAGTTAGCACGGGTAAAATACTAGTCTAGTGAAATGAGAATTGGTTTGAAATTAAATATCAATTATTACACTATTGTTTGGTTTGTCATTAAGTTTGAAATCAAACTAGTTTAAGAGGAAAGAAAGTGATGTAAACCCACTCCACTTAGATTTTTCATTCTCAATACCTTAAACCAAACAAATAATCGAAAATCATTCCATCATTTTATTCCAAACTCATTTCAAAATTCAAACAAACATGCAACAAGTACAATGAATTACGTTTCTAAATTTAAAATTAAAATTAACTGCTCATGTCATCTCGGCATGTGTGAACTAACTGCTAATTTAAAATAAAAATTAGCAGCTGACACTTGCTGATTTTACCTGCAAAAAGTACGTTATGCCACTGTTTTTACACATGGGTAATAAATGCCACGTATATAGTTGGCCACAATCTATGCTACGGAACTGATTCTTATATGCGTCCACTATTTATTATTTATTGTTTATTTTTTCCTGCCAAAAACAAATATGCATCCACTACGTACACATGTCTCAAATGCACCATAATTATTAATTAAACGGCTTAATTGCTGTCCTTTAAATTTTAGAAACAAAAAGTCCATAGTTACAAGAACACTAATATTATCGTTAAGTGCAACCTTATACGCGTAATTAACAATACAATATTTGATACTTGTGTGTTTTGCACTTATTTTCTTTTATGTCTCTGGCAATTAATTTAATATGTCCACAAATCATATATATATATATATATATATATATATATATATATATATATATATATATATATATATATATATATATATATATAAAGACATATTTGTCTATCTAACTAGACGTGTCTGTCACTTTTCTGTAGTTAATGTTTTGCACATTTTTGGCATTATCCAGCTTCATTTTCAATACATTGCTTGGTGGGATATGGTCGACCGACTTATTTTTATTATTTTCGTGTGATTATGTCTTTCAAAGAGACTTATTTCTTTCATTAGTATAATTAATCAATTAATTAGTGTGGTCACTATATTGTTGTTACTCCAACTTATACGCTTGCTAAGCCATCTTGAATCTCTATTAAGTGCTCCTTTTAGATAAGTTTAATGAACAATAGAATACGTATGCAGGGCCGTCTCGTAGATATCGGAGGTCATGTGTCGTATTAAAGATTGATCCTTAAACGCACACAAGATTATTAATATTTTATACACGAAGTTTAAAAACGTTAATTTTAGTAAATTCTAACACTGTGTTCCATAGATTTATTTTAGAGAGAAAAGAAAGGGTTTGAAAGGAAGTGAAAAATAAATAGGTGTTCTTTAGATTTTTAAAGAGGGAAATGAAATGAAGTGGAGGTGAAATTGTTTGAGATTTTCTTTCTTAATTTTTTTTTTTTTTTAAATTTGAGCTGATTTGGAGAAGAGAAAGTTATACCACGTTCTTTTTTATCTTTTTTAATAAATTTAAAGTTTATTTTCTTTTTACTTCCTTCTAACTTGGGAACAAAAAAATTAAATTTATAATCACTTCTTTTCTCTTCTTTCCTATACTTTCATTAACTTTCTTTTCTTTTCAATCCATTTAAATCTCTGAAACAGAGTATAAAGTCATATAGCTTTAAACATAATTTTAGAAAGAAAAAGTGTCATTTTTAAATATATAAAATAATGCATAATTCACATAAAGAGTTTTCATAATTCAAAAATATCTTAAATCCTAAATATAATTTAAGAAGCGGATGATGATTGTCATTAAAAATTCAATTAGCTAGTTAAATTCAATTAGCGACAATTTAGAAGATGATTATGTCATAAATAATAATTAGTTATTTAATAAGATTCATTTAATTAAAAGGTAACTGTTGAAAATACTAAGTCATTGATAGTTCACATTTACCTCTAGGGCTGTAACTACCTTTAGCCTATAAATATGACCCATTTTTAACACTTATGTTGGTGATTGAATACTATTTTTTCCTCTCTTCTTCTTCTAATATTATTCTTGATAATTACATTTACAACACGTTATCAGCACAAATTTGCTCTGGAGAATAATAGGTAGGAAATCTATTTTTTTTTTAAGTTTCATTTTCTTGTTATCTTATAAACTATTTTGTAATTTACAAGAACAAACAATGTTCTATTGGGATTACTTTACGTTGATGTTATATTGTTTGAAACCTCAGGTTATATGTTAATTACATTTCATCTTTACTTGATTGTATTAATCTATTTAAATTTTTCATTATTATTCTCTTATTATTCATTTTGCAATCTCATTTTTCATTTGTATGTACAATTTCATTAATTGTGGTTAATTATGTTTCGCAACTTTCTGTTAGAAAAAATAAAAGTTAGTTTATTATTTGATTAGGTCCACGAAATATATATTATGACTTCTAACTTCATACTCTGATATTATGACACTTCTTTAATTTAATAAAGATATGTATTGTATATCCATTTGTTTTCTCTAAATCAAATGGATCATGTCAATTTATTTTATTTGCTTGTTTTGCCCACTTAATTATATATATATATATATATATATATATATATATATATATATATATATTATATACAGGTTTGTTTCAAATGAGAATTATAAAAAAGTACAGAACTGCGAGAACTTTTAAATTACATTATTTTTATACATGTAAACGCAACAAATTAAATATAAATATGTTGGATATAGTGTATAAGTTCATAGCTAATTGGTAAGTATATCATTAAAAGTAGAGTCCTTTTTGGGTCGCCCTCAACGAACAGTTAAAGAGAAATAAATGAGAGATAATATTAATTGGAATTAATATTATGGTTGATTATTTGGTTTATTAATTATCATAGTTGATGAATTAATTAGAAACTAAAAGAAATGAAAGGAAAATTGTGGAAGCCAAATCCAACCGCCGGTTGGAAAGTTCAACCGGCGGTTGGAGTCCAAAATGTAAAGTGGTGGAGCACGCGGGTCGTGGCTCGGATACTTGGGCAGAAAGCAAGCCCAACCGCCGGCTGGAAGATCCAACCGGCGGTTGGAGGAGAAAAACAGTCTGTCTCACATCGGCCAACATAACAAACCCTAGCTTCCCTCTCCCTATATAAATAGAGGCCATGTCATGGCTTCAAGGTACACAATTTCCCTCTTTCTCATTCCTACTCCTTGTAAGAGTTTACTCGATTAGATTCGGGACCTTAGGAGTTGGAATTTTCTCTTTGGTTCGTGGGTGTGAGCCATTAGAGGTGCTCTGGTTTGAGTACTCGCTTCCAAGTCAAGAAGGTCTGATAAGATGGTCTGCGTGTGAGAGATCCGATTTTCTAAGGTTAGTATTTTCTTATTTATCTATTTATTTTGTTTTATTGCTTATTATTATTAAGTTAAGATCCTTTAGGGTTTAGTTTCCTTCATGCCTTAGATTAATTATTATTTTCGCATTGTATGTTAATCTAGTAAGGGAATAGAAAACCCATCAAGTATGACTTTTGATTGTATGAAGTTGCAAAAGACTATGTATTGGTCCCTGTTCATGTTTTGGTTTCTGCGTTTCTTTTGGTAGCTACAGGAGGTCATCATGGGGAGTAGCTGTATGGTTTTTATTGTTTGGTTTTTTGTTGCAAGTGTTTTGGTGTAAGCTGCATAGGTTTTCTTTATTTTGTAATGATTAGATTATATGTTGTGGTGTTTTGTATAATTGTATTGTCCCATATGTTATTAAAGGTGTCTGGTTTATATTTGTTGGTCTTGTTCCTTTGTGCCTTACTGCTTGAATTTTTGGTTATCATGTTTTATATTGATAGCAGTGTCATTTACTATGGAATTAAAATTTAGTATGTACTTTAAAAAAAATGTTAATTGATATCTATTGGATATCCATTAACCCGCTTGATCCAGCGGATATGGATATGGACGGATGAATTGAAATTAAACTGATATGGATATGGATATGGATTATTTTTTTTAATGGATATGGATGTAGATATGACATCATCCGATCCATATCCGATCCATTGCCATCCCTAGCCGTCGGCCGCCGTCGGATTCTGACAAAAAAAAATTTATTTTTTTTTAAAATTATTTTTTAAAAAAATTATTTATTCAAATTTTTTTACTAACTTTTTAGGTATAATACAAAATGCAGTAAAAATAAACAATATGTAGTATAATTTTATTCAAAATGCAGTAAAAAGATAATACAGATAATACAAAATGCAGTAAAAAACAAACATTGTACTAAAAAATTATATATACAAAATGCAGTAAAAAAGATAATACGAAATGCAGTAAAAAACAAACACTGTACTAAAAAATTTTATATACAAAATGCGGTAAAAACAATAATAAATGCAGTAAAAAAATATTGTATCTAATACAAAATGCAGTAAAAATAAATAATATGCAGTATAATTTTATTCAAAATCCAGTAAAAAAGATAATTTAAAAAAATGAAAAAAAATTAAAACTTTTAAATAATTTTTTTTTAAATTTCGTCAGAATTCGGCTGACGCCGGCGGGGTGGCGACTGATGGCGGCGGGGGCAGCGGCGGCTGGTGGCAGGGAGTGGGAGTGGGTGGGAGAATGTTACTTAAGAAATTTAGGGAAGGAAATTAAAGTATTCAAAAGTGGAGGGACTAAAATAAAATTTAATTTTTTACACTTGTCACTTTCTGAATGGATGTGGGGTTGCCCTTCTTTCTCTCCAAATTGAGGCTGCCCTCATAATCCTTTATATATATATGTTCAAAGTCAATGAAAACTCATATTTTCAACCAAATTGTGAATTTTCTCGAATCACTTTGAAACGTCATCTTTAATTAGTCAAACGTGAATTTTACTTGGTCAAAATTTTACGGATGGATTTTTAAAACCACTTTGGAATGTTCTTTCGAATTAAACAACTTTTGATCAAGTGCAATTTTTACTTTTGAATGTTAATTAACTTCTAAATAAAGTCAAATGTGAAATTATCATATGGTTCGTATTTATGAACAAGGTTGATTAACAATAACATTATTATATGCTTGGAATAATTTTATTACGTGATTTTTATAATTGGTAAAGTTTAATTTGAAACTTAGTTTGATTGTAAAGGTATTACAATAATTTAAATCCTTGTTCACCTTGAAAAGAAATTATTGGATGTAATTAACAAACATAAAACTACTCTAGAAGAAATAGATAGAAATAGTTGTTTGTTATTGTTGTTAAAATGCGTTAGTAGTCAACAACTCTAGAAGAGGTGTGTTATTTGCTTCAATAAACTTTAAAATTCGTTAGTAGCTTAGTACTTTAGAAGAAGTAGTTTTGACTATAGTTTATATGAAATGTTATTAACTTCTTTTGCGGTTTACTTTAAAATGAAATGTGACTTTGAGTTTGTGGATGCCGAAAACTCGGGAGAACCGATGTTGTTACCGCAAAGTGATGAAGCTACTATTAGAATCATCTCCGGGATTTACAATTCTGGTAGAGTGATTGCTGATGGTTTGTGATGTCTAGGACAACTACTTATGTGTATAGTTTTTGATCGAGTTTTATTAACTATCAAGCACATCAGACAAACTTGACACTTAAAGATGACCATAGTACACCGGTTGGTGGAGTTGGGATCGTGAAACCGAATTTATCTATCAAATAATCCCAATACTTTAAAGGATGTCTTTCATGTTCTCTCGATTACTAAGGAAATTATATCTTCTAGCAAGTTGACTCCAAATGCCTACTCCTTACTTCACGATAATTGATTTATGATGAAGAACGAAAATGTACCTTTAAGGTAAGATAATATTACTTTTATAAAAGTAAAGATAAGAGTATTACGATACTATGTAATATTTCCAATCGTAACATAAGAAACACGACTATGAGGACTTGACCATATTAGAAAGAATCATGTGTGAAACGTATTATCGTCTACATAAACCGCATCTCATTTTAAAGACATCGTGTCTACTGATAGCTAGGAGACTAAGTATGTTTCACATGGGAGTTCAACTATTGAAATTTTATTAGAACTTTTGCATTTTTCCGGTGGATCTCCATTCATTTGGGAGATTGTTAGAAAATTTGGTTGAAAACACAAGTTTTCACCAAATTTAGACATAAGTAAATATGTGTATTATATATAAATATGTGTGTGTGTTGGTAATGCTTTGTGGGTTTATCACAACGAACTAAAATATGTCCTTTATGGACTTACAATTAATTAAATGCTTTGTCCCGTATCGGATTTGAGACAATATTTTGGAGGAGTTTATAAGTGTATTGATTAAATGCTTATTTTGTGTATGTCGCTTAGTGTAAAAAAGATTTTGTAAAATTGTTTTAATTTTTTATCAAGATTTTTTTATGAATATTTACTTTATTTATATAAAACACGTTATTTACTTTATTTATTTAAAACACAAAATTAAATAAAACACTTCCATTAAAATTAAAACATTACGTTAATTAAAAATAAAACATCACAATAACTAAAAATAAAAAGTACATTTATTGAAAATAAAATATTAGTCGTCTACTCCGAATCGTCCGAATCGTCTGAATCATCATCTTCGTCTTCGTGTTCCTCTTCGTCTGAATCGATGTTTTGGACTGAAGCCGAACCCGAAGCGTGACCAAAAACCGTTTTGTAATTTGACTCATACTTACTAACCACGGTTTTTCGCACCTCTTTGAGCATTTTTTTTCTTCATATTTTTAAGACCCTTCGGTATTTTTTTATAAAGCATTTTTCACGTTTTAACCTTTTTGTTAGAATTTGTGTCGATCGTAGACATTGTTTTTTGTTGCGCTTCCGCGGATTTGATATTTTACATACGTTCATGTTCTTTCAAACTTCTTGAAGAAGTAGCCGCATCACTCGAACCCAAACTTTTTTGACTTTTTCTTGAAATACTACGACCGGGCGATCGACGAATCGGGTCGTCTTGGAACAACCTTTCCATGTTAGCTGTAAGAGGATCGGATGAAGGGATGTCATCACCAAGATTGATCGGTTCGAGAACGGATTGGTGTGTACGTTTGTTGGTCATGACCCCCTCATCCGAATAGAACTTCGGATAGTGTTATAGCACATCTTAATATTTCTCGTATATGAATTTGTGTTTTTGTTGGGATTTAAAGTGTTTATAACATCCGTCAACAATGTCTTTTTCATCAGTCCCGCTTGGACGAGGGTCGGAAAAATGGTTGTAGATTGCGATGAAAGCTTTTACGTCTTTGCGAATTTTATTTCACTTTCCTTGTATTTGACTCAAAGTACGTTTTGCGGGTGCCACCGAATTATAGACTTGTACTACTTTATTCCAAAAGGTATTTTGCTTTGTGAATTTCTTTCATGGCTTTTTGGGACAAATGGATCCACCGTTCGGACAATATAACCGCCTCCTCGTCCGTCCATCTCACTTGTACCCTTTTTCCTTTCTTCTATTCGGTTTCGGGTTATTATTCGGGTGGTATGTTGATGTTCTCGAATTGTGGATAGTTAATTGGGGTTTGTGGATATGGAGAGAAAGCCGAGGGTTGATGTGTAAAATCTAGTTATAAAAATAAACTTAAAAAATACGGTAATTAAACAATACACAATGAGGTAAGTATACCCTATCGTATATAGAATAGCTACAGTAAGTTCAGGTTCGTTCCACAGGGAATGTGAATTCAAGAATCGTGTTCAAGTGTAAATTAATCTAAACAAATAAGTAAATGTTGGGGTTTTGTGACCGAAATGTCACATTGCTTAAACTAATGAAACTAATAAAATGAGTGGACTCAGGAAAAGTCAAGGTTGATTGAATTAACTTTCAGATGATAAAACGACACTTACTTGGATTATTTCACTAGTGACTTCAGGGTGTGTGATTAAAACCAGTTATATAGCAAAACTTGATCATCTCAATTACACTAGGTTTAACATTCGCTATAACCTAAACCATAATCTTGATTTGTTAACTACAATTTAATCTAGTAAAAGACGTTCGCCAATATTACTAACTTGCACAATTTAGTTTAGTTGCCTTCAAATTTTTTGATGTGTTTTCACGCTTTATTACGCTATCCAACTTCCATAATGGGATCGTGTATTTGTGCTTCTTCCATGCTGTGATGATTCCTCCCTTTAATACGCGATCCTGGCCTGATTCTGGGATCGTGTATTTTGCCTGATTTAGCCACTTAAGCTCATTTCTTTGACGTTTGCACCTGAAATTAATTTTTCAACCAAATAAGTATCAAAAGTTCATAAAATTGACTCAAACAAGTACAAAAACAATGATATCGTGCGAAATAAATATATACAAAATCAGCGATATCAAGGGTGCGTGTTGTTGATAAAATGGTTGGTTTTCAAAAGATGAGGGGATTTGGGGCATTGGATGGCATGGTGAGTATGGTTGGTAATTTTGGTAATATTGGAATTGGTATGGTGTCGGGTGTTGTGAGTATGATGCAAACCTGAGCGGTTGACTAGGTGAAGCGTTGCTTGATTGGTGAAGTTGGATTCGGTTGTATATTGGGTATGAGATTATTCGTTAAATGATTCCACATATCGTTTTCTTGTGATGTAGGTGGCGGTGTATTTTTACACTGATTTCTATGCATTTTTGTAGTTGTGTATGGGTTGTGTATTTGTGTATGGAAGATGTAATTGTATTGAAAAAAGATGTATACGAAGTAGGTATATATATAATGTGTAAATATTAGTTTTAGAGTTTGAATTTTTTTTTTTTTAATTTTTGCCCCCTTTTTTTCAACCGTTACAGTCAATGGATACTTTTTTTTCTATTATTTTTTAATTATCAAATTAGAATAAAACAAAAAAATGTGAGAAATGGGCCCCGCTTCCGTCCGTTGCCCGTCGAAAAACTGACGTCAAAAATCGACGCCGATGTGCCAACAGCGTCGGTTCCGTCGCCAAAAACTTATGCCCAGACTGACGTGCCGTTGGCACTGGTCTAATAGAGAAAATTAAATGAATTATATTATATAAAAGAATAAATTATGTGAGACATTCTTTTAAACAAGAGTTTGATTTGATTTAGAAGAAAAACGACAGTGTTCACTGTTCACCACTTCAGTAAGCGAGCGTGTAGTGTGTAAATGTGTATATGCATTTCATATGAGCTTTAAATCGGAGATATTTTATTGAACTGTATTTTTTGTGTGGTGTATAAATGTATATATTTATTTTAGTAATATATGGGTCCAGTTCAGAATAACCGGATGAAGTCAAAATTTTAAAAGTAAAAGTAAAATGCAGTGTATTTATGATGCCTTGCTTCTGAATTATAAATAAAAAAAAAATAATGATTAAAATTGCATGATCCTCTTTTTCTCTCTAAGTCACATCCCTTATCACTTACTGTTACCATTCAAAGTTATTTTGATGTCAACGTGCTTTTAAGTGTGGTATCAACGTTAATACTTTTTTGAAGGTGTTCCGTATAATCATTGTGAGAATCATGTTATTTGACGGCATATATTATTGTATTTTTTATTTACATTTTAACATATATATATATATATATATATATATATATATATATATATATATATAGGGTAGGGATCAAGAAGGAAATAATTTTTTGAGGTAAGGACGAAATCTAACCATTCATTCGCGATGAATGATAATCAAACGTAAAAAAAATATATTTTTAACAAGAAGTATTAATTAAAACCCATATTATAACTACTAATATTCATATAAACTACTTTTTATAACTTATAATATCATATGATAAATATAAAGAGAATTTTCTAATATTCATCGTTAATGAATGTTAACTGATGGATGTTATCACTTTCTTTGAAAAATTATTCATTAACATTCGTCAACGATGAATGATAATCAAAACGTATAAAACCATATTTTTACCAATAAATATTAATCAAAACTAATGTTGTAACTACTAATATTCATCAATAAACTATTTTTTATAACTTATAATATCATATGATGAATATTAACGGAATTCGTTAACATTCATCGTTGATGAATGTGTAACTTCCCTCTTTCTCATAAAATAATGTTTTCCTCTAGATCCGGTATATATATATATATATATATATATATATATATATATATATATATATATGACAAACACCAAATTTTTATCAAGCTAGTTACTCGCGCCACAAGGCAGATATATCTCACATTTTGGTGAAAAGGTACTTATTGACTATTTGACAAATTGAACATATGCATTAACAAGGAGGACAATCACCAATTACATTGATCTTACATGCACATGCACATGCACATGCACATTACTCACTTGGTCGTGGGGCCATGTACGTTTTTTTTTTCGCGAACTTATTGTTTTGTTTATTAGACAACTAACGACAGGTGTCCCTAAAATGAGGACGTGTTTGTTTGATGTGATACACCCACGTTTGTTGAATCTATATCAGCGATCTCGTTTGTCTTTGTGATCGAATCCTGCGTAGTATTTGTCCGCAAATCAACTTCGATTTCTTGAATAATCCACAGGACCTCTTTCAAACACCACTATTTTTATCCGTATATTACTAATTGTACTTTGTGACGTTGTAATGTACAATACCATAAAACAAAGTTAGTAGTATATGAAGAAAAACTGATGATGTATAAATCTCTCTCTCATAATATTCATTTTATTCGTAAGTCTTGATCGTCACCAGCTTCGTTTGTATGTGGTGGTGTTGTTTGGCGGGCCCTTCCCACAAGATATGACGAGTCAAGATTTTGTTCCGTACGTATGTAACCATCATCTTATCCTCCTAATTAAGTATCGGTTGATATATTACTTTTCTATCTATTATCTTTGAAGCCGCTGGCCTATAATTAAACTTCGGGTGTGTTTGATAACAACGGACTGGAGTTAGGGCTGCAGTTAGAGTTTGTGGTTAGAGCTTGTGGTTTGGGCTTTTATCTAAATTTTACTTCAAAAAACTTCTTATTTTTCGGAGCTTATTTTTTTTCTTTCAAGAAGTCACATTTTTGTTGTGTTGCCAAACAAGACTTATAAGTTGAACTTCAAGCCTCTAAAAACCTTGTACCAAACACATCCTTCGTACATTACTTACAATTACAATAAATATATACACTCTAACTCAAATGAGGCATCAACTCAGGAACTTTTGAGTCATAAGTTGGCATAGCACTAAACTAGACACCCTTTAATTTTTCTATCATTAATTATTACAACTAATTAGTTAAAAACATCTTTTTATATCGACTTTAGTTGCCCATGGATCAACCAACCGATATAATACTCCGATTATATTAATCGATATTACCCTAAGTTTCAGCCTTGGTACTTTTTATTTCATGTTTAACCTTTTTGTATTTTTTTATGCCGATTGTCAATAATAAGCTTAGGTATTGGCAGATTCAGAAAATTTAGTTATCGGTGTTACAAAAAATTTAAAAATTATTTCACTTGATAGTTTATTAAGTATATTTAAACACTGAGATACACCGTCTAAATATAAGTGGTAGCACTCTAAAAGAAGTATTGACTTTTCAACTAATTTTACAGCAATTCAGCTTAATTGATCGGTGTCATGTGATACCGCTGACTATAACATAGGTCCGCCCATGAGATTAGGCATGTATAAGTTATTGTATTTCAACTAAAATGTTTGAAGTCAATCAATATTTAAAGTGGACATTGAGTTTATGAGTGTCCAGGTACAGTTATTAGGGGAAATTCAACGTACTCGTTATCAAAATTAGTAAAAAAAACTCAAAAAAAGGTTTAAGAAAAAACGCCCACCATGTTTGCAACGGCTCGGTTACTGACACGATAGGCGGCCTATGAGTTACGAGTGTCCGGTTGTGATTTGCTAAGGGCCAGGTTGCGAGTTGCGAGTTCCAGAGTCATTGGCAGGATCACAAGATTTGACTTCCGTAGGCTTTGTTTCTTCTTCTCCCTTTTTTATATATTGATAGTAAGCGTTATGAAATATGAAAATAGTATTAAATGTTGAAAACATAATATGTAATATGTTAAATTGCAATCCTAAATTTTTTAATATAATTAAAAAACACATATAAATATGATAAAAACTAAATATGTGTAAATTTATAGATAATTTAAAATTGAAGGCTTTGGAATTTGTCTCCGAAAGCTAGAAACCACCTACGACTGTTGCTAAAATATTCATCTTATTTCAACTTTTCCGTTCATAATTGGCAGGACATGTAATGGTTGAAAAGTTATGACCATTTGAGTATGGTTGAAAAGTTATAACCGTTTGAGTATGGTTCAAAAGTTACAATTGTTTGAGTTTGATCAATTTATTACACAACAACCCGATACCAGCTATCCGGATTACAACTCCATGTCATGCAACTCAACCAACGACCATATTGTATGTGGAGACTCCAAATTGGACCATGCAATCGGGCCAACGACTCCAAAACTAGCAATTCGGTACTCGATACTTTAGTTTATTCAAACGCTACGCGTAAATGCCAGTTATAAAGGGTATGTTAGGTGTAACATGATGAGTTGACTAGTACTATGTAGTCGAAATTTATTTGTTCCTTTTGCCAAAATGGAAAAGCGATATCATGGGCCCTCTGATGATTAAAAGTTGACTCTAAAGTGCTAGGCCTAGCTGAGACTAAGTTGATGTGCACAATTCATTAGTCTCATATAGTCAAACTAATCGGAAATCAGAAAATATAATCTTGAATCTTGAGATTGATTAAAATCCATGTCTCAGTTTCATACGATATCAGTAGAACAAAAGAATATTTGATCACTTATCTAAGGGCTGTCTCTTGATATGATTCAGAGTTCGGCAGTTGCGTTGGATGACACTCTCTACTTAGTTAGTTGGATAGAGTTAGACCAATAATAGTTGATGACTTGTCCAAGTGGGAGATTGTTGAATATAGTGTTCAAGTTCATAACTAATTGGTAAGTATATCATTAAAACTAATTGATAGATAATATTAATTGAAATTAATATTATGGTTAATTATTTGGTTTATTAATTATCATAGTTGATGAATTAATTAAAAACTAAAAGAAATGAAAGGAAAATTCTGGAAGCCAAATCCAACCGCCGGTTGGAAAATTCAACCGGCGGCTGGAGTCCAAAATGTAAGGCGGTGGAGCACGCGGGTCGTGGCTCGGATACTTGGGCAGAAAGCAAGCCGAACCGCCGGCTGGAAGATCCAACTGGCGGTTGGAGGAGAAAAACAGTCTGTCCCACATCGGCCAACATAACAAACCCTAGCTTCACTCTCCCTATATAAATTGAGGGCATGCCATGGCTTCAAGGTACACAATTTCCCTCTTTCTCATTCTTACTCCTTGTAAGAGTTTACTCGATTAGATTTGGGACCTTAGGAGTTGGAATTTTCTCTTTGGTTCGTGGGTGTGAGCCATTAGAGGTGCTCTGGTTTGAGTTCTCGCCTCCAAGTCAAGAAGGTCTGATAAGGTGGTCTGCGTGTGAGAGATCCGATTTTCGAAGGTTAGTATTTTCTTATTTATCAGTGGACTCTAAAATTAATAATAAAACTACCAATTTAGTCCTTTAGTTTAATATTAATAGAAAAAGAAAATAGTACTCTTTTTTAAATTAGATAACCATTCGAATTTTGTATGATAACACAAATAATAATAAGTGTGTATATACGGGTTTAAAAGCTAGTAAATTAATATATCGATGTTGTTTTGACCTAATCTATAGAAATATGCGGAGGCGGACCCAAAAAACTTAGTCGTCGGTGGCACAAAAATTTTGAAACTCACTCCACTTGATATTTTTTAAGTTTATTTAAATACCGAGGTGCACCGTCTAAATATGAGTGGTAGCACTCTTAAAGAACCAAAGATTTTTCAACTAATTTTACACTAATTCGGCTTAATTAACTGGTGGCACATGCCACCGCTACCTATAACGTAGGTCCGCCCATGAAAATATGATGAACTATGGACGAAAATGATAACTTATAAATTAAGATAAGGGGCTTAATTTAACTTTTTAAGATTGAAATGATAAACTTTAAAGATGAAGGTCTATTGAAACCAAGTAAAAAAGAAGTAAAAAAGAAGGGGGTAAACATAAAAAAGTAAAAAGTAACAAAAGTTTGGAACTAGCTTCGTCTTCTCCACCCATTCCCTGTAACTTATCAAACTCCATTATAACACACGTGGAAGCTCTTATTTCTATTGTAGATTCGATAATTAATTTTTAACTATATAAAACATGATTTCTTCAACATAAAACATCAGTTAACTGGATTAAATTGTTCAATAACGAGACTATCATTAACGATTTGTTTTAGAATTTGGGCCCCCTGAAAATTTGAGACCCGTTTTAGATTGATATATATATATATCTATATAGCCAAAGGTTCAAATGATAACCACATACTGCGAAAACTTTTAAATTATAAGGATTTTAACATATTTAATGATTTAATCACATGTGAACATTGATGTAGATTAAGGTTAAAAGCAAAATAGTTTGAGAAAACATCAAAATAACCTTTAAAATCAAGTTTATATTTTTCTTTCAGATGTGCACATGTGAACACTTCATATATTTTATAGTTTAACATGTATTTTGTTGTTTTTAACTTTTGTTTGTCAATAATATGAACATTAAATAACATTTCGATGTAATTTGTTGCGTTTATATGTATAAAAATAATGTAATTTAAAAGTTCTCGCAGTTCTGTACCTTTTGTAGTTCTCGTTTCAACATATATATATATATATATATATATATATAATTTTAAAGGTTCAAATGAAACCAGAAAATGTACAGAACTACAAGAACTTTTGAATTATAAGAATTTTCATATGTTTAATGATTCAATCATATGTGATTATTGATGTAGGTTAATGTTAAAAGCAAAATAGTTTGACAAAATTTCAAAATAACCTTTAAAATCAAATTTATATTTTTCGTTCACATGTGCACATATAAACATTTCATATATTCAATAATTTAACATATTTTTATTGATTTTTAACTTTTTTTTGTCAATAATATGAACATTAAATAATATTTTGATGGGTTTTCTATTTCCTTACTAGATTAACATACAATGTGAAAACAATTAATCTAGGGCACGAAGGAAACTAAACCCTAAAGGATCTTAACTTAATAATAATAACTAAGAACAAATAATGTTCTATTGTGATTAGATAAAGAGAATCAAAATACAATACCTCACGTTATGATTCATCAAGTTATATGTTAATTACATTATGATTCATCAACATAAATCAAATAACATAACCTCATATTATTGTTATATAATTATAAGATCCTCAAGATCTACAATAATCTCCTAAAGAGAATCAATAATTGACATAACCATGAGATTTATATTCAAATATTTCTTCTTAGAGAGTATTGATTTGACCCCATAAGCGGGACCAATCATAGACTTTATTGAGATAGGTGCGATCCCCCCTAGGCCTACTAAAGGGACCAAAACAGAGGGAAAGGTAAGATTTGTTATAGAATTCAAATGAAGTTGAAATTTGTAATAAGATGAACGGGGCTAAGCGATCTGCCGAAGCTGTGGGATGTAGGTCCGAACCGACTGATGTTGAAGAATCAGCGGATGAGAGTTCGCGAGACTCTGCTTGGTAAACGGGTCGATTATTTAGGACGGCCAGTCATTGTCGTGGGCCCTTCACTAATAAATATAAAACGAGGAAGTGCTTAGCCTACAGGTATGTATTGTTATCCTATTTCAGTGAAACTGACTGCATATCCATGAGGATCCCACCAGAGCCCCAAAAGGGGTCAAGGTCGGCCAGTGAGACGATGGGGGATAAGCTTCATCGTGCAGCATTCTACTGCTTCGCCTAGCAGCACGACGCTTGTAATGCTCTCCCACAACCCAAGCTTATCGCCAAATGTCTCTTCTATTACGAAGACCACCTGGGCGTGAAGCTTATCCAGCGAATGTTTTTTATTTACATTCACCCCTTCTCACAATGAGATTGTATATAACCCTATTCCGGTCTGGTCCGGTATGAAATTCTCTTATTCGTATTAACAGCTACTATAGGAGGAATGTTTTTATGCGGTGAAATCCGATGGTGTTTTTCGTAGCAGTCCAAGGGGTTGGTTTACTTTTGGACATGCTTCATTTGCTTTGCTCTTAGAGTAATGAAACAGATTATATTTGTCGAGAAGTGCAAAATCGTATGAATGTATCCTAATTTTTGGCCTAATTCTTCAGAGTTTGCCTCGATTTGGTACGCTCTCGTGGCCCGCACCGAAACAGTAGCAGGTTATCAAACCGAATATTCCGGTATGAAATTTGGTTTGCCTAAAATTTGAGACCGTGCGATTAAGCAGTTTGCACATGCTCAAATCCGACCCTCTATGTATGTGAGCCCCATGGAACAAAAACATGTGAGATTCGAACCAACTGTGCTAAACTTCCAATTTGATTATAATCAAATTCAATGCTTCGATCCAAACACTACGTACCCTAAAAGAAAGAGCGTCATCAAGTACTCTCTAACCAATAGTCATATTACAGTACTTAATAATTAAAGAACATGTTTTTATAAATATACTTGGGAGATAAAAAAAAATACTTACGAAGATGGTGTTAGGAATTGTTATCTAATCTTGATGGGTTAAGTCGGGTCACGATACAGGTCAATAGTTGTAAGTTTGAAGAAGCGGAAGTCTGCATTTATTTATCTAGTCTTTGGTTAGTGGTGTCTATTTTTAAGAAAGAAAGGTCACCTTCCATAGTAGATTTGCATTGAAATATGAGCTGATGAGTCATGCATTAAGTTAGTTTGTTTGAATTATTTCCTATAAATATGTGTTAAGATTATTAATGAATATTAAGAAAATTGCTCCAAAAAATTTATATTCTCAAAATTACGTTTGATTCTACTCTCCGATTTCTAACATTTGATATCAGAGCGGTTCATATCTGATTCGTAGGAGAGGGCTGATTGCAATCTTATGCAATCAAATCGAGAGGAAGGAAGCAAGTAGCAAGGCTGATCGCAGTTGGTGATCGGAAGAAAGAAGCAGCAACAAGTTATCGCAAGTTAGCAGGCAAGAAACAAAAACGCAAGTAGCAAGAATCACAAGCAAGAAAGTAGGCAGCAAGATGCGAGAAAGAAAAAAGATCAAGACCGTTTTGAATAACAAAAGTTTAGCAAGAAATGGCAGAAAACGAATGAACTTTGACAACCCGCAAGCAAGGAAACATACCACTCCAATGTCCTAAATTAACTGAATCGGACTACACTTCGTTCTGGCTGAAACGGTGCTAAGGGCATATGGTTTATGGGAGGCGGTGGATTCCGTAACCAGAGGAACCGTGGAAGCAAGGAAGAACTACACCACAAAAGCCATTATCTTCCAAACTCTACCGGAAGATATTCTGTTACAAGTTGCTAAACATAAAGATGCAAAGGACGTTTGGAAAGCGATTCTGGTTCGATATTTAGGAACCGATCGATTACAAAAGGCACGCCTGCAAACTCTAAGGAGTGATTTGGAGATGCTAAAGATGAAGGAGAACGAGACCCTCAATGATTTTTCGGGCAAGATAAGCGGCATAGTAGTAAAATTCAAAAGTCTCGGTTCAAGCCTCGAAGAAGAAGTGGTTGTGAGAAAACTTCTCAATGCAGCCCCAAAGAAATATCTACCGGTCATTGCCTTCATCGAGTAATACTCGGAGATTGAAACCATGTCTTTTGAAGAAGCGGTATGAAGACTCAAAGCATATGAAGAAAGACTCAAAAGCCATGATGAAAAGGATGACGAACAAGGACATCTCTTGTTAAACAAGCATAAGCATGATGGACGAAAATTTGGGCGAGGAAGATATCGGGGATGAGGTTTCGATAGAGGAGAAAGAGGACGTGGAAGAGGCTCGGGTTGAGGTGATAAGAGCGGCTTTAGATACTATGAGTGTGGGGCGTTTGAACACTTTGCAAATGAGTGCACAAAATGGAAAGACAAAGAGAACGAAACTAATTTGATTCAAGAGGGAAAATCGGCTTTAATGTGATGAAGAAACGGGTCAAGATCATCATGATTACAGGGTGAATGTCTGATAATCTTGATGGGTTAAGTCGGGTGATGATACGGGTCAATGGTTGTGCGTTAGAAGAAGTGGAAGTCTGCATTTGTTTACCTAGTCGTTGGTTAGTGGTATCTTATTTTTAGGAAAGAAGTGATCATGTTCCAGAGTAGGTTTGCATGGAAATAGGAGTTACTGGGTCAAGCAAAGTTAGTTTGTTTGAATTATTTCCTATAAATATGTATTTGGATTATTAATGAATTTTAAGGAAATTGCTCCAATAAATTTGCACTCTCAAAATTACGTATGATTCTACTCTCCAATTACAAGAATAGCGTTGTAATTAAATAATTGCGCAAATTGAAACAATCAGTTTGGATTTTTACCTTTCAAACTGATTGTTGTACTCTCTAATTAGTTTAATGCAAAAATCTTCAAAATTAATTATCGTATAAGACATAATGATCATATATTTATTTGAGTTTATTAATTGTATGATTGGTCCTCGTGGTTTACATACAATAACACATATAGTACTTTACTTTTTTGCACTAGTAGTCTAAAAACACAAAACATGTTGCATAGATGGTCCATCCTCATTAGATTTAATTTTTCAGCTGTTAAGTACATTAAAATGATTGAAATACCCTTAATTTTTATTTTTAACTATTTTTTGGTTTTTATTTCTTTTGTTTATTTTATTTTTTGGTTTTTATATCTGTTGATTATTTCATCTCTTCACGTTACCTTTACACTCACTTCATCTCTTCACCAAGTTAAAACCTTAGTTTTTTTCACAAGATCTTCTCAAGTACTAAATGTCACCACCATATTTGTCAAAAAGATTTCAGCGATCATGATCTTTAAAAAGTCGAAATCCTTTCGTCTTTAAAAATTGAGATTTTGGTAGTCTTGGTTTCAGGTACCTCAAATACGGTAGATGATGTGAGCTTCTTGTCAGATCTGACAAAATTCGTTGTTGGTTTGGTTGTATTGGCAAGAATTACACAACATAAGGGTGATTGTATTTACTACTTTGTTATATATGTGATGATGGTGGAAGATGATCGGAAGAATTATAAATTTAGATCAAGGGCTAACATGGTCATTTAATATATTTTTTGTATTTTTAGACTGCAATACAAAAAGTAAAATAAAGGGACTAATTGTATTACTATGTAAACCACAATAACCAGCCATACCATGCAATTAACTCTATTTATTTTGATAAATCAATTCCTAATACAATATCACCCCTACTTATGGCTATGTGATAGTCATAGACAAACCTATTAAGTTCATGATCTCATGCATACTAAATAAACTAGTAGGGTACCCGTACAATGCTGCGGGAATTGAAATTTATTTTGAATCGAATCATTCACATTTCACATATCATGACATTTAATTTGGAATCATCATTTCTTCATGTTCGAGTTCAAACTTCAAAGCATAATTCCATCATAATTCCAAATAATCCGACAACTTACAAGATTCATGAAAAAGCTTTTTTTTAAACAACAATATCATTAACAACCTATCCAGGATTGCGGATTAGTAGTCCAATCAACCCAATTTACAACTCTTTTCCCTCAATAGATGTCCAAGAAAACGACAACAATTTAACATCATCGCACAAAGTATCACTTCTAGGATTTTGAGAGTTAAAAATGAAGTTGTCTTTATGCCTCTATATGACCCAAAGAGTTACTTGAATCACCGCATCTAACCGTTGCCGAAAATCATCCGAAAGAGGGATGGTACCCGAAGCATTAAGGATTTCATTTAGATTCAAGAAGGGTGTGAGCTATATATTCCACCATTTGAATACATCTCGTCAAACCTTTGAGCAACCTGACAATTTAAGAAAATGTGAAATTCCGATTCTTGATCTTCTATCAAGATTAGTTTTTGTTGGGAGTATTTCATTATTGATCCTCCATGATGTAATATTAACTTTTGACGGAATTAATTTGTTCCATCTAGCAAGTTGTTGAACATCAGTCAATAGCTTCACATCAATGATTTTACGCATTGAGGAAACAAAGAATGTATGGGATGAGTCAAAGGGGCAGACCCATCAGTCATGCATATCAGAGAGTCCGAGCCCAAGTAGCGCTTCTTGTTTCAGCTACATAAGTTGATCCATCTCCATCCCATGACAAGTTTATTTTGAGACTGGCGCCATGTGAAAGCAAGTAAAGATTCTTGATAGATTTTTGGCATTGTCTATAGACCATTCCCCCATGGATAAGGCGTCATCCGCAAATTGAATATGCGAGACTTAAATTTTGTCAACACCCATTTGAATCCCACGAAATATGTTTTTGTTGGTTGCTTCTAAAATAGCAACATGAAGTCCTTCTGCCGCTAAAATAAAAATAAAATGGAGATAACGGATCACCTTGTCTAAGCTCTTTATGAATTTTGAATTCTTCGGTAGGAGATCCATTTACTAAAATCGAGGCAAAAGCCGAATGGAGTCATCCATGGATCAATTTTCTCCATCAACTACTAATATTCATTTGATCAGTGATAGAATCAAAGAAGACCCAATTTATAGAATCAAATGCTTTTTCGAAGTCCACTTCGAAGAAGATCAACTTTTTTCCCTCTTTTTCCCCAAGAGATAATTTCTTCAACAATTAAAGGCCCTAAGATGATTTGGCGACCTCTAATATATGTCGTTTGAACCTCGCTAATCACCGATGAGATTACTTGAAAGAAGCCTATTGACGAGAATTTTTTGACGATTTTGTATTGACACCCAATTAAACTAATTGGTCTAAATTAAATCACCAATTAGTAATGGATCATCAATCTCGGAGATAAATGCAATAAAGGATGAGTTACATCCTCTTTGAATTACTCTCAAACTTTGGAATTCCATTACGTAGGAAATGATATGTTGGCAATGATGTCCCAATTTTTCTTTATGAATTTAAAAGTATATTCATTGGGCCCGAGTGATTTATCTCCACTATAATTCCAAACACTCTTTAATTTCCTCCAATGAAAATGGGCTATTAAGGAAGGATGCTTCACTAGCCGAGAGTTTTTTAAGCAATGGACTAGTGAAAGATGGTCTTGACATACTTGATTCTTTGAATTTATTTTCATAAAATTCAAAAATTATTTTTTGATTTGTGAGGGGTTTTTGATCCAAGAACCATTTATAGATATTCCATTAATCCTAGACCGCTTCAAATTATGATTCAATATTTCGTGAAAGAATTTTGTGTTTTCATCTCCTTCTACCGCCCATTTAATTTTCGACTTGAGGTCTTTGAGTTTTACTAGTTCCAATTCTTTTATTTCTTTCAAGCAATCCAATATATTCTTTTGGACACAAGGGCATACATTTCCATCTTCCGCTTGTTTTCAATAAGCTTCAGTTTTAAGCTTTACATCCTTGAGAGTTGTACAACCCTCCATTTACGGTACGGAACCGTACATTTTATTCACGCATGTCTTAGGCTAACTCCCTGCGTAATGAAAACTAAACTATTTTTATGAGATAAGTGTAGTAAAGCCCACTAATTAATACGCGAAGTATTAGAATTTTGTAATTATGTATAATTATGCGAAAACAATCGAGTGTAGCCCAACAACTACACGATCGTTGGTGATACGAATTTTATAAATAACGTAAAACTATTTTAATAATAGTTATTTAACTTATATTATTACGATAATATATTAAACTTTATACGTTTTGTATAAAACGTACCGTACGCGACAAAAACGCGCGAATCGTGCCCGACAACCAAACGAAACTCGATTTATATTTCAATAATTTAAAATGAAGTGTTTTAAATAAAACTTCAATCAAAAAATTTCGCGATTAAATCGTTAACGAAAAACATAACTAATAAACGTTTAACTATTAAACGAACGACGAAATGAACAGGTAAACAAACACCGCGTGTAACGCAAATTGGGGAAATAAATTAACACACCCACATGGGGGTGGGGCCCACGAAAATCTGCAGCCATGCCCCATGGCCATGCCCCCTCCCCTCTCCTTTCACCATACTCACCATATCTCTCAACCCTTGCTCACTTTCACACACAAACTAAATACACACTCAACCTCACCTCTCCCTTTCTCCCTTTCCCTCTCCCTTTCTCCCTCTCCCTCTCCCTCTCTCACGGCTTCACAGCCACCACCACCTCTCCACCACATCTCCACCACCAGCCACCATCATCACCATCATTATTCATCATCATTTTAAGGAGAAATCAAGCCAAAAAGCAAGATCAAGCACTCCTCATCTTCTTTCTCTCCTAGATCTTCGATTGCACTTGTAAGAACCTTCACTTTTCATTTTGTTTACTTGGATAACATATAGGCATATGCTAAAGGTCCACTCATACGAAATCTTGTCCAAAAATCATGTCAAAAACGTTTTTAAAACACTAAACAAACACAAAACTCCAACAGGTATTCTGACCAGAAACTTAATCCGTTTTCAAGGAGACTTTTCGTACTCAAAACTCAACGAAAATGGACGATTCAAAAGACAAAACTTAAGGTTAAGATGTTAGCTTTCATTTCCAACTGGTTTCATAATTTTTCGACACCGTTTGATACCCGAAAATGAATTTACAAAAACATATAGTTGTTCTGTCTCGAATGGCAGATTCTTGTACTAACTTCTCGAGCCTATAACTCGAGCTACACAACTCAAAATGACATGAGACTTTTTCCTAAAGACCACAAATTTCATTAGATTTAATTATTGTATGATCACGTTTTCTGAATTTAAGTGTAGATTGAGATATAAGTAAATCTTTGAACCTATATCTAAGTTTTGAGCTGCTGGACCTATGTTGGTGTTTGATTTATTTTAAAATACTTACACTCATCTAAAAATAATGAGAAAAATATTTTCAGAAACCTAACACATGTGGATGACTTGATAAAAATTTGGTAATTTATCTCGGATATTAGACTACTAAAAACGAGCTCACAAAATCGAGTATTTTAAAGGAAAAACTGGTCAGGGCTGTTAATGATTCCCGAGGTTAAAAAGAGCACCTTCGGTTTGCCAATTATAAAACTTACTTTTTACAAGTTCTAAAACATTAAGATTTATTGTGTAAAAGTTTCGGGTCAAAACGGGAACGTTTGACCATGTCTACGAACAAAAAGCAACAACAACAGACTGAAACCTACAATCTGCGAAGCTTACGGTCTGTGAACCTTGCGACACTAGCATTAGTGTCGCAACACCTCCGAAACTTACAGTCTGTGACGCATGAACTGAGACACAAAATTCACTAACTTTCGCAAACCTGCGACACTACCCTAATGTCGCAACATTTTCAAACTCTCGCAGAACATCAGTTTCGCATACTGCGACACTATCCTAGTGTCGCAATCCTTTTAAACTTTCGCACCAAGTGTCGCATCACCCAAATAACCCAAGTTAAATTGTTACGAACTATCAATTTTACTATTGACAACGAATGAAATACACACGAAAGCAACTTGAAAACACACGACTTATACTTTTACAAAGTATACAACGAAACATGAATAATAATAATATCATCAAGGATTATTATCCCGAAAACGTCACCAACGTATCGTACACATTTTAAAACACAACGATCTTTCGAAACGAGTGAACAATTAGCATAGTTTGGCAGTTAGCCAACTACTTATATAAACTATCTCTTGCATTTAGGGCGTTAGGAGACTTTATTTGGGCAACCACTTGCTAGCTCTCATACTTAAGCTCACAGGTGAGTTCACAGCCCCTACTTTTACTGATTTTACTGCGTTTAAACTAGGGGTGGAAAACATAGTAACTATTTTGATACTATATACGAAAACTTAGTTTCTTATGAATGTTTTTTTTTATACGATTACACAACACTATTTGTTTATAAAATGATTTTTCATACTATTTTGGGGAACATGACAACGAATCCTAGTACGAACTATGACTTACAATGTAGTGCATAGAAGACCTTATGGCTACAGACTATAACCATTAGCTAGGTGACTTTAGCCACTGAATATACGGATAATACTATCGGGGTGACGTCCCTTCAACTAAGAGCGGAGCGTATATTTACATGTCCGATTAGGCAAACAACGAATTGTGTCGTGGCTTGGTTATGGGTTTGGGTTGCGTTACTTTAACTCGTAAGGTTTAGCTCACCTTTCGGGGGATCACCGTCTATGTCTTCCTACGAACAACTATATAGGAGTGTTCTCCTACAAGCTTTATAGGGATGATTTTCCTACAAACAACTATATAGGAATGCGTTCCTACGATTTATACACTGGAATGATTTCCAAACGTATACGAATTGATATGTTTACATCACGAAAACGAAACCTTACTTTAGATCACCTGCGGGTTTTCTAACAAGCAATATTATTAGAATACTTTTAAAGTTTTTTAAACGAAACATATTTTGAAAATGCGTTTCGAACCAAACTTTTGGATAAATTCCAACGAATGTAAACCCTATATGACTTGTATGTCAACAAAAACGAAAACTATATTTGATCATTGGTTTAATCACTTTCTGACTTATACATCAACAGTTTACAAACAACTTGGTTTAACAACGATAATAAACCTGTGAATTCACTCAACATTATTGTTGACGATTTCTACTATGTTTTTCAGGGAATTAGTACTCACGTAAGACTTGCATGCATCTTGGAACAACGACCTCCCCAGACGAATTAGGATGCCACTTTTGGAACTTATGGGATTTCCTTTGTATAATTATAACTTTTTGATCATACTTATGAAATCCTGAATTTGAATATTGTTTTCACTTAAACTGATGTATTTCAACAACACTACTACTACGACTTGTAAAGTCATAGCTTTTGTAACAACTATAATTATGGCATCTTAATCACTTTGTTCTGCGATAATCATATGCTCTGTGTTGTAATGATCCTATGACGTCACGACCCCCGCTCGTACACAAATGCTTTCGCTAATCACTCGCTAACCGCGAACTTACCGTTTCGGGCTTGTGACAAGAGTTGAGTTTTCAATGTATTTAACAGTAGACCTCCAACATTTGATTTTAGCTTTCAACAACTTTAACCTCTCTTTAATAGAATGGCCAAGCTAGAATTGGCGCGCAGGGAGCAGCATTGATGTCCACGAATAAACAATATACCCAAAATCTTCAATTCATGAAGAAGCCACGAGTTAAAGAATTTGAACGGTATGGGATCAAAATTAATCACCGCACTTTGGATGACAAGGGGCAGTGGTCAGAGAATTCTCTAGGAAGAGCTTTAAGTTGAGCATTTGGCCATTTGCCTACAAAGTGACTAGACACAAGGATTCGATCAATTTTGCTAAGCTTTTACGTAACAATTATGATGCATACTTGTGAATCGTTTCCCGTCCATTGGAGGATCTATAAGACCCGACGAGGAGATGATTGATTGAACAGATTCACACTCAATTGACAAAGGGAAGTACGATTTCAAACTTCATTGAAGTCTCCAAGTACAACCGTAAGAATGTTGGCATTTACGATTATGCTGGGCACCTCAACCCAAAGTGGATTATTAGTAATAAACTTCGACGTGTGACTTGAGATTTTTCTTGCGAACGGCATTAAATACCGTTTGTTCATTAAACCAATCGATACAATTGTTTGAAACATTTTACTACTTTGTTTCCCTATATATATATATATAGTCTCTTCGCTTCAAAAATATAGTTTATGTTTCCTTTTTCGGACATCCCATATTAATTGTCCACTTTCAAAAATTTAAAAAATAGATAGAGAAATTTAATCTTGACGTAAAATTATTATTACAAAATTTAAAGAAAATAATATTTAATTGATTAAGGGTAAAACTGTCATTTTGTAAAAAGTAAAAAATATAAAATAATAATAATTATATTTTTATTAAATTATATATTTTTTACAAGACAATTATTTCGAGAACAACTTTCTTTATTACTCCATTATTATTATTATTATTATTATAACCTAAAATTTTATAATTATTTTAAGGAGTTTTAATTTAAGGAGTAATGTTTACCTTAACTGATAATGGTGTCGCATGTTGCCACGTATCCTTCTCCCCACGTGGCATAACATTCGGGGCTACTTTATTACTTCACAAGGAGTAAGGAGTAAACCTTTCCAAACTGATATTGGTGTCACATGTTTTGTCACGTAGTCGTCTCCCCACGTGGCACAACATTCGGGCACATGTTGCCACGTAGCCTTCTCCCCACGTGGCACAACGTTCTCAATTTCATCATCAAAAATCTACTTTTACATATATATATATATATATATATATATATATATATATATCACTGCAAATCTTCCTATTAATTCCCCCATTTGTGATCTGTGACGTATATTCACCATCATATTTCCTAGCTATTTGATATGAAACATTCGTCTTTTTTTTTTTTTTCCTTCTTAATTACTCCATCATATAATAGTCTAATCTAATCTAATCTAATTAGTCTAATAACTTTAAGGTATGTATCCAATTACACTCAGTTTGTGTTGCCGCCTTAATTTTATTGTGCATCCTTTCACCTCAACCCACAAATATTTAGGGACGCGATATTCATGGGATACCGCTGTAAATTAACTCCTTTATCCTTTATGACCTCGGCATTGTCAATTTGTTATCATCTTTCCCGATCATGTTAAACCCCACGCAAGTGCCAACTTCAATGGTTTTTGCGATCTCTTCCTCGATAGACGAAGAGGGTGGTGGCAATGTTTGGTCCTGTATCAAGACGTACGCCCTCATTGCATCTAGCAATATTTGAACTCGAATTCGAGTTATCGCTAGATGTTGTAATAGCACCTTTAATCTCTGTTTTTTTCTTCAATTTTTCGTTGTTGTTTTTCTTGCCGCCCCCCAGGTGCGTGATTCCATTTATAGAAGTAATGAGCCGAAGTGAACGATATTTATTTTTTCTATGTTAATTCCAGTGTTAATACGGTAGAGGCAGAAGGAACGAGATGTTTTGGGTGTTTGAGTTTAAGTTTCGAATTTTGCTACTCATAGTCTTGAGGGCATGACTATGTTTAAAAATTAAATTAAATTCGTATAACCCGTTATATTCAGGTGGGTAATTATTACAGTATTAATTTACGAATAATTTCGGCACATGGGCTGGGAATATGCAGTGTTGGGCAATGGGATTTTGGGCTGAGAGACACGGAGATGGGCCAAGGAAAAATTAGGTAGTTGACTAGACAAGCAGTCACAAGGTTCCATTTGGAATGGGAACCCTATGACTAGACAAGCACGACCCTCATCAAAGATGGTATCTGAAATACCATACGAAATAACTTAACAGTCGTAAACGTACTTGTTTAGAAGGTGACTGAGCTTTAAGGGTTTGATTGGTAAATTTGATTATGGATAGCTATGAGTTTTGGTATTTGATTTCGTTTAGAATTTGTTAGATTATGATTAGTTTTTGGTGTTTGACTTGAATTAGGATTAGTCATATGTTGATTAGTTTAGTTCATAAATAGGACATTGATAGCTTTGAAAGTCATTTTACCCTTTGAATTAGAATTTCTCATTTTTAAATATTTAGTACCTTTGATTTGATTTTTTTTAACGGCAAATTAATTTCAATATAAAACTAGCAGGAAGTTAGAAAATACAAATCACCTTAAATACAAATCACCTAAGAAACTCAAAATATACCAAATTTAAACCGGGAAAATACAAAGCACCTAAGAAACTCAAAATATACCAAATCTAAACCACCAAGACAACACCAAACATTTTAGAAATCAAAACTCACCCTTAGCAATGGTTAAAGCTATAACACCTAAATCTCCTAATTCCTAAAAGAACTCCAAAAACTTGAATGAATGCATACTATAACATTATTCTAAGACGCCTTCTGGACCTAACAATGATAGAATCGGAATCAGGTCAGAATCCGAGTTGTCATCTTCATCAAGGGAGTCTATAATCTCTCTTGATTTACCAAGCACGACCCATTGAAGCTTCTTTAGTTGGTCTTGATGAGAATTATTCTTCAATTCTCCTTTTTGAATTCGGTTCAAATAATTGGTTTGTTTTCTCCTTTTTTTTCTTCTAATCTTCGGCTATAACGGGTAGGTTTTTTCGAACTTGAGAACCCTATGGCCTATGAATTACAAGAACTAGATACTTTAGCTACGCCATATGGTGCATGGTTTTGGATCAAGCCCATGTCTCCATGGTCAAATTAAAGGGCAACGTTTTAGACCCATCCATTTCAAGAATTGAAATGGGCTCAACAATCTCCTTAACCAAATCATGTCCATTAGAAAAAATCATAACTGGCTCAATATTTGAAAGTCCACACTCATGAGTCATGAGGCCCAACCTTTTCAAAAGAATCCCCATGCACCTTTGTATCCAGGCACATGTTTACAGCTTTTGAAAGAGACATATCAAACAAAGACTCTGATCTAGACCTATTTGAATGAGACAGATCTACACCCTCACGCTTCTTCACCATCTGATCTGCAGCACCCTGAGAGGAAGTTTCAAAATGTTTGGAAAACGAGTTGCAGTTATAGTTGTAGGTTGTAGCTGTAAGTTGTACCTTTTAATTGAAGCTGTAACTGTAGATATATTTTTCTAAATGTGTTTGGTAAAGTAGATGTAGCTGTAATTGAAATGGGTAAAATGATAATAAAGGACAATGATAAAAATAATAAAATTAAATGGTATATATATTTAACATAATAATTCATAATATAAATAACTAAATTATTTATATTTTGGTTAACATATTCATTTTCTTATAATTAAGGTAACATTATAAAAAATATTTATAGTTAATAGTTATAATATGAAACTACTATATTATAATAATGTAAAATAATATGTATAGTATATGTATAAAAAAATATAAAAAATATAACTAAATATAAATTTGACAAATAATATTTTAGTGTAAAAACGATAATGATTCAAGTATTACTTCTTAATATCAAAATTATATGTATATGTATTAAATATTTTGATACAATAATGATTATGAGTTAATGTATTACATACTATATTTCGCGTAGTACTAATATGAACATGTCCACTGTTATTTTGAAAAGTGTTTACAATATTTATTTTGAAGGACGTCAGTATTGTTAATTATTAATTAGGTTTAATTCCTTATTCATTTATTGAAAACGAAAAGGACAATAACTTCGAAAAATCATTTGGATAACTGGTGCCTATAAATTAACTAGTCTCAAATGACGAGGGCAATCATGTAAATATATTCATTAAAAGCTCTTTTCAATTTTCAAAGCTTGTAGGATTAGCTTTTCATTTGCAAGCTTTTTGGAGCTTTTAAAAGAAATTAAAAGCTCAAAATTCTTTTATCCAAACGAAACTTTTAAAAATTAAGAGCTTTTTAATTTGAAAACAAAAAGTTAAAAGCTATCAGGTAAACACACCCTTAAGTGGTAACAGTAAGATCAAATAAAATAATGCGTGTCCCACTGCTTTGATTAAATTACGTTTATTGTTTCTTACTTCTTTTCTTTCCAATGTCAGTCTCTCTTTCAAGAATTAACCACTCACAAGTCACACCATCATCATCTCTCACCTTCACCTCTTCTCTCTATATATACATTAATTTATTGTTAACATCACCGGACGACGACGACCACAACGGTTTCGTTTTTACACCGCTTTTAATTCCTGTTACTTCATAATAAAATAATTTAGATTTGGCGATATCATGACGCAATAATTTTTTCGACGTATTTATGTCGCCTTTTCCGGTGGAGTGGAGCCATATTATTCGGTTGCTGTATAGGTGCTTTATATGGAGTATGTTTTTGTTTTGTGATTTGTATCAATTTTAGTTAAAAAGGAAGAAAAGATGATATATATATTTTTAATTAGCATCGTTGTAGGTGTTTGCATTTACAGAACTTCATCTCGTTTTCTTGTGAGGGCAGCAAGTGGGTAAACATGAAATTAAAAGATAATATTTGATATCCGTGTGTTTTAATATTATTTAATTAATTTTACATGTATGTGTAATTTTATGTGTATCCATTTGTTATTAAGTCGTGTATCAATATGATTTGTAAGTTTTAAATAATGATTTGAATTTGAATGTTTTTAGTATATTTTGATTGAATATTGTTGTATCTATCTACAATTTTGTTATTAAATTGTGTATTAATATGTTAAGAATTTTTTTGGATTAAGTATGTGTATCATGAATAAAAGTGTGCATCACTAAATATATATTTTTTCAAGTTAATGTCATATTAAATAGTATAAAATTGTGATTATTTTGGTATTTTTAAGAGTGGTGTATGATAACACGTAAAAAGTCACTTTTTTACGTACGTTATCTCCCGCAATTCAGACACAAATTTAACAAAACCACACCAATAACGTATTTATTTATTATATTTTGTTAACTAAGTCAAAAAGAAATGGTGTTTATAAATTCACTAAAAACGATACGAAAAACGTGTAAACAAAGCCTAAATGACCAACGGTATTCGTATACGTTCTTTTTAATGACCAACGACCTAAACATCCAAGATATAACCTCTAATTGGTGTCATTTTTTTCGTTAGGAAATTACGAGAACGTGGACGCAAAAATCGCTCAAAACGGATAAACGACGCAAAAGATACGATCGAACGAAGAAACGAAGAACCGAAATACGGTTGAGCTCAACCGTATACGGTTGAGCTAGACCGTATACGGCCTGTCTAGACCTTATACGGCCCATCCCCAGCCGTATATGGCCCATCCCTAGTCGTATACGGCCAAGTTCTACCGTATACGGTTGGGTCCCTCCCGTATACGGTTGGTGCCCTCCCGTATACGGCCAAACTCTCCCGTATTTTGGCGCTTGCCTGTATTTTTGGTGATTTTTATTCGCTTGAGAAATACGGTTGGAAATTTGAAGGCAAAAATACAGTTGAGAATTACGGTTGAGAAACTAATATAAATATACCTTCCATTCACCATTTCTCAACATCAAATCTCATCCATTCTCCACCTCCATATCTCTACACATACTCTCATTTTTTTCATCTTTGTTTATTTTTCTTTCTTTGTTTCTCTCTCTAGAAGAGATTAGTTAGTCGGTTAGTAGTAGAGTAGAGGAGCTAGCTTTGTAATCACGGTTCAAGGTGTAAGAATACTTGGTGCAACGCTAAGATTTTCTCTATATTATTCTGCTTAATTTTCGGGTGATATCTATTTTCTCTCATACTTATATTATGTCTAAATTTATTATGCACGATTATATTGTATGCGATTCATTTATTGCCATGATTATTGAGTAATGTAATATTGTGGTTATTGAAATGTAGATAATTAGAAGTAAGGATGATGTTAAATTAATCTTTTATTAAAAATATATAATTGAAAATTATTAAACTATGGTATGTCTAAATTTATCATGAATCTAGACTTAGTTATAGACCACTCTTTTCAATTCTTCGCGTGGCTACTACTTTAGGTTTAGAAACTGATCACCTCTAAATACAATAGTCTAGTTATCTGTGTGTTGTATGAAGCCATGGAATTACCGTAAAATGACTTACTCCCTCTGTCCCAGTCAAAATGTCCACTTTGACTTTGCACACAGTTTTAGAATTCTCCACTAACTACATTTTTCACCAATCAAATAACACATCTACCCATTAAAGTTTTTTTCAATTGGTTGAAACTTGAAAGTGGACACTTATTTAGGACAACTAAAAATAGCAACGTGGATACTTTGGGTGGGATGGAGGGAGTATTACTTAGTATAGCTGTGGAAACACCTCTGGTGTAGTACACCGTGGAAGCTAAAGAAAAGTCGTAGTTAAGTACATTGTGAATTACCTAGTTATCTAGAACATGGTCTAGGAATAATAAAATCGTGGAAATACTATAGTATTATACACCGCATATGCCTCTGGTTATACAGTTATAGAAATACTTAAAAGTAGTGTACATCACTAGTATACCCACGGTTATATAGCTGTGGAAATGCTCAAAAGTACTGTACATTGTTCAGCATTCTTAGGGACGAATAACTGATGACAAAGGAGAGTCTAGATCATGACAGAAGTAATTGTGCTTTAAAAACAGAATAGAACAAGTCTAGAAAAGAAGGCTAAGTCCAGCAGTGGTTCAGGATGCCTAAAACCTAGTTTAGAATAACATGTTAATAATTAGTATACGATTAGGAATTAACATTTAGATTCAGGTGTTAAGAACGGTTAGAATATCCTTAATGGTGGTCTGTTACCTTATTCTTGCACCCGTAATGGGTCACTAGTCCTAACCAGACAGTGGGGGGGGGGGGGGGGGGTTGAGCAGCCTGGTCTGATCATAATCACGATAACCTAGGTACTTAGTGACAGACTCGTTTAGGCTTTAGACTAAACAAGTAGAGTCCTAGTGTTTACACCTGTAGTTTATCTGTAAATCTCTCAACTGTATCTTTAATTATCTTTATAATGAACATCATCCCATATCCTCTAGTTATTGAAGTTTCAACAGCCACACTCTATATCTACCTAACTAACTACCCATTTTTATTTTGTTATTTACTTTATTGTAATTAGTTTAATTAGAAAAACCCCACAAAAATCTACCTATTTTACACAAACCATATCTTAAAAGTAAAACTTATCTACGATGATAACTTCGTTTCAATTCGCTTCGATTTAAGAACGATCTCGAGTTATACTTGTTGCTTACTCACCCAGTGTAGTAGGTAGTACTTATAGTTTGAGCCCCAGCTATTACAAATTATAAAACTTTCAACTCGATAGCACATCTAGCAGTCTGTTCGTCCCGCCGACGACAGGGACATGATTTGTTTCCCTCCAAAGAAGTAGGTCCAACAAAAACCGACCGTTGGGTGTGCCATCAGTGTATCATTTTAACGTATGTTTAACCATTATCTTACCCGAACTCTTCTCCACTTAACCTGACTTTTGACATAGTCATTATCTTGGGGTATCATAGGTATAAATTGTTATATTTATTGTGTATCATATGCTTGTATAAGTAATAAAATTAAAAAAGATAGCAAAATGGATCTCTAATCAAAGAAAATAAAAAGATTGAATTTTATATTACCAAAATAACAATTATGTAAAAGTTACAATATATTAAATGAACCTTGGGGTAATTGGAATAGCAAAAAACCCGAAGACATGCTTGAGAACAGGCTTGACTACAAGTTGGAATAACTTCGACTTATTTACTATCTTGCCACCATCATGTTCAATCACTAAATCTAATGGTCCAAATTTAATCCCACCATTAGTACATTAACACACTAAACTAGAATGACCTCCCTCACTATTTCTAATATTGAGTCTGGTCCACTTGGTGCAACTACACAATGTAACATGTCCAGAGCGAAACTCTACTAGATACGTTTTGCAAACTTTCATCATCGATTCTCACTCTAGCCATGCTCATTCCGGTTGTTGTATGGCATTTTATATTCGTTTTGGCGCCAATCTAGCATCTCTTTTAACAAATGCAAGTCTAAATCCGTATGCAATTGGCAATTCAATTGAACTCAAAACAGATGAAATTATCTAAATCGTAGATCTTGGAACTGCCCAAGTTTTTAGATCGATGTCATGTACAACAAAGTCTTGTTTTATACTTCTGATCCATGTGAGGTTAGTAGCCATTAACATCTGCAAACATGACAATTCTGTTACTGAAATAGTCTAATGCCACTTTTTGGGTTTATGCATCACCAAATGAAATAACAAAATCCAAATGAGTTGGAGTATAGGATTTACGAAAGCCTACATGTTATGATGTTAGATATCTATAAAATCTTTCCTCTCTTTTTTTCCTAGATGTAGGAATTCTATCCATCTATTAAAAGATGTGTTGATTTAGGTAAAGAATTTTTTTTTCAACAGGTCACAAAAAAAAAAGTGCTATGGAGAAGATGGAACGAATAGGTCGAAAGTCTCTCAGTGTGTATTTATTACATACAAAGTCGTAGACCGTTCTATTCAATATATCATATTATGACTGTGATAACATAATGTTTAATCACATTTGAGACACTAAATACTTACAAAATACAAAAAGACAAAGTGTAGGGATAGCCTCCATACTCTTAAGCTGAAGGTAGTTCAACCAGAACCTGTTTTGACCCGGTACTAACCCGCCCATATGGCTACCTTTAATATCCTTATCTGACTAATCAAACAAAGTAGTGAAACTTAATTTTTTAAGACAACTAATCTGACTTCTGTCAAACATGATTGCCACAGTTAATTTATTGAAATAAAAGAGGGTAGAAAGAATCTTACTTAGAATTTGGGAGGTTGGATATCAACACTATCAGCAACCTGGACCCCCGAAACTATCGATACGTTAACTTGGACAGCATATATACATGTGGTTCTGCTTTAAACTATGGATACACTAATTTTTGGCGAGCATACACGTAGTTCTGATTTTCTCAAACTGATAATATGACAACTACCTGCAAAATTATGAAGTGTAGAGGGTCTACAAAAGAAAAAATCTCAAATTGTTTTTCATAGATGAACGAAATAGCTAAGGCTAACTCAAGGCAATAATACAAAAGGTTAAATATTAATTAATGGATAATTAAGGGAAGACACTTGTCATCACCCTATTTGGTAAAAATCATTTTCCCTGCGAAACTATCTTATACACAGCACGAACAAAAATTGAATTAAATGTTACCTTTGTGGCATTTTTCCTAAAAAAGATCTCTGAAATTTGAACTGCTTCAACATACACATGCATGCTAGAAACTCAGAAATAAACGATCATGATGAACTCGTTAAGAAGCAATATAAACATATCAAATTCGAGGTAATGAAATCGCTATACTTATCATTAAGAATCAAATTGAATCCCAACACAACTTGAAAATTCCAGGCAGTAGTTGTTTATCTTGGTTTTCGCCCAAATTTTAAATTAAACGTACTCAAAACAGAAGACTTTTAAGTTTCAAGTTTAGAAACGAAACGGTCCAAACATGAGTCCATTTTAATTTTAATGCAATTTTAGGTCTAGGCCCAACTTAAGTTTCATATCGCGACACACTATCACGAGAGCCTGTTTTTAAGACTAGAAAGGGGAGTTTTATTCAAATTCAACTGGACATGCTGATTGCTATTCATTTTATGAAGAATTAGTGACACTTCTTTCTTACCTTATATAATATACAGCAAAGAATATTTATAGAGAAATCGCAGAATAGAACTCTATAAATTTAGAAGTTAATCAGTTGTTCGAAATACAATTGATATAAAGAAAGAACACAAGGAATTAAATATCAAAAAAAACTTCAATATTATTACTTGAATAATACGAATACACTTAAGTATTAGGGTTACAATTAACCTTGAAGCTAATCTATTATATCACAATTTGTATCAACTGTATGATTCTTTTTCTTATCGTCGAGAGCAGAGAGATGTCTTTCTTCTAACGTAGGGAGCTCTATTTATAGAATTATAGAGCCCCAGTTACACGTTATTGTAATAAATGAAAAGAGAACTTTCTATCTAATCGTGACCTATCATCTTGAACCAAACTCTGCTTTACTGCGCGTTTGCTTTTTGCAGAGCCGATATTCGATCAGACCCACTAGGTAGAGAAGATGCTCTATTCAAGAACAGTAGAAACTCTTTGATGATACACGAGCAGAGAAATCCAAGTAGCAGTACTAACTTCATAACTTGGCCTAGCAGTACTAACTCTTTGATACGTTGGCAGCAGTAAGTTATAAACAGTAGTAACTCTACCCGACAGTAGTAATTTAGTACTGGTAGTAGTAACTTTTCCGGCAGCACTAACTTTATACTGGCAGTACTAACTCAAACAGTAGTAACTGTTTCTACTGGTACTACAAACTCGGCAGTATTAACTTTTCTACTGGTAGTAGAAATTCTTCTTCAAACAGTATTATCTTAGCGGTTGTGATCTGACCAGCAGTAGTAATCTTTATTCTAGCACTTAGCCATCTTCAGACCCAACAATCTCCCCCTAAACTTAATCTGTCTCCTACAGATTCAAATCAGGACTTTCTTCTGCTTCAATGTCCGCTTCATTTGAAGACATGATAGGTTCATAAACCATCTCTTCACCTGTAGTCTCTTCTGCAACTCTTGTGCAGCTCTCATGATCTTCTGCAGGATGTTGTAGATACTTCTTCAGTTTCTTCATTGTGACATGATGATTGTGAATCTTGCTGTGCATATGGTTGTGATGCCTGTGGTAGATTAGCAGACCAGATAGGAAAGAGAATATATTCAGTTTTATCATCTTTCTTATCTGCTGCTGCTGGTTCACCCATACCTGCACTTGATGATTCAAACATATATCTAAAAGATTTTGTTAGTGCATTAATATCAAACAACCATTCTAGACCTTTTCCAACAGTATTAACAGTATGTTCATTGAAAGTGACATTCATACTTTCTTCCACTATTCTACTTCTTTGGTTAAATACTCTATAAGCCTTGCTTTGTGTAGAGTATCCTACAAATACACCTTCATCAACTTTACTATCAAACTTTCCTAGGTGATCTTTGGTATTCAAGATAGTACAAGGACACCCAAATGGTTTTAAGAAACTAATTAAAGGTTTTCTTGAAAAGAAAAGTTCATATGGGGTCTTGTTATGAGGCTTAACCATAGATATTCTATTTTGAACATAGCAGACAGTACTAATAGCTTCTGCCCAAAAGGTCATTGGCAACTTAGAATCTGCTAACATAGTTCTTGCAGTCTCAATTAGTGTCCTATTTTTTCTTTCTGCTACTCCATTTTGTTGTGGAGTCTTAGGAGCTTTAAACTGTCTTTCTATACCCTTAGTAACACAGAAACTGTTCATATCTTGATTCTTAAACTCAGTTCCATTATCACTCCTGATGATTCTAACCTTTTGATTAGTTTGGTTTTCTATTTTAGTAATGAATGATCTTAGTATTTCACCAGTTTCATCATTAGTTCTAAGAAATAATACCCAACTAAATCTACTATAGTCATCAATGACCACCAGGCAATACTGTTTCTTGCCTATTGTCATTACATTGGTTGGACCAAAAAGATCCATATGTAACAACTGTAAAGGTGTGCAATTTGAATTCACAATTTTGGTCTTTAAAGAAGTTTTGTGTTGTTTGCCCTTTTGACAGACAACACAATGATCATCACATGAATACGTTTTCTCAGGTAAACCTCTTACCAATTTGTTTTTAACAAGATTATTTATGGTTTTGTAGTTCATGTGACACATCCTTCTATGCCAAAAATCAGATTCATCAATAGATTCTTTTGATAAGAGACAATTCAGGTTTTGTTGAGGGTTCAGATTTGCCAAATCAAAGCAGTAGACATTATCTTTTCTGGGAGTTCTGAGTAAAATTTTGCTTTATCAAGTTTGAAATCATCAGAAAGAATAAAACATTCTGTGTTAGTAAAAAGAACTGGGTTCCTTTTATCAGTGATTTGACTTACACTTAGCAAATTATATTTGAGCTCCTCAACAAAGTATACATCATTAAAGTTCAATTTGTCACCTTTTATCATACCTTTTCCTGTTATTCTGCCTCTTTTGGGATTTCCTCCAAATGCTACATATCCACTATTAAAAGACTTGAAATTCTGTAGCTTTGATCTATCACCTCTCATGTGCCTTGAGTATCCACTATCAATATGCCATAGACTTCTTTTGGACTTGCTCTGCACATATGAGAAGAAGAGAATTAATTTCTTCTGGGAACCCAAACCAGAGTGGTTCTGGGTTTCCCATGTACAACAATGTAGTCAATTCTCTTGAAAATCATTGATGTTGATGCACTATTGGTATTTGATGTTTTTGATTTTACAGTGGAAATAGGTTTCCAAATCCAACTTGTATTTGACACAGCTTTTGCAGTAGTAGTAATATGATTAGCAGTTTTATCAGTATTAATATGCTTAGCAGTATTAACTATTTTCAAACTGGTTTAGCAGTATTAACTTGCTTATTATTTATTACTGTTGTTTGCCTTGTTTTACTATTGTTGGCTAAGTTTGCCGTTGCTTTCATCCTTTTTGCAGCACTAACAGAGTTAATTTTTTATTTAAAATTTATTTTGTTAACTCTGTTAGATATTGTCCATGCTGGAGTTATAATCCTTTGAGTGTTCTTGGGATTATAAAAACAGTCATGTTGAAGGTGATTGAATCTACCACATATAAAGCATGTCTTTTCTTTCACTGCTGAAAAATTTTGTCCCAATTTTTGTGAGACCATTTGGATCCATTTTCTTTGATTGCCTCTTGGATTTGATTGTGAAGCATTTTGTGAAGAAAAACTTGCTTTGCATTTACAGTGAGCACAGTTATGTAAAATAGATCTATCCTTTAAAAATTTCGTTTCATTTTTACTAACTGGTTTTGTATGCTCTTTAACATAACCTAGTCCATTTCTAGATTTGTTAACTGTGATGATTTTTAGATTCAAATTCATCTTAGTTTTCTCTTTAAACAGTTTTTTACCTAGCTTAATTTTATCAAGTTTAGATGCTAGTCCAATAATTCCTATCTTTGCTTTATCCAGATTTTCATCAGTCTCAGCAACATCTAGTTTCTCATTACTTATTTCTAAGCTTTTAACTGGATCCACCTTATTAACTTCAATTGGAACTTCCTGTTTTAAGGCACTTGTGTCTACCTCGGATTTTTGAAAATAATTGTTGTTATAAGGTGGTGGAACATTTGAGTAACCTAATCCAGTTTTAAGCTTATCATGTATTTGGGATTTTATTAGGTTTTGAAGTTTGTCAGATGCATTATCTAAATCACTGGCCTTCAGTTTAATGCTATCTCTTTCATTTGTAACTTCTATAACCTTTTTGTTCAGCTCATCTACTTTATCTTGTAAGCAGTCTCTTTCCCATCTAGCATATTTAAGATCATAATCATATTGTGTTATATTCTTTTGATATGATTTAATCTATTTTTCTAGATTTTCTACGGTATTAGTGATTGCTCTGCTTTTAATATTCCATTTCTTTAATTCCTCACACATTTTAGTATTATGATCCCTATAATGTTTGACAGTTTTCTTACAAATAGAAGAACATAATTTGTTTTGTACCTCATAAGGAATTTCAGAAGTAGATTCTGATTCAGCAATTGCCATTAGTGCTTGGTTCTGCATCTCCTGTTCTGCTTGGTCACTCCAGTCAAATCATCAGGATCTACTTGTTCTAGCTCTCCATTAGTCAGTGAAGAATTCACATGACTAGCATAGAAAGCTTCTAAAACAAAGTCATTAGATTTATCCTTAAAGGATGTCCCATAACTGTAGAAGTAGTTCCATATTGATTTAGGTTTTCAGTTGGTTGTCCTCCCATGGACACAAAAGCAGCATTATTAGTGAATGCAGTGGTTTGTTTATTGCTTTCAACCTCAGATTCAAAAGATCTTAAGTCCTTATATAAATCATCTAAGTCCTTCTCATCTAGGTTACTACTCTGTCTCAAAGATACAGTGTATATAGTTCATTCTTCACCTAAGGACCTTAAAAACTTTCTGTTCAAGTCATCTTTATCTATTTTAACATTATGGTTTTCTAAGTCTCCAACTAATTTAGAAAATATGTCAAAGGTTTGAGTTAAAGTTTCAGTTTTTATACCCATAAAATTTTCAAATTGTTGCTTTAACATGGATCTTTGAGTTTTCTTTGTGCTTTCATTACCCTCAAAACGTTTAACAATGGCTTCCCAAAGTTCTTGGGCATCATCACATTTTTCAAATATTCTTTGGTACTCATATGGAATTGAAAGTAATAGAGTAGTTAGAGATTTCAATTCTGTTGATCTCTCTTTTCTTTCTGCATCAGATGTTGGTGGTGCTCTAGGAAGTTTAGCACCATCACTATCAACAGCATATTTAGGTCCATTTTCAATGACTTCCCATATGGAATAATCAGTAAGAAGCATATATTGCTTAATTCTGGTTTTCCACATATCATACTCATTAGGTTTGAGCATGAGAATTCTTGTTGCCTGGATTCTATCACTAGTTTCTGAAGTTATTTTGAAAGTGATTTAGTCGATTTAAAGACTTCAATGAAACAGTAAAAATTAATTTAAACAGTATTCAAATACAGTTTATGTAATTTTATAAGAAAAAGTAATGGAACGGTGATTTTTCAACTTCTTATATTCAATGTTGTTAAAACAACTCTGATACCAATTGACAAGATCGATTTATATCAATATACAGGAAAGAATATTTATAGAGAAACCGCGAAACAATACTCTATAAATTTAGAAGTTAATCAGTTGTTCGAAATACAATTGATATAAAGAAAGAACACAAGAAATTAAATATCAAAAAAAACTTCAATATTATTACTTGAATAATACGAATACACTTAAGTATTAGGGTTACAATTAACCTTGAAGCTAATCTATTCTATCACAATTTGTATCAACTGTATGATTCTTTTTCTTATCGTCGAGAGCAGAGAGATGTCTTTCTTCTAAGGTAGGGAGCTTTATTTATAGAATTATAGAGGCTCAGTTACACGTTATTGTAATAAATGAAAATAGAACTTTCTATCTAATCGTGACCTATCATCTTGAGCCAAACTCTGCTTTATTGTGCGTTTGCTTTTTGCAGAGCCGATATTCGATCAGACCCACTAGATAGAGAAGATGCTCTATTCAAGAACAGTTGAAGCTCTTTGATGATACACGAGCAGTACTAATGCTTAAGAACAGTAGAAATCCAAGTAGCAGTACTAACTTCATGACTTGGCCTAGCTGTACTAACTCTTTGATACGTTAGCAGCAGTAAGTTATAAACAGTAGTAACTCTACCCGACAGTAGTAACTTAGTACTGGCAGTAGTAACTTTCCCGGCATCACTAACTTTATACTGGCAGTACTAACTCAAGCAGTAGTAACTGTTTCTACCGGTAGTACAAACCCGGCAATATTAACTTTTTTACTGGCAGTAGAAACTTTTCTTCAAGCAGTAGTATCTTAGTAGTTGTGATCTTACCAATAGTAGTAATCTTCATTTTAGCACTTAGCCATCTTCAGACCCATCAAATATATTGTTATACTGATACTATGCTATGATGTTCTAGTCCAAACAATAAATGATAAAATTGGTGCTACTCAACATTATGTTTTGTTTTGTCGACTTGAGTCTTCACCATGAACTCTTGGAATATATCAATTTGCCCCAAAAAAAACTTGACGATTTGCCCTATCCGGTCACAAGTCGCAAACCTGTTACTTGCGATCTGTGATTTGTGACTTGCGACCGGACACCGTGAATGAGTCGGAACTAGCCATGACCGAGAACCTGATTGTGTCCGGGTCAGGAAGCAAGTCACAAATTTGCGACTTGTGACCGGCTTCTTGCGACTTGCGACTCGTGGTTTGTGACTTGCGACCGGACACCGTGAACGAATCGGAACTAGCCATGACCGAGAACGTTATTGTGTTCGGGTTCGGAAGCAAGTCCGCAAATTTGCGACTTGTGACCGGCTTCTTGCGACCCCGTCAACGTGTAAACCGTGAACGAGTCGGAACTAGCCATGACCGAGGAAGCGAGTTGCAAATTTGCGACTTGTGACCGGCTTCTTGTGACTTGCGACCCAGCTATGGATCCGGGAACGTGTTTGAATACGCGGTATCATGGTCTGATTTGTTGGTCACGGTGTCCGGTCGCAGGTCACAAATTACGGGTCGCAAGTCACAGGTTTGCGAGTCGTGACCGGTAGAAAAAATCGTTAAGTTTTTTTTCGGAGGCAAATCGATATATTAGTTTTGTTGAGGGGCAAATCGATCAATTTCACTAATATATATCGAATCTCTTTATTAAGTATTGCTCTAATATAGTTTTTATCGAGTTGCGTGATGTGACTTTCATATAATTTCAACTTATCAAGAGCAGAATTGGTCCCTAAATCGTTGTATTGCGTATTTGTTCGTATAGTAATAACTCCTGGGTTTACCCGTGGGCACGGGTTCCCGTCGCAGCGAGTACTGAGTCCAATATTTCACCCACACGCGGGTATATACAGGGCTGATGGGTGAAGGAAAATCCACAGGTTTGGATGACGGGTTTGGGGGTATCCGTGTCTGTGGCCCGCCGATGCCATCCCTTAGCCTCAAAATACTGTTGCACGCCACTACGAACTTTACCCTTAATGTTCTGTGTATGCGTATTATACGAATTGCACTTAACATCTATTGATCTATCTATTGAAAAAGTTATAAAATCATTTGAGTGGTTAGAAAATTACTACACAACTGTTTGAGAATACATATCTAGATATGCATTCAGAAAGTTATAATAAGCAAAGTTGCCTTGATCGGAGAATTTACATTTAAATGTTTATCTAAAGAATAATAATATGAGGAGTTGTTTTAAAGATAAAAAAAAATAAATGATTTCTAGGAAATCATACGTGAATTATCATATTGATAAATTGGTTGTCAAATATTAATTTTTAATTAAAAATCATAGGTGGTTATATACAATTTTAAATATTTTATTTATAATTATTAACATGGATGAATATTAAGTTGTAATCACGTGTTAATTAAAATATACAATGACTAAATAATCGTGAACAAATTTAAACTTTTTATCATAAATCACATGTGATTATATTGTAAGACCCGACAAAAATAAATTGTCATAAGTATAGCTTGTGACATCTTTAATTAAAGATATAAAAACGCCGATTCCAAATATGTAAGTTTTATAATTTATTGACGCACCGTTTGTGAGATATTTAATTTTAAAAGTGAAAGTGAGTTTTGTAAAGAAATAGAACAATCCTATTAATTCTCTCATTTCTTACTTTTTAAATATTTTTATTAAAAAATAAATGATTTCTAGGAAACACAAGGGAAAGCAAATAGATAATACATTTGTTTTTGAGATTTTGTTTCGTTTCATCGTATGTTCCTTACTTCCTCCGTCCCAATTATATTTTTCCTAACAAAAAATTTTGGATTTACGATAGAGTAGGTAAATGTCACTTTTGCCCTTATATTCAGGACAAATTTGACTTGAAATATTTAAGAAATCAGTTATTGAGAGTAATAAATGCGGATAGAATTGAGAGTTTAATGATAATTGTATGGTTATTTTTTTCAAGTGAATAATATTTTTAGGACAAATAAATATAATAAGATGGACAATAAAAGTGAGAGGGATGGAGTATTTGTCAAGGGTGTCCAATTATAAACATTTTATAATGTTGATTAGCTAAATCTCGAGTACTAACAAAAGTACCTTGATATGGCACTCTACTTGGTAATCTTCCTATACTAACTTATTTCATACTTCAAGTTTCAACTAAAACTAATTTCAATATCTCTCTACCTTCATCCTAAACATAACTCATTTTATATCATTCATCTTCTTTCTCGTCGTCGTGTCTAACGGGGACGAAACATGGTTCACATTCGAACTATTCGTTCCCGTAAAAATGTATGGTGACATTTCCAGTCTTTAGGTCAACCTTGGTTATACCACTACATTTTGATTAAGGTTCAGTTATGGCTAAATACACGTAACATGTTTTACGTCCATGACGTCTTTTATTCACATTTCCAGCATCCAAATTCATTTATGAAATAATAACACGTCGGCTCGACAATCCTGTCCTCGTGTTTATCCGAATTTCGATTAATTCGGTTCGAAGTGTTTTACACCGTTTTCATATTTAAAACAATAAGAAACTAGTCAATAAAGAGTTGAAAACGTTTATAATATAATAAAACTGTGGTAAAAAATATGTACACGAAGTAATCGAAGTCTTTTGACCCAATGGGTCAACGTACAAAAATCGGTCAATAGTCATCTGTCAAAACGAGTCAATCATTGACTAACAAAATCATTTTCACAAGTTTCAAACCTTTAAACAACTTTTAATACAGATTTTTTAAAAAATGGTAAAAAGTTTCATACTATTCACCCTCGAACACATGCATACGAAGATTAACCTTGAGCCTTACCTTGAATTTAACTTGTTCACCTGCTTGATCACCTAAGGACACACGCAATGTAAGCTCGAAAGTTTAGTGAGTACAAGGTTTTGATACCATGAAATAAACACAACCAATAAAACAACAATTAATATAAAGCAACTTAACAATTTAACTACTTAAACATTACTAAGTACTTAGAGTCACAGCAACTCACAACTTATTATTTCACCCACACTATTCATAAACACCGGATCCAAGCTAGGCTATGAGTTCTTAGAATCATTTAACACCCCTACCACTTCGGCATAATCACAACTTATTTGTAGCACATTAATAGTGTAAAAGTTATATAAAACGACTAGTAACGCTCCTACTTTGGTAAAGGCAATGTACTCACCCATGAATTGCACTTGCAACTTACATTAGCTCCTTTAATATAAAAAAGTAATATTATCCATCATATGAATGTCAGTCCATGACCTTGTCCACCTATATCGAATTCAATCACAATATCTGTTATTAATATAATCCAACACCCATTAGACCATTTGCGTGGTATATTAATCAAACACCTTAATTCTTTCTTAACCTTCTCGTGTACACCTTAGCATATGAATCATAATGACCCGAACCTCTAAACCACTCTATACAACAATAAGTAATAGCATAAATGTTTAGGATTACTTTGATTATTCACCTTTAAACTACCCCTACTAATCATATTGATTAGAATTTGATGAATTTAGACACAATTAAACCCCATGACTGAGGCACAAGATTTTCATGCCCGTGTCATATGTTCTCCCGATTCAACCCGCAAGCGATAACCAAACTCCTTCGATAACTCTCACTGTCGATTATCAAACAGACGTGGTACCGTTTATCACCCAAACACCAACCAAGAAAACCATCCTCTTGAGCTCCGTAACAAACCTCACATCTCTGAATAATCCAGTTCATATCAACAAAGTTCCCAAAGCATCACGTCCCTACACTCCCAACATCAAATCCCCAAGTTTGATAACATTCGTCTATTCTTTTGCACGAGATTGCAAAGATTGATGAACCTGAATTCATAACCCGGATCCCTAACTCTTTCCGCAACAAACAATTAATCGAACCCTATCACTGATTCTATTACGCCACGAACAATCACCATCGCAACGCAACCGGCCTCCCGCCATGTCGTTGCGTCACAACCCACCAGAAAACACCCTTACCTGTTCAATCCGAAAAACAACTTGCCGAGCACATACACTTTGCTCGTCAAGTTCGTCGTTAACCAACAAACAAAAAAACGAGTCAGTCGATCTCGATAGCTTATTGCAATCAAATCTCAAACCGCGTCGTTACAATCGTTCCCCCCGATGGTTTCTTCTACCGAATCTAGATCAACTGTGATTATTTGACCACAATAACCCCAGATTTCCATCTTCCAAGAAACTAAAACCTTAACCATCAATAAACTTAACATAAACACACACTCACGACAAAAACGGATCAACAATTACTCATTGGGTAATTATTCAAAGCAACAAGATAAATAAACGGGTAACAATATGACACAATGATTTAACATGGTTATGTACAATTTTCAACTTGAAGATTGGTTTAGTCCACGGGACAAACCGTTAAGTTTTCTTTCATTAAATTTGGGCTCAAGGTTACAAATATATTAGGGCTATATTTATAACATAAACATGAGGTTACGAATATACTAGGGCTATATTTATAAGATAAACACGACGACTCACAATGTATCCAAGCTTCAAAAACTGCTAGTAGCGGTGGACTTAGAATCGTCTTCTTGGAAAAATGGGGCAAACAGGTGCTTGGATGCGGTTATTCACACCACACTTTGGGTGATTTGGAATCACAGAAACAACGTGGTTTTTAGCTCGAAGAATAAACGAGGTGACACGTTAGTGGATGAAATAATCCTTCTATCCTTTTTTTTTTATAATTTCTTCACGATATAAGTTTGTCTCAAATGTACCGGATCAACGCTCATGTAACATTACCTTGTAATCTTTTTTTACAACTAGTCTCTTGCTAATTTGTTAATGAAATTGCCGGTAAAGTAAAAAAAAGGGGTTAGAGATGAATTTTCAACCAAATTGAATAAGAGGATACCTGCCATTTTTTATTTCCAAATAAGTTAGATTCTAGCCATTCTTCAGGATTATGGGAGAAATTAGAATCTGAAATTTGGGTTTTGTTGGTTAGCTGTGATTTAATTTAATTAATACGAAGTGTGAGAAGAGGAGAAAGACGTTTAGTTCGTTTCATATTCGGAATTACGCGCCATGAAAGAATGGAAAACGACAACTTTGAGGTTCTGTTTTGTCTCGTGCACATGTCTCCCCTGTTTTATACGGAGTATTTCAAGTATATTCGTTTTGGAACATTCTCTAGTATTACGTAGTTTTATAAAGGAGAATATCCTCACAAACTAATGTACGATGAAGTAAGACAATTAATATATAAACATTTTCTAATTAATATTGATTAGCTAAATCTTGAGTAGTAACAAAAGTACCATGAAAACCATATGGCACTCTACTTGGTAATCTCACTATACTAACTTGTTTCATACTTGAAGCTTCAACTATAACTAATTCCGAAATCTCCCTACATTCATCCCTAACATAACTCATTATATATCCTTCATCTTCTTTCTCATCATCATTTCCAACTGGAATGAAACACGGTTCACCTCCGAATCGTTCGTTCCCGTAAAAGTGTTTAGTGACACTTCCAGTCATTAGGTCAACCTTGGCCATACCACTGGCTAAATACACGTAACGTGTTTTACGTCCAAGCCATCTTTTATTAACATTTCCTGCATCCAAATTCATTCCCGACAAGATAACACGTAGGCTCGACGTTCCTGTTCTCGTGTTTAACCGAATTTCAGTTAATTCGGTTCGGAGTGTCTCGTTATTGTTTCCGTTAAAGATCATGTCAGCAGGTGTCATGCATGACCCAGTCACTACGATAATTTTATCTCCATTATTTTCGGTTTCCTCCCATGCATTCCATAAATGGAAACAAAAACAATCGGGTATGTCGATCCATTGAATACTTGATTCGTTTTTAGCGGATTTGGGTAAAATACCATATCTTGACGCTTTATTCGGGTCAAGTACCACGGCTGACTTGCCCCGTACCATTTCGGATAACTTGAATACAACTTGATGATCCGGAATAATCACGTGATCTTGCGTGATTGCAAAGTCATGAATCATTGTCGGTTGGTTTAGTGAAATGGAAACCTCACGTGACTTTTGACCATCTTTTTGGAAACTAAAGAATTTAAGGTACGGCTTGTTTATAACATCGTAACTTAACGAAAAAAGTTCACCTGTAACGGGGTCCACCTTAGGATGCGCAATTAACGGACAATTAACTTGTCCATCGTAATCAAACCGTGCACGTGTCACAAGATCACCTGTCACTTTTTATCCGTATACTATACGGTAAATCATCTTCCGACATTGCAAGCAAACGTCCGTTAAAGTAAACCAAACCGGCATTTGCTACACCGATTCCATGAGTTGTGTCTAATAACCCGGCTACACCCCGAGCGTAAAACAGCGCGAGCCGAGCCAAGCCGAGATGGCCATGCAGCTCACCTATCGGCTTAGGAAAACAAGCCCGACCTAGCGAAACTTCCTGCTCTAACCGGCTCGTTCGAGTGAACCGGCTACAGTAGCTAGCTTTATTATTTCGGTCTAACTTAACGGCGTGTATCATTCCGTCACCGTCAAATAAATGATGACCACCGTTTGGTTTAAACATCGGGTTGGCGCCATTTCTAAGGTAAACCCCGGTTAACTCAGCCGGAATTTTACCGATTACTACTAGGTCACGATGAACCGGACACTCTTGAACCGGTGCGAAGTTTCCCATGAGCTGAACCGCTGGGTCAACCGGGCTAGGTAGTTTATGATTTTTTTCAAGCTTTAAAAGTGATCGTTCGGCAAAGTCTAGACACGAGGCTGCTAGTTTCTGAAGTGGGTTGAGCTCCGGTGGAGTGACGGTGTTTAGCTTCGGTGAAGGTTTATGAACTGGTTTAATAATATCCGGCGACTTTGATGGTGTTTTTGTAGGGAGTGGTTGATTAATTTGAATTGTGCATGTAATTGATATTGGTTTAGTTTTATGTACGTGTGGTATTGGTTTTGTTTTTGGTATGTTTGTGAGATTCATGGCGGCGGTGCGACGGCGTTGATTGTGATGGATGAGTGTGGAAAGGTAAAGGTGTGTACGTGCATATATATATATATGGATGTATGGGAAGGGTAAAAATGAAAAAGTGCATCCACATAAGAGCTTGTAAAGTGGTCCAGCTAGCAATATGAGGGACACCTGGATAACTGATCGATGAGATTTTTATATATTTTACTGTTTACTGTTTACTTGGGAGAGCTTTATACTCGTGTTGGATCCGATGGTAAACGATTGGTCCAAGACATATATAAGAAGATTCGAATCTTAATAGATATCAGCAATATTTGGTTTAATGTATAAGCAAGTGCGCAAATAAAGAGATACTCGTATTATGTATAATCAACGACATAACTGTGAATTTAATTAATCAGTACGAGTACGTCGTTTTATAACACTCCAAATTTTATAAGTAATATTTTATATTACAGTACTTTATTATTAATTTTATTTAGTATTAACAACAAATATAAAGAGACGTGGTTAAAATATAAATGAGAAATAAGTTTAGAGGTTTGGGTGTGAGTGTTAAAGCCTTGAGGGACTAGGTTGTTAATTTAAAATTTTAAAAGAGGTTTAATTGTGTAATGAGAGAAAGTTTAGGGACTAAATGACAATTAAACTATTCTTGCTTCCACTTAAGAAAAATTTGAAAAATTAGGAAGTGTTTATGTGTGTGTGTTTGTGTCGAGCCAGAAAGGAAGAAAAAGAGGGAAAAGAGAGAAAACAAGTAGAATTACAAATTAGGTTAAGATTAAAGGTGTTTGAGGTTACAATCATCTAATCCTACATCCTTGAGGTAAGAACTACAATCTACTACTTTTACTTTGAGTTAAATCGTTGATTTCGTGATGAACCCTAAATTGAGAATTTGGGTAAATATTGGGTTTTGGGTGTAGAAGTGTTGGATGATTTTTATTGAATATAAATGAGTGATTTGAACTCAAGATAGATGAATTATAACACTTTTTATATAATATGATGATTTTCTCTAAATGAAAAATTTTGATTACAAAGGTGATGATAATAAAGTGTTATAATTGAGTAATTATTGTTAAAACGAAGATCATTTAACTATATGCATGAGTTTAATGAGAAAAGAGTCATAGTTGTTGGTTAATATAATCGTAGTTTCATGATAAATTTATAATTTAAAGATTGATTGAGAATGGATGTTCTTGTGTTAAAACACAAGAATTTGAGGTGAAAATGCTATTGAGATAGTAATAAGTCAAATGAGAATGTGATTAGGTGATAAATGAGGATTTAGTTAGTTATGAGATATTGAAATATTGACTTGTGAATAACTCTTGTATATGTATTTATGTGCTTATGTGATTAGGTGATTCAAAGAACTAATAGAGACATCTTGAGCTTGACTAAACAACCATTGTGCAAGGTAAGTAATGGGAAATGGGATTTATAAGTTGACAACAATTGGATTCTTGAGTGATATCCAATTGTGTGTCATTTAGAGGTGAGCAATTAGAGTTTACATTGAGACATTTGAGTATGTCTAATGTGTATATTTAAAAGGTGGGATTCAAGGGTAACATTGAGGCTTGAGAAATCTCATTGGTTATGCCTTGACACTATGAGTTGTACTCCTTTGAGTAGAAGTTAAATCGAGTTTAAATTAAGGATCTTTAATCAAGAGTTGTTATCATTTTTGTGACAACCGACACTTAAGCGTATTAATTACCTTAAGCCTGATTATCACTACTTGTATTTAGTTTAAAATAGGGCTAAGTACAGTAACATTGTGTATATTTTATATACACACATACGTAATTAATTTTAATTACGCGATTTCAATAGGATGGAATCCGACACGATAAATACGGACGTTGATGAATAACATTTTCTTAAATAACGTAACTATATTAAATAATCGTTATTTAATTTATATTATTACGATAATATATTAAACGTTATACGTTTTGTATAAAACGTACCGTACGCAACTAAAACGCGCGAATCGCGCCCGACAACCAAACAAACTCGATATATATTTCAACAACTTTAAACGAAGTATTTAAATAAAACTTCAATAAAAAATTTACGCGATTAAATCGTTAACGAAAAACATAATTAATAAACGTTTAACATTGAAACGAACGACGAAACGGACGGGTAAACGAGCACCGCGCGTAACGTAAACTTGGAGAACAAAATTTAAACAACCCACACCTCTTGTGGGCCCCCCATGAACCAACCATCCCCTTGCCCCCATGCTCAAAACTTTTTCCCCCTCTCTATTCACCATGCCTCTACCTCACCCTTTCATTCACTCAAACACACAATCACTTTCAACACTCAAACTCTCCCTCACCTCTCCCCACTCTCCCTCTCCCCCTATTCCCTGAGATATCCAGCAGCCCAAACCCCTACCACAAACCACCACAATAACCACCACAAACCACCATAGCACCGCCACTTCGTATTGCAAGAAAACGCGAGAAAACGAGCTCACGACTTCCATTTCTTCTTGTTTTCATCATCTCCTTTGTAAGAAACTTCACCTCTCTTATATTTTACTTGGAACATGTTTATTTTCATTTTATAATGTCCACTTAACAAGATCTTGTCCAAAAATCAAGTCGAAAACGTTTTTATAAAACTAAACAAACCCAAAACATCAACAACCTGCTGAGCAGAAACTTAACCCGTCTTCAAGGAGACTTTTCGTACTCAAAACTTAATGAAAATGGACGATTCAAAAAACAAAACTTCAGCTTAAGAAGTTAGCTTCCATTTTCAAGTGGTTTCGTAATTTTTCGACACCGTTTGATACCCGAAAATGATTTTACAAAAACATATCGCCAATCTGTCACGGATGGCAGATTTTTGTGCCAAATTCTCGAGTCCATAACTTAAGCTACCCAACTCCAAACAACATGAGGTTTTCGCCTAAATCTCACAAATATTGTTAGCTTTAAAAGTAGTATAATTAAACTCTCTGGAGTTTTGTAGATTTATCTCAGTAATTAAAGCAATGTGCATGTGTCCAGATTGGTCACAGTTGGACCTCAGAGGACAAATGGAATTATTAAAAATACTTAGACTTACACAAAAATTCTAGAAAAATTACTGTAAGTAGCCAAGACATAGGGGAACAACTGGTATTTTTCTTGGATTTTATCTCGGAATTTTACCTAGTTAAATCGAGCCATGAACACGACTAAAAATCTAATAAAACGAACACGGGGACCGTTTTAGTATTAAAATAGAAACGACACTTTCGGGTTAACCATAAAACGTAACTCTAATTTTTATAAGTTCTAAAAACATATTTAAGAGTTGAGTAAAAGTTTCGGGTCAAACCGAGCACGTTTGACCAAGTTCCCGAACCCAAAACCACATCAGACCCTGAGTGACGCAGGGGAACCTGAGTGTCGCAACCTGCGACACTCAGCCAAGTGTCGCAACATTTATAATTAAATACTAAGTTTCGCAACCACCTGCGACACTAAACCAAGTGTCGCAACTATTACAAGTTTCGCAATAACCTGCGACACTAACTCAAGTGTCGCAACCAAACCCAGGATATGTGCTTATCAGATGAGCATTTCACCATTGCATTTTGTCTTCAAGTTCACTTCTACCTGGAGGCAGTATTCTGGTTGTTGTGGTTGGTCTAGCAGGATTGGCTTCAGCTTGGATGGCTTCAGCACTGATTATTGGAGCATCAATGTTTGCTGCTTGTTGCTTTGAGCTCTGAGTCTGTGATGGATGCAGTGTCTCAGTCTGTGCAGGTTCAGAGGGCATAGACTTAGACTCTCCAGTCGTGACTTTTGAGGTACCTTCATCTTCACCTCCAAAAGTAGCATCATCTTCATCATCATCTGATCTTCTAAATACCTCAAACTCAGAACTGCAATCAGGATTGATGGCATCATCATCTTCATCATCAATTTCCTGTTCTTCTGCCAGTTTCTCAAATTGATCTCAGGTTTTGATTCCCTTCATTTTTGGTTGGTAATCAAAGATATCCCTTTCAGGAATCTTCCTGGCCATTCTCTTTATTTTCCTGGCTCTTTTGATTCGCAGAGGTTGAACATTTTCATCTTCTTCTTCCCTTCGTCTTTTCAACTCCATCTTACCTAGGCCTGAGATAGTTGCTATTGGGTCTATGTGTAAGACAATAGTTGACTCCCCCTGAGTCTGTGCAACCATCTCAGTGTGTTCACCTGCCTGCAATCCTTCTGGCTCCCCTTCAGTCTGTGCACTCATATTTTCAGTCTGTGGCACAGACTGAGCTTCAATCTGAGACTTCACCCTAGCACTTTCGAGTCCATCATCTCCATCATCTCCCACACTGCTATCTCCCCCTAAATCTAAGGATTTATTATTTAGTAAATTATCTTTTGGGGTTTTAGCTTCTGCAGACCCAAACTTCATCTTCTCCCCCTTTTTGACATCAGCAGCTAAGGTTGAGAGGGTGGTCTGCATTTCATCTAACCTATTGGATACCTTGTGCTCCAGCATATCCACTTTATCCACCATTGTAGAGACTAGATGCTTCATCTTCTCTAGCTCTTTCTTATTATTATCGAACTCAGTCTGTACCCATTCAGACAACTTGGTGATGGCAGAAAGCACATCATTAAGTGTACTAGAAGGCACAGACTGGGTCTGGTTGGAAGGGTTAGAATTGGGTGATGGAATATGTTCCTCACTTGACTCATGTTGAAACTGAGCAAGATCACTGCAATCTTTTGGTGTTGCACTCTTTGCCTCACTCTGTGTCCTGTGCATGGAAAAGCGATCATAGGCGTTGAATGGTGTAGTTGTGTTTCCCTCAGATCGAATCCGGTGATAGGATAAGACATCACTGGAAAATGATTGTGTTGCATCAGTTGCCTCAAATAGTCCCTGGTGTAAAGGAACAGTATCACTGGCAACAAATGTGGAGGTTGGTATACCTTCACTAACCATCTGGTGATAAGATGGTAGATCATCAAGCAAAGAAGTGGAGATCTGTGCCTCAGTCTGTGACATGACTGGGGCATTGGCGATCTGTGCAGAGGGTTGTAAGGAAAGACTCACTGGAATGTGAACTAGTACATGACTAGTGGTCAATATGGGTTCAGCCATTGTGAGTGGGGTAAGGAGGGGGGTGGTAGTGCTCAGGATTGGAGCATCTTCTTCAATGCATACTACAGGGGTCAGTGTAGCAGCAGTAATGTGGGTATCCAAGCTGACTAATCTAGGTTCAGGTTGGGTCAGTTGGGTAGCCATTGGCACCACAGACTCTAGCAGAGCTGTAATGGAATAGTCTACAGCACTGGAAGGTGTTCTATTGACATCCAATTCCATGGATGATGATTCCATTTGTGCTATACTTTTGGGGGTTGAGTCTGGTGATTTCTCCAGAGTGAGTGGTGACTCATTTGGGTTGGTTTGTTTGTGACTCTCTTTTGTGGGTGAGAATGGGCTAGGATAAGAAGGTTTATCTATATCCATCTCCTCAGTTGAAGAAGAATTACTACCTGCATCTTCTGTTGAAGATGGAACAGACTCAGTAATGTTTGAGTCTGACTCCAAGTGCACAGACTGAGTTGAGTCTGTGTTAATGGAGTCTGTGCGCTCTGCTTCAGCCATACGATCTTCAACAGTCTGGGTCTCAGTACCCTCACTATCACTTGAATCATCACCCTCCATGGATGCAGAAGCAACATATGGGTGATCAATCCAGTGCTGCATAGCAGCAGTGATAGGTGCTCCAGAAAGTGGAACCGGATGGTTAAACACTTTATAGGTGAGCACAGGGACAGGTATATCTGCAATTTTATTGTTAAAGGATATACATACAGACCTAGATAATCTGGATTGGATGCACAAGGAGAGTAGCCTTATAAAAGGTACATTAAAAATTCTGTTAGACTCATTCACCAATTTTAAAATTTCTTGAAAATACAACTCTGCAAAGTTGATGTTTAAAACAGTGATGAATGAGCGCAACAGTTGAGTTTCAAACTCATTTAGCTCCCCTATGCTACCAGATTTACCTCATAGACTTCTAATGATGCCAGAGATTAAAAACTTCCATCTGGGGGTGAATCCTGACATCAAGATGGTGCCTTTTTCTTTGGTATATCCAACCAAAGTAAGAGAAGCCCTTGCTGCTTCTTTGGTTGGAATGGGTTCAAAATTATTTCCCAAAGACAAGTCTAAGACATTTCTAATTAGCTCCTGATCAATGGTAACTGCCCGTTACCATGATCAATAGTACCAGTAATTGCAGTATTGGTACTATTTGCAGAGCAAGTATACCATCATTCCATAAGAAAATCAGGATATATTTGAGGAAGGGTATTGAAAAATGCTCCCCTTAAAGGATGAGCAGACATAAAATTTGTTAATTCCTCAAATCCCTGGTTCTTTTTAGAATCAGGGATGGAAATGGTAGCAACTTGGTTATTTATGCAGAGTTTTACCTGTTTACCTTGTTTAAAAGGCATAGCCGCAACGACAGTAGCAGGTGGTGTGTAAACCCATTGATCGACCATTTTTAATGATAATTTCGTGAGATTGATTTCGAAAATGGTTGAGCGATTTAGGTTTGGGCTTACAATCTCTGTATATTTTTGGTGTGCAAGTACAAGTGAAGAAAAAGGGGAAAATCAGAAATGGGTATTTAACGAAATTAAATTACCGTTAAATGGGATCCACTTGACGGTTTATCCCTTTTTCTGTAACAGTAAAGCTAAGGCACGTGCACTTTTTGTATTGAGCAGATAAATAGACAACAAACGTCAAAACTTTTAATGATTATTACCATAAAAATGGTATAAGCATTAAATGCAAAGATATTGTTGTTTATTTATTTTTATTAATAAAATAAAAATAAAAATAAAAATAAAATAAATTAAAATAAAAAGAACTCAGTCTGAGTGTATATTGTTAATCTGTGCAGTGAGTCTGGATAACGCCACACAGACTGAACCATATAACAGACAAACTGAGATAAAATAATAGAATTGTAAAATCTTTTTGGTATTTTCTTTAAGTTATTTACAAAAATCTCCGAGTCTATGCTATTTGATTGTATGTAACTGAAGGTACAGACATACAGATTGAAAGGCAGGCACAGACTGAGAGTTGAATCACACAGATTCAAAAGTTTTACTAGGGGTTGAGCATTCCTAGTTGACCAAGCAGATATAAGAATCTATCTTCATTAAGAGGTTTAGTAAAGATATCTGCTAGTTGGTCATTTGTTGGCACATATTCGAGAATCACTTTACCTTTCTCAGCACAATCTCTGATAAAGTGATGTCTGATCTCAATATGCTTTGTCCTGGAGTGAAATACAGGATTCTCAGTGATGGAAATGACACTTTGATTATCACACATGATTGGAGTTCTTGTAAACTCCAAATCTTAGTCTACTAGTTGATGTTGCATCCACAGCAATTGGGCACAGCAACTATCGGCAGCTACATATTCTGCTTCTGTAGTGGATGTAGCAATAGAATTCTGTTTCTTGCTTGACCAACTGACTAGTTTTCCACCTAGTAGTTGACATCCACCAGAAGTGTTTTTCCTGTCTAATTTGCAACCTGCATAATCTGCATCTGTATAACCAATTAGATCAAAACCAGAGTCTTTGGGATACCAAAGACCCAGGTTAGGAGTACCTTTTAGGTACCTAAAAATCCTTTTTACAGCTTTGAGATGTGATTCTTTAGGTTAAGATTGATATCTAGCACATAAAATGTTGAGAACATGATATCTGGTCTACTGTCAGTGAGATATAGTAGGGATCCTATCATACCTCTATAAGTGGTTTGACAGACTGACTTGCCAGACTGATCATTATCCAACTTATCTGCAGTGCTCATTGGTGTTTTCATTGTTGAACAGTCTTTTAAAGAATATTTAGTGAGTAGGTCATTAACATATTTGCCTTGGTTGATGAAGATTCCATCAGGTTTCTGATGTACTTGCAGACCAAGAAAGTATGTTAATTCACCCATCATACTCATTTGAAACTGTTTTGACATTAAATTTGAAAACCATTTGCATAATTTTACATCAGTAGACCCAAATATGATATCATCAACATATATTTGGACTAGTATGACATCTGCCTTGTTCCTTTTGAAAAACAAAGTTTTATCAATTGATCCTCTAGTAAAGTTATTACTCAGAAGATAAGAGGATAAAGTGTCATACCAAGCTCTTGGAGCTTGTTTTAGTCCATACAGTGCTTTCTTCAATTTATAGACATGATTTGGAAAAGTTGAACTTACAAAACCTGGAGGTTGTTTCACATAGACTTCCTCCTGTAAGTTAACATTCAGAAATGCACTCTTGACATCCATTTGATAAACTTTGAAGTCCTTGAATGCAGCATATGCCAAGAATAACCTTATTGCTTCAATTATGGCTACAGGGGTAAACGTTTCATCATAATCAATGCCTTCTTCCTGCTTGTAACCTTGAGCAACTAGCCTTGCCTTGTTTCTGATTATCACTCCATCCTTGTCCATTTTGTTTCTGTAAACCCATTTAGTTCCAATAATGGTTTTGCCTTTTGGAGCAAGAACTAGGGTCCAAACATTGTTTCTTTCAAATTCTGTTAACTCTTCCTGCATTGCTTCAACCCAATCATCATCTTTCAATGCTTCTTCAGCTTTCTTTGGTTCAATGATTGACAGGAAGTTTGTGTAGAAACAGAAATTTACAGTAGATAAGTTTGACACTTGAGCTCTTGTTTGTACACCAGAAACATAATCTCCAATTATTTCTTCAATTGGATGATACTTGTGTTCTTTGACGCCTAGAGATGATTCATCATTGGATGATAAATCATTTTCATTTAGTGGAAGAATAACAGGACTGAGTTCTGCATTATCTTCAACAGGGGACAAGTCTGAGTCTGTAGAGTTCTCAGACTGAAGACTACCAGACTGAACACTTGTATAAGAAGAACTTGAATCTCTGGACACAGATTCATCTTCAGTTGATGAAGGTACTGTCATTAATTGGGCAGGTTGAGCATCTTCATTATCACTTTCAAAGTCCTGTTGTTGGTGAGCAACAACTGGGATTTGAGATTCAGATCCCATAACAGATAATTCTTCTAATGAATGAACATCAGACTGAGAAACATGTTCACTATTAGTAGAGGAAACATCAAAGGTGACATTGATGGTTTCTTCAATTTTATTCCTTCTGTTGTTGTAGACTCTGTAAGCCTTTGAGATAGATGAATAGCCAACAAAAAATCCTTCATCAGACTTAGGTTCCATCTTTGCTAATTGATCCCTTTGATTGAGAATATAGCATTTACTTCCAAAGGTCTGGAAATAATGGATGGTTGGAACCTTCTTATGATACAACTCATATGCAGTTTTGCCATGCCTTTTGACCAAAATAGATCTATTTTGGGTATAACAAGCAGTGTTAACTGCTTCTGCCCAAAAATAAATCTTCATTTGACCATGGCATAACATTGTTCTTGCAGCTTCTATGAGTGTACGATTTCTTCTCTCAGCAACACCATTTTGTTGAGGAGTTCTGACAGAGGCAAAGTTTTGAATAATGTCTTTGTCAGTACAGAATTCAATGAGAGTAGAATTCTTAAATTCTGTACCATGATCACTCCTGAGTTGCTTGACAGGTGCATCTTTATACAATTCTTCCCTCTTGATTAGATTAATAATCTCATCAGGAGCATCACTTTTTGCCTTAAGAAAGATGACCCAAGTATACCTTGTGTATTCATCCACAACCACAAGTGTATACTTCTTTCCACTCAAACTGCCAATGCTCATGGGTCCAAATAGATCCATATGGAGCATATGCAGTGGTTGATCAATTGTAACTAACAATTTGGATGGAAAATGGTTCTTGGTCTGTTTTCCTAGTGTACATGCAGGACAAAGTTTGTCTTTTGCAAATGTAACATTAGGCAGACCTCTAACCAGTTTCTTCTTTGACAGGAGGTTAATGTTTTTGAAGTTCAGGTGGGATAACCTTCTATGCCATAGCCAGCTTAGTTCTGGCACAGACTGAATATAGAGACATGTCTCTACGTTGATGTCTGCAGAAGAAAAATCCAAGAGATAAATATCTCTTTCTCTTTTGGCAACTAACACAGGTTTGCCTTTGGAATTATAGATAACAGCAGCCTTCTTTCTGATTCTGATTTCACTGTCATCATCACAAATTTGGCTTGCACTAAGCAGGTTATGCTTTAATCCATCAACATAGGCTACCTTTGATATCCTGATGTTACCAGCCTTCACCACACCATAACCTTTTGTCTTGGCAACAGAATTGTCACCATATTTGATAGAAGGTCCTTCTTCTTCTACAAACTCTGACAAATTCTCCAAAGAACCTGTCATGTGTCTTAAGCATCCACTGTCTAGGTACCACTTTTTATTACCCTGCACAAGAAAACAAAATCAATTAGTTACTTTTGGGAACCTATCTTTTGATGGGTTCTTTAGAGTTGGTTGAAGTCAATTCTTTAGCAGCTTTGTTGGAATCAAGCATGTAAAGTTAACTTTTAACCTTTCTAGTTTTTACTTTGTCATTTGTAGTTGACATTTGTTTAGTCAAAGCAACATTTGGTTGTTTAAAAATGGACTTTGTGCATTTAATACCGTCATGTCTCAGATTTTCACAGTTGTGAAATTTTCTGTCCAACATAATGGTCCTTTTGGATTTTTGGTTATTATTTACAGTAAATCCTCTGTTAAAATCCTGCTTTGACCCAACAAATGTTTTAAAATCTGTGGTTAACTTCATTAAGTTTTCACTAAGCAGCTTAATGGTTTCAGTATGGTTGTTAAAAATAGACTTTTGAGAGTCAGACTAAGAGTTAACACAAACAGATTTGGAGTTAAGATTACCAGACTGAAAATTGATTTTTCCAGACTGACAGTTAGATCTCACAGACTGAGATTTTTTTAACTCCCTTGTTGCTAGTTTTATGCCTTTAAATTTGACCTTTGGCATATTTTTGTTTGGACCAGCTACAGACTGAGATGTGGAAGGTTCAAACATATTGCAACCTTTCTGTTTATCCTTAATTCCTTTTACCTCCTTTTGCCTATTTGAAGATTGTACTGTGGGAATACTAACTTTGCCTTTTACAAATCTTTTCTTTTCAAGTTCTATAGTTTCTAAAGATTCATTAGTGATTATAAGTTCAGGCAATTCAGATTGAGAAGTTTCACAGACTGAGAAATCTGAGTCTGTGTCTTCAGAGTCTGTGTGACACCCGGCGAATTAGGTCCTCATTAGTGATTAATTGTAGATTATTATCACTTGTAATTAGTGTGAAATAGGACTAATTACGGAACATTTGGTATATTGTATTATACGCATATACGTAGTTAATTGTTAATTACGCAATTTTAATCGGATGGAGTCCGACTCGATTTATATGGACGTTGGTGAAAACCCTTTTTCATAAATAAAGTAAATCTATTTCATAATTAAATAGTAGTTATTTACATTATATTATTATTATGTAATAATATACGAACACTTTACGTTTTAAGCAAAATGTACAATACGTAACGCAAACCCGCTCGAAAACATAAAGAAAACACAAATTAAAATGTAATAATTTTAATTGAACAAACAAATAAATCAAATGGACAAGTGAAGAGAATCAGGTGGAACCCACCTTAGATAAAAGTTCTGCACAGCTTAGGACTCCCTAGACCGGCTCCATACACTTCCCCAGAGAATATCATCATTTTAGTTACTTACACACACAACCCAACTTTTCACTTATCAAAATCTTCAGAAAACTTACCCAAAACTCTCTCTCATTTCTCTCCTCACGGCATACACAATCAGAAAACATTTTTTCACTTTCACTCTCTAAAACTCTCTCAAAAATTCACAAGAAAGCTAACTGGGAACCGGAAGTCAAGCTACATCACCTTCATTCACACCTTGTTCGTCACACCTTTTCGGGTAAGGACACACTTTTCTCAACCTCCCTTTGTTATTCGTAAGATTTTGTTTATTTAACACGCTAGTAAGTTCACTCACGAAGTATAAACTGAAAACCCACTTGAAAGAATCTTAAAACAAACTTTTTAAAGAAACTTACCAGAAAACCATTTATAACTTCTTACCGAAAATCAGCTTACTTTTACGTGTGTAAAAATAGTAAGATTTAACGTGTAAAAGCTTCGAGTCCAAAGCGAAATTTCTAAATCTAAACCCATGAACGAAAATGATTTCCCAGAAACAAACAGTAGAAATACACTAGCAGTGGTAAGTAACATGAACTAACAGTGGAAACTAGGTAAATCGCACTAACAGTGGGAACTAGGTAAAATGCACTAACAGTGGGAACTAGGTAAAATGCACTAACAGTGGGAACTAGGTAAAATGCACTAACAGTGGAAACTAGGTAAAACGCACTAACAGTGGGAACTAGGTAAAATGCACTAACAGTGAAAACTAGGTAAAATGCACTAACAGTAGAAAAAATGTAAACGAACTAGCAGTGGAAACTAAATACACTAGCAGTAGTAATAAAGTAAAATAAACTAACAGTGGAAACCATGTAAAACGAACTAAGCAGTGGAAACTAGTAAATACACTAGCAGTAGTAATAAAGTAAAATAAACTAACAGTGGAAACCATGTAAAACGAACTAAGCAGTGGAAACTAGTAAATACACTAGCAATAGTAATAAAAATAAACTAACAGTGGAAACCATGTAAAACGAACTAGCAGTGGAAACAGTGGTAACAGAGTTAAACACACCAACAGTATTAACAGTGGAAACTAAGTGAGCAGTAGGAACTCAATGCGACACAACCCGAGTGTCGCAACATTCACCGCGAACAGTACAAACCCGCGACACTACCTTTGTGTCGCAACATTTATAACTAGCAGTATTAAAACTGCGACACTACCCCTGTGTCGCAACACTTACACTGGCAGTACTAATAACGTAAACGACCTAGCAGTACTAATAATGTAAATGAACTAGCAGTACTAATAATGGAAACGAACTAGCAATAGTAATAAAGGAAAAGAACCAACAGTAGAAACTACGCGAGCAGTAGAAACTAAGAGAACAGTAGAAACTAAGCAGGCAGTAGAAACTAAGAGAACAGAAGAAACAAAACGAGCAGATGAAACTATGTGAAACCTTCAGTCTGTGGAATTAGCGACACAACCCTTATGTCGCTACCTTTGAAACCAGCAGTATTAACTCAACAGTATTAACCCGCGACATAACCCTTGCGTCGCAACATTATAACTAGCAGTAGTAACTAGCAAAACTAACCTCTATGTCGCAACCTTTATAACCAACAGTATTAACTAGTGACACAAAGACCAACAGTATTAACTAACGACATTAGCCTTAGTGTCGCATTAACCTTAGTGTCGCACTAGCCAGACCGTATAAACTCTAGCGACACATTAATCAACAGTATTAACTTGGAACCCGAATAATCAACCAACTCACTACTTTATTTTATTATCCGTAACAATCAAAGTTAAATACTTACGGAGACAACTTGGAAACACCTAAGGCATATTAACCTTAACAACTTGAAACACAAAACAATCATGATAATATTAATTGAGAATTAATATCACTTCAAACTCTTCATCAACGGGCCGTACACGTTTTTCTAAACGTAATCATGGAACAAACAACATCGAACATAACTAGTTGAGTGGACAACTAGCATGAATGATCTTTTGAGACATTCACTCATATATAACCTTGTGCGTTTAGGGCGCTAGAAGGTTACATCTTTGGATATACGTTTATTGATTTAAACGCACGCTTTCAAGACTCAGGTGAGTCTCATAGCCCCTCTTTTACTGTTTTTAAATATTGGGGTGAGAATACATACACTATTTTCATGAACACGAGTACAGAAAACACACATATACGGATTGCATGAGTTTCACTTTCATAATCCACAAAAGTCCTCTACACATCATAGTTTCGTTAGTATGGGTCTTAGCGTGAGTATTAATGGATAGATCTATTTGGGATTGACCATCCTCGTCCGGGTTAGAAGCACTAACTGGTCAAACGGACGCATTATTATTTGTTCATACGGATGTTCTGGATTAGGCATCTGCAGGAGGCAAACTCATTTGGTTAAGCTTCGGACTATGTGCTCATGGCAATAGTATACATTATTTGCATGCGTGCAACTCATATGAAATCTCGTGGTTCACATTTACATTTTGATTTTAAACCTATGAACTCACCAACATTATTGTTGACCATTTTAGTATGTATTCTCAGGTTCACAACAGGAGTAGGTCTACTCCAGGACACCATAGCTCGAGTCACATGATTTTCAAACTTTGAAGATTTCCTTGCATTACTATTTTGTATTATTAGTTATGTATTAAAATCTCTACAATTATTCGCGAATTCAGAAGTTGATGTAAACAATTTGATTATCAATGTACTATCTTTGTACTGTTTTCAAAACGACGCATATAGTGGTCGTTCGATGTAACTTTGTGTAATGATTTCCGATTAGTCGCGCCCCGACCCGACTTCCGCTGCATCATAATTTGGGGGTGCGACAGTCTGGCTCTGTCTCATATACTAGTTCTTTAGCAACTATTTTTGGTCTTACAAAGGCATTTGTCAATATAACTTTATCTCCCACAGTATGACTAAAAGTATGAGGTAAAATTTCAGGTACAAATATAGTAGGTTTTGAGTTTATTTCTGAAAGTAAATGGCTTTTAAGATCAAACTCATCACATATGACCGCTTGTATCTGAGCTGGAATCTGTTTGGATAAACAGTCCACATTTTTAAGTGATGAAAAACACCAAGATCTACAGATCTTTTTGTAATGATCAGCTTTGTTTTTATAAGCTTCTTTTTCCAGACTGATCCTTTTGAGAATATCATATTGAGCATCAAGCTCATGTTTATACTATTTATTTTGACTTATTTCATTCACTTTTGACTGTAGATCTTTTTTAACAAGACTGAGTTTAGTTTTTAAATCTTGTATTTTCTCAAGTCTTTTCAAAAAGTCCACGTAGATGTGTTCAAACATTTTTTGTTTTTCTGCATCACTATAGTAAAGTTTGAAATGATTTACATTGTAAGAAGATCCTATGTCCCAATCTGAATGAACACATGCTCTTTCTGCAAATTTTACATCTTTGTCAAACTGGCTCTCTGTGATAGCCATTAAGCACATATCCTCATCATCCTCAGATGATGAAGATTCTTCATCAACCCACTGTTCAACAACTAAGGCTTTCTCTAGTTTCTTTGGTTGCTGTTTCTCTCCAATTTTCTTGGAGTTGAAGTACTTTCCTTTGTAGCTCTTGGCCATTTTTGCCCACTTATCAGAACTTGAAGATTCTGCAATCTTCACTCTGCAGTCAGCAGAAATATGACCAATTTGCCCACATTTATAGCAAGTAGCTTTCTTAAGATCAAAAGTTGGCCTTCCTTTTGAACCTTTGAATCTTGCCTTTTCTAACCTTTGGGCTAGTAATGCCATTTCAGCTTCTATAAACTCAGTCTCATCATCTGATTCTGAGTCTGTAAGAGTTAGATAGTAATCTGCTCTAGAGAATAGTTCTCTATTTTTCCTTGTTGTTGCAACAAGGGCAGCAGATGGATCTTTTGCAATCCTTTTGGCATTTAGATCTTTTCTGGCTTTGGTTTCTTCAAAATTTAACAAAAGTCCAAACAAGCCAGATAGATCATATGTGTAACACCCCCACTTTCTAAATATCATTTTATATTCGAAATATTGGAAGCGTCTGGTCAAAACATACTTTTACAATATATGCTAAAGTTATATCGTTTAAAAACATAAAACATACATCAGTTTGGGTGTTATACAGTACAAATCCCATCATTATGTATCAAAACAAAATCAGAGTAGCTGGTCGTCAAACATCCCATTAAACCAAAAGCTTCTTGCCCATCAATTAATCAAACATTAACCTGCAAGAAGTAGGGTGGTGGAATTAGCACACGGCTAAGTGAGAAGAACTGTAACCAACAGTCTAACTCAGAAATAACAAATCTGTTTACAGCGAATAATCGTAAACACACAACGTCAAAGAGGACCGGTGGTTCCTGAGGTATCCTCCACGGAACACTTAAAATCAACTGCAGGCCAATACAGTGATTAACCGATAGCTTGTTACTATCTTAACCAACAACAGTTCCTATCAACTATGTGTATAAGGAACCCCTGTTTGGCCAAACAATAGTAACTAAGCCCAACCAGTGTTGACCTCTGAATATACATATCACATATGCCCAATGGCCAAATATCACATAATCCATAATCATCATGGATAATATAAACAACCCAGACTAAACATTCTATCAACAGTAGTATTACATTACCCGTTGTAACCAAACATGTTACAACTGAATCACACTGAGGATCACAGATCCACTCACCTGTTGGTCTCAGTCCCACAACTCAGAAATCTAATATCACTGAGTCTTCTGCTGATCTGAGAATACAACAAATAATGAGTTAGATAACTTCCATAACAGACTCATTCTTATCACAAAGTCATAAACATTATTAGCTACCACATTTGAACATTCAGTGGAAACTAACTTCCAACAGTGGTAACTGCTTCATTTATGAAAGTCTAAGTATAAATTCAACTAACAGTGTTAATTACATAAACAGTGGAAACTACTTACAATTCTTAACAAACAGTGTTAATTACATAAACAGTGGAAACTACTTGCAATTCTTAACAAACAGTGTTAATTACATAAACAGTGGAAACTACTTGCAATTCTTAACTAACAGTGTTAATTACATAAACAGTGGAAACTACTTACAATTCTTAACTAACAGTGTTAATTACATAAACAGTGGAAACTACTTGCAATTCTTAACTAACAGTGTTAATTACATAAACAGTGGAAACTACTTACAATTCTTAACTAACAGTGTTAATTACATAAACAGTGGAAACTACTTACAATTCTTAACTAACAGTGTTAATTACATAAACAGTGGAAACTACTTGCAATTCTTAACTAACAGTGTTAATTACATAAACAGTGGAAACTACTTACAATTCTTAACTAACAGTGTTAATTACATAAACAGTGGAAACTACTTACAATTCTTAACTAACAGTGGTAACTGCTTCACAATCAAGTTCTGCTAACTGAGTTCATCTTCAAGCTGCGAAGTTCGCTGCTGAACTCAGAAATTCGAACTGAATTCTTTCAAAACTCACGAATTTGACTTCCTATCACTCAAATAAGCTTTCTAACAACTTATATGCATCAAATAACATCATATAACATCTTTTAAGCTTAAAATTCATATCAATTCGAGAATTTGCTAATTTCATCAAAATACAATTATAAACATCAAATACTTACAGGAACAGAGTGATGATGAGGATGTTACTGGAATTCGTTTTTGTAACAAGAGGGTGATTATTCTACTATTTTAAAATTTCACAGAAGGTTTCTTTCAATTTTTGGGATTTCAAGTCGGTTCGCAGGAATGTTTAAGAAGTGTGTATATTTGTGTAGAAGAATTGAGAAAGTATGTATATATATATTAATCTAACCCAATACCATTACAATTTTAGTTCCCTTCTTAATCTATTATCGGGAACCTAAAACCATTTTGTGAAAACCAATTATTCTACTTTACCGTCAACTAATTCGGTTTAAAACAATGAATTATTTATTAGTCACAATAACTCAATTAATCTCTTGACTAATATTATCAAATAAACATAATATATCAAATATTCCTAACACATTAAATAATAAATTTAAAGTTAGAAATTTACCCGGATTACTAGGCCCTTAGGGTGGATGTTACAATATGTCTCCAATTTTTCACTTACAACTAATGAAGTAATGACTTCAGAAAAAGTGTTTGGAATGACATCAACAAATTTTGCACAGATTTCAAATTGTCTTTTGATGATATCATACATTTCAAGATCATTTATTAAGATCTGAAATCTGGTATGAATATCAGTTAATGACTCATTTTGACCAGCAGAGAAGTTCTCATAATTTCTTATGAGATTCTTCTTCTTTTGGGATTGTACTAAACATACACCATCATATTGGTCAGTTAGCATATCTCATATGGCTTTAGCAGTTTTACAGCCAGATATCTTAGCAAAGATAGGATCAGTAACTGCATTGCCCAGAATAGATTTGGCCTTAAAGTCTAATGCATATAGTTGCCTGTCCAGATCAGTCCAGGTATTTTTGGCAGTCTCAACCAATTTTTCAGGTGTCACAATAATACCATTTGCATCTAAAGTTGCAGAAACTATTCTGCCGGGAATAATGGGTCCTTCCTAAATGACTCTAAGCATTTCATCATGAATGCTAGCAAGAAACCATTCAGCTTTCAATTTCCAGTGGGTAAAATTTACACCATTGAAGATTGGAATTCCTTTCCCAGCCATAGCAATAGAAGAAGTCATTTTTCAAAGAAGAAAATGTAGAGAAAATGGGTTTTGAAGATAGTTTGATAAAACTGGGTTCCTTTTGATCGTTAAAGATATAATTAATAATTAAATCTTTATTTGCTCTGATACCAGTTGTTAGGTCTTAAAAGTCTCAAAAACTTAAATTCATATTAAATAACAAGTATTTAATATATTAGTTTATATCTAAGTTATATCAAACAGATTAACTAATCAAGGTGGAAAACAAGATTAATTAAAGCACCAAATATATTATGAATTAAAGTTTTATTCACAATAAATGGTTTGTCTTACAAAGAAGACAGAGTATTCAAACACACACAGATTGTTTGAATATGATCCAAGTAGTATACTATGATACAATTATCACTACAAACTTAACAGTAAGTGTGGCAATGCTTTTAGCCTAAGCTTAAAGGTCTTGTACACTATTTTTCTTGGATACCTCTTTGTGGTGCTTTTGAGCTGCTATTTATAGAGTTGAGTATCAACTCTATATTAACCAGCTCAGTTAGTTGTCCAAGGGATAACAACTACATCTTGGGCAACTTTGTACTCTTTCCTTTTTTGCTTTTCTTGGAAATAGAAAAAGCAAAAGGTAAAAGGTTTCTTTGCTGAGAAGAAAACCTTTCTTCAATGTTTGACCTTACTCAAACATCTCTTCAGTTGTACCGTAGCCTAGGGAACGAAGAACTTCTTTTGTACGATTGTACTTTTGTTCTTCAATCTGTGCTCTTCAGTCTGTGATCTTCAATCTGTGATCATCAGTCTGTGATCTTCAGTCTGTGAAGCCTTCTGTCTTCAATCTTCATTCTTCAGATGATGAATTCATAAGTCTTCTAATTGAGCACGACTTTCAGTCTGTGACAATTCTTAAGTCTGTGAAGTACAGACTCGGAAACACAGACTCAGGAAATCACTAAGTTTTTCCCGAATACAACTGAGTTAGATTTTGACTCCTCAGATTTATAACTTGGGTTTGATCATTGTTTTTCCCAACAAGGTCATTCGATGTAACTTTATGTGATGATTCCTGATTAGTCGCGCCCTGACCCGACTTCCGTTGCACACTAAATTTGGGGGTGCGACAATTTTGTTACTATTGTTGTTGTTTGTATTTTTCATTACTTACTAAGCATTTAGTTTATCCCATTGTTGTTGATGTTGTTTTATAGGTCCAAGCGGGTCACGGGGTAATTTGGGTAAAGAGCCGAAGGTCGATTAGTGGTGGGACTTGCTATTGTGATAGTAAGTTAATCCCTTTTGTTAAATCATGCTCATGATACATATTGAAGTCCCATTTTGTGAAAACAAATGATCATTTGAGTATGATCATATTTTGTTGTTGAAACTTGACCCATTGTTGATATTGTGAGTTAAATGAGTTTGATGTAATTCGGGTCGAGTAAATGTTTGTATATGTTTGATGAGTTTAAGTGTTGGAGATTTGGTTGATTTTGGTAGTGGTTAATTTGTTAAAAAGTGTGATGCTTGATTGTAAGGAAATAGTGTCTTGAGTGTGGTCAAAATTGTTGTCAAAACTTGAGATTTGTAATTAGTTTTAAAATCTGAAATTTTTTTGTTGCTGCAGGGTGAGGACTCGGTGGGTAGACCTTTGAAAATTTACTCAGAAAATGAGTGTGTGATGGGTACCCGGTGGGTACTCCAGGTTCCTGGTGGGTAGTCAGCAGGTACCCACTGGGTACCCTATTGGGTACTCAACAGATTTTGCAATTTTTACTTTTGAGGTTCTATATTGTTTATACAATTAATGTGTCGAGTCTATAAGTACATAATCGAGTCGTGAGACTTTAATAAGGGTGGTTTAAATGTATAAAAAAATCTAAGACTTTTCATGTTTATACTTATAAGGTTTTGTATGTTTGTGTAGAACAAGGGTTATTGTCGAGCCTTGCACCGGGCATAATCTGGCAAGTACCAACACATTCAACTTTAATTTATACTCCGTACATGATTATAGATTATAGTAAAAAATTATATATATTACTTAAAAGTCACAATAATAATAATGATAATAATAATAATAATGATAATAATAATAATAAATTAATAATAATAATAATACATAATAGTTGTAGTTATGATATATTTATTGTAACTAATATTGGAGTAACAAGGACACAAAAACATCAATATTATTTTACATTTTACAACCAATATTGTGCAGTGAGCGTTGAAGTACTAATCTTTTGTAGCGGTACATTTGGAATTTTGTGAGTACTAAAGTCAGACAAACAACCAATAACATCAATAAAGTTGTATGCAATGACAAAAGAGACGTCCACACCAAATACCCACCACGAAACCTCACACGACGACACAAACAGTTATGTAACTGCATGGTCATTCATCTTTTTACAACGTACAACTGAATGTTCCACATATGTATATACGAAATATAATGTGATAACTAAAATTGATGACAATATTAGTAATGTTGAACTAAACTTAAAATTAGGTCCATCTTTAACATTGATAACAATTGAAGTGTTAATAATAATAATTATAATGTAAAATTTTAAATAATAATGATAATAATATAATAATGATATTTGGCTTTTCTCGTGGAACTCATTAAATGCGACGATATTTGGTTGACTAGGTGATATCGATAGCAATGAGCTTATACGTGATTATGAAAGAGGGGATAAAGAAAGACAAAACGTACTTTTAGTAGAAGTGGGTGTTTGGGATTGATTATTTATAAGAGTATTTTCAGTGCATTGAATTCTTTAAAGTTTAAAACATTGCCACATCAGCATTTCTTCTTTTAACATATAAGCTCTACAGTGTATTGAATTTTACAAATTTTTTGCAATGCCACATCAACGTACTTTATTACTTATATATGTATGTGTATTTAAATAAATTAGAACATTAGTAGAAACTAGAGATGCATGTTATAAAAGTAAATAAAAAAACTAAACAAATTGTGATTTCTTTGATAAAATTATTTAACTTATTAAATGTGATAATTAAATTCTAGAATAAAATTCCATTATGTTGAAAAATAAAGTAAAACACAAATTAAATGGAATTTTGGTTGGATAAAATGAAAGGAATTTAAATGTTGGGACCCTTTCATTGTGTATTTCTCATCAAGGCAGTCTTCAACTCATTTTACACGCCTAACACCTACAGTGCAGATCTGGTCGCCACCTCACCGCTCAACTCTACTTTGCATGATGCCACAAACATTGCGTTGTGGATGCTCTAAGTACTTATGTGCTTAAAAAATAAGTAAGTGGTAGAATGTTTATTTTTAAGTGCTTATGTCCGAGCTCGATTCGTCAGCTTTGTTCGTGTCTTCGGCCTCGTCTTCGTCTTCGTCCAAGTCTTGTCCTCCATACATGTCTTGATATTGTTCCACCACTTCTTTTCGAGTCGTTTTGATTATTATGAGTTCCTTTTTTGAGGCAAACTTTGAATTTTTTTTACAAAGAAAGTTCAACGCCTTATAAGCCGTTTTTTCCATATTGTTCTCGGTAATTGTTGTTATTGCTTTTTGTGACATTAAGGAGGTATTCTTAACTGCGGAAAAGATTTCAAGTTTTTCGGAATGTATACTACTTCTTGAAGAGGAACCAGCATCCGATGAAGCCGAACTTTTGGCCGACTTTCGCCCCGGTAGACGGCGTATTAGGTCGTCTCGGAACAACATTCTCATATTTGCGTCAAGAGACAAAGGCATCGAGAAGTTGTTCGCATGAAGATCGGTGGCTTCGGGTTCGGGTTGGAATGGACATTTGTTGCCCATTACGCCTGATTCGGCAAACAATTTTGAGTAATATTTTATTATATCCCAACATGACTCGTAAATGAATCTTACAGTTGTCCATTGTTGCTTAAAACCTTTTTGGGTCGCATTTAAAACTTCTTCGTCTCCAGCACCGCTTTGAGGGCAAATATCGGAAAAAATTGTATATGCCTTGGAATACTTTTGTGTCGTGAAAAATTTTATTCCATTTTTCCGTGAGTGAATTAAGGTTACGTCTAACCCTTGCAACGGAATTGTAACCCGAGTGGACTTTATTTCAAAAACTCTGGTATGATTGAGAGTTTCCTTGAACGTCATTTTCGGAACAATGTATCCACCGTTCCACTGATATTCTTGCATCATTGTTGCTCCACCTAATTTGAACCATTTTACCCTAAATGTTGGGTTTCGGATACGGAGAAGTTAGCGGATTGAAAGTTCGGGTATGGTGAATAATGTGAAAATCCAAAGTTCGGGTTCGGATTGGATGTGAATCCGCTATATTGTGTGGATGGTGAAAATTGTGAGTTTGGTGACCATTGTTGGCTTTGCGAAAATTGTGGGCTTTTACCACCCTTGATATTAGTAGTTGTTTCGAGGGTCGTCGGGTGAAAGTTGGTAAAGATTTGCAATTGGTGCGAAACTAGCAAATCCCGTAGGTTGAGACGGGGATGCGTAGTTTGATTGAGCGGAGAATGATCCCGTAGGCGGAGGTTGGTTTGTTATCGGATTATTTAACAAATTTTGCCACATATCTTTTTCAATATTTTGTTGTTCATTTTTTTGGATTTGGATTTGGATTTGATATTTTTAGACATAGTGTAGTGTATGAATTGTAGTGTTTTTGTGTTTGAAATGGAGGTGTATGAAATGTGTAAAAGTTGTGTGAATTGTAGTATATGAAAATGTTGAAAGTAGTGAGAATTGTAGTGTGTGGAATGTGTAAAAGATATAAGAATTATAGTGTGAATAATGGTAAAAGATAGTGTTTATTTATAGTGGAAAAGTAGTATTTAAAAAAAACGGATAAACTAGCCGTTAATTTTAAATTTTAAATTTTTTTTGTTTAGTTCTCAAACGGCTACACATGCGGACCCACAAACAAACGAACAAGCGTCAGATAACCAGCGGACCGAACCGGTGGCTCCGTGCCATCGGTGTCAATTCCGTCGGTTGAAACCAAAAACGCTCCCTGTCATAATTATGAAGCTTTAATTAAGAAGTCAATTTCAGAAATATAAGAACTCTAATTTTGAGTTAAAACTAGATTTTTCATGCCCGTGCAATGCACGGGTCTTAAACTTTATCGATTTACTGAAGGTGTAAGTATTTTATTAAGAAACATCTAAGATAAAAATGCCTGACAATTCAATCTTTTTTATATATATCATATGTAGTTACATCATACATATGATATTTGACACCTTAATATTCTAAAAGTTAAGTAAAAAGAATACTTACTGCAAAATATGTCTAATTGTAGTCATGAAATAAAACTTATATCTATTTCCCTTCTTTACCTACATGAATTACAACCAAAAAATCACGTATCAATTGCCTCATCTCTCACTCTTTCATTAGAGATATCTCATCCGTTCGAGAAAACCGCTTATTTCCTCCTCTCATTACTAACCATCTCCCATTGCTTTAACTGCTTCTTGGCATCACGATGTTGAGACTATTAATATATTGTCTTGGATTCTTGTTGATCTCCATGTAAACTTATATTGCAATTTTCTTCTATTTTAGATTTTTATTTTCGCAAGGTTTAAAATTAAATTATAAAAATATCAATACATAGCAAATAAGAACAATACATTTATGAACATAAAACTATATCTTTCACTACTAAAGAGATTTTTTCATTTTGAAAGTTAATGATAACACATCTCTCGTTTTGCTTTTATTATTTTTTTTCTTTTACATTTCATCTAATCAATCTTTATTCATCTTGAGAATCAAATACATAGACATACACATGCTTCACTCATTCTTGACGGATAGAGGATACATCATATTCTTTGAATCAACGAACTAATCAGTTGAAACGTTGCATGACACATAAATATATGGTCAATTAGAGACATTGACACAATATACACACACTAAACTAATAAGTAAAGTCAATGCTAAATATCTATTTCTCAATTATTAAATTATGTACTACCGCTTATTGTTCTAGATATGACACCCTTTGTTACATCCCATGGAAACTTTCGAATTGTCATCACTTTCCTTAGCCAAGGCATATGTCCTCCTGTTAGCAATTGAACAATTAATAGTTTAGAATCAGACTTAAAATAGCAATTACTTTATTATGAGAAAGCAGAGTATTTGATAAATAAATAAAGTGGTTAATATGTTTTTTTACGATATGTGCCTTTATTCAATTATAAATTAAAGACGGTAAAATTTTTAGACAAACCATTGATAAATAAATATGGCTAGTAAAAGGTTTATAAAAGTTTATTTGGTGACAAATTTTCCTCTCTCAATAGAGTTGGAAAATAAATTATCCATTTGTACATGAGCCTTTTAATATGAGTAAAATGATGACAATTAACTCTACAATTTATTACCTTTGTTTATCATGATTAAACTCAAAAAATATAGTATTATATTATAGATTATTCTTCATGTTTTAAAATTCTTTTTGTTTTATAAAAATTATAGTCAAGTTATATTAAACAAAGGACTTTTTTTCAATTCTTTTTACCAACATTTATCATAAGGGTTAGTCATGATAATTAAACAAAGAGCTCAAAAGTTTTTATCTTTTTATCATCATTTATATAACGGTTAATCATCACAATTAAACAAAGGGCTCTCATTTTTTTTTTAATCTTTTATCAACACTTATTGTAAGGGTTAATCATTATAATTAAACTAAGGATTCAAAATTTATAGTATTGTAGATGATAAATATTTTCTCTTTTCTTTATCGGTTTCTTCATTTTAATATAAGTTATAATCACATTTTGTTATATTTTAACTTTTTTCAATTTATAATTTTATTTTAAATTAATAATCTTATCTTGTAAAAATACCTGATAATAATAACTTTTTATATTTTTAGATTTCATATTAATAATTTTATCTTTTAAAAATACATAATAATAACAGTTTTTTATATTAAACTTCTTTTTATATATTGTAGTAATAGTAATAAAAGTAGTAGTAGTTATATCTTATAAGAGTTTATCACATGGTAAATTGTTATGAGTTGAAATAGTAGTAGTGAGTTGGAATAGGTTAGTAATAGTAGAGTTGTAATTGTTAGATAGGTAATTTGAAAGTTGATTTTTATATTTAGAAACATTTTGATTATGGAATATCCAACAAGTATTTGAGAGATATGGAAGTAATTTCACATCTTGATATTTATGGCATTAAGCAAAAGAGCTAAACATTATTTATTTAAGAATTGAAAGGCATCTTGAAACATTAATTATAACATATTAACATAGTTTTTTATTGTATTAGAAGTTTAAGATAAGATAATATTGTAGTATGAAAAGGTATAGTTATTAGAGTGAATATGGTTTTGTTTGTCTTTATAAGAAGGGCTAAACTGGACAACTACTAAACATAAGGGGCTTTACGGAAATAAAATGTACAATGTAAGCTGGTCATCTTCCTTCTTCCCTGTCACTCCACTAAATCCCACCATTAAAATCAAACTTGAGCTTTCGTTGAGAGGCATATAACCCCTCCCTACGCCATAAAGATCCGCCCACAGAATATTTACAACTTGAAAATATGGCCATATGGGCTAAGATGGTCAAGGACCAATGACGTTGACCTTACATGCACATGCACATAACTCACTCGGTCGTGTCTCTTTATAACATATGGGCTACGATATAATGTGCGAACGTTTTGGTTTTGTTTAGACAAGTAACGACAGGTGTCCCCAAATGACGACGTGTCTCTTTATAGCAATACTACCCACGTGTGTTGAGTCCAAATAAGCGATGTTGTTTGTCTTTGTGATCATATATATATCCGTATACGAAATCTTGATTGTCACCAGATTCTCGATCGATCGATTCCTTAATTTGTTGTTGTTGTTGATCGACGATGTGGTCGTTTTGTTTGGCGCGGGCCCCAGCCTACAAGATGATGATTCACCATTTTGGTCGCTACATATATATATAACCGTCACCTTATGTTGCTGATATAACTTGAAAATCAGCCTTAGCTGTGTACTACTATTATTATTATTATTACTATGGGTTTAACATGACTACAAGTTCATGTACCTTCATTGACTACAAAAATATCATAAAGATCACGAATTTAGACTATAAAAAATTAATTATATCAAATTAGTAGAAAGGATAAGTTTCAATTTTCACTAAAAGTTGGACTATACATAAGATTTTGATGGCAGGAGCCGGTATCTTTCAAAAAAGTCAAACTGATATTTAAAGTTAGTTTTCTAAGCAAGAATATTGTAGGGAATGGACTACAATTACATGTAACTAATATATTCCCTTAATAATTAGGGTGGACATTGGATTTATTATTGTCCGGTACAAATATTAAGGAAAAATCAGCTACCCATTATCAAAAAATGTTACAAACAATTAAAGAAATAAAATCGTTAAAGAAACGCCCTCCATGTTCGCAACTGCTCGGCTGCAAACACGATACCCGAGTTGCAAGTTATGTGTGCAAGGTTGTGAGTTGTTGATGGCCTGGTTGCGAGCTCCAGAGTCGATCGTCTGTCGTGAACTTCGACTTTAATTTCGTAGACTCTTTTTCCTTTTCCTTTTCCATATATATATTTTGATTTGATTTTGATATTAAACATTTTGAAAAATGAAAATATTATTAAATGTTCAAAACGTAATATGTATTTTTAACACGTTAAATTCTAATCCTAAAAAGTTCTCGGATATAATTGACAGCATAAAGAAATTAAACATGTCAATAGAGTTGTAAATTTTTAATTTTATTAAAAAACATATTTAAGAATTCATTTTTTATTTTTAAAAACTCATGTTCTGTAAACTTAGGTAGAAGTTAAAATTTAAGGGTTTGGAATATATCTCCAAAAGCTGACAAAACCACCTACAGCTGTTCGCTAACACATTCGTTTCGTCCGTGATATAATTTTCAAGCCTCGTAACTCGTAACTCTTACCTCTTGGTGATGTAAAATACCAAATGAGTTTGGTCGATTATAACACAATAACCCGAGAGACTACCACGTACCCGGACAAAAACCCGCACCACACAACCCGGCCAACTTTAGACTCCAAAACTCACAACTCACAACCCAGTGCTCGACGCCTATTCTTCGGTCATGTAGTCGGAACTCACAACTTGCAACCTGACCCCGAGCTTGCAACTAGGCATTACTTTATAACACTTGCGCTGTTTCTGGAGAAAGATTTTAACAACCTTCAAAAATGGCCAACTTATTTGATAACACGTACTTACTGTAGTTTTTTCATTACCATACTACCTAACCACTTAGCTATTGGTCCATGGATTTTACACCCATTCAATTCATCGTATAGTAATTAATATATTTATGATTATTTATTATTTATTATATTGTTGATAATAAATGTTTATATTTGGGCCAAGAAACCACAACTTGAGATGCCAGTCACGAGGTACACTGAATTTTCGTTCATATATATCTGCTCTATGGGTCAAAGATAATTATATCCATTGAACTAACTGTTCATGCATCCTGCAGATGGATTAAACTCATACCCTTATATGATATTAAAACATCCAAATGGATGTACGTACGTATGTTGGAAATGGAAGAAATTAGGACGACACGATCACATGTCTATAACATAACATGTACATGCTAAATGATCAATCGACCTACAAATTAATTTCTGACACGAAATAAATCATCATTTTACCATATTTATATCCCATCACAATGTACGTACGTGTTATATATATATATATATATATATATATATATATATATATATATATATATATATACACTTTGGATCAAATAAGAATATTTTAAAAATAAAAACGGTTAATAACGCTTCAAATGCAATCTGTGCTAGGAACTGATTCTTATATTTATCTACTAGACCACATGTATCAAATGCACCATAATTAAACGGCTTATTTACTACTCCTTCAAAAATTACAAAAGGTGTATAGTTACAATAACAACACTGATATCGTCGATCATTAACTTTTTGCAAAAAAAAATTCGTATTTGGTATCCATCATGCATGCATCCAGCTTCATTCTTAATTAATACATCGCTTCACGGGTTCATTCATAATAAAAATCAATAATACTCTGCTAGGTGTTCGTCGATTAGGTATGATTAATTAAGTAGTGTGGTCATTATATTGTACGTTGTTAATCCAACTTATACGCTTGTTAAGTCATCTCAAGCGCTCCTTTTAGATAAACTTAACGAACAATAGAATACATATGTGAACGTCATGGAACAAAAGAACGAGACATTTGAACCAATTGTGCTTAACTTCAAATTTGATTAGAATCAAATTCAATTTAAAACAATCAAGTACTCTCTAACCAATACTATATTACGTTAGTTAACGATAAGTAAAGAATGTGTATGTTTTCATAAGTATACATAGGAGATTGATTAAACTACGAACAAAGATGGTGTTTACAAAGATGGTGTTTGGAATAGCGTTGTAATTAAATGATTGCGGGAATTGAAACAATCAGTTTGGATAAGTTACCTTTCAAACTGATTGTTGTACTCTAGCTACCAATCAGTTTCATGCTAAAGCTTCAAAATTAATTATCTTAAAAGACACAATGATCATATATTCATGTGAACTCGTTAAGAAGAGATATGTATAAAAAGTAAGCTAATAAGATCGCTATACGCCTATACTTATCAGTAAAATTCAAATTGAAACCCAAAAACATTGCGACCGGCCACTTATCGGATCCAAGCGGTAGTTGTTTATATACATTTTCGCCCAAACTTTTAGTAATAACGTGCGTTTAAACTTTACAGCATTAATTTACAACCTAAATAAAAAAAAATCATTATATAAAAACGGCCAAACACGAGTCCCTTTTCACGCAAATTTAGGTCCATGATAATTAGGCCCAACTTAAGTTTCATTATTGTAATACTTGTCAATATCACATTTTTATGAGAGCCCCGTGCCCCTGTCCCTACGTACACATACCGGTAGAGGTGTTATTCGGACGGATTATTTGGTTTTCGGATTATTCGGTTTTCGGATTATTCGATTCGGATTAATCGGATTTTGGACAATCTCAAGCTAATCCTTAATCCAATCCTAATAAGAAACGGATTAATCAGTTACAGGTTAAACGGTTTCGGATTAGTGCTCGGATTAAACGGTTTCATCCGAATTAGCTAAAGTTGGGGTGTGATATCATTTAAGACTAAATTGAACAAATTTTTTACGTTTAAATCAATTTTATAAATAACATAGATGTAATAATAGATCATAATATGAGATCTAAATTCAAATTTCAACTTCCATCGCCTCCAATCTAATCCAAAAGAAGAGTCCCGAAAATTATTTAATATTCTTTTCTTGAAATTCGTAGCATTCAAAGGTCAAACCCTCATTCTTCAAAAATAATAATTTAAGATTTTATTTGTAATTAATTCTTATATGATAAAGATTAATATATTATTAAAAATATATTATTTAATTACTTAATCGTAATTCGGATTATTCGGATATATTCAAACATTTTACTTCTGATCCTTTATCTTATCCGTGTAATCCATTTAAGTAATCCGTAATCCGTCTAAAAACAATTTGTAATCCGAATAATCATGTCCATTTAACCTAAACCGAATTTGAATCGGATGGATTATTCGGATTCGGATAAAAGTGACACCCCTAGATACCAGCATACCGCTACATTAAAGTTGACAATTTTAAACATTGAAAAACAGGAAATTACCTAAAAATCAGTTTATGGTAGGAAATAAACTAGACAATTTTAAACATTATTAATATTGATACACTAATTAAGTATTAAGTATAGTTTATGGTAGAATAATGACAAGTCTCATCAATTACCTAAAATAACCCAAGGTTTGGACGACAATATTGATGTATGGTCAATTTGTGTTATGTTACAGTGAACATTCGTAATCCATACACCATAACAAAGTTCAATAGATTTACTCATTATCATTTCAACTCCTATACAACTTATAACTCTTCAACATCCATACTCTATACTCTATACAATTTAAAGAGAGTTCAATAGATTTATACTAGTTTTCTTCATTAAATGCATTATGTGACCCCACTAAGTAGTTCAATGATTGCTTGATGACTATTAGACCACTTCCTATAATGACACGAAGAACTGGAGAATTAAACTTTCAGCTCAGTGTCACGTTAGTAAGTTTTCAGAAACACCCACTTCATATCATGACATAAAGAACTGAACTTTTTAAAGCCCCACCACTTAATTTAATTTTTCTGTTTTCAATTAACACAAATACATTTATATTTTTTAAACAAAAATTTTAAAATCCATTCATTATTTTAAAATCGAATTGATAAATGGCACAATTATTTTCACACTTCATTGAATCGATGACTTATCTCATCTTAGGTCAAACTAGTAGCTTTCAACCTCTAAAATCAAGTATTGTTTTTTCTAGAATAGTTTTAATTGTAAATTGGAATTTACAATTTGGTCGGGACACACATGTTCAAGTAAAAGACAATTCCGTTGTTTTTTCCTAATTAGGGTTTTCAAGAAAACAATATGGATAGATTTCAGTTTTCAGAAAAACTTTCAAAATAGTTGTTTTCTGGATTTTTATCATCTTTTTATTAGTTGGATTTTGTTTGACTAGTTTTTGTATCAATTACAGTTTCGATGATGGGAAATCAATGTTCATCAGGAGATCTATCGGAAGCCGAACAAAGGCGAGTCAGAGGTGTTGTTAGACCCAAAAAGAACAAGATCATGAGCAAGTTAATCTCAAAATTGAGTTAAAAAACAATTAACCGTTGTTATTGCGACATCAAAATCCTCCCAACGAGATATGTAGGAACCCCTACGGTTCGTTGAGTGCTTTAGTTGCATCTAAAACTTCTCTACTATGCCAAAGGCGTAGTAGGGAAGTTTTCCTGTCCGAATATGGTGACAATATGCCAAAAAATGAAAGGTCATTCGGTAAACTTTCTCTCGCTGAACGTACAAAATTTTCCTCCATCTACAAATTCGATACTTTCTATCAAAATTCTGGCTACCGAAAAATAAGTTATTCTTTCCTATTTGCTTATGAAATATTATCTTTAAAGTGGAATTGCCTGTAATTCAATATATAGCTCAATACGTAATAATAAGATTAATTGTTAATGAACTTTTTATATTTACGAAACTACATATACATATTAATAAGATATATAAGATATTAGTGAATCAATATAGCTTAGTACGCAAATTAAGTAAGGACATATGATCGAGTTTTCAAGTAAGAAATGAATATATATTATTTATGATAAAAATATTTGATAAAAATATTTTCGGATGAATAATAACTTGTTTTTCTATTTGCTCTCTGAATCTTTGATGATAAACTAATAGAGTGGGTGGAAAGATGATACTCATGAAAAAGGGAATGAACAATGAAGATAACGACAAAATGATGGGGGTTAAGATGAGATATTATATTAGGAAATCAATTATTTGAACGGATAAATAAACATGATTCGGTAGTTGAACGGATAATCAATTATTGCTACAAATTAAATCTTGTTTAATATAATAAAACTTCACCCAGTTTAAATCTCTTGTTACATATTTGAATGAGAACGATGAGACAAAACTATTAATTAAGAAGGCGTTTAAAACCCCTTGGTATTAAAAAAAATTGCTTGTATTTGTTGGGATCGACCCTGATTTCATACTGCTCGTTGGGATCGATTCCCATCATAATAAATCACATAACTTTTGTATAAGTCAATAATAAAATGTACAAAATAGAAAAACGCATAACGCACGATATTTTACGTGAAAAACCTCTCAAGCGAGAGTAAAAACCACGGGATCAACGACCACTTAAATTCCACTATAATACGAACGATATTACAAGAAATGACGCTCATCTCAACACTCTTGAATACCATCACATATTCTCACACCACTCTCAACGGTAGATTACAATAACGAAATTCACGTCGTCGTTATTGAATTACCGAAACCACTACACTGGACGGAAGTAGATGACTCTCATAAACTCTCTCTTTTTCTTCTCACCTCCTCACCTAAACCCTAAAAATCAACTCCTATATCTATTGGCAAAATCTCAACTTTTCTCCAAGTTAATTTGCTCCGCAAGACTCACAATTAATTTGAAAACTTACCAAATTCATTCAACTCAATTTTAGGTAATAGAATCAAACCCCAATAAATCATCCCGTGATCATAATTTCCTAAATCTTATATTCTATGATGTGGATTTCATCTTCAATGATAATGAGTGTGATCTTCATCTTGATACCCCCGACTTTCTCTCTACCAGGACACGCTGCCAAACAACCTCGTTGTTAGGAAGACTTTTGACACAATGAACCCTCGCGATCAACCTACTCCACAGAGTCTCATCACCTTTGAACCTCACATCATCCACATCACCTCTTTAACATCACTAATCACCACGATCGTTTTCCTCAAAAACGAAAGTTCACTCCAAATTCAACCCTACAATCACATTATATTTCAACCGCAACTTCGAACACATGTATCTCCCACTTGGATGTTCTGATCACTACCAAATTCGGTCACAAGGTGGATCTATATGTCTTGAACCCCCGTTGAAAAATTAAGACGATCCAACGGTTAACAATCTCGCAATACTCGTTTTCCCACAGCTGCGCAAAAACCACACGAATTTTATGCAACAAATTTGACAATTGACATCTCAGCACAGAAACAACCGATTGAAAATCGCAACGGTCAGATCACAGAATAAACTCTTACGAACAAGTTCAAATTTCACAACGATCCGACGGTTAACGAACTTACACCGTCAATTCCCCCGTCGTTGCGCAGAATATCACAAAGTGCACTATGTTTCTTCTCGTATTGACTTCCTCCCGGTTATGTGATTTTTCTACACGAACCTCGCTCTGATACCAGTTGTTGGGATCGACCCCGATCTCATACCGCTCGTTGGGATCGATCCCCATCAAAATAAATCACATAACTTTGTATAAATCAATAATAAAATGCACAAAACAGAAAAACGCATAACGCATGATATTTTGCGTAGAAAACCTCTCAAGCGAGAGTAAAAACCATGGGACCAGCGGCCACTTAAAATTCCACTATAATACGAACGATATTACAAGAATGGACGCTCCTCTCAACACTCTTGAATAACATCACATTTCTCACACCACTCTTAATGGTAGATTACAATAACAGAATTCGCGCCATTGTTATTGAATCACCGAAATCACCACACGGGACGGAGAGAGACGACTCTCATAAACTCTCTTTTTTCTACTCACCTCCTCACTTAAACTCTAAAAATCAACTCCTATATTTATAAGTAAAATTTCAATTTTTCTCCAAATTAATTTGCTCCGCAAGACTCACAATTAATTTAAAAACTTGTCAAATTCATTCAACTCAATTTTAAGTAATAGAATCAAACCCCAATAATATTTTTCCTCATTCCATTATACATGCAAAACATTGTGTATATAGGAATCATAAAACCCTAACCTACGTAATGGACTGAGTTACACCAGAACCTACTATACTATACAATTTAGTTTAATAAACAGCCGCCTTCAGGGGCGGATCCAGTTGGGATCACGGGCCCTAATCACCTTGCCCCGATACTTATTAATTTATTAAGTTTTAATGTTAAGTTCAGTCTAAAATCTCAATGGGTCTCTTCCTTTCATCTAGTTTAACATTTTATCTTCTTTTTATTTAATTTATTTATGGCTTTTTCAATTCAAATTGGATATTGAACTTCAACCATTTCTCTATTTTATTTTGTTTGTATGAGTAATAAATAAGCTAAGAGTATATATAAGTGCATAATGATTTTATATTTCAATGATAATACATCTATGTATACGATATACGATTATATAATAAGAATTATAGTTTTAATTTTAACCATAAAATATTTTAATTACATATAAAGCATCTCCATCATTATCTTAAAATTAGACTCAACCATGTTTAATGACTAAATTGCCCTTCAAAATGCATTAATAATTTCAATCTTTCCGAATTAACCATTGATTTATAATAGTTATAAACCTCTCATTTTAAACTTTTTATACTAACATATTATTTCAATGGATGTTTTACAAAATATATAAAAACTGAATAATTCATTAGACCTGTAAAAATTTTAAATCGAAATTTTCACAAACGTGTGCATTTATTCATCACCGCCGCTATGCGCTAGTACATTGCTAGTTAAAATACAATATATAACCCATTTGTGTGGAGGAACATAATAAATTACCCCATTTCTATAGGTTTTTGGCTTGTTTTACAAAAAATTTTACATACACTAGGTTTAATTTTTAGTTTGGTATTAAGAAAATTTTATACTAATATTTTTTGTCCCCTGAATTTCTGAATCCGCCATTGTCCGCCTTGTTGATTGACTCTCTCCACATGTAAGGCCGTTGCCACTTAGCGCTCTTAGCCTCTCTCGATTTTATTCTCTTGTAAAGCCTATGTTATTGCAATTCTTTAAACCCTTTAAAATTTGTAAACTTGTATTTAGGATTTATAGGTAGTTACAGATTGGAGTATCCTTCTTTATATTATTGCATTTTGAAAATAACATCAAGGTACATAATTTCATAGTAGTCACTAAACTTATTTCAAAATTGAGAAATGATTCTAAGCAAAAATAGAAGAAACAAATTAAAAGGAAACACGCAAAATGAGTAAATAATCCAACCCAAAAAACTTGTACGAGATAAAACCGAACAATTAATTTTTTTATTAAATTTATGCACAATAGAAAATTTTAGATCCGTCACTGTTAGGCGTGAATCTAATCTAGCTATGTGGTTGTTTTCATTCATAAGCATATTTACGAAGTAATGCTATATAGACCTAAAAAATGTGAATCAATGAACCAGTCCGATTCAATGTATGTCGAACATAAAGTTCGAAATATCAACATGACATGTTGATTCAAGATACGTACATACATATATTAAGTACGCATTTGAGTAGTCAAAACGACATTTAGGTCACAACTTCGTATTTTCTGTTCAACACGTCACAATCTTACACATATAAAAGATAAGGAACCATATTTCGTGTAACAAAGTTACGATATTAAATCCTGTAATTAATAGAGTTGTTGATTTGGAGGGTGGCATCAAAAATTTGACTTTCATATGCATGTTAGTATTAATTATCAGTTCACCAACTTGGAAAAACCATTAACATAAATCAAATTAGTACAGTTATACTTAGACTTAAAATCATAGCCGAATTGTGAAATTAGTACAGTTATACTTAGACTTAAGGTGAGGTTCAAATGAGATGAAAATTTGTATGAGAATGGGGGAATGAATCTCAGCCACTTATTTTCATCAAATACCTATTTCCCTATCTTTTTAAAAACTAAAGATCTCACAAACGACAAGTCGAAAAATTATGAAAATTACACCATAAAATTCAGCGTTTTCTCCTCTTTGATTTAAGATGTCACAAGCTACACTTTCGACGAGTTTTTATTTAATTTTTTTTCATTTTTTGGTGGGTTTTACAAATTAGTAACACATGTGTTAGTGTTGCGTTTAGGGGTTAGGGTTTAGGGTTTAGGGTTTCGGGTTTAAACCCTAAACGCTAAACTTTAAACCTGACCTTTTATTTATCGAACATAAGAGTAAAAAAGCCCAAACCAAATTTCAACCCAACACTCTATTTCCTCCTTCCCCAATTATAATCTCTTGAGCAAACAACGTTCCACCAATCGGTTGGGTGAAGATTCACAGGATGTAACTTCACTCATTACATTTTCATTTGCGGTTGCATCTAGGTTGCATCTAGATTCTGATTTTGTTTTATCGAAATACAAAAAAGAAGATGCAAGTGTTGCTTCGAAAGATGACGAAGAAAAAGTAAATATCAAGTAAGTTAGAACAATAAAATGTGGGAATGATTAATTTTTTTATTTATTCATCTGTTATTTTTGTACTAATTGTTTTGATTTAAGAATTTTGATGTTCGTATTATTCAATATTTTCAATTGGTTTTGGGGTGAACTGTATCAAAGCGCCAAAAGCACACAGAGCCACGGATGCAGATTATTTTAAAAGGTGCATAATTGAATTTGCACTCTAATGAATTAGTCGGAGAATATGATTTGCACTAATGAATCAGGTGCATAATCGAATTTACACCCAGAAATCAAGTGCAGAATTGAAATTGCACCCATGAATTAAGTGCATAATTCGATTTACACCCATGAATTAGGTGCAGAATTCGATTTGCACCTATGAATCAAGTGCAGAATGGACAAGTGTAGAATATGCACCTAATTGTTTAATATAATTTGTTTGATAAATTTAAGTGGAGGTCACAAGGAAAAAGCGTGCAAATTTGAAAACTGTGTGGTTTTCACAATTCTCATCAATCACCGGTTTTCACAGGATCTTCACTATATATATATATATATATATATATATATATATATATATATATATATATATATATATAAGAGTTTACAATAAAAAATTTATGTGAACTGAAAAAAATAAAAGTTTACAATACAAATTGAGATCGTTTTCACCGTTTTTATTTTAACTCCATGTTTTTACTAGAACTCAACCATATATATATATATAATATAGCCAAATGTTCAAATGAGAACCTCAAAAAGGTACAGAACTGCGAAATTTTGTAAATTATAGGGATTTTAACATGTTTAATGATTCAATCACATGTGAATATTGATTTAGATTAAGGTTAAAAATAAAATAGTTTCAGAAAAATCAAAATAACCTTTAAAATCAAATTTATATTTTTATTCACATGTGCACATTACATGTGTGCACATGTGAACACTTTATATATTTTATAGTTTCGTATTTTGTTGTGTTTATCTTTTGTTTGTCAATAATATGAACATTAAATAACATTTTTATGTAATTTATTACGTTTAAATATACAAAAACAATGTAATAAAAAGGTTCTTGTAATTCTGTACTTTTTGTGATTCTCGTTTTAACTTAACCCTCTATATATATATATATATATATATATATATATATATATATATATAAAAGTTCTCCATAATTAACTAAGACAGAAGGCATAATTTAAAAAAATAAAATAAAATAAAAGGTAGATTGCAACTTTTGTCCTTATTTATAGTTTTTCCAATTTAGCGATTTGCCCTTTACAAAACTTTTATTGCGTCATACGTCCCACAACTTTTTCACTTTCGCATTTTCATCCTTCTATCTATTTTCATTAAATTTCTTCGTTAAGTAATTAAAATGTTCAAAATGCCATTTTCTTTCTTCCTCGAACACATAACACCCAAGTATGAATGGACATTTCTATGTATAACTTTTGAGATAGATTTGTTAACATATATTCCGATTTATGTTAGAGAATCCTTTTTAAGATACTTATATAAATTTATTTGTGTAGTTTCATAATATAATAATAATAACAATAATAATAATAATAATAATATTTGGGCCATGCCGAAATCATGCACAATATTGGCACGCAATTCCATATCACACCTATGGCCCACTCCTCCCGCACCCTCCTCAGTCTTCACCTCCAATTGTTTTGACATACATTTGAAAATTAAATTATCATTTCACATTTTCAAACCATCACCGATCACGATCTAGCAGTTACACCGATTAGACCCTGAAAAGTTATTTATCTTCGTTCGTTTCGTTATATACGTTCGTTTAATTTTGTGAACGAACATGAACATATGTCTCGTTCGTTTATTTACGTTCGTAAACGTTCGATAACATGTTCGTGAACGTTCAAATAACATGTTCATTAGTTAACTAATAGTTCATTTAAATTAATACATATTTATATATCTTATTTTAATCTCATCTAAATTCTAAGAATAATAGTATTAAACATTTAGATACTTTCATTCTAAATATAATAGTATTATATATTAAGATATTATTTACCTTTCACATTTCCCTCCGACATTGAAAATTAGACATTATATTTTGATCTACTTGGATGTCTTATAAAACTTGTTAATATGTTAGTATTAAGCATTGCAATGTGATCATTTTGTAATGCCCAATATGCATCATAATTTTTCAAGTTATTCATCAACGAATGTTATGACTTAAAAATGAAATTAATCTGTGAATATATTCTTTAGAGCATCGATTATCATTACTATTTATCGGTAAAAATAATTTTTGTTGACATTTTAATTGGTAAAGGTAAGATGTTTCTTGACGAATAGTAACGTTTTCCCTTTCTCCAAAAAAGTGTTTCCCTCTTGAACGACCCCATATATATATATATATATATATATATATATATATATATATATATATGTAGGGTTGGGTTATGTGAAGCAAAAAAAATTTATCTCTTTATTTTCACATGATCCAAATTTTCTCTCTCTCTCTCTATATATATACATATATATATATATATATTTATTTATTTATATATATATATATATATATATATATATATATATATATTTATGAGAAAATTACACAAATCGTCTTTTAAGTTTTACCTTAAATTTTATTGGTAGTCATTTACAAAATTTAATTACACCAATGATTATTTCTTTTGAAACTTGTTACGCTAGCAGTTTTTTAGACTAACGATTGTTAACTCTTCGTTAAAAAGTACCAAGCGTGATATTCTTTTTTTATTCTTTTAATTTTTATGTAAAATATAAATTAGAAAAACTAAAATATATACATATACATTATTAGCTACAGTATACATCATTTTTATTTTTCCCACTGAAACATCAAATTTTTGATATTATAATTAATTTATATTAAACAGTGAGTTAATTAAAATAAAATAAAAAGGAAATTTAGGAGTAAAAATGACGTTACTGCGAGTCATCGATCGTCAAATTTCACTCCGATGGATAGAATTATAGAATATACGCAACACCGCCATAAAATCAGACGATAAGCATCACACATCCCTATGTTCAACATTTTCCTTTTCACACACTCTAAACTAATTATCAATTAAATTTAATTAAATACCTTTTCTTTCTCTTTCTATATATATATCAAGATCGCTGCGTATCGTTGCTTCTACTGTTAACAATTTTCATACGCTAAAGCAATCAACGAGAAACAAAAATGGAGAAAGCAATTGAGAGACAAAGAGTTCTTCTAGAGCACCTTCGTCCGTCTTCAACCTCTTCATCTTTAGAAAACCTCGATTCTTCAATCTCCGTAAGTTCAATATTACTTTCATTTTGTCAATTGCTGTTGTTTAACTCGATCGAAGCACAATTTTGAGTTATGTGGATGCATCTAATTGATCGTATGGAGTTGTTTAGAGCTTGAATTTTAATTTGCTATCAGCGTTAGGTTTGTGATCGTCGATCGTTTCTTCCTGTTTTCATTTGATGTTTATCTTTAGTTGACTTTTTAATTGAAACTTTGATCTGTGATTTGTGACCTAAAATTCTGTATCTAACACGGAAGATTGTTTAAAAGTATTAAATGAATTCCTGATTGATCGAACGCATTTATTTAGCTTTGTCCTGTTTACTTAGTTCGTACCAAGTACAAATACGTTTAGACATGAGGTATTTCTCATTATTGATTGAAAATAGCAAAAAGAAAATGGCTAAGTTTAGCTGAAATGAATATACAAAAAAAGGAATACTAGTTCTAGTAACACGAGGAAGGTTTTAAGAGGTAGTCTTAGGGGCATGTGGTATGAAAGTACGGTTTTCATGTTCCACAACCACATACAAAAAATATATGTTCGACTGTTTCTAGTTCTACCAGATTTATTTTGGCATCTGCAATTAGTTTGTGGTATAATTACTGTTGTTGCTGAGAGTATGACATGTTCATGTCTAAAGTTATGGGATTTCCTTTGTTATGTACATATTGCTACCAGAGTGTTGTCATGTTGGCCAGCTTTTCCTATATTCAATTCTAGCTCTTCCGCCCTAGTCGTTGCTTTTGTTTCTGTAATTTCGATATTGAATCGATCGGACATTTTTACTCTATGAATCATGTGATGTTTGATCTGTTGATATAGTGGTTGATGTTTTTTACTTTGAAACCAGGCATCAGTTTGCGCAGCCGGTGATAGTGCTGCTTATCAAAGGAGTTCTGTTTTTGGTGATGATGTAGTCATTGTAGCGTAAGTTATAGTTGTCGGATACTTCTCTTCCCTTACTTTCTATCATTGTCTGTATAAAATTTATTTGCTATACTTAAGTTTTTCATTGTAAATATCATGGACGCGCATTTGACTGCTTTAAAACTGAATCTTTCTCTTATCTTCTTTACCTTATTCTCGTAAATTATGCAGTGCCTACCGGTCTCCCCTTTGCAAATCAAAGAGGGGTGGGCTCAAGGATACCTTTCCTGATGATATACTTGCACCAGTTTTGAAGGTATGTCATGTTAACTTCTGTTTTAGTGGGCAATACGGTTCTTGGTTGAGTTCTGATGAAGTAGAAACTTGTACAACCTTCAACATTGTTTTCTGGTAATTGATCAGGCATTAATTGAGAAAACAAATCTAAATCCGGCTGAAGTTGGAGATATCGTTGTTGGATCAGTCTTGGGAGCAGGATCCCAAAGAGCAAGCGAATGTAGGATGGCTGCTTTCTATGCTGGATTTCCTGGTATGTCCTAGGACTCAAAAGAGTGCCTATCTCAATTGTTATAGTTCATACCTACTTATTATGATGATAGACTAATATATAGTTAACATGATTCTCAGAAACTGTGCCAGTTAGGACTGTTAATAGACAGTGTTCCTCGGGTCTTCAGGCAGTAGCTGATGTAGCTGCAGCTATTAAAGCTGGATTTTATGAGATTGGTGAGTTCTTCGTTTTAACTTCTCTTTCGGTTAGGCCTCACAAATTAATTTCATGGGTACAAAGCACCATCCGCTGCTTATTTACTGAATGAGTTCAATTGTACATGAATAGGTATCGGTGCTGGATTGGAATCTATGACCTCAAATCCTATGGCTTGGGAAGGATCAGTTAACCCAAAAGTACTGTCTATGTCTATATATAGATATGTGTGTGTGTGTGCGTGCGTGCGTGCGTGCGTTACCAGGTGATCGACTTTATCATCCTTTCTTTTACCAGGTGAAAACAATGGCACAAGCTCGGGATTGTCTTCTTCCAATGGGGATTACGTCAGAAAATGTTGCACAGAAGTTCAGTGTAACAAGGCAGGAACAAGATCAGGCTGCCGTAAGTTGAATTGATCTGCCAGGGAGTTTTTTCCTTCAAATGCCATCATCTAATGTATTTAATTTATTTGTATTGTATAGGTCGAGTCTCATAGAAAAGCTGCTGCTGCAACTGCTGCTGGAAAATTCAAGGACGAGATTATTCCAATTAAAACTAAGGTGAAGAGTTCTTCCTTCATAATTTCCAAATTTATATTAAATTTCATTTTTCTGCTTCCTTCTGATCTATACGTTCATTTGAGAAGATTGTTGATCCGAAAACTGGAGATGAAACACCTGTTACGATTTCCGTTGATGATGGGATCCGCCCGGGAACAAGTTTGGCAGACCTTGCAAAACTGAAGCCTGTATTTAAGAAAGATGGTTCAACAACTGCCGGTAAATAGCAACAAAAGATTCTGCCATTAGCATTCAAGTAGTGTTTTTGAGCACAGTATCTTATCGTATTTTATGCATTCTTCACAGGAACTTCCAGCCAGGTGAGTGACGGTGCTGGAGCTGTCCTCCTGATGAAGAGAAGTCTTGCTTTGAAGAAGGGATTACCTATTCTTGGTGTATTCAGGTATGCGATTACTTACACTTCCCAATTGGTTTTCTATTGTTTCAAAGTCTTTAAAGAACATAAAACAATGGAAATCTTATGCATATTCTTTCCTTTATCAGTTACATTTAGCTGCGTCTAACATTTTAAACCCATTGCAGGACTTTTGCTGCTGTTGGTGTACCCCCAGCTATTATGGGCATTGGCCCTGCTGTTGCAATTCCAGCTGCTGTCAAGGCTGCTGGCCTTCAAGTGGATGACATTGATCTTTTTGAGATTAATGAGGTGACAATTAACTGCAAAATCTCTTTAGTGTTGATCTCCGACTGTCAAAGTGGAAGGTGGAGATCATTTGAAGTTTTAACCTAAATTTTGTGTGTTCTGGCAGGCGTTTGCATCACAATTTTTATATTGCCAAAAGAAGCTTGAAATTGATCCACAAAAAATCAATGTCAATGGAGGTGCAATGGCCATTGGTCATCCTTTGGGCGCAACAGGTAAATTATGAAGAATCGCACCGGAAATTTCATTCAATCTTAATCATTATATTGCAACACACCTACCCCTCATGGATTAGGTTTACTTGTTTAAGTGTTTATGCGTGAAAATTGTATTTAATTCTGGAGACTTATTGCAGGAGCTCGCTGTGTAGCAACTCTCCTACATGAGATGAAACGTCGTGGCAGAGACTGCCGATTTGGTGTTGTGTCCATGTGCATTGGTAGGTGTCACTTTTCTATTATTTGTCATCTTCTTTGTTGTTATTGTTTTTTTGTTCAAATGTGTGCTGAGCAATTTGTGCAATGCAGGCACGGGGATGGGTGCAGCTGCTGTTTTTGAGAGAGGCGACTCTTGTGATGAGATCTGCTACGCCAAGTAGATCATCTTGCATCTGTTGTTAAATGAATGGCATTTACAGAGGAAAGAAACATTATATAAAATGGGATTTTTTACAAGAATAAGGTGGCTGTAGCAAGTTACTTGTTCGTATTATTTTCGTTTCAGAATTGTTTGTATTTGTTAAAACGTTGAAGCAATTTATTTCTTTGCTTGTCAAATTGCGGTGTCTGGAGTTCTGCCTGCATTTTAGAATGCAGAAGTTGTAGTGATCGCTACTCATGACTTGAGCCCATCAAACATAGATCATGGGGTAACAACTTGTTATTTCATTGTGTTTCATCCGAGTTTCATGGATTTCAAAATCGGTGAAAGTATTTTGAACGAAGAGAATGAGAGTAATGCTCAATGCCTTTCTGGCTTTCTAGTTAATTGTCTACTTGATGTATAATTGTATATGGTCATGTCATTTCTAGACAATGTGCAAGGCATGCTGATGTACATAATGAGCTGGACCAGATGTGCATGTTGCGAGAACTGGACCCAAAATTTTTGGCTGTACTCACAGGCCAAACCTTGTATATTTTTATTTATATTTTCTTCTTTAAAAGTAACAATGGAATGCAAAATAAGAATGATAAAAAAATTAAAGAAACGAGAAAACTAATAGGATTGAATTATTTCAGATACTCATTTTTACATTTTCTTCATAAATCGTACGTCAATAACTTATAAAAAATACAACGTTAGAATTAACGTCATTTTATCTTTAATTAGAGATCTCACATGATATACTTTTGATAAATATATATTTTTTCATTGTTTACTAGGTTTTAAAAATTTGTAATGTTAAATTACATGTGATTTAACACTAAATAATAATTATACGCTTATATGTTCAATCAAACTTTAAATTTAATTCAGTGAATTGATAATTTAAAAAGATTTAAACATAAAAAACTAAGTTGTAATCACATATGATTAAAGAGTAATCAAATACTAATTTTAAATCATCGACTATAATTATAACATTAAATAAAAATCAAGTTGAAATCATACATGAACTATCATATATCGGTAAACTACTCATTAAATATCAATTTTAATTGAAAATCATATGTGAATTATATACAAAATCACATGTGATTACATACCAAATTACATGTGATTAAATATAAAACTAGTAATCAAATGTGATTTTGAAAATAAATACAAATTTTAAAATTTTATTTATAATTATTAATTTGGATGAATATTAAGTTGTAATCACGTGTTGATTAACATATACCATGAATAAATAATAATGAACAAATTTTAACTTTTTATTATAAATCAAATGTGATTATATTGTAAGATCCGGTAAAAAATAAAAAATTATTGTTAGAAGTATAACTTGTGTGATCTCTAATTAAATATACAAAAACGTTAATTTCAAATATGTAATTTTTATAATTTATTGATGTAATATATATATATACAAGAAAAACTCTGATCTAATCTCCCCCTTAATTATCAAAGAATCCTACTATAATCCACTCTTAGATTAAAACATGACATATTTTGAGGGATTAAATATGTAATAAAATACTAAAATACCTTTTATTCATTTTAACTATCCATCCTCGTAACTCTCGTATTTTTCATACTAAACCCTTATAATTATTTCATTTATAAATATTTTGACTAATTGACTCAGTTTTATATCAAGAAACAGATCTCGCTTCTCACATAAAAACCTATTCGGTCAAAACATACATTGAACTTCTGAGATTTCTGTTGCATGGTTCTGATTAACCGGAACTGAGATTCGATATGCATGTTTCTGAGTAACCCGAAATACAGGTGGTCAACGGTGTTGGTATCGACTGTCCGCTTGTCAATTAAAGGAGGTGCTTAACGATGTTGGTATCGGGAATCCGGCGGCAGAAGATAAACCACACTTTTTAACGTACAATTGAACATGAAATTGAAATTGAAAGTTAAAGAATTTAGACTACCATTGCATGGTTATGAATCAACAGAAAAACAGGTGTATTTCGGGTTAGTTGGTATCTGTGTTCAACCGGTTGGTATCAAGTATCTTGTGGCCGAATTAATTAGGTGGTTAACGGTGGTGACCTCAAAGAATCCGGTGGCCGACAATAATCCGGTTTAATCGATCTGGTAAAATTACCTTTTAATGTTTGAAAGTTTTATTTATCTAATTGGTAACTGAATACCCATAATTTAGGGAATGATTCAAAAATCAATTTCAATTAGATATAGGGATATCGTTATTTACATAATCAATTACTCAACAATTAAATATAATTATTAATTGCATTTTATTTGGTAACTGAATACCAATAATTAAGGAGTGGATTCAAAAATTCAATTTCAAATAAATGATAACATTTCAATCTCTTTATTTATTCTTAATATTCGACATATATTTTGGGTGCTAATAAATTTGCCTCACATCTTCACAGTTTAGTTTTTGCTAGGTCAGTATAAATACATATCATAGCCTCATATGATCTAGCATCTTTTTATATTTCAATCTTAAAAATGGCGAATCAACCCAATTACACCCCTCTCAATGAGCTTACGTCCGACAGGCAAGACTTGATTATTTGTGTAAAGGTACACCACGTTTGGACACAATCGTTTAAGAATAACCCAACCCAAATCGCAAGCAAAGAAATGATATTGATTGACCAGCAGGTATGCTATTTATCTATGACTTGGTTGTGTTTTATGGCATGTACATGTTTGTGAATTCTTTATATTTATATATATACATATATATGTATGATATATAGTTGTTGTAATATGTACTTATGATTAATACGGCCAACATAGTTAATTATATTAATATGGACTTGCGATTGAATATATTAATATAGATGTATGATATATACTTATGTACATGAATCAATGTTGATTATTATTTTGAATCATGATGACACTATGTTGATGAATTAGTATGTTGACAGTATCTTATAATCATGGATTTGATTCAATATATACTTACTGATTAAATATTTGATTCAATATATTGCCTTTTGATTGATATCAAATAGTTAATGATATTAATATGTACATGCCATTGAATCAAATAGTAATATAGATGACAGTGTATTTATATACTTGCTGTAATATACTTGCTGATATTGTATTTATATATATAGTAATATAGATGTATGATATATACTTATGTTGATGATTATAAGATTGTTATCAAATATACTTGTTGTAATATACTTGCTGACAGTGTATTTATATATATAGTAATATAGATGTATGATATATACTTATGTTGATGATTATAAGATTGTTTTCAGTATGTACTTGCTGATTAAATATAGATGTACAAATATGTACTTGCTGATTTTTGAATCAAACATATATGTTTGCATAGATAGCTGTAAATAATGTGTGCAAAATGCATTAACAGTTGAATCATAATCCATCTTTTTATTGCTTGGCATATTGGTGTGCTCTTGTCTTGATTGCATTGTTGTTTTATGATCATGTTATGTTAACCTAAATATTCTGTGATTAGCTTTTAGATTCTTGCCATGTCCATTCTCGACTTGCTGTAATATATATTACCTGTATATTAGTATGAATCATGATATATACTTGCACTACGATATTTTTAGTGATAACTTATTGTTAATGCATTTTGCATGAATCATAATCCATCTTTTTATTGCTTGGCATATTGGTGTGCTCTTGTCTTGATTGCATTGTTGTTTTATGATCATGTTATGTAAAGCTAAATGTTCTGTGATTATGCGGCGGTAATATTGAATTTTGATTAATATCACATATGTACTTGCTGATTGTTATTTTGAATCATGATTACAGTATGTTGATGACTCAACATGTTGACAATATATATTACACCATGGACTTGATATCCAGTCTTGCCACACTTATTTTGTACATTATTGATGATATATTACTAATCTTTTATGGTAATTGAATCAGTATGTTGACATGGCCATGTTTCTATCATCGACTTGCTGTAATATATACTTGCTGTATATATTACCTGTATATTAGTATGAATCTTGATATATACTTGGCACTATGATATGTTTAGTGATGACTTATTGTTATGAATCGTGTTAAAAGAAGGAGTACATAGGTATGGTTTATGGTTTTATAGTAGATATCTGTGAATAATGTTGTGCAAAATGCATTAACAGTGGATACCACTTTCCATGATGACAGTATGTTGATGACTCATTAGGGGTGTAATACCCATTGTTTGTTTGTAGTATTTTTTGATTTTTTTTGTTATGTCTTGAAAATTTACCCCTGAATGCTCGAAATGTGCATCTAATCGTTGTTTTATCATTACACTGTCATGTGATTATTGGTCCTCCAGTAATAGGTTTATCGTTCATTTATTATAAATCAACATCTATACTGTCTTTGTCCAGTATTTAACAAATACAAACTGGTGCAAGGAAATCGAATTCACGCCTCTGTTAAAAAAACCTGCTTCATGACTTAAATGAATCTGTGAAAGAAGGGAATACAGTTGAGGTTAATACTTTTGTGGTTGCACCGTATACTGGAAAGTATCTCATGGTGGAAAACCACCATAAGCTCAACTTTTGTCGGGCAACTAGGGTAAAAAGAGTAGCCTCATTTGAACTGCTGGGAGATGGGTATTCATTTATCCCATATTCTGATATACTTGCAGGCCAACTAAACACGGACGTTGCGTTTGGTAATTTGTTAACCAATCTCATATCACTATCACTAATACACATTATTAATTGATATTATTTGTAATTGGATAAAAAAATACTTAATGGTTAACGTGTTTTATTTTTCGCAGATGTTGTCGGACAAGTGATCCAAATAGGTGACATGAAGATTTTAATGCAAGACGGTCGGCAAACAAAGATGCTTACCTTTGTTCTCCAGGATGTCGAGTAACATATTGATTTTCAAACTCCCACTCATATAAACGGATTTAATTATAAAATAAGAATAAAAAAACTTTATGCACTTGCTTTCGTTAATCAGTTAATTTCTAAACCTTGATTATTGCAGTGGTACCAAACTTGACTGTGCATTATGGGGAGAATTCGCAGCCCAAGTGAACACCTTTGTCGAAAAGAACTCGAGTTTTGATGAACCAACACTTGTGTTCATTCAGTTGGCAAAAGCAAAATTTTGGCAGGGTATGACCGCGTGTGGTTTTACATAATTAACCCATTAATACATACTTGTCGTGTGCCACACACTAATTTGTATACTATCTTTCTTTCTACAGGGAATGTTCAAGTTTCCAACTCATTTTTTGGGACAAAGGTGTACATAAATAATGACATCCAGCCTATTGTGGAGTTCAGAAAAAAGGTTGATTCCTAATCTTCACACTTATCTTGAACTATAATGCCATCAATAATCAGGTGGAAAAGGTTAAAAAAATATAAAAATAAAGCAGAGTTTTTTTTAGTTAGATTTTGCACATACTAAGTCACCCAAAGGAATAAAAAAACGTAAGCACATATGTGGAAAGGTTTCTTTGTTGTACTAACTCTACTGTTTTCAGTATTTACTTTGATTACAGTCTCACATTATCAAGTGTATGCTCTGCAGAGTACCAAATTGCTTCCTGTTTAAAGTATACATGGATAAATGTTTTGAATCGTTGCAAAAAAAACTTTATGGTTTTTCTGGTCTTAGGCCACTGGGTACAAAAGATGGCAGCACCCAAGATGGTCAATAGAGTTTTAAGGCTGTTGTTTGTAATTGTCAAGTACTATAAAATTAAAAATTAATAAATCTATCTATACATATATTTATATACTCATTATTCTGTTAAGAAGATTATATGATATATTTATAAGTGTACAATTAAGTTGTTGAACTTCATTGAATTTGATATTTTAAGGTTTCGAAAATGCACTAATTTGCCTACCTACGAGGTTATAAAACTTCATTAATTTACTTTTATTTTGAGATAGAAAATTTGAGAATAAAACATACTCTTATATCAAATGTATTGGGCACGGACCCATTGGAAATTATTTTTTTTGGTCGTAAACGGTTAACCGAGTTAACTGCTCATAAGTTGTATACAATATAATCAATGCTATTCATGTCTCTATAAATTGATAATAGTTAAGAGATTATTTATAGATTCATGTGTCTATGGATAGCGAACAAAACCAAATCCAGTTTGTTGCTTTAGTCGGCACTGGTCATCGTGAAACCTTCGTATTCGTAAGTATCTACCTTCTCAGCACCTCATTCATTATCTTCATTGTTATAAGAATTTAAATTTAATTTAATTTAATAAATAAATACTTGGTTCCTTACAGATCCTGCCAAACAGATTTAGGAATGCGTTGGTGGATGGAAATATGTTAAATACGAGAGTCTCCGCTTACCAAGGGGTATACAATGTGGACATAACTTACGGGTCATCCGGTGGTCAACTTTTGTTGAAGGGAAATGGATGGCGGGACCTTATTGTAGAAAGCTTTGGTAACCGTTTGATGTTTCTGCATCTCATGAAGTGTGAAGGGGAATCTCTTTATGTAATTGGCTATGATACCCGTGGAATAGAGATTACCGGTGAAGCGAATGAAAGCAACAAAACAAAAACAAACGTTGTATGTTGGTGATTAGTAGGTTACCGAGTAAAGGACAAGTAAGTTTTTGTTCACATTTATAATATATGCATTGAGAAATTATTGAATGATTGGAAATTGGTTCGTTGACTTTTCATACACACATAAAAAACTACTATTTACAACCTAAATGAACTATTAAATAAATATGAAGAAATAATCAACATGATTATCTACATTTGCAGACTGTTAGTCACGAATATGTGCGTCAATTCCTTTTTGACGGTCAGGAGAACATGACAAAATTAAGAATTGATGATATGGAATGGCATGTGAATGTGTCCTTCACAATTGACCAAAACACGGGAGTCCTTACAGGTGCAGTTTTCACTGGATGAACGTGGGATTTTTTTTGCACCTACCATCATTTACTTGGCGGTGAATACATTATCCTCGAAAGTTACGCTCCAGGTTGCATCGCATTTCAAATTGTAGCTCAAGAAGACGCAGCGATATAGTTGTGCAATACAATAAAAACTTTATGTTTTTTAATTTTGTTATCTATGTTACTCGGTTCATGGTTGGTTTTCATTTATTTGTAATGAAATTTTTTAAAATTTTATCATTTTGGTGTCAATGTGCGCCTACTATGTTAGTTTCATATTAACCTTACTAACAAAACATCACATAAACCGTGAATAACTATTGTTTAAATACGCTAACGACGGTAAAACATTAAAGAGGCCCGCAAATTTTGCGGGTTCTAAACTAGTTTAATTTTAAAAGTGAAAGTGAGTTTTGTAATGAAATGGAATTGATTTTTCTATTCCTTATTTTTTTAACATTCTTATTTGAACTCAACGATGTAATAGAATTACTAAATCTATTGGTAAATTCAATTTTATCGATTTAACGTCACAAATATTTTACAGAAAGGATAATATTGATGTTAGAAGGAAGGATATTCAAACTACTAAATAACAATATTTTGGAATTAATAAAGTTAAAACCATAAATTTAGTTAAAACCAATCATTTTCCTTGTTTTGTAAACAAGTACTCATTTTTCAGTCTGATTTTGTCTTGTTTTAAGTGGCGTCGATTTTGGCTTGTATCACATTTCTAGTATCGCGCTAACGTTATTAAAAGATATAATATAATGTTGACTTTGTATTGCAAATTTTACGATTATTTTAAAAGTTGCGTTTGTTAAGGAATGGTTTTCAAAACCGACAAAAAAAAAAAACTTAAAATACAATTATGACAGATAAGTTATATCTTTAATATGAATTAGAACACTAATCTTGAATGAATATTTATTAAAATATTCGTAAACAGATCATTATATTATATATTTAATATTAAAAAAAATCTACAATTAGAAGTATATTTATGTCTTCATAACGTGTATTTCAGTTGAAGTCAATAAATTTGATTATTATATCCAATAAAAAAATCAGTGATGTTAAGATATAGATACACATAGATAGATTATCATACCGTGGAAAATTGTAAGTTTTTAATATGAAATTATTAATGAAGAATATGCATTTGAAAAGATGTTCAATACAAGTATGTATATATATGGTAACGGTAATGGTTTACCCCTTATTAAGTGTTAAGTATACTAACAGTTTAGGTCACTTTGTGAATGTTTCCGGACCAGTAATGACACTGACACTGCTTATTGTGCCGTTGAGTCAACCTAAACATTGTATTATCCTTGGGTAAGACATGGGGCACGTGATCAGCCTTATCGGCTATCAAATTTTAGTCAAACAAATTTCGATGACTTTTAACTCCCTCATGCAGTCATATATTTAATGTATGTATTATTTCATAAATGATCAAGGGTATTAGCTAGATAGTGAAATAATCATTTTTTATTTTACTTTTCTAAGACGAAACCCAACGGTTTTATCGGTTGGCAAGCCGACGAAGGCCGGCGAACCGACGCCATTGGCACGGCTTCGTCAGTTGCTCCCCTTCGATTTGGCAACGAAAGGCAACGGGTCCAGTGGGGCCCACACGCTATTTTTTTTCTTTCTAGCGGTTAATATTTATAAAAAAAAAATAAAAAATTTTAAAAAATATAAACGTAATATATCCGTTTTTTTTTTAAATATTTTTTTAATTTTTTTACCCCTTGTATTCAATCCCAAACACACTATAAATAAACACACAACTAAACTACAATTCACACACAATTTTCTCATTATCTCAATCAAATACAATATTTCACCCAATTATTCTATATAATTCAACATTTTTCTTTAAATCGTAACAATGGATTCAAGCTCCTCTTCGAGCTCGTCCGAAGACGATTATATGCAACAATATTTAGCGGTCACGCAATGTTTTGATCTGGTTGCGATGAACGATATTGTTGATACGTTGGATCAACAAGATGAAGAAGATGTTGCCGAAACTTCTAGTCGGCCGCCAAGAGCACCAAGAAGATACTTAGAAAGAAATCGTCACGCAACCGGCGAACGTTTGTGGCAAAATTACTTTGCCCCAAACCCCACCTTCCCGCCGGATTACTTTCGAAGACGATTTCGAATGAGTCGGCCATTGTTTGAACGTTTATGGCAAGGTATAACATCTTACGCTCAACTACCAATCCCTCCTTATTTTACTTATTTCCATCAAGGCCATGACGCTACCGGTAAACTTGGTTTCAACATTTACCAAAAGGTAACGTCCGCCGTACGTCAATTGGCGTACGGTATTGCGGTCGATGCTTTTGATGAATATTTACACATGGGTCAACAAACATCATACGGTTGTTTGGATAACTTTTGCAAGTGTATACTTCATCTATTCTCGAGCGAATACCTTAGAAAACCAACACTCCAAGATGTTCAGCGTTTACAAGCCAAACATCAAGAGTTGCATGGTTTTCCGGGTATGCTCGGAAGCATCGATTGTATGCATTGGTCGTGGAAAAATTGTCTAGTTGCTTGGAAAGGTCAATACACGCGAGGTGATCATGGGCATCCAACCATCATGCTCGAAGCGGTTGCCTCTTATGATTTGTGGATTTGGCACGCTTATTTTGGTTCGGCCAGTTCAAACAACGACATCAATGTCCTTAATGAATCAGATTTGTTTAATGATCTACTACAAGATCGAGCGCCCGCAGAATCGTTTACTATTGCGGGCCAAACCTTTACGAAAGGATATTACCTCGCCGATAGAATTTATCCGGAATGGGCAACTCTTGTTAAGTCGTTTAAATGTCCGATAGAGGAAAAGAATCTGAAGTTCAAAAGGTACCAAGAATCGGCACGAAAAGATGTAGAATGCGCATTCGGAGTGCTTCAAGGACGTTGGCAATTATTAAAAATCCTGCAAGGCCATATAGCGTCAACAAAGTTAAACGAATCATGTACACGTGTGTTGTCTTATACAACATGATCACCGAGAACAACGGACGCAATATATGTCAACTTGAGGAAGATTATTTGTCGGACCCGATAAACAGACCAAGACGAAATGCGCATGGACAAGGAACTACGCGACCAAAGGGTTCATCATCAACTTCGTAATGCTCTCATCGAACACATTTGGCACCTCACACGTGGTTTCCGTCGTCAAAATCGTGATTAGTTTATTTAATTGTTTTCAATAAATGTAATTTTATTTTACTTATTGTATTGTTTTATTTTAATTATTGTAATATTTTTATTTTAATTAATGTAATGTTTTTTAAGTTTAATGAAAAAGTTTTTATTTAATTTGTGTTTAAAAAATTAAATTAATAGTCAGTGGGTTCCAGAAATGAAACTGAAGGAAGGACTGTTGGCAGTATTTAGTCGGTCTTTCATCAGTTTTGGTTGTTCTGACATGGCGCTGAGCTGACAAAACTGAAGAAGCAACTGCTGGGAGTTGTCTAAGTATATTATATATTATAATTATATTATATTCATGAGGAAATGTACGTAAACAACCAAACACAGTGAATATAAGTAAAATAATCAATCAGCAACTTGGTCTTCTAATGCTTGCAAAAGCTCCAACTTGGCATTTCTAATTAACTCCACTCAGCTAATCTTTATATGCATCAAGGTTCCTGCTCAATGCACATTGTTGGTTCTGCTGCTAACATATTGAATCCATACGCACGAGAAATCACAGACAAAAATTGGAGAGAGCAATGGAGAGACAGAGTCCTGATAAAGCACCTTCATCCGTCTTCTACATCTTCAACCTTGAGAAATCTTGATTCTTTAATCTCCGTAAGTTTAGAGTTTGATCTCCTTAATCTTACGTTTTCTCCCTGTTGTCTCTTAACTTATGTAGTTGATTAGTTTATTGGATTACTGATATGGATCATGTTCTAGAATAATTACTCTATATAACACGAAAAAGCGTATTACGTTGAAACAGGCATCAGTATGTACAGCTGGTGATAGTGCAGCTTACCAAAGAAGTTCTGCTTTTGGGGATGATGTAGTCATTGTAGCGTAAGTAAAACTTCAATCTGTAACTACGTTTCTGCTATATGCCTAATTTTCATCATTTATGCAGTGCATACCGATCTCCTCATTGTAAATCAAAGAGAGGTGGATTCAAGGATACAAATCCTGATGATATACTTGCACCAGTTTTGAAGGTATATATATATATATATATATATATATATATATATATATATATATATATATATGTGTTTTTTCAACTTCGGGCATGTTTAAGCTTTCATGAAGAAAAAGGTTAAACTTATGATATATGTTTTGATCTTGTAATTTTTCAGGCACTAATAGAAAAAACAAATATTAATCCGGCTGAAGTTGGAGATATTGTTGTTGGATCAGTCACGGGATCAGGCTTCCAAAGAGCAAGTGAATGCAGGATGGCTGTTTTGTATGCTGGCTTTCCTGGTATGTCCAATGTTCAAGAGAATGAGTTAATAATACTAATGCATAACTACTCCTAATGATGATCCTCAACATATATGATTTATATGTTTCTCAGAAACGGTGCCAGTTCGTGTTGTCAACAGACATTGTTGCTCAGGTCTTCAGGCAGTAGCTGATGTAGCTGCAGCTATTAAATCTGGATTTTATGAAATGGGTAAGTTCTTATTTTTTGGTTACGCTTCACAAACGCCATCATGTGCTTACTTTGTGAGTCGGTTTGAATGTATATGATTAGGTATTGGTGCTGGGTTGGAATCTATAAAAGGCAATCCCATGGTTTGGGCAGGACCAGTTAACCCAAGGGTACACTCTCTCTCTCTCTCTCTCTCTCTCTCTCTCTCTCTCTCTCTCTCTCTCTCTCTCTCTCTCCGGGATTCCAGTGACTTAAAATTGTTGGGTCTAAAGATGGCTAGAGAACTTGATCGAAGATTAATACTGCTGGTTAGATTACAACTGCTAATTACTACTGGTGAAGAGGAGTTTCTACTGTTAGAACAAAAGTTACTACTGCTATCGGGTTTTTACACTACCAGTAGAAACAGTTACTACTGGTAGAAAAGATTGAGTTAGTACTGGTAGAACAAAGTTAATGCTGCCGGGTAAAGTTTCTACTGCCAGTACACAGTTTCTACGGTTGGGTAAGTTAATACTGTTTATAACTTACCACTGCTTGAGTTACTACTGCTTGTGTAGTTTCTACTGTTCTACTTGAGTTTCTACTGCCCGTATAGTTTCTACCGTTTATGATTAGAGCATCTTTCTAACCATGTGGGCTAATCAAATATCTTCTCTGCAAAAGCAAAAAGCGCGCAGTAAAGCAGAGCATGGCTCAAGACGATAGGAGGATTAGATAGAAAGGTTCTTTTCATTAATTACTGTAGCGTGTAATTGGAGCTCTATAATTCTATAAATAGAGCTCCTTACCTTCAATAGAAAATAATCTTATTTCTCTTAGCATCTTAGTATCTAAGAATCAAACTTGTATAATTGTCATTTGTAAGCTTCAAGGTTAATTGTAACCCTGATATTTGAGTGTATTCGTATTATTCAAAGAAATAATATTGAAGCTTTTGATAACTACTTCGCTTTTACTTGTTAATTAAGTTATGCTTTAAAACAGATTTAATCTTACTTCTAAAATTATAGATTACTATTCCGCGGTATTTCTATAAATATTCAATCGCTATAATTATTGACCTGAAAGGTTCAATTCGATCCTGTCAATTGGTATCAGAGCTTTGTCAATTGATATCAACTTATAAATTGATATCAGAACGCTGTCTCAAAAGCATTGAATTTTAAAGAAGTTGAAAAATCACTGCTCCATTAATTTTTTGATTAATCTCTGTTTTTCTTTAAATTTGTTTTAAAGATTCACTGTTCCATTGAAGTCTCTTAAATTCTGAAATATTCTTTATAAAAATGACTTCTGAAACTAGTGATGGAGTCCAGGCCACAAGAATTCCCATGCTCAAACCAAATGAGTATGAAAAATGGAAAACCAGGATTAAGCAATACATGCTTCTTACTGATTATTCTTTATGGGAAGTCATAGAATGTGGACCTAAATATGCATTAAATACTGATGGTTCTAGAATTCCTAGATCACCACCAACAAATGATGTAGAAAGAAAAATAAGATCCACAGAATTAAAATCTCTAAGTACTCTGTTGATGTCCATACCATATGAGTACCAAAGACGATTTGAAAAGTGTGATGATGCCCAAGACCTTTGGAAAGCAATTGCAAAGCGTTTTGGTGGCAATGAAAGCACAAAGAAAACTCAAAGATCGATTTTGAAACAAGAATTTGAAAACTTTATGGGTATAAAAACTGAAACTCTAACTCAAACTTTTGACAGATTTTCAAAATTAGTTGGAGACTTAGAAAATCATAATGTCAATATTGACAAAGATGATTTAAATAGAAAGTTTTTAAGGTCCTTAGGAGAAGAATGAACCATGTACACTGTATCTTTGAGACAAGGGAAAAACCTTGATGAGAAGGATTTAGATGACTTATATAATGATTTAAGATCATTTGAATCAGAGGTTGAAGGAAAGAAACAAACCTCTACTTCCTCAAATAATGCTGCTTTTCTGTCCATAAATAAACAAACATCTGAAAATCTAAATCAATATGGAACTAATTCTATGAGTTATGTAACATCTTCCAATGAAAAACTAAATGACTCAGTTCTAGAAGCCTTTTTTGCTAGTCATGTGAACTCTTCACTAACTAATAGAGAACTAGAACAAGTAAATCCTGATGATTTAGAAGAAATGGACTTAAAATGGCAAATGGCCATGTTAACCTTAAGAGCAAAAAGATTCATACAAAGAACTGGTAGAAACAACTTTGCATACAAAAGAGATGATGGTGCAGGTTTTGATAAAAGCAAAGTTGAATGTTTTAACTGTCATAAACTAGGTCACTTTGCTAGAGAATGCAGAAACACAGAAGGAAACAATCAAAGAATTGGAAGTTTCAGTGGAGCTCAAAACAGAAGTATTCAAATTCAAAACTCAACTGCATTAGTATCACAAGATGGACTAGGTTTTGACTGGAGTGACCATGCAGAACAAGAATGTGACACCCGACACTTTAGGTTAATTGTTAAACCTAGCTAGAAACCCTAATTACTTGTATTTAGTTGGTATTAGGCTAAATATCTGTAATTACTTGTATATTTGAATATACACTTACGTGATTATGTGTTATCTGTAACTACGCGAAACAACCGGACGAGGTCCGACAATCTATACGGCGTTGGTGATAACTTTTCATAAATAATGTAAACCTATTTTATAAATTAAATAGTAATTATTTACCCTATATTATTGTTATTAAATAATAATACGCGAAAAAACTAGACGTTATGAATAAAACGTAACAAACAAAACGAAAACGCGCGAATCGAATTCGGCAACCAAACAAAGGTCGATAAATATTTTACTAACTCAAAATAAAGTATTTTAATTATACTTCAATCGAAAATAACCCAATCCAAATTGTTAGTTAAAAACAACTCAAAGAAACGTTAGGCGATTTAAAACGAATAACGTAAAACGGGCTTGAGAAACTATTGTACTAGCCCAAGGCTCCAATTGGGCTGCCCCAACTGAGCCCAAGGCCGGCCCAAGAGGCCCAAAAACCAGCCCAAGGCCCACCTTATTTATTCCTTCTTTCCTTTCTTTTTTTCTCATTTCCATTCACACTTTTACACACACAATCTTCCAAACACTCCCATTTTCTCTCTACTTTCTCTCTCTCTCTCTCAAGAAAAATCTGCCATTTTAACACCACCACCACTAAAAATTCGGCCACCATCACCACCATCATCATTCACCATACTTTCAAGAAGAAATCAAGCCGAAAACACAAGAAAACGAGCTCTCAACGTCCATCTCTTTGTGCTTTCATCCTCCTCTTTGTAAGAACTTAAAAACCCTTCTAAAACACTTCCATGAACATGTTATAAGGTTCACTTAACAAGAAAATGTCCAAAATATAACATAAAAACGTTTTTCATGGCTTAAAATGTTCAAGATCAACACATGCATTTGCGGGCAGAAAAGTAGCTCGACTTTGAGAGGCTGTTTCTCCCTCAAAACTTGACCAAAATGGACGATTCAAAAGGCAAAAATTAAGTTTAAGAAGTTATCTTTCATTTCCAAGTGGTTTCATAATTTTTGGAGCCCGTTTGATACCCGAAATGATTTTTATAAAAACATGTGTCCGGGCTGTCGAAAAAGACAGAAATTTCACCTCTCTTATTTTAATCATAACTCGAGATATACACCTCCAATTGACCTGAAACCACCGCCAAAAGTTCACAAAATTTGTTAGGTATAAATGTCGTTTAGATGACTTTTTCTGAAAATGTGTAGATTTTGCCCAGAAATCCGATCTTGTTGCATGTATCGGGATTGGTCACTTTTTGACCTTAGGGAACAAACGAAATTTTTAAAAATACTTAGGAGTACCCAACAATTCTGGAAAAATTAATTTAGAAAGCTAACATACTAAGGAACAACATATATTTTTCTTGAATTTTTATTTGAATATTTGGAACACGAAATAAAATCGACAAAAACTGACCTGTTACAGGCCCTGTGTCGCAGAAGCCGAGTAGTCTGCGACACAAGCCTTTTGAGTCGCTATAAACCAAATCGTCACATTAGCGACACAAGCTTTGGTGTCGCCATAAACCGAATCGACACATTAGCGACACAAGCTTTTGTGTCGCTATACACCCGAAACGTAACATTAGCGACACAAGACTTTGTGTAGCATAAACCCGTAGTGTCGCATAAACCCCTAGTGTCGCATAAACCCCTAGTGTCGCATAAACCCCTAGTGTCGCATAAACCCTTGGTGTCGCATAAACCCTTAGTGTCGCATAATACCCTAGTGTCGCACAATGGCGACACTAGCCCAGTGTCGCTAAAAACACAAAAATCGATACGTTTTCCTAAAAACACAGCTCGACCCCAGCCAGGGGCTCTGCCCCTTGGACCCCGCCAGGGGTTGCCACCCCTTGGACCCCGCCAGGGGTTGCCACCCCTTGGACCCCGCTACCAGGGGCGCTGCCCCTGGACCCCCGTCATTAATGGGCTTCGCCCTTGCCACACTGATTAATTACCCATAACTGGAAAGTAGAAATACGCGTAACATAATTAATCAAAAGCTGTGTTTTCACAAAATATCACCAACGGCCTGTACATATTTTTCTAAGCACAAACGATAACTGAACAATTGGACATTTCTAATCGTGTGAACTAACTTAGGTGGACATTAACCCTCCACCTACATGATTGGCTTAAGTGGACATTAAACCCCACTTATACAATCACTATAGATGGTCTTTTAAGACATCTACTTACACCACTTTACGCGTTTAGGGCGCTAGAAGGTTTCCTTATGGGACACAGACACCCGCTATTTGTTATCTACTTGCTAATTGCTATATTTGCTTGCTAAACCCCAGGTGAGTCTTACAGCCCCACTTTTACTTTTACTGTTTTATATACTTTGGGGTGAGATACAAATGCTTAACTGTTTTTAATGAACACAAGTACTTGATTATTTTTACAAGATTGTATGAGTTGTTTTTAATCCATTAAAAGTCCTCAACACACATGGTTTGTTAACTGTGAAGGCGCGAGTGCTAGAGAATAGATCTATTATGGGAATGACACCCCCGTCCGGGTTACTAGCTATAACCAAGTTAAAAACGGGCACTCTAGTATTTGTCATAAAGGTGTTTCGGATTAGATACCTCCGGGAGGCACAAAACGGGTTAGGCTTCGAACCGTGGGCTCATGGCAATTTCGGAAACATTAATTTTGTTTACTTTATTTGCTTGATTGCAAATCACGGATAAATCTTGTGTTTCATAACTAAGTTTTTACTGTTAAACCTGTGAGATTCACCAACCTTTTGGTTGACCCTTTTAGCTTTGTATTCTCAGGTACTCAGCAACAGTAGGATTGCCCACAGGATTGCTAGCTACATCGAGTCGCATGCATTATACGTATATGAAGATGTTCATATATTATTTTTGAAATATTTCGTTATGTACTAGAATCTTCAGAATATTATTTCGCGAACTCGAGGCTAATGTAAACTTTTAAAGTATTTCAATGTAACTACTTTTGTACTATTTTATAAACGTCTCATATAGAGTCGTTCGCTTTTACCTTTGTGTTGTGATTACTTGATTAGTCACGCCCCGACCCGAACCGCTTCCGCTGTACAAATTTGTGGGTGTGACAAAGAACTGCACAATCAGGCACTTATGGCAATCACTGAATCAGAACCTTCTTCTGAAATTCCTTATGAGGTACAAAGCAAATTATGTTCTTCTATTTGTAAGAAAACTGTTACACATTATAGAGATCAGAATGCTAGAGTACTTAAGGAATTTGACAAAAGTGAAATCATGAACAAAGCATACATCAACACCATTGAAAAATTTGAAAAAGAGATCAAATCATATCAAGAAAATGAAACACAGTATGATTATGATCTTAAATATGCTTGATGGGAAAGAGATTGCTTACAAGATAAGATAGATGAGCTTAATAAAAAGTTGATAGAAGTTAAAGTTGAAAAGGATAGCATTAAGCTAAAAGCAAGTGATTTAGATAATGTTGGCACTAAACTTCAAAATGTTCAAATTCATGATAAGCTTAAAACAGGATTATGTTACTCTAGTGTTCCACCACCTTATAACAATAATTATTTTCAAAAGACTAAAATAGATACAAGTGACTTAACACAAGAAGTCCAAACTGAAGTTGTTGAGGCAAAAACAGTTAAAAGTCTAGAAAAACATGATAAGGTTGGAGAAAAGAAAGAAGTGCTTGAGAAAACTGAAAATAATGAGAAAAATGAGCTTACTAAGCTAGCATCTAAAATTGGTAAAACTAAACTAGCAGAGGGTAAGAAAATGTTTGAAGAAAAGGCAAAAATGAATCAAAAATCTAGAAATAGATTAGGATATGAGAAAAAGGAAACAAAAGCAATGAATAGAAGACAAATTGTTAATAATAACTGTGTTCATTGCAAATGTAAAGCAAGCTTCTCTTCACAAAAATTTTTGAGCCCAAAAGGAAATCAAAGAAACTGGAACCAAATGGTTTCACAAAAATTGGAACAAAACTTTTCAATTATAAAAAGGAAGAACTGCTTTATATGTGGAAGATCTAATCATCTTCAACATGACTGTTTTTATAATCCTAAGAATACTCAAATGATTGTACATTCAGCATGGAAATCAACTAACAGAGTCAATCAAACAAGTTTTAAAAGAAACTCTGTTAGTACTGGTAAAGAAATGAAAGCAAAGAAAACAAACAGTAGTAAAACAAAGAAGACAATATTAAAAACAAATATGCATATTAATGCTGCTAAACCAGTTAATACTGTGAGAACAGTTAATACTGCTAGGCATTTTAATACTGCTAAACCTTTTAATACTGTTAATCATACTACTGCTTTAAAGAAAATAGTGTCAAAAACCAGTTGGTGTTGGAAACCAATGGCAACAGAAATTTCAAACATCAAAAGTGCATCAAAATCAATGACCTTCAACAGAGTTGATTTCATTGATGCACTTGAGAAGCCCAGAACCTCTCTGATTTGGGTTCCCAAAAGAAATTAATTTTTCTGTCTTTTAAATGTGCAGAGCAAAAGAAACTTATGGCATATTGACAGTGGATGCTCTAGACACATGACAGGAGACAAGTCCAAGCTACAGAATTTCAAATCAATCAATGGTGGACATGTAGCATTTGGAGGTAATTCAAAAGGAGGAAAAATTACAGGAAAAGGTATGGTAAAAGCTGAAAGACTGAACTTTAATGATGTTTACTTTGTTGAGGAACTCAAATACAATTTGTTAAGTGTCAGCCAAATCACAGATAAAAGGAACTCAGTTCTTTTTACAGACACAGAATGCTTTATTCTTTCTGAAGATTTTAAACTTGATGAAAGTAAAATTTTACTCAGAACTTCCAGAAAAGATAATGTCTATTGCTGTGATTTGACAAATATGAATTCTCAATAAAATATACACCGTCTTTTATCAAAGACATCAGTTGATGAATCTGATCTTTGGCATAGAAGGATGTGTCACATGAATTACAAAACAATCAATAAACTTGTTAAAGGAAAACTTGTCAGGGGATTACCTGAGAAGACATATTCATGTGAAAATCATTGTATTGCATGTTAAAAGGGCAAGCAACACAAAACTTCTTTTAAGACCAAAATTTTGAATTTTAATTGTTCTCCCTTACATCTACTTCATATGGATTTATTTGGACCAACAAATGTAAGGAGCATAGGACATAAATCATATTGCTTAGTGATCATTGATGACTTTAGCAGATTTTGTTGGGTCTTCTTTCTTAGAACTAAAGATGAGACAGGTGAAATACTTAGATCATTTATTACTAAGATAGAAAATCAAACCAATAAAAAGGTTAAAATCATTAGAAGTGATAATGGTACAGAGTTTAAAAATCTTGAGATGGATAAATTCTGTTAATTCAAGGGAATAGAAAGACAATTTAGTGCTCCTAGAACTCCACAACATAATGGAGTTGCAGAAAGAAGAAATAGGACACTAATTGAGGCTGCTAGAACTATGTTAGAAGATGCTAAGCTTCCCGTGACCTTCTAGGCAGAAGCAGTTAGTACTGCTTGCTATGTTCAGAACAGAGTGTTAGTTGTCAAGCCTCACAATAGGACACCATATGAGTTATTATTTGATAGAATACCATTAGTCAGCTTCCTTAAACCATTTGGATGTCTTGTCACTATTCTGAATACCAAAGATTACTTAGGCAAGTTTGAGAGCAAAGTAAATGAAGGAGTCTTTGTTGGATATTCTACTCAAAGTAAAGCTTACAGAGTATTCAATCATAAGACCAGAATTGTTGAAGAGACCTTAAATGTGACCTTTAATGAACAATCTGTTAATACCGTAGGAAAGGGTCCAGAATGGTTGTTTGATATTATTGCACTAAAAGAGTCTTTTAGATACATGTGTGGATCATCAAATGCAGGAATAACTGAATCAGAAGTTACAGAGAAGAAAGAGAATAAATCAGAATATATTATCTTTCCTATCTGGTCTGTTGATCCACCGGAAATATCTCAACCATCTCACCAGGATGATAAAGAAACAGAAGAATTATCAGAAACATCTGATACTGCAGAAGATCAGGGAAGCAATACCAAAACCACAGAAGATATTGCAGGTGAAGAAATGATTTCTGAACCTATCTTTCCTTTTAATGAAGCAGACAGTGAAGAAACAGGAAATCCAGACATGAATCTCACAAATTTGGAAGTTGAAATTCCTGTAACTTTTCAACCATCTGCAAGGGTTCAACTCAATTATCCTCTAGAGAATGTTATTGGGGACATAGGGTCTTCAATACAAACAAGAGGGAAAGTTATTGTTCACCAAGATTCAGAAAGTGAAAGTTTTATAAGTGAATGTTTATTTGCGGCTTTTCTTTCACAAACAGAGCCTAAGAAAGTGGTAGAGGCTCTAAAAGATCCAAGCTGGGTTGAAGCTATGCAGGAGGAGTTGCTTCAATTCAAAATACAGGAAGTCTGGTCATTAATAGATCTTCCTACAGGAAAAAGACCTATTGGCACTAAATGGGTCTTTAGAAACAAAAAGGATGAGAGAGGCATAGTGATCAAGAATAAAGCCAGATTGGTGGCTCAGGGGTTCACACAAGAAGAAGGAATTGATTATGATGAAGTTTTTGCTCCTGTTGTCAGAATTGAAGCTATAAGATTATTCTTAGCTTATGCTTCTTTCAAAGATTTCAAAGTTTACCAGATGGATGTTAAAAGTGCATTTTTATATGACACAATTGAAGAAGAAGTGTATGTTTATCAACCTCCAGGGTTTGAAGATCCAAAACATCCAGACAAAGTTTATAGGCTTGACAAAGCTTTATATGGTCTACATCAAGCTCCTAGAGCTTGGTATGACACTTTGTCAATTTACCTGCTGCAGAATGAGTTCAATAGGGGAGCTATTGATAAAACCTTGTTTACAAAGAAAATCAATAATGATATTCTTCTTGTTCAAATCTATGTGGATGATATCATTTTTGGATCCACAAGGGATTCTCTTTGTAAAGAATTTGAAAAACTCATGCATCAAAAGTTCCAGATGAGTTCCATGGGAGAATTAACATTCTTTCTTGGACTACAAGTTAAACAGCAGCAGGATGGTATCTTTATAAGTCAAGGAAAGTATGTAAATGATATTCTGGAAAAGTTTGGGTTCAAAGACGCAAAGATTGCAACCACTCCAATGGAAAAACAGAAGCACTTACATGCAGATCTTGAGGGGGAGGATGTGGATATTCATCTGTACAGATCTATGATAGGTTCCTTATTATATCTAACATCTTCAAGACCAGATATTATGTTTGTTGTATGTGTTTGTGCCAGGTTTCAAGCAAATCCTAAGTTATCTCATCTACATGCAGTCAAAAGAATCTTCAGATATTTAAAGGGTCAACCAAAATTGGGCCTTTAGTATCCAAAGATGTCATCTTTTGATCTTATTGCATATACAGATAATGACTATGGAGGATCAAATATGGACAGAAAATCAACATCTAGTGGATGTCAATTTCTAGGGAGTAGATTGGTTTCATGGCAATGTAAAAAGCAAACCACTGTCTCAACATCAACAGCAGAAGCAGAGTATGTAGCAGCATCAAGTTGCTGTGCACAGGTACTCTGGATTCAAAATCAATTGATGGATTATGCTTTGATTCTTTTAAATACTCCTATGTTTATTGACAATAACAGTGTAATCAGTATTATTAACAATCCTGTTAAACATTCAAAAACCAAGCACATTGAAATCAGATATCATTTTATTAGAGATTGTAATGAGAAAAAGTTAATTCAAATTATTAAAGTTCATACTGATAATCAATTTGCAGATCTATTCACTAAAGCATTTGATGTTGGTAGATTTACATTTTTGGTTACAAGTATTGGAATGATTAATCTTTCGTAAATGATTTTTCTCATAAAACTCTATGGTGCTTGTATAAGGATTAATACTGATACACTAGTTAGTGATGGGTTATAGTAATTTTAATACTGTCAATATTAGTTACTACTGCTACTTATCAAGTACTGGTAGACCAATTAATACTGTTATGTACTATTACTACTGTTTTCACTAATTAGTACTCTATCCTATTAATATATACTATTTGTTTTCTGTTAAAAAAAAATTATTATTGGTACTGCTAAACCTCTTAGTACTGCTTGTAATAAGTTTCTACTGCCTTGGTCGGTTAGTGCTACTTATAACCAGTTAGTACTGTTAGCAATATTAGTATTGCTCTTTAACTCAGTGTGAGAGTTAATATTGCCGGTTGTTAATACTGCTTATACACTTTTCTACTGTTAAAATAGAACTATAAGAGTATTACTACTGTCTTCACACTTTCTACTGTTTTTGATACTACTGGCATTTGAAGTTACTACTGGTTATCAATTACTACTGCTAGAGTATATCTTTTTACTGGTTGAAAGTTACTACTGTTTTTAATAGATATGATACTTTACTACTGTTAGCATAGTTAGTACTGCTTTTAAGTTTCTACGGATTGCAAAATTCTAGGGCTTGGCAGTACTACTTATACAACGGTATCAAGGCATCAAAATCACTTTCATTTTCTCAACAGCAGAAACCTAAAACAGCAGAAACCTCAACCACCTTCAAACTCAACCTCTTTCAAATCAAACTTTCAAAATCAATGGCGTCTTCATCCTCCTCATCTACAACTCTTCTGATTGTAGATAACCATAATATGCTTGCATATTTAGTTAAAACCCAGGATGCGACGGACTTTCATGAAATCATCGATTTCTTGAAGGAAAGTCACATCCACTATGATTTGACTGTAAACCCAACAGTCTACTTTAAGCATATTAACTCCTTCTGGAACCACGCCAAAATCGAATCTATCGACGACACTAAACTCATTGTGTCGAAGGTAGAGGGCAAACGGGTGGTGGTCACAGAGGATTCCATCCGCAACCATCTCCATCTAGGAGATAATACAGGTATTTCTATGCTTTCAGGCACTGTAATTTTTGAAAATCTAAAAAATATGGGTTATGAAGGGGATCTTACAAAATTTACTTTTTATAAAGGGCTTTCCTCTCCCCAATGGAAATTCTTAATCCATACAATACAACAGTGTCTGTCCACTAAAAGAACAGGTTGGAATGAGTTTGGGAGTGCAATTGCTTCTGCAATTGTATGCCTAATTTTTCTGAAATGATTTTTAATGGGATGCTCAGAAATATTGAGCAATCCTCTAAAATGTTTTTAATGTATCCAAGGTTTGTGCAAATCTTCTTAAATGAAGAAATAAATGATTTAAATGCACATTTCAAAATTTTGAAAGTTCTGTCTCATACTCCTAAAGTTTTTTCTAACATGAGGAGACAGAACATCGGATTTTCAAATAAGGTCACTGCATTATTTCTCACAATGCTTAGTGTACCTGCTACTAGGGATGAGAGAACAAAAAACTCATCTGTATCCCAACCCACATCTACTAGTAAGGCTCCAAAAAGAAAACAAGGGACCCCCAAGCCAACCAAAGCTAAAAAGCTAAAATAGGCTCAACCTGAGGATCCTCCCCTCAATGAGTCTCAGCCAAATGTAGCAGAGGAGGTGGTCCATGAGGAGTGGGGTGACCATTCTGGAAGGGCTGACCCTACTGCTTCTAGCCCACTGGCAGAGCAGGATAGGGTCAACATCAATAAGACCCAACTAGAGGCAACTCCAAATGATGAATCTCCTTTAGGAGATGATTCTGCTGCAGGTCCCAGTACCAAGAACCAAGGGGCCTCTACTGATCAGGCTAGGCCTGAGGCAGCAGGTAACACTTCCAATGATTCACCAAGGGAGTCACATCCTAAAGGTGATGAGGATAGAATGTACAAGGAATTGATGGAAATGATGGAATTTATGTGGGAGGAGGTGAAAACCCACAGGAAGGTGATCAAGGAGCAGAGCAGGAACATCTCTGAGCTACATAAGATTGTTGCTAGTCAACAACAGCAGATAGATGATTTGAAAACTATCTTGCTGAAATGCCTGGATAAGAAGAAGAAGTACATCTGGGTACAAGATGAGGATGTTCCTGAGTCAGCAGAGCCTATGGGTGAAGAGGAAGAGCCCAGGGGTGAAGAGGAAATGGGTGAAGAGGCAGAGCCCAAGGGTGCAGAGGAAGAGCCCAGAGTTCACAAAAGTAAGGAGAAAGGGGTCTCATTCTCTGATCCTACAGAAACATTTTCTGGAGGTGAGATACCCACAATAGACCCTAAGGATAAGGGAAAGGGTCTATTAATTGAAGAAGAGCCTGCTAAGAAATTCAAAGGAAAGTTTGGAGGATTCACTACCAGGGAGGAGCAGGAGGCTCATGATCATGAGGTAGCCCTCAGACTACAAGCAGAAGAGCAGGCTCAATACAATGAGGAAGAGAGGGAGCAGGCCCTGAAAGATCTGCTGGAGAAGAAGAAGAGGGCAGAGGCAGAGAAGAGGGCAACTGCCAAGAGAAGCAGGAAACCAACCAAAGCCCAGTTGATAAAGACATATATTGGGAGATTGGGGGGTTTAATTCCAGATAGGGAGCTTAAAAACATGAATTTTGATAGACTGAAATTTCTGTATAAGAAGGAGGTAGAAAGAGAAAAGTTGGAAAGGAGTGATAAGGAGGGTCAGGATGAGAAAAAAGGAGAAGAAGAAGAAAAAGAAGAGGAGTTAGAAAGAGATGAAGCACAGCTGCTTAGTCTACTGATCTTGAGGGATGATGGGGTGAAGGTAGATCCGTTAGCTACCAAGCCTCCAAAGATAGTAGATTGGGATCATGTACAGATGGTGCATAAAGGGCCTGAATTGACCAAGATTACAAGGGAAGATGGAGCTACAGAGTTCTACAGGTCATTTCAGGAAATTTTAAAGAAATTAGATAGAGATGATGTTGAGAAGATGTATGAAGTTGGAAAGATGAAGTATGAGGGAAAACAGGTTGGGAAGGTATTGAATAGATTATTCTGGGAATACTTTCTCATGATGTTTGAACCTGAAAGAGTACCTGATATCTTCAGTAGATTCTCAGTAGTTAAGTTTTGGATGTACTTTCCAAGATCTGGTGTCCATCAAGTTGCCTTAGAGAATGGAGATCTTCTATTCATGCTTACTGAAAGACAGTACAACTTAAATCTGGAGTTGATGAGATGCATGATTCAAGTCAAACTAATTACCCTAGAGGACTTAGAGACTGCAAGAGTTCTTCTGCATATGATCCTAAATTAGATACATTAGAAGTCTGAAGCTTCAAAAAGAAGAAGGTAGTGTATTAGCATCCCTGGATTTATTTGAAGATGTTTGTAGAAACTTGAATCTGTAGGAGACAGATTAAGTTTAGGGGGAGATTGTTGGGTCTAAAGATGGCTAGAGAACTTGATCGAAGATTAATACTGCTGGTTAGATTACAACTGCTAATTACTACTGGTGAAGAGAAGTTTCTACTGTTAGAACAAATGTTACTACTGCTATCGGGTTTTTACACTACCAGTAGAAACAGTTACTACTGGTAGAAAAGATTGAGTTAGTACTGGTAGAACAAAGTTAGTGCTGCCGGGTAAAGTTTCTACTGCCAGTACAAAGTTTCTACGGTTGGGTAAGTTAATACTGTTTATAACTTACCACTGCTTGAGTTATTACTGCTTGTGTAGTTTCTACTGTTCTACTTGAGTTTCTACTGCCCGTATAGTTTCTACTGTTTATGATTAGAGCATCTTTCTAACCATGTGGGCTAATCAAATATCTTCTCTGCAAAAGCAAAAAGCGCGCAGTAAAGCAGAGCATGGCTCAAGACGATAGGAGGATTAGATAGAAAGGTTCTTTTCATTAATTACTGTAGCGTGTAATTGGAGCTCTATAATTCTATAAATAGAGCTCCTTACCTTCAATAGAAAATAATCTTATTTCTCTTAGCATCTTAGCATCTGAGAATCAAACTTGTATAATTGTCATTTGTAAGCTTCAAGGTTAATTGTAACCCTGATATTTGAGTGTATTCGTATTATTCAAAGAAATAATATTGAAGCTTTTGATAACTACTTCGCTTTTACTTGTTAATTAAGTTATGCTTTAAAACAGATTTAATCTTACTTCTAAAATTATAGATTACTATTCCGCGGTATTTCTATAAATAGTCAATCGCTATAATTATTGACCTGAAAGGTTCAATTCGATCCTGTAAAAAATGGGTGTACACTTGCACCTCTTAACCAATTCCAAGATCCCTTAATTACACTAAAAATTTTAACATCTCTTATTTTTTTTATTTTTCTTTCATTCTTTGCATACTGTATTGTAACAATCGAGGGTAGATGATTAGTTAATGGATATGATTATTGACTGACATCATCCTTCGAACATTACCAGGTGAAAACCATTTCACAAGCTCAAGACTGTCTTCTTCCAATGGCGATTACATCAGATAATGTTGCACAACGTTTCAGCATAACCAGGCAGGAACAAGAACAGGCTGCAGTGAGTTGTATTGAATTGATCAATCAGTGTGTCGATTTCGTAATATATACTTGTATGGCGTATATACTTATGTTGGTATTGTGTAGGTTGAATCCCATTGGAAAGCTGCAGCTGCATATGCTGCTGGAAGATACAAAAACGAAATCATTCCAATTAAGACCAAGGTAAAAATATATTTCTCCTTTATTTCCCATACTTTCATCTTTTCAAACTCTGCATTGCTTCTGATTTAAATGTTCATTTGGAGAAGATTATTGAACCAAAAACTGGAGACCAAAAGCCTGTTACAATTTTTGTCGATGATGGTATACGCCCAGGAACAACTTTGGCAGATCTTGCAAAGCTGAAACCTGTATTTAAGAAAGACGGTTCAACCACTGCTGGTACATCGCAATGAATATTATGTCATTAAATTAAAAAGCAGCGTTTTTGAGAACGACTACTTACTATTTTTTTATTTTTTTTGTCTTTCGTAACAGGAACATCAAGTCAAGTGAGTGACGGTGCTGGAGCCGTCCTTATGATGAAAAGAAGTCTTGCTGTGCATAAAGGGTTACCGATTCTTGGTGTATTCAGGTATGCATTAGGTCAGCTTCATTTTCATTTTCTTTTTTATCTCTTTCATTTTTTTACTCAAACTCAAAACGCAGGACTTTTGCTGTTGTTGGTGTCCCTCCGGCAACTATGGGTATTGGCCCTGCTGTGGCAATTCCAGTTGCAGTCAAGGCTGCTGGTCTTCAAATAGATGAAATTGATCTTTTCGGGATCAATGAGGTGATATTAAGATGCAAAATCTCTGTTGTGTTGCTTTCAAAGTAGAAGCTGGAGATTAATTAAGTTTATTTTGGCAGGCATTTGCATCGCAATTTGTATATTGCCAAAAGAAGCTCGAAATTGAACCACAGAAAATCAATGTCAATGGAGGAGCAATGGCCATTGGGCATCCTTTCGGTTCAACAGATAACTTTAAGAACATGCCAGATGCCGCTGATCAATATCATTTTTTTTCATTTTTTATTTTTTTTACTTTTTTTTTGGCATTCTACCAATAAACATGTATTAATAATTTGGTGAGGCTTTTCTAGGAGCACGATGTGTTGCGACTCTACTGCATGAAATGAACCGTCGGGACAGAAACTGTCATTTTGGTGTCGTGTCGATGTCCATTGGTAGGTGTCATTTTCTCTTCTTTTGTGTTTGTTTGTTGATGTGTCCTGAGCAATTGAGTAACTTGCGCAATGCAGGCACGGGAATGGGCGCAGCTGCAGTTTTTGAAAGAGGTGACTTGTGATCATCTTCCATCGGTCGTTACATGTTAGTTGCGATTTTAACAAGACTTGTTTAAACTCTAGAAAGACTGTTTTCTTCACTTGTCTAAACCAATCATCCTGTCATATCATAGCAAGTTGCTAATAATACATGCAAAATGTGAACCATGGATCGATGACTGGATCAACTAGACATGATTTTTCCTGTTTAATAGCAGCTTAGAATTCAAAATGGACATAAATTCATGATTTAAAACAATGGCCCACACCTCAAGTCTAGTAAATACAAATATAAGCGGAACTTAAATCGTCCTCTAATAATCGCAGGGAAAAATTTGAGTTGTAGATTGGGTTTCAATAGTCCTCTATATCTTCCGTAAGCTCGCCTTTGCCTCTATGACTCATCCGTTACGCATCCTTTTGAAGCCGACTGAACGTTCTTGATGTACTGAAACCAAAAAGATCATTAGCGCACCATCAACAATAATAAAGGAACCCACGGTACACCAAGCCATTTTTCACCCATGGGGCTGACACCAGTTCATAGTTTTTAACTTTATCATTCGTATCAGAATTTCACCCAATTTCATGGAATTGCAACAATCTCGGGTTTGAAATTTGGTGATTTTCTTGTTGAAACTTCACGATTACAATTAGCTTTACAAGTATAACAGAAGGAATGTACCTTGTAAAGGACACCTCTTTCAGCCTTGTATGCAGGAGCTGTCCATGCCTTTCGTCTTTCGTCTAACTCTTTGTCTGTTACCTGAACGTCCATTCTCCTCTTGCAGATGTCTATCGTTATCACATCTCCATTTCGGACAAGACCAATTGGACCACCTTCCTGCACATCCATTAACATCTCATGATAAGGATCTGGCCTAACAAGTTCACCAGGCACCTTATGCAAGTTTTACGATATATATTTTCTTGAGTCTTGAAATTATTTCAGTTAGAACATACGAAATATTCATATCTAGTAAGATACTTTCTATGAAACCGAACAAGCTCTCATTTTGGGAATGTATTAACATTTCTATTAAACTAGATGCAGATTAACACGGGAGCAGAGCAAGAAAAGGACAAAACCTGAGCTTCAGGGCAAATGTGTCCAACAACATATCCATGCGAACCGCCTGAAAATCTTCCATCGGTTAACAGCGCAACTTCCTGAAAGAATTCACCAAATCTGTAGCTCATCACTAACCAATTTACCCGATGATACAGCTATCAAAAACACAACATGCTAGAAGAAAAACTGATAAACGTTTTAAACCAATCCATTTGAAGAATAAACTTGCATTCATTCATTTTGGCAAGTTAATGATTCACCACTTTGTCAGAGATGGGAGGAGATAAATGTGGACGCTAAAAAGCACTTAAGGTGGGACCCACAAGTGCTAAACGTTATGATAATGGTGAAAACCAACAGATTGTAATACAGTTTTTAGGGGTAGGCTAAAAAGATGTCAAAAGTGTTTATCGGACTTATGAAGTACCTTGCCGAGACCAGCTCCCATAATCGCACTTGTCGGTGTCAGCATTTCGGGCATACCTGGGCCCCCTTTAGGACCTTCTCCTCTGATAACAACTACCTTCCCCTGGGACAAGATTTCATACAAAATGTCAGTTACTGATATTGTAACCAAGTAAAAGACAAATCTGAACCCTCGTATTCAGATTTTTGTTGCAAACTAACTATGTCAAAAGAAGTAAAAAAGAACACTAAAGCTTGAAGATATGTCAAAAATTCAGGTAAATTATAGATATGAAAATGCGAAATATGGAAGTTTAAAAGTTATCTTACTCGGTAATTCTTGTTCAAAATATTGTCAATGGACGTGTTCTTTCTTTGTTCGTTATTTTTTGTGGCATTTTGAATCTTAACGGCTTCTTTGGTCACGTAAGACTACATACAACTATACCAGTATGTCTCAACTCTTAAACATTAAGAACCCCTAATCATGCAACACTTGTTCATCCAGTTTTATCATATCTAAAATATATACAGTCATATATACCTTAAAACTCATCGGGTCTTCAGAGATGGCTGCAATCATGGATTCCTCCCCCTCAAATACAAGTGCAGGACCTGAACAAAGTCCACAATATCATGACACATCAAACCAAATAGATATAAGGAAAACATAAAGGAGAGACTTGAACGTAACAAACGGAAATGTGAAAATGAGAGGAGTACCAGAGAAGTACAACCCTTCTTTTCCTGTGATCTTTGCCACGGAACCATCAGGTGCAAGATTTCCATATAATATTTGAATGTGACCTGTTGCCTTTATGGGATTTGTTGGTGGTCTTATTATTTGCTGGCAAAGAAAGACAATTTTTTTGCTCCTTTAGATAATTAGTTAAGAATATGAAATATGAAGAAGATGATAAATTACCTGTCCTTCAGATAAAGAAGGGAAAAGTTTTGCGTTTTCTGCCAAAGTCTTCCCTGTGACTGTCAATGAGCAGGGGAACATTTTAATGGCATTAACATGAAAAGGTTGAACTACTTGATTTAAAGTGAATGGCTGTTGAACTTTAAAAAAAGAGCCTTCTTTGTAAAAATTCAAACAATAACTTAAAAACTACAGGTGGCAACTTTGGCACATTTATATATTTGTGTTTCATTGCAAGCAGGTCATTGGAAAAATTGAAGCTAAAAGGGGAACATGTCAAATGGGTCAAACAACAACTGCAGTATACATGTCACCTCATGAAAAAAGTTGCTTCTTGTTTTTACTGTACCTACCTGTAATACAATCTCCATCTAAATATCCCAGCTCCAAAAGGTAACGAAGGACTGCAGGTGTTCCTCCAATCTAACCCAACTCAAAAGAAAAGAAATGTCAATACTCAACAAAGACAACGATTTAAAGCAACACAAAATTTGGTAGTGGTTTGCCATATTGACAAAACAAATTACAATTCACACCTTATGTACATCCTCCATGACATATTTTCCACTAGGCTTAAGATCCGCAAGAAACGGAACTTCATCGCTAACCTTTTGGAAATCATCAAGACTCAAGTTCAAACCAACTGACCTGCAAAGTTTTTGATTTGTGTTACCATATGAAATCCATTCTTATTTTAATGTCTAATTTGGGGTTTTGGTTCGGGTTTTTTTCGACCCAATTGAAAAACCCAATCTGTCAAACTCGGAAAAAAAATATATATTGGAAAAACCTATATGAATTGGGTCGGATTTAGCAATGTCAGATCCAATATTTCTTTTATTATTATTTTATTCACACTGGACACATTTTCTCAAGGTGACAGATGAAAGAAAAATCAATAACTTGTACTCCTTACCTCGCAATGGCAATCAAGTGTAATACAGCATTGGTAGATCCGCCTAGAGCCATAACAGTAACCATTGCATTACGCAACGATTTGGGAGTGATTATGTCTTTCGGTCTTAAGTCCATCTTTAATAATTCAAGAATATACTTTCCAGCTAAGCGGCATTCATCCAACTTCAGTGGATCTTCAGCAGGTGTTGACGAGCTTTTAGTAATACATAAAAGATCAGATGATTGCTACAATAAAATAAAAAGTAGAAAACTAACGCACTTATCCAGATAAATTCACCTGTAAGGAATAGACATTCCCATTGCCTCAATAGCAGAAGCCATGGTATTTGCAGTATACATGCCACCGCAAGCTCCTGCTCCCGGGCATGAATTTTTTAGTACAGCTACCCTTTGTTCATCATTTATGGAACCACTTACAAATTCTCCATAAGCCTATAGCAATAGTACACATAAATCATAATATACTGTTTAGTTCTTTAACCGAGTAAATAACACTAAAAATGCTTGTTAACTTATATTTATGTGTTTTAAAGATAACTAGCAACTATATATTTTGATGGATTTTCGCTAGTGAAAGTACTGTTCTTCAGAATTTCATTGGATGGTGGTAAGCATACCTGGAATGCAGATACTATGTCGTATGTGTGGCCTTGGAAATGACCAGGCTGCAAGAAAAGGCGAATGCAATACAAAATCAATAAAACATAAAATATGACATTGTATAAATTGTTTCTTTGTATGTTCTAATATGTTACCACTAACTTCCATCCTGGCTTAAGATATTTAGGATTCTTACTAGTATAACTTGCTTTAAATGGGAAATGGTTAAGAGACACAAGCCTAACTAGTTAAATATCCTGTGGTGAAAGCAAACTACTTTCATTAAGTATCAAGGTAAAAATGCATCCTGACCTTAATAGTTCCACCATAGATCATTATACTTGGCCGGTTCAAGCGCCCCATTGCCATTATAGTACCTGGCATCTGAAAAGGAAAACGTTTGCAAGCATTTGATCACGACATAGAAAATACTGTTATGATTGAACTACTTGTCACAAAACTGCGAGCGAATGTTATCGTGAAATTTAATACAAGCTGACTAGAAATATTATAGCCTTTTCAAATATGCGTATTAAGATTCTTTGACATAAGGCATTGCCTTTTCAAACAAAATATGAGATAAATCCCTAGAAATAGATTCCATAGCAAACCATAACCAACCTAAAAAATCAAAAGATATTAACTTTAACATAATTAAAATCACCAAAATAAAATATTCTACATAACAACTTCACCCTAAAAGCTTGTATCTTTAACAATAAAAAAAAGACCCATTACAAAAATAGTCCACAAAAATCAACCAAAATAAAAAAAAAAAAAAAAAGCTTACATTTTTATCACATCCAGGAATAGAGATATTGGCATCATACCATTGAGCAGACATAACAGTTTCAATACTATCAGCAATCAAATCCCTTGATTGAAGACTATAACACATACCTCTAGTTCCCATTGAAATAGCATCACTAACCCCAATTGTATTAAACCTAAAACCAATCAATCCAGCTTCTTCAACCCCTTGTTTTACAGCTTCACCAAGTTTCAATAAATGCATATTACATGTATTCCCTTCATACCATACTGATGATATCCCAATTTGTGGTTTCTCTAAATCATCATCTGATAAACCCACACCATAAAGAACCGCCTGTGACGCACCTTGTGACTTGGGTTCGGTGATTCTTGAACTGTATTTGTTCAGTTTTACTGTTTGTGGCGGCGGCGCTGCTGTTTCCGTTGTGGCGGCGGCGGCTCGGACTGAGAATTTGTAGGGTTTAACGATGGTCGGAAGTTGGGGTCGGAAAGATGTGGTGTGGTGGACAGTTGGGGATATTAAAGAAGCTTGCATGATTGTCGGAATGAGTGAAGTGTCGCCGGAATATTAAAAATGGGATGACCGGAAGTTGAAAATAACAAACGGCTAAATATAAATGTGACACTCGATTAAGTTGCAACTTTTTTATGGGAGAATCATATAAAATCTTAAGGGGTGTAAGGTGTTCGTTTGGATGTACTAATGATTAACCCGATTTTGATTTTTAAAATTAAATATCAAATTCAAATCGATAATCGATATCAACGGCTACATATTAATATATTATCATGTTGAGTCAAGGGTTTATAAGGATTTGGAGTTAGTTTTTTATATCAAAATTTAAGATTTTTAATCATAAAATGATATATATTAACATTAATAATTAATAATACCTATTACATAATAAGGTTTTATGTATAAAAAGTAATATATATTTTTTACATATATTTTGATAGATAAACAAGAGATTACATATACTCAGTTTATTTGAATTTATCCGGTTCTGATAATAGTAACCAAAATCAATCCAAACACTGAAATACTAATTTCATTTTTGTCCGATCTAATCCAAAAAATTAAATTGTCCAACCCGATTAGACCATTTGGATATTTTCGATTATATCCAAAAATAGTGAACACCCCTGTAAAATCGGATTAAATATTTCAATGTGTGATTATTTTGAATAAAACAAAATGAAAAGTTGTAGTCGAATAAAACTTTACCGGTTTTAGAATTAAATAAACAAAGTGGGTGTTATATATATATATATATATATATATATATATATATATATATAACATGTGTTTTTAATTTGGAAGATGATAAAAACCAAAAAGTGTGTTTTTGGTCACTTGTGTTTTTTCTCTCTATTTTTGTTTAACTTTCTCGATTAGACAACCCTATATAAGAGAACAATACAATTTTCTCTACTTGTGCTTTCTGAAAAGATAGTATGAAATTTTAATATTACATTTGTATATTAAAATCGTATTGTGTAAATTGTTGATAATCGATTCGCATGTCACGTTTCAAATGAAAATGTGGGAGAGAATGTAGCCGCCCACTAAATATAGTGGTTAGCTCATGTGAGATTGAACTTGGGTCTTCAAATTTTTCTGTAATTAAGTTACCACCCTTCAATATTTAACTTGTAGTTTTATATATATATATATATATATATATATATATATATATATATATATATATATATATATATATTAAAAGAGTATAAAAGAAAACTCCAAAATTTATCACGTAAGCACAAATGCCACGTGTCAACATCTAAATTTTAGTTAACAAATTATTTAATTAATATTTTATTATTTTTTAATATTTAATAATTAATAAATATAATATAATATCTATACTATATATTAAAGGGTGGATTCAGCTGATGTTATCAAGCTTATTTGTCCCATTATTAAGCAATAAAGCATGCTGACGTGGACACATTAGCAATCAAGGAATTTTGTGGTTGATTTGATTTTTCTTTAAAAATTGTCATGAACTTATTTGAACTTATTTTATTGGTTTAATAAATGAGTTCCTAGGTAAAAGCATGCATATTTAATAATTACATAAGTAATAATTACCCCGATTCATTAATATTTTGATGTAGTTATTAGAAAATCCACCTTTTAGCCGCCTAGGCTTTTTGAAAACCGAAGAGTTACCCAAAATCCACCTTTTTTTTAATAAAATCATCGAAACATTATAATAATAAACAAATCGAAACTTTATTTTTTTAGTACACGTATATATGCATCACTAAATTGCCTATTGCATATAAAACATTATAAAACAAATCTAATACATTAAACTTGTGTCTACATTATAATATTTACAAAATTAATCAAATAATTTTATAACTTTTTTTTGTCAAACCCGTGTAGTTACGGGTCAATAAACTAGTAAATACTAATATGTAAAGAAGGAGTCCTATATGAAAACAAACTCCTACAATTTATTTAATTAATATTATTATTTTATTAATAATAATAATAATTAATTAAAAAACAAAATACCATTAAACAATTTGACACATATTGTATAAAATATTTATCATATTACGATGAACATTTCACAATGTAATAATAGTATGTACTAAAAATAATGATATTTAACAAATCGCATAATAATTAATTTATTCAATTAAATTAAAAGTAATAAAAATAGTATGTTTTGAATTGGCGTGCATCGCACGGGTTTAAAACTAGTATATATATATATATATATATATATATATATATATATATACTAGATGAAAACCCGTGCGATGCACGGCAATCTAAATCATGCGATATTTTATAAATGCAATGATGATTATCATTCATTCGTTTGATAACAAAGAGGATATCTAAGTAACGAAAACATCAAAATGTCATTCGTTAGCCTAGCTTATATAAATGTAAGAAAACAACACACCCTTTAATACAATCATCGATTCAAGTTACTACTACCATCTACGTCAAATCATTTAAAAAAATAAAAACTTCACTACATAAGACATGTATACAAATATATATATATATATATATATATATATATATATATATATAAGGGTGTACAACGATTAATTGATCATAAAGACATCACAATAGCCAACAAAGAAGCATGAAGCATTCAATGAAACAAATAATCGTAATTTCAAAAAGGTAAATGTAAAAAGTACCTCTTGCGCGCTCTTATATGCCGCTCTTATATGCCATTGTAACTTTCTTTATCCCCATAATTCTGTAAAATCGAACATGATAGTAGCAAAAGCCAAAGTTAGTTAGTAGTTACTATTAAACCAAACCATAAAACATGAAATTAATATGTTTACGATTGATAGAAAATTCAAATAACAATAATAACAACTAAAATTCTAACAATATACTATAACTTTTGTAACAGTAAATACGAAACAACATAATAGTTAATTGGCGTAAATAACACATATAATTTTTCTCCACCAAGTTGGTGACTGTCGGTTATTTAATTTATATATAGGATTGACTCAAATGTGTAGTTATACTTCTGATCAAATTCAAACTTCAATTGACTAATTGTTGTAAGATGTAGACCGAAGTTTTATGGTTACAAATATCATTCTTGAATTTTTTTCATCCTTTAAATTATTTAAATATGTATCTTCTTAAATTTAGCAAGTATATTTACCGATTACAGTTTGATTAGGATTCTTCCTTTGAGATTAAATATATATTTAATTTGTTATTTAAATATTATCTATTTATATTTATATATATTTATATTATTAGTATTAATTGATTTATTTTGTAAAATAATCAATAATTAAATTTTGGCACGTGTCAAATTGTGGAGAAACTTTTTACAGTTTATTTACCTACGTGGCAAATTCTGAAGCAACTATTACTCCTTTAGTATATACATAGATATAGTTCGGATTCAGAGGGAAGTACTATTTTATGGGGAAGTATGGAAGCTACACATTCATCAAATAAGAAGACTAATTTTCGTGAGAACACTTCAAAATCACTTTTTAACTATCCGAAATACATTTTTCTTCAAAACTTTTTCACTAATTATTATTAAAATAACTTTTTGAAACTATGATATAAATATAAATAAATAAATAACTTTTTATACGGTCGTTGCTATTGTGATTATTTAATATAATCACAAAATATAACATAAAAAATCACATGTGATTATTCTCTAATATAATGTGATTATCATGTGTTCGACATAATCACAAAATATGACTTGATAATCACATATTATTCATATGATTATCAAGTTATAAGATGTGATTATTTTGTATAAAAAATTAATAAAAAATAAATAGAAAATAAAAAAAAACGTCAAAATTATTTTTATTGAAAAAATAGCTTTCTAAAAGTTATTTGAATAAGGAGTTGCGAGGAAAATTTTATAAATAACGTATCTTAGTTATTTAAAAAGTGATTTTGAAGTCATTCTTACGTTTTCACAAAAATTAGTCATCTTATTTGAACTCACGACTATATATATATATATATATATATATATATATATATATATATATATATATATATATAATCAACCATGTTTAAAGTATTATTAATGTAATGTGACAAATCATTCTTTTTAAAGTAAATACTAATACTATGATATGATAGATACTTCAACTTTTGATGAACTCGTGTATAAATGAATAAACTTCACACGTCTATAGTACATTAATTTGTTGAAAACTATAATATTTTTATATGGATTATCAAAAATATTCAAATAACATTATAATTTTTAAAGGTCGTACAATTTTTTCATGATTATAATACATAAGATACAACTATTAGATTTGAGATAGTTTTGTGATAGGCCTAATGTGATTTTTAACACTTTAAGTTACAAAGTAATGGTTGAATTGTTTCGACAAATGAATGAATTTTATTGCAACTATCGGGTTTACATTTGTTAGGTGAAAATCATTTTATTTGTGATAAATAAGCTAACAATAAACTAAAAGGTAAGGCTTTCAAGAAACAAGACAAACCTTACCTAAATATAACAAGGAAATTTCTATTTATAACTCATACTTAATTCATTATTTTAGCAACTTTTCTACAATACCAATTATACCCTTTCAAATCTCCATATTTAATATTATTGAAAATTAAATAATCTCAAAAGGATTTTACGTATACAAATGATCTTGTTTTTATTAATTTTTTATCACACCAAATCACAACCTTTTGAGAATCTCCACTAATTTTAGTTTTTTAACCATTTCTCTTCTCTAAAACGTAAGCAATAATACTGACTATATTACAAACTATTTTCCCTCTTTCTTCTTAACACAATTGATTCTTATTTCTTGCAACAGATTTTGGCACATTAATTATTTGATAACAAGTTGAATGCTTATAATAATTAAGATATCAAATTTTCCCTCCAATGTATTGCACGTTCTTTTCATCTATAATAAGGTTTGTTTATTTGTAATATTTTACTACGTTAAAAATAATATTGTAATTCTTAGTTTTTTCTTTTTTTCTTCAATTCTGAAATATGTATAATCAAGTTCCTTTTGATTAAAATCAAGTTGCTTTTGAGGAAAGTTTTGCAAATGTTAATGAAAATGAAAGTGCTCATGATAATGATTTAGAATCCATGAAAGAAATATTTGAAAAACCTTATGTGAGTCAATAATTTTTAAGTGAAGAAGAAGCTTTTGCTTTTTATCAAAATTTTGAAAAATTCAATGGATTTTCAATTCGTAAAGGGAGGTTTATCAATAATAATGGAGAAAAGAAACATAGAGATTTCTTTTGTCATTGTCAAGGAAGACCGGATGTTAAACTGTTGGATCCATAAAAAAAAACAAAGAAATCGAAGTTCTACTAGATGTGGTTGCAAAGCTCAAATGCGAATAACATTGAGAAGAGAGAATGAAATTTTTCCAGAAGAGTGGCAAGTTACTAGTTTCTTTTTTAGAGCATAATCATGACTTGCTGTCTACGGACGAGGTGCGTTTTCTTCCATCATATCATAGCATCACAACGGAAGACGAGAAACGAATTTTGATGTTAAAAGAATGTGGTTTGTCTGTAAGACAAATTATGCGTGTTATGGCGCTTGAAAAAAATGTGTCGCATGGACATCTTAACTTTCTCACTAAAGATGTTCATAACTTTTTAGCTAAAATTCATCAAATGCACTCGAAATATGATGCTAAAGAGCTTTTAGAATATTGCGTGAAAAGTAAAAGTCAAGATCCTAATTTTCAATATACATTTACACTTGATGAAAACAAGTTAGAAAATATTTTTTGGTCTCCATCTCAATGTTTTGATTGGTACCAAAAATATGGAGATGTTGTGGCATTTGACACAACCTACAAAGTGAACTCTTATGACATGTCGTTCGGCATCTTTGTTGGCATCAACAATCATGGAAGAACCATATTATTTGGATGTGCACTATTACGCGATGAGACAATGAATACGTTTAGATGGCTCTTAAAGGTAATGGAGGTTTTGTTTCTTTTATTAATGGTTCTTTAACTTAGTTTTGATTTTAGGTTATTTGTAATAAATATTTGCAGAATTTTGTTTCGCTTATGATGCATCCACCCAAGACGATATTAACCGATCAAGATCAATGGCTCACAAAAGCAATTACAATTGAGATATCTTCCACAAAACATGCATTTTGCATATGGCACATCACTGCTATATTTAGCGGTTGGTTCACTTCAATCTTGAGAAGTGACTACTCAAGTTGGTGCTCGGAATTTTATCGTCTATACAAATTGGACCAAGTTGAAGAATTTGAGAAACAATGGCCATTTGTGGTCAAAAGGTACAAGTTGGAAGGAAATAAACATGTGAACGGGTTGTATCAAATTAAAAGATTATGGGTGCCAGCTTTTCTTCGCAATTTCTTTTTGGGTGGCATGACAACAACCGGGAGATCCTAAAGTATAAATGCATTTATTAAAAAGTTTATATCTCGCAATTGTTGGATATAATGTCCAAGTTCATAACTAATTGGTAAGTATATCATTAAAAGTAGAGTCCTTTTTTGGTCGCCCTCAACGAATAAATAAAGAGAAATAAATTAAAGATAATATTAATTGGAATTAATATTATGGTTAATTATTTGGTTTATTAATTATCATAGTTGATGAATTAATTAGAAACTAAAAGAAATTAAAGGAAAATTTTGGAAGCTATATCCAACCGCCGGTTGGAAAGTTCAACCGGCGGCTGGAGTCCAAAAAGTGAGGCGGTGGAGCACGCGGGTCGTGGCTCGGGTATTCGGGCAGAAAGCAAGCTCAACCGCCGGCTGGATATTCCAACCGGAGGTTGGAGGGCCGAAACAGGTTGTCCCACATCGGATTCCAGAAGAAACCCTAGTTTCCCTCTCCCTATATAAATAGGGGGCATGCCATGATTTCAAGGTACACAATTATCTCTTTCTCATTCCTCTCCTTGTAAGAGTTTACTCGATTGGATTCGGGACCTTAGGAGTTGGAATTTTCTCTTTGGTTCGTGGGTGTGAACCATTAGAGGTGCTCTGATTTGAGTATTCGCATCCAAGTCAAGAAGGTCTGCTAAGGTGGTTTGCGTGTGAGAAATTCGATTTTCTCAAAGGTTAGTATTTTCTTATCTATTTATTTTGTTTTGTAGCTTATTATTATTAAGTTAAGATCCTTTAGGGTTTAGTTTCCTTCATGCCCTAGATTAATTGTTATTTTCGCATTGTATGTTAATCTATTAGGGGAATAGAAAACCCATCAGTGGTATCAGAGCCTTAACTTAATAATGTAGGCACTTAACATGGAGTTACTGTTTAGTTAATGGTTAATTGTAAATAGTAATCCATAGATAAATTTGTATGATCATTAAATGTTAATATGGATCTAGAGTAAATACTAATATTTAAATTGTTTAAATGATACCCCTAAATTTTAAAATGTTTAAAGTAGAACCCTAAATTTTAAAAGTTTAAAGAGACCTATATATATTATGATCAATATATATGTATCATTTAAAATCTAAATACGTTGTCAGTCAATTGATAAATCGGCTCACCCATAGTGAACAAACTATAAGAGAGGTATAAGTGTAAGTCCGGTTGTGGCGGATCGATAACGAGGTTATCTACGGTATTAAGGTGCGGAATCCCTCAATACTAGTTATAGGGTCTATAACAAATTCTTTCGCAATATTTTAGCGAATCAATTGTCTAATAGCTTTGTATCGATTATAACAAATGTTAACGATCAATACCTAGCCTTTAGAAATGGTGAAAAACTCTCTGGAATCGCAGGAGGTACAGATACCCAAAGTGGCAAAAGTTTTTTTAGGTTTAAAACCTAATTTGCATATATAACCGTCTCGGTTCGCAAGTCACTGGGCTCTGCGAACTGAGTCAGTTCGCAGCCCATATTGGCCCAGCAAACTGACTCGGTTCGCAGGCCAATTTTGTCCTGCGAACTGACTCGGTTCGCGGTCAATCTTGGTCAACATTTTTCAGCCTATTGATATTTAACTCTAAAATGTTTACCAAGCAATATATTTCATTTACAATTCAAAACCAATGTACAAGCTTGATTACAATTACTAAAGGTACTATTTCACGCTATTACAAGCTAGATCTGTTGTCACAAAATATGTCTCAATAGACTCCCCCTTGACAATAGCTCTAGCGTCTTTAGGTCTTTGTCTTCAAGTTGTCTTTGGTAATCACTTGTAAATTTTGCTACCTGCATATATCTTCAGCTTAATGCATGTCTTCACCATTGACTGATAATCTCGAGCAACATCTTCTCATCCTTCAATTGCCGTGATCCTATTCTTGTGTAATATTAATAGGTCAGCCCTTGATAAGTTCATTAGATGTCGTCGATCATAAATCTTTAAGATCTCTCTCTCTCTCCTCGTCTTCAACTTCGTCATCATGTTCAAACATGAGAGCTTCTCCAGTCACTGAATCTACAGACCATCTCTTCAGCTTACCTAAAATATCTTGAGGCATAGCTTTCAGAGGAATCTGTTGTATGCATTTTGCAGCTGGATATATCTTTTTCCTTCGACGCCTTCCAGTTCTTTCACTTCTTTCGTCAAGCTTGATTGTCTTTCCGACTCTTGGCTTAATTCTTTCAAACTTCATCGACCAACCCTCAGTCCTGATAATCTTTTCAACATATCTTCCAAAAGGATCATTACTGGGGTTATTCAATTCCAATCTAGCCAAGTCTCGGATTTCAAACCTAGGCAGAGAACTGAAGACTGCATGCTTTTTCTCGAAGTATTGAACTCCGTCAAATCTCTTTATAGCAAAAAGCTACAAATCTGCGTCGAAGTACCATCCAATAATGCCTCTTCTAGGTATACGCTTTCCAGAGATATCCACTTCACTAATCCTAGTCTTCTCCTTTTTCTTCTTCTCCAAAGGCCTAAACATCGGATTATTTTTGAGTCTATCAGGAAGATCATCTTCAGAATCAGTTGAATCATCTAGATTTTTATCTAAATCAATCACTCTTTCTCCGTCTTCATCCTGAATAACGACTTTAGTCTTTGAAGGGCTCACGATGTGTTCATCGATATTAGCATATGGATCTACACCTTCGTCTAACCCAACACTAGAAATAGATGTCCAATCTTCAGGAGGTACAAACTCTCCCCCCTCTAGATCGTAATCTACTTCTTCTTCGACTTCAATGTCGGTATCACTTTCATCTACAAGTGATAAACATGTCATGAATCAAATATAAATAATATAAATTCTTTTATTGAAATAGATAATCAATCTAAGAATTTCTTTATCATTTCATTCATGAAATCACAATCCATTACTAATCTTATATAATTTTAACTTGTCATGATGAATCTCAAGTCTAAATCTTATATAATTAGTCTTATATAATTAGTCTTATATCATTTTAACCTGTAATATAACATCTCAAGTCTAAATCTTATATAACAAATCTTATATTATATGGACATAAAAAAAATAACCTTTAATGTATGTCTTTCATTGATTATAATCATTATTACAATCAATCTAAGAGTACACATTTAAAATTATTCCTTGGTGAGTCTCTCACCAACGTTGGTAGCACCGTCAGCAGTACCAGCACCATTACCACCATCACCGCTTGCCCCAGCAGGCTTAGACTCCACCTGAATTATAGGAAGCTCACCAGTCGTTGAAGTACCAGTTGGCTCTCTATCTTTCTGTGCATTGGGATCATCATCTGTATCATCTCGTCTCTTCCTTCTCAGTTCATCTTCTCTGCAAGCCTCATTAAATAGCAAGATCTCCCCCTGAGGCGACTTGCCCTTCAATAAATTAGTGACAAGGCCTTGCAGTCGATCAAGCTGTTTCTGCTGATCTTCAGACTCTCTGATTGAAAGCATATGAGACTTCAGGAGATGAGTATAGGCTTCGCCTTGAGACACAAGCTCCTTTGACAGAGTAGCATTCTGAGTCTCTAATATCCGAACTCGAAGTTCCAAATTAGAAATCCGCTCAGAAGCTCTCATAGAAGTAGTAGCCTGGGGAGTAGGCGCGGTGGTCGCAGATTGAACACGATGTTGTTCAATCTGGGTTGCAATGTCTGTCAGAAGTAAGCGAGCTGTGATTCTACTAGCCTTGGTAGTCTGAATCGTGATAGGAACATCAACAGCAGGCTCCTGTTAGACCATAGTTATCAGTAAAAGTAACATAATAAACTGTCTCAATCTCTGAATAACTATAAATACTCGTATCTCTAACCTTCTCTGAGGTTTCAGATACCGGAGCACTCGGACGTTGCGTCACAAGTCTAGCCTGTTGCGGTTGTGTATGTTGAGCAACTGTTATAGAAATATCTATCTCAGTTTCACATGCAGAATTCACAACATATAACAGATAATAATTAGTATAAAGGTAACCTGGACTAGAAGGCCAATCGTCAATCGCCAATCGTCAGCTGAGAAGTAGCAGAACGAATGCGCTTTCGGCTTCGCGTCTGAAGAGGTTGATCCTCTTCATCATCTGTGTCCTCGTCAATCAAGCAAAAATCAGGATCCGGATCATCAACTTTGCGCTTGCCCTTTAAGGCAGGATCGATGATCAGCTTGGAACCCCTCCGGATCATTCCCGCAGGAATACCCGAAAAAGTAGGAGGACAAAGAAGATCATCATCAGTTTCCTCAATATCGGAGTCAGATGTAGTGGCGCCATCCTTGCGTAAAGCACTAGAAGGCCCAGCATCCAAACTCGCCTGATCCCGTTCACCTTCAGGTCGAATGACCTCTGGGTCGACAGCTTCAGGAGCCTGAAATTGATCAATCTCATTTAAGAGAGGATCGGTAGCATCATCATTTTGTATTAAAACCTCATGCAAAACCTGAGCAGCAATGTCAGGTTGAGCAGCCTGATGTAGAACATCTTCTATAAGCTCTTGCGGCTCAGAGTTTTGAGCCACAACTGCTGGCTGAGGTTGTACTTGTGGTTGAGTTCCATCATCCATCCAACCATTGTTTGGTGGAGCTATATAGGCAGCATTGAGGAGATGGCCAAAAAGATCACATACTTCAGGCTTAACCTGATCTAGACGTCGAGAAGAATGGAGAAAACATGTGTTGTATCCTCTAAGTCCAATCCGGTCAACATGTAAATCTGGCTGAATGTTCGTCAAACCAGGAATGCAGTGACGAATGATAAGCATGCAAAAACGCGGATAAAGCATAAACTTCGATCTCACCGCGCCAGTGATCTGGCCAACAAAAGAATTAAAGATATACGAAGAAAAACTGTATGGTTTATTATAAACCAGGGACAGTAGGCCAGATAACAGCTCAGGGCTCAGCTCATCGTATCCGCCTTCTTGTTACCGAAGATGGTAACAATAATGTGGAAAAGAAATCTCCACTGGCCAAGTACAAATGCCTTCACAAACTGGCGGCCTCTCTTGGGTCCAGAATAACCCATTCTACCAAGTGCACCCTCAATTAAATCAGAGGAATACACAGAGGGACCAGCTTCCTGATCAACTGTACCCAGATGTAAAATCTGTCTCAGATCATCAGCGGAGAAGACAACGGGATGATTATTAACCCTCGTACGGATAACGGGAGCATTTGCAGCACCATCATACGCAATACTTTCCCAAAACTGATCCAGAAGATCTCGGGACAGTAGAGGAGACTCCGTAATAGCATATCGAATCCTCGAACGTGCTAAATACGTCAGAATCTCTGTGAAACGTGCAGCACCACGCTCATTTACATCCAAGTTCACCAAGATGTTGTGAGCAGGAGTGAAAGATCGAGCAGCCATATCTGTAATCATAAGATGTACACAAATGGCAGTTAGCTCAGATAATAGGACATCTTATCGAACATTAATTAATTTTAAACGTTTATGTATTGTGAACAAAAATGATCACCAAACATTGACGTTTACTATTAATTAATAACTTAATTTACTGAACTTAATTGAACGATTAAGCATACGAGACTTAATTTTCAATTATATTCTCTAAATTATATACAGTTCGTAAGTCCTAGTAGATAATCTGAAAAATCATACCGCCGATAAAAATCGCAACATGCCGCTCGACTACATATGAGTCGGAAGTCTTTCGATATGAAAGAACAGAAATCGTATATTATATGTGTTTAACTTATAACCACAAGTCCTTAAGTCGAAACATATAACAGATAATTAACAGTCGCAACTTGTATTTTATTTGTAATCATAAAGATCTCAAATCGAAACACATGTAACATGTTAAATTTATACGTTTTTAACTTATAAAGATAAGTTCTTAAGTCTAAACGTATAACTGATAGTTAAAAGTCATCACTTGTACTTCATTTGTAAACATAAAGTTCTCAAATCGAATACAAGTCTAGAAAATTAACTTAGTAAATTTATACGTATTTAACCTATAAACATAAGTTGGTAAGTCGAAACGTATAACAACCAAATAACAAGTCCCAATGTGTAATTTATTCGTAAACCTAGAGTTACCAAATTGAGTACACATCGAAAATGTTAAAATTGTAAACTGAATATTTACAAAGTCAATCAATCAGATCGCAAATTAAATTAATGTGCAAAGTCAACATGAGGCAATAAGGTTTCAGTTTGCTATAGTCAACTAAAGTCAAACAGGTGTTTCAGTTCGCTATAGTCAACAAAAGTCAACCCCTATGTTCGCTTTGCAGGTCAAATGAAGTCAACCCTGTTGGGTTCGCTTCGCAAAGGTCAACGAAAGTCAACCTTTTGGTTTCGCTTCGGTCAAGCAAAGTCAACCCAATTGGGTTCGCATCGCAGTCAACTGAAGTCAACATAATTTGGGTTCACTACACAGTCAACGCGAGTCAACCCTAGAGGGTTCACAAAGGTCAATGAAAGTCAACAAGTTGACTTCGCTACGCAGTCAACATAATTAGGTTCGCTGCGAACTGAGATTCATCTCGGTTCGCAGGAGCGTCTGGGCAAAACAACAAGATCCAAATCGATGATCGAACAAGTATATGTGAATTTTAACGATACAAACACGGTTATTATAGTCCGATTAACATCACCTAAAAGTGTTATGTTATATCTTTCACTAATCGATTGACAATCCGTGAAAAACGAAACCGAAACACTCAAAGCATAAAACAATCGATTAAACACAAATTATACGGTGAAATCACGTGAATCTTACTTCAAAAGATGTGCAATCTACAGGTGTAAATGTTCTACAGAGTAAAAAACTTTTCTTGTACTTTAATTTCGAAGAAATTAACCGTGAGTGTTTTTTGGAGTGGGTTCGCCAAAACTCGTCTCGCAGGGAAGAAAACTCGGTTCGCGGGGGTATTTGGAAAGTGAGGGTTTTGACTCGTTGACTTGTCCCTTTTATACTCAAAGCTCGATTCGCAACGTTGACCGGTCAACTTCGCAACTTTGACCAAAAATGCGAATTTAGTTTTAAGTATAAATTGACATTATAAGTATTTTTACAAGTCAACATTATGAACTTTCCATTACGTTTTTGTCACATTTATTCAAAATTGTAAGTCCAGTTGTGGCGGATCGATAACGAAGTTATCTACGGTATTAAGGTGCGGAATCCCTCAATACTAGTTATAGGGTCTATAACAAATTCTTTCGCAATATATTAGCGAATCAATTGTCTAATAGCTTTGTATCGATTATAACAAATGTTAACGATCAATACCTCGCCTTTAGAAATGGTGAAAAACTCTCTGGAATCGCAGGAGGTACGGATACCCAAAGTGGCAAAAGTTCTTTAGGTTTAAAACCTAATTTGCATATATAACCGTGTCGGTTCGCTGGTCACTGGGCTCTGCGAACTGACTCAGTTCGCATCCCATATTGGCCCAGCGAACTGATTCGGTTCGCAGGCCAATTTTGTCCTATTTATTCATCACGGAACGATAAATTACAGTTTAACTTATTTTCCAAAGGATAAACACAAACAAAAATAAAAAATGTAATAAATAAATAATCAAACTAATGAGTGGTATCAAGTATTAGGAAGAATAAGTTGTATCTTATTATTTATTAAACAAGTCTAAGAAGATCGTTAGTATACATACATCCTGAAATTCAAATAAGTTACAGAAAAATTACACTTTAACCATTTGATGAACTTATATTTATAAGATTATAACTTGGTTACCCTTATCGACATGAAATAACACGTTCTTTGAACATACTTTTATATTATTGAGAACGAATTATTCACCAAAGTGAATGTTCATTTGTCATCGACAGTTCAAGACGATTACCGATATTATGATCCACATAAACAAATTACACACTGATTTCCAAGCAAACCTTTATTGTTAGTATGGATATTAACTAATGTGTCCTAATATACGACATACTGAGAAATCAAGTATAACACATAACACTGTATCTTTTACATTCAAGGTAGAGGTTACTAAATGATGCACTTTTCGTAACATATAACATATCCTTGAGTTATTTTAAGACTTGACAAACATCAAACATATTTTGAAGATACTAGTGGTTCTAGATCTGTACTTAGTACAACAGAAGATCCCTTAGTATGAGCAAAATAAGTTTGAGACCATTGGCGAAACTAAAGGCTTCAGTTTTGTACTTAGTACAACAGAGTTACCAGTAGTTTTGCTAATAGCCATTTTCTAACTATTTGTCTGTTCATATTTTCATATTTTCTTGATAACAGTGTATGGCTCTACCATTATTCACAATTAAGACTTATGTCATACATCATATAGTAGTTCACACTAGATAACATCCTTGAGAATTGGTACCTATTTAAATGCTTAGAAGTCATAGCATAATTTGCCTACCAGTACATCATATGATGAAGGTGTCTAGACTTAATTTTATTCTTATCCAATTATAACGTGTGGATAACGGTGTATAATAAAATAAATATAAGTAAAATCCTGGTGATAAAGATGTAACGTTAAAGTGACTTACAAGAACCTACTAACACATCTTTCTTAAGACTTATAATTATTATTGTTATGCTTATTCTCCTAATGTACTATCATTTCCCAACAGATAAGAACTTAAACTTTTTATGGTTTATATTCTTTTTGTATTTTATAAGAGGCGATTCCCCTCAGGTAACAAGCAAATGAATGATATACGCCATCCCCCCCCCCTTTTTTAATATAAAAATAAAACTTACTAACTATTACATATTCCTTTGGAAGAGTAGTTATTCTGGATTCTTCATTCCGTTAAGTTGAACCAATGTCTCAAAACGCGCCCTGTCGAAAGCTTTAGTGTATAGGTCTGCCAAATTGTCAGTCGAGGCAACTTTGACTAACCTAATAAGCTTCTTCTCGGCACAATCCCTAATAAAATGATGACGAATATCAATGTCTTTCGTCTTGCTGTGCTTTACAGGATTATTGGTTATAGAGATCGTCGATTCATTATCGATCATCATAGGAGTGTCGCTAAAGTTTAGCCCATAATCTCGCAGTTGCTGTTGTATCCACAATACTTGGGAACAACAGCTGCCAGCTGCAACATACTCAGCTTCACATGTAGAAATGGCTACTGAGCTTTGCTTCTTGCATTGTCAAGACAAGTGTCTACCTCCTAGGAATTGACATCCTCCGGTCGTAGACTTTCTATTTTGATTGCATCCACCTTAATCCGAATCAATATAAGCGACAAAATCTAAGTCTCCTTCAATCGAATACCAAAGTCCCAGCTCCGGCTTCCCTTTGAGGTAACGAAAGATTCTTTTTACAGCTTGCATATGTGACACTTTCAGATTAGCCTGATATCTTGCGCAAATACAAACAGCAAACATAATGTCAGGCCTAGATACAGTCAAATACATTAGTGATCCAATCATAGCCCTATATAAAGTAGGATCTACATTCTGATCACTCGATGTATCGGGACCGAGTCCGTGATTTTCTGGAATAGGAGTCTTGTAGATACGAGATTCATCCATCTTGAAACGTTCTAATAGCTCATGTGTATATTTAGATTGATGAATAAAGAATCCATCTTTCTTTTGGTCAACTTGTAACCCTAAGAAAAAATTCAACTCTCCTATAGCAGACATCTCGAACTTGCCTTTCATAACTTGCTCAAATTCTTGACACATCTTTTCGTCAGATGACCCAAAGATAATGTCATCAACATACACTTGAACAAGTAGAAAGTCCTGTTTATTCCATTTCACAAAAAGTGTACTATCAATTCTTCCTCTTGTAAAGTCATTCTCAAGAAGATAAGTTGATAGTGTTTCATACCACGCTCATGGTGCTTGATGTAATCCATACAGAGCCTTATCAAGACGATATACTCTATTTGGATTCTTTGGATCAGTAAACCCTAGTGGTTGAGAAACATACACCGTTTCCTTGACCTTGCCATACAAGAAGGCGCTCTTAACATCCAGCTGATAAACTTTCATTTTCTTTGAAGCTGCAAATGCTAAGAACAACCGAATTGCCTCAAGCCTAGCCAGAGGTGCAAACACCTCATTGTAATCAATTCCTTCTTGTTGATTGAAACCTTGAACAACTAGACGAGCTTTATTGCGAATCACGATTCCCCGATCGTCTTTCTTACACTTAAAGACCCATCTAGTGCCAATTGGATATTCACCACTTGGTAAATCAACCAACTCCCAAACTTGCAGTTTTGAGAACTGAGAAAGTTCTTCCTGCATTGCTTCTACCCATGAGTTGTCCTTCAATGCCATTTGGCCATTCTTAGGCTCAACTTGTGAGATAAAGCATGAATATAGACATAGATTTGTAACCCATGTCTCTTTCATTTCAGCATACAGGCTAGTGTACTCAGATATACTAGCCCTAGTTTGAACAGATGCATTTGGATCCCCAATGATATTATCAATTGGGTGATTTTTGTTAACTCTTGTTGTTGTCACCGGTTCAAGTTCTATTTCCTCTTCCAGATTAGTGCCAATTTCTTCCAATGATGGCAAATTCTTATCAGTACTGTACTCCTCATCAGAAGATTGTTGTGTGGCACTCGTTGATGCACGATTAAGACCCACAGAAGTTGTATCTATAGGAACATTCGATGTGGGTGCAGGGCCAATATCCCCATCACCCGACAATAAATATTCAGAGATCGCTGAGTCAACTTTGTAGTCACTGATTGTGTTGGTGCATAAATGTGTGTCAGTCAGTTGGTCAATGTTTGTTCTGTTAAAGTTAATTAGTCTGAGTGTGTGAAGTATTAAGTTTGTAGTTTCGAGTCTCTAAACGAAATGTAATTATAGAAAATACACAATATACTGGTCGTGCGACACAGAGCCCGTGTCGCTATAGCGACACAAAGGTTGTGTCGCAATGGGCTGGGCCTGCGACATTGGGCTTGTGTCGCAGGGTCCAGTATGGTTAGTGTATATATATTTCGTTAGGGTTTCGTATAGGGTTGTTGGTCATGTTGGAGCTGGTTAGACGAGTCAGAGAGAGAGGCAGAGAGTGAAAGTGATTGTAAACGTTTATACTTCAATTGTTAATACAAAGAAAACGTTATAGATAATTGTGTGATTCGATTAAACGTTCAATACTCGTTTGTTTGTATTTCGCGCTTACATTCGAGGTCAACGATCTGATTTAGATCCGGCAACAGGGGTTCCTACAAGTGGTATCAGAACTATAATCTTTGGATTGTGTGGTATTAGGTCGTTTTTGTACGTTTTTTATATGAGTTGTGAAGGTATTTGGTGATTGATCGAGATTTCCAGGTCTATTAGATTGCATATTGTGTTTCTGGAAGTGTATTTTTGGGTTTGTTCGTCGATTACCTTTCGAAATTCGTTAGGGTTTCAAAAAATTTCAATTTTTAGGGTTTTTGGAGCTGCTGGCCGCGACATTGCGACACTAGGTGCGACACTAACTTTTGTGTCGCTACTAGGGTTAATTTTCAATTTAAACTGCGACACAGCCTGCGACACAGCCTGCGACACTAGTCTTGTGTCGCCAAAAAAAAAAAAAAAAATCTTTTGGCGGGATATTTTTCGCATTACCAACATTTGTTTTTAAGCTTAAAAGTTTTTAATTTTGGTTTTGAAAAAGTTTCATTTTACACGGGCAGTTTTTGATATTTTCGAATCAAATTCAGGGTAGTTGTGATTTACAAAATTTGCAGGCATCACAATGTCTCTCCAAACCTTTACTCAACTATTAACACATAATAATGAGATCGGTAGTATTAATAAAGCTCTCATGTCTCATCTCACTAGTAAACCTGATGTACCTATTGAAGATCCATTATCTTGTGTGTCATGTATCAAATTAACTAACAAAGTTAACAGATACAGTGAGGATAATGAACGCCTTACGTCTGAGTTAGAACAACTTAATGAGGCAAATAAAATTTTAAAAGAAAATGAAATGGCTTTTAAAAAAAACTAAATGCTGCTTTCGAAGAAAGAAAAGCACTTAGGGCCAAAATTTTTAGTTTGCAAGACGCAATAGATAGTTATATGAATATGAAACTGATTATGAAGAGTATCAAATTTTTAAAGAGAAAGCTATCAAATGAAACCGAAGTAATTGAGTAATTGAGTTATATGAATATGAAACTGATTATGAATATGAAACCGAAGTAATTGAGTTAAAGAGAAAGCTATCAAATTTTTCAACATCCTCACTGGTCTTTGACGAGATCCTCCAATCGCAAAGGACAGATACGAAGAGTAAGGCTGGTCTTGGTTACCACTATGTACCACCTCCTTCTGACTATCTGCCAATGCCTTTAAAGGATGCAGTGTACCTACCTTTTCAAAGGTAGATACACAATCTGTTGTTGAGTCAGTGTTTGATACAATACCTGCTGTTAAGATGCCTGAGTTTGTTAAGGCTAACGTAGTGCCTCCAGTTAATGTTGAGGAGACTGTTGAGGTAGAGGATTTATCTGAAGAGGCTCAGATTAAAATTGAAAAGGTTGATGTTAAACTCGAAAATCATATAATTACTAATGAATCTGAAAAGGTTTTTAATAGTAAGGGTAAAAACAAGGTTGTAAATGAATCTGAATCTGTTAAAATCTCAAAGAAGGATTCAAAAAGAAAATCTTCACATAACTCACAATCATATGTGACTAATCTGAAGAAAGAGAAATTAATTAATAAATCTGGTAAAGAACAACCTTCAACATCTATCTATTCATCTTTAGAGGCTTCTACATCAACATGTACGCATAAGTGTTCATTTTCTGTAAATGCCTCAACCTCTAAGCCTCCCTCACTAAATCCTCCATTGAAACAATTTGAGGGGAGTCACTGGAAAAGGCCGAATGCAGAAAGGTGGTCGTGTTTTCATTGTGGTCAACAGGGTCACATCATTAGGGATTGTAGGTTATTATCCCTAGATAGGTCTGGTAGAGGGATGCCTAGAGCTTCATTATTTAGAAATTCTTTTCAAAAATACTGTTCAAGGCGTGGTTCGTTTTTGCCTGTATCTAGTTGTGCATCCAACTCTCCAAAACCTATGGCTAGAGTACCCAAAGGTGTGCCCAGTAGACCTCAAGTACAAAAGCACAACATTGTTGAAAACAAATCATCTGAACCTAACCAGGCTTGGAAACCCAAATCCACAAACGACATATCAATAAAATCAACTTAGTTTTTAAAATATCATAAATCATTGATGTGATGGTTATGGATGAAAGTGGACAACCCAAGTCTATCAAGGCTTGGGTGTCTCATAAGTACTAATGTTTGTTTGTGGTGCTGCAGTCAGGTCATTGATAGCTAATCTTTTAACGACTGCAAGGATGTGACGAAGAAGGTTGATTTCTAGGTGGTCATGTGTGGTGATGATGTTTGGGTGAATGGATGATTTTATGAAGTGATTAGATGTGGTTAAAAATGCCAAAAGAATTTGAATTTGACTTGATATGTGACTTGAAATTTTTCTTTAATGATTTTTATTTGTTTGTGGTTGAATAAAGAATTTGCTGCTCAGGGGGAGTAATTTTAAAATTCTGATTTAAAAAGTCTGCAAAATATGAACAGGCTAATTCTTGAAAAATGCAATAGCCACTCTTTATACTTATTAGTATTAAAGAAAAGCAAAGTTGCTACATTTCTAAAAATGGACGTTGAATTGTGTCTATAAATGATTTGGGAAATGATAGTACATCAGGGAACATGCACAAAATGGAAACTTTAAGTTTATGTTTGATGTGTCAGTAGGTTTATCTGGCATAGTTAAAACAGTTTTTCTAAACATTAGCTTCCTTACATGATGTATCGGTAGGCATTCATATTTAAATTTTTAAGAAGCATAATGTCAAACTTGCATATTATTTTATATAAAAGATATTATTATGTATGACATTAAGTTGAAATAAGACTTTAAGTCTGAACTTTTGACATGTAGTCTTAATATTTGGATGCTTAACATGTTATGATCCATGTTTAGAATATTGATGTGGTCTTATCTGGGGAAATATATTGGTCGTCTCCTCTGTTGTATGAAAATACAGACCTGGTTTCAACTGATATATTTTTTAAAGGACATAGGTACGTAGTCTGTGAAATTGCGGACAAATATTACGCACCCGTGGTAATCTTGCAAACTTATAGTATTGTATAAATATGCAAGAAAATCTATAAATAGATTACCTAGTACTGGTTTGTGTTAGACTATGGTACTCTGTTGTACGAAAGTACAGACCTGCACCCTCTAGTTTAATTGTTCAGACTGGTGTTTGTTCAACCCGAATCAATGTTTATGTGACTCTGTTGTACGTTGTACAGACCTGTCACCTCTAAGCTTGATTCTAAAGATATTACTATGTTATTACTTTTACATGGAAAATACTAACATGTTTTAATTTCAAATGTATATCTTAAATATGTTTTATATCGAATAATATGCATACTCATAATAAGATCAAAGGACTGTTAAAAGTTCATTAACTTAAGTATGAAAAGTTTAGGTGGACAACAATATCGATAATCATTTTGAACTAATTTTTGAAAAACTGCTTTAAATATGTCACGTAAAATCCAAGTGGACAAATATACTGATAATCGAAATAACACTTACTATTTCCTAATAATTGCATGTTATCCTGATATGATCCCTAACCAGACCAAAACAATTCTGTTCCCAAAAAGATTGTTTATTTATTGCTTTGAGTATTTTAATTCTGTCTTATAAAGAAAATTACAAAAAGATTTTACTTTTGTGTTAGTTTCATCATGTCACATATCTTGTTAAAGTCAAATGTTGAAGATGTAAAGGATGTCTGTTATTCTCCAAAAACTTTGAAGATAAACTTTATCGGAGAAGATGCTAATGAGTGAGAAAAAGTTGGTCACTGAGTTTGAAGATCTAATTGAATGTCAGTCACATGAAACTGAACATCAAGATTTGTGAAGACCAAGCTATCTCCATGGGGGAGTTTATTGGTGAAGACTAATTGAAGATTAATTGACCAAACTGCTGACATGGGGGAGTTTGTTGGTGCATAAATGTGTGTCAGTCAGTTGGTCAATGTTTGTTCTGTTAAAGTTAATTAGTCTGAGTGTGTGAAGTATTAAGTTTGTAGTTTCGAGTCTGTAAACAAAATGTAATTATAGAAAATACACAATATACTGGTCGTGCGACACAGAGCCTGTGTCGCTATAGCGACACAAAGGTTGTGTCGCAATGGGCTGGGCCTGCGACATTGGGCTTGTGTCGCAGGGTCCAGTATGGTTAGTATATATATATTTCGTTAGGGTTTCGTATAGGGTTGTTGGTCATGTTGGAGTTGGTCAGACGAGTCAGAGAGAGAGGCAGAGAGTGAAAGTGATTGTAAACGTTTATACTTCAATTGTTAATACAAAGAAAACGTTATAGATAATTGTGTGATTCGATTAAACGTTCAATACTCATTTGTTTGTATTCCGCGCTTACATTCGAGGTCAACGATCTGATTTAGATCCGGCAACAGGGGTTCCTACAGATTGGGACATTAAAGACTTAAAGAGATCTGAATAGTTGAATTGCCAATCTAATCCCTTATGTACGTCATGTGTGTAGCTTGTAACTTCAATGTTATAAACTATTTCCACACGTCCCGTAGCTTTATTGAAGACACGTTTTGTAGGATCTCAATAAAGACTGATCTTAAACAATGAATCAATAAACAATAACTAATGCGCGGAATTCAATAGCTATCGATTGTACGTTCAACAACAAAATCACAAACACATATATTGAATTAATCATATAAAGCAATGTGAATTACAATGACAGGAACACTGAGAATGACAAAAGCTGCCAAGAAAATTCGCCTATATCAAAATGCAGAGTGTCAAAAAAAGCTCGTGAAACTGAAACCCTAAACAAGTATTTATATGTAACTAATCTGGACTAAAGGGCGATATTGGTGATATCGCCTGTGCGATATTAGTGATATCGCCTAAGCGATATTAACAATATCGCCTAATACAAAATTAATCTAATTAATTACAACTCGAAACTTAGACCAAGTGACAGACACTCTAAATGTATCAACAAACTCCCCCGTGTCTTCAGCTTGGTCTTCAAAAAGTCTTCAGTCTAAACCCATCCAGTAGGAAATTTGCCACCCGCATGGATTCCATGGGTTACACAGATATCTACAATTTTCTGGAATTGTTGAGCAAGCTTTTCATTTGTTGGATTACCTCGGTAATATCTTATTCTATTATCAAACAACTTCCTCATATCCTCCTTTGATAAATTTATCAAGCTCATAGGATCAAAAATCCGATATTGTGCTTTCTTCAACCCATAGAGAGAAGTCTTCTCAGGTTCAACATTCTCTGGCACAAAAACCAATACAGCTTCTCCAGTCTGGCTATCAAATTCCCAGTAGTGAAATCTTCTAAGAAAGTTCAGGGGAACAGTTTCCAAAATAATCCTCTTCACACAATCAGCCGGAGGATAGCGCATTCTGATTAATGGCTGATTTGTAGCAGGATCTAGCCGTTTCTTGTAGATAATTCTTTTTCCCAATGTCGGCTTAATAAAACTGTACCTCTTTGTACGAATTTCTCTTTGAAGAGTAGACTGAATGAAGTCTGCACGGGTATTTCTCTCAGGATTTATCAGTTGTAACTGAGCAAGCCTATTTAATTCTCCTTTAGGCAACGTGCTCAGTTTATTGAATGAAAGTTTGAAGTATTGAACTCCATCGGTTCTTTTGATCATAAACCTTGCATTCACAACTTTCCAGCTTTTGATCAATCCTTTGTAATCTCCCTTGACCTTGTAAGATTTGCAAGTAACGGGCACAATCTTTTCTTTACCTTGAGGCCACCAGGATGCCAGACGAGCCGCTCTTTCTTCCACGGTTTCCGGAACCTTAGGAGATTCAGGCATTTCAGCTTGAGGTTCGGTTGAGTCATCAGGTGATTCATCTTCTTCTTCTTCAGATGAATCTGACTCAATAATAGGAGCACCATAATAAAATTCGTCCTCATCAAATGTTTCATCTTCAGCTTCGAGGTCAGAATCTTCATCCGGTGTATCCTCTCTCACATTATTAGATCTGTTAACCATTCTCGCCAGATATGTCAAATCAGCACACGAATAGTCAACGGACAGTGGTCTTGGTTGTCCAGGTATTTCCTCAAACGAGAAGTAATCCAAACGAGCACTTTCATTGCCTGGTTCAACGTTTACATTTTCATTTTCAGTTTCAGGGGGAGTTACATTTGGTCTTTCACTATTATCTATCTCCCCCGAAACGACCAACTGGGACTCCAAAGCTACAACCCTAGACCTAAGCTCCTCATTCTGTTTTTCCACAGCTTCAACTCGAGTAGCTTGAACTTGGATGACCGCAGCTTGAGCATCCAGGGTGTGTTGCATCGAATCTAGCCTCTTTATTAGTTCCTGGATAACCGAGGGATGTGGTTGAACAGGAATGTCGACCTGCGGTGTATCCAGAGGCGTGGCCGAAGTTGAAACTAAACGAGCTGCCTTTGATTTCTTCGGTGGTGGAGGCACATACTCATCATCTGAGGATTCCCGTACCCGCTTATCCTTTTGCGGTACGTGCTGCTTGCCGGCAGCAATCCTCCTCTGAATCCTCAAGTAACGCTGAGGATTGATACGCCTCATGAGTTCGATCTCTCGACGATCCGGAACCAGCCCTTCAGATTCCGTATCAGTGTCACCTCCGGCTGGCCCCGAGGAGTCGGAATCAGTGGATCCCTCAGAGGTATCATGGTGAACATGCAAAGTATGCAAGTCACCCTGAGAGGAAACACTCAAAAATATATCCGCCAAGGGATCTTCCGTAGCTTGTACAGGAATGTCAGCAAGGTTTGCTTCAAAAATAGGAGGAGGATCCAGATAACCCTCATTTGCCGGCGGCTGGTAGTTCGGGTCAATGATATGACCGAAGAGAGGAGTATCTGGGGGAATCGGAACCCCCTTGCCATTTGAGCTCATTACCCCAAAAATCCGATTGGACATTGGGGTTTGGCGGTAAACACGGGTGGCATCAGTCGCCAGATCCGGTAGCTCCCTATTAATCAAAAGCTGAATAAAGCGGGGATACATGAACCATCTGTTATCCCCTAGTTGAGCGTTGTCGACCATAGCCCTGAAGATATAACCAGAGTAGTTATAGGGCTTATTGTAGACGAGAGCCAACATTGCTGAAACCGTCCGATGACTGGTACCATCGTACCCAGCTTTACGGTTGGAGAGGCACAAGATGAAAATGTGCATAAGCCACCTCCAAACCCGAGTCAAGTTGCCCTTCCGGTACTGATCCGAATGCGTACCAGAATATCCCATTCGGTTCATTGCTCCAACAATGAATTCGTTGGAGAAGAGGATCGGCATATCAGAATTGTCCTCGAACCGAAGAACATCTCTTATCAGCTGTTCAGAGATAATAATTTCATGTCCGTGCACTGTTGAGATAAGACGTGTGTGCTCAAGTGCAGAGTTAACGGACGCGTTCCTCCAAAACTGCCCGACATGATCTCTGTATATGGTGTCGGAGGCAGTAATCGCTGTGAAAATTCGCGAACGGCGCAGGAAGGCAATCAGAGGCCTAAAGGGCTCAGAAGAGTCCTTAGTATCATCCAAGAAAGCAGTGATATTGTGACGGGTGTCACACTTGGAATCGAATAGCGCGAAATCTTCCATTTCTGCAGAATATCAATACACGACACAAAGCTCGAAAGCAGTTAGTGAAATATATTGCAACAGGCCAAGAAGAAGTTAGACAATGTAAACTGGGCCTGTTTGTCACTGGTTTGGGCCTGGCCCAATTGACTGATTTCTAATTTAGGCGATATTGAAGATAATGTCGCTTAAATTGAAATTTTAATTTAGGCGATATTACATCAATATCGCTAATGATATCGCATATGATATCGCCCTGTTTGAAATTAGCGATATAGGAAATTAATCCAATTAATGCGATAGTGGTAATATCGCACATGCCAATGTCGCTAAACAAACGGCTCAAAAAACATTTTAATCGAAAAACCAACCAAATGTATGATCTAAAGCCTAAAACTGATGTCACACACAATGGGCAACGTTCAGAGCATTATTACACTAGATTTGATCATGTTTTAAGCAGTTTTTATCACAAAACCCTAGGTTTTCCTATTTCGAATTAAAAGATATCCAAACACTCATAAAAAGCAAGTTATAAAGCAAGAGAAGCATACCTAATGATGAAATAAACACTGGCGCACACTAGGGAGTGGTTGGATTGAAGTGAGGGTCGAAAAATAGGAAGAAAATGGTTCGAACAGGCGATATCGCAAAATCGCACTCCAATATCGCTATCAATATCGCTTGAATGTTTTGAAAACGTACCAAATTAGAGCTCAAATTCTTCTATTTATAGTTGTCCTTGTATGCGATATTGGCAGCGACATTGACAATGTCGCCTTGATTTCAAAATTAAACAGTTAATTGTGACATGATTCTAAAAAATTAAAATAAAATATAATTAAAACATAAATAAATAAACTAATTCAATAACAATTAACTTTGGGGACGAAATAAATTGAATACAATAACTCAGAAATAAAATATTTTTGTAATTTTCTTTATAAGACAGAATTAAAATACTGAAAGCAATAAATAAACAATCTTTTTGGGGACGGAATTGTTTTGGTTTGGTTAGGGATCATATCAGGAGAACATGCAATTATTAGGAAATAGTAAGTGTTATTCCGATTATCAGTATATTTGTCCACTTTAAATTTACTTAGCATATTTAAATCATCTGTTATAAAGATTAGTTCAAGACGATTATTGATATTTTATACATCTAAACATTTGTACTTAAGTATATGATTTCAACTCATAATGAGATGAACCATTGTGTTATTATTAGCATGCATATTATAGTATATAAATCACATTAAAATATACATTTGAAATCAAAAACATGTTAGTATTTTCTATATAGAAGGTGAGGGTATGAACGTATCTTTAGAACTAAGATAGCGGTGACAGGTCTGTACTTTCGTACAACAGAGTCACATAAGCAATAGTTCGGGTTGAACAAACACCAGTCTGAACAATTAAACTAGAGGGTACAGGTCTGTACTTTCGTACAACAGAGTACCATAGTTTAACACAAACCAGTATGAGGCAAGCTTTTTATAACTTTTCTGCACTTTTGTACCTTTTATTTTGAGAATTTGAGGAATGCCACGGGTACGTAATGGTTGTCTATAGGTTAACATAGACTACGCACCTAAGTTCTTTTGAAGAATATATTAGATGAAACCAGGTCTGTATTTTCATACAACAGAGGAGACACCTAATATATTCCCCCAGATAACACCATACAAAGACCCTATATTTTTTAGATCATAACATGTTCATCATCCAAATATTAAGACGAAGCGTCAAAATATTTCGGACAATCAGCCCTTATTTTAACTTAGTGTCATACATATTAATATGTCTTTACATAAAATAATATGCATATTTGAAAGTTAAGCTTCTTAGTAACTTTAGAACAAATGCCTATCAATACATCATTTGATGAATCTAATGTTTATAAAAGATATTTCAAGTATGCTAGATAAATCTACTGACACATCAAACATAAACCTTAAAATTCCATTTTATGCATGTCTCTTGATGTACTATCATTTCCCAAATTGTTTACAGACACAATTCAACGTCTATTTTTAACAATGTTGAAACTATTGCGTTTCTTTAATACTAACAAGTATAAAGAGTGGCAGTTGCGTTATTAATTTTTTTTTTTTTTTTTTTTTTAATGAAACTAAGAAACAAAAGAATTAAATGTCACAACTTACTGTTTTACTTGAAAGAAGCGCAACCCTATCATGTCGATAAGCTGGTCAAACCTAGTTCTAGAGAAGGCCTTGGTAAACAGATCAGCATTTTGTTTATCAGTTTCTATTTGGACAAGATCTATCAAATGCTTCTCATAGCAATCCCGTATAAAATGAAACCTAATCTCTATGTGTTTGGTTTTAGAGTGTTGTACGGGATTTTTAGTGATACAGATAGCAGCAGTATTATCAATAAATAATGGAGTCATGGTTAAGAGTAAACCGTAGTCACGAAGTTGGTGCTGAATCCACAAGATTTGTGAACAGCAATTGGCAGCAGCAATATATTCAGCTTCCGCAGTTGAAGTAGAAACCGTTGTTTGCTTTTTGCATTGCCAAGAAACTAAACATGAACCAAGAAACTGGCATCCTCCTGATGTTGACTTTTTATCAATGCTACAGCCGCCATAGTCAGAATCCGAAAATGCTGTGAGAGCAAATGACTTCTCAGTTGGATACCATAGACCTAGAGTAGGTCTATGTTTGAGATACCCAAATATCCGTTTAACCGCCTTCAAATGTGAGACCTTGGGTTGAGATTGATATCTTGAACAAAGTGAGACAGCAAATACTATATCAGGTCGGGAAGCAGTAAGGTACATTAAAGAACCAATCATCGACCGATATAGCTTTTCTTCACAATTCTCCTCATCTTCGTCTGGTCCAAGATTGTGGTTTGTAGAGATGGGAGTTCCATACACTCGACAATCATGCAATTTGTAGCGTGTTAACATATCGTTAACATACTTGGATTGATGAATGTAGGTGCCCTTTGATGATTGATCAACTTGAACACCCAGAAAGAATTTTAGCTCCCCCATCGCACTCATCTCAAATTCAGATTTCATTATCTCTTCAAAATGTCGACACAGAGACTCATCAGTTGAACCGAAAATAATGTCGTCTACATAGACTTGAACTAGTAGTTGACTATTTCCAGTTCTCTTGATGAAAAGAGTGCTGTCGATGTGACCACGTTCAAACCCATTTTTGATCAAGTGCGTTGCCAATCGATCATACCACGCACGCGGAGCTTGATGAAGACCATAAAGTGCCTTATCCAGCTTGCACACATAGTCTGGGTTGACCGAATCTTCAAAGCCAGGAGGTTGTCTGACATAGATCTCTTCAGCAACCTTACCATATAGAAACGCACTTTTCACATCCAGTTGATAGACGCGAAACCCCTTAAACGTTGCATAGGCTAAGAAGATGCGAATAGATTCCATTCTTGCAACAGGTGCAAAAACTTCATCATAATCTAGACCTTCTTGTTGTGTATATCCTTGGACAACGAGCCTAGCCTTATTGCGAATCACCACTCCCCTATCATCACGTTTAACACGAAACACCCAACGAGTTCCAATTGGGTGTACACCTTTAGGAAGTGGAACTAGAGTCCAGACTTTCAACTTCACGAATTGTTGCAACTCTTCTTGCATAGCCGATACCCAATGAGAATCCTTTAGAGCCGCATCAATCTTTGTTGGCTCAACTTGGGATAAGAAGCATTCTTCAATATCAGCATCAATTGCAGCATTAAGACCAGCTGATTTGCTTCTTGTTTGAATACCTGCATCCAAATCTCCAATGATATTTTCAATCGGATGATTCGTGTGAATACGGGAGACGGGTATTGGATCAGGTGTGAGGTTTGTTTCCATATTATTTAGCTCAACCTCTTGAGCGGAAGGATCATCTTCAGTTTCAACAAGAATGTCTTCAACACTATCAACATTAGCAGAATAATCTTCAGAATCAGAAGGAACACTTTCGGGAACAGCAGTAGATGAAGATGATTGAGGATCAGTAGCAGTAGAAGACAAAGTAGAAGACAAGTGTAATGAAGAATTATCCGGATTAAGATGTAATCCATGAAGAAGAGTAACAACTTGATCCACTTCATCAAGCTTTGGGAGATTGAATGAGTTAAGAAGATTGTCATACTCAAACAACCAATCCTGACCTTTTCCTTTTGGAGTCTCCGTGTACTTTAAGCATTGAACCTCAAAATGTTCTTCAATTCTTCCCGTTTCTTTGTTGAAGACCCGTTTGTTAGGAGAGTTAACCGAATAGCCGAGAAATAATCCATCGACTGCCTTTTCACCAAATTTAGAAACTTTATCTTTGGATATCAAAATAGTACAAGGACATCCGAATGGTTCCAAAAACTTTAGGTTTGGCTTTCGGTTATTGAACAACTCATAACACGTCTTATTCTTCTTCTTGTTCATCAGAACACGATTTAAAACATAACACGCCGTGTTGACTGCCTCTGCCCAAAAAGTAATTGGCAAATGTGAATCTGACAGCATAGTGCGAGCAGTTTCAATGATGGTTCTATTCTTTCTCTCTGCCACCCCGTTCTGTTGTGGAGTTCTTGCAGCACTAAACTGATGAACAATTCCCTTACGAAGACAGTATAATTCAAGAATTTTGTTCTTGAATTCCGTTCCATTATCACTTCGTATTTTCTTGATCTTGGAGTTGCACAGATTTTCAAGACGATCAAATAGATAGGTCAAATTATCTGGTACTTCATCTTTGGTGCGCAAGAAGTAGACCCATGAGAAACGAGAGTAGTCATCAGTTACAACCAAACAGTAGGATTTACCTCCAATACTCTTCGTGCTTACAGGTCCAAACAAGTCCATATGAAGCAATTCCAAAGGAGATTCAATGGTGTTTACTTGCTTAGACTTGTGAAATTTCTTGTGCTGTTTCCCTTTTAAACAGGAAACACAATGATCTTCCAAAGCAAATACTTGTTTAGGAATGCCATCCACCAAACCATGTTTAACCAAATGATTCATTTTACGGAAATGAATATGACCCATTCGTCTGTGCCACAACAATGAATCCTTGCTAGATGCTTTGGAAAGAAGACATGTATGTTCTTCAGTTTCCACAGTCCTCATATCCAGGATATACGAGTTCTTCACCCTTGGTGCTCGTATAAGAATCCATTCTTCGGGAATTACAAATCCCGGCTTCAATATTAAACACTCTAAATCTGTAAATGCAGCAGTGAACTTCTTGTCGCAAACTTGAGAGACGCTAATCAAGTTGTGTTTCAGCTCCTCGACAAAGTTGACGTTTTCAAAGCTCACTTGACCATTTGTGAGTGTTCCAAGTCCAGTTATTGTACCTCCAGTATCACCAGCAAAGGCAACATGTCCCCCATTATATGGTTTAACATCTGAGAGCAGGGAGATATTGCCTGTCATGTGTCGCGAACAGCCACTGTCAACATACCACTTGCTATTCTGCACCTTTGACTGTCACAACACAAGAAAAAAGAATGTTAGTTTGAAATGGAGACCCAAGCCTTGACAGACTTGGGTACTCCTGAGACTTCATCTATTATTATCACATCAGTTAAAACCTTGTTTTTTAGTACATAATTATTTTTTATTGATGTGATAACTTCAGATGACATAACATTTTTTGTACTCTTCTTTATCCAAACTTTCTGAGATAAAGTCGGTTGCTTATTAATAACATTAACCTTTCGATCAATTGATTGAGTAGGTGTAATGTTGTTAACTTTAGAAGTTGGAGCATGTCGAGATAATCCAGGTTGTTTTGACTTTTGAAAATTTCTTCTTTTATTATAACCTGTACTATATTGTGATGCCCATTTTCTAGCAAGCACAGGACACTGATTAATGAGATGACCCTGCTTCTGACAGTAGAAGCATGATCGTCTTTCTCGGAAAGTTTGATCAGAACTTGATAGTGGTTTAGGCGAAAGAGGAACCCTACGAGGTTTAATTTCAGGTACGTTTACTGCACATGAACACTTATGTGAACATGATGGAGTAAACGTATTCACAGTTGAGGTAATCTTTGGAGAAGGATTTTTAATTGAAACTTTATTATTTTTAAACTTCTCCTGGATGACTTGTTTCTTTTCAGGTTTGAGATTATTCTTTTTAACTTTCTGTGTAACCTCGTGAGTTACATCCTCCACTTCTACCACTTCTTTAACATTTGTTGAAAGGACAAACTTGATTGGTTCAACTTTAGGCTTAATAAGCTCAGCCTTCCTTTTATTTGAACTAAAAACTTTAAGCAACTCAGGTTGCTTGTTATCAGCAGCCTTAACAAGCTTAGGCTGTTTAACATCATCACCCTTGACAGTTTCAGGCTGATTGGGAATTTCAACACTAACTGGTTCTGCCACAGGATTTGTATCCTTCTTAAGAACAGAAGGTACAAAATCTTTAATTTCTTCCTGCGAAAGAATAGGCTGATTCAAGTTTGAGGGAGGAGGTTGGTTGTGATAACCAATTCCTGCCTTACTCTTTGTATCAGTCCGTTGATTTTGCAGAATATCAGAAAAGACCATAGTAGATGTGGAAATATTTGCAAGTCTGCGTTTTAAATCAACATTATCCGATTGAGTTTCAGCAAGTTCTTTTTTAAGATGAGAAATGAGTTTTAAATAACTGTCAATCGCATCTTGTTTGTTAAAAATCATTGCTTTTAACTCTTTCTTTTCTTCCATAATAGTTTTCTGATTTATAACATAGACTTTTTCATTTTCTTTTAAAACTTTGTTTGCTTCAATAAGATTGGTCAGATCTATATTTAAGCGATCATTATCTACCATGTACCTGTTGATTTTACCAGTTAGTGTGATACAGGTTTGGCAATTAAAAGAATCACATTCTACCTCATTTTGAACATCTGCCATAAGGGCAACATTTTCTTGATCAATCATAGCCGAAAAATCATATGCTTCTTCTTCTTCTAACAGAATTGCTGCCTTGGCTACTTCATTATCCTTTTTGTAGGTAGAAGGTTTTGAAAAACCCGTAGATGGTTGTCTACCCTTCTCACATTCTCGTGCAAAGTGACCCAGATTTTGACATTTGTAGCATCTGATCTTGGATTTGTCAAATCCCATGTTGGTTTTATCAGTGACGTCTTCAAGAGATCTCTTTCCAGTTCTCCTTAAATACGTCTTAGTCCTTCTTGTCAGCATGGCCATGTTCCAACGAAGATCCACTCTCTCTAACTCATCAGGATCAACTTGCGCAAAATCTTCGTCGGTAAGATCTACCGAGTTAATCCTCTTTGAAAGAAAATCATCGTATGATGATAGAAAGGCATTAAAGATTACTGCATGCTCATTGTGAGATGCAGTAGCAGAAGAGGATGATTGAGATGGAAAAGAAGAGAATGTCCCAACTGAGTTATTTCCCGAAGAGTAATTGGGTTTAGAGGAAGATGTAGACGGCCCAGATAGAAGTGCTGTACTTCCATATCCAAAATTACTATTATCATGAAGCAAAGAGCTAGATCTTGTGCTTTTCTTCTGAATGTCCAAGGCACATGTTTCAAGCTTCCCAATAAGTTGATCCAGAGACATAGCTAGTATGTCTGGATCATTCTCCATCATCAGCACTCTAGTTTCCCAGTGAGGAGGCAGAGCATTCAGTAGCTTCTTGTTGACTTCAATAGAGCTAAATTTGTAGCCTCCTTCAGTCAGCTCATTTACAAGACGCGAATATCTGCAGAATAAATCTTTCACCGTCTCATTCTTCTGGATGTCAAACAGATCATACTGTTTCTTCACTAACTCCAGTTTACTTTGCTTGTACTCAGTAGTACCTCCACATCGTTCAGCTATGCCATTCCACAGATCATAAGCGATGTCGTGTTGTTTAAACATTTTCATGGCATCTGCAGGTAAAGACATGGTTATAGCAGAGTGAGCCTTTCTTTCACATTCCCATGCTTTGCGTTCTTCAACAGACATGGAACGAATAGGCTTTGGTGGAGGAATACCAACATGCTCTCCACTTGAAACAGGTCTTACGTATCGTTCCAGTAAAGGTATCTCCATTTCAGGGTCGGTAAACGCGACAAACGATAAAAATCTACCTCTCCATTCAGAATACTCCATTCCTGGAGCAAAGAATGGAGGTTTGTTTGCACTACCCACTTCAGCATTGTGTTTTAACATTGCATTAACAGCTTGTAAAGTAGACATTTTAATTTATATTAATTAAAATTAACTTTTGAAAAAGGTTTAAAATTTGTCTAACACCCTATAGCGATATTGCTAATATCGCTAACAATCTGATGATTGAGCGATATTGGTGATATCACTATCAATATCGCTAATTAAAGCGCAAATCAAAATCAGACAAAACAGACGATATCACAGACGATATTGCAAGTAATATCGCTAAACTTAATCAGGCGATATTGAATCAATATCGCAAAAATTAACAAGGCGATACCATGTTATATCTCTAGTAATATCGCTATAGATATCGCTCAAATTAATGAGCACAGAACACGTAATATCGCTGTAACCCTAAAGGCGATATTATTGTAATATCGCTTTTAATATCGCTAAAACGGCTGTAAACCCTAAAATTTCAAAGACAACGAAATTTTCAAAGTTTAGAGTAGCAAACAACGAACACGAATCCAGAAAACACTAAAAATACTGATTAAATAGCTTTTTAAGAGTAAAAACAATTTGTTTATGCTAAAAAACTAGTTAATACGACTTTTAAACGTACGAATAATGATTCAATAACCACTAATCCAATGATTAAATTGCTCTGATACCAATTGTAGGATCTCAATAAAGACTGATCTTAAACAATGAATCAATAAACAATAACTAATGCGCGGAATTCAATAGCTATCGATTGTACGTTCAACAACAAAATCACAAACACATATATTGAATTAATCATATAAAGCATTGTGAATTACAATGACAGGAACACTGAGAATGACAAAAGCTGCCAAGAAAATTCGCCTATATCAAAATGCAGAGTGTCAAAAAAAGCTCGTGAAACTGAAACCCTAAACAAGTATTTATATGTAACTAATCTGGACTAAAGGGCGATATTGGTGATATCGCCTGTGCGATATTAGTGATATCGCCTAAGCGATATTAACAATATCGCCTAATACAAAATTAATCTAATTAATTACAACTCGAAACTTAGACCAAGTGACAGACACTCTAAATGTATCAACACGTTTGTTTGGTGAATTAGGCACATAACCTAGGAAATATCCTTCGTCAACCTTCTCACCAAATTTCTGTGGATTACTAGTCTTCAGTAAAGTGCATGAAACTCCAAAGGGTTCAAACCCTTTTAAGTTAGGTTTCTTATTGTTCAAAAGCTCATAACAAGTCTTATTCTGCTTTTTAACCGTAAGAACTCTGTTTAAAACATGACATGCTGTATTCACCACTTCTGCCCAAAAAATGACCGGAAGCCTTGAATCTGCAAGCATTGTTCTTGCCCCTTCAATCAACGTTCTATTTTTCCTTTCAGCAACACCGTTCTGTTGGGGTTCATACGGTGCACTGAATTGATGTTGTATCCCTTTGCTTAAGCAATAGACATTGAACGTTGAATTCTTGAACTCTGTTCCATTGTCACTACGAATTCTCTTAATTCGTGTTCTATAGACATTCTCTATTCGATCTAGGAACTCCATAAGAATACCAGGAGTTTCATCCTTAGAACCCAAAAAGAATACCCAAGAGAATCTAGAGAAATCATCTGTGACAACTAAACAGTACCATTTGCCACCTATGCTTCCTTTGCTTATTGGGTCAAAAAGATCCATATGTAGCAATTCAAATGGCGAGGAGATTGAGTTTTCGGTCTTAGACCTATGTGGTTTTTTATGTTGCTTTCCTTTGATGCAAGGAACACACTTGTCTTCAGACTCAAAACATTTTTCTGGTACACCCTGAACTAAACCATTGTTGGTTATATAGTTCATTTTACGAAAGTTCAGGTGAGCCATTCTCCTATGCCATAAAAGTGCGTCTGCTTCAGAAGCCTTGGATAAAAAACATGTCGATTCCATTGAAGTAATAGGAGCACCCATGTTGATTGCATAGATGTCCTTCTTCCTTGGAGCCCTCATTAATATCCATTTTTCAGGGATGGTGAAACCCGGCTTCAAGACTAAGGCTTCTGTCTCATTGAAATGTACAGAATGACCTTTATCACAGACTTGGAAAATACTCACTAGGTCTTGATTATCTATCTCAGCCATAAGAGCATGCTCAGGCTGAGCAGACCAATCATAAGACCCATCTAGCTGCTGAACCACCAAGGCTTTGGAAGCTAAAGAACTTCCCGAGCCTTGTCTTCCATTGCTGACATCAACCTTTGGTCGTTGACATTCCCGAGCAAAGTGTCTGTAATCTTGACAGTTATAACACTTAACTTTGGATTTATCAAACCCAGGTCGATTTCCTACCACCTTTCTACCAGTCCGCTTCTAGAAATTTTTAACTCTCCTTGACAGCATAGCTAGTTGTCACTGGAGATCCATTTCTTCAAGGTCATCAGGGTCTATCTGATCATAGTCTTCATCAAACATAGCTGGATCATTGATTTTCCCCTGAATATAGTTCTCATAAGAAGCAACAAAAGAGGCAAGAACAGAAAATTGCTGTTCAGCAGATTTCACACTCATCGGCATCTTCTGATGCCCTTGAAGTGACTTCTCAGTAGATTTCTCTTTTGCTTCACTTCCAGAAGAAGCGATAAAGCACAAATCCTTAGTTATCAATTCACCATTTTCTCAAGTATCACCAACTAGTAAGGCAGTGGTCGAACTGGATGATGCATTAGAAAGAGTTGATTTTCCATGATAAAGCACAGGATTCTGTAACTGATCAGAATCTGTTTCTCTCGTTTTGTTGGTGAAATCATAACCTCTGAGCTTATCAATAGCCTGCTCCAGAGTCATTGTAGCATACCGCTCTTCATTGTCCTTGAACATAATTCCATGCATTTCCCATTTAGACGGTAAACCCTCAATAAACTTGTAGGTTTTCTCCGTATCAGTAAAGAAAATCTCATGGTCATCCAGCTCACTCAATAGATGGTAGTATCTCGTGGTGTAAGCATCAAGATCTTCTCCCTTAAAAGCTTTAAACACAGTAAACTGCTTCTTAAGGAGATTCTTCTTGCCCGCCTTCACTTGTGGACTACCCTCACATCTTTTCTCAAGAGCAATCCAGAGTGCTCTAGCAGTGTGAAAAGATTTCAATTGATGATTGATTTTCTTAGGTAAACTCATTTTAATAGAATGCATGAGCTTTATTCTCAATATCAAAGTCTTTTTTTTGGTTATCATTCATCCGATTGTAGGGTAAAATTACTGTTGCATTTTCAACAACAGTTGTAGGTGCAGTGTATCCATTCTTGATACACATCCAGATTGACAAATCATGGAATCTACAATATGATTCAAACCTGTCTTTCCATCCATAGTAATCCTCAAGTCTAAGTAATTTAGGTGGAACATTAGATTTTCCAATCTCGTAGTCCATCTCGATCATTTTACTTAAGTCAGACATCTTTGTCAATCTCAGAAGTTAAACAGTCACAAAAATCAGAAGTTTCAGTTCGCAGAATACTCAGTTCGCAGAATCTCAATTCACAGGAACTCACTTCGCAAGAACTCAGTTCGCAGGAAACTCAACTCCGTTCGCAAATCTCAGTTCGCGACTCTCAGTTCGGTTCGCAAACTCGATTCGGTTCGCAAGTGGTCTCGGTTCGCAGAAACTCAACTCAGTTCGCAAATCTCAGTTCGCGACTCTTAGTTCGGTTCGCAAACTCGGTTCGGTTCGCAAGAACTCACTTCGGTTCGCAGCTTTCAGTTCGCAGTAACTGCTGAAACTCTAATCTCAGTTTGCGAAACGGCTGAAAATCCCAAAAACGAAAGTGTTAGTTACTTTTACGATTAAAACACAGGTTTCCGATCGTAAACAAAACTAAAAAGCGTCCAGAGAGTGATTTTGGTCGTAAATAAGTATGTAATGCACTAAAAACAACCCGAAATCACACGTTATTATCCCGAATAACCTCGAACCTACGCGTATCTAGCCGTAGGCTCTGATACCAATTGTAAGTCCGGTTGTGGCGGATCGATAACGAGGTTATCTACGGTATTAGGGTGCGGAATCCCTTATTACTAGTTATAGGGTTTATAACAAATTCTTTCGAAATATATTAGCGAATCAATTGTCTAATAGCTTTGTATCGATTATAACAAATGTTAACGATCAATACCTAGCCTTTAGAAATGGTGGAAAACTCTCTGGAATCGCAGGAGGTACGGATACCCAAAGTGGCAAAAGTTTTTTTAGGTTTAAAACCTAATTTGCATATATAAACGTCTCGGTTCGCAGGTCATTGGGCTCTGCGAACTGACTCAGTTCGCAGCCCATATTGGCCCAGTGAACTGCGTCGGTTCGCAGGCCAATTTTGTCCTGCGAACTGACTCGGTTCGCGGTCAACCTTGGTCAACATTTTTCAGCCTATTGATATTTAACTCTAAAATGTTTACCAAGCAATATATTTCATTTACAATTCAAAACCAATGTACAAGCTTGATTACAATTACTAAAGGTACTATTTCACGTTATTACAAGCTAGATCTGTTGTCACAAAACATGTCTCAACAATAAGGGGGGACGCTTTACTTCCCTAAAGAAGTGGGTTTTTAATATGCTTCGCGCTGACCTACTTATCCGCTTCTTTGTGCGTTCAATGGAGCTACCGAGGACTTTTGATAGGATGATGTCAAGATCAAAAGTATTGACTTAAAGTACTAAAACAAAATGCCGTTTTAAGTATAACAAATATAAATTGTATGCTAGCCCACGAAAACCGCAGATCTCTCATATGGACTATTAATGGAGCGTGTGTGGTTTACCGGCACATTAATGAGAGGACATAAGTGAGAGGTTATGTGAGACTCGCGATTCTCGAGCATACTCGGGTCGGGGACCACGCGGATTTTGCATGGTTAAATTCACTATCCTATTCATGATCCTCGGCATCCCAGTCATGAATGGTAGATAAGCATATCCGAGATTAACATGCCATTGATTGAATCAATGAATCTCAAAAGAACTAGGAATTTCATAGAGAATGAAATTGACAAAAGCATTTTCTACCTAAAATAAATTCGTGACATGATTACGGCAACCCTCTTCATAAAACGAATCGAAAATATGGATCATAGCCTTAATTTAGAATTGGGTAATTAAACAATTAAGGAATATTCATACTAACTAAAACTGTTTTATATTATAGATGTCTACAAAAAATGGTAAAAATCCACCCGTTCACAGTTCCGCAAATAACTCGAACTTCTCACTACTCTCAGTTCTTGGGAGAGAAAGACTTACCGGTCCAAACTATATGGACTGGATGCGAAACCTTAGGTTTACCCTAAGGTACGAGAACAAGGAATATGTTCTCGATGAGCAGATTCCCACTATTGATAACGATTCAACCCAAGAGGTGATTGAAGCTCACCGAAAACATTATGATGATGCAGACAAAGTGTCTTGCATCATAGCATCTTCCATGAGCCATGAATTGTAAAAGACTTTTGAGAATACTTGGGCTTATGAAATGAACCAACAGCTAAAGGAAATGTTTCAGGTAAAGGCAAGCAAAGAACGCCTTGATGTGGTTAAATCACTCATGGCTTGCAAACCCAAACCTGGAGCCTCTATATGTGCTTTCGTCTTGGAGATGAAAGGGTACTTTGATAGGTTGGAATCTTTGAACATGATGTTTGATACTGAGCTCTTGATAAATATAATTTTGTCTCACCTACCAGCTGTCTACAATCAATGATTGTGATCCACATTGTGTAGTGTATATAATTCGTGAAAGAAACCTCGGTAATGGAACTCCATAACTTGCTGCAAACCGCTGAGCAAGAGCTCAAGTAGATTAATGTGCCCTCTACCTCAGCAGCTCCTGTGTTCGCTATTGGTCACAACGCAAAGAAAAGAAAAACTTGGAAAGAAAAGACTGAAAAGTCTAGTCATGGTTTTAAGAGAAAGTCTGAATTTGATATTGCACCTACAAATGATCCAAAGAAAGCAATGTGCTTCTACTTCAACACAAAGGGGCACTGGAAGCGAAGCTGCCCAAAATATCCGAATGACCTTAAAGACGGAAAGGTCGAAAAGAGTAATCACTCAGGTATGTTTATGATCGAACCCCAAAATACTGCAACTTCTGATTCATGGGTCCTGGATACAGGGTGTGGTACTCACATTTGCACTTTATTACAGGGACTAAAGGAAAGTAGAAGATTGAAGCATGGAGAGCTCAATTTAATCATGGGAAACAAGAAGATCACGCCTGTGACCAAGATTGGAAAATTCGAGCTCAAGCTGAAGTCTGAAGTTATGATAGATTTAAATAATTGCTGTTATTCGTCAGAAATGACAAGAAACATAATTTCATTTCATGCGTTGTTCAAGGATGGTTATCGATTTTCATTTGATAATGAGAATGGAGATATTTTAGTTTATTTAAATGGTAGTTTTATTTTTAAAGCTTCTCCTTACAAAGGCATATATGAAAATGTTGAATGTGTTAGCAATGCGATTTTATATGTTGATTCGTGTAATGAGCTTGATAAATCCAAATTGTGGCATTATCGTCTTGGGCACATAAACAGGAAAGCATCGCCCAACTCCAAAAGGATGGAGTGTTGGAATCATTCGACTTCAAATCGGATGATGTATGCGAATCTTGCTTACTGGGCAAGATGACTAAATCACCATTCACAGGATCATGTGAAAGAGGAGAAGGATTATTGGACTTGGTACACACAGATGTATGTGGACCATTCCAATGCGCCACAAAAAATGGAAATCGCTACTACATTACATTTACTGATGACTTTAGTAGATCTGGGGTTGCGAGGTTTTCGTTAGACGAGAAACTCAGGACAAGCTAGAGTCCTAGATCTGAAAAGTGTCTTTTCGTCGAATATCCACAAGAGTCGTTTGGATATCTATTTTACAGACCCAAGGAAAACGTGGTGTTTGTAGCTCGAAGAGAAGTGTTCCTTGAGAGAGAAATGATATCTAAAGAGGACAATGGGAGTAAGAATAGATCTTGAAGAGATTCAAGAATCGTCCGATAAGAACCTGTAGTAAACACTGAAACTCAACAAGAGGTGGTTACACCTGTTGAACCTGAAGACATATCATTACCCGTTTGCAGAACAAGTTGTGGAGTTAGTAATCCTCCTCAGTTCTATTATGGTTTCCATATTGAAGGAGATGACAAGATTAGTGATGGTACACTAGTTGATTTGGATGAGCCTACTAACTACAAGGATGCGATGGCAGGCCCTGAGGCTGCCAAGTGGAAGGAAGCTATGAAAAGCGAGATTCAGTCTATGTATGACAACCAAGTTTGGAATTTGGTTAACACTACACCCGGTCTTAAGACGGTGGGTTGTAAGTGGATCTTCAAAAAGAAGACAGACATGGATGGGAAGGTACACACTTATAAAGCTAAGTTGGTAAGGAAGGGCTATACTCAAACCGATGGGATTGATTATGAGGAAACCTTCTCACCAGTAGCTAAGATAAAGTCAATTAGGATAATGCTTGCGATAGCTGCATTTCATGATTATGAAATATGGCAGATGGATGTCAAAACCGTTTTCCTTAACGAAAAACTTACAGAGGATGTGTTTATGGCACAACCAGAGGGTTTTGAAAGTGCAAAGTATTCTAGAAGAGTGTGCAAGCTTGAAAAGGCCATTTATGGACTTAAACAGGCTTCTCGTAGCTAGAATCTCTGCTTCCATGAGAAAGTCATACAGTTTGAATTTTCTAGAAGCGAAGATGAGTCATGTATATATGTCAAAGTCAGTGGGAGTGTTGTAGTCTTCCTAGTATTATATGTGGATGATATACTAAGGCAGAGTTTGGTTTTTTTGGGGTGATAGTGGAAAAGTTGTATCTATCTAAAATATATGCATGTTGGATTCGGCTAAATCCTTTTAGTAACTTATTTTGGCTTTTTTACCCCATATTGTAGGGTGGATCTCGAAAGATCCTGTATATTGTCCTTTTTGTTCCGTATTGTAATAGAAACTTAACTACTTAACTTATTATTATTATTAGTTATTATTAGACGAGATGAGGATTTTTGATTGAGCGGAAAAAGAAGGATTTTTTTGTCTTGCGGTTGAATAAATAGAGTTTTCCGAAAAAACCTGCTAGTGGAGGAAGACCTCCTAGGGATAAGAGACATAGGGCTAAAGAGAGAGCCAAAAAAGGATCTTTCGTACAGGGATGAACCCAATCCGGAATATGAACCATAAAAGAAAACGCTTAGGAAATGATACCCCAACATTACAAAGTGTAAAAGATTGGTTGGGAAAATGTTTCGCTATGAAAGATTTGGGAGATGCGGCATATATTCTTGGTATAAAGATTTACGAAGATAGGTCGAAACGTCTCATAGGACTCAGCCAGGACACATACTTAGATAAAATTTTGAAAAGGTTTAAAATGGAAAATTCTAAGAAAGGGAATCTACCCTTACATCATGGCATAGAGATTAGTAAAGATCTATGTCCGAAATCTAAGGAAGAACTGGAAAGAATGAGTCGAGTCACATATGCTTCGGCTATAGGATCGATCATGTATGCCATGACGTGTACAAGGCCTGATGTCTCATTTGCTTTGAGCATGGAGAGTCGACATCAGCAGAATCCTGGTGAAGGACATTGGACAGCTATAAAGAATATTCTCAAGTATTTAATAAATACTAGAGACAGGTTCTTAGTTTATGGTGGAGAAGAAGAACTCAGAGTAACAGGTTATAGTGACGCAAGTTTCCAAACAGATAGAGATGATAGTCGGTCACAGTCTGGTTGGGTATTCTTACTGAATGGGGGAGCAGTATCATGGAAAAGTTCAAAGCAAGATACAGTAGCAGACTCCACATGCGAGTTTGAGTATATTGCAGCTTGCGAAGCTTCAAAGGAAGCCATATGGATGAGGAATTTCCTTGGAGATCTTGGAGTTGTTCCAACAGTACAAGACCCCCATCGATAAATTCTGCGACAATGAAAGTGCAGTCGCTTTAACTAAAGAACCCGAGGATAATGGGAAGTCAAAGCACATAAAAAGGAAATACCATTTTGTTCGAATAAAGGTAGAAGAAGGACACGTGATTGTGAAGCATGTACGATCAGAGGATAATCCGGCTGATCCATTCACAAAGGCACTGGCAAGGTCCAAACACGATGAACATGCTAGGAGCATAGGTTTAAAAGATAATGTAAAGTTTTAGTTGTTAGTTTGAATCTGAAACATTAAAGCAATGATTGAAATGTAATAGATTTGGTGATTAAATAAAGGAGATTTATTTATTTGAAAGAGTTCTACCATTTACTATTGTTTGTCATTGTGTTTCGTTTTGCATGTTTAGAATTCACTTCCCGAGTAATTAATATTACTCGAACCTCCTCAGTCGTTCATACTACAGGAAGTTAGTATTGATTTAAGACTGTCATGGAGTGTTAGTAGATTGTCTATGGAGATTAGACATAGCATGGAGAATGCTACAACACTCATGAGTACTTGATGGGGATTTAAGTATAGGAGAGACCCGTACTTAAAGAGATCACTTCATGGATTAAAATCATGAGTGATTTTAGGATGATAATATCCTCTATTCTTAAAATGGAGATACATTGAGTTTTTACTTTTTCAAATCTGTTATACTTTAGTTTATTCAAACGCTGCGCGTAAATGCCAGTTATAAAGGGTATGTCAGGTGTAACATGATGAGTTGACTAGTACTATGTAGTCGAAATTTATTTGTTCCTTTTGCCAAAATGGAAAAGCGATATCATGGGCCCTCTGATGATTAAAAGTTGATCCAAAGTGCTAGGCCTAGCCGAGACTAAGTTGATGTGCACAATTCAGTAGTCTCATATAATCAAAATAATCGAAAATCAGAAAACATAATCTTGAATCTTGAGATTGATTAAAATCCATGTCTCAAATTTCATATGATATCAGTAGAACAAAGGAATATTTGATCACTTATCTAAAGGCTGTCTCTTGATAAGATTCAGATTTCGGCAATTGCGTTGGATGACACTCTCTGCTTAGTTAATTGGATAGACTAAGACCAATAAAAGTTGATGACTTGTCCAAGTGGGAGACTGTTGGATATAGTGTCCAAGTTCATAACTAATTAGTAATTATATCATTAAAAGTAGAGTCCTTTTTTGGTCGCCCTCAACGAATAGTTAAAGAGAAATAAATGAGAGATAATATTAATTGGAATTAATATTATGGTTAATTATTTGGTTTATTAATTATCATAGTTGATGAATTAATTAGAAACTAAAAGAATTTAAAGAAAAATTTTGGAAGCTATATCCAACCGCCGGTTGAAAAGTTCAACCGGCGGCTGGAGTCCAAAAAGTGAGGCGGTGGAGCACGCGGGTCGTGGCTCAGGTATTCGGGCATAAAGCAAGCCCAACCGCCGGCTGGATATTCCAATCGGCAGTTAGAGGGCCGAAACAGGTTGTCCCACATCGGATTCCAGAAGAAACCATAGCTTCCCTCTCCCTATATAAATAGGGGGCATGCCATGGTTTCAAGGTACACAATTCTCTCTTTCTCATTCCTCTCCTTGTAAGAGTTTACTCGATTAGATTCGGGACCTTAGGAGTTGGAATTTTCTCTTTGGTTCGTGGGTGTGAACCATTAGAGGTTCTCTGATTTGAGTATTCGCAACGGAGTTGCCCGGAGAATGAACTCCGGGATCCAAGTCAAGAAGGTCTGCTAAGGTGGTTTGCGTGTGAGAAATTCGATTTTCTCAAAGGTTAGTATTTTCTTATCTATTTAATTTGTTTTGTAGCTTATTCTTATTAAGTTAAAATCCTTTAGGGTTTAGTTTCCTTCATGCCCTAAATTAATTGTTATTTCCGCATTGTATGTTAATCTAGTAGGGATTCCAGAGTACCCATCAGCAACACATGTCTCGCTCAATTTATTAAACAAGTAAGTTTCATATTTAATTATATATGTTTGATAACCATTATCTATATATATGTAGCTTCATGTCCTACATAAAATTAAATGTAGGTTGATCTTGCGATAGAAGAAATTGGACAAACACAAATACATGATACTATGTTGGAGAAGTATAGAGGGTCCCACATGAGGTCGATATCACCACTAGAAGAACAAGGTCATCATTTCTTGACCACGTTTGCATTTAAAAAGTTCTAAAGGGAATTTGAACAAGCAATTCAATATATGGTTCATGAGGAAACATTTACAAATTTCATTGTCAAACACCATAAGGCGATACAAACTATGCATAAGGTGGTTTGGGATGGTGATGCTGCTAAGTGTAGTTGCAAAAATTTTGAGTTTGTTGGCATATTATATCGTCATATTTTAAAGGTTTTTCTTCATAAGGATTGTTTTAAAATTCCTTTAATTTATTGGTCTTCGCGGTGGAGTCGAATAGAAGGTTCTTCGTCACATGAAATGTTGTTTGGAAATTCAACATCAATGGGAAACAGTGACCTTGTCGCTGATGTTATTGATATGGTTCAGTGTCCTCCTAGATCAAAAACAAAAGGACGGCCCAATAAAAATCGAGTGAAGGGTGGAAGGGAAAATGCAAAACAAGTACAGTGTTGCAAATTTTGTAAAAGTGTTGGTCATAACATTAGCACTTGTTCGGAAAGGATAAGGGCTGAAAATGGCGGTGTTGCTTCACTACACGCTAGCAAGAAAACGAAAATTATGTTAGAGCATCAAGATTTAAATCATGTTTTGTCTATAAAATATTAACTATCGTTCATTGTTTGCACTCGACCGTTAAATATATTTTTGATTGCTCGTCTATCTTTTTAATATAAATAGTTGTTATAGTGTTTTATTTATTTACAATAGACAGTGTATTCAAAAAGAGATAACAAAATAATCATCACTTTGTAAAATATAAGACTAGTAATCAGTTGTCATAAAAGTAATATAAACACAAGATCATTTGTGATACATCACTTATTTTAAGAGTATTTTATTTGATGTGATATTTAGGAATCCATAGTGATTTAAACAAAAAAAATGATGATGATCATAATAAGTAACGTGATATGGCTAACAATTAATAATAGAGATTCTCGTAAACTTGTTTCATCACTCTTTTACACGTAAAATCCTTTTGAGATTATTTAATTTTTAATGATATCAAATATGGAGATTTGAAAAGGTATAATTGGTATTGTAGAAAAGTTGCTAAAACAATGAATTAAGTATGAGTTATAAATGGTAATTAGGAGGTATTAAATGTTAATTATTCTATGCATATATGAACAGGTTAGAAATTCCCATATAACAAAACTAAATTGTTTCGAATTACGAGCAGTTATGTTAATTATGTGGATTCATTATTATTATTATTATTATTATTATTATTATTATTATTATTATTAGATAAATGAAAGGAAATCACAATCTCGATTAAAAAGCATGTTTTCGACTTTAAAAGTATAGAATTTCCTTAAATTGGTATAGAATTTCCTAATTAATTTGAAAAACATCTTTAAATTAGTATAGAAATTCCTTATAGATGGTAAAATAAAACGCTCATAAAAAGTAATTTATTTCACAGTTAAAAGGTAATTGCTTACAAGAACAAATTTAGTACTTTTTATTTTTCTTCTCTATCATCTACCTTAATTAAAAACATTTTTTTTCAAAGTTTACTTTAAATGAGTGGATTTTAAATGAGAATGAGAATTTTGGTGAGAATGGAGAAACGAATAAGAATTCATCACGTGTCATAAAATTCACTTTTGTCTACATTTTTAAAAATTAAATATCTCAAAAATGACTCATTGAAAAATTATAAAAGTTGCACCATAAAAATTAACATTTTTTCTATTCGATTGGACATCTCACATGATATACTTTCGGACGAATTTTTTTGATGGATTGTATAAATTGTACAATATTAGTATCACATGTGATGGTCGTTAGTATCACGTGTGATACTCGTTAGTATCACGTGTGATAGTCGTTGGTATCACATGTGATAATGGTTGGTATCACATGCGATCATCGTTAGTATCATGTGTGATAGTCGTTGGTATCACATGTGATAATTTGATAAAAAAGACTCAGCTCATTTTTTGTCTCTTAGTTATAAGTTTTTAGTTATAAGGGTTTGACGTTCTATTTTTCATGTTTTTAAATTCAATCTTCAATTTTCATTGGTTATCAGTAAAGTAGTTTTATCGTATCACTTATTTTTCACGATTGAATTCCCCGGTCATTCTTTTTTCGCATTATTATTTAATAAATTGTCCAACTAACCAACTCAATCATAGAAGATGACTCGTGGTTAAGTGGATGAATTATTTTTGAATTAGATAATGAGTTTAGTATAATGTTTTACTTAGTTCGTGATCGTTATATATAACATAAAATTCGACATAAATTTATCATGTAATGTTCTTGAAGAAGAAACACGACATATATAATAACAATATAATTAAAATTTATATACTCCGTATTTATATACGTTATATAGATAAAATACATGAAAGTATTTCTATATTTTCTGTTCCTAACAATGAACTTCGACCGAGCCTTATATAAATTAAGTGCATAAGTATGTAAATCCCTAAGTCTAAATTAGTCGCTAACTCAATCTCTTTTCAAAACGTTATATATTACATGTAAAAGATTGAGGATTATCTTTTTTGACATGACACCTGCTTGGTAGATTTTTTTTCTTTCTATGATAACATATTAAATCAATATCAAATTATTGAGTTTATGAATAATATTACAATAGAATGGATAGATTGATTTTTCTTAATTTAGAAAAAATAGATTATCTGTGTACTAAACAAACTTTATTAAATATGCATAAAAAAGTAAATAATAATAAGTTATATATAATCAGTAAGGCCTTATAGTTGATTTAGGCCACTAAAAATCTTGAACCATTTATGTTGATGCATTATTTGTTTTTTATTACCGGAGTATATATTATTACTAGTACTCAAACCCGTATATACACACGGGCTGTTAAATTTTTATTTATTTTTTATCATATACAAAATTACAAACAATGTATAGAATTAAATTATAACATTTTATCTCAATTTAAAATTTTGTAATGAAATTTAAAATTTTATTATATGATTGGATGTATATATTAAGCAATCTAAGTTGACAAAAAAGAATCCGATAGAAGTAAAAAGTTAATAAAAAGAAGAATAAAATTCATATTTTTAACGATCAGCATATATATGAGAATATTTTAATACTTAAAAGTCGTCAATTATATTCAACTAATAAAATATTAACTTCAAACCATCTCAATACGTAAAACAACTTTCTTTTCCAATTATTATTCACTTGTAAAAATATAATTAAAATTATAATATAATATAATTATAGATAATGATATAATACTAATAAAGTAATTATCTATATCTTTCAAAAATATAGAATAGAGTAGTTGTTGATTTAAAAATCAAAACTGCATGCTTCTCAAATTCCGAAGTAGTTGATTCTTTGTCTTCATTTTTACTTTTTGTTTGTTTGGATTTATTTAATAATAATAATAATTAAATTATTTATTTAAACTTCTTTTTATTAAAACTAGATTATAAACCGCCAATTCGCGAGCTATCACATGATTTTAATACAAAGTTTATATTATTTTTTTATTTATAATTTTTAAATAGACATTTGTGTGATTGACATTGTATAAACGTTTTGAATGGAAGGAATGGTGTATATGTTTTAAGCTTATCAACTATGATGAAATAATTTTAATCGAAACAATATTGGTAGTCTGGTACCAAATCGGCTCTTTATTTTTATGAGTCTGGACCAATTTTTCGAGGGTTTATTGTTTGGTTATGTATCAAAATTTACACATTTTTATTATTGTATGTATTCAACTTCGAACCTTCTATTGTATGTATTCAAGTTATAAAACCGTCCATTATATATTTTTTTGCCTTGTTTTGGCTACATAAATTGATATGTTTATGTAAGTTAAGTAAATACAATAGTAAAATGTGTAAAATTCAATACATAACTAACCATTTTTTGACACCCTACACATAGTGTATATGTTTTGATGTGGAAGGGGATTAAAATCATGGATTATTTACATTTTGCTTAAAATACTTAATAAAAATTGCATGGTAGTTAAACTTTTTTCATTAGACCACTGCCATCGGTATTGTTTGGTTGCCAACCGATGGAGGCGGTGAATTGACGCCGTTGGCACGGCTTCATCGGTGGCGTCTCTTCGGTTTGGCGATGAAAGGAGAAGGGGCAGTGGGGGCCATGCGTGATTTTTTATTTTTTTTTATTTATAGCCGTTAACTTTTTTTTAAAGATTTTTTTTAAAAAAATTAAAAAAATATAACGGTAATTTATTTTTTAATTTTTTTAACCTTTTTATCCAACCCCAAACACACTGTAAATAAACACACAACTAAACTTCAATTCACACACAATTTCATCTTCCATTATCTCAATCAAATACATTATTCCACCCAATTATTCTATATAATTCAACACTTTTCTTTATAGATCGTAACAATGGAATCAAGCTCCTCTTCGAGCTCGTCCGAAGACGATTATATGCAACAATATTTAGCGGTCACGCAATGTTTCGATCCGGTTGCAATGTTCGATATTGTTGATACGTTGGATCAACAAGATGAAGAAAATGTTGCCGAAACTGATGTTGTCGAAACTTCTAGTCGGCCTCCAAGAGTACCAAGAAGATACTTACAAAGAAATCGTCACGCAACCGGCGAACGTTTGTGGCAAGATTATTTTGCCCCAAACCCCACATTCCCGCCCGATTACTTTCGAAGACGATTTCGGATGAGTCGGCCATTGTTTCTCCGTTTATGTCAAGGTATAACATCTTACGCTCAACTACCAATACCTCTTTATTTTACTTATTTCCGTCAAGGCCATGACGCTACCGTTAAACTTGGTTTCAACATTTACCAAAAGGTAACGTCTACCGTACGCCAATTGGCGTACGGTATCACGGCCGATGCTTTTGATGAGTATTTACACATGGGCCGATACTTCATCTATTCTCGGGTGAATACCTTAGAAAACCAACACTCCAAGATCTTCAACGTTTACAAGCCAAACATCAAGAGTTGCATGGTTTTCCGGGTATGCTCGAAAGCATTGATTGTATGCATTGGCCGTGAAAAAATTGTCTAGTAGCTTGAAAAGGTCAATACACGCGAGGTGATCATGAGTATCCAACCATCATGTTTGAAGCGGTTGCCTCTTATGATTTGTGGATTTGGCACCCTTATTTTGGTCCGGCTGGTTCAAACAACGACATCAATGTCCTTAATGAATCGGATATGTTTAATGATTTATTACAAGATAGAGCGCCCGCATAACCGTTTACTATTGCGGGCCAAACCTTTACGAAAAGATATTACCTCGTCAACGAAATACATATGAAATTAATGAGGAAGTGAAGAAACCAAATGATAATGAAAGATAAGAAGAATGACATATTTAATTGGTGATAAAAATAGAAGAAGATGGTTTTCATATCAATTTCAATCAAATAGAAGAAGAAGATGGTTTTCATTTAAATTCAATTAAAAAATCAAATGCTTACCTTACAGGTTTATAATCAATTGAGTTGATTTTGATGAAGATAACCGGAACAGATTAACAGGTGTAGTATTCAGTATGTGAATTTTAAATTTTAAATCGTAAAATAATCGACAGGTGATTAACAAAACTTTGAAGACGACGAAGAATTAGAGAAGAGGGATGAAATACTGAATATTTAGGTTAGTTTGAGATGGAACTTCTCTCGTAAGATTATATGTAAATTTTAAAATTGATTATATTGTATTTGAAAAGGGAATGGTAAATACGGGTAAATAACCAAATAATTGAAGGGCAGTTTTGTCTTTGTGCAATATATAATTTGCTATTTAATTAATCAATTTTTCAAAAGGTGATCAATGACTCTAATTCAATATGCTTAATCATTTGATGGTCAAGATTAATTTACAATAAGCTAATTTTAGTAAGTTTATCTAAATATATTTTTCTTTTAATATTAATTAAAGAGAGATTATAAATTTTAAATGGTTTTATTATTAAAAGTAAGTGAAATTAAAGGATCTAATTAACTAATTGAAAATTATTAATTAACGACGTCATTAATATGTTTTCTATATATAAATTTTCTATATATAACTCGAATATCGAAAATTCGAGTGGCTGAAGCTGAAGCAGCTACTTTCGAAGTAACAGAAAGAAAAGCAACGACTGGAGTGGGAGAGTTAGAGTCGAAAAGAGGATTCCTCACTTCTTTCTCTCATTCAAAACCGTGCATGAGACTTTCATCTCACACGGCTGTTCCATGAATCCAATTTGCATTTCACAAATTGGGAGAATTCGCACCTACTTTAAATTTCCGAGGACATGCAAAAAGCGATAATGATGCTAGTGACGATATTGATGCTAGTGACGATATTGATGCTAGTGACGGGCATTTCCCATTTTTATAGGAACTTCTGTACCAGAAAAGATGTAGAACGAAGGAACCAATAGGATTGCTCCATTTCAATTATACATTTCCACTTTTTATTTTTAAAGCTAAATATCTCACAAACCGTATATCCATAAATTATAAAAATTACACCGTTAGAATCAGCGTCTTTTTATCTTTAATTAGAGATTTCACATGACATACTTTCGACGAACTTTTTTTTTCGTTTTATAATGAGTATGTGAAATTCGTAATAGTAAATCACATGTGATTTAACACTCACATGTGAATATATTTACAATCAAATTATAAGTTTTAAATCACTATCTATAATCACATGTGAATATTCAAATTTACAATTATAAGTTTAAAATCACATAAAAATAATTTATTTACTCGTAAATCACATGTGATTATACATAAAATCACATGTGATTATATAAGTCACATTTTTTACGACCCAACAAAAATGAAAAAAAAATTGTCGAAAGTATAGCTTGTGAGATCTCTAATCGAAGAGAAAAAGACGCTGATTTCGAATATGTAATTTTTATAATTTTTGGTCATGCCGTTTGTGAGATATTTGATTTTAAAGATACAAGTGGAAATTGAGTTTTAAAAAAATTGAGCAATCCTATTGGTTCTCACATTCTTCACTTTCATTCTACATTGAACCCACCTCTGTCATTATTTATTATATCAATTATATCATTATTTATTATAGTTTATTTCATTTTTAATAACTCATACACGTTGATAGTGTTGATACGATAACCGCTCAGTAATAACAATCACACTCTACTCAACAACCATTTATTAATTATTAAATAATTTAAGTTATCATTTACTATCTTAAATCACACTTAAACCAGACGTTTTCTTTGTTTTGACAGGATGGAATAGTTAAAAAATTATATGGGCTGGATTTGAAAATTGTTATGAACCGTCGGTCGGGTCGGTTCTGGGCCTGCCACCTATGGACCTCGTGTAGCCACCCAATAATACCCAACTCATTAAAGAAAACATTTAATTAATTAGTTAATTAATGTATTAATTTAATGCTGGAAATATGGGAAATTTTGACCAATCAACACATCATATTAGGAAAGCTAAGTTCTCTTCTTCCCTTTTCACATGCATCCCTTTCCTTTGCCGTGTTACCACCTCCCCAAATTTTCTCAAAAAATTCATTTTCTACACAAAACTTTTTTAATTATCATTTTGACACCATATGCAAATACATCATTGTAAACCTACCAAATTCAATACTAACAATATTGATAATGTTAGATTCGACATGTAACGCTAAAAAATGTTATCGTTAAAAAAAAAACCAACTTAATAATTGTTTATTATTGATAGTGTGACGGATTAGTAAAATAAAATGAAATTATTGTTATATATTTGATGGTTTCTGGGTGAGTTATGGACAATATCGATAGAATCTATCAAATAAAAATATGATTTAAAAAATCTAGCTATAAATGCTTTTAGATATTACCTTGTGTGACATATTTTCTAATTTATTTCTACATACGTATATATCTTTCAACCTTTCACTAGAATTACAACTTTTTTTTTAATCATTTTGTTGTTGTTGTTGAAGAAAGGGCAACTAACCCGATTATTTTCTTTGAAAATCACAAATAAGGAATTTGCATTCATACATTAGATACACACAAACTTATGATAAGATGTAAAATGAAAAATTTCATCCATAAATCAAATGCGATCGCGGACCCTTTTACAAATTCGATATTAGCAATATCCTCGAATCTAATAAGCCATTACAAGTCTAATAATACAACTTAAAATTGACATTTTCCCTAATATTAATAACTAAAATAGCTACAACCACTCACACCATTTTTTAAGTTAATATGAAATGTTGGATCACAAAATTCGCAGGGTTTAATATTGTTAATTATTTGTAGGTTAGTGGTTCAATTGTGTAAAGAATGAAACTTGAGTGCCAATTTTTTTGAGTTTGTGAATTTATTACACAACTCCCCAATTAAATAGGGTTCTTCCTTTTAAACGCTCTTTCTTTCTCTCTCTTACAATACTCTCACTCCGTGTTCTTATCTGCTCAATAAAAAGTAAAATTTTAATTTTAATTTTAATTAAAATACAATAAAAATCAAACCTTGGCCCCTTCTTCTCCCCAACTTGAAAGCTGACCCAAAATTTTACCCTTTTATTATCGTCGTCGTCGTCTTCTTCTTCTTCTTCTTCCACTCATCATTATAAACATTACCCTAAAGTTTGCTCATGGAATGCTTCAAAAAGTTTCAATCTTTATCATTGTTATGATGTTTTAATTTAAGTTTTGTCATACCATTTTCACACACAGTTTTCCCTCTTTGCTTCAATGTTGGGTTTTGGGTTTCGTAGCCTCTAATTTTGTAATTTCTGTCATCAAGATTCCTAAAACCCTTTTCAAGATTTCCCATTTTCTGGTGATATTTTTTTTAAAAAATATTTTTTTTAAACCCCACCTTCCCACATGCATGTTTTGGGGTTTGTCTGATCTGGATTGGATCACAAGTATTTTTATATGTATTTATAATTATATTTTCATTTGTATTTGTGGTTGTGGTGGGGGCTCAGTAGTCAAGTTCCTTTTTTCTCATCAAGTAATTATAACAAGGTCAGATTTCTTTCATTTCTCATACCCTTTTAAGATTGTGATGTAGATACATATATTGTATATATAATTTGGCTGATTTTAGTGAATGCTGATAATAATGCTAACGATATTGAATTATGAATAATATTTTGTTAATTGTTTAGGTATAATCAATGGAACTGAATCCAATCTGTGTTAATTTCAAAGGCTGATTAGGGTTTGGGTTGTGTTGGAAATTTTAGGTTAGTAATGGCTGCAATTGATGCTTCAAAGTATTCACATAGTCCCACTCATAAAGCTGTAGTTACCAAAGATTATGGTACTTTGAGGAAAATTATTGCTGGCCTGCCAAGACTCTGCGATCCATCTGAGATTCATAATGAGTCTATATCATTAGCCGAAGAAGCCAAGGCTGATGCAATCTCGGCTGTGATTGACCGTCGTGATGTGGTTAATCGTGATACGCCACTGCACCTAGCGGTTAAACTTAGTGATGTAACCGCTACAGAAATGCTAATGCTCGCTGGTGCAGATTGGAGCTTACAAAATGAACAGGGTTGGAGTGCTCTACAAGAAGCTATTTGCAGTAGGGAAGAAGTGATTGCAAGAATTATAGTTAGACATTATCAGCCGATAGCGTGGGGTAAATGGTGTAGAAGATTGCCTCGTTTAGTAGGAACGATGAGACGTATGCGGGATTTTTATATGGAAATTACTTTTCAGTTTGAAAGCTCGGTTATCCCTTTTATTTCAAGGATTGCTCCGTCGGATACTTACAAAATTTGGAAACGTGGTGCGAATTTAAGGGCGGATATGACTTTAGCCGGTTTTGATGGGTTTAGAATTCAACGGGCTGATCAGACGGTTTTATTTCTTGGTGATGGTTCTGAAGATGGAAAAGTTCCTCCTGGGTCCCTTTGTATGATCTCACATAAGAATAAAGAAGTGATGAACGCTTTAGATGGTGCTGGTGCACCGGCATCGGATGCGGAGGTGCAGCAGGAAGTTCAAGCTATGTCACAGACTAATATTTTTAGGCCTGGGATTGATGTTACTCAAGCGGTTCTTTTACCGCAGGTTACTTGGAGACGACAGGAGAAAACTGAAACTGTTGGGGGGTGGAAGTGTAAAGTTTATGATATGCATAATGTGGTTGTAAGTATAAAGTCTAGACGGGTCCCAGGTGCCATGTCAGACGATGAGTTTTTCTCGTCTTGTAATGAAAATGAAACAGAAAGTGAAGAGCTTAATGACATATTAACAGATGAAGAGCGGAAACAACTTGAAGCTGCGCTAAAGTTGGAATCTTCAGATTTAGGCCCTGAAAATGGTGATGGGATAATTGGGCATCGACATAGTTGTTATGAACAAAGAGAGGTACCAATGGAGGACCTACCACCAACTTACAAAAACGGAGAGGTTAAGCATGAAAAGGACAAAAAAGGGTGGTTCGATGGATGGAGAAGACGAGATAGTAATAAACAAGAAAGGCCCAGAAAGGGAGCTGGTTCGGGTGCACCGGTCCCACCTAGAGGTTCATTATGTTTAGAAGAGAAGGTTAGTGATCTACTTGGGGACTCAGCCTCCACAAGTCAAAGTCAAATGCAACCAGGAAGACGTTCTATGGAAATAACTGCAAATGATAATAGGAGAGTGAAAGAGTTGAAACCATCTTCGTCGATGAATTCAACAAGTGGCAATCGGAAAAAAGATGGAAGCCGTGAAAATGAGTATAAGAAAGGGCTACGGCCCATTCTTTGGCTTGCACCCAACTTTCCATTGCGTACCGAAGAACTCTTGCCTTTGCTTGACATTTTAGCTAATAAAGTTAAGGCGATTCGAAGACTAAGAGATTTGCTTACAACAAAACTTCCAATGGGGACATTTCCTGTTAAGGTATTCTCTTCATTTTCGCTACCATTTTGTTATCTAAGTTTAAAGATTATGGATAACTGGGACTTCTAGTGTGATTATTTCAGCCTTTTATTTATGTATGAGACGGTTTTATGCTATTCTCAACCTCTAACTGGTTGAATGAGCCAATTAAAAAAAAATCGAGTCTAATGAGATTTGGTTCAAAATGGTTGAACATCGCCAAAGTATATTTTTATTGCATGCAATATTTTATATTGCTTATTGAAAGCAGTTGGTCTAATCTTGTAATTATATAGTTTTTGTAACCATATTCAACACACTAACTATTTATAGTGAAAATGTTAAAGATTTGGACAGAAAAGGCATTCTAGGTCAATGAAACCCAACACATACAAAATTACCTGATTTGCCCCGAAACAATTTTGACTATTTACCTAACCTGCCTGGCCTGCCAGTTTTGCCATCTTTACTAACTTATCATCTTAATACCCAATTATACTTGAAGCATGATTTTTATTGGAATGTTAGATCAACATATTTATCTTCTTAAAGCTTCACCAATTTATTATTTTCTGACAAGCAGTTTAACAGAAACTTTAGTTTGTATTTACTTTTTGAGTTTATCTGAAGTTTGTTTTTAAGTCTTTACTTTTAGTGTAGTAAAATCACTAGCGTTCTGTCTTCTTATGTCTTCATGTATTATCTGAAAATATATTTATTCATTTTTAGAAAAGAAATGATTATATATATTGTCTCATCAATGCTCTTCTTTGCTATAATAAATTCCCAGGTTCTGTTTACCCTTTCGGATTTTTCATTGGGTTTGTAGCCATTGTTTTTACACTCCATTTTTTTTTCTTGGTGTAAGATAACTAAGGCGCGTTTGGATGTGCATTTTTGAAGTGAGTATGTGATAATTTGAATAACTAGAGTCAGATTTTGTAGCACTCTTTTAAAACATTCAGTGTTCAACATGTGGTTAATGAATTGATTGCCTACACATTTGTTAATAAACTGTGATGTTTAAAGCACACGAGATTAAGGAACTGAGGTGATAACTTGGTAAAGAACCTTCCTATGAAATAAGGGAATATAATAATGTCAATTTATATCCGGATACTGGTTGATAAAATAAGATGCCTATCATCAAGGTATTCACTTGCATTTAGTTTGTTAACATGACCAAAATGGTTTATTAAGATAAAAGATTTTGTGCAAACTCCCTAATGAAATGACTGTACATAAGTGAAATGTTAAAGTTTTTCCGCATTGATTAAATATATTCGGGTGATAAATATGTATAGGTTGCTATTCCGGTGATCCCCACTATACGGGTGTTGGTTACTTTCACAAAGTTTGAAGAACTACAACCATTGGATGAATTCACAACCCCACCTTCCAGTCCAACTGGCGGTGACCATGATAGCCCGTCAATGACAAATAATGCTGCATCATCATCATCTTGGTTTCAGTGGATTAAAACTCCATATCACCGTGCTAACTCGTCATCCAATGCTTCAAGCAGTAGGATAGAAACTATTCCAGACCCTTTCGCGATTCCTGCTGATTACACATGGATCAGTGCAGAAGCAAAGAAGAAGAAAATGCAGGAGAAAAACAAATCAAAGAAAGGAAGAAGTCAAAGTCAAAATCAGTAATCAATGATGAATTTGAAGGCACTTGTGACAGATATACCAAGTCGGTAAAATTGTTTTATTGAAATCTTTACTAATTTGCACTAGATTTAAGAATGAAATTTGGGGCCACTTTGCTCTCGAGTAACAGGTCGAGACTTCAGTAAATCATTGTGGGGGGTATAAAAAGTTGAAATTGTGATTCTTGAATTGCTTCGTAACCATTATGGAATTAGATTGTTTGACTTTGTGGTCATTGCTTATGCTTCCACCCATTTTTATCCATCTTTTTGTTTTCTTTCATATTTCACCAATGTTCCTAGAACATGTATTGTCAATCCAGCATATACAGTTGCATAGATAGAGTTTTGCTTTGACCTGAAAAAAGTCAAAAACTAATTTATGCTTATGCAGCGATGTAGCATACACAGTTGTAGTTTAGAAATCTGCTTTGGCTCAAGTAAGTCAAAGAACCTAGTTAAAAAATTGCACATACACACGAATTTCCTAAGACCCTAGTTCGTCCTGCAGTCTGCAGACACACTGTTGAAAAAGTTTCCGAACTTTAGTTTGAGAATCTTGGTGCCAATAACAGAGCATAGAAACATGAATAAATTGCTGTAGAGTTTACCTGATATCGGTTCTGTTATATGATCTGCTGTTGTTTTCTTCTCGTTGTTAAAAATTGTTGCTGCATAGCAGGAACAGATTAGAGATATGCATCTGTCTTCGCAAGAGTACATATAATTAAGATTAGAATACAACCATTTTCTCCTTCACCTTCAAACTTTTTTTTGTTGTTGATACTTTTAGGAAATTTGGACCAAAAAAATGGAAGGTTTGAGCATGCTCCTTAATATTACTATGGAATGATAAGTCCAAAATTGGTCGTAGATGGTGGTATGAGATTTTTGGTAGGGAACAAAACAATCATATCTCCCCAACTAAGATGTGCCTTTTAGTTTAAACCTTTGACACTTTTCTTGATGTGAGACAGAGTTTGGTGTTTCTGTCAACTCTTGAGATTTCTTTAATACAAAAATGATATTTAGGTACTTTTTCTAAAATTGAGACTTCATGCTAAAAAAGAAAGAACAAACAATATTAATGATTAGATGTTAAGCTTTCATCATGTTTGATAATTTATGTTGGTATTTTTGTAAAATTGATTTATAAATCAGTAATAATAAAATAAAATGTAATTATAAGTATATAAAATCTCTCATTTTTTATTTTTATTCTTATTAAAACAAATTTAAAATGTATAACCTAGTAACAAACATCTTGTCACCTATAATTTAAGCTTTTCATTGAATCATTAAATTTACAAAAGCAATTATGTTTGTAGTACAAAGGCTAAAAGTACACAGGGTTCAATCACCTTGCTGCACAATCATATCATATCAACGTATATATATGTCCGGATGTCCACGATAATCTTGACAAACAAAAACATGTCCTTCAGTTCTAACTAAAAATGTACAATTATGTTACAAATGTTACTATATCTTACCAGTTTTAAATATTACAGCTAACAACTTATATGGAGTATGTCATTCTTGTTTCTAGTAATTAATATTGCTCCTAAAAGTAGATTCATTTCTTACATGTACTGTAATGGTAACTTTCTTTACAACAAAGGTGTCCTAATGTATAACAATTAACTGTCCATTTATATTTTACATTACCCCGTCACGAGGAGAATATAATCTAGTGTTACAAACGACCCGGCCCGAAAGCGCTTAAATTTTAGCAGTGTTATCCGGTGGACTAATAGTAATCCAAAGCAAAGATACAGTAATGGAAAGCACCCCTGCCCAAACATAAATAATAGTTGTCACTTTTCCTTTTCTACCCATCAACCCTTTCATAAATGGATACATATGAGCCAAAACCCAAAAGCTAAAAAAAGCGCCACCAACAAGCTTATTCCACTGCGGAATCACACTAAACAGAGTCCTTGCAGTCCCCATGATAAGCGCTACAATGTTCGTGATGCAGATAGTGAGTGGCATTACAAATAAACTCGTCCATTTGATAGCGTACAGATCAGCATATATGTCATCTTCATCTTCACTTGCTGATTTGGAAGTCAGCGTGAACGATATTTCTATTCCAGCTGTCACCTTTAACAGCCCTTGGATGACAGCTGCAAGGTGCGCACTCGAGCCACCAATGGCCCAAAACTGCTCGTTTCTCCACCATTCCTCAAGAGCTATTCCTGACCACTTAACTTCAAGGAGAGATATGAGACAAAGTGTGATAGTCATTACGAGTAGATACGTGAGAAACGTTGCATCGATGTTTGGTACAATGAATTGTCCAGTGAACATGCAGAGTGCTGGGAGGAATAAGTATGCAACAAGGAATATTGATGTGAACGGGTATAAACCGACATTTAGGTATGCTATGCGTTGTAGAAACTTGAGACGTGAGCTCGCTAAAAATGCATTGTTTTTTGAAAAGAAGATCTCAACTGAACCAGTGGCCCATCGGAGGACTTGGTGCAAACGGTCTGTCAAGTTTATTGGTGCCGTGCCACGAAATGCATCACGCTTTGTTATGCAGTAGATTGATCGCCAGCCACGATTGTGCATTCTGTAACCTGTCACCACATCCTCTGTTACTGACCCGTAAATCCACCCTATTCTCTCTCCCCATTCAGTATTTTCTTCATACCTGTTTGCACAATGTAAATGATTCAAAGATATGTCATGGTTAACTGAATAAAAAAGTCAACATTTTTGGTCAAATTTTTATGGAGTAGCGTATGTGCTACTAGCACCATGTATGTTATCTGCTGCGAAACTAAAATAAAAAACATATTGACACAGTTAACCCTAGAACTTTTTATACACTGACTAGTGACTCCTATATCCTGCTATTAGGACAAAATATTCCCCGAATTTCTATTTTAGGTAACAATTGATTTTTAGGTCAAGAGAGACTAATTAACCAATTTGCCCAATAATATGTTATTTATGGTAGAGCATTTACCAGCAAGATATAACAGCAATAGCCTCAGCGACTGTGGGTGCATCGAGTGGAGGACGTGGTTCAAGTAGTGCACCTGGAGGGCGACCATTTTTGACAGACACATGGTCTGCAAGTGGCCGCCCTTGATACTCAGCTACTTCTATAGAGTCAACAAACAAAGTTGAATTCCCAAACTTTTTAGGGAGGGTTAAATCGGGATGGTCTTCATTTGGAGGTGAGGTTTCAAGGTCATCGTCTTGAGCACTCACCGCCTGCAATGAGTCACTTGGAGAGAGCGTTGCAGCAGGTTTCTTTTTCTGCCCAACAATCCCACTGTACTCGATTGCTCGAGGTGGACTAAACCCATAAAGTGCATAGCGTCTGAACATGCAGCCCGTTCCTACATACACCGGACCTTGTAGACCATCCAACGCTCTCATATTCCCTAATCATGTCAAAAAGCGCACGTTTTAATTTTATTATTAGTATATATTATATATTATTATATATGATGCAAAGATTTTTCAAAATCCAATAAAAGGAAGAAAAAGACCACACCATCGAAAAAGACTGTGTTGTGGTTGGCATATCTATCAGAAGGATCGATGCCTTCAAATCGTTGTGGAAACTGAATAAAGCAAACACGATCACCACCTCGATCCATCATGAAGCACATACCTTCCCTTATAGCCATGGAGTTATTTATATAATGATCACAATCCAAGTTAAGAATGAAAGGTCCATTGGAGAGTATCGCTGATGCTCTAACCAACGAGTTCATAGCTCCAGCTTTCTTCTCATGGTCATAACCAGGACGTTTCTCACGTGAGACATACACAAACATAGGAAGTCGGACATCCACATCTGAGAAATCTAGTTTTTTTTCATCTTCAATGCCCATTACAGGGTCATTTTCTGGTGCCTTGCTCATCAACTACGTAGAGAGACAGATATTCAAATGCGGGATTTTTCTTTACTTGTAATTTGAGTAACATTTTTTTTGGGAATTTAGACCAAATTTCTATTTCGTCTAAACAATTTTTTTTTCAGGCCACACAAATTTCTAGCTAAAGTAACCGTGCAATTACCTGTATAATACCAGCATGATCACCCTTTTTGTGGTCAGCACTTGGGGTTAACCATGCACCTGGCCAGTGAGTACCGTCTGCCATCCAAGTTGCCTTGGTGACTTGACCAGGCTCCGAGGAAGATAAACTATGGGGATTCTTCTCCTTCTTTTCTTCCATGTAGTTGTACTTTTCACAACGTTTTTGTATCACATCTGGAAGACCATTGATCCTGACTTTGAACTCGTCATATTCTCTCTTGATCCATCGGTGATCCTTTACGAAATCAGACCGTTTCTTGTTCTTAGTTGGGTCTGTTTTCTGTGTGAAATAACTGTCTGGGTTCCTTGGTTCAATGTTGTGTTTCCGGCAAAAGGGTACCCAAAGCTGCATTTTGAGTAGTCGTTAAACATATTTTTCTTAATTTATCCTAATAAAAAAATTACTGATAGAGGTGGAAAAATAAAAGTCACGTAACGACTCAAATCAATGCGTTAATTATTGTTAAAAACAATACTATAATATGATTCAGTAGGTTGTACGGATTAAAGATTAGACTTTGGGTTAGCTTTGACCCGTTTGAGATTAAAACAAACCAAAACCGATCCATTAAGTAGTATATGAGCTGAATCTACCACCTCTAATAATTAGTTGGTTGTTTTTCACATACATGACCGAAGTTGACTGCCTCAGCCATTGCTTCGAATGTCAAGATGGCACCACCATCATCAGAGATGTAGATGGCAACCTTCTCGATAGGATACTCAACCGCAAGGATAGATAAAATGGTGTTAGCAGTAACTAGAGGTGGTTCTTTATCAGGGTCAGCGGTCGAGATGAATACATCTACTCCAGGGAGATCAGACCGGCCCGCTGGATTTGCAGGAGACTTACTCTCGAACTTATCTTTGAGAGCCACCAAGTCTGTTGCTCGGTTTATAGGATTTAGCTTCGGCAGTTGATCTAACAACCATGAGAAGGCAAACCACATTTCGCATGTGACTGATATACTCCATAACCACATTGCATCAAAATTCGGGTTCTGTAATCTCCATGATAGAAAGAAGAACTGGGTAATTAATCTGATTGCCACTAGTACCCTGTTGATGAACAAATGTTAACTAGCTTGTAAATTGAGTTCCATATGGAATGCATTAAAACCGGAGTGGTCAATTTGGATCGATTGGTAACTTAAAAAATATTAGCTTCATATGAAATGGGTCAAAAATAGTTCTTTTCGACTCGTACACAAAAATTGAGTTAAGCATATGAAAATTACCCATTGTATTTGTATATATCCAGCTTTTAAAACTTCTTCACCAGGTGACCTGTAGTATTTGTTGATGTGGCTGACATATAAGTTGCCACACCATCAAAACATATAAGTTGCCACACCATCAAAACTGGTGTCACGTCAAAGGTATACAAGTTATAAGTGATTATCTACATACAATAGCAATAATTAAAAGTTTGATACATACAAAAAAACCTTGGAAACTGAATACATACAATAGAATACATTTCCAAACACTCAACCCAAAAGAGTTAAAAGAGAAACCATTAAAACCCAAGTTTAGTCTACAAATACCGGAGAAAAAAATCTGGCGGGCCCATTTTGACTCGTAAAAGAATCATAAGTTTTGACTTGTTACCCAAATGTTCTAATATCGACCCAAACGATTTAACAACCTCTAATTGGCATGTAAGCACCTGTACGGGCTAAGAACACTAGCCGGAACAAGAGTTTTTCGGGTGAGAGGTTTCCAAGGTTTGTCCATGAAATCAGCAAAAGTTTTTCCAGATTTAGAATTGAGTTTATCGTCATCTTGCCAACAAGCATTTCCGATACCATACTTGCCTTTGCTTTCAAACAACCAACGTTGGTGATCGAAGTCTGTAGGCTGGTTTTTTAATAACATTGACTTATTGTTTGCTGACGTTAACGATAAATGGCGATCTGATTCATCATCACGACCACTAGAGGTCCGACGAGTGATCTTTTTTGTCCCTTTAGGCGAATGATCATTAGATCCCGACGGAGTAGTAGCCATTCATTTATTGATGCAGATGCAAATGCAAATGGCAAATGAATATGCATATGCTGTTTATTAAATCTATCCCTCTATCTTGTCTAATAACAAACATCTTTTAGTAAGCCTAATAATATGAAAATCCTATGAAAGGATAATTAAGGATGATGGACATAATTTGACAGTATCAGAAAACATGTCAGAAAAAAAAAAGAATGATATTATTGGGTCAATAATTTATTTGTTTAGAGCCATTACTGCCTCCTTATTATCAGCCTCACCTCTAGGTTTGCCCTATAATTGGGAATCTTACAAACTCACTTGCATCATTATTTTTGGTTTTCTAAGTTAATTTGAGCAAATATAGGATGCCAAAATTTTAATGTGCTAAATGTGTGTAATGTTAACACCAAGTAGATTAAGAATAAGTACAGACTAATGAGTATAGTTTAAAATGTTACAAAACTCCTTCAACTGACTCTGACCATCATTGCTGATAACAAATGGTTATAATTTTTCTATTCAATCACCTTACTGTTCATGTTATGCACTTTTTTTTTTTAGTAATGACACATCATCATGGTGTAAAAGCAACAGATTAGTCATAAACTGGGAGAGATGTACTTTAACAAAATCAATATACCATGTTTCTTAAAACAGAACCAAATACATTGTAAGAAAGGCCAAACAATATTGTAATTCATAGCAAGAACGAAGACCGGCCCATTGACTATCGTTTACTCAGTTCAAGCTAGGAGTAATGACCATGGTAAGCAAACATCAGAACTTGCAATCGTAACACAGAAAAACAACTAAGTTTGTTACTTTTTTTCTTTGAATAATCGTTGTAACCAAACTAATCAACATGGTTCATGCAAAATTAGTTTACCTCAAGGCAACAGGCCATGATTTACAGAACATGAAAGCAATGGATATGGGTAATTACAATTACAATTACAATTAACATAAAAGTGAAACCAAGTTAGACGAAAAACTAATTTTGCCTTAACTTCCATTACTTTTGTGATCTCAAAGGCCAAGAAAAGGGGCATCCGGTGAAACCAAACTCTCAACAAAGGTGAACACCTTACAACTTTCATTGAAGTTGTGAATATCTGAGAATGAACTATTCTTGGAATCATACACAACCAACTTCTGCCCGGACTGCAACAAAACTTTCCCATCATCTGTAATACACAAAGGCACCGAATATTGAATATACCCAGGATCAGTCAAATCTGGAATGGAAACCAATTTAGTCCAAGAATCTTTCACTCCATAAACTTTCATCACCCATACATCGCACGTTTTCCACGATAATTACAAACCACATACAACTTTTCTCCCAAAACCCCCAACGTTAAATCCTCATTCCCTGCATCATACAAAAGTTGCGGAACTTCACCATATGTCTCTTTCGATAAATCAAGTGAAACTATCGTCCAGACGTCCACCTATCAGATCTCCCAACATCTTTAGCAGATAGATAGTTGATTTCAAAGGCCTAGAAAGGGGCATCCGGTGAAACCAAACTCTCAACAAAGGTAAACGCCTCACAAGATTCATTTTGGTTGTGAATATCTGAGAACGAACAATTCTTAGAATCATATAGAACCAATTTTATCCAAATTGCAACAAAACTTTCCCATCATTTGTAATACACAAAGTCCGCGAATATTGTTCGCATCCTGCATCGATCCCATATGGAATGGATATCAATTTAGTCCAAGAATCTTTCACTCCATAAACCTTCATTACCCATACATCCGCACGATATACATGATAATTATGAATCACACACAATTATTCTCCTAAAACCACCGATGCCAACTCCTTATTATCTTCATCATCCACAGGCGTTGAAACTTCACCAAAAGTCTCTGCTAAATCAAGAGAAACTATAGTCCACACGTAAGATATTCCATCATGTTTAAGAACCATCCAGTGAAGAGCTCCATTCGATAACTTACTATAATAACCCAATCGAATACCCTGTGGGAAATCACCGATTTCCTTCCAGTTTCTTGATTTTAATGAGTATATTTTCACTTTATCATCACCCTTGGGTACATTATTAAAACAACGAGATATGAGACCAATTTTGTAATCATCAGTCGAGTCATCGTAACCAAATTAAGCCTAATGACACATGCCCAGTAGACAAGGTAATAATGGTAACCTATTCGATCTTCTAGTACAAGGATTCCAAATAAACAAATCCTTGTTCACAGTAACTATGCATAACAATCCGTTGCACGAACCGCCAATCTTACCACACTTGAAAAGTTCATCGAGCTCTAATAAATTATTATTATTAACGGATGGTTGATCACAAACAGGACAAGTCACTAGAGTTCTATCTTCGAAAATCATTCTATGATGCACACACTTAGTGTTATTGCTGCTAGTAGTTGATAAGGTAAGATGATTTTTTACGAAATAAGGATCAGAAATTAAAGAGCACCATAGTTTACAAACAGACTTTAACCGTAAAAGCGATTTAACATGAAGCTTCATCAGAATTTCGACAACGATCTCCATAGGAACTGAAACTTCAAATGATTTTGATGTCGCTTTCCTTGTCTTTGTCTTTGGCTGTTGTTGGTCTTCGAATGCCAATTTACAGTAACAACTGGTTCGAGAGGATCTACTAGGGTTCTTTTTCGGTTATAAATGCCTCTAAATTTATACGTTACACCCTTGTGATTGCACCATTTGCTCAGTTTTGGAAATAGATACATCTTTTCGTATTGCAACGGATAGTCATCGTCCATGACCCGTCAACATCTACACTTATTCACTCATACGAATGCCCAAGGGTAAATTTTTGTAGATTTAAAGGACTGATAACATCCAAAACTTATTAACAAACAAATCGACTGTTCGAGTATCCTTCAAATCGGTTTATTCAAAAGCCCTTATCTTGTTAAATATTTGAGAAAACTTGGCTAATTTTTTTACAAGTTGCTATTAAAAACTACTTTTAAGAGGGTAATGCAGTTTTGGAAAGTAATTAAGAAAGTGTTTGGTTCAAGGGTTTGAGAATTGGTTTTGGGAGTGATAGACAAAGTAACATGTTTAATATAGAAGATTGACCGATAGCTTATAAAAATTGGGAAGAAAACTTCAATATTGGACATATGTGAAATTCATATAGGAATATGGGTTTAGAAACTGGGAATGAAACCCAATCCCGTAGTTATTTCTTAACACTAACCAAATGACCCCTAAGAAAATTTGATATCTTTACAAGTAGTTATTAAAACAAATATTCAAATTTTGGATAAATACATTTTGTCGGCATCCTATCCTCATACTTTGTTCCATGGTCGGCATCCTACCCATAAAACTATCAATGTATATATTGTACCCTACAATTATATGCTAGAATCATTGAAAATACACATTTGACCGTTTGTTTAGATTTTATATTGACAAAGTAGCTACGTAGTGTGCCACGTATTAATTTTTTGCCACATGGATTTCTCGGTGACAGTGATAGTTTTATGGGTAAGATGACGACCATGGAACAAAGTACGAGGGTAGGATGCTGACAAAATGTATTTACCTAAAATTTTTAGACCAATTAATCAAACGAAATTGACAGCTGCAATTCTAACATAGTCACCACCATCAACCCCGCAAATTTATATCATACCCGTGTTGTGTTTTTGTTACTATAAGCTATTTAACAGCAAAGTTCCAATCAAAATTTTGGTCATTGGAAATCTAATTTTGATCAGATCCCCGTTGCCTTTTGGGATACTTTCAAGAGGCAAAATCCGAATCTCCTCTAATTATAAACAGATTTTAGAAACCTTCCCCAAATAAATTGATTTGAAGACAGGGAAACTGGCGCCACTTTTGTTGGTGACACTATATTAATAAGTCACGTAATAAAAACTACACATTGTAACTTATTGTGCAATTCGAATACGAGGAGTGGTGACACTCTATTTACAGTTTTAGTTTTCTCATAAGAAGACGGATGCTCAAAAAGTGAAGGAGCGGAGGATATTGAGTTTCCAATGTTCTCAAAATGTATGTTTGATTTTTTTAATCAATGTGTGTGTGGAAAAAAGAAAAAGAAAAAGAAAAAAGAAAATGAACAACGTTTAGTGTCGGATGCCGCTCCAGAACGCCGTAGGGGGTGGAGCGTCGTATGGGAGTGGCAGAACGCTGTCCAACGACCAAAAACGCTGACAGAACAATGCCCACTCCGCATGTTCTTAGAGTTTACCACTAGTCATTTATTTCGACTTAACCAAGCATAATCACTTTACTTATTCACTTTGATTGTGGTTTGCTCACTCATAAATCGGGCAATACGTTGTAATTATAATCTAAACTTCTATTATGAAGAAAGCCCCAATATGTGTCCTAACTTTGAAAATCAGTACTCTAAAGTAACCCAAACCCTCAATCCAAACACCCCTGCTATTCACTCAAAAATATTTTCACTTAATTAGAGTAAACCAACAAAGTAAAACACTAAGATACATACTAAAATAGCATATGACGTTTCTCAAAACAAAACTAAACACATCCAAAGGAGTTACATAAACCATCCACTGAAAAGCATACAAGTCAAGAGGATGCATTGCTTCGTAGATGAACCTGGAAACCATAGGCACACAAGCAGATCCATTAGGCCCCTGCATCCAGAAACGTACCACCAATTTCATTACTTGGACAAATACTGACCCACAAAGAATTGCTTGTAAAGATAATCAACCCGCTTTTTGGTTATTGATACTGTGGTTCACAGCAAAACAAAAAGAACTATTGACTATCATTTTCCCAGTTCAAGTCACAAGCAGTAGTTAATGAGCATTGTAATTCAATACTTCTAGTATTTGAGTTTTCTAAAATGCAAGTACGTAACACTGCAATCAATTGTATGAATGTACAATGGTAATAAAATGCAAACATGACATTCTATTTCTCTCATAGACAACAACAAATTAGTTTAAACAAAAGAAACAAACCAGGTTATAGGAAAATCAAAGTTTACCTTATCTCCAATGCCTGATGGGTGAATCGGGTGAAACCAAACTCTCAACAAAGGTGTATGTTTCAAGACATTCATCAAAGTTCTGAATCTCTAAAAATGAACCATTCTTGGAATCATACACGACCAACTTCGACCCAAATTGCAACAAAACTTTCCCATCATTTGAAACACACAAAGGCACCGAAAACTGATCTCTCCCAGGATCAGTCAAATACGGAACCGAAACCAATTTAGTCCAAGAATCTTGCTCCCCATAAACCTTCATCACCCATATATCCGCACGTTTTCCACGATAATTACAAACCACAGACAACTTTTCTCCCAAAACCCCCAACATCAAATCCTTATCCCCTTCATCATACACAGGTTGCGGAACTTCACCATATATCTCATTCCCTAAACCCACTGAAACTATCGTCCATGAATACGATGACCCAAAATCTCGACTGGCAGCCCAATGAATCGCTCCGTTTGAAAACTTACCCGAATCATCCAACGGAATCCCATGAGGAAAGTCACCAACTTTCTTCCAATTTCCCGTCTTCAACGAATATATCTTCACTTTCGTATCATACTTTGCTCCCGTTTTAAAAACACACGAAATTCCAACAACTTTATAATCATCAGTCAACGCATCGTACCCAAACCCGTACAACACGTACCAACCCGGCCGCGATTTAAAACCACAATACGGCAACCTATTCGATCTTCTCGTACTAGGGTTCCAAATAAACAATGTATCTTCTTCAATAGCTATACATACCAATCCATTACAAGAACCGACTATCCAAACGGACTTACGCGGGTGTTTCAACGGATAATCGAGCTCAATCGCATTAACAGATTTATCATACAACACATCGTAAAGGTTACAACTTTTAAGGTTTATTCTAGGCACAGTACTGAAAATTAGTCTATGTTTAGCATAACTATTGCTGTTGATTGATAAATTAAGATGTGATTTCATGAAATGAGAATCGGAAATTAAAGAGCGCCATAATTTGCAAACAGACTTGCATCGTAACAGCGATTCAACGGGAAGTCTCGTGAGAATTTCGACGATGATTTCTGACAGAAGTGTAGGAGCAAATTGAGGCTGTTCGGATGTTTCCGATGATTGCGATGTTTTGATTCTTTTTAGTTGTTGATGATGTTCGTCTTCGAGTGTCATTTTTAGGGTTTTTTGGTGATTGATTTGGGGGAAAATATAATCAGTGTGTTTTGTCTGTGGAACTTTTTTTTTACCATAGATTTACCATTTACACCCTCTATGTTTTAGTGATTGTAAACTTACATTCTTGGTCCTCCAACTTTCCTACATGACCATAATCAGCATCTATAATTTGATGCAATTAAACTTGTGTACATTTTGTTGCACAAATGATTTTTCAATGAATTTTACCAGTCAATTTAAAAATGTTGGTACATGCATATATATATATTGCTAAAAGAAAATGTTTGCATGCTCTATAGCTAGATAATATGTGTGTATTATTGCATATTATTATTGCTTTTATAATAAGGACGATTATTACATGTAGGTTTAAAGTGTTATGAGTTTCATCTTAAAGATCGTGATTCATGTTTAATTCCTCCCGTTATGCACTTTATTATCCGTATTCGCTTTGGTTTCTTCGTGATTCGGTTTTAACATAATATGTCAACGAATATTCATTCTAACCGCGTGCATAGATGCATTGAATTTAAAAACCTAAATGAGGTGACACAATAGAAATAATACTAATAAGTAAAGAACATGAATATAAATTATCTTGCAAATATAGGAAGTCACATAAACAAGAAATAGCAAATTTTGAAACTGAAATATAAAGGAGATTGATAGGAGTAAAATGACTTTATTACCTCTTTAACCATCCTCTTGAAGTCACAATTAACCCATCCATCCATCCATCCATATATTCATACGTACGGAGTATATATAATAAAATACATCTTTAACGGATTAAATGAAAATTTGCATACAATTAAAAGGGATAGAATAAACACCCAAAATGCATTGTTTTTAGCTCATACCACTTCATCATGGTGACACAGCAGAATCAACCAAGTTAACCATAAACTGAGATAGATATTTTCATAAATTACATACCAAGTTTTGTGAAAACGAACTAAATACATCGATCTAAAAAATGGTTAAGCAAACAATATCCGGTGACGGAAAGCATTAAAGTCACAAGGATGTGATACTTCTCAAAACAGAACTTAAAGCATGTATGGATGCAGCTGCAGGAAACGTAAGAGGCTCCTGGGGCCATGTCCAAGGAAAATGGAAGTGATCAATTCCTGCATCCAGAAACATAGCACCACTCTGTTATGCGAAGAATATATGGACCCCAAAAATTATTGTAATAATAACCACACAGATATTTGGTTATTTAAACCTTAATTCATAGCAACAACAGGAAGTACCCAACAACTATCATTTGATCAATTAAAGCTAGGATCAATAACCACAGTACTCGAACAAAAAAAAAAAGTAACAAGTTTGTTTTTTCTTTATTGAATAATGACAGTTTAGCCGGATTAATTAACAGGGTCCATTCAACACATATACCTACACATGGTCGAGGTGAACTTTAAGATTACGGATGTACAAACATAGTCCCTCAATAGGAGTCAAACCTAAGACCAGATGATTTCAATGGGCATCAATTCCCAGAGACTTTACCAACCCCCTAGGGTAGATACCGTTAGGAATTTAGGACCCAACCAATAACGTGCAATCACAAGATTATACATCACAAACAATAAATAGAATCAAATAAGGTAAAGACACAATTAAGATTACGAGAAAAGTAAACGAACACGCGAATATAACGTTGTTATATCCAATCTACTCGATTAGTTTAATCCACGGCCAACTAGAGAGAAAATCTTATTAATTTCGTAAGTCTTAAGGTTTACAAGAGTAGGGTTTACTTATACAAAACTTTGATAACAAGAAAATAAAACCCTCTCGCTGATCCAAAGTACCCGCCATATATAATGGGTTACCAGCTGGGTACCCAAAAAACGAGCTCAACTTCTGTCTCGTTTTGCACATAGCTTATCCGGTTCCAAAACTAGTACTCACCGGGTACACCAAGCCTACTAGCTGGGTATAACAAGTATCAGCCGGGTGCTTGCCCAACACCCCTTTTTTTCCTTTGCCCTTTTTAATCTTCACATCCCAACAATTACGTGGACTAATCTCATATATCAGCTGCTCTTTTCAAGATAGGGATAGCAAGCATGAGAAGTTCACACTAGCGTTGCCATGTAATCTCTATACATATAAGCTCAATATAATCATAACTAATTTTTGAAAAATACAAGCTTGATAAACATTGACAAGCGATGTTTTGAGTATTGGAGTTCTCTTTTATTATGCGTCCATGTACCATTGCAATAATTTATAGACAGAAGAAACTGTAACAACCAACTTCCATCCAAACTGCAACAAAAGTTTCTCAATCATTTGTAATACACAAAGGCACCGAATATAATTGAATATAACCAAGATATCGCGGTCGGAAGGGATATCTGACTATTAATGCATTAGTAGCATGCACTTTTGATTTAAAGTTCACGTGTATGTTTTGAGTGGTTGGGAGGGAAAACATCAAACTCAAGAATAATAAAAGATGCACAAAGTTAATTATTTCTTATAGTAACAAAAGAAAAGGGTAAAATTGTAATTTTTTTTATTTTGATTACTTTACTTTCCTTTACATGCAACTCAAGAATACAAAAACTAATTACTTTCATTTCCTTTCCGTTAGTTTTCCTTGCAACTCGAGAATGCTTATAAAACCTTTTGTATTATATTTTTTTCTATTCTTTTTTACCATTTTTTTTTCCATCCCATTTTTTTCACTTAAAAAATCTCAGGAATACAATGTGAGGTTTACATTACTTATATGTGTAATTTTTGTAGATTTACAAACTAAATCCTTCATGTTTACACCATTGTTAACTTGGATCCACTAGTTCTTATAAGTTGGTTGCAACCCCCTTATAATTTGACTACTCCCTCCGTTTCAAATTATTCTAAGTTGAAAACATACATTTTAATAAAAATACATTAAATGCACCTTTGACCTTAGTATAATAACAATTTTAACCCTCAACTATTAATTAAATGTCTTCTTTGAGGTTTGTGTAGTTTAAAATTAAGGGTAATATTAAAAATATAATCAATAATGCATATTTATTTTTAAAAGTTGACAATTACGGAGTATTTTGGAACAAATAAACATAGTAAAATAGAAAAATAATTTGGGACGAAGAAAGTAATTTTTTTTTCCTTAGTGGAAAACCAAAGTGATCATCTTGACCGGCCAATTAAGTCTATCAAGATAATGACTTTCACCGAGACCATGGATGTCCATGGCTTAGTCAATGGTGACATGGACTTTTATGGATTTGTTAATATAGAAAAAATTGCATCAATCTATAAAGTAAAGATGGTAAGAGATTCAACTATACGGAGTTTTTAAGAGAATCTACAATGGGTGGAGTGGCTCCGTGTAAAAACACATAAGATCCTCTAATGAAATTGTTCCACCTCGTCGAAAATGTATTAGGCGTCTGATGCTGTATGCATGAGCAATCTCAGCAACATGTGGGTCCGCACTCACCAATTCTCATCCAAAAAGTAAGAATGTGAACCAAAAGGCCTTTGGCCGAGCGATATACGAGAAGCCCGTCAATCAATACATTATGGGTTTAAGTCTCTTAGACACAATGTGTATATGTACGTGATTGTACATATACTTGGGATATTATTGTTGGTTGTCTTGCAAGGAAAAAAAAAAGAAGGTAAGATTTTATATTATTCAAACCAATGTATAAAATTACAGAAAATTCACCTATGTATACCAGTATAAGGTGAAACTAAAGTCTGGTGATACACAAGCCAATCATGCCAATCAGTACTACGTTTTTTAAAAACTTCTTGATGGTTTTATTCATTAAACTGTATCTCACCAGGGCCCATGAATCTAAATCAATAATGACATCATCTCCCGGCATAAAACAGACCGGCCACATTTCATAATCACAATAAAACTCAATGAAATTCAATTTAATGACTTTATTCCATGAGCTATTAACACCATATTCCTTCATCACCCATATATCCACATTTGTACCATCACCACCACAAACTGCATACAGACAACCTTTCATATCTCCCAAACAAGAAAAGCCACCACAATCTGGTAGAGATGTTTCTGTAAAGTTCTCATCTTTCATGTGGAAAGAAAGAACCCTTTAACGTTCATCAAAACCGCCACTATGTCTAAGTAGCCAATCAAGTGATCCGTTAGAGAAAATTCCAACTTCATCCGGATTATCTATATCAATATGGGAGGTTTGACCCATTTTCCAGTATCCAGTTTTGAGATTGAAAACCTCAAAACTGATGGACTTGCTAGATATAGGACAAGAGGCTCTTACCATTTTGTAATTGTCTGTGGAAAAATCATAACTGAGCCCATATAACAGAGTGCCATCAGAGGATGCCATTAACGGGTCTGGTGCTAGTCAGGTCTTCTGGGTAGTTGGGTTCCGCAAGAGGATGCACTCGTCAAAACAAACAAAATGAACTGTAACAAGACCCCAACAGCTTTTCACCAACTGCTTCTTTTGTTAGAGGATTGTTTAAACTGATAATGCCCTCTGCATCATCATCAACACCTTCATAACATGATCGAGATTCATAATCCACCGAGTGCATTGAATGAGTTGACATGATAAATACTCGGGAATGATTTGTGTGTGTATCATAGAGGGCTTGATGATGATGCAACTTAACAAAACTTCCAGATGATATCAAGGAAAACCAGTACTTGCATACAGATCTGAATTGCCCTAGAGACTTTGCAGGTAATCTCAAAAGTATGTTGACTAAGATATCATGAGGAAGACCGGACATTGCTATCGATTTTCTTATTCAGATAAACTGAAGAGAATGTAATGTACTCTTCAATTAATATAGAAGTCATGTCCCCTTGAAGTAGTCAAAGCCAATAATCTTGGACTAGGTCAATATTGTACTTTGAATATTACACAAAGAACAAGGCCGGTTTCTTGACCAAATAGACTCGATCAACAAGAGTTATACATGGTATGATTTTTTACTAAAGCAAATTATCTGGAACAAACAGATAATGAGGTTAAATTGTGATTCCACACCAATGAACCTTTACAAAGTCCTAAACCATGTGGAACGAAAAATTGAATCATTTTTTTTATATAAGTAATAAATCCCGCAGTTGAATGGCAGGATGGTAATTAAATCAATTGTACATATAACCGAAAGATGTAGGATTCACAGGGTTTAGGAACATACATCAAGTTGATGGAAGTTAGAACGTATAGGTACAGTATCTCAATTTTCAACGATACTATTGGCTTGGAGTTCGATGTGCATTCGTTGCTTGAGAATTTCTTCAATTGCATCCATAAATGTAGAAAGATTCTGGCATACCCCTACATCTAAGGAATTCACCATTTCCTGAAATAACAGAGATTCAGTCAGCTGGCAATCTAATGGTCAATATCCTGGATTACAAAGTTCGATTTTGCAGGCAGATCAAACATGTTAAATAATAATGTTTCCTTTATAAAGGTTTATCTTTATTTTGTTTATTTGAAGTTTAACGAACAGAAGTAGAACTCAGAGATGAGGTTGAAAATCCCAAAAAGATATATCATCCCTCTAGAAAGGAAAAACAACAAAAAAAACTTCTATCTATTTGATCTTCAAACTGATGTATGTAATCCCCATTGATACATGTTGGCACTTGGCACTTATATGGTAGTATGGTACTGTATCAAAGTACATCACATATTCACATAGACACCTTGTTTATCCTCGATTAATAACAGGCGAAAACACTAAGAGGTATTAAGCAAATTCAGAATATAGTACATGCATTTGTATATAGTTGACAACTCAGTTGCAGGGTAGAATATATAAATCGAAACATAATAGATGGTTTTAGATAGTTGGGGCAAAATGGGCAGGTTAGGTGGGGAATAAAGGTGAAAACTGGTTCTAGTAGAGGCAGGTATTTTCTTGTACATGCCAAAGGGGTCAGGTTCAACACTTTTGATCCTTTTTTAGTTATAGAAAATACCAGTGTAGTGAATATGATACTGTATTAAAAATCAGGGTTGTAAAAGTCGGCCTGGTCCGTTTTGGTAGGTCTCCGACTCGACTAGGGGTAATTCGCTATAAAAAGTCGGTCAACGCCGGGTTTAGGAGGTCAAAGGCGGAGTTAGGCGGTCAAAGTCGGATTTTTCAGTGTGGTGGTGCGGTGTTGCAGTGGTGTAGTGGTAGTGATGATGGTGATGGTTATGGAACTATGATCTTAGAGATTTAAAGATGAGGAGGTAAAGGAACCGTAGAGAAAAAGTAAGGAAAGATGGTGATTCAGTGACATTTTTGGGACAAGAAATGGAAAAGGATAAGTACTTTTCTGACCACTTTTCTTACAACTTCTCTACTTTCTACCTTTCTTGCATTTTTTTTAATAATACATAGACTACTATATACTGTATAAATGAAGAGAGACATTATTATTTTCAGAAAACGGGTTGGACCCGGGTTGACCCCGCTCATCTATATGTACACATAATTTTCAAATTTATTATTTAAATGTAAATAAAAAGTCAAAAAAAGTCAACTAGTCCCCAATTAGTCCCCGACTTGGCTGACTAGTCCCTAAAATGTCCCGACCGACTAGTCCCTGACTAGCGACTTTCGCAACCTTGATTAAAATAACTATCTAATCTCTTAAAATAAAGCAATTTCAGAGGTCGTAAAGAACTTGAATACACCATGGGGAAGTTTCTATTGGTTTGACGGATTAGACACATTTAACCTAATTTTTAGCCAAAGCTAATTAAGGTCGAATTAACCTGATTTTTACCCCTTTGGCCCATCAGATATAAAATAAAATCAATTCACTTTTAGGTAAATAGGTCGAATTACCACCTCAATTAGGAGATACTTCCTTGAATGAGGAACAACATAAGTTAGAAAGAACAAGACGAGCTTAAGTCAAACCAAATTTCATGGGCCTGAAAGAAGCGTACAAGTAAAAATGCATGGCTAACCTCAACTTTGCAAAGAAAGCTGAAAGTAACCTCCTTGGAAGATTGACGTGAACATTTCATAGATAGCAGCTTCAATGGAGAACTAGACATTGGCCACCCTTGAGGAACCTTAATAAAAGCGTCAACTCCATCCACCATATGAGCCACTATCATCTCATCTCGTTCTACATACTCAATGGAGTGCCTATATTTAAACCAGTAAACTTGGTCAAGACTACACATCTTTTAAAAAAGGTATAGTCACAATCGCACTGATGTCTCACCTGGACTTGCTTGCAGACTTCACCAAAGATTTTCTCAATGTGCTTAAAACAATTCTGTCCTGCACATGTCGTACAAACCACTCCAACGAGTTCTTCTCAGGCATTGGAAGAAGGGAAAACTCGTTTCTGCAAGAATAATGAATAAAAATTCTAACAAATGAGTAGCCATACAGAGTAAAGATAGATTTTCCAACAAAGCAAATACTTGGGTCTTGGCTCCATCATATGTGTTGTATAAAAGAACATGTAGAAAATAAAGTGGTGCTCTGGTTGAGAAAAACATATTTCCTAAAGGTAGCAATTAGACCCATTTGCTTATAAATGAGTGGGGTCGAATTTAATATATTTACCTTAAAGTACTATCGGTTGAACTACCTCAACAGGGTTGACTGTCAGCAAGAGTGTATTTTTATGCTTACAGCCTCCTAAATCATATTAATTTACAGAAACTTGATTATCCTTGTAATAACATTGTTTTTAATCATATCAATGCATTAATTATTTAGGAATTAGGAAAAGTAAATTAAACTGGACAAACAATGGTATACAGCTCAAGTCACCATATTCCGTCCCGTAAATGCTTGTTTCAACCAAACAAGTTTTTACTTGTTACCCGATCCGATCTGACCCACCCACCCATTTTTCCACCTCTAAAATTCCCTCATGTGTCAATACTCAATACTTGTTCTAAAAGTAGCTATTTGAGTATTTAAAACACGCTTAATAAAACAATTTACAATCACATTCCAATAAATTGACATGTGAAATGATTAATTGAATCAAAGTTATAGGTACTGATGTAACTTACACAAATGACTTAGCAGCATCAATCATTTCACCAATATATAAGTCATTTGGGAAAATCTGGAGAGCATCAAAAGTCAAAACCATTGGATGGTATATAAGATTAGTAGTGTAGAAACAGTCTGTAAAACCAGAAGCACAATATATGTAAGCTAGAACTCTAAACTAATGACAAAGCAGTATTTGCATCTCTTCAAGACAACAATAACCAACATCATATAGAAGCGCACTTAGTTAGTAGTATACTGAATCTTAAAAAAGTGATACAAACACCATTTTGCCTCATGAATATGCAAACACGAATACCTCAGCATTCTTCAGTTCCAATGTGCCATCCAAAAGTTCTATAGCCAATTCATGATTCTGCTCAGGCATTTCTATTTCAGGTATATATGTTCTTAAAGACAAACTAATTTGGTTTCCTTCATATTCTATGACTTCAAGTCCAGTCAGTATACCCTCAATCTTTAATACACCATCGTACCTACATGTTTCACGGAAAAAGAAGAGTTTATAGCAACAGAAGAAAAGCCAAACCATTTGAAACTCTATGTATCCTTACAATACCTTTTGAGAGTGTAGTCAAGATCTTCCAAAGACTTCAAGATTCTTTTTTTCTTCTCAATCTGACTATTGAACTTTAAAATCTTTGTCAAGGAAAAAGAAAAAGATAAGTAAGCTAGCCAGTAGTAAGTAGTTACGCAGATAAAAACATAAATAAAAGATATACTTAACACGTGGCTGTATTGTATGCCAGATGGCCACATTATCAAACCTTAAACTTGCATGATTCTGGTTGATGTTCTACTAACGAGGAGCATTCACGAGCATCTGCTCTTTTTATTCCAAGACCCTTGAACATAAAGTTTATACAAAGATATATGTGAGGTTATCAATATGTTCTGTTAACCTTAACAATAACGATTGATAAAGCTGAATATGCAGAAAAGCCTAATAAGTTATAATAGCAAAAATCAAATCCATGTCAAAGCCAACACTAGAGAGTTATACCTCTTCCATGCATTCATTTTTTTTTTTTTACAAATGAAAGGATGGAAGGTAAAATGGTAATGAGAGAAGTTAAAGGCTACTTACATGTGATTGACTGAACTCTAGTGAAGAATTCAGTCCTTCAATATTGCTCTGCAAACGAACAGAATCTGCAATCCAAATGCAATATACAGGCAGTAAGGTAAGCTGTTCATTATAAAGACACTGCAATACTCAATACCCCTTTACCAACCAACCAATTTAATCTCCCTCACCTTCAACATACCCCTTCTCAAGATTCACAACATCTTCCAAAAGTGTAGCATTTTCAGCCTCAACAGAGCAAATCACCCCTTTCAAATTCTCCAAATATGTATCTACACACACAAATAGCCGTCCAATTGATGATAAACATACATAACATTATAACAAACATAAACAACATTAACAGTAAACTAGCCAATTTTCTCATGTAGGTTAAATTGTTTGTTATATACAGTATATAAGTTGTACCGAAATCTTCAGGTTGTAAGGAACGGACATCCGATAATTCTTCAATAATCGCACTCATTTTTCCCTAATTTAACAACAATTACACAAACACAGACAAAAAGTAAATACTAGGGCGAAAATACATAACAGACTGTACAAAATAGAAGTTAGCTGACTCACCTCAAGCAGAGGAACACATTCTCTGAGCAAATCATCCTCATCGGAAGCTACTAAATTCGCCTCGTCATGACAATTAGTTCGAAGGTCAGTTAGTTCTTTGATTCGACTGCATTTATAATCAAATTAAATAATGTATATAAATAATGTGTAAATCTATGTTAATTGAAAAGCGTGCGAGTGTGCTAGGGTTTGTGACATACCAATGAATCGCATCTAATTCCAGCGGTGTTTGATTTGACATGGTTTCAACGCTTGTTGTTGCTTCAAGTGAATTTCAGATTTTGATTTCTGATTTGAGTTTTTTATCCCGCGCCATTTTTGTTAATTGAGATGAAACATGAACAAAAGGGTTCCTTTTCTTTCAGGCCGTTGACAATTTGGACTCGTTAAATTGGGCTCAGTGTCTTGCTTAAAGAATTGGGCCTGTTTTTAGTCCTTTTGCTGTAAATTAATTTTTTATTTACAGCCTTCTAATTTCTAAAACTTGTTAATTTACTACATTTTGGACAATTTAGTGTTTTGGTTTTATACATTCTTTGGCAATTTCCCTTTATAGTTTTTAACTATAACTATAGTTAAATTAAAAAACTTACTGATATTTAAAGCAATGGTGATGATGATTTGATATCGATAAAAATGAGGAATTTCTTTTTCATATAGTTCGTTTTTTTAATCTCAATTATTTGAGTTGGTTTACAAATTTATGCCGTCTCCTGTATATTTTCGCTAAAGCATCCAATTCAAACCTAACATCTCTGTCAAGGTGAAGAGAAGACGCAACCACCCATTTATTTATGAAGCGTCACTCAAGCAGAAGATCGATTTCACCTCAATTTATATCTCTCGGTACACACTTTAACACGTAAAATTACATTTTTGTAACCATTATATAATGCATGAGTGTGTCAAACACATGTTATTGGCTTATTGCCATGTATAATATTATTATGATACTTTTTGTAAGATTTCATAAGAAATTCTTAGGTAATGGTTAAATTCTATATACATCATGTGATATGATGATGTATGAATGAACTTTTTTAGTTTGCTCAACCACTAATAACAGTTTATGAAAAAGTGTGTAAAATCAATAAAAATAAGGGGCGTAATTTAAACCTTCCATGTTACCTTTATAAACGTATTGAAAGGAAGCTGAATAACAAAATGTAACATTCCAAATTTTTATAAGTATGCATTTTATATTAAATGAGTTTTTAAAATTATTATTTGTAGATGATATAATACAATTAATGAGTTTTGGGGTCAAAACATATGTGAGAAACAAGTTGTGTGGCTAGAGTGTGAGTTTTTAAGTCTCGAGGGACTAAAATGTAAACAAAAGAATGTTAGGAGGGACTATGTGTTAAATGAGAGAGTATTGAGGACTAAATAATAAATAAAATAAAGTTTTAGCCCTTTTAATTTAATAAAAGAAAAGAGAGAAAAATGCAAGAAATTAGTGTGTGTGTGTGTGTGTGTGTGTGTGTTTTGGGCGTAAAGGAGGAGAAGAAGAAGAGGAAATCAAAAATTGAGATAGGTTCTTGTTGAATCAAAGTTTCTAAGCTCTAATTCATCATTAATAAGGTGTGAACAACTAATTTAATCCTTCATTTTGATGTTTATGAGATGGGTTGTATAAACCCTAGATTCTTTAGATTGGGTAAAAATGGATTTTTGGGTATAGGGAGATTGTATTGCTATTATTAGTGTAAATAAGTTTATTTGTGTGATTATATGCTAAATGAGATGAGTCTTACTTAATTGATGTGTTAAAATGATTCTTGTGAAAATAAAGATTTTTGGATGATGAGTGGTTGTTGAGTTGTTCTTGTTGAAGAAGATAATCTATATAAAATACATGCATGAGAATTTGATTGAGAAAAGTGATTAATTATTAGTTGGATTAATATTGTGTTATGAGTTGAAATATGGAGTTTTAATTATGTGTTGGTGTCATTGTGTTGAAACACAAGAGTTTGTTGTGAATATAAAATGAGCTAGTAATGAGTTAAATGAGGGTTTCATAAGAAAGATATTGAAAATGTCTAGTTGAAACATTATGTGTTTAGAGATGTAAGCATTTGAATTGATTGATAATTTGATGTTATTGGGTTGTAAACATGGTTGATTTGGATGTGTAATCTTGTTAAAACTAGTCTTAAATATGTTAATTGAGTTTGAATTATCAATAAAAGTGTTTGGAACATATTTGAGTTGATTTGGCATAATTTTGGTGAAAACTCGAAGTTGGACAGCATGTTGTGCAAAAAATGACTTGTTTTCGAAAAATCATGACTAAATAACCGTAACTCGTATTTTAGTGTGGTCGGAGTCGTTAGAAAGATGTACGAGTCTACTTTCTAGTAAAAATTTTCAAGATCTGAAAGTGAGTTTAAGTTTGTCAAATATTAAAAGTGCTACAGGCTGTCCAAAATGGTGTGTAAATTTGAGTGCTTGAATGAGTTTGTTTATTATAGAGATTTTAATGACGAGAGGAAAATGATTAGTTGTTGTTGGTATGTTATTGTTGTTAAATATGAGCTAATAAACCATGAGCATTTGCCTATTATGAGAGAAAGAGTATATATGATTAATTGAGAAATTGTTGTTTTAAGTAACAACATTGAGTTTGTTGATAAGTGAGACATGAGTTGGTAATTAATTAAATGAGTTGATTATTAAGTTTATATGTGACCTTATGTGCATGATTCTAATTATAGGTCCATAAAAGAGTCAAGAAGTTGCTAGAGCTAAATAAATCAAGATTTGCAAGGTAAGTAATGGGGGATGGATTTACTAATTAACAATACTTTAGATTCTTAAGTGATGATCAAGTATGGGTTAATAGTGATGGGCAAAAGAGTTGATAAAATGACATTTGAGTATGTCATAAGAGTATGAGTAGAATGGGGGATTCAAGGATAGCAATGGGGCTTGAGAAATCTCATTATTATGCATTGACACCATTGTAGTGTTCCTTTGAGTAGGAACAATATTGAGACATTGAGGATCCGTAATTGTTGAGTAGATTGATCATTTGAGTATGATCAATATTTTATGGTAGTTTGATTATTCGAGTATGATCAATATTTTATTGTAGTTTGATCATTTGAGTATGATCAATAAAATACTTTGTAGTAGTTGTTGTTGTATTTACTTTACCATTACTTATTAAGCATGAGGTTTACCCCATTATTTGTTGTTGTTTGAATAGGTAAGCTAATTGGGTCAAAGAGGTGATTTAAGCAAGGAGCCAAAGATCGACTATTGGTGGGTTTGCTATCGAGTTAGTAAGTCAATCCCTTTCATAAATCATGCTCGTGATATATATATTGAAGCCCCATTTGGAGAATACAAATGATCTATTTGAGTATGATCATATTTTTGTGATTGAAACTTGATGTAGTATTAAAGTTGATATTTGGGTAAAAGTATTGATTTGGTGGTATTGTGAAAATTGTTTGACTTAATGAGGTAGATTTGGTTATAAAGGAATGGTGTATTTGGTTGATCTCAAATTTACATTTGAGTTAAAGTTTGATGTCAAATTTGCAGAAAAAATGTTGTGAGTCAAAAACTGTATTTTCTGGTATCTGCTGGTTATCCGGCGAGCAGACACGATACCCGGTGGATAATTGGTTTACCCGGTGGCGTACCCGGCGGGTACACGCGGTTCAAACGGGTACCTTTTTCAGAAAATTGAACAGAGATTTTGGTCTTGTGGGCTACCCGGCGGGTACCCACCATACCCGGCGGGTATCTACCTAGTTTTAGAAATTTGTTGTTTGAAGTCCAAATTTTAAATATGAGTATGTAACAATGTGTCTACGTTATTATGCTAATGTATTAAGACTTTATTAAATGAGTTTTTAAGTCGAGTAAAAAAAAAATCGGGGGGTTTCACAAAAAAAAAATTAAAAAATAAACCATTACCTAAGAATAATAATAATAATAATAATAATAAATAAAAAAAGAAGACGCCCGTACCACATTTCAATGGTACGCGTCTGCTCCACCAGCAAGAAGCATCAACACCGGACAAATCACCCATATATGTTGAGACACGAATTCGAATCCCTAGCATATCGGTCATACATGTGAGGTCTGAGTGTTTATAATGACAGTATCACTTGAGTTATGTCCAATTTGTAGAAAACTGAATATATTAACATGATACATTTAAAATTTTTAATACATTAATATTATAAATGGATTGTTTTTTTTTTCTTTTACAACAGCAATCATATAATCTATCTATATGCAATCCATATACTAAGCCAAATGTTATCTGATAAATCAAAATATTACATACAGTTAGCAAAAGTTTTTTTTTTATTTTAAGATTTCTAGCTTATTACCTCTCAAAAATATGGTAAATATGGTAAATCATTAAACACAACGTCATAAACTCATTCAAACATTTTTAATTTCTGAATGAAAAAAAACTACTAAACAACATGCCACTAAATGATCATAAATTATATATTTTTTTGATCAATAATCATAAATTATATAGAATAGCAATAAATAATATGTTTTTATAAACAGTGTACACGCGCTCTGTGGTTCTTGGTTAATTTCATTTTGGCGCAAAGCCGCAAACCATTACGATACTCCATTCTATAATTTGGTGAATATGATGAAAGTATAGGGGGCATAAATGACAATAAACAAGATCATATCACCGATAAGAACAACGTCAGCATATTCTTTACTTCCACGTTCGGATCACGTTGGCAGTGACATTTGAACTGATATGGACACACACACTTAATTACAATTTATCGATAAGCTACAACCACTGATCATCTTCTTCTATCAGTAACCAATTTTGTATCTATTCATACTAACAACATGCACAATAACAACAACTTAGGGCTAATAATTAAGCTCCAATGGCTGATGATTATGGCGTTGACTGTAGTGACCAACGGTGAGTATTTTAACCCGTTCAATGTAAGTTATGATCACAGAGCACTTAAAATTGATGGACAACGGCGAATGCTTATTTCTGCTGGTATTCATTATCCTCGTGCCACACCTGAGGTTATTTATTTTGCTCGTTGTTTTCCTTTTTTTTCAGTCAATTTTATAGTTATTTTACAAGTGATTATGTAATGTGTTAAAATTCTGCCTTGTTCCACTGTGGAATACTGAATGAATTTTTATGATAATTGCCGTAAACTAGAAAGTGAGAAGTGATTTTGTAGAGGTGTTTTCTGGAAATTATTATGGAAAACATGGTTAAATATGACTTGTGTAGGAAAAATGTATGGGTTTTTTGCCGAAAAATGATCAATAGTTCCCGTTTTTGCATTTTCGGTATCAACTAATTTCGTTTTCTTTAAAATGAACCAATAATTTAAAATCAAACATTTTCGGGTACCAGTACCGGATACAAAAAAAAAAACGGACAACTCAACCGGTTTTGCCTACATGGAATGGTGACCGGCTACCGAAATGGTGACCGGCTAATTTGAAATGGTGACCGGCTACCGTTTTAAACGGTTACTTATACCCGAAAATGTTCAATTTTAAATTTGTGGTTCATTTTTAAAAAACAAAATTAGTTGATACCCGAAAATGCGAAAAAGAGAACTATTGATTCATTTTTCGGCAAAAAACCCAAAATGTATTATAACTGCACTTTTGGAAACTCTCACTCTATGATTTCGACTATTATGCTTGGAGATATAAATAATTCTTGTATTCTAAACTGAAAAATGAAACATTAAACTCAACTTAAGTTAGTAGTGGGAAATGAGTGTGCTTGCTATCAAACATATCAGAAAAAGCATTAACTGTTTTGTTCAGCACTTTAAACTGATTATTGAATTAAAGTCACAATAGTTAGTTCCAAATCCACCTCAAACACCTGCAAACACCACTTAAGAACAACTGACTCAGTTCTGTTGGTTATGTGATCTCTGATTCTCATTTCATATTCACTCCCATCTTCCAGAAAATGTATGATTGTCAGTGTGACAATCAACGGATGATAACAATCATTTTACCCTAAACATGGTATTGCCTCATAAGATAGCATCTACATAATGTTGTTATATACCACAATCTCATTTCTATTACCTATTGTCAGATGTGGCCTGATCTGATAGCCAAGAGTAAGGAAGGTGGGGCTGATGTCATTCAAACTTACGTATTCTGGAGTGGTCATGAGCCAGTTAGAGGACAGGTATGTGAATTATTTCACTGTATCTTTTTCTACTTGTAGCCTTCTTTGTTGGTCTATCTCTGATAATTAATTTTATAGAGCGTCTTATTTGACTATTTTCTTTGTTTCATGCTTTGTTCAGTATAATTTTGAGGGAAGATATAATCTTGTAAAGTTCGTTAAGTTGGTGGGAGCAAGTGGGTTATATCTTCATCTTCGAATAGGTCCATATGTTTGTGCAGAATGGAACTTTGGGTCTCAACTTTTTCCCTATTTTGCTCTATTCTAATTAGATTTTGTCTGTATTAAACCTGTCCGCTGAACTCATTTCCCTTCGTTTTTGTAACATCTAGGGAAATTATTGATTCTTGCCATTATTTAAGCACTAATATTCAGTAATGACTTTGCAGGGGTTTCCCTGTGTGGCTTCGTGATATTCCTGGAATTGTATTCCGAACAGAGAATGCACCATTCAAGGTACTACTGGACCAGATAATATATACTTGCTTCTGTATGACTATATCCCTTTTTTTTAGTTAGCACGGCATGATGGACAATGGATTTTTGAACTATATCTTTGTTTTATTCAAGTGTTTTATGTTACTGTATACTGTAGTTGTATTCAAGATTTGTATTACGAGAATGATTATTAATGGTCATACACCATCCTATTGCAGCAAGAGATGCAACGTTTTGTCAAAAAGATAGTAGATTTGATGCGAGAAGAATCCCTCTTCTCCTGGCAAGGTGGCCCAGTCATCATGTTGCAGGTTTTCTTTAAATTTTGATTATTATTTCAGCTGCTTAGTGCAAATTGTTCTGGCCATTGTAAATGCTTACTTTTGATTTTTTTTAGTTGTATATGTCATTGGTTTTTCTTGACTGGAGTTGTTGTAACAGATTGAAAATGAGTATGGAAATATTGAAGGCTCTTATGGCCAAAAAGGAAAGGACTACGTAAAATGGGCTGCAAAAATGGCTGTTGGGCTTGGAGCTGGCGTCCCATGGGTTATGTGCCAGCAAACTGATGCTCCAGAGTACATTGTACCTTCTTACTCTGTTGACTATATATTTATTGAACACCGTATATAACTAAAGGTGGCAATTATAACCCATTTACTTTCGAATGGGTCAAATCGGGTTGTGTTTTATCTTTAATGGTCAAATGGGTAATTTGAAAAAAATTAATTTAAAAGGAAAGGGCCAAAAGTTTCCCAAAGTGTATGTTAAATGCATAACTCCTCTTTAATCATTTAATATAAAATTAGATTATTATTGAAGTAATATAAGTTTTGTAACCCGACGGATTTGCCACAAGTATTATGCATTTTGACCTTTTACTCCATCCACCCACTTAGCCAATATTGCGACCTACATTGAGAATAGTTATGTTGAAAATTGCATACGCAAATTATCAACTTCTTAATCTTCGTTTGGTTTTTTAAATGCCTTCCCATTTTTCATGCAGATAGATGCCTGCAATGGATACTATTGTGATGGTTTTAAGCCTAACTCCAACAACAAACCAGTACTTTGGACAGAAAATTGGGATGGATGGTATGCAAATGCCTGCATAATTTTGTTTTTCATTTAAAACTTTGCACGCGTTACCCAACGAGAGTATGAATATATGCACATCTTAATTTCACTTGATACATACAAGCAGTTGTTTTATTAGATATCAACAGTTTTATGATTTTTCTCTCTATGTGCAAATCCCAAGGTATACAACTTGGGGTGGAAGACTGCCTCATAGGCCTGTGGAGGACCTTGCATTTGCAGTTGCTCGATTTTATCAGCGGGGAGGAAGCTTTCAGAATTATTATATGGTACGGTAAGCTTAGAGTGGACATCCTAAAAGAGTATCTATACATAACATATGTCCCCCTATCATTTTTGCGTTTACCACTTCCACTAATTACTAGAATGCTTAATTTTTATGACAAGTTGTAATTACACATGTCATGTCAATAGTAATAGTAATAGGATTGTTTAAGTTAAGTTTACTTTCTGCCTTGTTTCAAAAATAATGTATTTTCTTCTTTGTGGACCAGTTTTTTGGCGGGACAAATTTTGGACGGACTTCTGGAGGCCCTAATTATGTCACTAGTTATGATTATGATGCTCCAATTGATGAATATGGTAAGATCTAAGTATTTATTGTTACAAACCTTTCGCTGCTCCTAATGGGTGTTGACATGTGTTTTTTAGCTTATCAAACTGCTTACCTTGAATAAAATTATGATTTTTTTAGGTCTTCTAAGTCAGCCTAAATGGGGGCATCTAAAGGATCTGCATGCTGCAATAAAACTTTGTGAGCCTGCACTAGTTGCTGCTGACTCGGCTCAGTATGTAAAATTAGGATCTATGCAGGAGGTTTGTTCAATTCCTCGGCTTTTAGCCATTTTTTACAATATCTTTATTGACACAATCGGTACTTTCAGGCACATGTATACCGTGGTAATGGAAGTATCTGCTCAGCATTTCTTGCAAATATTGATGAGCATAAAGCAAGTACAGTGCAATTCCTTGGCCAATCATATACTTTACCACCATGGTCAGTGAGTATACTACCAGATTGCAAGAACACTGTATTTAACACAGCAAAGGTAGATTATCGTCATTATATGCAAGTTCTCCTTTGCTATTTTCCCTTTTCAATGGTAGCTAATAGTGATCATATTCACTAATTGTGTGCCTTATACACAATGGAGCAGGTTGGGGCACAGACCTCCATTAAAGTGTTAGATTTTAAAGCAATGTCTGCAAAAAGTTCTTCTCCTAATCTCTTAATGATTCAGAAGGAAGAACCCCTCATCTCTGAATCATGGATGACACTTACAGAACCCATTGGTGTCTGGGGTGATGATAATTTCACTGTTCAAGCCATTTTGGAGCATCTAAATGTGACAAAAGACCGATCAGATTATTTATGGTATATCACCAGGTACACTATCAAACAATTGACAGTTAGATATCATCAGTTATTGATTAAAATTTCTTGAAGCTTGTCAAAACGTTTTTAATGCGTTTTGTCCTGATTGATTAGTTGAATTCATTATGTGTTGACACAATAGTTAACTTGTCTCCTCTTCAGTTTACGTTTATTTTCCGGTACTTATTCCATTTAGTTTCACTATGGAAGAGACATAAATTGAATTTATGTTCAACTATTGGGATTACTAGCTCTTCAGATTCCTTAACTTGGTTTATATGTACATTCATAGTACCGAAATCCAAGAAATTTATTATTTGGTTGGATTCTACAAATGTCGTGTTCAATAAAAATACTTTTCATTTGCTTTTATTTTTGTTTTTAATATGTTATGGGTGAAAATTTAAATTTGTATTAAGTTGGATTTTTAATTTTTTTTTCTTTATTATGGAATTTGTGGCTGGTAAGGGTATATTAGTAAATTCAAATACTTAAAATTCTTGGATTTAAGTAGTAGAGCCAAATGCGTTATAATATAGTATTATAGTCTACATAGTATAGGTACGATCAAAAAGTTATAAAGTTCAAAGTAGTCATATATCTATCTGATTTTGGTTTATAGTGTTTCACTCTTGAAGGAACATTAAATTTTGATACTAGTACAATGCTATTTTCTCCAATGAAATGCAGAGTGTATGTATCTGATGAGGACATTGCACACTGGAACGAAAATGCAGTTAGTCCATCACTTAAAATTGATAGCATGCGTGATGTGGTCCGTATTTTCATCAACGGAGAACTTATAGGTAATCTTGGATGCTTCCACTTTGTGTGCATGTGCCCATATAAATTTTCCACTATGCTTTTATTTGTTTTCAAATTGTAAATCATGTCATCACCAACTTATCGAAACCTATACCTGATGTTTTATTTATATTGAAAATATAGGAAGTGCAAAGGGTGACTGGATCCAGGTTGTTCAACGAGTTCAATTTAAGCAAGGATACAATGACGTGATGTTATTGTCACAGACCGTGGGCTTGCAGGTATTAAAGAATCACATAATATATATGGTGAAATTTGGATATAGAGTTTATTAATATGTACTATTTACGGGCTGAAACGAATCGTTTGGGTTCACCTGAAACTTTTTACCCATTATTAAAATAAACAATTAGTATGTCAACTATGAGTACACAAAATTATATTATTTCAGTAACAATCTAATTTATCTGATTAAAGGATTTGGAAGGTTTTGTTCAATAAACGTACACCTATGGGGCAACTTTCAACCTGTTTGCTTTTACGATTTATTTATTTCTGTTACAACTCTTTGACCCATTAGAGATCAAACATAAACTGAATCGACTCATTCATAAGTAAATGGATAAGACTGTTACGGCCACCTCTAGTTTGTCCTAATGCTATACTTCCTTCAGAACTATGGTGCCTTTCTTGAGAAAGATGGAGCAGGATTCAAGGGTCAGATAACTCTAACCGGATTCAAGAACGGTGATGTTAATCTCACTCATTCACCATGGACCTATCAGGTACCTTCCTGATGTAATGCTTCTCAAAGTACCCTTGTACATTCAAAGCTAGAATAATTTCTGAGCAAGTTTTGGTCTTTTATGTACATGAGTTCTGGCCAATATAGTTAGGCTACTAATTCGTCAAATTGACTTGCCAACATTAGGACTATAGATGAATTTTGTGAATAATCTTAACCTTCACATGTTCTATATCTTATTTAGTCAATAGCACTGTATGATATGGTAAAGGAAAGCAGTACATCAAAATTCAAGAGTTTTAGCTTGTGAATCCAGTGGTCATAGATTATGTTTTACAAACCAAAGTACTATTACTTTTACGACAGATTGGGCTCAAAGGTGAATTCTTAAAATTATACGCTACTGATGATAATGGAAGTTTGGGTTGGACTAATTTGACAAAAGACGGAGTTCCATCAATCCTTTCTTGGTACAAGGTAAAGTCGATTCCTAAGATTTACTAACAATACCATTTAAGAACAAATACTGATGTTACTTTTATCTTCATTTTTTGGATGATGGCAGACATATTTTGATTCCCCGGGCGGGAAAGATCCGGTGGTTCTTGATTTTAGCAGTATGGGTAAGGGTCAAGCTTGGGTCAATGGACAACATATAGGAAGATACTGGACTCTTGTTGCCCCGAAAGATGGATGTCAAGAAACTTGCGACTATCGTGGATCGTATAATTCTGAGAAATGCAATACAAATTGTGGCAAGCCTACTCAGACTTTGTATGTTTCTTGAATGAAATCTAAAATCTTCCATGTTCTATTAGATGTGGCAATCTCAACCCATTTACTCAAGTACAGGTTGACCGGGTTAGGTTTTTTTCTAACAATTCATACAGTTAAGGCTTAAACAAAAGCGGTTTAAAAGTCTCCCAAAGTGTATCTTTGCATAAGCTCTACCAAATAAGTTTATCCAGAAGATTAGAATGTTATTGAAAAAAATTAATTGTTGCAATCATATTAAACACAGTAACTATTTGTGAAACATCTTTTGGGCAAAATTTGTTTCCGGCCAACCTGACCTGATATGTACCAAGGTACCTTTTGACTTTGTCAACCTGAACCTGTTTTGAGTTTTGAACACCCCACCCCAATAAGTAAATGGCCACCTCTATGATATACGGGTGAATGCAACTGAAAGTTGCTATAGAAACTTCGTAGAAGTGGTTCGCAGATTTCACCTAGCGAATTTGATAAAAACAGGTACCATGTACCAAGATCATGGTTACAGCCATCGGACAATCTACTTGTTCTATTTGAGGAAACAGGAGGGAACCCATTTGAAATTTCTGCCAAGACAGTTTCTGTTGAAACTGTCTGTGCTCACGTGTCAGAAGATTACTATCCACCTGTTCATATGTGGTCCCATCCAAGTTACATCAGCGGAGAACTGTCAACAGATCAATTAAAACCAGTTATGGAATTGCAATGTGATGACGGTTATACAATTGGATCGATAGATTTTGCTAGCTATGGAACCCCCCAAGGCAGCTGCCAAGCATTCTCCACAGGCAACTGCCATGCATCAACATCAGCGTCCATCTTGTCCAAGGTACAATACACACACATATTTGCAGCTTAACTTACTCTTAAAGCAACATGTCAATATATTTATTATATGGTGATTTTAACCCATTTTCTTATGAATGCTTGACTTGGCTAAGTTTAACTTCAAATTAACCAAACAGGTGAAAAAGAAAACTTGGCTTAATAGTAGCTTAAAGTGTATTTTAATCCACAAAATCGCTTGAGTCGTTTCTTTAATAAATGGATGACTGTTGGTTAATGTAGCTTTGTAATCATAATTAACACTCTAGTTGTCGATAAAAGGTTTGGACTAAAAATGTGTTTCAAGGTCAATCCAACCCGAATTGACCCGAAAAAAAATTACTTGTTTGACTTGTTACTTGACCCATGCTGCCACCTCTATAATTTATCAGTTACTATTCAGCATGCTTGTTATTTGTCACGTAACGTGTCTAGCATTTGTCATGTGAATTTTGTTAGAGTATCACTCATGTCTAGCATTTGTCATGTGAATTTTGTTAAGAGTATCACTAGAGTATAAGTGAAGGAATCAATTTTGAAATGTTCCTGTAGAGGTTTGATATATTTTTGAGCATGATATTAATTAGCAGTCAAAGACACAAGTGGAAGATTGAAATAAAAGAAAGGTCTCATAGTGTGTTCATGTATACGGGCACTAAGTTTGCATCAGTTTCTATAAAGTAATATTGTTTCCTTGATGTTAGAGACGTGATACTAAAGTATGGAAGCTTCTTGATTATTCTAAATTTTCTTTACAAATTGTTGACAACAGGCTTGTGAAGGAAGAAATAGCTGCAAAATAGAAGTCTCGAATTCCGTATTCGGAGACCCGTGCCCCAGGACTGTAAAAACCTTGGCTGTAAAGGCACGATGCGTACCACAATTATCATCAACTTTATGGTACACCGGATTATCAGAATTATGAAGGCAAGAAACAAGAGATGGCGAAAGCGTATACAGTCTTCAATGGTACAAACTTTCCACTTATGCATATGTGTAGTCATATATGCATGAACATTTCCTTTGGTCAATCGTCTGGTATTGTACATATATGTAATAAAAACTTGAGTAACGGTAACTGCTTGTTGGTCAAATGCATAGTGTTTGCTCCATTGGAGTATCTCTTACTTTTTCCAAATAAACTTCTGAATTTTGTTCACCCGGAAAGATAAACAAATATTGACCCGACTCTTTCTTGATTTCTTTTTTGGGATCTTCATCCAACAAATCAAGCATACAAACAATGGGACTGTTAGGGAGTAAATGCTCCCTGTAGGACAATAAGAAGAGTTGTCTAGAATTTACGAACACGAAAGATGAAGTTACAATGACCATGCTTATACATAAACTACAATCCTCACTTCACTCCAACTGCCAGCCAGAAAATTACTTTCTGCCCCATGGAAAGCAACTGCACCCCTGTGAAAGAAAGTTGAAGCATTTGAAAATCATGAGGGGTTGATAGTTCATTATTCTTTTAAATGTGATATATCGACTAAATGTGGGAAAATGGATGGGTTGAGTTGCATCACAAAATGGTACATTTTTAATATGGATCGAAAAGGGCTGGGACATATTGGGTTGACTCGTAAATACTTATGTCGTTCATTTTGTTTGATATATTCTTCTAGGTTATTAATATGCTCAATATAACCACAAAAAGAAGAAAAAAAATCTAACTTGAATGAAAACTGATTTAGGAGTTTGAAAGCAATAAAAACACACCTTATACGATGTTAGACCTTTTGACCGGCTTCTTTTTTAGCAAAATTTTGTTGAAGTTAAAACATCACCCGAAGCAGCTCATTGACAAGTACATGGGTCAAAATTGACAACTCGTGGTATAACTATAAACAAATGAAAACACACCAAATGGTAGAAGTGGACCATTTACCTTTTTCGTCTTGGGTCTTTGACCATAAAACTGAGAATCATTGCTTGTTATCCTTGGTGACTTTCCACCGCCACCATGCTTCTCCTCTCGTACTTTGTTAAATATGTGAGAGTAACCTTCAGCCGAAGCGGGATTACTGTCATCCCAGTCACCAAATACAGGTACTGCAGTGCTGTCATCAGGCTGCCAGATCATATAATGTACTGTTACAAATTGACAATCATATTAGTTTTAACAAATTAAGGAGTTTAAGGAACTTACACTTTCATCACCAAGAGTAACTTGTCTCAACCGTGATCTTCCAGGAGTCGAAGAGGCTGCACCATTGCTACCATCAGATGAAACTTTTCTTTCCCACATTGGAGAACCCGTGTTACTCTTGGTTCCACCCCTGGCTTGGTGATGTGGCTGTGTTGAGACCCTTTTAGGATGTATTGGGGAATCAAATGATTTACTCGAGTCACCTTCTCGACTAACATGTGTTTCGTTTTTTGGTGTTGATGCATTCTTGACTTCAGCTTCTTCTTGGCCCTGAAATGAATCATTAAAGCAGATCGTGTGACGAAAATTGAAGGTGGATTAATGAACCTATAACTATTTTTGATCACTTGAGCTGGATCATTTGAGAGAAGCCCTCTTGCGTTTACTGCTCACAGATCTTAGATGAGTTTTCGAAAATTTTGCAACAATCAACATAAAAGAATAATAATCCAGATACTAGATTATACACTTACCGCTAGAATTTTGGTTGTACTCCCATTTATTATCATCTAAATCCAATAAATCTATGTCAAATTTGAATCCTACAAACCCTATTCTCTAACTTGGAACAAAAGCTATATGTACTACATATGATCCACATAAAAATGAGTCTTTTGAGGGCAGTAAGGAAATGATGTTTTTTTTACCTATATATATTGTGGTGAATATTTCACTACTCAAATTTCATTGGATAATATTTTTGGGTTATATTAATCCATAAATATTAGGCAGGATCGGAGATATTTATTAAACTCAAACTTTACTTTATAATCAAAAATCTCATTTAATGCATCTTAAATAAAATAAAAGTTTGAACTTATTAAATACAAATCACAAATGTATTAAATGTAATCTTTAATCAAAAAGAAAAAATTAACATTAATAATACACATGATTTATAATTTGTGTTACTTATTTACAGCATTTAGAGCTGTCATTATCAATTTTCTAACTATTTTTGTAAAAATCTATAATAATCATAAAAGCAGATCAAGTTTTTTTTTTCCGATCAAAATAGCAGATCAAGTTGAACCTATACAAGTTAACATTTCTCACAAATGTAAACGTAGATTAAATAATCTAAAAAACATTAAAAATATGAAGATTATGAACAGTATGTAGCTTCAAATACACCAAATTCTGCATCAATCACATAATGTACAATTATAACTCGATTATTACAGCAATAAATCAAAATCAAACCTAACTTTTTAATAATTTTATTATTGACTTTCCACAAATTAAAACCTAACTATTTATAATAATAAGTGTGAAGGCATTGATTACATGATCAATCAAGTGAAAGAAGAAGAAATGAACTTACTGCCATGATCGATTTGAGTAGCCTTTATGAGCAAAAACACACACACACAACTGTGTGTTCTGATAAAAATGCAATTCACGGACAAAAATAGGGAATGAAATTAATGAATAACAGTGTGAATGTGGCCACGGGTGGATATTTATTCATTCATTTCAATTTCCGACTTTTCTTTATTGGCTGCCAAGACCAATGAGCTGACTCCAATCAGTTGACTTAACAGTAGAAAACTAAACTAACTCATTTCACCCCAACGGTCATTTATATTTTTATATTGTTAAAAAGGTAAGTAATTTATTACTTTTATATGTGTCTTGTTGACTTTTATTAGTCAAGGAAGCCATTATTTTATTGAGTTTTATTAGTCCAAAAGCCATTATCTTTTAAAAGTAAAACGATCCTACCGACGTACCTAGTATGTACACGACAAACTAATAAATATACACTTCTTTCTATCTATCTCGTAACGAGACTTGAATCCACAACCTACAAATATGTCAAAAACTTTTTATAGTAACATGAGCAATTTGACTAATAAAATTCAAAACAATAACATTACGTCAATTTTTTAAACAATAATGTGTATGGATAAAAAGGAAATCATCCGTGCAACAAAATTGTACGGATCTTACTTGCAACAAAGATAAAATTAGACACCAATCTTGTATATATTGATAAACTTAGAAAGCTATAACTATAAGTTTTATTTTTAAAAAGTTATCTTCAATAACACATGACATTTGTGCATTGTATTTTATGACACAAATCTCTATTAGATGCTAAAATTTTATATCTAAATATAACTCTTACTCTATCTAATGAAAGATGAAAAAGTGCATATTTTGGTTGCAGACAGAAGGTAATAAAAACAAATGATTTTACGATGAAAAAAAACACACTATAAAATGATTTTACATATTTTATTTGCTAAATAATGTTACATAAAGAAGAAATCATTATTAATCATACAATACAGTTCTAGAATGTTCAATAACCCGATGATTTTTGTCTTGTTTCATAACCTATGCTGCTTTTTTATTTCCTAATTAAAGCCACCTAATCTAACTATTTTTTGTTCATCAAAATTATGTATGAATGAGTATGATGTATTTGCTATAGCTTTAACAATCCAGATAAATTATTCTCTTAAGATAATTTTTATTAATTTTATCATAAACTTCCTCCTAATATTAATTATATTATACTTGACTTGATAATATACATCTAAAATTAACTTATAGAAGTGACCATCAATAATTTGTGTTTTAACTCTACAATTTTTAATTTATACATCTTACTTAGTTTTTCATTATTTCACCAGCTTCGCTAATGTTTCATAACTTTATAAACATGTAGACAACAGATCGGCTAAAATAAGAGTATAACTAGTTTTTTTTTTTAAAAAAAAAAAAACTCAAATAGCATATTATTATAGAATTCATGCTCATTAGGGTGTGTTTGGCAAGAATTCTAAAGTATTTCAGTAGATTGAGTTTTTTCTTTTAACAATCTTAAATCCCATCTCCGTTTAGCAACAAAAATATAAAGTGATTATGAAAAAATAATCCCCGTAAATCCCTTTGTAGAGAAGTTTTTTCAAAATAGCTTGAAAAAAAATCTACAGCTTCAGCTCCAGCTCCAGCTCCAGTCATAATTTCTAACTTCAGTTAGTTATTACCAAACATATCCTTAAATCTTAAACGCAATTTAATAAACTCTTTATTTAAGGCATGTGCACTGAAAAGTAACTATTATTAGAAAACGAAAGTGGTTGACAAACAATCCACAACGTGAATTTTGGATTATTCTCAAAAGTGGTTTGGAATCGCTTTTACAATTAATTACATAAAGCTTCACCTAAGATACCAATTCATGGAATATAAACAAGATTTTGTGGAACATAAGTAAAAGGAAGTGAACATATATTCTATTCAAGCTCCATTTTGTTAAACATAAAAACATAATGTAATCATAATTTTTGCACAAAGTTATCGTGTTCTTTTATAATAATGTATGTATGTATGTATTTTAAACTCCGCTTGTTTTGAGTATCACAAAATTCTAATTGAGATAGTTCGATATATCAATAATCACTCAGTTTCTAAAAGAGAAATTTGAACAAAATTATGAGATTATGATTATGTTTCACTATGTTCAAGTGAGACCAAATGATTATGTTATATGTAGAAGCAATTTTTGGCGGTTGGCGGTTAAACAAACAACCTAAGGGGCTTGGCCCCTAGACACTCATAAGGACATCACCCTTAACCCGCACTATTTTTAGTGACACTTCTAAGTTAACTTAAACTGCACTCCACGCCTACTAACTTGTTACATTAATTAACTTACAAAACCCTTTTAATATTGAGTAAGTCGCAATTACACTAAAATACCAACACATGTCGGGGTGTGTGTTCGGGAGTTTTGATCGGTAATAAAAAGTAATGATTATGATTGAGGTGATCGTTGGTAGACTATAATAGATAGGTATAATGGGCGAATTTTCTTCCTTTCGGAAGGCGGATGTGACTCCAAAGGAATATTGACAGTTGTGGGGTTGAACTTGAGACCTAATTTAGAGGTACCCAAGTCTCCAACCACTGAGCTACTCTTTAGAGTTTAATCTAAACATTGTATACATACATACTATCTCATTTCGCAGTATTATCACAAAAAGGTTAAGAATCGCAAGCACTATTAAATTTCAGATTATACATTTGGTTAATTACATTTACACGTGAATATTAGTGTTTCATATGTTAATTAACATGTAATTTGGTAGTTCTTGCGGTTCTCGACCTTTTTGTGTCGCACCCCCAAATCACGATGCAGCGGAAGTAAGGGGTCGGGCGCGATCAATTAAATATCATCACACAAGGTTACAACAAACGACCTCTAAATGAAACGTTTTAAAGTAATTACATTTCCAAAATAAGATGTTTACAAAATACTTGGAGTTCGCATCAAATGTCTAGAGATTTCTACCATATAACTGATAATACAAAATATAGTAATGCAATCTAATCTCTGATTTGCTTATGAAAATATACGACTCGAGCTAGAGTTCCCTGTAGGCCGTCCTACTGTTGCTGTGAACCTGAGAATACATGCTAAAATGGGTCAACATGAATGTTGGTGAGCTCACAGGTTTATCAGTAAATCGGTAAGTATGAACCACAAGCTTTCATCAGTGTTTTGCAACCAAGCAAAATGTAAGTAAGTATATACCATTGCCATGAGCTCATAGTCGAAGCTTATCAGTAAGTAAGTACAGTACAATCAAGTACAAAATGTGCCCCCGCGAATGCCTAATCCAAACACTCGTACGAAACAAATATAAGTCGTCCGTTTCTACATAACAGTTCGTGGTAGCGCTACTACCCCAGACGAGGATTGTCAGTCCCAAATGGATACATTTACTAATATTCGCGCTTAAGTCCATAACTAACGAAACTATGATGGGAGGTCTTCAGTGGATTAGAAAAGTACTCATGCAATCCGTATAAGAGTTTATTAGTCACTTGTGTTCACATGTAAAGATAAGCAATGTATCTCACCCCGTAAGTATAAAACAGTGAAAAGTGGGGCTATGAGACTCACCCGAGTCTTGTAAGCAAGCGTTGCTAATAGCAAGTAGGTTTTCAAACCCGTAACCTTCTAGCGCCCTAAACGCGTAAGGTTATATGTAAGTAGATGTCTCAAAAGATCATCAAGCTAGTTGTCCACTCAACTAGTTATGTCCAAAGTTTGTTTATCGTTTGTGTTTATAAAACGTGTACGGCCCGTTGGTGACGTTTTGTAATAATAATTCCCGAAGGCATTATTATTATGTTTTGTTTCGTTCTATACTTATAAGAGTATATGTGTTGTGTGTACGGGTAGTGTCGTATATAAATATTCGTTGCTACTTGTTGTCACGTGTGTTTAATGCTTTGTGAAAACATGTTTTAAATCTGTTTTACGCGACACTAGGTGTGACACTAGGATGGATTGCGACACTAGGTCAGTGTCGCAATCATTTTGAAAGTTGGGATTAATGCGACACTAGGTTTAGTGTCGCAGATTGCGACACTCGAATTGTTTAGCGACACAAGGGTTAGTGTCGCAGGGTATTGCGACACTAATTAGTACTGCTAGTTATAATTGTTGCGAAACTTAGTTAGTACTGCTGGCTTTGCGACACTCGTTAATAATGTTGGTTTGATTGTTGCGACACTAGGCTTACTTGGATTCTACTGCGACACTAAGGGTCTGTTGGTTCTTCGTTTTCGTTCTAAGTGTTTTAGGTGTCGTTTTCATCTCGGGTTTAGTTTATACGTGTCGTTTTTGTTTAAGTTTCAAACTAGAATATTTGGAGTTCGTTCTCGGTTTTAAAACTAAATTTTGAATATGTCGGTTTACGTGTAGCGTACAAACCGTATTCGTTGACTTTGGTCAAACCAACTCGGTTTGACCCGAAACTTTTACACAACTCTTAAATATGTTTAAATGTCATGAAAAGTCAGTTTCATCACATATAATATGTTTGAAAAATGTCGGTTTTTAAATTAAACAAAATCAGTCCCCGGTTTAGTTTTTCCAGAAAATACACGTTTTTGTAGGCCCGACTTTATAATTCATAAGTCCGAAATAAAATCCAAGAAAAATACAAGTTGTTCCCCTATGTCTTGGTTTATAGTAATTTTTCTAGAATTTTTGAAGAAGTCTAAGTATTTTTAATAATTCGACCAATCTGGACACATGCACATTGTTTTAATTACTGAGATAAATCTACAAAACGTTAGAGAGTGTAATCATACTACTTTTAAAGCTAACACAATTTGTGAGATTTAGGCGAAAACCTCATGTCGTTTGGAGTTGTGTAGCTCGAGTTATGGACTCGAGAAGTTAACACAAAAATCTGACCATCAGGTCAGTCCGGCGCAACATTTTTGTAAATTCGTTTTCGGGTATCAAACGGTGTCGAAAAATTACGAAAGTGGAAATGAAAGCTAACTTCTTAAATTTAAGTTTTGCCTTTTGAATCGTCCATTTTGGTTAAGTTTTGAGTACGAAACTTTCTGGAGAAAGTCGCACATATTTCTGGACAGAAATGCATGTTGCATTTCTTGAGTGTTTTAAGTGATGAAAACGATTTTTAGCAACGTTTTGGACATAATCTTGTTAAGTGAACTTATTAACATGTTATAAAAGTAATTCTAGATGAAGATTTAATTTCCTTACAAAGTATTAAGATGGGGAGAAGGAGAGAAGGATGTGGAGCTTGATTCCTTGCAAAAAGATGGAGTTTTTGATGTGGTGGTCAATGGTGGTTGTGTGGTGGTCAAGGGTGGGTGTAGGGTGAATTTGTGGTGGCTGATTTTCTGGAGTTAGAGAGAGAAGGGTGAAAGAGGTTAGAGAGAAAATTAGAGAAAATGGTTGAGTGAAGTGTGAGGAAATGAGTTTGCATGTGGATTGAGTGTTTATGTAACCAAAGAATTTCTTGTGAAGTGTGGGAGGGGGCATGAGGGCTTCAGATTTTTGTGGGCCCCACCTCCATGTGGGTGCATTAATTTATTTCCCAAATTTGTGTTACGCGCGGTGCTCGTTTACCAATTCGTTTCGTCGTTCGTTTAAACGTTAAATGTCTATTAGTTATGTTTTTCGTCAACGATTTAATCGCGTAACTTTTTGATTGAAGTTTTATTTAAAATATTTCATTTTAAGTTATTGAAATATAATTCGAGCTTCGTTCGGTTGTCGGGTGCGATTCGCGCATTTTCGTCGCGTACGGTACGTTTTATACGAAACGTATAACGTTTGATATATTATCGTAATAATATAAGTTAAATAACAATTATTTAATATAGTTACGTTATTTAAGAAAATGTTTTTCACCAACGTCCGTACTTATCGTGTCGGATTTCATCCGATTGAAATCGCGTAATTAAAATTAATTACGTACGTGTGTATATATAAAGTACTTAGTCCTATTTCAAACTAAATACAAGTAATGATGACCTAGCTTAGGTACAAATGACGGCCTAATTTTCCGGTGTCATATTTTCCCCTTGTTTAAATATCTGAACTCATGTAATTGTAATCTGTAGGTGTGTTGAGTGCGGATGTGTTTGCTCGGTTTTCTCGATTGAGGGGGTACAACGCTATATACATGTGGAACCGATGAGTATGGAACAGCTACCGAAACCAAAGCTTTGGAGGAAAACTGCACTCCTAAATAAATATGTGATAAGTAATTAAGTTTTTGAATAACATGTTATATATATGTTATGAATTCGACAAAATGATCTCCAGTAAAATGTGATTTTGATTCAAATCTCAGTTCCTATTCACTAAAAATGCTAATTAATTTTATCTTTCATTTATTTTTTAATCTAGATATCATGCGATTCATAGAGACGTATATAAATGGTTTAACATAAGTTTTGATGAATTTGGACGAACTTCAAGTCCACAACAGACTGAAATCTGCCAAGCAATCTATAAAAAACTAATAGAGAACAATTGGCTTTCTGAGAACACTATGCAACAGGTATATGTACATATAATTTTGTTTGTATTGAACTTGATACGATCAATGATCTTATAAAGTTGATGGCATCCATAGATAGCTGATGAGTTACTTATGTGTTTTACTCTGCAGCTTTACTGTGATACATGCCAGAAATTTTTAGCTGACCGGCTTGTTATAGGTACCTGCCCGACATCAGGTTGTAATTATGATTCTGCACGAGGAGATCAATGTGAAAAATGTGGCAAACTGTTAAATCCAACAGAACTTGTTGATACTAGATGCAAGGTCAAATACCTCCTTGTAATCAACATAAAATTATTATTTTTTAAGGAGACCAATTGTTTTTCTATGTCAAAATTAGAACTTGAATCAGTAAAAATTAGTTATATTCCATATTTATATGTATATTAAGTATTTTTTTTCTACATTCTGTTTTTGACTTGCAATTTTGGTCTGCAAATAGGTCTGTGCAAACAGTCTTCACATATTCGTGACACGAATCATATGTTTCTTGAACTCCCATTGTTGGAGGGTAAACTAAGGCAGTACATCAGCAGCATGTCAGTGGCTGGATCATGGAGTCAGAATGCTATTCAAGCAACAAACGCATGGCTTAAAGAAGGCCTGAGGCAACGGTGTATTACTAGAGACTTGAAGTGGGGGGTTCCTGTCTCTCATGAGAGATTTAAAGACAAGGTAAAACTTAAACCTAATTGTGTCTCTCTAGTTAGTTATTTTGCTTCTAACAGTTGAAATAAGAAATGAGACCTCCATCGCATGTTGACAGAGTAATTTAGGTTTATTTTTTGTTCTCCTATCATGCAATGGTTAGGTTTTCTATGTCTGGTTTGATGCACCAATTGGATATGTGTCGATTACTTCGTGTTACACGTCTGAGTGGGAAAAGTGGTGGAAGAATCCTGAAAATATGGAGTTGTATCAGTTTATGGGCAAGGATAATGTACCCTTTCACACTGTAAGTTCATTTTCTTCAAGTAACTGGTCATTTAGTGGTATTCCAAATATGAATTGTTAATATTTTATGATGTATTTTCGAGATATTTATCTAGTCTAATACTTTCTTAACCCACTTGCTTAGTAAACCTGTATTTATTTCTATTTTTAGTTGTCTTCCCAAAAATTGAGAAGATTTTAGCTAGCTGTTTTCTTTAGGGACAAAATTCATAATTTTGCAATGTTGAGTTTTCTTATGCATAAATCTGCCGAATCTTCCAGGTAATGTTCCCCTCTACGCTTCTTGGAACTGCTAAAAATTGGACTTTGATGAAGACTATTAGTGTTACAGAGTACCTAAACTATGAAACAGGTTTGTTCTATGCTAGCTCAGAAGCTACATTTTTCACAACAACTGAGAACAACTTATTGGTTTGATAATGCTGTTTGTGTTTTTAGGATTTATAACCTTAACGTTATTTTTATAACGTGTGCAGGTAAGTTCTCGAAGAACAAAGGTATAGGAGTCTTCGGTAATGATGCAAAGGATACAAATATTCCTGTAGAAGTATGGCGATACTATTTGCTAACTAATAGACCAGAGGTACAAAACTTGTGCTTTTTTTGTTCCCTTATTTTTTTTTATTTCTCTCTTTTCATGAATTTTGGGTTTGTATGTCTAGGTATCGGACACATTATTCATATGGACAGATTTGCAGGCAAAGCTAAACAGTGAATTGATAAATAATTTAGGAAATTTCATTAACCGTGTCTTGAGTTTTATTGCTAAAGATCCAGGTTGGTAATTGGCATCAAAAGTATCTGAGCCGAAGCTATTATGTTACAATGAGTTTTTGTTTGTCATTTTTTCTAATGTGTGAATTACTATAATGCTCTTTGCTAACTTCTGTTCTACTTGATTTTCTCATTCGCTGTCTTCTTGGAAATGTTTGAGTATATTTTTTATCATCATCCAAAGTGGGAATGGGCCAAAGGGGCTGTTAAATGATACTTTTATGCTTTGTGAATCTTGTAAATTTGCTACTTGTAGATTGTAATATCTATTTTGGTTATGTCCTGAGTGTCGTCGATAGCAGAATGTCTGTTTTCTTTTCTTTTTATCAAGTTATTGGTGTACTTGAGGAACGTTTTTTGAAGATTATCAGCTATCTTTAAAATTCCATCTTAACATTATCCTACTGCAACTCTATTGACAGATTCAGGTGGCAAAGGTTCAGGATACAATTCTATTATTCCTGATGCTCCAGGTGCCGAAACACATCTTTTATCAAAGACATTGGGAGATAAAGTTGGCACTTATGTGGAGCAATATGTGGAGGCCATGGAGAAGGTAATTTATGATACTGGAACATACTAGTAATCGATCTGCCTGCATATTACTACATTAAACAAGTTCTCACTTTAAGTATATGATTTTACGATCGCCATAGGTCAAGCTTAAGCAAGGATTAAAAATTGCAATGACCATATCTGGTGAGGGAAATGCATATCTACAAGTAAGTACACAAATTTCATAACACTTGTTAACACTTTGTAGAAGTTAATATGACATCCAAATATGTTACTGTTTGAAGAAAAAGTCAAACAGTTTGCCAAATGGGCATGAAAACAGGGTCAATGTCGTGAAATTTAGTGTTATTTTGTAAATTAAAAAGAATAATATAAAAATGATAAAATAAATTAACATAGTTATCACTAGAGGTGGTCAAAAAAACCGGGTTCAAAACCCAACCCGAAAAAACCCGAAAAACCGACCCGGTCAAACCCGGGTTTGACTCAATCCGGTTCGGGTTTTCTGGAACCCGGCGGGTAGGAACCGGTTCCTGGGTTAGCCGTTACAAACCGGTTCGAAACCGGTTTTTTCCAACCCGGTTTCAAAAATCGGTTTCCAACCCGGTTTTTTTTTAGCCGTTTTTTGGTTAATTTGACCGTTTTTTTTGTTTTTTTTACCATTTTGCCATTCCAAGTTTACTATATATACAAACCTTGAGTTTAGGTTCAATCACAACATTCAAACACTCATATAAACTCAAAACGCTCTCAAAACGCATACAAAGTTCTCATTTTTCAAATGGCAAATCAATCTTCTTCCTCTTCATTCGGTGTTGGTTCTTCAAGTTCACCAACGATTGTTCAAAAATTGGTTAACAAAAAAAATCCGGAGGTGTGGGATTTATACAACAAAGTGTTGTTGTCGGATGGTACGACTAAGACACATTGTAAACGATGTGGGAAATTCTTAAAAGCCGACTCCAACACAATGTTGAAACATCATAAAGAAAAGTATTGTGTGGGACTCAAAACTAATCCGGAAGCAAGTGGTCAAGCTTCTATGTCACGAGATGGAGCTATATTTTCATACGAAGCGGAACGGTATCGAGAAGCTTTTACGGGTTTTGTGATTCAAGAAGCTTTGCCGTTCAACCACTTCGACAACCCTCGACTTACTAGGGTGATTCAAAATACTCTTCAACCGCGATATAATCATGTAAGTCGTATTACTCTTAAACGTGATGCCCTTAAATTGTGGAAAGAAGCTAAAAAACAACTAATAATCGGTTTTGAAAACTTAAATACAAGTGTATCATTAACAACCGACGTTTGGTCGACTCCTCATGGTTTGCCCGGTTCGTACCTTTGTGTTACCGCACATTGGGTTGATCCCGTAACTTGGCAAATGATGAAACGTACCATTGCTTTTGAAGACTTTGTGTATCCTCACACCGGTCAAAACTTATTTTACATGTTACGATATGTAATTAGAACGTTTAAATTACAAGAAAAGGTTTTTTCAACATCGTTTGATAACACGAGTAATAATACACTCGCCGTTTCAAAATTAATACTAAAATAAGGACCACCTTTGAAGAGCATCTTTTATCATAGTCAATGTGTTGCACACATCATTAACTTGATTGTGCAAGCGGGACTAACGGTTGAAGAAATAGACGCCGTAAAATTGGCGTATAAAACCATGTTACAAGACATATTTCAAAAGGGTAAAATTAGATACAAAGCTTATATGAGATTGTGTAAGGAAACGGATTCCATTTTTTTAACCCCTAATTGGGACATGCCCGTTAGATAGAATTCAACCTACTATATGTTTGTATGTGGTTTACGCCAACGTGATACATTACAAGTTTTTCATGATAACCTTGTTCAAAAAGGTCTTGCAACACCATTTCCCATAGAATTTTGGGAGGTTATTAAAAAGTTAACTGAATTGCTCAAAGTTTTCAAAACCGCGACTACTTTTATTATCGGGTGTTTATTATCCCACTAGTCATTTGGTACTTAATCAAATTTGGCTGTTGACTTCAAAATTAAACGAATACGAATATGAAGGTGCTTTATTTGAAAAGATGGTGGCTCCCATGAAAGAAAAACTAAAAAAATATTTTCGAGAAATGTCATCAGTAATTACTTGTTCCGCCGCAATGAACCCGTGTTTGAACACCACCGGGGTGGAAATGCTTATCGATAATATTTGTCACAATTTGGATTTGAATGAAGAGAACCCAATGTTTTCCGATAATACAAAAACGTTTTTTAAAAGTTCTTTACAAGATTTATTTGGCGTATATTTTCAAAAATATAGTTCAACAATAAATGTGCCGGTTAGTTCGACTTTTGAAGAATTGAAGATCAATATAAGTTGAAGATTATGAAGACTTATGAAGAATATGAAGAATTATGAAGAGTTTTTGGATTTAATAATATTTTGAAGAAGACTTAGAAGACCTTTGTTTAAGTTATTGTTCAATTATGTTTCCATTACTAATGTTTTATGAATTCAATGAAAAAAATTTGGCCGAAACGTTGTTTTTCCCTAAAACGCTTAACGCTCGAAAAAATTGAATTATATAGAGTTTTTGGATTCAATAATATTTTTAAGAAGATTTAGAAGCCTTTTGGTTAAGGTATTGATCAATTATGTTTCCATTACTAATGTTTATGAATTCAATGAAAATTTTTTGGCCCAAACGTTGTTTTTCCCTAAAACGCTTAACGCTCGAAAAAATTGAATTATATAGAGTTTTTGGATTCAATAATATTTTTAAGAAGATTTAGAAGCCTTTTGGTTAAGTTATTGATCAATTATGTTTACATTACTAATGTTTTATGAATTCAATGAAAAAAAATCGAAAAATACATTGTTTTTCCCTAAAACGCTCAACGATCGAAAAAATATACATTTTTATAAAAAAACCGGGTTGGAACCGGGTTTTCAACCCGAACCGGTTTCAAACCGGTTTGGATCGGGTAGGGTTTTTTAGGTTTAAAATCGGGTCGGGTTCGGGTCGGGTTTGGTCAAACCCCGGTTCGGGTTTCCGGGTCGGGTCGGGTGGGTCAGCCCGGTTTTTGTTCATGCCTAGTTATCGCTCTCATGTAGGAAAGTCAATTCTGGAAGCTTTACAAGCAAGACCTACCTTCATGTTCCATAGTCATGAAAACTTCAGTTGGAATTGTTCATCTTCTTGCCTGCCTCTTAGAGCCTTTTATGCCATCAATTTCCATCGAGGTAAATAACTTAACTTGCACTTATTTTTGGAACACGGGAAAATTGTTCTCGCGAAATGACATTATTATCCCTCCAAATGTCACTAAAATTTGTTTGCTAACAGGTACTCAAGCAGCTTTCTTGGCCCCTTCCACTTAGCCTCTCCGATGAGAGAGGCGACATAGGGAAGGCCAAAAGACCGTGAAAGATTGTACCTGCGGGCCACAGAATCGGTACCCTCGTGCCATTATTTAAGGAACTGGTATATACAGTGCCTCAGCTGTTTTATTTTGATGATTATATTCTGTGGCATAGTTAGAATCAAGCTTCAGTCTTACTGTCTTTGTGTGTGTATTATATTGTGTGACGTGCAGAAAGACGAAGAGGTGGAGTTCTTCAGAGCAAAGTATGCTGGCAGTCAAGCTGATCGAGCAGAACGAGCTGCCAAGAAAGAAGCCGAAGCGAATTAAACATCTGAACAATTGACCAGCACGAAAATTTCCAGTTGAAGTTCTATCCTTGGCTCTTTTTTGTTTGTTTCAGTGTTTGTGGTCATCTGCAGGTGCTTGCACGGTTTCATCCATTTCTGACGGCTCAATACTATAAACGATAAATGTTGTATGTCATAGTTTGCGATCATTGTGTATATTTCATACGTAATATCGTTGGGGAAATGTATAACTAAAACCGTCTTGTTCAATATTTTCGTTCTATCGACGTTGGTGCTTTTCACTTAATTTGTTGCACCAAAGAATTTCAATTGATTTATCGCCTATCAGGTTATTAAATGGATTGGAATTTGTCACACGAGCACCTGGATACACAAAATACAAAAATTATAGGATACATGTTATTACGTATTTGAAAAGGTATTGATTAGACTTTACCAGACCTCGAAAAATCTTTTACCAGACTGGGCTATCGGGATCGCCTCTACAGGCAACCCCAATCTTTGGCCTTTTAACCAAGCCCATCCTGTCCCCGGACAAACTCTAACAAGTATGCCTTTAACTTTGTGAATTTGGTTCAAAACTTTGAGAGGAAAGGTAAAGAATTATATGCAGTATGGGGGAAAATATAAACACATATATCTTCTTTCAAAGGTCCGAGTAAATGATACAAAATTTCAGCACGTAACGACCCATTGATTTACACAAGATAAAATAAAGTAAACTGCAGTTTTGTGCTTGCTGCTGTATGTATATATCAAGAAAAATTTTCTCAACTCTCTTTGGGGGATATTCTCAATAGGATCCCCTAATTTCCCAAAAACCACCAAAATAGGGGACTAAAGTTTAAAGGATTTAATGAAAAAATATTTGTGGCCTTACATTTTCTCATAGAACAAAATGTAGGCCTCGCACCTGAGAACTTCCTCAAAAGAAACCACTCGGACATTAGCATCACTGGCATGGTACCATAATCTATCACCGTTACCCTTCGCACCTCCTCTCACATATGCTACATAATGGCCTCCCCTCATTGTCCCTAGATGCTCCACCACCCCTATTAACCGGTATTTGTATGTCCCATCATCTTTGCAGCTGCAAAAATGCAGAACAATGTTCAATAAGCGACGTGATCGGATAGTCAAAAACATCACTAAGTCAAGCTTCTACGAGAAAACAGGTACTAACTTAGGATCAGTAAGGGCTCCAAATGGTCAAATCATAAAATTCAGACGATAACAGTCGCATTTTCATTACACATGTATTTGCATATTAACGCCGACTCTCAACCCATTTACTTATGAAGAGGTCAATTTGGGTTACTTTTTAATCTCTAAAGATACAAATATGTTGTATGATCTCACCAGATTGTATTTTACATAAAATCATATGCACAGTGATACAAGTAAAGTTCTTTGTAAAACTACAATAGCCATGCCTGAATGTCTTTCATCAAAAGTTCATTGACATTTGCAATTTTACATGAAAAATATTCATTCTGTTTCATTCTTCATCAGAAAAATAGCCCTAGATACAATGCATGGACACATAAGCCAACACTGACTAGCAATAGAGAAAAGGCTTAATTTCCAAACAAAAAGAAAATGAATCTAACAGACATTGGTTGGTCACGTAGAAATTACCAAATAAAAGAGAATTATACCTAGGATCCATGTAGGGCTTAAGATCGATGATATCTTTGAAATCAACATGGCCATTTAATTTACTTAAACGGCCACGAGCATCTTGACTTAACCTTTTCAAATGAATGGTCAAGATTGGTGGGACTTTATTGATAAAAATCCTCTTAGATGCATCCCTAGTCACCTTGACACCATTAGTATCGACCTCCCCATTCTCAACCCCATTCATGCCATGTTTCTTAGCTAGACGGCTGGATACCCTTTTCTGAATCTTCTCATCCTTGCACTCATTGACGTGACATGAATCTGTCTCTGGCACAGTGCAACTCTCTTCACTAGAGGCTGTCATTGAGCTTAGATGGCCATTTACCGCATTTCCGTTTTCTTTCAACTCAGATTCGACTCGACTGCTATCACTTTTATCATTGTGCAAACCATTAGAGACAGAATATTCAATGCCTGAATCAGATAATACATTCAAACTTCCATTTTCAGCTCCATTTGAAACTGGCTCTTGCAGTTTGTTCTTTAGTCTCATCCTCTGCTCTACCAACGCTTTTGAACATTGCTCACAATGCCAACCATGCTCGGTTTTGGGGAGAAGCTCAAAGGTCGTGAAATGAGCTAGACATTTATCCACAGAAACTGGAGAATCAGTATTATCAACCTCATCAGAATCAGACTCGCTGATGTTTCTAGCCATAGTTGGACCAAGAGCAACCTCGGGTTCATCAAATAAACCCCCAAAGCCATCAAAATCCGACGGTTCTTGCTCGTAACTGACAGACGACAATGCCAATCCATCGCCATTACTAGTTGAGGTGAGTTCTTCGTAAGGAAGCAATATAATTTCTGATTCTTGAACTTTCAGCGGCTCATCTTCCCACAAAACATCATTACTATTTCCATAATTATGAAATACTGACAAGTCTTCATTTTTTGATGCTACATTGTGATCATTCAATGAAGAACTCGGTTCAAGGTAGTCCAACCACGAATCGTCGGTCAAATTAGATGTTTCCTGAACCAGCTCAGTGTTGTCAGTGCATTTAGTGACCATATCATCACTACCACTTGCATCATGATCACTCGATACTGTAGTTGGCTCTAAATAATCCAACCATGAGGAAACTTCTGAATCCACCGTAGGATTAACATTGATATTAATGAGAGTGGTTGGTTCAACATAACTTATGATTGCCAGATTATTTGAAGAGACGCTGGGTTCATTAAGTGAAATCTCAGAGAGCTTTTCAATCACGTTTTTTTCAGCTTGAGAGGAATCGCTGACAGCAGATGAGGCATCTGAAGATTTACTAATTTTTATCACAAGCTTTCCACGTCTTTTTGGAGGTGGTTTTAATTTCTTTGATTGAGACACTAATGGCATCTTTTTAGATAGAGATTTCTTGGTTGGTAATGATAATGAGAGGTCTAAATAAGGTTCATATACTACTGAAGTGTGCCCACATTCTAGACAACTTACTGCGCTAGATGTTTGTCCCCCAAATATGGCATCTACAAAAGTAGGACCGTGTTTTGGACCACAATTTTGTGTACCAGACTCCTCGTTACACAATCCATCAAGCAAAAACCGAAGCAACTCATGACTATCCTGCTGTTGGTATCCCTTAAATTGAGAAGCCATGGCACAAACAGAGTTGAAGAGAGATCGTGGGTTGACCACATTTTTGGCAACCTTCGCTTGATTAGTATCAAAAAATAGCTTTTTTAAAGAAACTGTAAGAGGCCCAACAGGTCTCTCCAATCTCAAGAAGTGATCCCGTAATTTATCCATTGCTAGAAGATTTTGCAATATTGAATTAAAAAAGCAAGTGTTACCTAAATTAAGTAAACCCTTCACCGTATAGCCACTGCTACTTTCTGAACTAACTAAGGTATTTACAGACTTGACCTCATTTATGACACTGCCACTTCCAAACCAAACATCCTCAACATCCAAAGAGTTTTCTGATGATGGTGGAGTTTTTAACAATTTAACAACATTGAATAGAATATCTTTCTGTTCTCCATTTTCTGAAGTTTGAACTGGAAGAAGTGTATCGCAATTGAAGCACCACCGTAGATTAGGGTTTGCATATTGGATAGCCAATGGATGATGGTTCAGTTTGGCATGCCGAGTTGCATGACTCTGCGGGGTTGTAGGAAAACCGACACCACCACATGAAAGCTGTCCACAGTCCAAACACACCCAAATGGATTTGGCCTCAGATGCAGAACCACCTCCTTTTTTCTTGCCTTTGCCTTTACCCCTGTTTCTATCCACAACCACTTCCCTACAATCATTACACTTAAGAGACTCCAGTGATGTTACCGCCAAGGTGATTTTATCAAAATTAATGCCTGTTTTAAGATGAGGACATACTCTTGCCTCTTTTACAACAGATACTCCATCAACTAACATTGTTGGAGTTATCTTTTGTGAGACATTTTTTCGAGCAGTTCGCGCAGTTCCCTTCTTGACTCTCTTCCCCATTAATCCCTAAAAGTCAAATCGCTTGGTAAGTACTTTAATAACTATCGGAAATTAATCATTATAGATAAGAATGAGATAATAAAGATGACAAGGAATTCTTAATACAATATTCAAACAAGAAATAAGTCATAACTTAGGTCTCAAACCAAAAGTAAAACCTTATCAACCCCTTCACACAAGGTTCAAAACTCACTTGACATAAATCTCATATTCATAACATAGTAAAACCTTACGACCCCCTAGTTACGCACCATGACATGTACAAAGTTCAGATGATAATTTGAATTATCAATTATGTTACATAATAATTATTCGAATGCTTTGATGTGATAATGTCTAACACGGTTTGAGCATAAAGTTGCCTTCCGTATACACCTAGAGCAATAATGCAATATACTTTGCTTTCAACGATAACTTATTTACATAAACAGTGAACTTTAGAGCTAGTATTCACAATCATAATCCACAATTCCAATTCCTATAAGCATAAATCCAAATGACAACAAGAATGACCTTTTTTTCTATCAGATTTAGGGCACAATCAACAGCTACACAAACCGAAATACCATGAAATTGAAGCAAACAATAACATTCAACAACTAAATTTTCTGATTACGAAGTATAAAATAACGAAAAGTAGTTCAGATAACAAAAACCTACTTAGTCGCCGCCGGGGTAGGAGGTCGACTTCACCGGAAAATAATTATTAGATGCTGGCGACCAAACGCCGGTGAGGAGATGATGCCGGAAAGTAGTCGCCGGAGGGTGATTTATGAATCTAGGGTTCAGTCAAAGTCCTTTTGACTCCGGCACGGCAGTGAAAGAAAGGGTTTCCTTTGAGGCGGTGGTGAGTGATACTGTTTTATATTATTTCTCAATCATTTAAAAAGTTAATACTGATTATAAATATTATTATTATTACTATTATTATTATTACTATTAAATTATATTATTATTATTATTATTATTATTATTATTATTATTATTATTATTATTACAATACGACCAAGTGATCACCAATATTTTGCGGCTTTTAATTATTATTATCTGGTGTAAAGGATTATTTAAAGTAATATTCATGATTCTTTTATGTTTTTTTCCCCAAAAGGATTATGGATAGCAACTCAAAAAATAGTTGGTAAATGACAGTAAAAGACGATTAATGTTTGGTATTTAACTACATATTGTTGGGCTTTAAACGTGTTATATTTTTTTAACATTTTAAAAATTGGCACATTAATTAGAAGTCAAAAATTGAAGTAACCACTCGCATAAAAATTTGCATTCTTTTCAACGTTGTAATTGTATATATATATGTGTGTGTGTGTGTCATGTGTGTGATTGTTATCGAATGCGTTACGAATGAACTAAAAGTAAGTTGATGGACTATTTACAGTGTCTCGGTCACATATAGGGTAGGCATGACTCATAAGTTGATTTTTGGATAAAGTTAAAAACCATTATAATTTTTAGCTCTATTAGTTTATTTTATTTTATTTTTCATTTGTGGGCCATTAGCTTTTAGATTTTGATCCAAGATTTAGCGCTATGCCATTGGTCCAAAATGAGTATATTTCTCCGTACAAAACAATTCCAAAAGTCACTTGCATACAACTCTATGAAGTTCAATTCATTTGTTGGTTCTATTGGTTCATTGGTTAATAGTGTGATTCTTGTAGCATTTTTCATTTACTTGAGTTTTTAGAACAATTTGTATTTTGTTATTTTGAAGAATATTTCCTTCCATAATAGATCTCGAATAGTTTTATACCTTGTTTGCAAAATGAATATGATATAACATTTACATCAATCAAAGCGAGTACACACGCAACGCAACAATAAAAACATAAAAGCACATGTACACGTACAAGTCTTACAAATTGAAAGGTGATAAATAAATACACCAAATAAATTGGTATATGCATCATAATGTAAAACAATTAACGGTTGAGGTACAACTACACATTATATGAATTGAATGTATGCATCAATCCAGGTGGTGTTTTATCACCTTCCTTCTAAATTGTGATGCCCTCGAGTTCACGGTCTCTCCAATCCTACAGTTAAATCACATATATACAATGTCCTTGTAAAACTTGAAAATTACTTATGCGTCTAAAGCATGCTTAAAACTATTTTTTCAATATATATGTAATTATTAAATTTCCGAGTGATGTTTATGAAATATTTCCTATTTACAATGAGACCTGAACTCACAACTTCTTTTAATACAAAGATGTTATAAGATAGATAATTATGCGTCTTCATATAATTATACTAGGGAGTTTTAAAGTTGTACAGCACAACCCACGAAGATTAACGTTAGTATTTTATAATTAGTGTACAGTATTTTCAATATATATATATATATATATATATATATATATATATATATATATATATATATATATATATATATATGTTAACAAATAATATGAAGTTGCCTCGATACAAATGTCACATAAACATATATTACAAGGTTAAATGCAAAATTATGATAACATTCTTTGGTAGTACCATATTGTCCAAGTCTCTTGAAATAAAAGCAAATATGTAAGCTCATCCTGTTGTATTTCTTCTAGTAGGCAAAGGAGCTCATCGAATTTTGCAAAATGTACATGGTGAGAAAATCCACAAAGGTCCAAGTTAAGTTGCAAATTATATATGCTGGGAACAAAATTTTATTTACGTTGCATAATGGTATTTGGTCCAAGAATGAATTAAATTCGAAATCACCAAAATTCTTCACTCAAATGAATTCACATTCCTTTGGAATTTCAATTTCCTCGAACAAAACGCACATTAAGATAATTGAGTCGGAAGCAATTGGATTGAACATTATGCCATAAAACATAAGTCTATATCATCTAACATACAGTTTCCAATCTTTCAAAAAAAATTATTTTTTATTTTTTGGTTCATTTCTTTGTTAAGCATCATGTCATTGATCATTTATGCTGAACTCCGTACAAGTAACAATAACAAACTATAAAATAAAATAAAATCATAATATAAAAGTACGATTGAATACCTACTTAATAAGAGGACCCCCGATGGCATCGTCGGTATGCCGTAAGTTGAAACCGACGGAACCGACACCAATGGCACGGAGCCGTCGGTTTGGTCCGTCGGTTTCTTCCGTCGGATAACCGACTGTCAGTCTCTTTTTTTTGTTTGTATTTTTTCCGTGTGTATATATAACTAAAGGTAAATTGGTAAATGTGAGACTCAAAAATTAAAGTGACGGTTGGACTTCTGAAGAAGAAGCAGTCGCTTTTATGGCAAAAAAGTTTCTTTCACTGATGGCAGGGGTCCGTCAGTTTAAATCAGTTTTAAAAAAAAAACTGGTGTCGCCAATCGGTTTCTGTCAGTTTCAGTCAGAGATGGAAGGGTCTAATAAATCTATAATCTAACTTTCACCACAAGATCTATGATAAGTAAAATCACTACCTTTGGAGAATCCCATGGTCATAAGATACACATGTTTACAATTTTTCCGGTGTGGGGGGTTTTCGTCGCCGTTTTCCGACGAGAACGCCGTCGGACGACGTTCTGCCGCACCGGGACGGCGTTCTCGTCGATTTTTCGGGTTGCCGTCTTGCTTCGAACGCCGGAGTCTTCAACGTTTTCTTTTTTTTACAACGGTTAGTTTTGAGGGTTTTTTTAAAAAAAATTATAAATTTAAAACATAGCCGTTGAACGGCCGAATTTAAAAAAAAATAATAATTTTTTTCCCTATTTAAACACACCTCAAATACAATCTCAAATCACAATTCAAACACTATCTCAAACACTCTTTCACACACACAATCTAAACAATCAAAAATTCATCCAAAAATTCTATTTTCTACATATCATCTTCTTCATCATGTCGAACAACCCGAATAACCCGTACCATTTACAATCCACTTGGAACCCATTCACGAGTGAATGGCAAACCTCACAACCGCAACAAAATCAACCATCTTTAAACCCACAAATTCAAGGTTTTGCCCCATACGCTTACAACCGACCGATGCAACCACCACCACAATTGTCACCCGATGAATACGCCCAATTTCAAATGTGGCGTCAAAGTCAACAACAACCTGACGTCCAATCCGTTGAAGACACCAACCCGACACCCGAATCATCCAAAAAAACCAAGGGCAAAAAATCCAAAAAAGATTCACCGGCCAAAACCAAAAAAGTTGTTCCACACCGTAACGTTTGGGTACCGGAGGACGAGCTTCGTTTGGCCGAAAGTTGGATTTCGGTGTCCGAAAATTCACAACGTGGAACTGACCAAGAAGGGTCTTCGTTTTGGTATCTCGTTATGGATTCGTACAACGCACGGAATCCACCATTCCAACGAGGAAAAGACGCGTTGTCGTCAAAATGGACCAAACTAAATGCGGACTGCAACAGGTGGCAAGACATTTGGAAAAGGCTTTCGGATCAACTACGGAGCGGTGAAGGCGGGGATGATTTGATGATCCGTTGTGACACGCAATACAAGTTGGAAAACGAAAAAACTTTCACAAGTTTGCTGGCGTGGAACTTTTTGAAGGATAAACAGAAGTGGCTACATCCCGATCCGTTTGTCGTCGGTAGACGAAATGTTCCAAGACGCCGCGAGACGGTCAATTTGGACTCGGACTTTGATGAACCACCGGAGCAAGAAACGCAAAACCAGAATGAGGGTTTATTTGGGGACGATCCGCATCAACGGCCGGCTGGAAAGTCAAGGAAACCGAAGTCTCAAAAAACCACTTCTTCTGGTTCGACCGGTTCCTCCCGTGCTTCGTTTGATGAATCACTCGCAACAACATTCGAAGGCATCCGATCCGACAAGCAAGGCTACTACAAAACGAAGGATCTCGAGGCCAAACTTCGAATCTTGTCTATGCCGACTGAGCATTTACCGCCGCAATCAAGGTTCATCTTGGAAATGGAGAAGAAGAAGATTTGCGAGATAATGAGATGGCCATACGACACGGGAGCGGGAGGTGGCGCTTCGGGTTCGGGATCGTGAAACTGATTTGTCTTATTTTATTTACTTTTGTATTTTAAATTTGTAGGACTTTTTAAATTATGTATTTTAATTTTAGGACTTGTAATTTTTTTTTAATTAATTAAATCTTGTTTTATTTGATTTATTTATTTTTATATATTAATTTATACAATTATTATCATTAAAAAAACAAATAAAACAAATAATAAAAAACTCCAGTACACTGTCCAGAACACTGTCACCACACCACAAAATCCTCAATTACAACATTCTCCAAAACACCGTCCAGAACACTGTGGTGACAGTGTCACCACACCCGGTGCTCTAACTTACATATTTGAACAATAAAATACCAAAACATGAAGGTTGAATACCTTAATGACAACTCTCTTTATTAGCCTGCATCTCTCCTTGAACCAGTAGGTAAGTATTTGGAGGTGGTGAAGCCTTCTTCCTCTCGGATAAAGTAAACTTTTACTTGAACGATTTTCCCATTAATCTCGGCCATAATGTTATAAATGTACGCAGTAACATCAGGAATTGTTGACCATTATAAAGCATACCCCATCCATGTGTAATTGGGCCTTTTCATCATCGCTTTGTGTCTTCAACTCGACACATCCCGACCCTTTAGGAAGGTTAACCTGAGAAAAAGCAAAAATACATCTTCATATAGTTGTGACGTAAAACGTAAGTATTTGGCTTGTCATGACAATGAAAAAGAAGAATTAATGTAACTTACAATCCATTACCAATCGAACATTTACGACTTCACCAAAATTGCCTATACAAAGAAACAAATAATATAAGCTCATTAGAAAATAAATTTATCTCCAAATCATGTAAAAAGAACCACAAACTGAGAACTGTGAAATTTGTTCTCTATACCTTCATAGACATATGTAAACTCATGTAGTGCAACAATGTGTGGTTTGAAAAAAGAAAAAAAATCTTTACGAATAGTCTAAAATTCAAAAAGAAGAATATCAAATAAGCGAGAAGAATCAGTGGTTTGAATCCGTATCCAAGGCTAATTAACCTCACAAAATTGAAACAAAAAAAATTGAAACAAAAAAAAATAAATTCACAAATGGTCTACAATATCAAATGAGTGAAACAAATCAGTTATTTGAATCCACATCCAAGGGTAACAAGCTAAAACAATAATAAACTGATATTCATAATACTCTATACATAAGCTTTCTTGTTTATTTGTGAAAGCTTTTAAAATGTTATTTTAGCTGAAAGACCTTGCCTGTTTCCTTACCAGCTATTGACCCCATTTTCTAGCCCCTTTTGCCGTGTTTGACCACCACACCAGTGCTCGATCAATCTTCCTTCTCACTATCTTGCACCTGCAGTATCTGATCGAAGGTTAGCCCTTCCTGGCCTCCTCCAAATAATAGAAATTACGTTTATCAATGTGTGTAGTAAACTCTTAAGCTCTCATGTCTATTTATGAAAGCTTTCACAACCTAAAAAAAGAGAGTGAATTCCAAAAATAAAACATGCTTTTAAACAAGAAATCCAAATAAAAATATCCATTATGATGTAAAAATAAACGGATATGCAATTCTTAATCTTTCATGTTTATACATGTAAGCTTCTATGATATTTTTAGGCAGAAGTCAAGATTCTAAAAGAAAATAAGTAGGAAAAGACAAGATATCAGATATTAAAGAACTGAACAAGAAGTCTAAACTGAAAGCTGCAATTCAGAATTGATAAGCACAGACCTAATGTCACAGAAACAGAACACACACCACAATACAATGTTATTATATTTTAACGTCCCTATAATCACCCTCAGAAATCTGCATTGACAATATCACTTTCTCACTAAAATCGGCTATATCAGTTTGTAACAACAATCAAATCACCCATCCATGTAAAGCACAAGTACTTACATCAATCACACAACAGCTAAAACTTGCATTCCCATATAAGTCTACACAACCAATATTGACAGAAATTCTTGGTTGTGTAATCAGATCATCTATATATCAATTTTTAACTTCTCATCACCATAAATCATTTTAAGCTTGTCTGTATGCATTTTAATAATGACCAAATCACTTATTCATGTATAATATGACAATATCGGATAATAACATTGGGTAATAAATAGCACAAAGGGCAGGTAAATTACCAATACGACCCTCTACAACATGCTTACTGCCATCGAAAACGTTCATTTCAGCTGGTTCATCATCTTTGATAGTACCAACAGCATCTGTTGAGGAGTTGGTACTTGCAAGTACATCAAGAATAGCCACATATGGACTAGTAAAAGATCATTTTCTTTGATCCTTATAAAGCCATTTTTGATAAACACAATACGCGCCGTCAAAATCACCCATCTTGAAATACTTTTTGATGAGTATTTGAAAAGGTACATGATCAACTACTATTAAACTAGAATCTTTTAGCATGTCAATAATTCTCTCTGCCTCCTTTATTTTACCTTTCATACAATAACCTCTTATCAATTCTGTGTACGTTACAACATCTGGTTCATACCCTCTTTTTTTCATATCCTCGTAAACTTGATCTGCAGAATAACGGTGTCCATATTTAGATTCTGCACCCACCAACAAATTGTAAGTAACTGTATCAGGCAAAGGACCACCAGCCACAAGCATCTCCTTCATTAGTGAATGAGCTTCATCGATTTCTCCACCTTTTATAAGCATGTGAATCAAAGCATTATAAGTAAAAACATTGGGTGAAACGCCATTTATCATCATCTGATCCTTGATATGTAACGCCTTTCTTATGTCTCCTTGTTTACCATATCTATCAATGATAAGATTCCAAGTAATAGGTCTAGGAACCATTGACTTTTCTAACATACGATTAAGTAACCCCTGAGCCATACGTACATCACCAACCTTACATAATCCTTGGATGAGTGTTGCGTATGAGACCCAGTCAGGAGCGACACCCATTCTTGACATAACATTGTAGAGATAACAAGCTTCATCAATCCGCCTCAATTTACAAAGTGCGTTTATCAGAATGTTGTAAGTGAAGTTATCCGGAAGAAAACCGGTTTTGAACATTTTATTTACATATTTATATGCAACAATCACATCCCCGCTCAAACATGATCCATGGATAATAACATTATACGCAACAACATCCACTTGTTTTGCACAAATTTCTCCCCAACGTGTGAGAGCTAGAGATGCATCCCCGTTTTTGAAGTAGCTGTCCATTAGTGTTGTCGACGCTATAAGATCCATTTTACAATTTTCATCTGGTAATCTCATAAGAAGTAATCTAGCTTCACCTAATTTGCCTTTCTTGCAGAGATGATGCACTATGATATTATAAGTGACCATATTTGGTTTAACTTTACCATCAGTATTCATGCTTGACGAAAGATCAATAGCTTTATCAATATCATGACAAGTACAATAACCATTCATTAAGATATTGTAGGTAGCGCAATTTGGAGACGGGCCCCGAGAAGACATTTCTCTTACAAGCCACTCGGCCTTTTCGAATGCACCAGCCTTGCATAATCCATTAACAAGGTAATTATGTGTAACAACATCCAGAATAACACCTTTAAGCATCATTTTGTTACGTAGCGACAAGGCTAGTCCCAACTCACCTTGTAAACTCAAATTCTTGATTGTATCTACATGTTGAGTGTAACTACGTGACTTCAAAGAGTAGTTATAATCGCCTGTATCTTCCCATGGCATACTTCCCCTGTACAATTTATCAACACGATGGAAAATAGTTCACATTTGGACATTTAACACAATCAACAAATAATACATATAACAGAATCACAAGTCGTGAGTGACCTGATGAGTTTCAACGGCTCCAACGTGGAGTTAAGAATAGAATCCAAGACATTGAAGACCGCTACCTCGGGATGATGGTCAACTTCAGGGTGAGGGTGGTCCATAATCATCTTCGGAAGAAAAATGATGTTGTTGCGTTTTCTGTTGATATTTACTTCCAATAATATCTTGGAAATCGTGCTCATTGTCCCTCCAAATCCTCCTACCTACACACATATATATGATGTATATAGTGTTTGTTTGGTTCTTGAGAGTATGAATTCAGGAGCTAATTTCTAACAAGGAGCTATACCACCTGATTACTGTAACATATTATCTATGACTATACATACATATATAGGGATTGGTTCATGTAAAACAAACCATTGTGGTAAAATGAAATAAGAAAAGAACGAAAGGGTGACACACTGGCAATCTGTGCATCAGCGTGCATTAAAAACAGTAATGCTCACTAATTTTCCCATCAAAGTTTAGATATTAAACACTAAAAACTATATCGTTTTGATATATGTAGTTCACCTTATGTTAGCTGTATCCACTCTACCACTGATTACTTCATATGGATTCTAAAAGAATTGTGAACTAAAAAAAAATATGGATGATAAAAAAAAAAATGCATTCGTTCTATACTAATCGCAAATTGATCATTTCATATATCTAAACCCTTTTTCATCCTCTTCCACTATAGTAACACAGTTAGTACTCCAATTCCATTACCCTAAACATTAACTTTTGACAATCTAACCTAATTAATCGTTAATTATGTAATCAAATATCAATTAGTTACAGATTATTACCATAAGGTACACATAAATGGTTGCTTTTTGTTTAACAATAATGTTGCAAACATGTAACCACTAGCCACCTGTGAGATCAAAATATGGAGCTTTTAATTAATAAATGGAGTGAGAATGCCAAGTTAATTTAATTAATTGAAATAAAATCACAAATATTTCAATTAAAACGTAGAATGCATGATTTGGGCAAACAGGTCTATAGGAACAGAAAAGAAACAAAGAAAATGATAGAACACAACTATACCTGATATTGAATAGAATAATTTCTTCGTAAATCAAAAGGATTAGATCTGCCGTGATGAAGTTGCGATTACAGCCATCCTTAACTAAAGTAGGACAAATCTGCGATTCTACGTTTAAAGTCTAGCTGTCGGTCCAAAAGTCGACTAGAAGATCCAAACTGATGAAATTGTCGACTAGAAGCTCAATTAGTTTATAATCCGGCTTCAATTTGTTGTTTCTTGCTTCAATTTTGTGTTTTTCATTTCGGAGAGCAAAGCCGCATGTGGGTTTCACGATTTTAGCAGGCAGCGTGTGTTTTTTTTTCGTTAGAAAGAGGTTTGAGCATGGACTAATAGAAAGCATCGGGCCTAAAATAATTAGCCCAACAAAAGTTATTAGAGCATCCGTAATGGATGTCCATAGGATGTCCATGGAGACGTGGAAATGGTATGGACATCATGCTATGCTATGGACAAATGCATTAGATGGTGATGTTTATAGAAGAAAGGGAAAATGAAGTCCATACCCATGGATTTTGGAGAGAGAATGTGTGGTGGGTCCTAATATGTATTTTGTAACTAATTTAGTGAATGCAATATTATATAAATAATGATAAAAAGCAAGTGGAACCTAGTTATAAATATAGGAGTAAAGATGTAAGTTTATATGAAGGATGAGTTTATAAAAAGTTGACGTGGCATGAGGTGGCAACGATATGGACTTATTTTTTGTCCATGCACTACGGATGCTCTTAAATAGTCCATAGTTCATACCAATGTTCAACTACCCCAGCAGAAAATCAACACGCCTTTCTCACCTTGCCTGGAGCCTAGACACCGCCCAACGGGCGCCTGCTGTCAAACTATCACCTAGACTAAAATTAAGCGCCTTTAGGCGCCTAGCGCCTAGCGCCTAGTGATGAAATACAATAACTTAACTTTTTTCAACACACTTATCCTATATTACTTATAGCGTATAATTAAACATAGTACATTGTAAGTAATCATATAATAGCACTATGTAAGAAGCTAACAACGACAAAAAGAAAGGGAAATTACCTGATTTCAGAAAGTCAACAAAAGTCAACTGTCGGTCCAAAAGTCGACTAGAAGATCCAAACTGATGAAATTGTCGACTAGAAGCTCAATTAGTTCATAATCCAGCTTCAATTTTGCTTCAATTTGTTGTTTCTTGCTTCAATTTTGTGTTTTTCGTTTTGGAGACCAAAGCCGTATGTGGATTTCACGAGTTGAGGCAGGTAGCGTGTTTTTTTTTGTGTTAGAAAGCTAGATAGGGTTTGAGCATGGACTAATAAAAAGTATTGGGCATAAAATAATTAGCCCAGCAAAAGTTATTAAATAGTCCATAGTCCATACCAATGTTCAACTAAAATCCCAGCAGAAAATCAAGGCGCTAAAGGCACCGCCTCACCTTGCCTGGAGCCTAGGCACCGCCTAGAGGCTCCTGCTGTCAAACTATCGCCTAGACTAAAATTAAGCGCCTTTGCTAGTGCCTTGAGTAGCGCCTAGGTGCGCTTTTTTAAATCAAAGTGTTAACTGCTTGTATCACACGTGTTACCTGACTGGTATCACACGTGTTACCTGCTGGTAACACCTGTGATAGTTGTTTACAAAAACCCAACGAAAACGGAAAAAAAAGTTGTCAAAAGTATACCTTGTGAGATCTCTAATCGAAGAGAAAAAAACGCCGATTTTTATGGTTCAATTTTTATGATTTTTCGACTTACCGTTTGGGAGATATTTAATTTTCTAAAACGCAGGAAAAAGTGGATTTTGTGACACGTGACATGTTCTTATTGGTTCCTTCATTCTCATGAAAAATTTTGTACTCGTTTGAACCTCACTCACTCTATGTTTATACGCTAGTGAATCAATTATCCCTTATTATCAATTTACAAAGTAAACAAGCAATTTATCATGAAATTTTAAGGGGTAATGTAGTAATTGCACAAAAATATCATGAAAAGTTGAGCTTCTCATGAGATGATTGAAGTTAATATTATATTTTTAATGCTTTTAACGTGTCTTCCACTTTCACTGTAAAAATATATTAATCATCCTCATATATCTTAATTTCTTTTCTATTTTGAATTCTCAAAGAAAATAAATTGTTTATAGTTTTTAAAAGAAGCACACATTTACAAAATCATACAATTATAATTTATTCCATAAATTAATGATTTAATTATTTTGTAATTTGTTAAGATCTTAAAATTTCAAATTTAAATTATCGAATCAATAGTAGCTTGAGAAGTTTTATACAAATAATTAATAAATTTTTTTTTGGCATCGAGTAAATTCAATAAAAAAATAAAAAAAAAATTATGTTTGAAGTTATAAGTTACAAGAATTTAAGATGGAATGAAAGTATGAAAAGCCTTTGAGGAAGAATGCATGTACGTATGAATTGTTGGTAAAAGTTACTATAAGTCTATAACCGTCAATCTTTTTAGGTAAAACATTTTCAATGTACATTTTATTTTTTGATAAAAGTTGTTTTATAAAATATATATATGTATATACTTGAAATAATTATGTAATAGTGCAATAACAAATATAAAAGAGTTTTAAAATTCTCTCGTAATGCGAGGGCACATCTTACGTTGTTATTTATCATATTTTAAAAGAGTAAGTTACAAAAATATATCTGCATCATTATCAAAGTTTTAATTTTTTGATAGTGTTGTTTGCATATTCAGTCCCTACGACACTTTCTGTTGCATTAATAGTCCATAATTTTTAAATTGACTAAAATACTCTTAGCTCTAGACAAAAGAAATAAGCTTAATAGTCATTTTAAAAGGAATGAAGGTGCCATCTACAAATTATACATGCTAAAAACCAGATTTATGGACTGAAACTGTGAAATCGATATAACTTAGGGACCATTTGGTAATTTAACTCTTCTTTATGCTTTCTTCTTGATCTTTTTCTTTTTCAGGAGTCGATCAAATAGTACCGGGGTTTAGGTCACAACATAACCAAAAACCTTCTCCCGGGTTTTTTCCTTCTCTTCCTTCCGCAGTCTCCCACCATGTACGGACAGGGACAACCGTCGCGTTTCAACCGTCGTGGCGGCGGCGGCGGGCGAGGTCAACCACCCCCGCAACAACAACAACCACTTATAAACCCCAATTACCTCTATAACAACAACAATTATTACCTCCAAGCCCCCACCTATCCAATCACCTTCCCTAACTTACCAATTGGAAATCCTAACTTCCATGCTCAAAACCCTACCTTCAATAATAATAATAGAGGCTTACAACAACATAGTAATAATTCAAATATTGAGAAGATTGACAGAGCTGTCGTAAAAGCACGCCGTGAGCTCATCGCCGCCGGAGAAAACGTGTCGGCGTTGAAGGTGTCACAGGCTGCACTTGTGATACTTGAAGCTGATTCTTGGGATTCATTAGGTGTTCAAATGCAACATGTGCCTTCTCTATACCGCCTTATGCTCATTGAAGGAAAGGTAATTCATACATTAATATTTTATCCAACTATTATTTGCAAGTTAACTTACTACTATTAATTACCTTGGATTATTGTGAAGCTGAGATTTTTTTTCAAGTTGAGATTTTTATGTGTATATATGTCTACACACACATTTGTATATAGATGAAAGAATAATTAAGAACACTTCTAACTTAAGTGATTTTTAATAATTTGAATCATATAAAAGCTAACCTAGTTTGTGCTTTTATATCCTTATTGATTGAAGTGTTTAATAACACTCAAAGTCAACAAAATTGCAAGTTTTGTTTTGTACATCTACTCTCGATGCATCAATGTATCTACATAGATTTAAGAAACTTTGAGCATCCTTACTATTTTTTATTATGATAGTGTTGTAATAGGAAGATTACTTTATATACATATATATATTCATATATACATATATATATACACATACATACATACATACATATATATATACATATATATATGTGTATATATATATATATATATATATATATATATATGTATGTATATATATGTAGGGTAGGGATCAAGAGGGAAGCAATTTTTTGAGGGAAGTAGGGAAGCTAACCATTCATTTGCGAAGAATGATAATCAAACATAAAAAAACATATTTTTACCAAGAATTATTAATCTAAACCGATGTTATAACTAATAATATTCATAGATAAAGTAATTTTTATAACTTATAATATCATATGATAAATATTAAGGGAATTTTTTTAATATTCATCATTGATGAATGTTAACCGAAGTGGATATTATTAGTTTCTTTGAAAAAATATTCGTTAACATTCGTGCATGATGAATGATAATAAAAACGTATAAAAACATAGTTTTACCAATAAATATTAATCAAAACCGATGTTATAACTACTAATATTCATCAATAAACTATTTTTTATAACCTATAATATCATATGATGAATATTAAGGGAATTCGCTAACATTCATAGTTGATAATGCGTAGCTTCCCTACTTCCCCAGAAAATAGTGCTTCCCTGTGGATCCGGACCCCAGATATATATATATATATATATATATATATATATATATGTGTGTGTGTGTGTGTGTGTATACTGTATATTACGGATTATTATTATTAAAGTATTTTCAAGTTGAGATATTGTCCGTTTACATTTTATACTTTTGTGTGAAGACTGAAGAGTGGCATAGCTGCTGATCACTGTTTTGTATTTTAATATTGAATTTCCGTATCTGATTTTTCTTATTTCTTTTTCATTCAGATCAATGCATTCATTAATTGTTTTGTTGGGGTCTGGAAGATCACCACCTTATTCGATTTGGAGGCAGCAATATGCAAGAATGAGGGAGTTCAGCTATTTGAAGAGCTTGAGTTGGGACCTCTTATCCGGCATCCTCTTATAAATCATTATTTTTGTGTGAGTTCTCATTCAACTGGTGTGTTCAAAATATCTGGCCAAGAGATACTTCAGTTTCTTGTCGAGTTTATGGACACTCATAAAGGCAAAGAAGTTAAGGCTGACGAATTATTGGATTTCATTGCCAAAAAGCGATCAGTGGATAGCAAGGAACAGCTTCATGTACGTATCCAAAGTTTGGGGTATGTTTTTTCAAGTCACCTTATTACTTAGTTGCAAGTGTTACACTTTTCTGGATTCCTGCAGTAGCAGTGTATTTACTATCTTCTGATTTCAAACCCATTGCTATAAATAATCAGAGTCCATATCAATTTGGTTATTAATCACCATCATTTTCCGATTTTTAGTCCTTATGAAGTTAAATGCAGTTTAACTTTTCTTACTGAAGGTTTGTAAGTCCCATCTTTTTGAAGGAATGGAATCACTGCTAATGAAAAAAATATGGTAGCAGCGATCACATGTTTGCCTTGAATTTCATCTCCTTCTTCTCTCTCTCTCTCTCTCTCTCTCTCTCTCTCTCTCTCTCTCTCTCTCGTGTTAACGTAATAAAAAAATATTTTTATTTTCGTGCATTCCCTAGTTGAAAATCCTGTCTACAATTAGGGATTTAGGGTAGTTTTTGATGCGTGAGACTATGATCAGTTTGATGTAGTTAAACTTATAAACTAAGAATTGAGAACTAGGGGATATGACTTGGATAACGTTGCAGCAACACCACAATAAGAACAATCGACAATCGACTCTATTTATGTAAAACACTCAGTTAAGCTTCACAAACTCGTGTAATTAACAAATGAAGATGTATCTTCGGTTATAACTTGGAAGTTGGAAGCCTTTTTTATAGGGATTGAAAGTGTTCCTAAAGCAAACAATCAGAACTTGCCTCCGAAAGACCACAAACTTTGAAAGTTAAGAATTAGTTGAAACATTAAAGAGGGCATCAGAGACTGTAAGAGAACTTGAGACTAATTAATTAAGAACAAATTACATTATCAATAAAACTCATAAAGATGAGGTGAATGGGTCAATTTACAATGTTCCTCCTGGATGGACAACCTGGGCAAAACCATAGTCACATGGATCGCGGAACCACCCGCGTTTTTCGTACCGGATTGCGCGTATTGGGTTGTGGTACGTTTCCGGTCCGGCTCTCTTGGGATCGTGATCTGGATCGGTAAATTTCGCGTCCCCAGAACTAGGGTTGCAAAATCGGCCATATTAGTCTGCCATATCAAAAATTCGGTTAAATCTCTGACTAAATCGGTTAAAATCGGTAAAGACGCTTCAGATCAGTCAATAATCGAATTAACTGGTGGTGTGTTGTCGACTTGTCGTTCCCGTTGAAGCTATCGGAGATCTGCAACTTCTGTTGTAGGTGGGTGAATTGAACATGACGGCTTAAAAAATTAAAAGGTCATATTTTAACCTAAACATATTGTTGTATTTTATCACTTCCTTGGGCCCAATTGCTAAATTACACCTTTAGAGTCTGGCCTGATAAAATTTTACAACAAGCCCGAATGTGTATGCCATTTTTATATCCGTTATATATAATGACTCACCAAAGTTTCATTTTCGCTAAACATAATATTATATATTTATATCTATATAAAAAAATATAATTATAATAGTAACAAAATGATACAATAAAAATAGAATTAAAAACCATAGTAATAAATTTAATAAAAGTATATATACTTTGACTCTTATGAGTAAGAAGTATTTAAAATAGAATTAAAAGTCTTAGTATTTGGTACATCGTACCCGAGGTTAATAAAAGTATATATACCTTGCCTTTTTTTTAACGGCGACCCATATAAATTTGAGGATTAAAATCTGTTCCGAGGTTAGTTTAAGACATAAAATGGGCTTGTTACACTCACCATTATTCAGGATTAGGAGACTCTGATGCATCTGCATCTCTATGTTTTCGTTGATTTTGATAGATATTTATTTTGTTGAAATATTGCTCATTGCTGATAACTTAGCATATTTTGTATCTAGGTTGCATATTTCTCTTATTCGGCAAGCAAGACCATTGGAAAATGCCACATTAAAGAGATGTCTTATGAGTTCTAGTAAACCGAATAAGAAACGTCCTCTTTTCATGTCACAGAAAAAACAGTTGGATGAAAATTTTAGTGCCCTATCAGAACGCATCAAGTCATTTTCTTCTGAGCATGGCACACATTTACGATTTAAATCACCAAGTTCAGAAGACGATGAAAATGATATCGAAAGCGATGGCGACGAGGATGAAACTTGTTTGACGAGTCAAAGCAAAAGCTCATCTCAAAGTTTGAAAAGTTCTGACCGAGTTAGTAGTTGTCCGTATCCCTCCGCGACCGAGGAGAAGACCCGGCTTGGAATATCAAGTGAAAAGGAAGAGAGCCCTTCAGCTGATAATGTCATTAAATCAAATAAAAAGAGAAAATTAGATACAATAGACTACCCATCTTCTTCCGGCAACAAATTTCTTAAGAGAGATGATGTTGGAAACAATTTTGTGGGAAAAACAGTTAGGAATAAGTTTAGTCATGAACATATAGCTGATATGTCGATAAACAAGGAGTCTATGATGAGGTTCATCACATTGTGGAAGGAGGCATGCAAAAGGAAGAATGCATCCGAGGTTTGTGCTTCTTATACTCTTTAGCTAGTACACTACTTTTTTTTTGAATACTTGCTTGTCATTTGCTTTAGCTTGATTTATGAATAAAGGCTACTGAGATCTAGTTATTGCTGCCATTTCAATAAGTGGTAATTTTATGATGAGTGTTAAACAACAGGAAAGACCTATCAATTATTTCTATGATGAGTGTTGGTAGCCTTTTTTTTCTTCTTTTTCTTGACAAACATTGCTAATAGCTTGTCCACTGTATTATAGAAATATATTCATTATCATACTAGTTGTAGTTATTATTTGAGAATATGCTCCCAGCATCTAATTTTCAACCGTCTATATTTTTTTGTCTTACATTTCCTCTTATATAATATATATTATATATATGTATATGATAATATATATACATGTATATATGCCTCATCATCTTCTGTTGATGTCTTTGGTAGGTAATCAGTCAGATGTTCACGTTTTACAAAGCGCCTGGTGGATCAAAGTTGAAGAACAAAGTGGTTAAACGAATTTACGAGTCCTACCCGTTAATTGGATTAACAAATGTTGCGGTTAGTCAGTCCTCACTAGATCACAGTTCATGTCATATCTTAAGTTTCATGCTCTATCTTCTTCTTGCAAACTAAGAGATAATCTTACATAAAAACAACAACGCAATTACAAATGGACATATTTTTTCTTTAATAATCTACAATGTTGTTTAATATATCTGTTTTTCCTTTTGCATCAAATTAGTCAGTACCATTCTTTTCAGGTCCAGTCTATTAAACAAGGAATGTGGGATAGCATGTATGACACTTTTCAAACTTTTGAGCAAAAAGAACCTGTCACGGCTTCAAAGGTTCATAGGGAGAATGTGAGCATAGAGATTAAACAAAGTGATAGTCAGCTTGTCGGTAAGCATGTCTTCAACCAACATTGTGGTGAGTGATTCATGCTTGATTGAATTTAACGTCACTTTCCTTTAAATTGATTTCAAGAATATTTCGATTAACCAATTCAACTGTCCTATGCAATAGAATTAGCTAATGACCAAATTAATAATTACACGCTTAAGCTTAGAAATTAATTTCTGTTTGCCTTATAACTTTATAGTATGATTTGGCATGACTTGGGTTCCTCTTTAAAAATAGTAATGATTGCCTATAGCCAGTTAGTATGTCGTGCCTTTAAGGTAACATCCCATTATATATCCTCACATTTTGTTTTTTTGTTCATTTCTACCCTGCAGAAGTCAGTCCTGAAGACATATTGAAGAAAGTGTCTTTGTTCCTCAAAGATAATCATGATACCCAGGGTAATTGCAGTTCCTCTCTTGGGAAAAATGCAACCTTTCTTAGAAATCTTTACAAGTGTGAGGTATGGCTTATTCAGCAGTATGCTGTTGAAAGCTTTGAGTCGTTTGGACATGGTGATCTACTCACGTTCCTCGAAAGAAACAGTTCTGCGTTACCTTCGTTGTTTCAAAAATATTTCACGACTGATAGGACCCACAATAAGCCTTCTTTAAATGCTTGCATGTCGCACCAGCTTTTGGAGGTGCTAATAGCACAAGCCTCACATAATTTGTCAGAAAATGAAAATTTAAGCATTCAGAGTGTTCTAGAGCTGCTTACAAAGCAATTCCCGTTAATACCTTTCAGTTTAGATAAAGAAGGTTCATTGGAAGTCCTTGAGGAAGTTGTGAAGGCCAATAAAAGCAACCCGGTGTCTAAAAGTGTACAATTATCAGCTGCTTTATTATCGCCTCATACTGTGAACAGTTTCTCAGAAACACATGTTTCTTCTAAGGAGGCAATTAAAGTTTTACTTAGGGCACCAATGTTGACAGATTTGAATACATGGTCCCATTGGGATGTTTTATTTGCCCCTTCTCTTGGCCCTCTAACAGCGTGGTTATTAAGTGAGACAGATGCCAAAGAGTTGCTTTGTTTGGTGACAAAGAGTGGGAATGTGATACGTATTGATCATACGGCCACAGTGGATTCATTTTTAGAAGCTTCCATTCAGGGATCTCCTATCCAGACAGCAGTAAGTCTGCTTTCTTTGTTTGCACTGTATGGCGGTGAAAAAAAGGTCCCCTCATCTCTTCTAAAATGCCATGTGGAAAAAGCCATAAAAGTCATAGTCCAGAATCATGTGAATGACGGGGTGAAAGATCTATCGAGAAATAAAAGTCAAGTCAATGATGGGGTATCCAGTGCATCAAATTTTATTATCGATTGTCTGGCTTATCTACCGGTAGAATTTCGTTGTTTTGCCACTGATTTGTTTCTTTCAGGGTTTCGATCAATTGTTAAAGATGGTCCTTCTGCCATTTTAAGCCATTGCAGGAATACAGAACACCGTCTAATGCTTCATGAGTTAGGATTATCTCTTGGTATAATGGAATGGATTAACGATTACAACATCTTCTCTTTTACGAAGTCCAGCAAGTCATCTGAATTAGATCAGAAAAAGGTCACATCATCCAGTTCTTTTGGTGTAGAAGGGAAAGGGATGTTATCTACCAAGGCTGATGTGCCAAAGGAGGAACATAAAGTCGCAAAAGCCATTGGGAGAAGAATAGATATAAAACCAGCTTCATGTATAAGTAACAATGAAGAGGAATCGACCAAGATTATCGAGTCTATTAGGCGAGAAGAGTTTGGGTTGGATCCAGATATCTCGGCTAAGGAGGATAACATTCTAAAGAAGCAACATGCTCGCTTAGGGAGAGCACTGCATTGTCTCTCTCAAGAGTTGTACTCTCAAGACTCGCATTTTCTACTTGAACTCGTAAGCGTATATTTTCCACGTGTTATAATGTATTTCTGCTGTGGCTCTACTTTCCATGTCTATGTGTGGCCTCCAAGAATTCAATTTGTTTACAAAGGTTTTAACTTGTGGAAGCCAAGTTTTAGAGGTGGCATTTTCGACCTATTTACTTATAACTGGTTTGAATTCGGATGTTTTTATCTCATACTGCTCCAATTAATGTACATTAGCTAAATCAAATGGGTTGATAGTTGCCCAAAAGTCTATTTTAATGCATACAACCACCTAAATTGTTCTACTAATAAATGGACAAAAAAAGTGTTTGTAGTTCAATCTAACTTGCCCAGGCCCGTTTGGACCCATATTAGAAAGAATGGTTTCAATCTGAAATCATTTCTCGCTACCCAACCCGCCTGACCCTACCACCTCTACTATTTTTTAAGGTTCCTATCTAAATCAGAAACTTGTTCTTCCTCTCATCTTTAGGTTCAAAATGCTGACGATAATGTGTACCCATGTGACGTGGAGCCAACTTTGACCTTCATTCTTCAAGACACAGGTGTTGTAGTCCTGAATAATGAGCAGGGATTTTCTGTTGAAAACATTAAAGCACTTTGTGATGTTGGCAATTCAACAAAGAAGGAACCTAGTGCTGGATATATTGGTAAAAAGGGCATTGGCTTCAAATCTGTATTTCGGGTATGGTAGACTATTCTTGAACTACTTAATTAGTACTTTCTGTTGTTCATTTAAATTTATGTAAGCAAACAAACTCTTCATTTAAAGGAAGATTCATCTCACTTTTTGCTCTATGGACTCTCATTAGTTTTGAAAATTTTCCTATTGCCCCGTTTTTAAGTTGCACTTCTGATGTGCCCATACGCACATATAAATATTTGCGTCTATTTGTGGCTTCAAATTGATAAAAGATATTAGGTTTTTGAAAATTTTGTCTAAATTATGAACATTGCAACCTGAAAAAAGTTGACATGACAGCTATTCTATTTAAAAGCCAACTTTGGGTAAGGAGTGTATGCCAATTTATGCATTATATATCTGATCGGATCATGCAATTGTCATTTGTCTGTTGCTCAGGAAAATACGGCTCTAAAGTCAATCACTATACCAAGTAATATTAGTTTTATTGTGAAAGATCTAAAGCAGTGATGCTTCTATAATTTGTGGATTCCCATACGGGGTTGGCGTTCAGTGTTTTTGGAGTGTGTTTGTGTTTCACTCTATGCACCACTTACTGTATCCTTAAAGTATTGACCACGAAGGGATACATGGATTCGGGATACAGAAAGGGAAAGTATAATTTTGTTTGACCCAAATATGATATGTAAATTACAAGTTGATAAATAAAAAAATAAAGGCTCAAGTAAAAACATACAAAGAGTTCTATGGTTGAAAAAGAGAAATGGAAATGACACAAGAAGTTATTCTTTTGGAGTGATCGTCTGCACTAGTGTGGACATGTTAAGTAATAGCAATTTTATGATAAGGCTTAGTTTTCTTTTACTGGCTTGGTTTCATATTTGTAGTATATGTACATACATATGTAAAGGCATCGAATTAATTAAGTATTCTGTTTTATCTGCTTTCAGATTACCGATGCTCCTGAAATTCATTCTAATGGGTTTCATATCAAGTTTGACATAAGCAATGGTCAAATTGGTTTTGTTTTGCCAACAGCTGTTAAACCTTGTGACATTGGTTTGTTTAGCAAGTTGGTTTCTGTGGATAACGATCCAATGGATGAGAAAGATTGGAATACATGTATTGTACTTCCTTTTAAGTCTGAGAAAAACGAAGCCTTTTCAATTGAAAACCTCATTTCCATGTTCTCTGACCTGCATCCATCCCTCTTGCTATTCCTTCACCGACTTAAATGTATCAAATTTAGAAATCTTCTAAATGATTCGCTCGTTGTCATGAGAAAGGAAGTTGTTGGAAATGGTATCGTAAATGTTTCTCTTGGGAACGAGAAAATGACTTGGTTTGTTAAATCTCTTAAACTAAAAGCCGATCATATCCGTCATGATGTCAGATCAACTGAAATCTCTATGGCACTTATGTTGGAGGATATAAATAATGGAAGCTACATCTCGAAGCTGGACCACCAACCTGTCTTTGCTTTTCTTCCTTTGCGGAATTATGGTCTAAAATTTATCATCCAAGCTGATTTTATTCTTCCTTCCTCAAGGGAGGAAGTAGATGGAGATAGTCCATGGAATCAATGGTTGCTATCTGAGTTTCCAAATTTGTTTGTTAGTGCTGAGCTGTCATTCTGTAGCCTTCCTTATTTTAAGGAGAATCCGGCAAAGGGTGTCTCAATCTTTTTGAGCTTTGTTCCTCAAGGAGGAGAAGTGCATGGGTTTTTTTCTTCCCTGCCGCGTATGATTATTTCTAAGTTACGTACGTCTAACTGTCTGCTTCTTGAAGGGGACATGAATGACTGGGTCCCACCATGTAAAGTATTGCGGAATTGGACCGAAGAAACTCGTTCTTTGTTGCCTGATAGTTTGATAAAGGAGCATCTTGGTGTAGGGTACTTGAACAAAGATACGGTTTTAACAGATTCCTTGGCACGGGCTTTAGGCATTGAAGAGTGTGGTCCTAAAATTCTTCTTCAAATTATGTCATCCTTGTGTGGTAATGGTTGTTTGAAATCAATGGGCCTCAATTGGTTATCCTCTTGGCTAAATGTTTTGTATTCGATGTCGGTTAATGGAACTCAGACTGATGTCATAAGTTCTCTTGGACAGTTACCGTTTATTCCTCTTCTGGATGGTAATTATGCATCAATCAATGACGGTGCAATATGGTTGCATACCGATTCCAGGCATGGGCTTGAGGGTTTTGGTAAGTTGTATCCAAAACTACGAATTGTTAGTCCTGCACTATATAATAATTCTTCTTTTGAAAACAGCATAACCCAGATGCTTTATAAAGTTGGGGTACAACGGTTATCTGCACATGAAGTTTTAAAAGTGCACATCTTACCAGGCATTTCTGATGAAAAAACGATGGCAGATTGTGCGGAATTGATGACTGAGTACCTTTCTTTTGTAATGTTTCACCTACAATCATCTTGTCCAGAGTGTCTTGTAGAGAAGGAATCCATATTGTCACAGTTACGTAACAATGCTTTTATATCCACGAATCACGGGTATAAACGGCTTGTTGACACACCAATTCATTTTGGTAAAGAATTCGGGAATCCAATTGATATGAGCAAACTGGTTGGTGGCACTGATATGAAATGGTTTGAGATCGATATCAGCTATCTAAAGCACCCGGTCTACACATCTTCGTCTGGAGTAACATTGAAATGGAGAAAATTCTTGCAGGAATTAGGAGTCACCGATTTTGTGCAAATAGTTAAAGTTGAAAAATGTATTGAGGACATATCTCATACTGATCTTATAAAAATGATGCTAGATGGTGATTGTATTTCTTCAGGGAGCGTTGTCAATGATTATGGTTCTCAAGAGTTAATGGATTTGTTGTCACATGTTTCCTCGAATGGTGATAGGGAAAAGGGTAAGTACCTCTTAGAGGTACTTGATACACTATGGGATGATTATTTTAGTAATAAGATTACAGGTTTCTGCAGCATCAATGGACAATCCAAGCCTTTTAAAGCTTCTGTGTTAAGAATGCTTGATGGTGTTCGATGGTTGGCTTCTAGTATGGATGATCAACTTCACTTTCCTAAAGATCTCTTCTATAACTGTGAAACTGTGCGTGTAGTTCTCGGCGACAGTGCGCCGTATGCTACCCCTAAGGTTAGCGTACATTAGTTTTTCTAGCCAGATTCTTATATTATTTGACAATTAATGCGAGTGATTTTTAGCTTTATGTTGGCAAAAGTACAACTGTATGGGACTATTTTGCTGTCCTGACAAAACTCTTGACTAATATTCATTTATATTGGTCGTCGTAATTAGGTTAAGAATCTGAAGCTATCAAATGATATTGGCTTGAAGAATGCAGTCACTCTTGATGATGCTCTGTCAGTTCTAGAAATTTGGAGAAGATCTGAGAAACCTTTTAGGGCCAGGTATTACTGTTTTGTTCATTATGGGGTATATGTTCTCGTTTTCTGCATGTATGAATCGAGTGAGAACATCATCCGATTTTTAGAAGAAAGATTTTCTTATCACTAGAAGTTGGCATCATACGAGTCATTATTAGAATTAGAACCTTAATAATGTTTCGGTCGAAGTTTATTCGAATATAGTGGATTTTTTAATTACTTGAAAAACCGTGCTCAATAAGCAAGTCGAATAGAGCTCAACTCGAGATAGTTCGATTTGAGCGAGATCAAGTCAAGTTTGAGCTCGAATCACTTGATAAAATCTCTACATGTTTGCATCTCAAATTTCCTATATAGTTGTTTGAGTTGTGTACTTGTATGCTTGTTAAAGTTTGAGCTCGAATAACTTTGTAAAATCTTTATGTGTTTGTTAATGTTTGTAAACTTTCTAAGTTTAGCAGTTTAGGTTTTTATTTTTATTTATTTTTTATTAGATATGTCTTCTAATCCTTAAGATCTATGTTTATCAGCATATCTCAAATGTCCAAGTTTTACACATATATATGGAATGAGATGAGCATCTCAAGGCAGAAGATAATGCAGCATTTGCATTCTCAAGCTTTCGTATATGTTCCGTACGCGTTTAGTTCTGTGGATGAAGTTGCATCTGGTTCATTCTTATCTCCTGATGAAGTATATTGGCATGACTCTACCGGTTCAATGGAACAAATAAAATCGACCCATCCTCAGTTTGACCAAAATATGACTCATCGTCTTTTCAGCAAGATGTTATGCAATGTTTATCCTGGCCTCCGTTATTTCTTTGTCAATGAGTTTGGAGTCCCTGAAAGTCCTCCTTTTCTTGGATACCTTCAGTCTCTGCAACAACTATCAGCTGAGAGTTTGCCATCACAGGCAGCTAAAACAGTGAGTATACACATCTAGGCTCACTTGTGTATGCAACTATAGGTGGCTAAATGGTCGGCCCTTTAGAAATGGGTTTGGGTTATTGTCGGTATGTTTTCTGGCTGACTCAAAACGTGATTGGGCTGGTCAAATTGGATGACATAAGACAGGAATTATAATAAAGCAATGATCATGTTGTTATCTATTTTATTTTATATAAGGTTAGCTGTCTGTAAAACACTTGATCATATTTGGGCGACTGTTAGATCATTCGACCAGTATCCACTTTTTAGTTTAGTTAAAAGAGTATTTCAGATTTTGACATTTTAATCTGTTTGCATCAGACTATAACCCGAGTGGACTAGTTTTAATATACCTGTAGCTTTGACCTAGCTCTTTTATATATGTGTTAGGTTTTTCAAGTTTTCCAAAAATGGAGTGATGGATTGGACTCAGGAATTCTGAATCCTGATGATCTTGATTACTTGAAGAAGAGTATCGAGGAAAAGGAAATGAGGGTACTTCCAACTGTCCAAGATAAATGGGTTTCCTTGCATCAATCCTTTGGTCTCATATGTTGGTGCAACGATGAGCAGTTAAGAAAGGAATTTAAGAATTTGAGCAATGTTGATTTTCTGTATTTGGGCGAGCTTACATCTGAAGACACACAAATGCTTCAGGATAAGGTTTCTATTTTATTTCAGAGACTGGGAATCCCCTCTCTTTCTGAGGTAGTCTTTCACTCTCATATTTCCGCTTACACGCACAAACATTTTGCATCAGCAAATTCAGTCAGAACTATGTTCTACATAAATTTGAAATATACTTTCTTGAATTATACTATTACTATTACTATGCAGGTTGTGACTCGTGAGGCAATATACTATGGACCGGGAGATAGCAGTTTTAAAACTTCATTGGTAAGTTGGGCTCTCCCATATGCTCAGCGTTACATTTATAGCATCCATCCAAATGAATATTCAGAATTGAAGTTGTCTGGATTCAAGAACTTAAGCTGCCTTCGAATCGTTGTGGTGGAAAAGTTGTTCTACAAGAATGTCATAAAGAAATTTGGTATTGAATCGAATAAGCGATGTGAGTGCAGTTGTCTTTTACAAGACAATATCTTGTATGCAACCCGTGAATCTGACACCCATTCACTTTTTATGGAGCTTTCTCGTTTTCTTGTTGCTCCAATTCCTGAATTGCACTTGGCAAATTTCCTTCACATGATGACAACCATGGCAGAATCAGGGTCCACAGAGGAGCAGATGGAGTTCTTTATTACAAATAACCAAAAGCTTATGAAGTTACCAACTGAAGAATCACAGTGGTCGTTAGTGTCCACATCATCACTGGAAGATGATAAAAGTACACTGGATGCAAACGCCTGTTTGTCATTAGATGACTTAAATCCTCCAAAACCTGTGGGTAAGAAGTTTGGAAGTAACTCAAGTTGGCCACCTGTCAATTGGAAAACCGCACCTGGGTTTGAATATGCAGTGAAGACAAAACCATTTAGTGGTGGCTCTCAAATGGGACGGGATGTTACAGAAGGATTGATCGAGGATGATGCTGACTGGATCATCGAAGAAAAGCCCGCCTCAACAATACCTGCAGTGATCTTGGAAGAAGATGAAGCCTCAAAAGACCGATCAGATTCTGAAATCGATACCAATGTTGGTTTCTGCGATCAATCATCTTATGGAAAGAATATCATTTCTTCTGATGTGAATGCTGGATTTTTTGCAAAAACCTCTAGATATGATGTGACGACTGCCGGTTCGTCCAATTTAATTGAGAGAGATCAGTTAAATTGGGGCACATTTGTCACCCCACAACAGGTCATAACTGGGAGGACAGGAGAACTAGTGGCGTTCAAATACTTTTCTACAAAACTTGGTGAGAATATTGTGAGATGGGTCAATGAGGTTAAAGAATCTGGATTGCCGTATGATATTCTTGTTGTAGGCGAGGATAATAGCAAGGAGTACATAGAAGTCAAAGCAACCTCAAATGCAAGGAAAGACTGGTTCGTGGTAACTGTAAGAGAGTGGCAGTATGCTCTTGAAAAAGGCGAATCTTTTAGCATTGCGCGCGTTGTTTTATTAGAAGGGAAATCAGCTCAGATCACTACGTATAGAAATCCAGTAAAGTTATGCCAGTCAGGACACCTTCAGCTAGCTATTATTTCATCAAAGTAGTCACAGATGCTAATATACATATTCTTTAGGCATACAAACTTTTGCAATTTTGGACAATAAAAGTTTGATTCTTGTCACTTCATTTCGTAGTTTGATCCTTTAATCTGAGATGGAAATTGATGGAAAAACCGAACCTTATAACTCTGTTTAAGTGTCATTACTGTCTGATTGAAGTTAGATCCTTTTATCTGGTTTATCTTTTGTGCATGCAAGAAGGTTAACTGCCTAGTATATTAATCCCACAATAATAAACCAACTATTTTCATGTATCCAACCAACTATGATACTGTTATAGAGGAAAACTGAAACTAACACTTATTTAGAATATGAAGAAACTAGCATCATCGTTTTGTCATACAAACATGCAGTTTACTCTGGAACCTGCAAGTCTGATCGATTAAGTGGTGTTTGTGTAAATGGTTATGAGTTTTAAAATCATAATCATTGTTTGGTGTAGGGTTAGGTTAAAAATCGGGAATGATACTAAAATATGATAGGTTTTTGCAATACCACCAATATTGATGGGTTTATCGAGTTATCTAAATGCACAGGAATATCACTTTTTCAAAGACCTTTCTATTTTCAACCTTTTCATTTTTCTATCTTTAAATAAAAAAATTAAAAGTCAATTTCAACTTTTAAAACAAACACTTAAAAAACAATTTTTTTAATGGTGATACACATTATATCTCCTAAATATCTTTCAAACATATTTCCATCTCAATCTTAAATACAAAACATACATGTTGATTTGACACTCATAAGAGGGTTGTTGATTAGGGTGAAAATGTGAGATTTTTGAAGGTAAGAGCATATTTTCGTTTAATTTTTAATTTTCTTTTTCTATTTCATTTAGAGTATTTACTTTGATAATTTGATAATATAATTATAAATTCAAATTACTATATGACGCCTTGAGTTTATTAATTAATTAAATTTTTTTTAACGATACTATCCGTAAGATCTATCCTTAACAACTTATTTAATTTAACACCATGATTTCAACTTTTCCCATAATTTGTCTTAACATCATCAACTTTGTAAAACAGAGGCAACAAAAGTAGCTAACCATCGCCAAAAGAGACATTTGACTCCAGATATTATGCTTATGACGGGACACGTAAACGAGCGTTCACATTTATCAACGTTTTAACACAATTAATTTACAACGGACCAAAATTGCAACTTTTTTAAAAGTGTAAGGGCTCTTTTTGAAACTTGTAGAGTAAATATAGCAGAATAAAGGTAAAGATTTTTTTATTCGCTAAAACCCTCGTCCAGTCATCCGGGGGGTTTTACTTTTTTCCTCCACATCATCATTCTTCGGCATGAACGAACAACCACCGCGCGGTCGCCGTCGTCGCCACGGCCGGAGCCAACCTCCGCCCCAACAACAACCAGTACGTCCATCCCTTTACCTTCCAAACAATGTCTATTATCCTCAACCCCAAGCCATTCAAAACCCCAACTTCAATTTCAACTTCCATCCGCAAAACCTTAATTTACCAATTGAAAACCTCAACTTTCGCGCGCTAAACCCTACCTTCGATCTCCGTAGCCAGATATCCAATAATAATAATGTGATTAATAATAATGATATTACTACTACTAGTACTAGTAATAATAGTAGTATTGGACAGGGGTACAGGGGTACAGCAGAATGCAAGTAATGAGAAGATTGATGAAGCGATTGTAAAGGTGCACCGTGAAATCGTTGCGGCTGGAGAAAACGTTACTGCAGTTAAAGTGTCGAAGGCTGCACTTGTGATACTTGAAGCTGATTCATGGTTTTCATTGTGCCTAGTGGTTCCAATGAGACATCCTTCCCTACACGGCCTTATGTCGTTAGAACGGAAGGTTGAAACTTACCCTTTTAAAGTTTTAATACTAATGTTATGTGTTAGTTACTCATATTTTATTAATTTAGGAAATGGTTTATATGAGAATAATGATGTGTGTTGATGAAACATTATTAATTTCTTTGATGAAACTGAAAGAGTAATCAAGAGTTTGATTGGTGGAGTTTGGAACGTATGATATGATTTTATTTTCTTTGCTTTCTTTTTGACATGCTTGTTAACAGCTTATGATTTATGTTTACTAGCATATCTCAAATGTTCAAGTTCTACACGTATATTGTAATGAGATGAGATGAGCATCTCAAAGCAGAAGATAGCGGAGAATTTGCAATCTCAAGCTTTCATCTTTGTTCCTTGCTCGTTTGTTCTATGCATATATTGGTATCTGGTTTATTCTTATCTCCGAGTGAAGTATACTGGCATGATTCTACTGGTTTGATGGAGCAAACAAAGTCAACCATCCTCAGTTTGACCGAGATATGACTCGGCGTCCTTCTAGCAAGATGTTATCTGATGTTTATCCTAGCCTACATGATTTTTTTGTGAATGAGTTTGGAGTAGCTGAGGATCCTCCTCTCCCTTCCTACATTCAGTCCTTGCCACAGTTATCAACTGAAAGCTTACCATCACAGGCAGCTAGAACAGTGATTATAGCCATATAGTCATAATTGTTTATTAAAAATGTGACTGGATTATCAAAGAAAGCCCTGCCTCAATGATACCTTCAGTGATCTTGGAAGATGATGAAACCTCAAAAAACCAATCAGATCCTGGAATTTATAGCAATTCTTCTGACGTGAATGTTGGTTTCGAAGATGAATCAGAGTGCGGAAAGAATATAGTTTCTTCTGATAAGAATGGTGGATTTTTTAGATATAAGGGCACATTATCCAATATAATGTCAAGAGATGAGTTATCTTGGTGCACAGTTACCCCACAACACGTCAGAACTGGGAAGAAAGGAGAACATGTGGCGTTTAAGCACTTCTCTGCAGAACTTGATGAAAAATGTGTTAAATGGGTCAGCGAGGTTAAAGAATCTGGTTTGATGTATGATATTGTTGTTGAAAGTACGGATTATAGCAAGGATTACATAGAAGTTAAAGCAGCGTCACTCGCAAGAAAGGACTGATTTGGTTTAAGTTTAAGAGAGTGGGAGTTTGCTGTTGAAAAGGGTGAATCTTTTAGCATTGCATGTGTTGTTTTATTAACTGGGAAATCGGCTCAGATCAATACTTACAGAAATCCAGTTAAATTTTGCAGTCAGGGCACCTTCAGCTGGCTTTTCGATCATCAAAGTAGTAAATATTGCATCAATAGTTAACTCGTGTAAATTAATGGATTGTTTAAGATTTCGTTTGTGTATATCCATGTTATTAGTTGTATAAAATGTCTTGTAACATACACAGTTCAGGTACAAAGTTGACGACATAAGGTTATAAATTTGGTGTGATTACCTTGAGTCTTGGCGTGCACTGTGTACTGAAAGAGTAGAGCCCTCTATCACATAAACCCATGACAACATGTATCATCAAATGGAAGTATATTCATATCTTACTCAAAGATATGTCTGTACCGGATTCAATAGAAGTCGTGGACAGAACCATCAGATGCATTGATCTTATTTGTTCTTTGTAATGAGAAGGCTCTTGTTATAGATTAGAAATCAAGTGTTCTGTTGTTGTATCAATGTTAGAGATATAAGATTTGAAATCACAAAATGAAAATTTAAATCAAGTGTTATTATTGTCAGACATAGTTAATTTCAACTTCCAGCAAAAGAAGTTCTGCTTACAAAATTAAAAAATAATCCGACCTACCGGATTCGAACCAGTGACCTAAGGATTTCAGCATTTTAACAACTACAGTCCTCCGCTCTACCAACTGAGCTAAGGTCGGTCTGCTTGTTTTCTACAAATAAATTATATAAACTAGTATATTGCGGATATAATAACTTATGATAGTTTATATTTCGATGCAACGTATTTATAATTTTGTATAGCATGTTATATGTTTAAGATTGTTTTCTGAAGTCGCTAAAGATGGCTTCATATACTATTTGGTGAAGATTTGGTAATTAGTTAACCTGCTAAGTACGTAAAAATGTTGAGTCGTACAATGATGGTAACCTGAGATTTTCTTGATTATATTTGGCATTTTTAACGTGTTTAATCCATTTCATGTTACTTAAATCGATATACTTAACATGTTTGATTCATTAAAGATGGAAAATAACCCAAATAAACACATTCAAATATAAATTACCTTATGATAAGTTGATAACATGCCCATTGTCAATTCTCGATTGTGCCAAGACAACTACTGGAACGATACATAAAACTGTTGCATAGATAACTAACTGTTATAATATGCCATTATCTACCAATTCAAAAAGTTTATTTGAGTTCATAACTGTGTAAAATCATTTGGTCTTCCGAGTTTAATCTCAATGTTAGTGAAATAAATAATGTCCTGCAATCTACAGGCTATAGCTGGCATTTACACACTGTTAATTATACAAACAAACAAAAAAGTAACTTCAAATTTTCAGGGGAAAGAAAACTATAGAAAATGATTTAAAACTATTGTCCTATGCAATCAATGAGCTGGATGAGATCGTAGTTTGTTGGCTACGTACAGCAGGTGACTGATATTTGTCGATGGATAACTTTGGAGTAACTTGAGATTGGCCGTGAAATCGCCCGCAAGCAAACGCCTCCTAACAAGAATCAGCATTGCACAACAAACCCGAAGTAAGGTCTCCTGCAATTTAGACCAAAATGTCAGACATATACACAGGACACACTACACATACCAGAAAACATCTTTTGATAATATGATTTTATAATGAGTCCCATTTCCTTTTGTTAAATAATTATTTATTTAGCATGTCATATTGTCCCGTGATGTCATAATGTCATGCTATGATAATGTAAGTAATACATCTTTATGTTATGCAAGTAGAAAACCTATGAAATAACAAGGAGTGTTTGACTCACTTGAGGACCCTCGGGGTCACTTAAGAGCAAGTCCCAAATGTGAAGACTATCGGCAAAACTGAAATCCTGGGTCAAGAGGAGAGTAATCCATCTAAATGCATAGAATTGTGGGTTAACCTGTCATTACAAAAGATAACCCGTTAGTCAATATTATGTGTTAATTCAAGTAGATTGTACACAACATCCTGATTGTCATAGGCTTAACTATAGAGGTGACAACATGGGCTGGTTGGTCAATATGTCAAAACTGGGTTCACGTTGAAACGGGTCAAAGTACGGGTTGGGGAGACCAGAAAACACTTTTTTGTTCATTTTTTATGAGGTATTTTTTGCGTTAGTTTTTACTACAAAAAATATTTCTGCAATAACAATCTATCAATTTGAGAGGTGGTGGGCATCAAATATAGGCTTTGGGTGACTTACAAGCCAATTGACCTGTTTGTGAGAAAACATAACCACCATTGACCCATTTATAGTCACAATTCCACATCTACTCAAATGGAACAAAGATTGCATTAGCCAGTTTCTTTTAGCTAATATAAATAAAATAATCAATCACGCAACAAGAATGCATATAAAAGATCTCTTACTTTTGTTGTGATCTCAAGATGTCGCCATAGCTCTTCATCATGTTCCTTTAAGAGCATTGACAGCTTTGAGATTGTTGAACGGATGCCAACAACACTATTATCGAGTTGCTGAACAAAGTTATCTCGAAACCCACTTAGTAACTCGACAAAACAAAAGAATGTGTCTGCTTCAGCATTAACCTGTGTGATTTAGATATTATAGAAGAAACCATCAGGACCAATCAAGCCAAAAACTATGGGAATCGTCATACCAATAAGCAGAAATGGAAACAAAAACAAGTTGACTATAAACATACACATAGCAACTGTAGCACAATGATTATGTGAATCTAAGGGTAAAAAAAAAGGTGACGACGACTCGATTAGCCATAGCCATAGCCATAGCCATTGCAAGTCGCATTGAACACTACAATTATTTCATTTGTTACAAGTGATTGTGCATCAAGTATTATCATTTCGAAAATTAAACACTGAACAATAATAATCATATGTTTACTTACCACATAATCCTCATCAAGGTCATTTTTAAACACATAGAACAATGGGGCCAATATTTCATTCATTCCTTGCACATATCTTATTCCTGGGTTCAGCTTTGCAAATACAATCAGTATATTTCTCAAAGCATCCTGAAATCAAGAGATTAGTTTCTTAGCTATAAATCAGTCATAATCTCTACAAGATTAAAAAGGGAGGTAACGTGCAGCGAAAGGTATGATAGTGACTTTATTTATCCACTAGTGTACATGCAGACTTTTTGGCTAATTACCTGATTGGCTTCTGCAGTAGCAGAGTCACCAGAGAAAAATTCCATGTCTGGATGAGTACGTTTAACATCACGATCTATCTGGTCAATGATCTCAGTATCCTACAATAGCATAAGTTATTGAAATTAACCACTGATAAGTTTCTATCACATACATGCTGATACGAACCCAATGCTCGTATCGTGATTGAAAGTAATAAAACAGTAAAACAGATAGAATGATTCGACTCGGATTATTATTAGCAGATTATATTAAGTTTATTATTTATTCTTTTAATTATGGATATTATATTAGATATGCTTTATTATTATTAGGAAAATATTATTAGAATCTTTGTTAATTAAGGATAGCTTAGGGAGCAAGAAAGGATTATCTATATATAGCGCTTTATCATTGTAATTTAAAATATGCTGAATATTATTGGTGATTAAATATCATTGCAGAGTTAGTTTACCTCTCAAAAGTAAACTGTGGGAGAGTCGACCGATCTCTCGAATATCGATTATCTATCTGTTTTACTGTTTTATTCATTTTTATCAGTTGGTTCGTATCACATGCATACACAACTAGCCTATAACAATTGGTGGAACCACAGTGGAACTGTCATAATTGAGGCAAGCTAATCCTGTTACACCTATATATTAAACAAAACATGTATGATAACCTTAAAGTTCACACCAACATAGTAGATGTTAGCAAGGATGTTGAATTCTACTTGAACGTCACGGCAACTATCATCATTTAATATTTCTGGTTTATTATGGATATGCAAACAGCCAAAAAATGTATCTATTTCTGTAAGGAGCAGTTATAAACGGAGCCGACTGTCCATAAAAGCATGAATATATCAACTTTTATTCTTTACAAGATAAGGCAATCATTTGTACTTAGATTACGACCATTTAAAGCCAGCAACTTACATCTAGACCTTAAAACAAATATTATTCTTTGGAATTATACCTGAAAGAACTGATTCCAAATGCTAGTCTTCCCTAGGCTTAAAGGATGCTCTCCGTGAGGTATTTCTGACCTCGAAAGCAAACCCTTTCCATCACTTGTCTGTTCACCATTTTCAGTAGAAGCAGAATCCTCCAATTTCCTTGTGATCTCTGACTAACTAGCCACGTAAACATTTAGCATCCCATATTGGTATAAACACATGCAAATATTTGGAAACAATAACTTACTGGATTCATCAAAAGTTCCTCTTTAAACTGCTTGTACTGAGATCTCTTCTTAGCCAATTCTGAGGACCAAAGCCCCTTATCACTCGGAAGATAATATAGCAATAACTGAAAACATAACAAACTTACAGATTACAACCATATGATAATGCAACACAACACCTCGTCTAAATCACTAATGTCCATTGTACAATAATCGAATTGAAATCAAAACGATAATCAAGGTTATTTCATAGGCAGGAAAAAAGTATAAAACTTTTTCACACCTTCCATACAGTTGAACGAATGCCAGCACCATCTGGAATTCCCTGTGAAGCAAGTCGCCTCAATTCCGCCATGTTTATAACCTTTCTAGAAAGCTGCATTTCACATATATAAAACCAATAAAATGACCGAAATCGATCAACTCAATTTCATGACTGATTTAGCAATTCCACTTAATCCTCATTTTCACAATTTCTAAAAATCAAAAGCAATAGATTATTCTGAAATCAGTAAGCAATCATTAAACCAGCTCTAATATCTCGCAATATAATTATTAACATACAAAAAGTTATAACAAATCATATTCTGAAATCAGTAAGCAATCAATAAACAAGCTCTAAGTAATAACCTCTTGTAATATATTAGCTTGACGAGAAATTGAAGAGCTAATGTCATCATCACTACTTCCGCTACGAGTCAATGGATCCCTAATTTCGGTCTTCGGAGACGGACTGGTTTTAATCGGAGGTTCCGGTCTGATCGGAACCTGAACCGGAACCTGAACTTGAACCGGAAGCGGCGGTTCAATCACGGAAGATGATTTTTGATCGTCGTGAGGTGGTGATTGAGATCGTGATTTAGACGGCGACGATAAATTTGGTGCCGGAGGTGAAGACCACATGGAATTGTTGAGCCAATCAGGAACGCGTTTCTTCACCATTGATTTTTGAATTTGTTTAATTAGGGTTTTTTTGTGATTGTGAAATTGATTTTAGAGGGATTAATTTAACAGCTCTGGTTATGGATTTGTGTGATCGTCTTCTTCGTGCAACTATCTGATTGTGTTTTTCGATCAGTGTTAGTCACGTGCAAATTTCTTGTTTCAGGGCCCTGAAAATGAACAGTCACGTGACGGCCTCAACTTTGAGGTTAGACTTGATTTTGGGTTGAGTTTTGAATTAATTAACAATGCATGTACGTAAATAATCAGGTCATGGATATCCTAATCCTAATATTAATTAGTTAGTACGAAAAGTTAAATACGTAATTAATTTGTAAAGCAGAAATTTTAGGAATATTATGAAGTGTTTTTCTAAATGTGACACCGTCACGGAGCAAACGACAATGTATGTTTAATGTAGTCAAAAAAATTTTAAATATTATTATTTGCATTTAATACTCGTTAATTCAATCTAATAATTACCTTTTTATGCATATATATTAATTACAAATTTTGATATTTACGAAATTTACGGGTTGATTGAATGCCCCTTACCGTGTATCACAGGAGTAAAAATTGGCAAAACCATATTATGAAATATGATTTGTTAATATAGTATTTGATGAAATCAAAGATTATTTTTCATTAATTAAAGTGTTATTTCTAAAAGAGATTTTTTAAGTAGATCAATGAATTTGATTGGCTAACTGAAAGTTTAATTAAATTTAAGCATTTGATTGGCTAATAAGAATTGATTTTGAGCAAAATTGAGACTAGTAAAGTTTTCTTTTAAAATTATTTTTTAAAACTTAATTATTACAGTAATTACAAATCCTTTTAGTAATTTATGTTAGCACTTTTTATAAGAACAAGAACTAAATGAAATTACAAAATAGATGCCATCACCATTCAATAATGCAATGGCCAATGGGCCTCTTCCTACTCTGTAATTGTTTTGGCCTCTATCCCCTTTCATCTTCTTCACTTTACAGCTTTGCCCAAACACACCCTTAGTTATTGAAACCAAAACAATAATTTCACAATAATTATAATCCGTCATTACTCATTAGTTGTAACACACGCTGTTGTCCCTTTATTTATATATATATATATATATATATATATATATATATATATATATATATATATATATATTTTCTTGGTACACAAAGTATTGATATAGTGTTGCATACTAATTTGAATAAAAAAGTATACATTGCTCTCAAAATTTCTCATCTGTCAATCTACAAATGATGTAGGTATATACCACAATGTCAAAATCTAGAAGAATATGCTATAGTAAAGCTATATCTCATGCAAGAAAAGTTATGAATTTATAACTTACTAAGGATTTTGAACCAATGATCTCGATTCTCGAGGACCGTTCTAAATCAATACGACCAAACCTTAACAAGGAGGAATGCTGCATCTATATTCAGGAAAGCCAACAAAATGAGTCCTTGATCTTGGATATAATTGATATCAAACTTGATCATCATCATCCTCCTGAAATCCATTTAGGTAGCAGTAACTTATTTTAACCCACATTTTCTTGAACCAATATGTTGTCACTAAAAAACATATATTGGTTGAAAGTTACTATTTGCAGCCTGCAAGAAGAAGAATCGGCTCATGACATTTTTCTCGAACAATCTTTAGGTCCTGAAACAAGATCGCAGCCTTGGCTTCTTGCTCTGTACTCTAATACGCTGCAGAAGATGCTTTCGACTTTTGTCACATAGCTGAGGCCTTCGCACAGTTCGATCACCTGAGTTCTAATACATAACCTGGTAAAAATGCATTGACCAAAAAATATGATTTTTATGAGAATTGTACTGCAAGGACACTTGTTAGTTGTTACATAACAACTTTTCTTTTCTGTACATTCAAAAAATATTGATACTTACATCTCTACCAATAATCTTGGCAAGAGCAACTCCCGTCCTTAAAATGATGGAATCGCTTGATATCCCGTACTACAATATCCCTCTTCGTCATCTTGCTAACATACTTCATTAATGAATGACAATCCCCGCAAATTTGCAGGTTTTTCACAATCCTAATGACATCAGAATTGGTACCAGAAATAAGAGCAAAAGCCAATGCCAGCTTTTCACTATGACTTCCCAAAGCATCTTCCTTCTCCTCTTCTTCAATATTATGAAGCACCCAATCAGTTTCCGGCATATACCCCTGTTCTCTTGCACATTTCGTTATATCATCCAATTTTGAATGGATTTCGTCTGAATAAATATGAAAATTATCACCCGCTACAAACCTAGTGACTTGACCCTTTATCTCAATATTACTCCACCCAGGATCTTTTGCTACACCTTTATTTTTCATTTTAGTTCTCACTCTTTCTACATCTTCCCACCTGCCTACTCCAGCGTAAACATTCGACAAAAACACATAGCCACCAGGATGTTTAGGCTTGAGCTCTAGAAGCTTCTTGGATGCATATTCCGCCATTTGAATGTTCTTGTCTGCCCTACAGGCACTAAACAACGCCCCCCATATGACAAAATCAGGATCTATTGACATGTTTTTGATGAATCTTAAAGCTGCGTTAAGACGGCCAGCCCTCCCATAAAGATCGACCATTACTGCATAATGTTTCATTGTGGGTTCGATGGAATAGTCATGTTTCATTATATCAAAAAAACGACGACCCAGGTCCACATTCCCAACATGAGAACATGCAGTTATAATAGCAAGGAAAACTACCCCATCTGGCTTTATTCCTGCATATAAAGAGTATTAGATGATATATACTATCTGTAGTTTATCAATGAGATGCTTTTAAGCATGTTTAAGTAATAAATGTTGTAAGAGCAAAAAATATTCTTTTTACACTATTTTAGTCTAATTTTTTAGTGTACATATTGCAGATGCTGTGAATTTCGAACCTGTTGACTTCATTTTGTTGTAATACCGCACAGCCTTATCAAGATATCCATTAATCGCACAACCCCAAATCATAATACTCCAAGTATGAAGATCCTTCTCTTCCGCCATATCAAACACACGGCTAGCATTCTCAATAGACCCACATTTGGCGTACATGTCCACAAGAGCAGCCGTCATTCCCTTCCTCAAACCAAACCCATTACTCAAAATATAATCATGAATCCTTACTCCAGTCTCAAGGGCTCCTGCTTTCGCACAAGCCAATAGCGCGCAAACAATACTATGATCATTAGGTTTCACACCCTCCTCCAACATTTCAAAGAACATCCTTAAAGCCTTTTCATGTTCCCCATTTTGTGAAAACCCATGTATCATCGTAGTCCAAGAAACCACGTCTCGTTCCTCTACATAACTCCAAAGCTTCATTGCTCGATCAATTTTTCCACTTTTCATCAATCCATCAATTAAACTATTCCAAGTCGAAATGTATTTCTCTGGCATTGCCTCAAACAAGTCCATAGCTTTACCCCATTTTCCTGCCTTACAATACCCATTAATCAATACATTCCATAACAATGTACTTCTAGCTTCATCACTGAATTGAGAACTTTCATCAAACAGTTGGTGTGCAGACTTTACCAACCCAACTTTCGCATACATATCCACTAAACAAATCAAAACAAGCTGATCACGTAACAACCCGATCTTCAAAACCTCCGAATGAATTTCCATACTGAGCCACCCTTCTCGTAATGCGGCAATCGATTTTAAAACAAACGGTAAAGTTAAACTATTAGGGCGAATATTTGATCTCAACATGACAACAAAGTAAGAAATTGAGCTCATGTGATAAGAGTTATCAGTAAGTGCACGGATTAATGAGTTGAAAAGGAACAAGTTTGGGCTTTTCGAGTGGCGAAAGATCGAAAGAGCATAATTGATGAAGTTTTTCTTCAAAGAAGATGAAGAAATGAGCTGGGTTACAATTCTGGTGTTTGAAAATTGTTGGTGGATGATGATTTGGGCGTGAATTTGTTGCAGCTGTTTGATGGATTTTGAAGCATGGATTAAAGAAATGAATTGAGCTTCATTGATGAAGATGGGATTGAAAGTAGGTTTTTTGGCGGGAATGCGTTTTTTGGTATTTTGGAACAGACGACGAAGGGCTTTCATTCTCTCGTGACAGCGAAATGAAGCAGTTCGTTAGGGTTCAACGATCCTTCTAAACATTTAATTTTTGTTTACTCTATATTTAGTGATGATTAGTGATTTAGTGATGATGATTAGTCTCATTTTGACGATCACAAAAAATATAAGCGTGTAAAGTTTTATATAAAGTTATAAATTATAAACTCGTTGGAAGTTACACCATAAATGTTGATAAATATACCATTAAGTCTAAATATTCATACATATAGTACAACTACTTGTTGCATAATTTCAGTGGATCTATCAAATTTTATGGTGAAAATATCATTGACCTTTTTAACATGTAACAACTAATTAGTAGTGGATACGAGGTCGAAGCTTAATAATTTGGATACGAAGTCGAAGCTTAAAAATTTAACTTCGACGTTAGAATTAATAATCACCTGATGACTGATTGTATATATTAACGTCGAGGAAGATTCAAATGGAAACTCTAAAAAACTAAAACGGTTGAGAACTATGAAATTTTTTAACTAAAGTGATTTAGACCTTGTATTTTAAAAGTTTTTGCAGTCTCAAACTTTTTGTGATTTTGAATATTTTATTATTGATAGTCAATAATAATAAAGAAATTTTATAATGTGAGGTTTCTGGAATCAAAAAATGATGAGTTCACTCGAAGTTTTAAGGAGTACATGTTTTTCTACTACTAGAACGTTAATGTATCTTTGATTATGAAGTTCCACAACGGCTCATTGTGAGTGGAGTTTTGCATCTCATTGCTCATTGGTGATACGAAGGATCATCGATGACAAACCACGATTGTGAGACCAGGTACAAATGTAACAAGATGAACAAAGTTGTTGTAAAACATCATATGTAAAAAATTTATAAAAGGTAATCTAAGAAACACACTAATTCATCATCAAGTAACTATATGGACGAAAATGTAGTATCTAAAACATCTTGTTTTGTAATTCGACAACTGTAAATATTTAATACGCAACAATTGGTACAAACATAAATCTTAATTGTTATAGAAATGAAGTTAATTAAAAGGTTAATCAATCACATTCATTCTATTCCTCTTAATTATTTTCCTTTGGACTATCGTTATAACTCATTTTACATGTCAAGTTTTTTAAAAAATTGATAAGTGTAGCATTTTTCTAATTAGGGTCAATTGGTACCAAGGTTGCAAAAGTCGGAAGTTGGGGTCGAGTCGGTCGAAACCTCGAAAGGACTAGTCGGCCAAGTCGGGGACTAGTCGGGTTTTGACTTTTGTTGACTTATTATAATTAAAAAAATAAATTTCAAAATGATGTGTAAATATTGATGAGAACTTTATATATTTTAAAGATAAGTGACTAGAATGTTATTTTCGATTAACTTTTTCTTGTAAAGTACAATATTCTCTCTCATTTTCCCCATTTTTCAGATATGAAATTAGATCTCAATGTTCATCTTCTCCATTTTTTATTCTACCACTTTTTCCTCTATTTTCTCACATATTTAACAACAAAAACCAATGGAGAAACACATCCAAGCCTAGACCGAACGATTCTGACCCGTTGACCGGCGTTGACCAAGTAGCATAGTTATTAAACTCTTACGACTAACGAGACTCGAACCCCGTCTTTTAAAATGACTTTGACTCTTACGAGTCGTGTGTGGCTCTTCCTAGTCTTCAGCGACTCTTACGAGTCAGGAAATCAAATAAACTTTTATTGTAATTTAATAAAAAAAAAATAAAGGACAAACTAGAGAAATAAATGACTGTAATCTATTTAAATTAAGTCTTTGTGTTTGTCGTCGGTTAATAATTTAACTATCGACTTTCACTGTATTTTACTTATATTTATTTTAAGAAAAAAAATTTTAAACACTAATATACAAACGCATATAAATATCAAATATACATATTCATCGTAAAATGGTGACTTAACGTCGCGACTTAAAAATCGACAATCAAATCACCATTCGAAATGAGTTAACACCGGACACCAGTAAATATTCTTTTTAACTCATAACTACTATCTGCCAATAGAAAGCTCGTGTGCCCTAAATCCCCAAATCAAGGAAAGTAAACTGAATTCAGGTTAAATCAAACTTCCTTTAAACACCTCCAATTCATGCTTTCCCGTGCTTGAAATCAAAAGCATTTAGCGATTCACGTGAAATCAAGAGTATCGAAACCCTAATATAAAAGAATAATATATCCCTAATTTTACGAATCAGTTACAATGCTGTTTAAGCCCTAAAATCCCGTTGATTTCTTGAAGACGATGGTGAGGTGTATTCACAATTATTTACTATCATTACTAGTAACCAATTGTCCTTCGCACCTTCAAATCGTATCATCATCATCATCAATTATTGATGGAATCGAAGAAGAAGAAAGCTGTAGAAATAAATAATAAAAATCACGATGAGAAATTGAAGATCATCAAATGGGATGATTTTCAACAAGAGCTTGCTCGTCTTTCCAGTTTGTCTTCTGCTCTTAATGAAGCTAATCACAACAAGTCTCTGATTCAGGAGAAACTTAACTCCCATTTACAGGTATAATAGGTACATATCATCATCATATCATATGTATATATATGCACACATAATTACGTATTATTATGTATTTATATATAGTTTGGTATGGGTAATGTGAGAACAGAATCAAAATAAGAACAGTACAAATGTAAATTTGAATTATATAGATAGACAGAAATTCAAAGTTGGCATTAATACATCTCATGTATACATAGATGTATGGGTGATGTTGAATTTAATGCATCAAAATGTAATTGAACACTTCAATATGGACATACAGTAGTATTCAGTACGTTTGATTTTTGACTTGTATCATTCAAATTAGAAAAAATTGAGTGTTCTTAGTTCTTACACTTATTATGTTAGAAGTGTTCTTACTTCTTACTGGATCCCTTTCTCAGTGTGTGCATATGTATGTATTGTGTGCGCGTATATTTATTAATGTATCTCAGTAGATGTAGTGATTACATTATTTTCATTTTTTGTTAGTTAAGCCGTAGCTGAGTTAATTTGTTATCGTTCATTTATGGGAGGAACTAGTGCAACACAAGTGTAGTCATATTTATTTACTAACTATGTGTTTATATATATGTGATGGTTTTGTGATAAATGATTTTGTATGACATGTTTACGATATTAATTTGAGCTGCTAAGTGTTTGGCAGTTAGAAGCAGAGTCATTAAGTCGGTCAAACAAGCTAGATGAGATGCGTGAAAAATTGGAGGCTCGACAATTGGTAATGGGGAACATGTCCATGCAATCAAAAGTTGTACAGGAAAAATCTAAAAAACAGGAGGAACAACTCAATGCTGAGATTAGATCTCTGCTCATGGCTGGAACCTCTCTTTCTGTAGCTAGTAGGCGCTTGCAGGTAATATAACCTCTATATCTATCTGTATTCATTCATTCTTTTTCTTAGTAATATTGGTATCATCCATAAACTTACATTATGTTGAATTTTTTCCCAATTAAATTAATCCCTTAAAAATTAAGAAGTACGTGTCTGTTTTCTGGCGCAGGAAGCAAATAATGCGTTGGGTGGAGAAAGAGGGTATGTTCACCTACGTAATTTGCAGAAGTTGCTGAGGGTGAGGCAGCAATTCATGGTGTCACAAATTTCATTGCTTTATCCGGTGAAGCTTGTGACTGGACAAACGCAAGAGCAAGAACTTGATTCATTTTCCAGCAGCAGTAAATCGGGTAATAGTTTTCATTTGATAGGCCTATTCTTAAGTTTTTATGCACTGTCCGAGTGGAGATATAGGAAATCAAGTTTAAGTTATCTTCAATTTTTTATTCATCTTTTAATTTTGAGATAGGAATTTCCTTTGGCGTTAATGGTGTTCACTACGCTTGTGATGCATCTGAAATCTACATAAATATCTCTTGGACATATATAATGCGCACATGATGTGTGTGCATTAGTATAAGTTAGCTCATGTTATGTTATATCGTTTCTCTTCATCATAACGAGAAAAGAATGTATGGATCGTTAGCTCATGTTATGTTACATTGCATAACGAGAAAAGAATGTATGGATCTTTAATTGTTTCCATTTCTCATCAAACTGTGATTCAGATAAGATTTGATTGCCATGTATATCTGATTCTTCATCATGGGAGATTGTCCATGATAATCAAGTTAATGGTTAGTAGATGTATTGGGGTTTTTTGCAAGTGTCCTAATTGAGTATGAGAGAGGGGAAGTTCTTTGGAGTTCAGATGAATTACTTTTTTGTGATAAATCAGTTTTTATTTTTCCTTCTAGTAAGAGACAGCTCAAGAAATGGGTGTGGGTGGGTGTGCTTTTTCTTCTTCTTTTTTTTTTCTTTTTTTTTTTTCTTTTTTTTTGGTCTTCGTCGTCTTAGCATGGGCCTTGTCCTCTTCTTTGGATTATGCAAGTTTTCACTTTTTGACCACTTTTTTTGCATACTGCATACCATCTAATAACAGCCAGACTAAAATTGATTTTCCTTCAGCAAAAGTTTCTAGGGTCTTCTCTCAGCATGCATGCCACCAAACTCATCTTTATCTGGTATAGAAAATAACAAATATGTGACGCCCAGTAAGTTATCGCTGAACTCTATCGATTTCTTCTATGAAGAGGGAGTGCATTTTCCAAAGTGAGAATGTGTATTAAGTCGCATGTTTCTTCTACATATTATAAAATGGTGAGTTGTGACTTTTGATGGTTGCCATAGATCTTCTTGTCAAGAAAAACACAAGTTAATATATATTTTTTATTCCTCCTACAACTAGACTTCTTAGGAGAAGTGGTGTTAATTGTGATGGTATTTGCCGTAGGGTATAGTACTTAGAAGACTCATATATATGTGAATGGATGATTCCGTTTTGTGTTTAATGGGTATAAGAAGCTTTAAGTTTCTTTTCACAACTGATGATTCACAAATCACGACTTTAATGTTAGAATGGTGCTTAAAAGATGTGTATATAGTAGTTACTTATAACATGCATTATATTGTTGGAACCATCTTAAGCTTAATTATTCATGTTTATGGTTTGCAGGGAATCCCTCTGGATTGAAACCCCTGGATGCAGGTTCTTTAACTATTTCAGGTCTTCATCTCACAGTGCTTCCTTTTAAGAAGATGAGCTTTTTCACTGATAAGAAAGATGTCCAGAGCTCGGCAACTGCTCTTGGTTATGTTGCACATGTATGTTTTCAACCTCTACTCAGCACAACTACATCAGTTTATTTGTGTTTGCATTTTACAAGCTCCATTACAAGTAAAAACAGAAATTGAAACTAGAGAATGCTTTATCTTAAAAGGAATTTCATGTGTTTTGTTATGCGTTGTAAATGAAAATCAGATTTTATTTCTTACTGTGCAGGCTGTTTCACTAATTGCTTTCTATTTAGAAATTCCTTTGCGCTATCCATTACGATTAGGAGGTTCCCGTACGTATATATGCGATTATGCCCCCTCGGTGGAGCCCACTTCATCTGATTTTACGTCAATTTCATTATCTTCCTCAAGCTCAAAGCCAATGGAGTTTCCCCTATTTTTGGAAGGACAAGACACAACAAGATCAGCTTATGCCGTATTTTTACTAAACAAGGTTTGTTTACTTGACTACATTATTTCTGCAATATTTCCTAATTAGAAAGATTGCTTCATACTTATGGATTAAAATGGGTTCCAAAATGCAGTGGATTCTCTTTTCCTTTTCTTGACTAATCATTGATTGTTATTCTACATTTACATAATAGAAGCAAAAACTGAAAAACAGCATCTATCTCTGTAACTTTTCCTGTACACATGCTTGTATATGTATATGACGTGTGAGATATTGCCTTAAAAAAATGATGCATGAGAAAGTTGAAACTTTTAAGTTCACAATCTTTGCATGTATCATAGTTATTATTATTATTATTATTATTTTGACAAGTCAGATACACACTCATAAGCCAGCATGCCATCTAAAGCAAGTTATTGACTTATCGACAAATTGTACCTGGCTTTTTGTTGCAAACTAGAGGTGGCAAAATGGGCCAGCTGAGTGGGTTAGCTAACTGGTTAAGAAAAGAATATTTGTAGGGATCGTATTGACTGGCATGTCTCTGAACATTATTACTCTATGTTTAAATAAAACGTAGTGTGTTAAATATGATTCCAAAATAATTTAAACTTCAATAATAGTTCTAACTTTTAGTGATAAAATAATTTAAGAGGTTTTATGCATTAAAAATACACTTAGGGTGACTTTCTGCATGTCTGACCTGTTTCCGTGTTAGCTATTCTTTTTATTTTACCCGTTAGAGATAAATATAATCCGCATGGATCTACTGAAATTTATAACCATATTTAATTATACCAACCATATTTCTTAAGGAAGTGAAAAAGTTGGACACTACAATCTTCTAGTACAATCTACTCCAGATAAATTATGGACGTGTATAGGGTAAACCATTGTGATTGACCTTTATCGATAACCCATCATTCTTACAGAGTGTACTATGTTTTCTTATACACCTTTACAAAAATATAAAAGTTTCTTTGTAATGAAAAGCCAAGTACAATGGTTTGAAACTCTATAGCTTCATTACCTGTTTTCGTTGTTGGATCTGTTCTGATGCATACCAGATCACTTCTGATGTTTGTGGTAATATCAAAGAGTTCTTTAAATTAGTTCGATCGTGTTATTGAATCTACCTCATATGGTAATAGGATTTGGAGCAGCTCTTGAACTTCATTGGAGTTGAAAGTTTAGGGCCACGACACGTGTTGGCAAATCTGAAAGAGCTGCTAAACAACATTCTCTCTCCAGAATATGTCAATTCATAAACACAGCTTTTATTTCTGTAAGTTTACTGTAAATGGTTCTTTGTATTTTTTTTTTTACACGGTGCCTGATTTTTTCCCATGAGCACCTTCAGATGGACATATACGATGTAATTGTAGAGACATGAATCAAATTTTGAATTGTTATGTTGGTTAGCTTTAATAAACAATATACCTATAAAGCTTTATATCAAAAACTGCAGTTAGGAAATGCAAGTTGAACCTGATAAGATTATCAAGAGGTTTAGTGATTGCAAAATGCAGAATGTTTATGTATATAGCCATATAGGGCATCTCTTGAGTTAAACGTTTATCATATCCCGGTCTGTTGAAAGATCATTCTGCATGTTTTCAACAGCAAATACATAATGTGTACGTTATAAAATTTTGTTTTGGAATTGTTGATTCACTTGCTCTCGTTTATGACACATTTTTTGGGTTTCATGTAGATCGTTTTAAACCTAATGGTTAATGTAGCAAGTTATGATGAGCAAAGATATTTAAAAGATATCTTTGATATATACATCATTGTTTATGTGTACGCTATGATAACCTCTTGGTATGCAAAACTTTGATATATGTATGAAAAATGTTTTAGTTTTTTACTACTAATACCTAGGATGCTGCAAGAGTTACTAACAGGGTGCTATAAAATCTTAAGATTTTATGATCTTCATGAACGAAGACGATCTTGAACTTGCATAAGATCTTAAAATCATAGGATCTGCTTAGGATCTCGATCCTATGTCGATTCTGAGTATGGGATCTTACGATCTTTTTGCTCCGATTTCACTTATCATGAATCAATGAGTTAACAAAATATAAATAGGTTTATTTTGTCTAATAAAAGACTAAGAGCACTCCCATCGCACCCGTCGGATTTTCGTCGGAATGAACCGACGGAACCGACACCGATGGCACGGGCCGTCGGTTTCAGTCCGTCGGTTTTTTCTTCGGATTTCCGAAGTTCCGTCGCTTTCTTATTTGACCATTTGAAGGAAAAAAATAAAAAATTTAACGGTCATTTAAAAGTAGCAGTTTTTTTTTTTTTTACACTCTTTAAATACACACTCCTATTTCTAAACAATTCACACTATAATTCCAAAGATTTCACACTTCAATTCACACTATATAATTCCAATATGTCATCTGATTCCGATCTTGATGATTTGCAAGAATTAGCGGCAGTTTTCAATCCTCAAGCTACGATCGATATAATTAATTCGATCTCTTCCGAATCTGAAGAAGAAGAGGAAGTTCTGATCCCGATACCAAGAGCACCATGACGATACTTTAATAGAAATCGAGAAGCAATGAGCGAGCGTTTGTTTGTCGACTACTTTGCGGAACACCCAACGTATCCGGGTGATATATTTCGACGACGTTATCGGATGAGCAAGCCATTATTTCTCCGTATATGTCAAGGTATTTTATCGTATTCTCAGTTTCCGGTACCTTAATACTTTACATATTTCCATCAACGGAGAGACGCAACCGGTAGACTTGGTTTTAACTCCTGCAAAGATGCACTTCTGCTGTACGCCAATTGGCGTACGGTTGTGCAGCCGATGTGTTTGATGAATATTTACATATGGGTGAACAAACATCATATTTGTGTTTGGATAACTTTTGTAAATGTGTTTTTCATTTATATTCAACCGAATATTTAAGAAAACCAACACTACAAGACGTACAAACTTTACATCAACGTCATGCTGAGTTGCATGGTTTTCCGGGTATGCTCGGAAGCATCGATTGTATGCATTGGCCTTGGAAAAACTGTCCAGTAGCATGGCAAGGTCAATACACTAGAGGTGATCAAGGTATTCCAACGATCATGCTCGAAGCGGTTGCCTCTTACGATTTGTGGATTTGACACGCTTTCTTTGGTCCAGCGGGTTTGAGCAACGACATCAACGTCCTTAATCAATCTGATTTGTTCACCGATTTACTACAAGATAGAGCTCCCCAAGTAAACTTCACGATTGACGGCCAACAATTCACCAAAGGTTATTATTTAGGCGACGGAATTTATCCGGAATGGTCTACTATTGTAAAGTCGTTTAAGCATCCACTTACACATCAAGAAATGCGTTTCAAGAGATATCAAGAATTTGCAAGGAAAGATGTAGAACGAGCATTTGGTGTGCTTCAGGGCCGTTGGCAAATCATCAAGAATCCGACACGACCATATAGCACCAACAAAATTAAAAGAATCATGTTTACTTGTGTGATTCTACACAATATAATAACCGAGGACAACAAACGAAATATGTGTCAACTAGAGGAGGAATATCTGACGGTTCCACCAAGACGTTCGTGGCAACAACGGGTTGACACTCAATTGCGTATGGACAAGGAATTACGCGATCGGGAGGTTCATCATCAACTTCGTAATGCTCTAATCGAACACATTTCGCAACTCCCACCAAATTTCCGTACTCGTTAATTAGTGTAAAATGTTTTTTCGTTCCAATAAATGTAATGTTTTTTTTGTTTTTTTAATTGTAATGTTTTTTTTAATAAGTTGTGTTTTATTTTAATTAATATATTAATTAAATAGTGCATGGGTCCCTGAAAAAAAAGTGACGGACCACTGATGGCAGGGGTCTGTTAGTTTCTGTCAGTTTCTTAAAAAGCTGATGTGGCGCGTCGGTTTCCGTCAGTTTTCGTCACAGATGGGAATGGTCTAAGGTCACTCCCAATGGCAACCATCGGTTTCCGTAAGTTAAAACCGACTGAACTGACACCGATGGCACCGAGCCGTCGATTCGGTCTGTCGGAAAACTGACGCTCCATCACTTTGAAATGTGTGTGGATCTCACGCGAGTTTAATTGTTTTTTCTTTTTTAAAAAAATTAGCCGTTGAGATTTAAAATAATAAAATAAAAATAAAAAATACCAACGGTAATATAGCCGTATGAACAAGGAATTACAAGATCGGGAGGTACATCATCAACTTCGCAATGCTCTAATCGAACACATTTCGCAACTCCCACCAAATCTTCGTAGTCGTTAATTAGTGTAATCGTTTTTTCCCCAATAAATGTAATGGTCTAATAGCCTTATCATTTATTATATTACTATACGTAAAACTAATCAAATCTTCGACTAAAATAGTTTAACAAATATAATAATCTAAATAGTTATGAGTAGTATTGAATTAATGTTATAGTGTTTAAATTATAAAAATATAATTAATTTGTCCGCATTTGATCTTTTAGATGTATTATAACACACATATATGAGACTATGAGTAGAATCTTAAAATTCCGATTGAATCTTACGCTTCCGATCTTATCTTGTGAAGAGAAAAACAATAATATTAGGTAATATTATGATCTTTAACAACATTGGCTAGTATAGATGAACCATGGATAGGACTTAGGAGTATAGGACATGCAAGATTTTTTTAGAAAATGTAAAGGGAGTAAGAATATATTCTCTAATTGACCCATGACAACCTTCGAGAAAGCCAGAAAGGTTTTTTTTCTTCTTTTATTTATTTATTTATTTATTTTATTATATTTGCTTATTTGGTTATTGTAGTAAAAATGTGAAGCAGACCTTCATAAATATTTTTAGGAAACCATTTTTCTTTTTGTTTCTCTTGGAATTCCAATACCAAAAAGGCAAAAATAATACGAAAAGCACTGAATCTTACAAATTGCGATTCACAGTTTACAAATTGCGATTCTTGAATGCTTGTTTCTCTCCCTCCATCCTGTCTTTCTGAAAAACTAAAACACAAGCATTAACATTAACAAATGAGGAGCTAAACTAAAACTAAAACTAAAACACCAAAAATGAGCAACATTCAAGAATCAGAAGCTAATTTCGTCCAAATCACTGTTACGGATCAGGTAATAAGGTTTCTTATTTATTATATATATATATATATATATATATATATATATATATATATATATATATATATAATTTAATGGATTTGATGCATATCTCTTCAGTATAATTATAAAGTCTTGCCTGTTGTTATAGTTTGCTTAATTTCTTGAACTTGATAGTTGAATAATTATATTAGTATATTCTTCCTGAGAAAAAGAAAGTAGCGATGGACAAAATAGAAGAGAAGAGAAGCAGGAGGAGAATTGGACCTTATTTTCTCTCCGATATTGAAAAAAAAGTAAAAGGATGAAATACTTAACTAGTTATGAAATTCCACTTACTTTCATTTCTATCCAACTAGAAAACATGAAACATGTAAATTTTCCTTCTTTTCTTTTCAACTCGAAAACGCAAAAGTTTTATTCATTTTCTTTTCTTTTCTTTTCTATCATCTTATATTCCATTCTCCTCTTTTCTTTTCGCAGTTCATGTTGAACCTAACAAAAGTTTAAAAGTATTGATGTTAACAGGTAGTTGTCTTTTATCTATGGCACTTTTTTATGGTTCATTTTTGTTTTATCTATTTTTCCCTTGTAATTTATTTATTATTTTTTGTGTAGAAAAGATTGGTATAAATGGAAGTATGTACATATAACGATCTAACGATCTAACATGTTGTTGGAGAGATGAACCCGTAAGGAAGATTCTGGTTTCATATTGCAAGAGAACGTACAGGTCTTTCTTGACTACAGAACCATCATCTTCTTATTCGAAGGGAGTCGTTTTAGCCACTCCCAATCAGGTAAACAATTTGAGCTAATTAAGTTTAATACGTGTGATTTATGATCAATTAATATATCCTAATTTATTCATTTGTAGCTTAACATGGAAGACAAGGATGAAATCCAAGTAATGACACACTCATGAATCGTCTTTTGAAAATCACGAGAGACGGACATGCCTTTTAAACCGCCTATATTTATTCGATTTCATTAAAACTAGAGCTACTTAAGCCTTTTAGCTGCATTTTATGCTTTCAACGATCCTACGTGAAAAAAAAAAAAAAAACCATTAAGAATTTATTTCTATTTTTACAACACTATGAAAACATATAAAATTGAGAAAAATTGATCTTGGAGGCTTTAGAGATGAAATCTGACTATAAACAGTGGACAAACCGCCTATTGCAGTTTGCTAACATTCTCGTCTTGTTTCGATCATTCCATGTATAATTGACACGTCCCGTAACTCTTTACGGTTAAAAAGTTACGTCATATGTTTATTAGTTTAAGTTTCAATTATAAGAGTAGAAATGGAAATTTAATATATATGTAGGGTTACGTTAGTAATTTCAAGTAGATTTTTCAAATATTAATAATAATGTTAAGAGTAAATTAGTAAATTCCTTCTAAAAAAACATTACAAATATTTTATATATTAGTATAGAAGATATAGAAAAGTTCTAATGAATTAGAATTTAATGCTTATGTTTATTACTTTTAAAATTTTTTAATGATAGTATTAATGATATATTAACTTTTGTAATTAATTATGTTAAATTATGTTTAGGTGTTTGAATGTAAGATAATATAATAGAAGGGTAAGTTATTCATTTACTACTTTTCTGTTTTAAAACTTTTGATCAACAATATTATATAGTTGTATAGAACTATAGATATAGATATTTCTTGTTTGAGGTTTTTGAAAAGTAAAACTTCAACGAAAATGAGATGAATGACCACTTTATAAAAATGGCGCAAAAGTAAGTGTTGCATCATTTTAGTAGTAAATGTGAACCAGAGTTTTCACCATTTAGGAAATCTTTTTCAATCTTGTTTCATTCAAATACCAACACCAAAAGGGTAAAAATAATCAAATAGCTTACATCTTTTTTTTTTTTTTTTTTTCTTTTTAACAGCCTTAAATATTCGGTATAAAAAAGGCAAACCCAGTAAAAAGACAGGGTGGCAAAACACCAAATATACAAGTGAGTTCAGTAGGAGAGAACCCACAACCCAAAATAAATACTCCAGAAATGAACTTCAACTCAGAATCAGATCCTAGTTTCGTTAAAATCGCTGTTAAGGATCAGGTAATCTGGTTTAACTGTTTTTTAGTTCTTGACTTCATGCACTTAAATTCTTTTTTTTTTTTGGACATCTTTCAAACACACATTTCTAGTTGGGTTTACTTTCATATCCAATATCCATCCATAATCTTAGTGATTGTAGCAACTATATGCATTTAGCAAACTTTGGTTGGTAAAACAATGTACTGGAAAAAACAACTTCAAAACGATTATCTAACAGTAGATTTTGTTGGTGTAATTTTAGGAAGGAAAAAAGTTATACTTCAGGATGAAGAGAAATCATTCCATAAAGAAGATATTGGTTGCATATTGCAAGAAGACAAGTCTTGATTATAGAACAGTCATCTTCTTATTCGACGGCTCCTATTTTCTCCACAATTTAAGCCCTAATGAGGTAGGTATACACGATATGATTATGATTATATATAAGCCATCAATTTGATTTACTTGACTGTTTTGGACGCTTATTAATGTGTGATTTGTAGCTCAACATGGAAAGCAGAGATGAAATCGACGTAATGACTCACATGATAGGGGGAGGCGACGGGCGTGCAGTTGGTTGATTAATTAGCTAATGAAGGAAGATCATAGCTTTTGGAATTCAAGATTATTGCAAATTGTAAACTGATGGGCAATGCAAGCTATAAGTTATTGGATTTCATTAAAACTAGACGTCTTTTTTTATTTTATTTTTTAAAAAATTTAATATTCAAGATTTTTGCAGCAGCAGACAGTTAACGAAAATAAATTTGTTTACTATTTGTTTACATACATAGCTTTTCGTTTTAGAGGATAAGATATAGCAGTTAACTGCTCGAACTATAGGTGCGCGGCGCGTTTGAATACTGAAAAATATACTTTTATAGTTTTCTAAAGTGTTAGCGTCCCTTTGAAAAATAGTTGAAATTCGGAAAACAGTTCAAATGTAAGTTTCATTTTCCAAATACTAAATGTATAAACGTTAAAGGCGCATTTAGTTACGGAAAAATATTTCTATTTTTTCTTTTCTATTTTTATAGAGTTTTTTGTCCTTTGAAAATCATAAGGGGCTTAGATAACGCATTTAAATATAAGAGATGGAGTTTTCATTTTTCAAATTTTGAAAGCTAGAAAACCTTAAATTATATATTTCATTTTCTTAGAAAACTCCTCCAGAAAACTCCAACTTGAAAGCGTTTTCTAAATTTTTAATTTTCTTAAAAAAAATTTCAGAAAAATAAAGGAGTTTTTCGTAGCTAAACACGTTCTAAATTAACGATTTCCCTTCTCTTAAAACCCCAACTAAAATACATTTGTTAATTTTTCAATTTTCTTTGAAAAAAATATTCAAAAAACTTACAGTTTTTCGTAAATAGGCACTCCAATTTATGAGCATCTTCAGCGCTCAGTTGGACCGTGCAAAGAAATTATATATGCCATCTGGCGGACGCCAAACCAATGTGTACATGCCACCTCTTCATACACTTAAAAGGTGTCCAAGACTACACACACGAGAAATAGACGTACGGATAGTGGGCCTCCCACCTCTTTTTGTCAGTATGCATATTTTGATAGAGAAAAATCATTAAAGTATAATATTTTTAAAAAAAATTAAAATACAGTTATGTATAAAAAGTTTACAAAATCTTAAAATATAATTATTTCACAAACGGTAAATTGAAAAATTATAAAAATTACACCATAAAATTCAGCGTTTTCTCCTCTTCAATTAGACGTCTCACAAGGTATACTTTCGACGAGTTTTTTTTCTTCATTTTTAGTGAGTTTTACAAATTACTAACACATGTGTTAGTTATTGGTTGTACATTTGATTTAGGGTTACGGTTATAGTTTAGGATTTAGAGTTTAACAGAGTTTAGAGTTTAAGGTTTAGAATTTATCAGAGTTTATGGTTTAGGGAGAACTAATGAGATTGTGGGTAAAATTTTAGAGACAATTTGTTATCAACACATTTATAGAAATTACTAACACGTGCCTAGTTAATTTGCTATTTAGCTCGTGGTCATTTTCAAGTTCGACTCTATTAGCATTTTAGCCTGGCCACAATTAGTTGATTACGAATTTAAGATGACCTTTACCCGTTCAAGTTACTGTATTCAGTTTTCAGCTTTCATATCTTCACACAATAAAAATGAAAACTATTTAAGAAAAAAAAAATCATTAGGTTAGAAATTAAAGTAAATGGTGGTGTGCATTTGTTGACCCAACAGGCCTACCTAAATATTTATCTTGGAAATATCAAAATTTAAAAGGGAAAAGTACAGTGGTTCATAAATTTAAAGTAAGCGATGTTACAGTATTTATTTGCATGTAACTCCCCGGATAATAACGTCGATAGCTGCTTTAATTGTAGCACCCCTCTGCTAGACTTTCGTACTTCACTAATCACTACTACTCCCGGGGGTGCTAATAGTATCGGTTTTGAAATATTTCATCGGTTCCCAACCGATGAAATCATTGGGACCGGTCTAAGGTGAAGTTGTTTTCTTTGGCTGAGTTGCTACAGGTGTGAGTTAGCAATAGGTTAAAAGCGGTACAATTATCTTTGATGATTGTATGTGCTTAAATATTGGCCTATTAATTATTGTTAAGTATTGATATATTATATGCTTTGTATTAAAAATATATTTGTATTTATTTTGTATAGTGCAAGGAGCCAAGTGTAATTATTATTTTCTATATAATGGAATAACATCTACAAGAAACCCTATTGGGATTCACGTGGGTCACGCATGATATATTACGTCTATCTGTACTTAATATAATTATTACAATAATACGAGTGGAAATTTAACGATGATATAATTGATTGAGATAAATTTGCAAGAAATACATCGAAATGAATATGAAGTAACTAGTAGACACGATCGAGTCGATCATTCGTGGTTTAACAAAATACTGCCTTAGGGAGACACGAAATGATATATGGAATTAATTTTTAAATAGTTACTATAATTTAAGAGTTTTTGTTTGACATGTCACAAGTGATGTAGATATATTTTAAAGGTCGGACTGCATTTGATATGATCTAGCTTGGAATTGGTATATTATATAACTGTATCTATTAATTGTAATTTGATGTGAGGTGAGTGTGGTGAGGATATATATGGGACAAAATAGCTTAGGTTAAGAATGAATAATTTGGTTTGAATTAAGTGGTGTAGCTGGAAATAATTTTACGCTAGGTAGACGAAAACAAAACGACGCTCTCGTACATCGTTAAAATCATCTAAACTGAATGCCCAGCCGGACCGGTACATAAATGGATGGTTTTTCTAAGTTGTTTACCTAAATTACTAGAGGCTTTCATCCAAGCTAAAAGTCTAGGTAATTTCTTTCCGATTATAAAGAAGAAAATCATGATCCATTATATCACGCAATCTATTTTTTACGAGTTATTGTTATGTCAATTAAAATTTAACAAATCGCTAACTTAAATGATTTGCAAAATACAAAATGCAAACTCTAACATAATAATATGAGACGATAGATGAAACTTTCTAATAACAATAATATTTGTCTAAACCAAATCAAAAGACCGTGGTCGTACGTCTCCGGGTGGCCGGCAGGAATAATAGTACAAGCGGAGGAGAGAACTGATTGAATGAATGTCATTTCACGCTGATAGGAATGGGGTTATCCTTGTATAATCTCGACATAAGAGGAGTGGATTTGCACTATATTAGATGCCCCTTTTGTAACGAAGACCAAAAAACCGAAACACATATCTTCATTCATTGTCGGATTGCCAAAGAGCTATGGATTTACTTCTTCAAATAGTGGAATGTTCAAGTGCACTCAATAAATAGCATAAGAGATCTCCTAAATTTGGCTGATTCTGGAATCATCGTGGGAGAAATGAAAATTTTATTTGATGTGGTAGTAAAGACGGCGTTATGGTTCCTTTGGAGATATCGAAATGATGTGGTTTTTAGCTCGAAGAAGCCTTCCAAGTACTCCCTAGAAGATGATGTTAGGTTTTTTTCTTATTTTTGGATCTCTAGTAGAAATAAGAAATATGTAAACCTTAGGTGGATAGATTGGATTTGTCTACCAAATTCAATTTTATCCAATACATTGTAATTGTTTTTTCTTGCTCTAGTTTCTTGTTAGTAGCTTAATTTAATTTGCGCTTCAAAAAAAAATTCCGGGTTGAAAATTTTTTTAATATTGAAATATAGAGTGGGCTAATAATTTTGTGAAGCTTAACATTTTGAGTGGACTAATAATATTTTTATTAGAAAAAATATTAGTAAACATTATATATCTAGTATTAAAATTAAAAAAATTTGGGTGGGCCTTGGCCCTTCTTGGGTCTAATGTGGCTACGTGACTGTTTGAATTTGGTATTGGTATATAACAAGTTGCATGTACGTAGTGGTTTAAACTTATTGAAGGGTATTTGGAGGAAGTTTCATATATGGACTTTATTTATTTATTTATATTTCGGATGAGGTTAATTGACTTGATTATTTATTTGAGTGTTCCGAAATGGCATGCTGGGTACATGATTTTGAATAATGAATTAATGAATAATAATAATAATAATAATAATAATAATAATAATAATAATAAGTCAATTAATAAAATATACGTATATTTTGGATATCCAAAATGAATTTGAATTCTCGCGTATAAAACATCAAACATAATTAATTAATATATTTACGGTAAAAGAAATGGTAAAATCACTTAAAATTTATAAAATTTTGTATACATAATGATGTGTACCAATAAGATAAAGTGAAAGAGTTATGAGAGAAAAAAAAGAAATTGATATGATTGGTCCATGTTACATGTCATATCATTTTGTGTATTTTATTTTGTAAAATTTATGTGATTGTAGCATTAATCTAAATATAACAAATCAAAATTCAAAATATATATATAACGGAAAAACGTAGTTACGGACTGTGCTATAATGCACCCCAAAAAGGGAAGAGCTCCTTCTCAATCCCATTCGTACCATGTCTACTTCTTTACTATGGATCATGTCTTCGGAGGCTAATGTCGGTGAATCGGTTAATATGACATAGATCGGAGAATGGTTAAATGCTTCTTTGGGAAAGAACTCCTTGCTAACTGCTTCAACTTTCGACTAGGGCAGCAGCTCCCTCTTGCACAACTCCCCCGAACAGCCCAGATCTGATTCACTTTCAGAACCAATTCATAAACACAGCGGAAACAGCTCAGTACATCTATCATTTTCTTTCTCTTTTTAGTAATCCCTCTAAACCTGGCTTTTTTCAGTAAGCTGGCTGTGACAAAGAAGATGTTGCGAACATAGCTAATTTCAGAGCAGTCCAAAAGCCAATGACATGGTCTTCTGCTGGATCCTCTACTATTCTATGTTCTTCCCGAAAGCGTGCTAATCCCTATGTTGTGCGGAGCTGAGCATCTTATATTCGCTGGGATAAAGCTTTTCCTCTGTAGGGGCCCAGTCTCCCCCTCCTTCCCCCACCGCCTTCCGACCCGTGGGAGTATACAATGACAACTTCCGGACACTCATGTCCGATCGTGAGACTGCCTGTTGGACGTCCGATGGCACCTTACTCCGACCTGAGCTATGCAACAATGAGATCGCCCATAATAAATTAGCCATAACACTTTTCATCTTAGAAATCCCGACCTTGGTTTTAGTTACTGATGACGGGGCTACATCGGGGACCGGTATATATATATATATACACTTAAATATATCAATGATCATATGTGAATCTTACACTTGATTACGATAATGTTAACGTCAATCTTATATTGAAATAACTTATCTTTATTTACGATAATAAATACATGTAATTTGTTATTTATATCAACAAGCGTATTAAAAATTAAATAAAATATACGTAATATCGAAGTAAACAAATACATTTAGTTTTTCACAGCTTTCTAAGAACAGATTACACACATGACACACCTCTAGTGATCATCCACTACATTGATGATCGTTTCACACACACACAAGTGGTTCTTGTATGTGAATGAGTATATTTTTCATGACGTTGACCGTTGAAGTTGATCACGCATTCATGCATATAACTCCTATTCAGTATCTTCAAATCAGTAGTATATATACATTTGATTGATTTGATGTTAATTAAGAGCCATATATATACACGACACAAATATGTTTTCAAATCTCAATTATCCAAATTTACTCAACCAAAATGAATAATCACAACCATGTAATCACTCATCTCCCAATTCACAAAGCTGCATTAACGGACGATTGGGAATCCGTTAGTCAAATCTTTGAAAAAGATCCACAACTAATGACAACACCAGTGAATTACTTAGGGGAAACACCTTTAATGATAGCCGTAGGAACAAATAATTCCCATAAATTCGTCGAACAGCTAGTGGCTTGTATAGTTGCTAATGGTACCGTTGATCAATTGTTTATAACAAGTTCAAATGGTGACAATCCACTCCACCGTGCTGCCAAAATTGGTAATACGATTGATGCAAGGATTTTGGTGGAGCAGAACCCTGATATGACTCAAATTGGGGATGGAAATGGCCGTACGCCGTTGACTTTGGCTGCATGCCATCGAAACAAGAAAACGCTTCAATATTTGTTGAAAGTGACTAACGAATCATTCCCTGAAGAGGAAGGGAGAAGTCTATACACCGGAGTTGGTGGTGGCGATCTCATTTCTCTCACAATTCAGGCCGGATTCCTTGGTGCGTAAGTAGAATCTCAATATAAGCTAGAGTCTTAAAATGTACGGAGTATTAATCTATCGAACATCCCATTACTTTACTGCTCTTGTATATATATCCAGCCTCTTAATTAATTATGACATGACATCAATTTAATATGCAATAGCAGTAAAATTACATAAAATAGCTATCACGACAAAAGAACAACAGGCAACTTGACGAAGAAGTTATCATCAGATATATACAATAGCAGCTATTGTAAATAATATACGTACTACCTACAATAGAATTTGGTCAAATTTTAATCATATTGACGAGGACTATACGTTATGACTTTTTTTAATCGTTATAAAGATGTGGCATTGGAGATAATTAATTGCCACCCGGACATAGTGCTAGAAGAGGATGGGAACTCTCGAACGGCGTTGGAAGTTTTAGGTACAAAACCCGAATATTTCCGTAGCGGAAGCACGCTTGGATTTTGGAGTCATCTCGTTTATTTGTGTAAGTCTCGAACTCACGTTCCCGTTTAATTTGAATATTGTCAGTTTAATAACAGTACGTCATATAACCGCCATTTAATAAAAGTTTGAGATAGTTGATGTTGATTTTATATGGTCAAACATTACTAATTAGCCTGTAAGTACTTCTTCAAATCTTTTATTTTGTTATTTTTTTCGTTCGCAAAAACTAAAAACGTAATCGGTAACCATGGTCATTTAGACAGCAAGTGTATCTAATTTGATATATTGTATTTGTTTGTTACCATCAGTTATACCTTTGAACAAGAGGAGTCTGGAAGTTGATGATGTCAACATTTTCTCGAAGGTTTTCAACAAGGTACAGTAGTATCTGAGTTCTCTACTTTTTGATTGATTGTATTTTGTTCACTGATCGATCGGTCAACAGACACTTAATTAAGATCCACATTATTAACGCACGGATGATATCCCTTTAAACTAAAATCTTTAGAAACGCTACTTATCATAAGTATTTGTAAAAAAAAATCCCATATACAGAGTAGCACATAAATCGAACCGTTTAAATAAATGAGAAGAGCACAAGTAAGTGATACATGAGTTTCAACTTTCAAGTATATTTCTCTTTACGTTTTCTGGACTTTCTTTCTTGAACAGTTCACTACCGGAATTTGGAGTGTCCTTCGATACCTAGGTATGATAATCAATTAAGTTAAACTTAACCGATCCATCATTTTGTGGTTGTTAAGCATTATCTAATGAGTTTTGATCATATTTATTACTATTATTATAGCTCCATCAATCAATAATATACATGATATCAAAGTAATGCATTTCCGGAGCATGCTACTCACAAAACGCATATGTGCCGAAGTTCTAAAAAAGGCCGATCATGACCTAACTTGGAAGATTTTAGGATCTGCAACATCTGCATCAGTCCAATATGGGACTCCAGAAGTTATTGAGGCGTGCATTTCAGCTTATCCAGACATAATTTGGTACACGGGTAAAGGGTTTCACTTGTCTCTTGAAGCCATTACACAACGCCAAGAACAAGTGTTTAATGTTTTGTGGCAATCATCTGCTCACAAGGTAACCCAAGCAACTATAATTGATGAAGAAGAAAAGGAGAACCCATTACACAAAGCTGCAAAGTTGGCCCCACCTCATCGACTGAATGTTGTCACCGGTGCAGCCTTGCAAATGCAACGTGAGCTTCAATGGTTCAAGGTAATCGTAGTCAAGTATTGATTGTTTTACCAACGTATAAACAAATTCGAGCACCTTCTAAAAACAGATTGGTTATATGTTTATTTTATAATAAACTAGCAAAATGCCCGAACAATGCAGCGAGTAAAAAAAAAAATAAAGTTTCATGTTCATTCGATACGTATAATTAAAATTTATATGACATTTTTAAAAAGAAAAAAATCACTTCTTTACCCCTTTTTTTATAAAAAAAATAACAAATAAAAAAGATACCCAAAAAAATACATATAAAAAATATCGTTGCAAACTCGATACTCGAGTTGCGAGCTAGAGTTACGACGGCCTATAATTGACACGTCCCTATGTCATATGTTTAATAATTTAAGTTTCTAGTAGTATAAATGATAATTGAATATATATGTAGGGTTACGTTAGTAATTTCAAGTAGATTTTTCAAATATTAATAATAATGCTCGGGGTACATTAATAATTCTATTTTAAGAAAACATCACAAATGTATTTATGTATTTAATTAATTAGAATTTAATATTATATGTATTATTACTTTTAAAGTCTAGTAATGATAGTATTGATGAAATATTAACTTTTAAAATGAACTAAATTAAGTTATATTTAAGTGTTTGAATGATAAATAAGATAATAGAAAGGTAAATTAGTTATTTACTACTTCTCCTTTTAAGACTTCTGCACAAATGTTTTATATAGTAGTATAGATATAGATAAGCACTTTAAATAAACATGTTGACAACTAACTATGTGTTATAAGCGATAAATAATTTAAAATAAGCAAGCACAAACACCCCTTGTTTATTTCTTCACGCTTAGAAATGCTAAACATCTTTTACGCATTTATAAAAATACGAACAACTTCACAAAAAATAGTCATTTTTTAAACCATTCTATAAGAAAGTGTATGCAAATCAAATGCAAGGATAGTAATTACTTCACTATTGTTCTTAACACCACCATGTATCTTAAATTGCATGTGCAGGAAGTTGAGAATTTCATAGAGCCTTCATATAAACACGCACTAAATAAAAATAGGAAAACCCCAAAAGAAACTTTCATTGAGGAACATCACGACTTACTTAAAGAAGCGGAACAATGGATGAAAGATGTTGCATCTTCGTGTACCGTAGTAGCAACACTGATAATCACAATGGCATTTGCAGGTGCCTTTACCGTCCCAGGTGGAAACGAAGATAATGGCAAACCTTTGTTTTTGAACAGAGGAGCCTTTATGATTTTTATCATAGCAGATGCCATTGCGTTATTTTCTTCAACTGCTTCAGTGTTGATGTTTTTAGGGATACTTACTGCGCGTTTTGCAGAAGATGATTTTCTATACAACTTACCAAAGAGAATGACACTAGGACTTGTTTTCATGTTTGTATCATTAGCGGCTACAATGATAGCATTTAGTGCGACTCTTGGGATGGCGTTACAGGATAAAGTTACATGGATCGCGGCTCCTCTTGTTATAGTGACATGTATTCCTGTTGGTTTGTTTGGTTGGTTGCAATTCCCGTTACTAATAGAACTGGTCTACTCGACATATGGACCAAGCATTTTTCGTCAGAAGAAAGATAGGTATGTACTATAGAGGATAGATAGAATAATTAAGAAGATATCTGTATCTCAAATGATATGATTCTTCAAGTTTTTGTTTCATTTGTCACAAGTGAAAATGAAGATATGATATACATAATTTTCAGTATTGACGTTTAGCAAAATACACTTGCGTATGTATATGTTAAGTACCAATTGGACATAGCTCAAGTGGTACCGCCACCACAAACGCTCAGACTCCACATGTGTGTGTGATTTATGAAAATGTGATTTGTTCGACGTTGATGCTCCTTACTGGTAGAACGAACGCATACCATTAAAATATAGTACGGAGTCACGGGTACCCTCCAAATTACCTTTTTTATATGTTAAGTACTTTATGGGATACAACTATGGTGACTTGGTTATAAATGTAAACGTAAACTATTATACGTGAAAACAAAATTTCAAGTTAGGTATGAATCTTTCACCAACTTGTTGATGATAATTGAAAGAGAAATTTCGTATTTGTCTAGCGCGAAATATATCTTTTAAAGGACTCGTTAGGAGAACGTACGGATGCAAGAAAGATCGAAGTGGCTAAAATCGACCATTAGTTTGCAACGAATCTTTTGGCAACTTGTTATTATATGGTTATTATTGAAAGATATATTCATAATTTATAAAGACTTGTACGTTGAGGTCATTTGCAAGAGACATTCAAAACCATTATTTAACGTTTAGCTGAACTTTAATTATTATCAGACATCAATATACTAATATAATTCTCCCGAATAGTCCGTAGAGAAATGCATTTTTTTTACTATAAAGCAAAATATGATCATTATTTTTGAACCGATAAAACAATTGATACGTTATTTTATCTTACCTTAACTTATAAATATATAATATAATAAAATATTTATTTTGATGATGTCATCAATTTAAAAATATTTTAATTAGTCAATTAGATTTCTTTATTTACGCACTTTTAAACCCATACTTTGAATTATTTAAAGATAATACATTTTACTTATATGATATCTATTAGTAATCCTAATACTTTTACTAATTGTTACAAATAGTACGATATCTATTAGGATTTCTAATTTTTGTTATATGTTACAAGTAACATACAATTCACAATCGATCCATGTAATCGTACCCTTAAAAATTTCATTTAATCATAATAGATTTTAAATAATAAATATTGTACTATGTATATATTATTTACGTTAAAATACTTAGTACTCCCTTTTACTTAGTTAATTACTTTTTGGCAAAGGTTTATCAGTTTAAGTGTTTCATGCTTATGACACATTTAGGTGTAAAAGTAAGATGACTAAGTAACTTACAAATATCATTTGGTCTTTCGTTAGCACTAAAACAATATGATGTCTTATGTTATTCTTTTATCTTATTTGAAGTATAAAACAATTAAACATGACGAACATTAAACATATTCAAAATTTTGATAATATAAAATAGCTTAACAAATAAAGAGAAAAAAGTTTAAACCTACAACTTAAATAGAAATACCTTAAGATCCATATCATTAACAATCCGGTTGAATAAATACAAAGAATAATGAATTTTATGATTCAAAGTACATGAAATTTTACACATTGTTCTATTATAATATTGTGTGTATTTAACTTTAAAATTTCCTAATGTATATATTCATTTGAAAACGTATATTTGTATATTTTTGCTACATATATTGATATGTATTTGTAAACTTTATACATAGAATAGTAAGTTATATATATATATATATATATATATATATATATATATATATATATATATATATATGTATATGTATATGTATATATAATAGACCATTTAAAACATGAATACATACAACAATAACTTTAGAGCCTCTTCTTACGTTTGAGTTTAAGCCTTCTTGAAAAATGGAGATACATTTTATCACACTTTTATAATAACATTGTTATGCGATATAGTAAAACTTAACTTTTATAATTCAATTTCAAAACTCGATGTATATGTTTCAAAATATAATATCACACTTTTTCTTTTATCAAGAAAAACATAAGTAATATTTCATAAAAAAGAAAAGAATCCACATGAATTACATAAGGGGTGTTCAGTATTAGGTTTAAAACCGTTTAATCCGAATACCGAATCGAATTTGAATTCGGTTTTCGGGTTTCGGTTCGATTTTCGATTTTTTATTTTTCAAATTCGGTTAAACTGAAAACTGAATTCGAATTCGATTAAACCGAAAACTGAATTCAAATTCAGTTTTCGGTTCGATTTTCGATTTTGAATTTTTCGAATACGGTTTAACCGAAAATCGAATTCAAAACCGAATTCGATTTAATAAATATATTATTATTCATATATTAATATATATATATATATATATAATATTTTGAAAACTTAAATATTTTAGCTACTATGTGTTTGTGAAAAATAAATATTTTATTTGTACATTAAAATTCGCATACATTGACAGTTTTATGCTTTATAAACTAGAATTTGGCTAACAAATAACAATTATTAATAGGTAGATTTATATAATTTGTATCGTATAATCGTGCATAATTCCTAGTTTTGTATGTTGAAAGGTGTTTTTGAAAAAATGTTAAGTTTTTTGGGTTTAACCGAAACCGAACACAATTCGAATTCGATTTTGTTCGGTTTCGGTTCGGTTTTCAATTTGAATTTGATTTTCGATTTTGCTTTCAAAATATTCAAAATCGAATACACCGAACCGATTACACCGAGAAAACCGGTAACTGAACCGATATTATCAGAAATGCCCAAAAAATATCATATTCGTAAAGCAGAAAAAGAACGAACGGATCTTGTAGGATTCCCAAGAAATTCGATGAACACCCCTAAATTACATACTAGCATAATGCAAATGCAATACCAAGTACAACACTTGAATTCTTTTATCGATCTTTTGAAGTTTTTAAAAATCTTATACATAAATATCAGTACATTAAAAAATTGCTAATAAAATATTCTAAATAAATATATATATTTTAATCTTTTATATCATTAAGATTATATTAACCTCTTATTCATTAATTACCTTAAAAATATGGTTAAATAAAATTCATGTCATCGAAAATAAAAATATAAAAAAAGTGTGGCTAAGATGCTACTTATAAAGATTGATCAGTCAAATGGGTTATGCAACAAGAATACAAATTAAAAAGACTTGATATTGAACGGAAGAATATTTCAAGTAGTTACGTCAGTAACATAATTTATATCTCAATAATGTTTTTAATGTCATTCGATAAAACAATTTTGTTCAAGTTTAATCGAAGATAATATCATGTGGTGGTATGCTTCGAATGACAATTAAAAAAAGCCAAAGACAATAATTGTCAACTACAAGATTGTATTTATAACGACCGTGTTCCCATCATTGACAGTTTTATGTTGTTGTCTCATGTGTTAAAATCAATAAGGACCTAAAAGTTTTTCTTTATGACAAAGATGGTCTCCACACAAAAAAACACGACAAATGTGGTGTATAGTGAAGTCTTACAAAGAAATATAAATGTTCCTAAGTATTACAACTTAACATTGTAATTGTAATCTGTTAAATTTCTTTGACCTTTTGATTTAGATATGTATAAAAAAATCATTTATAGTTCTATATGTTGTTTGACTAACATAGTATGTTTCTATTTACCAATTTATTGTTTACATACTCAAATTCATATACAAAAAGTAAGACACCAAGTATATGTTATACTACCTTAAATCATTAATTTTGAGACTAAAATGTATATTTACAAGTCATGTAAAATGTTTAGAATTTTATCATATACATTATTTAAATACTTATACAAAATTAATATAAATTGAACGGCCCACATGTATAATCATGTTTGAGTTATAGTTTATGGGTGAGGTTCAAATGAGAATGACAAAAGTGTTGAGAATAGGGGAACCATTATGAATGCGCCACGTGTCACAAATCTCATTTCCCCACGTTTTTAAAAATTAAATATCTCAAGAATGATTCATTGAAAAATTATAAAAATTGCACCATGAGAATCAACATTTTTTTCTCCTTGATTAGACATCTCACATGATATACTTTCGACGACTTTTTTTTTATGATTGTACAATATTAGTAACACATGTGGTACTCGTTGGTAACACATGTGTTACCTGCTTGTATCACATGTGTTACTCGATGGTAACAAATGTGTTACTCGTTTACAAAACCCAACGAAAATGAAATTTTTCTTTTTGTCAAAAGTATACCTTGTGAGATCTCTAATCGAAGAGAAAAAAACGCTGATTTTTATGGTGCAATTTTTATGATTTTTCGACTTACCGTTTGAGAGATATTTAATTTTTAAAAACGTGGGAGAAAGTTAGTTTTGTGACACGTAGCACGTTCTTATTGGTTCCTCTATTGTCAACTAAAGTTTCTGTACTCATCTATAGTTTATATTAACAATTTAAAAGCCCATATACCCCTAACTAAAACATTTTTCACCTACCGATCCGATCAATACCCATGGAGAAACACCCTTGTTTGATGAAAGCTGTGGGAACAAATAGTTCCCTAATGAAACTAATTAAGACTCCGTATATGATAAATGCATTTTACTACAACGCAAAATATGATTAGTTTTTTTAACCGACAAAATAAACGATAAATTGTTCAAAGAGTTGCGCTAGATTCCCAAAAAAGTTTACAAATAAATATTTCGTGATGTAGACAAGTAGCTAAACCAATCAAAACTATGTGTTTCTTCTCTTTCTTATTTTTCTTATTTCTCTCTTAGAGCATATGAAGAGGGTGTCTATATACTACATTCTCAACAAAGTCGTGCTCTAGAACATTGTGTAACGGTGTCGTCCTAATCCCTAACAATGTTCTCAACAGTATTCTTGGTAACAAATTCTTTCCTAAAACGCTGTAAATACAATGTCACCACAAGCCGTGCTCAGTGAATATTTTTTTTGTGAACTTTTTGTGAGTTTAGTATATCTCTTGTTTAAATAGTTTATTACGGATCAAAATGTATATCAACAAAAATCCCAATTAAATACACTAAAAACATTTTAAAGGACTGCAGCTATGCATTCTCCATATTAAACAAATATTATTACATTGACCCTTGATTTTGACTAATAATCATTTAATATATCATAATCTTAAATAATGTCTATAACTATAGCATCATCTCATTGTTGAATGTTGTATTGAAATACCACAACACACATTTGGTTATATCAATCATAGAAACCCAACCAAAATGAGTTTCAATTATGTAATCAACCATCTCACAATTCAAAAAGCTGCATCAACCATCTCACAATTCAATTATGTAATCAACCATCTCACAAGTTGAATTTCAAATCGATCTAGTGCCCGGCACAGCACCCGTGGCACGAGCTCCTTACCGTTTAGCCCCTTCCGAACTTCAGGAAATGTCTACTCAATTACAGGAACTCGTGGATAAGGGATTCATTCGACCAAGTTCCTCGCCTTGGGGAGCTCCGGTCCTCTTCGTTAAAAAGAAGGATGGATCTTTCCGAATGTGTATCGATTACCGTGAACTGAACAAACTAACTGTAAAGAATCGATATCCACTTCCCCGAATCGATGACTTGTTTGACCAGCTTCAGGGATCGAGCGTATACTCAAAAATCGACCTAGGGTCAGGTTACCACCAGTTGCGTGTTCAAAGTGACGATATCCCGAAAACCGCATTCCGAACTCGATACGGTCATTACGAATTTCAAGTCATGCCATTTGGCTTAACCAATGCACCGGTTGTATTTATGGACCTTATGAATCGGGTGTGCAAACCATATCTCGACAAATTCATCATTGTGTTCATCGATGACATCCTGATTTACTCTCGCAACGAACAAGAACACGACCAACACCTGAAAGCCATTCTAGAGTTACTCAAGTGCGAAGAGTAATACGCCAAATTCTCTAAGTGCGAATTCTGGATTCGAACTGTACAATTTCTTGGACACGTCATCGACAGTAAAGGGATACATGTCAATCCATCCAAGATTGAGGCTATCAAGTGCTGGCAAGCACCTACAACCCCAACCGAAGTACGTCAATTCTTAGGACTCGCTGGATATTATCGGCGATTCATTGAGAATTTTTTCAAAAATAGCTCAACCTTTAACCACCCTGACTCAAAAAGAAAAGAAGTCCGATTGGACTGACAAACAAGAGTCAGCATTCCAGCTATTAAAACAAAAACTTTGCAGCGCACCAATCCTGTCATTACCCGAAGGCAACGATGACTTCGTGGTCTACTGTGACACCTCACACCAAGGACTTGGTTGCGTCCTGATGCAAAGAGAAAATGTTATTGCTTACGCCTCCCAACAACTCAAAATCCACGAAAAGAACTATACGACTCACGACTTAGAGTTAGGAGCCGTAGTATTCGCACTCAAAATTTGGAGACACTACTTATATGGTACCAAGTGCACAATTTTCACCGATCACAAAAGTCTCCAACATATCTTCGATCAAAAAGATCTAAACATGAGGCAACGCCGACGAGTCGAACTACTTACCGACTATGACTGCGAAATTCGCTACCACCCCGGCAAGGCTAACGTTGTTGCCGTTGCCTTGAGCCGAAAAGAACGAGCGAAACCACTACGAGTTCGAGCCCTCGGTATGACTATACATAACAACCTCCCCACTCAAATCCATGCCGCACAACTCGAGGCACTCAAGGAAGGGAATGTGAAAAATGAAGCCCTACGAGGCATGGACAAGCAATTCGAAACCAAACCCGATGGAGCCCGATACTTCTCTAACAGAATATGGTTACCAAATTTCGGAAATCTAAGAGATTTGGTGATGGATGAAGCTCACAAATCTCGATACTCAATACATCCTAGAGCCGACAAAATGTATCACAACATCAAAGAGTCGTATTGGTGGCCCAACATGAAAGCTGACATAGCAACTTATGTTAGCAAGTGCCTTACCTGCTCAAAGGTTAAGGCCGAATACCAGAAACCCTCCGGATTGTTACAACAACCTGAAATACCCCAATGGAAATGGGAGCAGATCTCCATGGACTTCATCACTAAACTGCCGAAAACACCGAGCGGTTGCGATACCATTTGGGTGATCGTCGATCGTCTCACCAAATCTGCTCATTTCCTGACAATCAATGAAACTGACAAGATGGAGCGTTTGACTCGCATCTACATGAAAGAGATTGTCGCTCGACACGGTGAACCCATCTCGATCATCTCGGATAGAGATAGCCGTTTCACCTCCCGCTTTTGGCAGTCCCTACAGAAGGCCTTAGGTACTAGCCTATACATGAGTACGGCTTGCCACCCGCAAACCGATGGCCAAAGTGAACGAACCATTCAAACACTAGAAGATATGCTACGAGCTTGCGTAGTTGACTTCGGTAAGAATTGGGAAAATAACTTGCCTCTGTGCGAATTTTCGTACAACAACAGTTATCACACCAGCATAAAGGTTGCACCTTTTGAGGCACTCTATGGGCGGAAATGCCGCTCACCTATCTGTTGGACCGAGGTAGGAGATAGCCAACTCATCGGTCCCGAAATCATACGTGAAACCACTGAGAAAATTGTAGGTATCCAAAACCGGCTGAAAGCCGCACGTGATCGTCAGAAAAGTTATGCTGACGTGAGACGCAAACACCTCGAATTCCAAATCGGGGACAACGTACTATTGAAAGTGTCACCTTGAAAAGGTGTCATTCGTTTTGGTAAACGCGGAAAGCTTAACCCTAGGTACATCAGACCGTTTGAAATTCTTGAAAGAATTGGTCCGGTGGCATATCGACTGCAGCTACCTCAAGAACTCAGTAGCGTGCACAACACTTTTCAAATTTCTAACCTAAAGAAATGTCTGTCTGATGAGACACTCATTATTCCACTCGACGAAATCCAAATCGATGACAAACTATATTTCGTCGAGGTACCTATGGAAATCATGGACCGAGAGGTCAAACGCTTAAAACAGAGTCGTATTCCCATCGTTAAATTCCAGTGGAATTCCAGGCGTGGTCCTGAATTCATTTGGGAACGGGAAGACCAAATGCGACAGAAATACTCACATCTATTCACTGATCCCACACAAACCACGGCAGCAAACTAATTTCGGGACGAAATTCTTCTAAAAAGGGGAGAATGTGACACCCGGCGAATTAGGCCGTCATTAGTGATTAATCATAGATCATTATTACTTGTATTTAGTATGAAATAGGACTAAGTGCAGTAACAGTTTGTATGTATGTAAATATATATACACGTACGTAATTAAATTTTAAATTACGCAAATTCGATCGGATGGAATCCGGCAAAATAATACGGACGTTGGTGAAAAATATTTTATTAAATAACGAAATTACATTAAATAATTGTTATTTAACTTATATTATTTCGATAATATCGAAAACGTTTTACGTTTCGTATAAAACGCGCCGAACGCGATAAAAACGCACGAATCGCTCCCGACAACCGAACGAAGCCCGAATTATATTTCAACAACTTAAAATAAAGTGTTTTAAATAAAACTCCGACTAAAACTTAAGCGAATAAATCGTTAACAAAAAAACTTGAATAATAAACGTTTAACGTTTAAACGAACGACGAAACGAACGGGTAAACGGGCACCACACGTAACGTAAACTTGGGGAACAATATTTAACACACCCACACCCTTGTAGGGCCCACAAAAATCTGCCAATCCCTCCCCCCATGCTCAAGAACCCCTCCCATGCCTCCCTCACTCTTACATTTACTCAAACACACAAACATATTCACACTCAAACTCTCTCAACTCTCTCCTCTCTATCTCTCCCTCTCCCCAATGATTTCCAGGCATCCCAAGCTGTCCCAACTTCACCCTAAACCACCATAAGCACCTCCATAAACCACCATAAGCACCACCTCTTCGGTTTGCAAGAAAACTCAATAAACGAGCCCTCAACGTCCATTTTTTCGTGTTTTCGCCATCTTCTTTGTAAGCAACCTCATCTCTCTTTTATATTACTTGAAACACACATATAAACATGTTATAATGTCCATATAACAAGATTATATTCAAAAACAAAGTCGAAAATCGTTTTTGAAAACATAAAAACACTAACAGTTTCTGGGCACCAGAAACTTGGCCCGACTTCAGGGAAAGTTTCGTGCTCAAAACTTAAACAAAATGGACGAATCAAAAGACAAAAATTAAGTTTAAAGAGTTAGCTTTCACCTTCAAGTGATTTCATAATTTTTCGACACCGTTTGATACCCGAAAATGATTTTACAAAAAGGTGTCGCCAAATTGTTACGGGTGACAGGTTTATGACTCAAATTTTCGAGTCCATAACTTAAGAAATACACCTCTAAATGACTTAAAACCACTACCAAAATCTCACAAATTTTGTTAGGTACAAATGTCGTTTAGACAACTTTATTTGAAAATGCGTAGATTTTGCTCAGTAATTCGATCTTTGAACATGTGTCCAGATTGGTCGATTTTGGACCTCAGAGGATAGATGGAATTATTAAAAATACTAAGACTTGCTCAAAAATTCCAGAAAAATTACTGAAATTAGTTAAGATGTCTATGAACAACTGGTAATTTTCTCGGATTTTGTCTCGACACTTTGACTAGTCAAAACGAACCACAAAAACGACTCAAAATCTGGAAAATTAACCACAGGGACTGTTTTTGCAAAAGTTTTAAAACGACACTTTCGGGTTGACCACAAAACATAACGATAATTTTTCTAAGCTCTAAAAACATATTTAAGACTTCCCTAAAAGTTTCGGGTCAAACCGAGCACGTTTGACCAAGTTTGCAAACCCGAACACCCAACAGCTCGTTAGTGTCGCACCAGGCCCAAATCGGGTGCGACACTAAGCCTGTGTCGCTAAACCATAAAACAATACAAATCTGCGAAACTAACCTTGGGTCGCAATATCATTCGAGTGCCGCAACCTGCGACACTAAGCTAGTGTCGCAACTATTTGAACTAACAGTTGTAACCCTTGTGTCGAAATGATTTTAACCAACGGTACTAACTAGCGACACTAACCCTTGTGTCGCTAAACAATTCTAGTGTCGCGAGATGCGACACTAAATCTTGTGTCGCACAGTTACTAAATTCGTCGACTGCGACACTAACTCTAGTGTCGCAACTTAATTAAATTCCTAACACCTGCGACACTAATCCTAGTGTCGCAAAATCACCAATGTTCACATCTTGCGACACTAACCTCAGTGTCGCATCTCAGTGTCGCAACCCAGTGTCGCCATCTAGTGTCGCTAATCATAACAGATTGATAACATGATTTACACTAAGTGTCAAACTCACGTATCAACCAATAAATCGTATACGACACTACACATATACGCAACACATATACTCCTATAAGTATACAACGGAACAAAACATGATAATAATGTTTTCGGGGATTATTATTACAAGGCATCACCAACGGGCCGTACACGTTTTCTATACACAAACGATAAATAAACTTTGGACATAGCTAGTTGAGTGGACGACTAGCACAAGTGGACATTAACCCTCCACTTGCATACATAAGTGGACATTAACCCACCACTTATATACAATCTTACGCGTTTAGGGCGCTAGAAGATTGCACTTTGGGACACGAACACCCACTCTTTGATATAACTGCTTTCAAGATTCACGTGAGTCTCATAGCCCCACTTTTACTATTTTATACTATGGGGTGAGATTACATACACTGTTTATTATAATCACAAGTAACTGAAACAACTCTTATACGGATTGCATGAGACCTTTAATCCACTAAAAGTCATCACTTTATCATAGTTCGGTAATTGTATGAGCGCGAGTATTATTGGATAGATCTATCGGGGATTGACATCCCCGTCCGGGCTAGTCGCTCTAGCCGACCCACGGACGCATTAATATTTGACTGTTACGGGTGTATTGGATTATGCACCTGCCCGAGGCACAAACCAGGTTAAGCGTCGAACTGTGAGACTCATGGCAATAGTATACATTTATTTTTGCATTCGTGCAACACTGATGAAATCTTGTGATTATTACCAACTTTTGATAAACTGTTTCAAACCTATGAACTCACTAACATTATGTTGACCGTTTTAGTATGTAATCTCAGGTTCGCAGACACAGTAGGATGGCCTACATGGAACTCTAGCTCGAGTCGCATGCTTTACAAACAAAAAGAGAGATTTTCCTGCATTATTATTTTTGTATTGGTAGTTATGTACTAAGATCTCTAGTCTTTTATGCGAACTCGCGAATAGAACAAACATGTATTTTTGTGAACAACATATTTTATGAAATGTATTTCTAAACGTCTCATTTAGAGGTCGTTTGTTATAACTTGTGTAACGATCCATGATTAGTCGCGCCCTGACCCGACTTCCGTTGCACATCAAATTTGGGGGTGCGATAACATTAGTATAAATTCATTTCATATAATCAAATATCAGGGTATTACTAGGAATTGAACCCTTTCTATCTATAATGAATACATGAAGAAAAATATACACAACAGTTTACATATTCATATGTTCCAACTTGACACCATATTTTACTAGCCTGTGTCCTATGCTTCAATAAACATATCAAAGTTAAGTCCCAAACTTCTTGAAGGAGCTAAACTTCATGCTTATATAGGTAGTTTTTTATTTTCGCACCTGCACATGCAATTTTTCAAAGAACTATTAAGAAATTGTATTTCAACCTACCTTACTTGCACTTATGAACACATACCTTGGGATCAAGTGAACAATGTGTTCCAATCTTTAAATATCAAGCTTTCCACATTGAATTCGGCATCTAACATAACATTAGATGGGAATTGGGTATCTCAATATGAAAGATTTTAAGTGGACTTTAAACTCATCCCTTTAACCGCCTTGTGCACAAGATCTCTAGCTAACCCTTTGGTTAAATGATCAGCTAAATTTAACTGAGTTTTCACAAACTCCACAGATATCACACCATTCAAGATGAGCTCACGAATCATGCTATGTCTAACACCTAAATGTATAGACTTCCCATTATATACATGACTATAAGCTTTAACCATGTAACAGAACTATCACACCTGATAGAAATGGTGAATATCGGTTTGGGCCATAATGGAATCTCATAAATCAAATCCCTAAGCCACTCAACTTCTTTACCAGCTGCAGCCAATGCTACAAATCCAAATTCCATCGTTGAATTTGTAATACAAGTTTGTTTCTTGGATGCCCAAGAAATGACACCTCCTCTAAGAAGGAAAAGTCAACCACTTGTAGAGGAGTGATCCTCCGTATTAGTAATCTAGCTGGCATCCGAATAACCTTCTATAACCGAAGGAAATCCAATATACGTCAAACCATAATCAAACTTCTTGAAGCAGCTCGACTCCAGCCAGGGGCTCTGCCCCTTGGACCCCGCTATCGGGGGCGCTGCCCCCGGACCCCCGTCGTTTAAGGGCTTCGCCCCTTTAACAATCAAAATAAATTCAAACAAGCGTGCATTCCGCACCAACCCAACTTGTTCAATATTTATTATGATTATATTGGTCAACAAATTAATTCCATTACACTTAAATAATATTGGTGACGCAAATCACCAACACCCCCTTCACCATGCTGCTAAAATCGGAAATACAACCGACGCCAAGATTTTGTTGGAGAGATCTGATGCTGAAAAAATGATCAAAGTCCAAAATGAAAAGGGTTACACACCTTTAAAATTGATCGAAACGAGAGTACTCTTAAATATTTGTTAGACAAGACTAAGAATTTATCGGACGAGGAGGAAGGGAATAGTACTACTCTGTTCACCAAAACTGCGGGTGGCGATCTTATTACTCTCACAATTCAGGCTGGATTTGTTGATACGTATAGAGAAAATCTTGAATTAATTAACGACATGCTAACACTTTTATGATATTCATGTTTAAATCCTAATCTAAACACTAATCTAGCTAGCTAACTAACTTTTAAATAACATAACAAATGTAATTAACTCTACATTCTGACACGTTTAACTCGATGTATGTTTTATATGACATTAGGATTGAAAATTTATTACTTTTTTTTAACAAAATTAGAATAATTAATATATTTCTTGTGAGTATTTGTTATGCAGATGTAGCATTAGAGATCATAAATTTGCACCCGAGTGCTACAAGATAGTGGTGTGATACAAGAGAGTGGGAGTACTAGAAATGGTTTGGAGGTATTAGGTACCAAGCCCGAGCTTTTTCGTAGCGGTATGACGTTTGGATTTGTGGGTCAACTTGTCTATTCTTGTAAACCACTCTTTCTCTATCACCTTTATATTTTTTTTAATTACTAATTTAAAAGACGATAATCCACGACAACAACAAAAATACTCAATCCTGTAACACGCATGGTATGAGATCCCTAATCAGACCCAATCGATCTAAACTTCAATCGTACCTCGGTAGAAAGAAAAAAACATAATAAAAATAATAATTGGTCGAATGAGTATTTTGTCCCTAAAAAGTAATTTTGAGATTAAAAACTTGATCTATATTTATTTAATTGTGAGTAAATTACAGCGATTATCCGCCTGGTTTACAAGGAAGTACATTTTTTTGTCATTTCTTTCCAAAAATTCTCGAAATCATCCTTAAAGTACAATTTTGCACGATAGTAATCTGCTATGCCGTTAAATTAACAAACATCTGTTAAGTATTTATAAATGACCAGTATACCCTTTTCAAAGTTTCAATTGTAGCACTTTAAGTTTATACATTTAAACATGGTTCTTAAATAGATAGTATTTTATTATAATTTTTTGTATATCTTTATATATTTAGTAAATTTATTATTTTTTTATAAATATATATAAATAATTACTGGATATAAAAAAGTAACATTCATATATATATATATATATATATATATATATATATATATATATATATATGTATATATACAAATTATGTAAAATCTTATTGTCATAACGTGGAGAAATGGCATGATAGTTACTAAGGCTAGAACCATTAGCCATTAGGTGTGGGTTTTGGTTTACTATTAATTGCGTTTTCTTGATACAAGTATTACCTAGCAAATAAGCAGAGTGAAGAGATGGTTCAAGTCAACATTTTTCTTAAAGTTTTCGAGAAGGTATGAATATCAATCTCTATTTTTTATTTGGATATTGATTTTGCAAACTGGAATCTGAATTCGCATTTCCAGATATTGAAATTTGAATATCCGAACTCAGATATCTAAATATTAAAAAAAATGTTGCAAACCTTTTATCAAGTAATGCAATATTTGAAACTTTTTATAGATGTGTTTGCAACTTATTCTCTTCTACATTGGTCAAAGTTTACTATTAAAAGAACAAAAAAACAAAGTAAAGAAATTTTAGATTTCGGATATCTAAAACTTTTAAAATTTGCTATCTGAATTCAAAATTCTGATACCCCAAATTTGAATATCTGAATTTTTGGATCCGATTATCGAATACCCAGATTACGACTCCGTTATGGATATTTTTGAACACCCTTACTAATACCACATATAACTACTATGCCTGTATGTTACAAATAAAGTCTAACATGTATAGGGTATGTTGCTATGTTGCTGCCAGTTTACGTATGTATCTAAGATAAATCTTAAAAAACATTAATAGAGTAAATTGAAATATGGTCCCTATATTATAGAGTTTTTTTACAGTTTCTCTAATGGTTAGATTTTTTTTACATGTAAAGTCCCTGGAAGATACATTTGTTACATTAACAATCTTTTGGGCCTCTTAAAAATGACTTAATTAAGCTTACATGTGTACGAGGGATAAAAGCTTAAACTAATGGTATTTTACTATTTTAGTCCTTTCAAGAGGATCGGGGATTGTTAATCTAACAAAATGTGTCTTCTAGAGACTGAACATACAAAAAAACTTTAATAAGAGACTGTTGGGTCACAAGGTTCCCAAAACTTAGATACAGATTAAATAACAGTTATCTTAACGTGTTAGTTTATATCCAAGTTTTATATCAAACAATTTTAAATTAATGTAGGCGGAAAACAAGATTAATTTTGACACAGAGTTTATTATGAATCAAAGTATTATTCACAATAACGTGTTTGTCTCACACAGATGACAAAGTATTCAAACCCACACAGATGGTTTGAATACGATCCAAGTATTAGTATGTTAAGATACAATTATCACTACAAACTTTAACAGTTAGTGTGGTAATGCTTTGAGCCTAAGCTTAAAGGTCTTGTATACTATTTTGCTTTGAGTGTTTGGTTTTCTTGGATACTTGGATATCTTGAAGAGTGCTATTGAGCTGCTATTTATAGAGTTGAGTATCAACTTCTATTAACCAGCTCAGTTAGTTGTCCAAGGGATAACACATTCATCTTGGGCAACTTTGCACTCTATCCTTTTTGCTTTTCTTGGAAATAGAAAAGGCAAAAGGTAAAAGGTTTCTTTGCTGAGAAGAAAACCTTTGTTCGATGTTTGACCTTTCTCAAACATCTTATCAGTTGTATCTAGCCTAAGGAGAGAAGAATATCTTCTGTACACTTGTACTTTCATTCTTCAATCTGTGCTCTTTAGTCTGTGCTCTCAGTCTGTGATCTTCAATCTGTGATCATCAGTCTGTGATCTTAAGTCTGTGAAGTCTTTTGTCTTCAATCTTCATTCTTCAGATGATGAATTCATAAGTCTTCAGGAAGAGCAAGGCTTTCAGTCTGTGAGATTCTTCAGTCTGTGCTGCACAGACTCAGAAACAATTCTTCAGTCTGTGAAGCACAGACTCAGAAACACAGACTCAGGAATTCACTAAGTTTTTCCTGAATACAACTGAGATAGATTTTGACTCTTCAGATTTATAACTTAGGTTTGATCATTGTTTTTCCCAACAATCTCCCCCTATCTGATGATGTCAAAATCTATTTACAAAAGATAATGGAGAAATAATAAATTATAAAGTACAACATAACTTATGAATCTTAGACTTATATATATAAAGTCAAAGTCATAGTTAGTATACAAAAATATTACAATTATTACATAAGATTGTAAATAATATAAATATAACAATCTTCAGTCCTTTCTCCGAGCCTTGATCTCTTTCATCTTTTCCACTTTCCTCTTCAACAGTGTTTCCATTCCCTTATCAGATTTGTCTTCAAATTCTTGATACTCTAGGATGATCTTCTTGCAGATATCTTCAAGTCCAATCATCATCCTGATTTGGGAAAGGTTGTTGAATAACCAGCTAATCAGTCTTCTTCTGAATGGTCTGGCTTGAGAATGTTTGCATTCCTTCAGCAGGGCAATGCAATGCAACAGAGACTCTCCATATAACCTATTCTGATCCTGGAAGCATTCTATCCCATTGATATCTCTATAGCACAGACCTTCAATGTTGTCAGTCTGTACATATGATCTATCAATGAAAATGATACCTTTGGGTAGAGGATGCTCCCTTCTCTGCTCATTCTCTGTGGATAACCCAGCTGACTTCTTCTTAATTACAAAGTTGTTTGCTATGCAAAACAACTTGTATTCTTCTTCTGAGATGAGCCCCAGACTGAGAACTAGCTCAATCAGGTAAGATAGCTCATCCAGAACTTCTTTCTTCAATTCCTTGTCAGTTGCACTCTTCAAAAGATTGGCAATGGATTGTCATTCCTTAAGCCCTAGAGTGTACAGTTCATCCACCCATACCATCTTCTTGCTCTTGGTCAAAGTCAGCTCCAACTTCAATTTCTGTCCAATCTTGTTCAGATGACATTCTCTAATCTTCTGCTTGAGCTTTGACTTTTGGAAAGTGGCTTGTAGCTTTGGCTTCAGGCTCTCTATCTTCTGTAACTTTGTTGACAGCTCTTCATCTTCCTTGATTTGTTGCTCAACTTGACTCCTTCTGGTTTGAGTCTGTGAACAGTCTTCATCTTCTAATTCTTTGGAGAGCATGTCAACAAATCTTGCTTCCTTCAGCTTCTGCTCTTCTTCAGTTAGTACATTTAAGTACTCAGTTAAAGACATGCCTTGAGCAGTAGCTTCTTGTTGCAAGAGTTCATCCTGTAGATTTGTCAGTTCAGGATTTCTTGTGCCAACAGCATGATCATCCACCATCTTCTTGATCTTGCTTAACCTTTCCTGCTTGGATAAGGCAATCTCCTTGCCCTTACCCTTATCCATAACTTCTTCCATGGTAGAGCTTGACCCAGGATAAGTGCTAATCAGGTGAGCACTTCTCCATTGCATTCTATCTTCAATTTCACTTCTACCTGGAGGCAGTGTTCTGGTTGTTGTGGTTGGTCTAGCAGGATTGGCTTAAGCTTGAATGGCTTCAGCACTGATAATTAGAGCATCAGTGCTTGCTGCTTGTTGTTCAGAGCTCTGAGTCTGTGTCTGATGCTGTGTCTCAGTCTGTGCAGGTTCTGAGGGCACAGACTTCGACTCTCCAGTCTTGACTTTTGAGGCACCTTCATCTACACCTCCAAAAGTAGCATCATCTTCATCATCATCTGATCTTCTAAATACCTCAGACTCAGAACTACAATCAGGATTAATGGCATCATCATCTTCGCCATCAGTGTCCCGCTCTTCAGCCAGCTTCACAAACTGATCCCAGGTCTTGATCCCCTTCATCTTTGGTTGGGAATCAAAGATATCCTTTTCAGAAATCCTCCTGGCCATTCTTTTTGTCTTCCTGGCTCTTTTGATCTACAGTGGTTGAACATCTTCATCTTCTTCCCTTGGTCTCTTCAACTCCATCTGACCTTGGGCTGAGATAGTTGCAATTGGGTCTATGTGTAAGACAATGGATGACTCCCCCTGAGTCTGTGCAACCATCTCAGTATGTTCACCTGCCTGCAATCCTTCTTGCTCCCCCTCAGTCTGTGCACTCATATTTTCAGTCTGTGGCACAGACTGAGCTTCAGTCTGAGACTTCACCCTAGCACCTTCGGGTCCATCATCTCCCTCACTGCTATCTCCCCCTAAATCTAAGGATTTATTATTTAAATCTTTATCTTTTGAGGTTTTAGCTTCTGCAGACCCATACTTCATCTTCTCCCCCTTTTTAACATCATCTACTAAGTTTGAGAGGGTGGTCTGCATTTCATCTAACCTAATAGATACCTTCTCCTCCAGCATATCCACTTTATCCACCATAGTAGAGACTAGATGCTTCATCTTCTCTAGCTCTTTCTTATTATTATTGAACTCAGTCTGTACCCATTCAGACAACTTGTTGATAGCGGAGAGCATATCATTAAGTGTACTAGAAGGCACAGACTGGGTCTGGTTGGAAGGGTTAGAATTGGGTGATGGTATGTGTTCCTCACTTGACTCATGTTGTAACTGAGCAAGATCACTGGAATCTTTTGGGGTTGCACTCTTTGCCTCACTCTGTGTCCTGTGCATGGAAAAACGTTCATAGGCATTGAGTGGTGTAGTTGTTCCCTCAGATCTAATCCGGTGATAGGATAAGATATCACTGGGAAATGATTGTGTTGCACCCATTGCCTCAAACAGTCCCTGGTGTAATGGAACAGTATCACTGGCAACTGATGTGGAAGTTGGTATGCCTTCACTAACCATCTGGTGATAAGATAGTAGTTCATCAGGCAAAGAAGATGAGATCTGTACCTCAGTCTGTGACATGACTGGGGTATTGGCGATCTGTGCAGAGGGGTGTAAGAAAGAACTCATTGGAATGTGAACTAGTACAGGACTAGTGGTCATTATGGGCTCAGCCATTGTGAGTGGGGTAAAGAGGGGGGTGGTAGTGCTCAGGATTGGAGCATCTTCTTCAATGCATACTACAGGGGTCAGTGTAGTAGCAGTAATGTGGGTATCCAAGCTGACTAAGCTAGGTGTAGGTTGGGTCAGTTGGGTAGCCATTGGCACCACAGACTCTAGTAGAGCTGCAGTGGAATGGACTACAGCACTGGAAGGTGTTCTATTGACATCCAATTCCATGGATGATGATTCCACTTGTGCTATACTTTTTGGGGTTGAGTCTGGTGATTCCTCCAGAGTGAGTGGTGACTCATCTGGGTTGGTTTGTTTGTGACTCTCTTTTGTGGGTGAGGATGGGCTAGGATAAGAAGGTTGATCTATATCCATGTCCTCAGATGAAGAAGAAGTACTACCTGCATCTTCAGTTGAAGATGGAACAGACTCAGGAATGTTTGAGTCTGACTCCAAGTGCACAGACTGAGTTGAGCCTGTATCCCTGGAGTCTGTGTGCTCTGCTTCAGCCACACGTTCTTCAACAGCCTCGGTCTCAGTACCCTCACTATCACCTGAACTATCACCCTCCATAGATGCAAAAGCAACATATGGGTGATCAATCCATTGCTGCTATGCAACAGTGATAGGTGCCCCAGAAAGTGTAACCGGATGGTTGAACACTTTATATGTGAGCACAGGTACAGGTATATCTGCAGTTTTGTTATTAAAGGACATATACACAGATCTAGTTAATCTGGATTGGATGCACAGGGAGAGTAACCTTATAAAAGGTACATTAAAAATTCTCTGTGACTCATTCACTAGTTTTAAAAATTCTTTAAAATACAACTCTGCAAAGTTGATGTTTAAACCTGTGATGAATGAGCTCAACAGTTGAGTTTCAAACTCATTTAACTCCCCTGTGCTACCAGATTTTCCTCCTAGACTTCTAATGATGCCAGAGATTAAAAATTTCCATCTGGGGGTGAATCCTGACATCAAGATGGTGCCTTTTTCTTTGGTATATCCAACCAAAGTAAGAGAAGCCCTTGCTGCTTCTTTGGTTGGAATGAGTTCAAAATTATTTCCCAAAGGCAAGTCTAAGACATTCCTAATTAGCTCCTGATCAATGGTAACTGCCCGTTTACCATGATCAATAGTACCAGTAATTGCAGTATTGGTACTGTTTGAGGAGCAAGTATACCACCATTCCATTAAAAAATGTGGGTATATTTGAGGGACTGAGTTAAAGAATGCTCCCCTTAATGGATGAGCAGACATAAAAGCAGTTAGTTCCTCAAATTCTTTATTCTTTTTAGAGTCAGGAATGGAAATGGTAGCTACTTGATTATTTATACAGAGTTTTACCTGTTTACCCTGTTTGAAGGGTTTAGCCGCAGCGATGTTAGCAGGTGCCGTGTAAGCCCATTGATCAGCCATTTTAAATGAAGAATTTGTGAGATTGATTTCGAAAATGGTTGAGCAATTTAGGTTAGGGCTTACAAACTCTGTGTAATTTTGGATGTGCAAGTATCGGTGAAGAAGAAAGGGGAAAACGGAAATGGGTATTTGAAGAAATTAAATTTCCGTTAAATGGGACCCACTTGACGGTTTATCCCTTTCTCTGCAACAGCAACGCTGAAGCACGTGCACTTTTTGTATTGAGCAGATAAATAGACAACAAGCGCCAAAACTTTCAATGATTATTACCATAAAAATGGTTTTAGCATTAAATGCAAAGATATTGTTGTTTATTTATTAAAAAAAATAAAAGTAAAATAAAACAAAAAAAAATAAAAAGAATTGTGCCGGCAGTGGTAACAGATTTATATAGCTAACAGTACTAACTTGTGAAAGCAGTACTAAAAGAAAATTTTGCCAGCAGTGGTAACAGATTGATATAGCTAACAGTAGTAACTTGTGAAAGCAGTACTAAAATTAACTAACAGTGGTAACTTGTCAAAGCAGTACTAAAATTAACTAACAGTAGTAACTTGCGAAAGCAGTACTAAAATTAACTAATAGTAGTAACTTGTCAAAGCAGTACTAAAATTAACTAACAGTAGTAACTTGCCAAAGCAGTACTAAAGTTAACTATCAGTAGTAACTTGCTACATTAACAGTGTTAATTGTACCAATCTTTACCAGCAAAAAAAAAAAAAAAAAAAAAAAAAAACATCAGTATTAACCCAGCAGTACTAAAAGTAACTAGCAGTATTAATACTAACAGTGCTAAAAATACGAATTCATGAGGGCAGTATTAAAAAGGCTTATCAGTATTAACCAGCAGTACTAAAAGTAACTGGCAGTATTAATACTAACAGTAGTAAAATACCAACCTTATGAATTAATAAAGCACAAAAATAGAGGGTCTAGTCTGAATGAATATGGTTAGTCTGTGTAGCGAATCTGGAAGAAGTCACACAGACTGAAACATATAATCAGTCAGACTGAGAGAAAATAACATAAGTTATAAAATCTTTTTGGTATTTTCTTAGAAAGTATGTACAAAAACATCTCTTAGTCTGTGCTTTTTGATTGTATGTAGCTGAGAATACAGTTATACAGATTGAAAAGCAGACACAGACTGAGAATTGAATCATACAGATTCAAGGTTTTACTAGGGGTTGAGCATTCCTAGTTGACCAAGCAGATACAAAAATCTATCTTCATTTAAAGGTTTAGTAAAGATATCTGCTAATTGGTCGTTTGTGGGCACATATTTGAGAATCACTTTACCTTTCTCAGCACAATCTCTGATAAAGTGATATCTGATCTCAATATGCTTTGTCCTGGAGTGAAACACAGGATTCTCAGTGATGGCAATGGCACTTTGGTTATCACACATGATTGGAGTTTTTGTAAACACCAAATCATAGTCTGCTAGTTGATGTTGCATCCATAGCAATTGAGCACAGCAACTACCAGCAGCCACATATTCTGCTTCTGCAGTGGATGTAGCAACAGAATTCTGTTTCTTGCTTGACCAACTGACTAGTTTGCCACCAAGCAGTTGACATCCACCAGAAGTGTCCTGCATAATCTGCATCTGTATATCCAATTAGATCAAAACCAGAGTCTTTGGGATACCAAAGACCCAGGTTAGGAGTACCTTTTAGGTTCCTAAAAATCCTTTTTACAGCTTTTAGATGTGATTCTTTAGGTTCAGATTGATATCTAGCACACAAACATGTTGAGAACATGCTATCAGGTCTACTTGCAGTGAGGTATAGTAGAGATCCTATCATACCTCTATAAGTGGTTTGACAGACTGACTTGCCAGACTGATCCTTATCCAACTTATCTGCAGTGCTCATTGGTGTTTTCATAATTGAACAGTCCTTTAAAGAATATTTAGTAAGTAGGTCATTGACATATTTACCTTGGTTGATGAAGATACCATCAGGTTTCTGATGTACTTGTAGACCAAGAAAGTATGTTAATTCACCCATCATACTCATTTGATACTGTTTTGACATTAAGTTTGAAAACCATTTACACAATTTTTCATCAGTAGACCCAAATATAATATCATCAACATAGATTTGGACTAGTATGACATCTGCCTTGTTCCTTTTGAAGAACAAAGTTTTATCAATTAATCCTCTAGTAAAGTCATTACTAAGAAGATAGGATGATAAGGTGTCATACCAAGCTCTTGGAGCTTGTTTTAGTCCATATAGTGCTTTCTGCAATTTATAGACATGATTTGGAAAAGTGGAACTTACAAAGCCTGGAGGTTGTTTCACATAGACTTCCTCCTGTAAGTTGCCATTCAGAAATGCACTCTTGACATCCATTTGATAGACTTTGAAGTCCTTGAATGCAGCATATGCCAAGAATAACCGAATTGCTTCAATTCTGGCTACAGGGGCAAATGTTTCATCATAATCAATGCCTTCTTCCTGCTTGTAGCCTTGAGCAACTAGCCTTGCTTTGTTCCTTATTATCACTCCATCCTTGTCCATCTTGTTTCTGTAAACCCATTTAGTTCCAATAATGGTTTTCCCTTTTGGAGCAGGAACTAGGGTCCAAACATTGTTTCTGTCAAATTCTGTTAACTCTTCCTGCATTGCTTCAACCCAATCATCATTCAAGGCTTCTTCAGCTTTCTTTGGTTCAATGATTGACAGGAAGTTTGTGTAGAAACAGAAATTTGCAGTAGGTGAGCTTGATACTTGAGCTCTTGTTTGTACACCAGAAACATAATCTCCAATTATTTCTGTAATTGGATGATACTTGTGTTCTTTGACTCCTAGAAATGATTCATCATTGAATGGTAAATCATTCTCATTTGGTGGAAGAATAGCAGGACTGAGTTCTGCATCATCTTCTACATAGGGCAAGTCTGAGTCTGTAGAGTTCTCAGACTGAAAACTATCAGACTGAACACATGTATCAGAAGAATTTGAATCTCCGGACACAGATTCATCTTCTGTTGATGAAGGTATTGTCATTGAATGAGTAGGTTGAGCATCTTCATTATCACTTTCAGAGTCCTGTTGTTGATTAGCAACAACTGGGATTTGAGATTCAGATCCCACAACAGATAAATCTTCCAATAAATGAACATTAGACTGAGAAACATGTTCATCATTAGCGGAGAAAGCATCAAAGGTGACATTGATGGTTTCTTCAATTTTGTTCCTTCTGTTGTTGTAGACTCTGTAGGCCTTTGAAATAGATGAATAGCCAACAAACATTCCTTCATCAGACTTAGGTTCCATCTTTGCTAATTGATCTCTTTGATTGAGAATGTAGCATTTACTTCCAAAGGTCTGGAAGTAATGGATAGTTGGAACCTTCTTGTGATACAGCTCATATGCAGTTTTGCCATGCCTTTTGACCAAAATAGATCTATTTTGGGTATAACAGGCAGTGTTAACTGCTTCTGCCCAAAAATAAATCTTCATTTGACCATGGCATAACATGGTTCTTGCAGCTTCTATGAGTGTACGATTTCTTCTCTCAGCAACACCATTTTGTTGAGGAGTTCTGATAGAGGCAAAGTTTTGAATAATGCCTTTGTCAGTACAGAATTCAATGAGAGTAGAATTCTTAAATTCTGTACCATGGTCACTCCTGAGTTGCTTGACAGGTGCATCTTTCTGCAATTCTTCCCTCTTGATTAGATTAATAATCTCTTCAGGAGCAACACTTTTAGCCTTAAGAAAGATGACCCAAGTATACCTTGTGTATTCATCCACAACCACAGGTGTATACTTCTTTCCACCCAAACTGCTAATGCTCATGGGTCCAAACAGGTCCATATGGAGCATATGCAGTGGTTGATCAATTGTAGCTAACAGTTTGGATGGAAAATGGTTCTTGGTATGTTTCCCTAGTGTACATGCAGGACAAAGTTTGTCTTTTGCAAATGTAACATCAGGCAGACCTCTAACCAATTTCTTCTTTGACAGGAGGTTAATATTTTTGAAGTTCAGGTGGGATAACCTCCTATGTCATAGCCAGCTTAGTTCTGGCACAGACTGAGTATAGAGACAAGTCTCTACATTATTGTCTGCAGAAGAAAGATCCAAGAGATAAATGTCTCTTTCTCTTTTGGCAACTAATATAGGTTTGCCTTTGGAATTATAGATAACAGCAGCCTTCTTTTTTATTCTGATTTCACCATCATCATCACAAATCTGGCTAGCACTAAGCAGGTTATGCTTTAATCCCTCAACATAGGCCACCTTTGTTATTCTGATGTTGCCAGCCTTCACCACACCATAACCTTTTATCTTGGCAACAGAGTTGTCACCATATTTGACAGAAGGTCCTTCTTCTTCTACAAACTCTGTCATGTGTCTTGAGCATCCACTGTCTAGGTACCATTTGCTGTTACCCTGCACAAGACAAACAAAATCGATTAGTTACTTTTGGGAACCCATCTTTTGATGGGTTCTTTAGAGTTGGTTGGAGTCAATTCTTTAGCAGTTTTGGTGCTAAGTTTGTGAAGTTGACTTATAACCTCTCTATTTTTGATTTTGTTGTTTGTAGATGACATTTGTTTGATCAAAGCAGCCTTTGGCTGTTTAAGAAAGGACTTTGTGCATTTAATAACTTCATGTCCCAGATTTCCATAGTTGTAACATTTTCTGTTCAACATAATGGTCCTTTTGGATTTTGGGTTATTATTTGCACTAGATCCTCTGTTAAACTCTTGTTTTGACTCAACAAATGTTTTAAAATTTGTGGTTAACTTCATTAAGTTTTCACTAAGCAGCTTAATGGTCTCAGTCTGGTTGTTAAGATTTGACTTTTTAGAGTCAGACTGAGTGTTAACACAAACAGATTTGGAGTTAAGTTTGCCAAACTAAAAATTGATTTTTCCAGACTGACAGATAGATCTCACAGACTGAGATCTTTTTAACTCCTTTGTTACTGGTTTTATGCCTTTAGATTTATCATTTAGCATATTATTGTCTGGACCAGTTACAGACTGAGATGTGGAAGGTTCAAACACATTGTAACCTTTCTGTTTATTCTTGATTCCTTTTACCTCTTTTTGTCTTTTTAAAGATGGTACTTTGGGAATATTAACTTTGCCTTTTATAAATCTTTTCTTTTCAAGTTCTATAGTTTCTAAAGATTCATTAGTGATTATAAGTTCAGGCTGTACAGATTGAGAAGTTTCACAGACTGAGATTTCTGAGTCTGTGTCTTCAGAGTCTGGCTCTGTCTCATATACTAGTTCTTTAGCAACTATTTTTGGTCTAACAAAAGCATTTGTCAATATAACTTTGTCTCCCACAGTATGACTAAAAGTATGAGGTAAAATCTCAGGTACAAATATAGTAGGTTTGGAGTTTATTTCTGAATTTATGTGACTTTTAAGATCAAACTCATCACCTATGACCGCTTGTATCTGAGCTGGAATCTGTTTGGATAAACAGTCCACATTTTTAAGTGATGAAATACACCAAGATTTACAGATCCTTTCATAATGATCAGCTTTGTTTTTATAAGCTTTCTTTTCCAGCTTGATCTTTTTGAGAAGGTCATATTGAGCATCAAGCTCAAGTTTGTACTCTTTGTTTTGGTTTATTTCATTCACTTTTGATTGTAGATCTTTTTGAACTTGACTGAGTTTGGTTTTTAAATCTTGTATTTCCTCCAGTCTTTTCAAAAAATCTACATAGATGTGTTCAAACATTTTCTGTTTTTCTGCATCACTATAGTAAAGTTTAAAATGATTTACATTGTAAGCAGATCCTCTGTCCCAGTCTGGATGAACACATGCCTTTTCTGCAAATTTGACATCTTTGTCAAACTGGCTCTCTGTGATAGCCATTAAGCACATATCTTCATCATCCTCAGATGATGAAGATTCTTCATCTATCCATTGTTCAACAACCAAATCTTTCTCTAGTTTCTTTGGTTGTTGTTTCTCTCCAATTTTCTTGGAGTTGAAGTACTTTTTCTTGTACTTCTTGGCCTTTTCTTCCCACTTATCAGAACTTGAAGATTCTGCAATTTTCACTCTGCAGTCAGAAGAAATATGACCAACTTGCCCACATTTATAGCAAGTAGCTTTCTTAGGATCAAAAGTTGGCCTTCCTTTTGAACCTTTGAATCTTGCTTTTTCTAACCTTTGGGCTAGCAATGCCATTTCAGCTTCTAGAGACTCAGTTTCATCATCTGATTCTGAGTCTGTAAGAGTAAGATGGTAATCTGCTCTAGAGAAAAGTTCTCTATTTTTCCTTGTTGTTGCAACAAGGGCAGCAGATGGATCTTTTGCAATCCTTTTGGCATTTAGATCCTTTCTGGCTTTGGTTTCTTCAAAATTTAGTAGAATTCCAAACAAGCCAGAGAGATCATATATCTCCAATTTTTCACTTACAATTAATGAAGTGATAACTTCAGAAAAAGTGTTTGGAATGACATCAACAAATTTTGCACAGATTTCAAACTGTCCCTTGATGATATTATACCTTTCAAGATCATTGATTAAGATCTGAAATCTGGTATGAATATCAGTTAATGACTCATTTTGGCCAGCAGAGAAGTTCTCATAATTTCTTATGAGATTCTTCTTCTTTTGGGATTGTACCAAACTTACACCATCATATTGGTCAGTTAGCATATCCCATATGACTTTAGCAGTTTTGCAGCCAGATATCTCAGCAAAAATAGGCTCAGTAACTGCATTGTCCAGTATGGATTTGGCCTTAAAGTCTAGTGCATATAGTTGCCTGTCTAGATCAGTCCAGGTACTTTTGGCAGCCTCAACAAATTTTTCAGGTGTCAAAATAATACCATTTGCATCTAAAGTTGCAGGAACTATTCTGCCAGGAATAATGGGTCCTTCCTGAATGACTCTAAGCATTTCATCATGAATGCTAGCAAGAAACCATTCAGCATTCAATTTCCAGTGGGTAAAATTTACACCATTGAAGATTGGAATTCCCTTCCCAGCCATAGCAATAGAAGAAGTCATTTTTCAAGGAAGAAAATGTAGAGAAAATGGATTTAGATGATTGTTTGATAAACTGGGTTCCTTTGATCGTTAAAGATTAAATCTTTATCCTGCTCTGATACCAGTTGTTGGGTCACAAGGTTCCCAAAACTTAGATACAGATTAAATAACAGTTATCTTAACGTGTTAGTTTATATCCAAGTTTTATATCAAACAATTTTAAATTAATGTAGGCGGAAAACAAGATTAATTTTGACACAGAGTTTATTATGAATCAAAGTATTATTCACAATAAAGTGTTTGTCTCACACATATGACAAAGTATTCAAACCCACACAGATGGTTTGAATACGATCCAAGTATTAGTATGTTAAGATACAATTATCACTACAAACTTTAACAGTTAGTGTGGTAATGCTTTGAGCCTAAGCTTAAAGGTCTTGTATACTATTTTGCTTTGAGTGCTTGGTTTTCTTGGATACTTGGATATCTTGAAGAGTGCTATTGAGCTGCTATTTATAGAGTTGAGTATCAACTTCTATTAACCAGCTCAGTCAGTTGTCCAAGGGATAACACATTCATCTTGGGCAACTTTGCACTCTATCCTTTTTGCTTTTCTTGGAAATAGAAAAAGCAAAAGGTAAAAGGTTTCTTTGCTGAAAAGAAAACCTTTGTTCGATGTTTGACCTTTCTCAAACATCTTATCAGTTGTATCTAGCCTAAGGAGAGAAGAATATCTTCTGTACACTTGTACTTTCATTCTTCAATCTGTGCTCTTCAGTCTGTGCTCTCAGTCTGTGATCTTCAATCTGTGATCATCAGTCTGTGATCTTCAATCTGTGAAGTCTTTTGTCTTCAATCTTCATTCTTCAGATGATGAATTCATAAGTCTTCAAGAAGAGCAAGGCTTTCTGTCTGTGAGATTCTTCAGTCTGTGCAGCACAGACTCAGAAACAATTCTTCAGTCTGTGAAGCACAGACTCAGAAACACAGACTCAGGAATTCACTAAGTTTTTCCTGAATACAACTGAGATAGATTTTGACTCTTCAGATTTATAACTTAGGTTTGATCATTGTTTTTCCCAACAGAGACTAAAACTGTAAAAAGTACTATAAGATAGAAATCAGTTTTGTAACTTACTCAAAAGTATTTTCACTGTTTTAAACTTTAAACTTCTTTTATCTTTACATAAGAATCTTTAATTTCTTGCAAGTGACTAAACTTGATGATAAATTTCTCCCTCTTTTAACAGTTTACCACTGGATTTTGGAGTGTTCTTCGATATCTAGGTATGTAAATAAATAAGTATATATATTAGTGGTTGTTTATCAATCATATATATAATGTTTTCTATTTAATTGTTGCAGTTCCAACAATCAAGAATATCCATGATATGAAAGTATTACATCACCATATCAATCTACTTACAAAAAAGATGTACGAAATAGTTATAGAAACGCATGATCATGACATGATATGGAAGATTTTAGGATCCGCAACATCTGCAGCAGTTAAATTTGGGACTCCAGAGGTAATAGAAGAGTGCATTTCAAGTTATCCGGACATAATTGGGTACGATGGTAAAGGATTTGACTTGTCTCTTGAAGCCATTATACAAAGACAGAACAAGTGTACAATGTTATATGGCAAACATCATCTGTTCACAAAGGTAGCCCAAGCAAATATATTTGATAAAGACGTAAACGAGAACTCGTTACACAAGGCTGGGAAGTTAGCCCCACCTCATCGACTAAATGTTGTTACTGGTGCGGCTAAATGTTATATGGCAAACATCATCTGTTCAATGGTACAAGGTAATATTAGTTGAATTGTCAATTCAGACGGTGTTTAGTTTTGCTCTCCATCTTGGAGACGTTGTTGTCTTGTTTTTCAGCTCGTCATCCTTCTATTTTGAGGATTGCTTTTTCTAATTTAATTATCTTGGCTTTGCAAAAAAAAATATTAGCTTTGTAAAACATAAAAGTAACCGACTTTACAAGTATACTTACATTACACATTAAAATGGTGTAACTCATAAAAAGGATGAAATAGTAATAGTATACTAGATTCAGAAAATAAAATGGGCTGAAGGGGATGAGCCAAAGACATAAGATTTGGGCATAATCAATTTGTTGGACCAGGCTTGGGCCTAACCCATTTTGGGAAGAACCGGACTTTTTAGGCGGGCCTTGAACGTTGGACCGGTCTCAGATCACTCTATTTGTGTATCTCTTTTTCATATCTCTAAACACTACCAAACTCCAAATGATTACACGTTAAATGTACCTAACTCACTTTTACTCTAAACACTATCATGTATCTTTGCGTAGGAAGTCGAGAATTTTATAGATCCATCGTTTAAAGAAGGTCGTAACAAAGACAAGAAAACTCCAAAAATGTTCTTCATTGATGAGCATAAAGAGTTGCTTAATGACGCAGGACAATGGATGAAAGATGTATCATCTTCATGTACCATGGTAGCAACACTTATATTAACAATGGCATTTGCAGGTGCCTTCACGCTTCCAGGTGGAAACGAGGCTAATGGCCAACCATTGTACTTAAACAAAGGAACATTCATGCTTTTTATCATATCAGATGCCATTGCGTTATTTTCTTCAACAACTTCAGTGATAATGTTCCTAGCTATACTTACAGCACGTTTTTCTGCATAGGACTTCCTTTACACCCTACCAAAAAGAATGATAATTGGACTTGTTTCCTTGTTTGTGTCATTAGCGGCTACTATGATAGCGTTTAGTGCAACTCTTGCACTTGTGCTTCAAGATAAAGTCCCATAGATCGCAGCTCCACTTGTTATGATAACGTGTATACTTGTGGGTCTATTTGCATGGTTGCAGTTTTCTTTACTCATGGAACTGGTTTACTCGACTTATGGACAAAGCATCTTTCGGCAGAAGAAACAGAAGTGAATCTCTTTGCTGAAATCTATGTGTATGTTTGTGAAGGGTGCAAGAAACAGAATTGATGTGGAAACGTATTGCACTCCCGAATGATTCTTTCGAGTTTCTTTTTTGTTTTGTTTGATGTTACAAGTGATGTTATAAATTATTTGCATTTCATGACTTAAGTGTTAAAATAGAAAATTAAGATGTACAACATCCCAACAGTGGTGGGTTTGATTACTGTTTATCAAAATCAAACCCATTAACCGAAATAAATTATTAGGTAATCAAAAACTTATTCCTCATTTTCGTACCTACCAAACAAACACCCTCATTGTTAATGTTGTAGACAGGACATTAAAGCAGAACAATGTACTTGGTTAAAAAGAAAAAGAATGAAAACAAAAATCTGGGTTTGGATTTTTCATTTAGTTCGTATTATAATTTGGAGAAATGTGGGCTTACACTAATAATAAGGCCCACTTAGATAGTAAGGCCCCACTTCTAAAAATGTTTAGTACAAATATCTAATTTTGCCCAAGTATATTATGGATGAGAATTTACCTATTTGATTTTAACAGAAACTAACTTTTAACCTGTATATACACACAAAAATCATAGAATATAACTTTATTTTTATTTTAAATAGTTTAACGTATCTCATCAATTGACCATAAATTATAAAAAATTATATATATAATTTGGTTTTTGATGCTTATGAATATAATAAGTAAATCATAAAAAAAATAAAAATTTAATTGGTTAATTTATAAAAGATGACATCATCATGTCTTAAATTTTAGCTGATTGGACAAAAAAAATACTGATTGACTATTTGAATTTTGATGACATTATCATCCGCGTTCTATATTAAATTTATTTAAGATGAAACTAAAATATGCGTAGATAATTTACAAATAACAACTTAATGGTAATACAATATTACAATGAATTTATTAACTTGTTCCATTCTTCTTCTAAATTCTAAATCTTTAAATATAATAAAAAACCAGAAAGCCAAACTACACGAGCATTCAGCGCAAGTCATAAACCATTTGCAACTTTCTTTATATCCCTCGTCAACATTATCCAATCAAAATTGACACCCATGTGAAATTCAAATAAAAACCAATAAAAATTGTTTATCAACCTTTTATTATATTATATTAGCTTTTCTATCTTGATAGTCCTTTTCTGTTAATCAATAACTTTCCCTCTCTTTTTAAAGAAAAACAAAACGTATTCAATTATTTAAAGACGATTATATTAATTATAGATGATGACAAACTCTTACGGCTATTTGCAGACGACAATCTTTATGGATGTTTGGTTTATAGCATTAATAACAAATTTCAGTGGTTAAAGTTAATTATTATTATTTAACTACGATAGAGGATTCGAGTGGAATGCTTTATTTCAAAGTAAACAAGGAGAATATTTTTTTTATTGCATTTTAAAATAAATTTTTACGACAACTACTGCATTTTAATAACATTGCATATTAGATTTATAAACTCTGTATTTTAATTATTACAATTTTATTATAAAATACGGTAAAAAAATCTTATCCTCTTTGTCCTGAAACGAGACTTTCTCCTTGTAACATTAACCTTCTAATCTAATCTAACTATATATACTTTTACTTAATGAATTCATGACAGTTGATAAATTTTTTTATCATATAAGTCGATTGTTTTCTTCGTGGAAAATGCTATCCTAACCGTATTCTTAGACCTGTGTTTATCAAATTCCTAAAACAATAACATAGACTTGCAAATTGTCTGAAAAGACAACGGAAACGGCAAGCAACCGTCGACAATTTGAAACACCACCCTTCTCTGCCACTCCACGCTACCCCTTCCACCCACAAAATCAGAAACAAAACAAAAACCCACTTCACCCAAAACTGTCATTTTCCTCAACTATATATAAAACCTAAAAGATTCCATTTTTATTCCACAGCATATCCCCATCATCAACCCACCTTAAAACACACAAAATCTTGCCACATTACGATACATCAAAAAAATGGCATTCAAGAAAGATAATGGGGTGAGTGTGATTTTAATTGGCTTTTGTTATTTTTTATTTATTTTTGTGGGTTTTGTTTTTGGTGGTATTCCGACCACTCTTGACGGACCTTTTACGCCGGTGACGGTGCCGTTAGATGAAAGTTTTCGTGGGCATGCCGTTGACCTGCCGGCCGATGATCCACGTGTCAGGCGGAATGTTAATGGCTTTCAACCTGAACAAATTTCAATCTCACTTTCTACCAACTATGATTCTGTTTGGATTTCTTGGATTACAGGTACTAATTTCTTCATTAATTTTCTTCTTATTATAAAAATTGTGATTAGGGTTTGATCAAAAGTGGTAATTTTAGGTGAACTGAGTGCATACAACTATGAAAGTATAGATTTTGTTACCATTTTTGTTAATTTTCAGTCATTAGACCATAACCATGAAATTGGACTGATAGTGACAGCATTTTCTGTTTGTACAACAACAAAATTCCCTTTGTAAGATTATAATGTAGTAATATTTTTTCAACAAAACCTGTTCTTATCTACGGAGTAGTATTTTGTATTACTTGTCATCTTGGAGTATGAAATTTTGGTTTTTTAATGATATTCGTATAATAAATGATAAGAACAAAAATTGGTGAAATTGAATGCAGGTGAATTTCAAATTGGTGACAATATAAAACCATTAAATCCTGAGAGTGTAGCTAGTGTTGTTGAATATGGGAAAGTTAAATCATTAAAGAAACAAAAAAAGGCAGAAGGTTACTCTCTGATTTACAATCAGCTATACCCATATGAAGGCCTTCAAAACTACACTTCTGGTATCATCCACCATGTTCAACTTACAGGTTAGATTATAAAGACTCCAAATTTTATACTTTTTATGTTCTTCATACGAAATTCTTCATGAAAAAAATGGAATTTGGTGTGTCAATCTTGCAGGGTTGTCTCCAGATAGTGTTTATTATTATCGATGTGGAGATCCTTCAATTGGAGCAATGAGTGATATTTTTCGATTCAAGACTATGCCTGTATCTAGCCCCAAAAATTATCCTAAAATAGGAATTGTGGGTGATCTTGGTCTTACTTATAATATGACGTCAACAGTGAGCCACTTGATCAAGAACAACCCTGATCTAATGCTACTTGTAGGAGATGCTACTTATGCTAACTTATATTTAACAAATGGCACTGGTTCGGATTGTTATTCGTGTTCGTTTGAAAATACTCCTATTCACGAGACCTATCAACCGCGTTGGGATTACTGGGGAAGGTAAAAGTTCGAATCTTTATCTAACCTTGATTAAGTAAAGTTTAAATACTTATCGAATCTCGATTAAAACTTAAAAGTTCGAATCTTTGTCAAGTCTTGATACCCTAAAGACTGAATCTTTATTATCCTCTTTAGTTCTTATAGTTAATGAGGTGTTTAGCGTTTAACATAAAAATCATATATTTTTGAAAATTTTCACCCTACATAAACACTTTTAATAAGTCGTATGATTTTGTATTCGAAGATGTTGATGAACGATTTCAAGTGAAAATTTCCCGGTATATGCAGCAATCCACATCTGACGTTTAGTAACGTTTGAATCTTGATTACGTAAGGTCTGAATATTAATCGAATCTCGATTAAAAGTTTGAGTTTTTATGGAGTCTTGATACACAAATGACTGAATCTTTATCACACCCTTCTATTTTTGTAGTTAACTGAAGTGTTTAATGCTTATTAGAAAATTGTATTTTGTAAAGTTGACCCCTTCACTGATTTTCTGGCTCAAATGCTGTTGTAAATTATATGATTTTCTAATTGAGGATGTGGTGGAATGATTTCAAGTTTAGAATTTCAGGTATATGCAGCACTTGACATCTAAAGTACCAATAATGGCAATAGAGGGTAATCACGAAATTGAAGCGCAAGGTGAAAACACCACGTTTGCAGCTTACAGTGCACGATTCGCATTTCCATCTAAAGAAAGTGGCTCGGAATCTACCATGTATTACTCATTTAATGCAGGAGGCATACACTTCCTAATGCTCGGGGGCTACATTGCTTATGATGAATCATGTAATAATCAACCGTTTTATGTTAACTCTTATATTTTTTTTTTCTTTTCTTTTTCCTTTTTCCTTTTTTTTTTATTTTTTATTTTATTTAAAAGTAATGAGGTTTTGAATTTTTGTGTAATTATTTCATGCAGCCGATCAATACAAATGGTTAATGCGAGATTTGGAGAAGGTTGACCGGGAAGTGACACCATGGCTCGTTGGTGTTTGGCATCCACCATGGTACAACACATATGTTTCTCATTACAAAGAAGTCGAATGCATGAGGGTAGCCATGGAAGAACTACTTTATAATGCTGGAGTTGATATAATCTTCAATGGGCATGTAAGTGTTTTGAGCATTATTAGATTGTGGCAATTTGAGTAAACGAGTAGATTTGGGTTATGTTTTTATTGACGGGTCCAGCAAATAAAATTAAAAATTTGCTTATAACAACAGGGTCGAACCAGTCAAACTTGACCAAAGTCACCCAAACTCCCAAAGGGTTATCTCATGCATAAAACTTGAATATTTTTTGGTCATTCCAAAATTAGATTATTGAAACAATATAATATATCAAATCATAATCATAACTTTTCGGGTCAACCCAATGCGAACCGTTTTGGCCCATACCAAAAGGACATATTTTCACTCAAACATGTTTTGAAGCGTATAAGTGTTATATTATTTGTTTTCAAAAGTAAACCCATTTATGGGTTGACTTGGACTAGATTTAATCTCTAACATGTTAAGTGGGTATTAAAAAACTGATTAAAAACAAACAGGCCGAAACTGCCCACAAGTGTATTTTTTAAAGCGTAAAACCTCCTAAATCATTTTATTCAATAATTAAGATTATTCTTAAAATAAGTTTTTTATCATATCTAACAAACAGAGTCCCGTTTTGACCCATACCAAAATTACCTATTTTGTCTTGTTTCCCAACCCATTGACCCGCCCATTTTGCAAGTTAGAAATTATATGATCAAAATCTGAAATTAATCTTCAAAAGTTATTAAAGTGTTTGACCATCTACTCTTTAAAAAAATTCCAGGTTCATGCCTACGAGAGATCAAACCGAGTATATAACTACACGTTGGACCCATGTGGTCCAGTGCATATAACCATAGGAGACGGCGGTAACCGAGAGAAGATGGCGGTTCCACATGCCGATGAACCTGGTAACTGCCCAGAACCATCCTCCACACCCGATTCATTCATGGGTGGTTTCTGTGCGTATAATTTCACATCAGGGCCCGCAGCCGGGAACTTCTGTTGGGATCGCCAACCTGAATATAGTGCGTATAGAGAAAGTAGCTTCGGTCATGGTATTCTTCAGGTGAAGAATGAGACACATGCTTTATGGACATGGCATCGGAATCAGGATTTGTATAATGAGGCCGGGGATCAAATATTTATAGTTCGGGAACCTGAACGATGCCTTGTTAAATCAACGGCCAAGCTATGGAAATCAGTTAAATGAAGCTCGTTATTGTTATGACATATATGGGTCTAAATCCTTAAGGGGGAAATACTTTATACGCTTCACGATAGGTCGAGATATGTAGTTCGACCGATGATTCGTTATTTGTTGTAATGTAGTCCAATAAGTTAATAGCAAATTGCTTAGTTTACTAGTAGGGTACCCTCGCAAATCAGCGATAATTATTCCGTTTAGATTATTGAATAAACGGTATAGTATCTGTTTATTGATTTGGTTTACAGATTCCTTAATTCGGGTTGTATGTACATTCACAATCTATACATTCTACAGGTAACATGTTTTTGAGGGAAGTAGTAGATAGTGTTTTTTACTTGTAATATTCATTGATTAATTGATTAATTTATATAGCATAAGAATAAGAATGTTAACCGTATCTAATATGAAGTTAGAAATAATCTCTTCCAAAAACCATATCGAAACACCCTTTTATCCAAAAACTAAATGGTGTTATAAGATAAAAGTGTATTAATTAATCATCTAGCCTCTACGTTTAAGCAATTTATGACAAAATCTTTAATAAATGAAAGATGAACAAGTACACCGTAAATATGGTGTTAAGATGTAACATTTTTGGAATGGAGGACGTCCGAAAACCTTTAGAATCTGGTGGGGTGTTTAATGTAGGTACCATGCCATTACCAATCGGAGTAGTAAGCCCTGCTACCATCGGCGGTGGTGGAACAATAGACCCTGAAACTGGCGTTGTTACTGGTATCGTCCCTCCTGCAGTGCTGAAATCACACATGTTAAATCACTGGCGATAACCATGCATAAACCAAAACTAAAAAGTTGCACATTATCTAAACTTTTTATGGATTCTGCAAACACTCAAGATGAATCGCCTCTTGTTGATTTTGAGTGCACAAACATATTTCAAGTTTGTAAGTACTAGAATATATAACAAATGGAAAATAATTTGTGATGCTAGCTTATGTTAGTATGTATCATGTTTACAGTGTAGTGTTACATTTTGGACCACCTACAAAGTGTGAACATGAAGGCATGGACTGAACATGATACAAAATGTAACAGTGCACGCTCGAGATGCATACCACTTGCAATACGAATCATATGACCATAACAAAATCCTCATGCTCATTAGTTTATAACAAAAGTAACGAGTAAAATCTTCACATTTATGAGTGCATTGTAGAAAAAAGTAATGCGGAGATTGAAAAAAGGTTCCGAGTTAAAGGTGTGGACATTAAAAACATTGAGATCTAAGAAATTTCAAAACAGAAGAGTAGAGATTTAACCAAGTGATATGTATTTAATTTATTATTTAGGCAAGCGCGCACACACCCCTAATCCACATTATTAACGAACTTTGTTTCCGATGAGACTTGAACTCACAGTCTTTTAGTAGATAGAATACCCTTAATATCGCTAGCCTGAAGGACCTTTAATTTGGTGATTATTCTATTCAATATTTTTACTATGGAGATTTAGACTTGACTTGTTTGACACTGCAATGTTCACATACAAGAAGAAAAAAATGTGTAGAATTATGTTACTTGTTTTAGCGAAAACAATAGCTTAGTCCATACCTTGGAGATGGTGGATAAACGCAAGATCCATAACTAGGATCCGTTTTCGCAATAGTAGCAGTGCCAGAAAAGTCACAAGATCCAGGAGCCATTGATTTACGCATATAGTAACTATTGAAAGCGTAAGACGCGTGTGCTTGTATAGTATTAGGAAGAAAACAGAGACCAGTTTGTTGCAATGGTGCACAATCTGCTCCTGCACTACAAGCATAGTCTAGTGCTGTTTGTAAAGCTTCACGTGAAGCGTCACTTCTAGCGACGCACCATAATGCCGCCGTGAATCTGCCGTGAAGAAGAAGTAGAACTGCCATGAGTGCAGCCGCATTGAATGGTGGTCTCATTTTGGGTAAGGTGCTTTTTCAGTCAAGGTAGACAAAAGACAGTTAAGTGTGTGTTGGTAAAGCTACAAAAGAAGTATGGAGAATGAGTAAAGAGAAGAATGTGTGTTTGCTTTATTATGGATCAGTACAATATAATACAATATAATATATAATTATAATATATATATATAAAAATATTAATAACATTTATTTATTTGTTTTAGAATGAACACAACACTGGCTAGACAGCAACATGTTAAAAGTATGCAGGATTATTGGTTTGCTTATTAATTTGAAACTAGATCTCTAACAAGATGTTATGGTTGTAAATATATCTTATGGAAAGAACATATATTTTGATGGAAGTAATACAGAAAAACTAATTTTCAAAGTGTAATTTATTAATGAAAAATTAAAATAACGGGATAAGTAATTTGGATCGATTGAAAAGGTACATGATTCAAATGAAGTTGAATGTTGTATGCAGCTAACAACACATAAGATTAAATGTTTAAATGTTCTTAGATAAATGAGAAATTATTTGTGAAAATATTGAAACTTGAAGAACTAACACTATAAATAATCTTTTAAAATTACTTTCAGTAACATCTAATATTTATATCGTCAACTATAGAAATTTTACTCCTATCAAATAATGTTTTTGAAGTTTCCTAGATAACAGTCACCTCCTAGCGTAGGTGGTATTAAGGGGCGGAGCCATACAAAAATTAGAGGGTCCGTTTGGTTTGATATGCGAATTGTAATATTTTTTAAAAGAAGTTAATTTTGTTAACAATGTAACGGATGCAAACAAATTGTGCTACAAGTTCACTAAATGATTTGTCCATTTTGTATGTTATTTATTTAAAATCTACTTATTAGATCATTTTCTTATTAAATCACACGTGTTTCATAAACAAATTATTTATTTAAAACTATAAAAAAATGTTGCGAGGTCACTTTAACTTCTGAATCCGCTCATGTTAGATGCATGTTAAAAATCACATTTGGTTTTATACATCCATTCATGTAAATCCTCGCGTAGCTTTGTACATCCATTCATGTAAATCCTCGCGATGGTAACTTAATGGTGGGAACCAGATGACATGCAACATAAATGCGGAGGTTATAGGTTAAATCTCCACCGTAAGTTTCTTTAACTACGAATTACTAAATTTACCTTTCTCATATTTGTCATGTGACTAGTCGGTGAGAGGCCGCCTAAAGATCAGTTTTAAACTTTTTTTTTATCCAGTCATGTAAGTATTTTACATAAGTATAATAATCGTTTATCACTTTTAATTCTACGTCTTGCTACAACAATTGAATTGAATTAATTAATTAATAACTTAATATTCTATTTATATCTATGTAAATAATAAATTAAATTATATACGAAGTATTTATTGTAAAATATATATAGTAAAATTAAATTTGATTGGCTGGGAGTGGTTGTCCTGGTAGGCAATATTACTTGGATTTATAGCGCCGTATTCAAACCCTTATTCTCTTTCAGCAGCTCAGCTTCAATTTCACGTTAACAGAATCTTCAGTTTCTCTTCAACGATGACTCATATCCTTTTTTAATTATCAATTTATTTATTATGTTAATGTCAATTTCTCACTAACATCACTCGATTTGATGCTCTGACCACTAATTTCTTATATTTCTCATTAAATTTCGATCTATATATTACAATCAAATTATATGTTTTTCTTAATAATTGTGGATCGAACGCGGTAATCAGAGGGAGAAGGATCGTGAAAGAGCTGCTGCTCGTAACCCAAAAGGAAAGACTAAAGACGACGGGTTGACTCCTGAACAACGCCGTGAAAGGTTTGACTTTTTCCAATTTTGACCTAATTTTGATCCAGATTAGTGTTTCCTTTATCAATTTCCGTGGAATTATTGTTCAATTGTTGAGTTTTATTATCTGATTTAGGTTTTTTTCTTATGATGCTATAGATCTAGCAATTAGTGCTTGATAAATTTGTTAATAAGAGCCCTTTGTAAGTAATTGTAGGATTAATTGTCACATAAACTCTAGTGTTCATAAGAAACGGTGTATTATGCTTTGTATTTACGGTGTTTAGCAATTAAGATGCTAGAATTGTGGGTGGGATCCCATAAAAAGCACTCTTTAACCCAAAAAGTGTTGGAAAAAAACACAAACTAAAATCCTAGAAAACCAAGACAACCATGCCTATTCCTTAGATCCTTATTAAAGTCAGACGGAAACACAATGCAAAACAGCACAAATACCATTATACCCCTATGATATAAGTCGAGCGTATGACATCCTATGATACATTAATTGTTTTTAAATTTTTTGATAGAGTTAATACTTAATAAAGCTTCAAATTGGTTGATAGACGCTCGTCATGATTTTAGCTATGCGGAGAATTATGGGCCATAATGCTACTATGAGTAGGGGATTTACATTATTGTTACTCCCATTGTTCTTGAAAAGACAGATTGATTTATGAGATCCAATGAACTACTTTCCAATTCAGTATCGGATGTCATTAACTTAACACTAATGTTGAACTTTTCATAATATCTATTTAAAAAATAGAATATTTATCATTTTTGAATTTAAAATTTGTCTGCTTGACATTGAAATTCCAGTTGTGATAACCTTTGTGTGGGTTGGGGGGGGGGGGGAATTCAACTTGAATCCTCTAATTATTTGATCAGCAACTGTCTGTATAACTTAGAGTAGCATTTGAAAGGTCGTAACCATTTAACACGTTCTAGCCATCAGCTAAAAGCTCGTGAAGTCAACTTTTAAACGTACCTGGCCTTGAAACATTTAGAGTTACCTACAGGAAGTTGTGCCACTTTCAATGAGGACATCACAACATTTGATCATCTGTCCTTTAGTTTCTTTTAATAAATGTTGAGTCGGTGATTAGAGGCACATCTAGATGAATTTTCATAATCTTTTTAGATAAGTGAGTTATTAAAAGAATTGACGAATATAAACTATAATGATTTGTTTTTGATCTTTGCTTCGATTTTTAACTACAAGTGATATGCAGGGACGGAAAAGCCCTTCAAGAGAAGGCAGCGAAGAAAGCAGAGAAGGCTGCAGGAGGTAGTGATGCTGGAGGTAAATCCACCAAGAAATAAGTGAATAGCACAAGTTCTTAAAGTATTTCTTTTGTTTTTCTGAGTGACTGAATCATGGATAAATTCAAGTTTCATCGTCTTATGGTTTATAAAGATAATATACGTCTGGCTTGTGTATTTTGATTATGTATTTGATCAAGGATCAATCATATGGTTTCCATATCATGAGCGTTCTTTCATTTTTAGCTTTGTGAATCGTTCTTGTGCAATATAATACCCCAAAGGTCTTTGATACGATACTAGTATATAATTCTTATGTTTTGCACTATGCATGGATTAATCTACAAAATTGCATAAAGTATCAACTATTTTTTTTGCTCAGTTGTATCTACACCAGTAATCTTACCTAGAAAACTATATAATTTGACACAGGGTTAAAAACTTTAAATGGATTGCAATCTTTTTGTGTTGAAAACCAACATGATAAGAACCTAATTCGTTACTACCGGTTAGTGAATTATGGGCTTCGATTGGGTATTTGGGCCTTCCATTAAGCCTATAAACAAACATGTATACACACCATAAAGTTAGATATTTCTAAATTCTAATTAAGATAATGATTCTAAAATAAGGTGTATGTATTTAAGATGAAAAGGATTAACTCATGTCGTCAATTCAAGTTGTAGTATGATTGTTTAAGTAGTACTTCATAAATATGTCTAATTGCGTATTAGTATGTTGATGAGGTGTATTGATTTAAATTGAGTGTTGATTTCTAAACAATTAATTATATATTGATTTTGTGTTATTAATTTAAAATTTCTAAACGATAAATGTTTGTTTGAAACTGCCATATCTATTGCACCATACGGTGGAATACAAATTTTAGTTGAAAATGTGATTCGATGATGGTAGTATTACATATTTCTTCTTTGTGCTCGTGTATAGAGTTGAAAACTCAAGTATAACATATACTTGACATTTTGAGATTGTTAAAAAATAGAAGTGTTAAATGTTGTATATTATACACGATAACCGTGCAATGTTGCGATGGAAGTGGTGGTGATAGGTGAAAGCAGTGTTGGTGGCGATGGGAACAAATAAATATGTATGTTTTGAATATTTATTGTATGAGATTTGTTTTAAGTATATTTTTTTAATTTTTTTTATATAATATATACTATAATAGAAAGAAATTGAATTTATTTATAGTAATACTAATACAATACTCCGTAACTTTTATTAATGGAATGTTATAAATAAATTAATGATATTTTAGACATTTATCAATATTGAATTGAATTTAATTTTTAAAAGAATATTGAAATCTATCTATCTATCTATTCAATCTTATAAACAAGGTTTTTTTTTTCTTACGTGACATCTTAAAACACAATTAATAGCTTTTTTAGTCTACATGTCACACAATTAGAATGCCATATTGATTAACTCATCCATACTTGTGCCACATCACTTTTATTTAGACTAAAAATCTTACTTATTAACTCCGCCTCTCTTATCTTTTTAGAAACAAAAAACCCCTAATACTCTACTGGAGACAAAACAATCGATACAAACCCTAACAATCCATTTCCATCCATTTCAATTTCTCAAATCTTTCCCAATTAAATAACTTTTTATCGGTCGAGTTAATGACGATTACACCCCCCCCCCCCCCACCCACCCCGATTCGATTAATTCGTGTTGAATCATCAACATCATCCGCATCTTCTACTTATTCAACAACGGCAAAGAGTCACCGCTGTTCTGGCGAAGGTGAAACATATATGATTATTTGTCTTGCTTTCAATCTTCTTCTATACATTAGGTACAAATCAATTCCTCTTCTTTTTAATTTTCTATATTTTGAATTTAGGTTTTATTGAAAAGTAGATATGTAGTTAATCTAAGTTGATGATTATGATATTATATGAATTTGTTACATGTTCACGCTTTTTATCGGTAATTAAAGAATACGAATTTGTTTCTGAACCCAAACTCTCAAATCTATTATTTTGATTAAGATGATGATTATGATGTATTATTATTATTGTTGAAAGCTATCTCCATTACAAATACAATTATATTGCTATCAAACATTCCATTTATTTATCCTCAAAAGGTCAAAAACGTACATGTATTATTATTATTGTTGTTGTTGTTGTTATTCTATGTTAGGATTTAGGTTTCAAGTGTTTTCATTTTATTTTATTTATATCAACATAAAGGATCGATAATAATGTTTGATTATAATTTATGTGGGGGTTCACAGATTAATTAAAAAGGGTAATAACCAAGATAACAACCACAATTTGCCAAGAAAAATGAAAGACCAAAATAGAATAATTTGTGGAGTTGTTATTTGTTATTTTCTTCATTTTTATGGTCAACTAAATAATATTATCTCTAAAACTCATATTATTATTTATTATTTTGACATTAAAATAATCCCAAAATTAAACATAAATCAACTATTTAGTAAAACATTCCAAAATTTTATTTATATTATCTTTAATGAAGCTAGTCAAGCTTAATTATTTATATTATTCCACTACAACAAATAGAGATTTCAACTACCGAAATTTAAACAATGTCAATAAAGATGTCACATATTGGTTCATGAATCTTGGAAGATCTAGTAGTTAATGAAAAAGTGAACATTTTTTAGTAATTAAGCAGTAAATTATATATATATAAAAAAAAAAGGTGACATGATCACCTTATCAATCCACTGGTGAAATTTATTGTTTAGAGTTTGGACTTACCACTAATCACGTACTAACGTTTCATTTAATTAACACGAGAGTGTTGTCAAGCCACGTCACATTAACCCATCATTAGTGATAAGCCTTACTGTTAGCAATCTCTAAAGATATTAATGGAGAGGTGAGTTCAATATAGAATGCTAAAAAAGTGAATAATGAAAGAACCAATAGGATTGGTCCATTTTCTTTAAAACCAATTTTCACTTGTATTTTTAAAATCAAAGATCTCACAAACGGCATGACCAAAAATTATAAAAATTACATATTCGAAATCAGCGTTTTTTTCTCTTCGATTAAAGATCTCACAAGCTATACTTTCGACAATATTTTTTTTTCATTTTTGTTGGGTCATAGAAAATGTGACTTATATAATCACGTGTGATTATATATATAATCACATGTGATTTATGAGTAAATATAACTGGTATATGACTATTCATCAATTGTGGATGTTAACTCACACATGATTACAACTTATTATTAATTCATATAAACATATATAAATAAGATTTTATGAATTGCATTCGTTTACGGTCAAAATCACATGTGATTATTGATTTGAGGTTTAATCACATGTGTCTTTCAAATGAATTAAGTGATAATAATTGATAATTCACACGTGATTTCACATTTATATTTATTTACATGTATAATTATAAATAATTATTTAAAATTCGTATTTATTTACACTTTATTCACATGTGATTACTAATTTAATGTTTAATCACATGTGATTATAACTAAAAAAATTTCTGAAGGTTTATTAAATTATCAAATAAATTATTTTTATGTGATTTTAAATTTATAATTTGTAAATTTGATTATTCACATGTGATTATAGATAGTGATCTAAAACTTATAATTTGATTGTAAATATATTCACATGTGAGTGTTAAATCACATGTGATTTATTATTACGAAATTTTACATACCTATTAGAAAACGAAAAAAAAAGTTCGTCGAAAGTATGTCATGTGAGATCTCTAAATAAAGATAAAAAGACGTTAATTTTAACGGTGTAATTTTTATAATTTATGGATATACGGTTTGTGAGATATTTAAATTTAGAAAAAAATGTGGAAATGGGTAATTGGAATGGAATACATTTTTTTAGCATTCTACATTCAACTTTTCTCCATCAATGGATAGATAAATGATATTAGTTTCCAAAAATTAACTAATTATGATAATTGGGTTTTTTTTTCATGAAAAGTTCGATATTACTAAAAAGCAAAAAACACATAAATAAATAGTTAAAATCAAGATGGCGCATAACATAAGCAAAAGTAACCTTAACAAGATTGTTAAATTCAAAATCGAAAAGTAATATTATTAAAACGTCATCAAACAATAAATAATACCCTAAGTCTCTAACTATTTATAAATTAAGGTGACTTGAAAAGTAAGAAACCTTGTTTTTTAATTACCTAGCATATTAGGAAACAAATCCTAATTTTTTATTCAAATTAAACCTAATTAAATAAAGTGTTAAAAACAATTAAAAAAATTAAATGAACTAATGTCTTTTTTAGCCTTAAACTAACCAAATGGCTAAATTTGCTATGGAGTCCCGGAGAAGCAAGAAGTTTTACAAATTATGTTGTTTTCAGTGACATTGTAAATTTCATCCAATTTCGGAATGGTAAAAAGTCAAACACGACACTTACAATAATGATGTCATCTTATTTTTTATCCTGCTAGTTGTTATTTTGTGCATCATATTTGATCTTTCTAATTTAAAATATTTAAGTTTCAGGAAGTACAAGGGCCTGAATGTCATTGTGTCAAAGTTAAAGAGAGTTTGATAGAGTTTCGACTTCAAAATTATATGTCTAAATTCTGGAGGGGCCTTAGTGTAAATATTTTATTTTAATTTTGTATTTAGTTAAGTTTTTTGTTTATGTTGGTTTAATATTCTCTGGCTCTCTCTCTTGTTCATTATGATATCGAATTAGGGTTTGTGTATATTGAAGAGTTGATTCATTCTTTTATTATTGTATTCTTGTGTGTATTGACATTTTAAGTCTGTGTGAATACGTTGTCTTGTTTTTGAGTTTTACGTGTTTGGTTATTCTAGTTTATTCGGTTTCAATCTTGGTATTTGTTTGAGTGATTTGCGGATTGCTATTGTTGTTTCTGGTTGAGATTATCAAGTTATTCACTAGTGATAACATCATTAGTCGCAAATTTATTCGTGATTCTTCACTCATTTTCTTCTCTTGAAATTCTCCATAAACATTTCCACTAATTTACTTAGTTCATCGATTTAACATTGCTATGTTGGTTTTATTAAGAATTAAAAGATGATAATTTAGATGTATGATTTCAACTTTGACACAAAGGGTATCTTTGGTGAAATAAACTGCTAGTTGGACTTTATATATATATATATATATATATATATATATATATATATATATATATATATATATATATATATATTTTCTTGTGTTGGACAAAATAGTTTGTGTTTGAAAATAGGAATTGATATAAAAAGACGAAAAAACATAATAAGTAATGTTATAAGAGGTATTTGGATAAATTTATTTTCATAAGCTCAAAATTTTTCTTAAGAACTTCTTCAATTAGCTTAAATTTTTAAAGTTTATTTTTGTAATAAATTTTTAAATTTTATTTATCAAACAATGGTAAACGATTGAGATTATAAATAATTAAATCTATTTATAAAAAGTTGGAATCCATAAATTTATAAAATAACAAGTAAAAAAAACTAATTTTTTATGATGAAAGATTATATTATCTTATCATATATTTATTAACTATAATTCAATCACAAATAACTATAACTATATGCAATTGGATCTAATTTAAAAGAAGTTTTAGATATAAGATAATTAAACTAATTATGATGCACCTAACTTTTGACTATTATGGTGGCTGACCACCAGTCACCGCCCTACCTGCTGGTGTCGAATTCTGACTGTTATCGTCGCTGACGGAGTATGTCGGCCGAAAAATGTATTATTATGTTGCACTTGATTTTTAATCATGATACAAATGACTTTTAAATACAACATGATTTTTAACTATAATGCATTCTACTTTTAATTATGATGCACCTCTTAATTAACTTCATACATTGCTAACTAACTTCTATTTTTCTCTAACCACGTCCTAACTATATTCTATAACCAAATATTGAAAAATAAGTCGTACAAAAATTGTTATGTATGAAGTATTTATATTTTGGTAGCTACTCGATTAACTATGGGCTGGGCTTAAATGTAAAAAAGTGAGCCGTAACATTTTGACACGTGGCGTTAGTACATTCGTTGATAGCTTCTATGTTTTAGGAACACTTTTTGCTTTTTGTATACCTAATCCTCGTGGTTTTGGACCACACAATTTAACTTCTATCTTTAAAACAATTTTTAAATACATGATTAATATTTAATTAGAGGATAATGTATTATAATAACCTAAAAAGCGCACTCAATGGGTATTTTAAGTCACGTTTAGTGGACATCATGATGACAATGATAGGTAGATACAATGTAGTTTTCATTCAAGTCATCTTAGCTGAAAAATATGCATTTTTATATACAAACATAAACATGTCATCCTTGTCTCTATATTTATTATTCAATCTTATTTTAATTTATCTCAAAATTATTGTCCATTTCTAACGTTGCTTGATATCTCTAATTAATAATGATAAAACGGTCATTTTACAAAAGATACTTGGAACAAGCAAGTAAAGTAGATTCAAACACTTTTTCAAAGTTGCTTGTAATTATCCGCTTATTTTATAAAAAATAAGCATTTTAAATTAAATATGTTGAAATATACTTATTTTTTAAACATATATCTTAAAATGAATTCTCCTTCGTTTCATAATGAATGTTCACCATCAATTTTTACAAAGTTTAAGAAATTATATTGTCTGATAGTGAAGATGACATTAAACCTTTGTTTTTTGCACAGGCTCTCGTGTATCAGTTTTGAAAAAATGTAATTGAGGGTAAAATGATAAAGTAAGTATATTATTTTTAGAAGTGGACACTTATTTTGAAACAAACTAAAATGTAAAGGTAAACACTTATTTTAGGACATAGAGAGTAAAAAGCAAATACCCTCTAAGCTCCTCGTGGCAATGAAGTCAATAAGTTGGGGCAATTTTTAAGTAGAGTTAAATATTTGTAACATATTCCACCAATAAATGTGATAGATCTATTAAAACCGTGTATTAATAGGCCATATTGTACACACAAACAATCTATAATTTTGATAGATTTATCAAAATTGATGATAAATTTATCATTCTCCTATTAAATTCTTTTAATTTACCTAAAACTTGGTTAGAAGAGTTTGTAGTATAGAATAACAATGTGTAGTTTATCTATTACGCATGGGTCATGTCCATAAATATGGTATGGGTTGAGTTTGGTTCAATAGAACAAACAACAAAGATTAACTACAAGAAAAACTATTACTTAATATGTAATTATATGTCAAATTAGTCTATAAGCAGGATAAAAGCAAATAAAATTGGTCGAATTATATTCGCATACAGACGTGACAATACAATTTTCTATAATAGTCACACTTCTTTCTTTTTTCATGTTTTTTCTTATATGTTATGAGTATGTCGCTATTAAGCGAATATCATACGTGGTATGCACGTCTTTAGTGTCATCGTTTTAACATACATCTTTAGAGAAAGTGGAAAGAAGAAAAAATGTAACCTGAGCGTGCCATAGCTTGATTCTGCAAGACTTGAGATGAAAGTATTTTAACATGACATTCACTTTTGCAATTGGAAATGTTTTTGTTCTTGTTACTTGAATAGATGTGTATTTTGGGTGATCCTTTAACTCTTTGCATCTTAAATGTTAATTACTAGTATAGTAAGAATAAGTCCGTGTTTGTTGTTCATGTTATGTTCTTATTTTTTAAATGGTGATGATTCGTGCACCACTATTTTTTAGTCGTATACCAACAAACATATTTTACAATGTTGTACAACACTGTAAAACATGTTTAGTGGTGTAAGATTAAAAAAATTATAGTATACGAATCCTACCATTATTGTGTGAATTTTGTAAATGGAGCATAAAAGGAGTTAATACTCAAGTTAAATTTACATAGATTGTAACTTTCGGGTAAATTATATATCACCCGAGTGGTTTCAAAGAGGAAACTTTTGCGAACTTATTAGGTTTTCAGTTACAGTCAGATGTTTTTTTAAGGAGTGTTGAATCTTTTCTCGTAATTACTTTTTAGTAGTATGATTAATTAGTTAATGTTGAAGATTAATTAATTTAATATCAATAGGAAAAGGAAAAAGAAACATTTGAAAATGGTTGGAAGTGGAGGCGTTTGTGGATGTCAACAACCTTCCCCTAAAGGCCTAAACTGCCAATCAACGCAAAAGAATGCCCCAAACACATCTCAAAAGCCATTTAACCAATAACCTAAAAGATAATGACATCTAATAATAATATAATAATTTTGTTAAAAGAAACTCATCATCGTCATTTTAATGAAAGGAGCACAAAAACACCCTTAAAAGATTCCAATGGTTTGGTTCATCACTAATGGAATATTTTATAAGGTTATTGAAATTTTCATCGTGTGTAATGAAGTTTCAGTTTAATGTTATTGCATGTATTTTAGTGATGTGACAACTTATACGAATGTCATGTGACACCTTGTATATATGACACACAAATCAGAGTACCATAAGTTGCATATAATTATAGCAATGAATAACAAGTTCGTTACATACAGTAGAAGCTTGAATAGTTAGATACACACTATGAATGTCATATCTTAGTCTGATACATTCTTGTGCAATTCAACCCTATTTTATACCTGTTAATTAATAAATTTATTTATAATTACCATATCATGAATACTATAGTTTATTAGTACAAATTAAATATTTGAATACTAAAAAACATTTGATATCATCTATAGTACAATATAATAACTTAAATACTTCGCAAATACTTGAGTACACTTAATTGTGGTGTTAAACTTTATATTAAACTAATAAATATATGAAGTTTTAGTTCATTGCCACATAAATATATATATTTTTGAATATACCGCCCCATAAGTTTCTTATATGCAATAATTCTTGAAGTCGCAATCATAAAAAACATAAAAAATGCTAACCCTATGAAAACGAAAGGTAACCTTAAAAGGGTTTGTCAAATTCATACGTGTCTACTCTCTAATACAATGTGTTTGATATAATTAAAATTTACAACTCAAAAACATTTTTTTTTTCTCGTCACACTTGTCTTTGAGCCAAAAATATTATTTTATTTTTAATCGTCTTTGAGCAAACTTTAATGTACAAACATGTATACTCACATTTTATTAATAAATAAATAAATACATAAATTAATAAGATAATATATTGTGTGCTGAAAACCTTTGGGTATGTTTGGCAAAACGAACTGTAGCTGTAGCTGTAGGCTGTAGTTGTAAGCTGTAGCTGTAAGTGTAAGCTATAGCTTTTAATTGAAGCTGTAAGCTGTAGATATATTTTTCTAAATGTATTTGGTAAAGTAGTTGTAGCTGTAATTGAAATGAGTAAAATGACAATGATAAAATAAAATAAAATTAAATGATATATATATTTAACGTATATAACTCATAATAATATAATATAAATAACTAAATTATTTATATTTTTGTTAACATATTCATTTTCTTATAATTAAGGTAACACTATAAAAAATATGTATAGTTAATAGTTATAATATGAAACTACTTTATAATAATAATATGAAATAATATGTATAGTATATATGTATATGAATATAAAAAATAATAATAAATATAACTAAATATAAATTTGACAAATATTATTTTAGTGTAAGAAAAATGATAATGATTCAAATATCACCTCTTAATGTTAAAATTTATGTATATGTATTAAATATTTGATTTGATACAAAAATGATTATGAGTTAATGTATTACATACTATATTTCGTGTAGTACTAATATGAATATGTCCACCGTTATTTTAAAAAGTGTTTCTAATATTCTGAGGGACGTCAGGTCGTCAATATTGTTAATAATTAACTAGGTTTAATTCCTTATTAATTTATTGAAAACAAAAAGGACAATAACTTCGAAAAATTATTTGGAATACTAGTACCGATAAATTAACTAGTCTCAAATTGTAAATATAAATGACGAGGGCAATCATGTAAATATATTTACTAAAATCTCTTTTCAATTTTCAAAGCTTGTAGGACTAGCTTTTCATTTACAAGCTTTTTGGAGCTTTTAAAAAAAATTAAAAGCTAAAAGCTGTTTTATCCAAACGAAGCTTTTAAAAATGAGGAGCTTTTCAATTTGAAAACAAAAGGTTAAAGCTTCAAAAAGCTCTTAAAAGCTCTTCGCCAAATAGACCCTTAGTGTAGAAGATGACATGTCAAGGTCCCGTTGGTTTTAAGAAAACCAATTAAAAGTGAGCACAAATGCTTGCGTGGAGTTGCGTTGGGAGATTGTTGAAAGCATGTATTATGAACTTTATTGAAAATTCATTTTGATTGATCGCAGAAATAGTAATAATTGACTATACTCTATACTCTATAAAATCTATTTTTTTTTTTAGAGTATTTTTAAGTACCCGTGATAATAGTCTAATGGTAGAGACATACATCATAAAGATGGATGTCACGTGTTTAATTTCCGTTCCATGTTATTTTAACCGCAAATTACACGATCTACCTCTCTCATAATGATCGGCAGAGGATCAGTTATCTTCTTTTCCTTTTCTTTTAATAAAACTATTTTAACTAGAAATTATGGCATAACGTATAACAACATATACATCTACATGTTTAGGTCATAAAAATGTTTATCAATTATCAATTTAGTTAATGAGAACCTTCTAGCTATATAGTAGTTGGTTTGTTTACTTCTCGTAATCAACCTATATATAAACCTTAAAGTCCTCACATTTTTGCACCATTTGAACCTCCCATCTGTTTCAAATTCTCATGGAGAATCATGAGCTTCTTCCAAAATTTTCTTCTTATTTTTGTCAAATGGCAGAAGGGTCACAAACTTGTTTCGATTCTGACATTTCTAATGCTCGAGACAAGCTCGTGGGCCATGGCGATGGCAGTGGCAATGACGGAGGTGATGGTTTATTAAAAACATCTTTGTTGACACCAAACAATGGTGATTGTTGCATTCCAATTAATCTTTTTAAATCACTCCCACAACCTTCTGAACCATCTTTGGGTTTGTTCAGTAATACTCTGAACGAACCTAAACTTGCAGCCAATCTGCCATTAGTGGCGGATTGGCTCAAGATCAACAAGAATTCAACAAACGTCAGTAACATCATTGGTGATCATTATTGGCTGAATTCTGGTAGAGTTCAACCAATGAAATACACCGGCAGACGAGTTATAAATATGACATTAAAAAATCGTATTTGTTCACCAAGGAAGCTGTTTAGAGGAGTAAGACAAAGGCATTGGGGAAAATGGGTAGCCGAGATTCGGTTACCAAGAAACAGGACACGAGTATGGCTTGGGACTTTTGATACAGCCGAAGAAGCCGCATTTGCATATGATACAGCCGCATATATGCTAAGAGGAGATAGTGCACATTTAAACTTCCCAAATCTAAAGAACCAACTAAAAGCTAATTCGATAAATGGGAACACTGCAGCTTTACTGGAAGCAAAGTTGCAAGCCGTCTCCAAAAGGGCGTTAAACACGAAGTCTGATGAATTAGCACCACCATTGGCGGAGACCAGTTTATCAGAAAACTCGATGATAGGTGGATCAGAGGTGAACGCGGTGGTGCTACCGGATGGGGATGGGATTCAGCTTAGTAGAATGCCATCTTTGGATATGGACATAATTTGGGATGCTCTTCTTGTGCCTAATTCATGATCTATATTTTCATATGATGTTTTTGATTTTTATAGTTCAAAAGCATACATTAGTGTATGTATGAATGAATATATTCGATAAATTAAGAGATATAACATTGCCCAGGAGGTTGGTTGTGTGAGTTATTTAACATGTTAAATGGGTTCAATTTAAACCGGATACATTTTAGTACAGGGATTGATCTGCCAACACTTTTTTGTCCGATTATTTAACTTCATAGAAAAAAATTGTAATATAAATAAATGGTTACAAAAAGCTAGTTACTATGGTGGTGTATATGTTCTTGAACAACATAATATAAGACACTGTAAGCGTCCGAAGTACATTTTGGACGACTTACACACGTTAATATTTTAATAGACAGATGACAAAGTTTTCGCCTTTTAAGATGTCGTTTCTTGTAGTTCTCTGAAATAAGAATGCAACAAGCAATATACATTATATAAACCATCACTTGGTTCATGAAAATATTTAAAACATCCTTGTATTAGTTTACGTAACAAAGTTCCTAAAATAACTCAGAAGATAGGGAGCTTTGAACTGATAAATTTTCAAAGCTAAATGTTGCATGCATCACATATTTGAAACAAATCTTACTCATTGTCACCAATGTTTGTATGTCAGGATCATATCGTTGTTACAGGGATCCGGATATCATCGTTGGATTCAAACCCAACCCAGTCGATCAATGAAAATAAAAACTCCCTGAAGCTGACCTTACCGTCCTTGTTCCAATCCATTTCTTCTGCATTTACAAATAAATAAATAAGTAGGCAAACATGAAATGTTGGAACTTTTTCATTCTTTTGAATTAGAAATGTAGAGTAGTTATTAAGTAAATTACTGAATAGGGTTGCGGTGATATGAGTAGGCGATTTATCCTTTGGGAAGTCTTCGTTCATTGCCTTCATCATGTCCTTCTTGTTTATCTTTCCGTCACCATTTTTATCAAGGAACAAGAAAGCTTCGATTATGGTATCAAATGTTGCTTTGAGCTCTGGAGACCCCACTGTCTAAAACAAAATTTCATTTTGGAAATATGAGCATTTTGAGTAACGAGCCAACAGGTAAAAAAGGCTCGTGTCAAATGGGCAGGTTATCCAACACTTTTTCTTTATTAGTTAATAATCAGTGTCAAAATGTTACAAACTCTGTACTATTTTAGTTTTCTTAATTGATTGATTTAAAAGGTTTGGTCCATTATAAGAGCAATTTGGGCGACTTTCGACCCCGTTTGACCCATTTTTCTATTACATGATTTTTGCTCATATTTACCCATATGACCCATCGTAGATAACAAATAACCTGAATCGACCCACTGATAACAAACTAGATCGAACTTGTCACCTCTAATATATTATGAAACCAATATGTTAACATAGAAAATGATGGTTTACCACATGCAACGTTGTGGAAGGACCTGCTAAAAGATAAATGAGACACAAAAGAACGATGAACTCGTTAAATTGTATCCCATTACTCCCATCTATGTCACAAGACTCGAAAAGATCTCTGATTTCCTGCTCAGTACAATAAAATTCCAGCTTCTGTAAGCACTTTTTAAGCTCCTCATTGTCAATGGTTCCATTTGAATCTTCATCTGCATTATTTCAAGCAACTTCTCAACATTAAAGGAGGCAAAAAACAAAGTTTGAAAATGTATCAAACTACAAGATAGTAATAATAGAAAATTTGATACATACAATAGAAACTTCTAAAGTTGGATACATTTTCAGATACTTAACCCGAAGAATAATGGTTAAGTAATAATCTTTATAAATTTTGCAAAACTTACCGTATAGTTCAAAAACACTTTGAATCTCCTTTAATCCTTCTTTGAACCGAGGAAATCTCAAGATGATGCTATTGATAGATTTGAAACTGGTATGTCCTTGTATGCTATTGTGTTTGACCTCCATCATTTTTCTTTCAAGTTTGTTGTCTAACCTTTCATATCGATTTGGTGAATTGCTGCAACATAACAATCCTCCAACTTTGTTGGACAACGACTTGAAAGCATTGCACGTGTGAGATGTATCTTCAAGTAACCGATTCATAAACCACCAAATGAGATTGTAAAAATATGCAAAATTTTGTAATACAGACCTGACTTTTAGCAATAAATAGGAGCATGAATTCAATAAACATAACTTTGTAACTTGCAGCTTGAAACACATGGTAGGCATCCATACTTGACAAATTTGATCATTTTCTCTTTTTTTATTTTTATTTCCATTATTCTAGAAAATGAGGTGTTTTTTTCATCTTTAATAAATTAGTAACAAGTAAACCCAACTAAGAACACAAGTGAGGAGCAATTATCACAATCAAAATATAAAACTTACTCATTGTAGCTTTGATTACTTCACGAAAGAGAAAAGAAGGGAGATTATTTATATTAGTTTATGGCAAGAAATGCGTACTTAAAGAGAAAGTTTTAATGAAAAGAAGAAAAGGTGAGAAAGATGAATAGAATCAGGTTCTAGAAAGTGAAATGACAATGGTAATACTTGAGAGTTGGAAACTTTTAAATTAAAAATTGTTCCCCTTTTCCTCGTAAGCTTGAAGGTGGAAGGCTCAATGACAGGCAGATATTACAATGGCCCCCACCAATAACATTTCAAAAAAAAAAAAAAAAAAAAAAAAAAGAAAAAAAAAGAAGAAGAGAAGAAAAATAGTTTCAATTTGCTTCTACCCATTACATTTCATAACAACCCAAATTGATCAAAGATACCTTGTTTGTTGTTCTGCAATTCACATTTCACAACACTAAAGTTACAGTTGGTTGAGAGAATGATCAATGATCACAAATCGACCATCGAACCAAAACAATACCTAAAACGGTATTCAAGAAAATGACCAGAAGAATCCATTTCTGAGATGGTAATATTTCATCAAGATATCCAGACGTCATCCATTCGGCTTGATTGTCCGTTACTGAACATAGTCCGTGGTCTCTTCTTAAGAACCGCTTGCGAACTTAATCCCGCTGGTGAAACCGGGCTCCCGTTTGATGTCAAACAGCTGTCAATGCTAGGAGCGATTCCGTTCTCAAGATAAGCTGCAACGTCATGAAGTGAAGGGCTGGGGATGACAGACGGACAATCATTGGCTACCTTGATTGCAAGCTCTGACAGCTCCTCTCTGGCCGCCTCTAGCCCAGCAGTTGCAACTGCTTGATCGTTTAGAGCTTTACATGCTTTTTCCAAGATAGATTGAAGATATTTGCCTTGTGCTTCTATTCGAAGTTGGAGCCGACGTTGAACCTGAAAATTGTCGTGGTGTTAAAGACAACATCCTTTTTCCAGCGGGGTGTTTAAGACAACATCCTTTTTTCAGTGGAAACGCATAATCTTGAAGTTAGGATCCAAACTTTGAGCACACACAAGAGAAAAATCCAAGAAATGGTAATATTTGGTCAAAATTTCAAATCGGGAAGTACAATAGAAACAAGTGTAAGTTAGGAAAGAAAAAGTGTTTTTTTTTTCTTTTCTTTTTGCCCACTTTTGAGTTGGAAAGGAAGGGAAATTGTTGTGTTTTAACTATTCTTCCTGTTACAGAAAGAAAATACGAGTAAGAAAAAATTCAAACTGTTACTTTCGCCTTTCCTGTGTAGTTTTGTTTAAAGGGGGCAAAATGGGTACTTTGGTAACAACATTTGGTCCATTGCTTTTTGACTTTGTACAAAGAATGTGGTAATTATGATTACAAACACTAAATTATTAAAATAATACAAGTATACAACCATCTTATTAAATCGATTAAATGTATTGATGACATACTTAGGATAATATCAAATATCAACTTGTTCGACCGACTTGACTCATTTCCTTTTTAGCTTTGTTTTTATTTCATTTTACCAATTTGGCAACATGACCCATTGAAGATGACACATAACCAAAATCAACCTATTCATAAGTAAATGGGTTGGAATCGCTACCAAATCAATAAACTGAAAATGGGCAATTAGATGAAAAACTTGAAATTCTGAAACTTTTGGTAGACGCTAGAAACGTGTCACATTAACAAACTAACCTCAAGCTGCTCATGCAATCTACGTTGGACTTCCATTTGCACTCTCAAAGCTTCTGTAACTTGGAAGCCACTGTTTTCAAAAGAAATCAACAGTGTACATGTAATAATACAACAGGAGATGTTTAGAATCCTAAAATTAAACATACTCGTTTGAATCTTGTGGCATCATTCTTGTCGATGATGTTGTGGATGAGCCTGTGTCCTGGCTCTCAGCAATGCAAGATGCTATAAAATCAAATATGTAGTCACAGTGAATAAAGATTGTAAGTTTGTAACTATAAAAAACAACTTTACAAACTGTTAATGCAACAAGTAGAGGTGGCAATTTGGACCCATTCACAAGAAATTGATATGGGTTGTGTTTTATCTTAAACGGGTCAAACAGGTAATGTAAAAAGTAGCTTAAAAAAGGGGTCAAAAGTCACCCAAAGTATATTTCTAACGCATAGAATCTCCGGAAAAAAAAATAATAAAATATTACATTGAAGTAATATAACTTGGGTAAGCATAATAAATCATTTAACACTTAACATTTAAATTTTGACCAAAATGTGTGCCGGTTCAACCGGTATTTCTGCTTTGCTCTGTTACCAAACCCATACCAAATTACCCGTTTTACCACCTGTAATGGTAAGATTTTGCAACTAGCGAGCTAATCACTTAGATAAAGAAAATAAACATGTAATTTTCAACTTTGGAGGTAGATGGATGTGCATATAGTGTGATCAGTTTTGAGTGATTGAGTGATGGTGTTTATGATTCCCTGATTTTAAAATTTTGTAGGGTTATCAGATACATAAGAGCCTCATAGAACGTCAAGACTACTCATTATTTCTACATAACCGAAGGTCATTACCATCTTTCGAATTCTCTGTAAACTCTTTGCAAGATTGCTTCCCCAGCCGATATTTCTACAAGAGCATATGCAACATCAGTTACAAACGAAACTGTTCATATAGACAGACACATAAGGTAAAAAATAAATCTTTCATGAAATAGCAATAAATAGCAATGCGAAATTTAAATCATATCTAATTTGTCCACGGGAATTTAATAATTGATCGTAAAACATCAAGCTTCTTAAAACCATTACATTAATTATTTAGCACGTCATCATTTTAAAGGTTGTGTAACCATATTATCCAAACCAGTCAATATTTGAACAAACTCCGTGGTTTTTGTAACAACAAGTAACCAAATTAGAAATGAGATGAAAGCACGGAGCAATTTAATGTGAACTAAATGCAAGTATGATCATTGGAAAATACAAACCTGAAGATGTGACTTCAAATGATAAAGGGTGAGACCTTTTACCCCCATGGTCCTCATGATTGTCTTTGGAGTTGCTTCTGCAATAGTATAAGAAATTTTGTTAATATCAGTTCTTTACGGTGGCAGCAAGCCATCATCATGTCATTGCAGCAATGTAAAATTCATTGGCAATGTGAAATTTACATGTATATTCAATTCACTATAAAATTACATTTAACTAATAAATACTACAACTCCGATAAATGATATCTAATCGTCTTTAATATAGAATATCATCAGATGCAAAATTATATTATGATAGAACCATCAATATTAGAACATTTGATATCAAAACCACTTAAGCCAATTGAACATTTGACAACCACAGTATACATTGATGATTTCCTTATCGGTAAAAACAATGTCCATATCTATATGTAGCAAAACCAAGAATTCACTAGACATGTAAAAAGTGTATGTAGAGTACCCAACTGAAATAGCATTAACAAGAAAGTATGTAACAAATGGCACATTAAGTCCATCACTACTTAGCAACAAACAGCAGTGTAACGACAGATTCATAATGTTATTACGGAGTGCTTGGATAATTATTTTCAACGCAACTGTTGTAACTTAAAGCTTCAGAGTTAGATAATTCTACCATTGATAATCAGTAAATCATAACTACAATCAGTTTGACATCAAATCAGAAGAATGCAAATCCAAACACCATCTTAATACAAACAATTGATGTTCAAAGAAGAGAAGAATCTTTCTCCTCATACAATGACAAACTGCAAAAAATTCTTAGAATTCGTCCACGATAAAGACTGCACTGTGTTAACCAAATAAGATCAAACCAAGTTGTTCTAATTTATCACTTTCCTCAAACAAACTTTAAAAAATACTCCGTACAACTCTTGTGATATATCAACAAATAAAAAAATAAAAAACTCACAAGATTAACCCTATAAAGCACATGTAAAATTCCCCAAAAAATTACCCTAATAACAAAATCTAAATCTCAATTCTGTTCCCCTATAAATGACATGTAAAACCAAAAATTAACTAAATATATAACATTTTCTAAATAAATACCTAAATGAGTATTCTAACTTAACCATCAATTTCTTAAATATATAATGAATAAAATAAGTATCATGTTAGTATCAAGTTTAAAAAACTTTAGGGGCCATTAAACATCAAACAAACCCTAGAAATGCAACTACATAATTATACTTCACATCAAGAAATTGCACAAAAATAAATGTAAAAAATAGAAACTAGCATGTTGGCACCAAGTTAAAAACTTTAGGAGCCATTAAACATCAAACAATCCCTACAAAAATTACTACATCACTATACCTCATATCAAGAAATTACACATACAAAAAAATGTAAAAAATAAAAATAAAACAAAAACTAGCATGTTGGTATCAGATTAAAAACTTTAGGGGCAATTAATGATTTTAATATTTTTTTTTTTTAAGAAATAGACAAATTAATTACTGTCAGGGCCACCGAGTTGAGTAACGGCGTCAACAAATCTTTCATGGAGCTCCGCCGTCCATCGGAGCCGGGGCTTCGGATCCGTAGTCAACACCAAACACGGATCACCCACAAAATTAGTAGCAGCATCTCCTCCTAACTGACCCGAATACTCACCTCCATCTAATGAAATGGAGTGATGATGAATCCCAGAATACATTTTCCACCACCACCACTACCACTTAATAATCAAGAAGTTTTTATTTTTGTTAATGGGTTTTATATATGTAGATACACAGATACAAAAAGGTGTGAAATTTACAGAGAAAGACAGCGATGTCGTCTTCTTCACTTGTCTTAGTCTGTCACTTTTGTTTAATTTCTTTTTCTTTTATTTTTAAGTTATTTTAGTGAAGAAAGACTACTCATGGAGAACATGGTATGAGGAGTCCTATCACTCTCCCTACCCCTAATTTAACAGATTAAGAATTAAAATTAAAATACACAAATATAATGTATATCCAATGGATATTGCTTATTAAAATAATACTAAAGACTTTTCATCCTTAAAAATATATAATTTAATTTAATTTGTTTTGATGTTTGATATAAAAGGATATATATGTTTAGGCTGTTCATTATTCGGATAAAACATCATTGTTCAATTAAAGACCAACATTTAATTTAATATGTGTGATATACAAAATATGTCAAATTAATATAGGCTCTATAAAGATTAGTATTTTATAATTATATATAATATAATCAAAGGCAAACAAAGTTGAATTAATAAGAGCACGGGGTGTGGTGACACTGTCACCACAGTGTTCTGGAGAATGTTGTAATTGAGGATTTTGTGGTGTGGTCACAGTGTTCTGGACAGTGTTCTGGAGTTTTTTTATCATTTGTTTTATTTGTTTTTTTAATGGTGATAATTGTATAAATTAATATATAAAAAACAAATAAATCAAATAAAATAAGATTTAATTTATTAAAAAGACATAAAAAAAATTACAAGTCCTAAAATTAAAATACATAATTTAAAATACATAAAAGATTACAAGTCCTAAAATTAAAATACATAAAATAAACAAATCAATCATCTCCCGCTCCCATTCCCGATCCCGAAGCTTGCAATTCATTCCACCTCTGTTCACGATACCTCCAAAGATGTTCCACAAGTTCGGCTCGAAGTCCTTTGTGTGTCTCCCGATCACGTAGTTCCTTTGTTTTCCTCTCGTATGTGTTACATCTCTCGATCCAAGAACCTTGTATGTTTCCAACAGGTACATAATAATTTTCATTCTCAGCAATGTTGAAACCGTTGTCTTCAATTATCATGTTATGCAATATGATACAAGCATACATGATTCTTCTTATAGCGTTTACACTATAAGCTCTTGCCGGTTGTTGTAGTATATGCCACCTTCCTTGTAAAACACCAAAAGCGCGCTCAATATCCTTTCGTGCGGCCGATCGTTTCCTACTGAAATAAGCCCTTTTTTGATCAATCTCGCTTGAAATTCCCTTCACGAACGCTGCCCATGACGGGTATATCCCATCGGCAAGATAGTACCCTCTATCGTAATCCAAATCAGCCACTGTATATGGAACTTGGGGAGCGGAGTCATTTAGCAAATTCCTAAACAAAGAAGACGTATTAAGAACATTTAAGTCATTGTTGGATCCCGCAACTCCAAAGTATGCATGTCATATCCACAAGTCGTACGAAGCGACGGCTTCAAGCATAATCGTCGGATACCCATAATCGCCTCGGGTGTATTGACCTTTCCATGCATTTGGACATTGTGTCCAAGCCCAATGCATACAATCTATGCTACCAAGCATGCCGGGAAAACCATGAAGCTCGTGATGCTTATCATACAAACGATGTATGTCTACATTCGTTGGTTCTCTCATGTACACATTTGAATATAAATCGATAACGCATCTTGTGAAATTTTGTAAAGTTTCACGAGAAACTCTTGCTGACATTTGCAAGTATTCATCAAAGGCATCCGAAGTTGTATCGTATGCCAATTGACGAATCGCAGAAGTGACTTTTTGAAGACAAGTAAAACCCGGTACGCCACGTGCATCGGGTCGTTGACGAAACCACAAAAAACAGTCGGGAAGTGGTTCGACGGAGTAAGAGCTAATATCCTCACAAATTCTTTGGAATAAACGACAACTCATTGGAAATCGACGTTTAAAATATTCATGCGGATATTTCGCATTTTCGACAAAGTAATCGTTTAGTAACGTCTGCTCCGCCGTGACTCGGTCACGAGGTATGAAACGACGTGAACGAGCCGTGGAACTTTCGGCATCTTGTTGCTCATTACGATACTTACGAGCAAGCATCATAAGTTTGTACGTGGTTTCGTCATCGGATGATGAATCGGATGACATTTTTTGATTAGTTTTTGATTGTTTTAATTGTGTATGTGAAAGAGTTTTTGAGATAGTGTTTTTGAATTGTGGTTTGAGATTGTGTTTGAGGTGTGTTTAAATAAGAAAAAAATTTTATTATTATTATATTTAAAATTTATGCCGTTGAACGGCTATATTTTTTTAATTTTTAATTTTTAATTTTTTTTTTTAATAATATATACATATATCCGTTGCACACGGGAAAAAAAAGAAAAACGTTGCCGTGTCACAACGTTCGAAAGGAGACGGCGAACCGGAAAACGGACGGGAACGCCGTCCCGGTGCGGCAGAACGCCGTCCGACGGCGTTCTCGTCGAAAAACGGCGACGAAAACCCCCCACACCCGTGCTCTAAGTGTAATAGTTACAAAGAGCCTTTGTTCTAGCAATTATCAATCAAAATTAATAAATTGTTTTATTATTATTATTATTATTATTATTATTATTATTATGGTTATATAAAACCAAAAGAAAAAGCCGTTTTTGGTAAATGTCAAAAGTCCAAACGTCCATCTCAAGCGGTGGGTAGACTTCGATTATTGAAGTCCATATAAACTAATACTAGATGATGCATACAAATTCATCCAAGTGCGTGGATGGAAAAATTGTTTTCGTTAGTATATATAATATAATAATTAATAATTATTTTAACATCTATTTAAAAGTGCCAAGCCTATATATATATATATATATATATATATATATATATATATATATATATATATATATATATAGATTATAGATTATGTAGGACCGTACCTTTTTAGATGAATTAAAAATTTTGTTAATGACAATTTTTATATTATATTAGTTTTTTAAATATAATGTATTTGTGTTCTTTTATATTTTTTTCAACGAGTTGTTAGTCGGATTTAGTATATATATGAAATAACATACGAAGTAAATTATTTTCAAATATGAGTGGCCTATAAAAACGAAATGACATACTTAAGTAGTTTCCAATTGTATAATTTCAAAAAAAAGTTTATATTATTTTATTATCAACTTGATTGATGATAGTCTTTATGTTAAAAAACAAACTTGTTGACCTCATCCTCGTTTTAGACTTTATATTATTTTTGTTTATTTATTTATTTATTTATTATTATAATAATATAAAAAATATCAATTGGCTATTTTAATGCGCGTATTTTAGTAATTTAAATAGGTCCTTTACATAAACAATTACCATTACTTCTCATTCTTCCTCTTTATTATAACACAATTCAATTCATCATTTCCTTTACATAACAAGTACACTAGTTTTTCAGTTGGTACAATATACAAAAACTGATGAATTTGTTGATAATATTATTAAATAAAATTGCATGTTTGCATATCTCATGTATGTTGTGCATATCTTTTTGATAACTAATTATTTGTTAATAATAAGTTATTAAAAAGAAGATGACAACATTCAATCTTAACTCATATCAGAAAAAAAAATTAAGGGTGGTCAATTAATCGTATACTATCATCTGTATCAACTTATACACGTTAGAATACACTTAATTGAATTTTTAGGTGATAAGTTAATGTAAATAATCAAGTATAAAATACTTGGTACACGTATTCTACGTTTTGTATCGAGTTGGGTTTGATCGGATACATTTTTCTCTTTGGTAAGAAAACTTGGTATAGTAAAGTAATAAAGTTATATTTGTTAAATGAGTCTAGCTTTGTTAACGTAATAGTAGTAAACTAAAGAGATAAGTATTTGAAAATGTAATTAGTTAAGGTTTGATGAATGCATTGTGTAATCAATTACTCGGGTTTACGTTGTGTGTAATGAACTTGTTATTTTGATACATTGTATGTAATTTATGGTACTTTTACTTGTGTGTTATCTATATAAATGTCACGTGACATCTTTACAAGTTGTCACATCACCAAAATACATACAATGACAGTAAATAATAAGTATTTGTAAAGTACATTCGAGTAATTGAGTACACAGTATGAATGTTATACCTTAGTTGATTATATATTTAAGTACTTATCACTAAACTAAAAGCTAATAATAAGATATCATACGTATATATATTCGACAAGCAAAAAATATGGTTGTTATTATTATTCTTTGTATTTCTCAAAGAAATATTTTATAGTATTAAATGTAATATCCTTCACAATAACACATGAATAAAAAAAATATTGGTTGTTATAAGACTTGGAGAACTATCAACATGTCAACTACCCCATGTGATTACTCTAAAAGCGTATATACAACCAATCATTAATGTATTTATATTTATATTTATACTAATATTAAAGTGTATTGTTATTATTAGAGGATCAATATTTGTAATTATTGTACGTGGCTTTACAAATTGTTATGCTTTAAGCAGATGCGGAGGTAGAGGGTAAGGAACAATTGTCCCTCGAAGAATTTTCTAATCATGTAAAAAAGAATATTTTTTTAGTGATATTTTATAAATTTTGTCCTCTTACTGAACAAATTATCAAAAAAAAGAAATTCTAATATTCGACTTAGTTTGTTAGAAAGTTCTTTTAATTTATAGTCAAAGAAGATAATCGAGCTTAATGAGTCGAACTTGCCTAAGTTATATAAGAATTTGTTATATACTTAAAACTTTAAATAAATGTAGTTGGTACATTTGAACACATATCTCATGTATAAATGACCTTATGCGAGCTCGATCTCTAGAGGTTAAAACGAGTCTATCAAACTCGAATTGATAAACAAACAGCTTGAAGATAAAATGTTTACTAAAATATAATTCGATAACAACAAAAGTCGAATTCGTGCACGAACACCCTGACAAATCACTCAAATTCAAACTTAAATACAACTTTCAAAATTTATCGAAGTTCGTGTCAGACTCGAACCAAATAATCAATTAACGAGTCGAACTTTGCACTAAATTCATTCATTCAAGGATTAATATTCATCAAGTCGCCACAGCTCGTTTACAGCACTTGTTAATTTCACTAGACGCAAAATACTTGTTTTTCACATCAAGATTCGTAGTTGCTGAAAGTTGCAAGTTAACCCCCTTAAATTTGATAAATACAAACAAAACCCTAAAATCCAAAAACCCTCCTTCAACCCTGAAATCTCCGGCCTACATCGGAGATGGCATATGCATACAGATTGAGCCGTCGTCATCTTCTTTTTAATTTCAACACTATTATTCACAAATCAAACACATGTAATCATCCACTTCTATCAAATCATTTCCAATTTTTTATTTTATTTTTCTCATTAATTATATATTTTTAATTTCGTATATTTCAGTGAGCTCTGGCGCACAAATTAGATTTTCGGCGCATTTTTCTACACAATTTGTCGGCGATACTCCTGTTCTCGTATGTTGCCTTCATTATCTCCCATTGATCTCATCAATTATGTATGTATATTGTTAATTGCAAATGAATAACACTATGATACTATCAAATATGGTGATTGTTTTCGTTTAATTGAATAGGTTAGAGATTTTATACATTCAGCATTATATGATCCAGATCATGGCTACTTTTCACAAAGTCCAAGGTCTGTTGGAGTTCTTGACAGGAGTATTAATTTTCATAAGCTTCAAGGTATCACAAGCACATTTTTTTTTATATAGTTACTTACAATTCTTCAAGCTACAATACTTTTTAGTGGAAGAATTGTCACTGCTTAATGAATGTGTTTTTTCAGGAAGGAAGGCTTACATGTCACATTTGGAAAAAATATACAAGCAAAATGATGTCTCTTGGTTTACTCCAGTTGAGCTTTTCAAGGTGCATATAACATACACCATTACTTATTTGATTAACAATTCAGGGACATTGCATTAGTGATTAAATTGGTAATGCGCAAAAGTAAATTCTTGTTCCGTATCCAGTTTGTTGCTCCATAATCTGTATGGCACCTTTTAAATAAATTAATGTAAAATAGTTTGATAAGCTTAGTGCTACCTACAATACATGGTAGGTTGTAACTTTGTATTAAATGTGACATCACATAACCACAAATGAATCACAAATAAACAAGGAAAGATGTGATATTTGAGCCATAAGTTCAGCACGATCTTTTGAATATCAATGGGGTTTTCCCTAACTTTATATGTATACTTATATTAATAGGCAATATAATGGAAAGCTATCTATTTTACGTGCAACTATATACCATTTTCAACTTATCTCTTGTAGCCTTGGTATGCACACGGGATTGCGGAAGCAATTTTGCGAACAACAAATCTTTCTTTTCCACTAAAGGTGAGTTAATTGCTTTTGATTTTCTGAAAGTAGAAGTTTGGCATGATACTAAGATTTTGTTCATGTTACGTTCTTTTGTTCTCTCTAACAAGATAAGAACGAGAAAAAATGAAGTTCCCATCCTGTTCTGTCAAGGCTAAATATTGATTCTAATATGATGCATTCAGATCTATGAAATTGGAGGTGGATCAGGAACGTGTGCAAAGGGCATTTTGGATTACATTATGTTGAATGCACCCACCCGAGTTTACAACAACATGTCATACACGTATGTGCAGTCTTTATCTGTTAATTTATACATACAGATGCACTTAGTTATATTGTATCTATTTAGCAAGCATAAACAGACCAGACCAGCTTTGGATGTTACTACAATCGTGCCAGAATGTTATCAATTGTTCAAGTTAATTTTGATTTATTATTTCATCTTATGAAGAACCATTCTTTCTTCTGCAGTTCAGTTGAAATTAGTCCTTCATTAGCCAAGAAACAGATGGAGACTGTTGGTGAAGTCCGCAGTCACTTATCAAAGTTCAAAGTAGAATGTCGTGATGCTGCTGATCGTAGTGGATGGGGTATATGCGACTGTCACTATTATTAGCAATTCTTGTTGATAAAAAAAGTTATAACTTAAAATGTTTTTTATGATTTTCAAATTTCTTTTTACTTAATGAAGCTTTGAGAAAGTTCCTTTTTGCTGTTAGATTGTGCAGCTGGACTTTCTCTTGTCCATGAACAGGTTGGGAAATTAATAGTTTTGCTGTTAAAACAGGGGATGCTGAGCAACAACCATGCTGGGTTATAATGCTCGAAGTAAGTTTTGCCTACACTTCCTCTACCAATACTAGAATTGCTTAGCAAGATTTTTTTTGATGAATCAGTGTTACACTTTTGTCACCTCATTGCAAGGTTATTAAAGAAAGTTCTATTTTTCCTGCTAGGTTCTTGATAACCTTCCACATGATCTTATTTATTCGGAAAATCAAGTTTCACCATGGATGGAAGTGTGGGTAGAAAAGCAACAAGACAGGTGAAGTGATGCAGCTATTTATACCAAATTTATTTATCTGAAATATGTGATATATAATTGGTCCTAGAAAAATTGAACGATTTGCACCCAATACATAAGTTAATAATTATGGCTCTCTTCTTTAGCAGGTCCAATTTGTCTGAATTATATAAACCTATGCAAGATCCACTGATCAAAAGTTGTTTAGATATATTAAATGTCGACAAAGATTATAAACCCCAAGAAATTAGGGAGGCTTTACTACCTAGCAAAATCTGGGCTAAAATCTTTCCTAAACCAAGAAGATGTTGGCTACCAACTGGTTGTTTGGTAAGAGCTGGTTTTATTTTATATTTTGTAATAAGGATATTCTGTTATCTATTTATTTGTACTAAGAAGCTTCATATGACTTTCAGAAACTTTTAGAATCATTACATGGAGCCCTGCCAAAGATGTCAATGATTGCTTCTGATTTCAACTACCTTCCTGATGTTAAAGTACCCGGTGATAGAGCTCCATTGGTTTCAACGAAGGTAATATAGTTTTTTAGTTATTTTGTTGAGAGTCTCAGTGCTTAATGAACCCATCTTTTTCTTCAATTAAATAAAAATCCTAAATGAACCTATGAATGTTATAGAAAAAGAAATACTGTAGTATTTAAAGTCCTGTGACTACTAACTTTAAAAAGAATCGAAACTCTTGATGAATTCCTAGACTAATTTTCAAATCAATTTTTTGATATTTTTCGATGAAACATAGAAGTGATGACATATATTTGGACTTGATCATTGACCATCTTGCCTTGTATCTCCGCAGAAAGATGGAAGCAGTTCAGATTATAGCATGTATCTGGATGCCAAGGTATTGCTTCATGTCCATGTTCTCTGAATACTCTTGCTACTGTTTAATTTGGCACCGGATTGATTATTAATCAAATATCTAAATTCTAAAATACCCTTTAGATGGAAAAAATGAATATATCTCTGGATCACAAACGAATACCAATATATTCTTTGTGACGATGACAATGAGTGAAATAGGAAAGTGTAACATGGAAACTTCTAATAATCTTTCTTGCAGGGTGATGCAGATATATTTTTCCCGACGGATTTTTGGCTTTTGGAACGTATTGACCATTACAGTTCTGGGTGGTTAAAATCTCGTATCGAGTCTTTTGAGCGATCGTCAAAACAAGGAAAGAAGAGGCGCATCATAACGGTAATTTCACATTCTTCATCTAATTTCATTTAGTATACTTTCAAATATATGTAGTGACTTGCCTGTATTTGTTGTGATTGTATATGTAGCTTGATACATCAGTGTTTATGGAAGAATTTGGTTTGCCCACAAAGACCAAGACGAAAGATGGTTATAATCCTCTTCTTGATGACTTCATAAATACTAAATTTTACCTTAGTGTTCCTACTCACAATACCAAATAAACAGCTTCGTTAAAAACTTGAAACGGAACTCATAGAGAAATGACTTCATGTACTGAATCTAGAGATGGAACATCTAATGATTAACCATAATTCAGGCGATTGTTAGATGCTTAAAGTTGGTTGACCATTATTGACTTTTTTCGTTAAATTTGGTCATGTTGTAGTTGATTTATTCAACTTGGTTTTTCGTATTCCGAGAGCTAGCACATCAGCAAAACTGTTGTATCTTAGAAATCTTATGCATTTCTTCTGTAATAATCTCATACATGTTACAAATTGTGACTACACTTAAGTTACAAATTACAATTCTCAGTTCATCAATTTTTATGATGTTAGATGTTGTTTTAGCAACTGATTATGTGATGTCAACTTATAAGTCCTCAGTTGTTGGTAGATAAAGTGATTAAAAGGAACACTTATATGTTGAAACCCCTCTATAATCCAATCATTATTAATAATCACTTTAACCGAACATTAAAAACTGGTCTTGGAACCTTACATCGTAATAAACTAGACCAAAGTTTTAAGATGCAATCAAACTTTTCAATTGCCATTTACAAGAGGAAATCAAACAATGTACCAAACCAAGACACCATCTTAAGAATTCATTCAACCATACAAACCATAATACAAATTTAAAAAATTTCCAAAACAAATCAAAATAACGAAAAAGAACCAACAATTACAGTCAAATTCAAGATGACAACATATTAAAAGCTTGATTACTCATCCAACCTTCATCGTCAACGTAAGACATGCTTGTTAATCTCCCTACTTCCTCCTGGTTCAGCCGTTTTACCCATGATGCTCTTCCCGACATCCCCGATCCTCCACCCCTACACGCATCCTCAGCAAACACCAAATCGTTCCTATTTTAGCGAACCAAAAACTATCAACAACAAATAACCAAAACACCAAAAAAGAAAAGAAAAAAATGGTTTATTGTTTCGTTATACGCTAAATTTTGGACTTAAATACTATTGTACGGTTTCGACTTTAGAACCATCTGTGGGGTAAACCTTCTAAAAGTTCTATTGTATGTTGTGTGTGACTTGAAATCGGGAATTGCCGGTCATATGGTCCCAACTTTGGACCATGTGACATGTACATATAACCTGCAATTCCCGGTTTCAAGTCACACACAACATACGATAGAGGTTTTAGAAAATTTACCTCATAGAATAGATGGTTATAAAGTTGAGACCATACAAGAGTAACACGTTCAAAGTTTAACGCATTATAAAACAATAAACCTAAAAAAAAAGAGACCAAGAAGATCATACGTTGTTGTACCAATAAAGTCCCCATCAAGCCATCCTTCAGGAACAACAATGTCTGATAATGTTGAGTTATAGAAAAGAACTCGAGCATGCCCACGCCACGGTCTTCCTAAATATGTCGTGCCATTTCCAATAACGTTACAATCTTTGAACACGAATCCGTTATTTTGACTAGCATTGTCTCTTGATTGGGCAGTTATAAACCCTGGTTGAGGACTTAAGAATCCTGCTATCACCGACACGGTACACCTCTGAAAAACATCATAGCACTATTTAGACAGATGATAAATAAGTTACTTGTTTGCAAATTTATCAAAATTTAGTCAAAAATCTGTCATATGAATCAAACTTTCAATTATTTAACCTTTTATATACAGTAACGACATATCTATTAGGTAAGAATCTTTTTATGATGTGACAATTACAAGTTGCCACATCAAACTGATACCAAGTCATCAACTTACGAGTTATTATAGGTCAAAATTGTATTAAAATATTAATTGAAAGTTTAATACATAGAATAAATTTGAGGTAAAATTGGATAAATTTTCTAATAATTAACTTTAGGTAACAATTTAATCAACAATATATATTGCATACATTACCTCATATATAGATTGACCGGACCCCATGATGAAGTCAACCGCACCCCTTATAGAGCACAGCTTAAAGTAATGTCTACCAGCAACATCCCATAAAGTATCTTGGACACCCATGAAACCGCAACGATAAAATGCTGATTTGTCGCCGGAGATCTTTGCCGCCACAGCCGGCATTATGGGTTTGTCAATGTTTTTCAAAGGGTAGTTGTATGAATTCTGATTAAACACGATTAAATAAGTTGGTAAGCATCCTAACAATCACATGACTGTACAAAAAATTATATGTGTTGCTAGCAGTTTGAAAAATATGCACATTTCAAAATTTAACAATATGTAAGATGAGTATCGTTACAACACGGATAATATGAATACAAATGTAAAGAGGTATAACGTGTACGTACAACGAAAGTGATGCTTTTGACTACCACGTCATCAGCTTCGGAAATAAAAGTAGCATCGGTTTCAATAGAGATATGAGAACTCCAAACAACGTATGTTTTTCTTTTACCAGCTCCTTTTAGATAAATCATTGGTTTATCATTAGGGATTTTAACTTGTTCACTACCAAAGAAAAAAAGGCAAAGTTAATCGTGGTAGAAGTAAAGAAAAAAAATAAAAAATCATACACCAAGTATCATTATTGTAAAAAAGAAAAGAAAAAAGAAAAGGATGATCTGGTAAGTAGAACAACATTAAGAATAAATGAGTTTGGAGTTTGGAGTTTGGAGTTTGGACGAAAAATGAAAGAGCGTCTTCGATTAAATTGCGTAATCCATGGTTAAGGGATGTTGGAATGGTTTTTTCGACTTTGACTTGTGTACTCAGAAGTCAATTATTTCTTATAAGGAACGACATTTACAAACTGATAATGATTTTTATTTTGCTAAGAAAAAATTCTTCAAATTTTGATTTCTATTTATTAATATTTCTAAACATGCATATATTAACTAAAAAAACAAAAAGGTTGGTGTATAAACATATAAAATAAAAAAGATCCACTATTATTGTTTCTTTTAAACTTTCTTATAATTTTAGGGAAAATAATTTGTGCTGCTAGTAGTTTAACGTGCGTTTAAAAAATGTACACGTATATAAGATCATCCGAAATCATGAAACACACGTTTCAAAATACAGCTAGCAACACACTCCATTTCCGCACAGTTTTATATATGTATAGATCTTTAAAAACGATAAGAAGTAAAGTAAAGTGTATAGAAGAAGTAAAAGAAGTAATGTATATACTTGTACGTGCCGGCGTTTACATAAACACAAATCCATTGCATATTATCAGAAGGAATAGCATCAATGGCTGACTGAATAGTTGTATAGTTTCCCTGACCAGATTGATCAACAACGATCGTTGGATACTCGATCATCGTTGATCCACCGTTGCTACGATAATCGGACCGTGGTCTTCTTCCAACATCACCACCTTCTGATCTTCTTAAACATATAAACAAAATAAAAACAAGCACAAATCTTTCACAAAGTGCCATTTTGATCATGGGATGTGAGAACATTTTTTTGTTAATGTTTATGTTTTGGACAAGAATTAGATGCCGATGATCAAATTGTATGTTTGATGATTGAGAAATTCAAAGGTTTTTGTTAAGTGAATAATTAACGATTTTTTACCATATTAAAGTGATTGTATAAAGATTTGGTAATTCTTTAAATGAGAGGCAAATGAAAAGAATTTAACTCCAAATAAGTAAAGTTTAAATAATACAGCTATTAGTTAATTTTTTATATAGTTTTATCGTTACTTCCTTTAAATTTAATCGATATTGTATATGTATATATTATATAATATTATATATATTGATATTGATATTGATAATTCTTTTATTTTATTTTAATTTTATTTTGAAGGCAAAAATAAATAATAAGAATTATGTGGACGGTAAATAAAAATGAATTGGAATTATTATAAATGCAAAATATAATCTTTTGTTCAAACTTCATAGTGTAACATATCATTCAAGACGATCTATAAAACTTAAGTTATGTTAAAAAAAAAAGTTCTATATTTAAAAATTTTAGTATAAAACGATAGGTTTTATTATATCGAGGAAAGTTCAGTGTAGAATGCTAAAAAAATGTAGAATGGAGGAATTAATAGGATTGTTCCATTTCAATTACCCATTTTCACCTTTTTTCTAAATCTAATTATCTCATAAATCGTATATTTATAAATTATAAAAATTACACTGTTAAAATCAGCGTCTTTTTATCTTTAATTAGAGATCTCACATGACATACTTCCGACGAACTTTTTTTTTTCGTTTTCTAATGGGCATGTGAAATTCGTAATGTTAAATCACATGTGTTTTAATACTCACATGTGAATATATTTACAATCAAATTATAAGTTTTAAATTACTAACTATAATCACATGTGAATAATCAAAGTTACAAATTATAAGTTTAAAATCACATAAAATAATTTATTTGATAATTTAATAAACCTTCAGAAAAAAAATTTAGTTATAATTTATTTGATAATCAAAGTTAGTAATCACATGTGAATCACAGTTATAATTTATTTGATAATTTAAATCAGTAATCACATGTGAATAAAGTGTCGAATTTCAAATAATTTTTTATAATTATACATGTAAATAAATATAAAGGTGAAATCACATATGAATTATCAGTTATCATCACATACTTCATTTGAAAAACACATATGATTAAACCTCAAATCAATAATCACTTGTGATTTGGCCGTAAATGAATACAATTCTTAAAATCTTATTTATAGTTATTTATGTGAATGAATATTAAGTCGTAATAATGCGTTAGTTAACATCCACCATTGATATGTAATTGTGTACCAATATTATATTTTTATGATAAATCACATGTAATTGTATATAAAATCACACGTGATTATACATAAAATCACACGTGATTATACATAAAATCACACATGATTATATAAATCGCATTTTTTAATACCCGGCAAAAATGAAGAAAAAAAAAGTTTGTCGAAACTATAGCTTGTCGGATCTCTAATCGAAGAGAAAAAAACGCTAATTTCGAATATGTAATTTTTATAATTTTTAGTTTTGTCGTTTGTGAGATATTTAATTTTAAAAATTTGAGTGAAAATCGAGTTTAAAGAAAATAAAGCATTTCAATTCATTCTCTCGTTCTTCATTTTTCTAGCATTTTTCTTTGAACCCACCTATTTTTATATTTATTGTTATTTTGTTTGAGTTATTTCTAACAAAATGAATTGGTTTTCTTAACAATACTCTCCCTTTAACGATTCTTCTTCAATTTTTTATTTTTTTTGTATATACACTAAAACGTGAAGTATAAAATAAATTCGCAATTCGTGAAGTATAAAAATAAAAATACATATATAATATTGGTATTCAAGTTCAACATACGTACACGTTAAAGTGTAAAACTATAAAAGAAACAAATAGATTGATACTTTTGTTGAATTTTACATAAATATAGACATTTTCAACATGACTTTATTTTTCTAAAGTAGCAAAATTAAATACATGAACAGAGCCTGTGTTTATGTTTATTTCCCATTTTTAGTAGATAAAGTACAGACCATTTTAGCAATTTAGTGGATGAAATTTTACACAATATTCAATTTGCATCCATTAATTAAGATATAATCTGACAGATTAGTTATTGTATCGTTGAAGTGTTGTACAGGTCGATAACAACAATTCTTGGTCAAATTTTTTTATGTTTTCATGAAATGAAAGTCTACTTTATAAACATGAACTGATTATAGATTTATACCTTGTAAGTTTAATGTTGGTCTTATTAAAAAATACTTGTCAATAGTCAAATACTAATCGATACGTGTTGCACTACTCATTGTGATATACTAAAAAGTTAACATATAAATGAGAGAACCCGTGTATATTTGATACATGAACTATAACCTAAAGTCCATGAACAGTCAAAGATGAAAACCTTTGCAAACAGAATCGTTCAGTCGTAAAAAAAAAAAAAAAAAAAAAAAAGACCTTGACAATAGGATTGATAGAGTTGAAAACTTGAAATAAACCATTGTGATATATTTAGAAAAAAACACATGAGCAAATTTATCCTTAGCTGACCACAAAATGAAATTCGTCTTAAAAATTACATCAATACAAAAAATAAAAACCTACACTTAAGTTCACAATGTTTTCGGATTCAACTACATAAGCCTTAAAAAGTAGCCAATGTGATCAGACAAGAGCATGAAGTCTTTAAACTAATTCTTGTTTTTACCTCACAAGATGCAAGCGTGTTGAAACGGAGCAGACCAGCCTATGCATTAAACACGAGACTTGCAGGCAGAAGTCGGAACACAATAAATAAAGCAAAACAACTAGACATGATCATGTGCTGTATTCAAAGGGCTGGGGTGGTTGAGGCTCATCGTCCACAGCCATGGCTGCAGCAGACCCTTGTTGTGTAGTTGCGTTTGCACCTGCGGTGGTTGAGGTGGTTGAAGTGGGTGCATCAGTGAGTGCCAACACTTCTGGTTCAGTTGGGCGGAGGTCTTTCAAGAGAACAAAACCAGATGTGGCTGCTTTCACTGGAGCGTATCTACTATCTTCTAGGAATTTGATATATTTCTCTTGTGCAGGGACGACTCTTGCAGGGTTGGTCAAAATCTCAAAAGCTGGTTCTGGTTCAGCCTTCTTCTCCTTCTCCCCAGCAGGACTATCAACCTGCCAGATGTTTTGAAAAACAGAAAATAAGAGGTTCAGTCCCGAGTTCTCAACAAAAGATTTGAGCTTTTATTTGGGAGCACACAAAAAGAACGCTTCCAAAACTAGCCACTGTCCAGGTGGCAATTTCACCCCACTTAACTATGAATGGGACGATTTGGGTTGAATTTCATCTTAAAAGGGTCTCAAAAGATTAACTGAAAGAACGAGTCAAAAAGTTTGAAACTTTGAATGTAGCCAAAAGTCTATTTTTTTAGAGGATACAATGTCCTAAATCTGGTTATTCTAAGACATATATTAACATGAATGTTTATTTAACCGCAGGTAACACATTATTTCTATTTATTACATTTAAGTGGACAGCTAAGTTTTTGAAAATGACTTGTTTTTATCCTTGCTCGATTACCTACTTCAACCTGTGAGCCAGTTTTGAATTATTACTCAATCCGACCCCAAAAAGGTAAAAAAATAAAAATAAAAAATACCTGCATCGAATCGGCATCCTTTTCACCAGAAGCTTTTCCTTTGCCAGAACCTGAGGCAGCAGCTGAATCCGCACCTGATAATTTTTCAGCGTTAGCCTTTTCAGCTTCTTTCTTGCTAGCTCTAGCCTTGGCTCTTGCTGATGTGGACAAAACAGCAGTTGGGAGTTTCACAGCTGATGTGGCAGTAGGTACGGTTGTTGGCTTGGGGTACTCAAACAATGACGGTTTGGCATGAGATAAGAACTCAAATCTTGGCACTTTTAAGTCATAGTTGAGTCCAATCAAAGCTGTTGGGGAGAATGCTAAGCTAATGAAATAAATAAGTGGATACCAGTACCAAAACTGGCTAAAAACAGCAAGGCCAATGACTGCAGTCATTTTGTTATGTTTTGTTCTAGAAAGCAGCTTAATTGTAACATTTCTTCCTCCAGCATCGAGAATTCCCGAAGCCAAAATAGCACCCATTTTGCTCATTGTGTCTTCATGTTTATCCAAAATGATCTTTTCCAATTGCCGTCTATAGGTAGTTGAGAGCACATGGGAGAAGGGTAGTGTCAGAAGTGCAAAAGCGAAATATTAAATATAAAAGGTAGCAATTTCAACCCATTTCTCTTTTAAAGGTAGTATATCAGACTGTCAGCTAACGTTTAACCTGTGAAGGGTCAAACAGGTGGAAAGTCCCCCCTCAAATATAATCTTAACGCTTACAGTCTCCTATCTTTTAAACAATGTGTAGGACTGCAGTACAGATTAAAATGTAAGACAAGAAAATGTTAGGCCGAACAACCAGACCAGTTTAAGCATAAACTAACTCGGTACCCAACCCGCATGACAGGCCCATTTTGCCAACTCTACGAAATTTGCAATAGCAATGCAGACTTGCAGGTTCAAAAGAATAATACCTGAAGGCCCCAACACGAGAGTCACTAGCTTCACTGGTTTGGATCATCACCATCGCCATTGCAATTAGAGAACCTTGACGAACAAAATCAACTACATCTGACGTCAGAGGTTCTAACAAAGATATGGCCTCACTTAGACCAGTGCCAGCACAGGAAATGCCTACGGCCATGGCTGCCCCATAACGCACATGCGGGTTGTAAGACTCAGCTAATAGGGCAACGGTGCGTGGTGTCTGCATCAAATAACAATGAAGTCAATTAGATAGTTTTTCACTACACATTGGAACTACCAAAATCAATCAATATATTATCAGACTGTTACTGAAGAAACTTGAAAAAATAGTATTCAACCTGTTCAGGTTCAGAGTACAAGACAAATCCAAGAGATAACACTGCCGTCCTTCTGACATCATCACTGACATCCGATACAGCAAAGTGAAGTAGTTTGCGAATTGCCTTGTTATTTGACGTTCCACTGTATGCCAACGCTAACGCATACATGCCGCCATAACGTATTATTGGATCTTGATCGCGAGTCATCTGTTCAATTAGGGTGTCAGCTTCTTCTTCTCTTCCATAAACCGTGAGGGCGATACCTAATGCTAACCCCCTGCAAAACATAGATGTTAACATTAAGGAAAATCACAGCGATTAGAGGTCGCAAAATGATGTTAACGCATATCTATTACCCGTTGAAGTAATAAAACCTCACGTCACCACTTTAAAATGACAGTAACTCACCTGATGATCTTTTCATGCTGTGTCTCATGAGCATACCCCAGCATCTCAGATGCTTTCTCACTTGCAGTTCCAACCATCAATAAACCCATGCTAATACCTGCAGCTTCACCCGCAACAGCGCTGTCAGTGTAGAGGACACTCTTTAGCTCATCATGAATGTCTTCATCAGCAGTCCCTAGAGCAGCCAAGCCTAGACCTAAGCACGCACCATGCTGAACAACCTGCAGCGACCAATATACAGGTCAGCAACTTTATGATGCATCAAAATATGCAGAAACTTTTGGCTGTAGCAAATACGCACCTCAACGTTTGTACTGCGTAGACTATCACGTAAAAACTGTTTGATGCCTTCTCCGTGGTTCGCATGAATTAAACCCAAAGCATAGAGGGCACCACCTTCAGAATAGGGGCTACCACCACCAGACCCACTCTGAGGAAGGTAAGGAGCCATCAATGATCTTCCTTGCTGCAAGTGACCTCGGTGAATAACACCTAGTCCTGCTGTCGCACTAAACTTAGCCCAGTTTGTGGCTCTGCTGAGCCAATCCTGAAATTATATGTGGCCAACAAGATCAAAAACTTCTGATAAACTCGACACCTACTAATACAGAAGGAGATGATAATTATAAAATTAGTTAATAGCAAAGTAACAAACATATATACCAGATTCTCCCTTAGAAATGTATCCACGGTCGTTCCAGCATGCATAAGTGCATTTGCGTATATCGTGGCACTGTGGCAAACACTGTTTCTCATCTCTATCGATTGCTTTATTGTCTTAAGTATAAGTAGATCCGACCTATGTATAAAACATTATAAGGATCTTTCCACAATGAAGAAGTAAAGCCAGAGGAAACAAGGAACCCAAAGAATTAGAGGTGGCAAATTCACCTTATATGGTTATGAACTGTGTTATTCGAGCGATCCTCTATCTCTAACATTGAAAATAAATAAAGTAACTTAAACCTAACAGAATGAAACTTGCCAAAACGTATTTTTAATGCATAAAACCTGCTAAATCAATATTTAAAAAACGATTATTAATATAATCATACATTTTTGGCAGTCACGTTATTTATTTATGACAGAGTGTTTCGGGTTAACCTGAGCCTACTGATTTTGACCCATACCTCCAACCCGCAATTTTGCCACCTCAATAAAGGATATCTAAACACCACAAAAAAGAATAATCTCCTCACTTGTTGTGACTGTATAAAAACTGAAGAGTCAACTGAATTGAAGTTTCCCCAGAAACAATGCCTTTCAATTTGGTCAACCTCTCAGCATAGGTCACTTCAGCAGGGTCTGATTCAGGCACAATTGCAGTCGGTGCTTGGGCTTCATCGGCCATTTGAGCGTCCTCTGACGCAGAGGGATTCCCGCTTTGAACAGTATCAGTCTCAGTGGCTACTGGCTGTTCAGGTTTCAACTTAGGACTCGACAACCGATCTCTCACACTCAATAGAAAAGCTTGATGCTCATTCTCAATGAGATCAAAAGCAATTTGAAATGCCATCATTGCATCATCTTTGTTTTCAGACCGTAGAAGATTCTCTAGTATGCTCGCAACACCTTCAGGTTGATCAAGAAACATGAGGCACTGGCAAATGTTCAAGTAATCTGGGGAAGCCAAATCCTGATATACTTTGACAAGAAGAAGAAGTACCTATACACATTCCAGACGAGTCATAAAAAAATGTACAGGAAAGCACGGAGCAAGCACATATAGTAGGTATAGAAGAAGATTGGTATAATTATATTTCAAATAATGGATAACAAAAAATAAGCTAACAATCAAAGGCCACCAACCTCACGGCGATATTCTCGCCGATTGACGAACGCATGAGATACATTCATGCAATATGCCAAAGTTCCATGAACATTATCACTGTTTGTAATTGCTTCCTTAAGCTTATCCAACCTATGACATTCAATTGCCATTCCTATCGCTTGTTGATACTTCCCATCGATTATACACCTTAACAAGTACACAGCAGGAAAAGAATAAGACTGTTAGACTCATTGGGGACCAATTTCAATAATCAGAGTTTACAGCAAGTAGGTTTGTTCCCTATATATTAAAAATTTGACCAAACAGCGAGATGAGGAAAAAAGAAATCATCTCACAAAAGCTATTTATTTTAAAAAATATGAGAAATACATACTTGTCAAGCATTCTCTCAACAATTGCTTCAAGCCTAGGGTCCACATCAGAAGATTCTTCCTTCGATTCTGCTGCCTTTGATTTCAGAGTTGCGTACTCATCAATAGCTTTGGCTGAGAAAAAAAACGTCGCATGAAAAGAATAAGAGTCCAAAATCCACCAACAAAGTGAACTGCAGGCATTCCGTTGTACCCACATTTTTTACCAATCCACGTCGGGTTATTTAGTAACTAACTAATATCAAGTCACGGGCAAATATGATAAAGCCAAAGCAATCAAGAGCACTTTCAAGGCAAAGAAAAATGCACTCAGGAAGTAACACTCACCAAGAAGAGTATGAACATAATCAGAGTCCTCAGAAACATCAAATAAATTGCCAGCTCCAAGGGCATACGATAATGAGTCATTAAGCTCTCCCAAGTAATAGAAGACCTACATGAGAGAAAGCATGAGCTGTTTTCACATATAATATAAACAAACAAGGAAATCTCTCCCAGGTAAAATTAAACATAAACGAGAGAAGGCATGAGGCGTTTTCACATATGAGATACGCACATCCGGCAAACATGACTAATTCTGTAGGTAGGTCCCTGCTAACTCTAGAACATACAAGTGATATTCCAATCATTAAATAATAAATTAAAACCATCTAAGCTTCAATAATTAGTTTTCTTCTAAGAATTAACCCTCAAGTAGAAACGGTGGTTCCATTTCTCTGAAGCAACGATCTCGACTTACTGCGTATAATTGATTCTAAGATTTATGGTTAGCTTAGCTGGACTAATGACATTGTGCTTTTTAAATAAGCTTATCCACACTATCTCACCGACTGCTTGGCCTCGTTATTTTGGGGTCATAGATTGCTTTCAGAGTCTGCCTCGGTCTAATGAACTAAAAACTCTACATTTTTGTTTTTCTTTCTTTATCTCCTCCATTATTCCTTAAAACTATCCTCATCTCCTTCACACGACTTTACAATATAAAAGGGGATTATATAAAGTCAGAAAAACAAATACAAGTACACAGCTACATCAATTCTCACTTCGTATCCCTTATGTATAGATGGGTTACAATATAGAGATTTTATTAGAAGCATTGGAACACACATTAGATAACAATTTTTCTTTACAGCAATAGATAAGCATATCCACATCTACAAATCTCTTGGCAGTAACAAAATATACCAGCAGAAAAGGGAAACAGGTCTAACCTTAGAAACTAGTAAAGCAGCCAGCTGTCTTTGCTCGAACTGTTCATCTTCGTATAGACTCTCACTGATTAAACAAAAACAAAGTGAGTAAATGTCACAAAATCTATTGGGAAAGACTTTACTAACCAAAGAAGCTCAACAGAACTACTGATATATTATATTAATTCACTTCTATTGAAATAACCAGAAGGCTGAAAAGGAAAGTAGTTCAAATAAACATGAAAAGTTCATCACACAAAACAAACCAATCAAACTCAACTACTCAAGTTCAAGGTTCTTTTGATGTGATGATACCAACTATTTTTCTAAACAAAGCATTTACAACGTTCTTTTCGTAACTTCCAGCAAATCTTCAAATCAAAAAAATCAGTCAGTTTATGTAGACTAAAACGGCATTATAGTCACATCAGGTTTATTAGAAACATATATGAAAACACCTTTACCATGTCTTACAGTGAGCTATATACCATAAAAGATGTCTCAGGTTCTTTCGACGAAGTTATACTAACATCTTTTTGAACAAGGTAGTTATAAAATTCTTCTCCTAACCTTCAAGCAAGTCCTCATTTCTAGGATCAGTCGGTATACACAGCTTAAAACTTCGTTCTAATCTCATCAATTAGGTTTTGTAACAGCATACATGATATTTTCATTAACAAAACTAACATACTGCTAGATATTCTCATTGCACTGAGCTACAACACTTCTTATTTAGCTCTACTAAAAAAAAGACCCTAACAATCATATGACAAACATATATCCAAACACAATCGCCAACCAATTAACAAACATATAACATTATTATATCAAAACAAAACCCTAGCAAAATTACACACAACAAGATATAAAATTAATTATAACAACAGTAATGATCATTACATAATCGGAACACTAGTTGAGATCTCAGGCCAGAAGTGATGAACAAACGCGTTGAGATTCGAGAGCGCGTGAAGTTTGAGTAACGGATGCGGTTCGTTAAGCATCGCTAATAGACCGCCGGCGGAGCTCACCATAGTTGCCGCCATAGTTACACCGTTGAATGTATAGAGACAATATTAGATATGATTAAAGTTTAATTGTTGTTTTTGTGGATCAATTGAAGAGGATGAAAATTTGATTAGATCAGGGTTAGGGTTTTGGATACAGAAGAGTTTATGTAATATTGGTTCGATTTCTTTGGGGAGGGGCAAGGTGTGTTTGTAATCTGATGTGTATTTGACGATTTGTACAGATATTACCCTTCAACTCTTAAATTTTGACAAGTTTAATCCTACATGTCTTATTTTTCATGTTAAGTTCCGAATTAACTATAACTTATATCAATTGGCCTCTATTAAAACGGATAAGGAAAAATGATACACGTGCGGTTAATATATTAATTTTTTTTGTGAAGATAAAGAAAGAGAAAAAAATGAAAACAAATGTGAAATAATGTATCGTTAGACATATTTTTAAGCATGTATACTTAAGCATACATAACATTACTCTTTTATAGGTCAGCTAGTTTCATTTAAAAAGAGTGCAAAGCGATCAGCTCGGTAAAAACTCAACCCGTATTCCATGTGAGTCAGTTATCCCATTCTCGCATGTCGTTACATATGCGAGAAGGAATTTTGCTACCTTATGCCAGCTTAACAAAAGAAATAAGAAAAAAAAACTTTGTTAACAAGAGGATTAAAATAAAAAACTTTGTATATAGAACTATTTAAAACCAATGATGAAATGGTTTGATTGTTTTAAGTTGTTGGTCCATTCGTATGTTCAATGGTTATGATTAGTGTGTTAACCCAAGTTATGATATTGATATATACAACTCATAGTTTTCATTAAATTTCATATATGTATCCATCACTTGTTTTGGTAATCTCAAATTATAATAACGTGCTTAGATTAAATCTATATGATTGTTATTTTCTTATCAAACTGATCGTTTAAATAATAACTGGTTTCTCAATGACTGTATATCATGTTATGTATCGACCTTTACTCGGTTTTAGCTTATGTAGTTCATTTATTTATGACGAATTCGACGAAGTGACCTAACCCTATGGTAAGCAAACGTTAGTGTAAAAAACTGAAATTTCATTATAAGGTGACCTGTCTAACCATAGGTACACTAACATGCTAACAAATTTATGCTTCTTATGTACTTCATAGTTGACAGTTGATGCATTTAATCATTTATATCATGTTTGTCAAATATAAACATTTTGTAATGTAATTTCAGAAAGATACATTTCATGAACTTTCCAGTTTTATAGCTGCAGTGTCTTACACGTACCGTATCCGTCTCAAAATAAATATTCACATTACTATTTATATTTATCTCAAAATAGTTGTCCACTTGCAAAACATAACTATTAAGAATCATTAAACTTCTCATTTTACCCTCATTTATTACTTTAAATCATTTATTTCTTAAATAAATTCAATCAAACTTGCCTTGATTATAAGGGCAAAACTGTCATTTGTTCAACCGAGGAATGAGTATTAGTTAAAGACTTCCGAAAAAATCATTTGTCATTTCAAACTTTTGAATCTATATTAGGACACTATACACGATGAGTTACCTGATTCAGAAATATTGCAATTCATTGATAACTATAGTTTTGCTCAAATGATGTGATTTTCTGGAATACGAATCAAGTGCAATTCTGTTTTTATCGTAGACACGAATTACTATTTTACTTGTATGTTTTTATAAAGAACTACTAAAAGTTAAAACACAGACCATAGTGTTTATGTTTTTTCACCTTTGTGTCAATGATATGCTACAGATTCATGATGAAAGGTTAAAGCAACAGTTAATTTTTTTATTATGTAAAGCAACATGTCAATTTAAAAAGTAGCAATCATTTATAGGATCAAAAACCTCAGTTAATAGTCCATTAGTGTATAGCCAAAAACACCAGATTCAAAAATGCATTTAACCATTTTAAATCTTTGCATTTGTCACTTATATAATCTTTTCCTCCCCAGTCACACCAAAGGAAAGGATCATGAAGTGGAAGAACAAGGTTTTCAATCTAGCAGAAGTCTCTTTGCACAACAATAGTAAAGATTGTTGGGTCATAATCAACGCAAGGGTAAGAACCAATCGAACTTGATTTAAAACCATTTGACTAAATCGTTAAGTTGTTCATTTGACTAAGCTGATATAGGTGTATGATGTTACAAACTTCTTGAACGATCACCCTGGAGGAGATGATGTGTTGTTGGATGTAGCAGGTATTACATAGAAACTAACTAATTAAGCATGCCGTGCTTACTAATTCACTGTAAACATATAATATTATTGTCTTAGGTAAGAACGCAAGCGAAGAGTTTGAGGAAGTAGGACATGGAAGTGCGGCAAGATTAATGTTAGACGAGTATTATATCGGAGAAGTCGATCTTGCAACATCGCCTAATGTTATTTCCACTACGACAACCCCTAAAACAGAAACTCACCCTACTCATGCTAACAAACAAACTATAATTCAAGAGGATGAACAATCAAGGTGCGGATTCATGATAAAGCCGATCGGGCTCCTTCTCCTCTTGGCAATATTTGGAGTTGCTATTGGTTTAGTGTTGTACAAATGATGTTAAAATATACTCTTTTCTTGATAATGAATGATTATTTGTGTGCTTAAGTTAATTGAGTCTTGTGTGTTTAGTGGTCAAATTAGCACTTAACTTATAGTTGTGTTATGACAAATAGCACTGTATAATAAGTTGACCTTTTTTGTATGATGTGGTGAGTTGAAGAGAAGCATATTGGGATGGGGTGAGTATTGTTAAAATTATACCATTAGTGGGAGGCAATAGATCATGGTTAATCTTTCCACTAATGTGTTAAACTTAGTGAAATGCACAATCAAGAAACCCATTACATGCCAAATGGGTTTCAAATTCAAGGGGAAATGGCAAACATAGTGTTATGCTTGTAACAACCGATACTAATAAATTTTGGATGACAAAAACATGAGTTAAAAGGTCAAAAAAAACATTTGTGAACTTTAAGAAGAATACTTCTATACAAGGACTTCTAATAATGTTATAAAAAGACAAATTTACATGTCGTATTTATGCCACAAAGGCACAAACTCATATCATACATTTTTACAAAATCGCGAAGAACAGAAGATTATGAGACCACTAATAACATCTCTACTCGGCATTGTATATCAAAACAATCACATAGGTCTACTTTCTCTAAACAAGTATTTACAAGCATCTACAAAATACAAAAAAGATACTGCAGCACACGAGGACCTTCATCGGTTCTTCCCTTGAAAACAACAAAGGATGACAAAAATGACATCTTTACACCAAGGATCCCTAGACAACAACAAAGGATCCCTAGACAAAAATGACATCTTTACACATATTCGTTTGTTTCTATTATCTCAGCATTCTACTATTAATGGCAAACGTTGATAACCGGCAGCTCAAACTGACTCACAAAGTCATAGTCGACTGTCTATAATGTTGTGGGTATAGGAAAATATGGGAGTTAAAAAGAATATGCAGACAAACATGCATATGGACATATAGTGGATAAGCTTCAGAAGATAAAATGAAATTAAATAATATAATATAAAAAGTACAGACTGACACAATAATAGAGAAAAAAGATTCTTCCCCAATTCTACTCCCCACCAAGAAAGCTACCCCACCATCACCAGCCATTTCTCACAAGCTGATAAAAAGACATGGTAGGTCACATATAACCAGAACCACTGTAGAAATTGGCACCATCATATCCACTTTGAAACATCAAGATTTATTGTGCTTTGTGTTTTTTTTTTGTATGCACGTGAATTTAAAGATACAAATCCAAATTCAGAATCACATCTGCAATATAGATAACTAGTAATGTTGATCGGTTCACACGGTCCGGTCCAGATTAAGTTAGCAATACGTTTGAAAGTGTGTCCACACATACAGCGAAATGTGACCATTTCTCCAAAGTACCTACCTGCGTAAGCTAATGAGCTGCACGTTTAAGGGCTAACCCCAAAGTTACAGCGTGTAAGGGATAATCTACAATCACATTATAATAAAAGATTATGAAAGAGAGAAGAAAATAGTCGATTTATATCAGGAAAAGGGATCTTTAAAAGTTTCAATCAGTACAAAATATAGACAATCACAAGGACTAAAAACTATCCTCAAGTCATTGGATCCCTTTAAAAAAGACTACCACCATTATAATATCTTCTTTAGATGACCTGTTAATGTTAGATGCTCTTTTTTCTTATGTTACAGATCTTCTAATCTACATTCTGCACTCGGGTTTTTGATGGGTCCTGCTTCTTTCTTTACAAACGAAACAAGAATGACGGGAGTTTAAGAAATACTCGAACATCACCCACATAAAGATTAAATCTAAATCTATTCCTACCCATATCTTCAACTATACTATTCTTGGGTCCATCTGAAAAGCTGAAATGAAACAAGACCTGATCAGCTGTTAATTAACTAACTTTTCTTGGTATCGTCAAGTTTCACCCATTCATAACGTCCACGAAGAGGCTTGTCATTCACAGGATCAAAGTTATACCTGCAGAAAAATTGGGAACTAATAAATAAAACAGTTTGGAATTATATATAATAAGGTACATGGCACAAAAGAAATACTCCAACTTTGTAAAAAGGGATTTTTTATTTTTTATATTACCTTTTGAAGCTCACGACACCAAAAAAATGTTTATTGGACGGTTGTGAGACTACTTTCAAGTTTTTTACCATCACAAAGGATTTCTTTTACCTAATGAAGCATCACGGTACAAAACAATGTCCATTTTCTAACATAAAAAGGAACTTAAATACTTAAATTTTCAAATTGATGTTAAATTTTTTTGTTGGTAAAAAAAATAGATACCTTAAATTGTTCAATAAATAAAATAAAGAGTTAGACATATACTTCTCAATAAACTTCTGTTGCTGCTGTTTTTCTGGTCCGGTGAAGAACTCGTCCATTTCACTAGTTGAAGGGATGTGTACGCTGTATTTGCTATCAGTAGATCTCGTAGGCTTTGTAGAAGAACCAGGAGTCTTGATAACATCGGGATCCCTAATCAAACTGCACGGTGTGGTCTCTCGTGTAGTCCTGTCACAATGCAGCCATCCTTATTAGGACAATTGAATTCAGTACCCCACATGTACAAATCATATAAAGTTTTGTAATTTAAGAAATTCATCGAGTAGCTAGCTAAAAAGGAAACTATAAACAATTCTTTATCAAGAATCAGAAGCCGGAAAGAGAGATAATCGAGACAAAATTTTCAGAACATTTTAAGATTTAACTTGAAATCAAAACAAAACAAGAATAGCGAATGCACATGGTAGCACAATTGAAGTACTACGAATAGTTGTACAATGTTTTTTTCTTTACAGACAAACAAGTATCACAAGAAAGGAATAAGATTCTGAGAATTACAAGTTCCAAGAGGTTGTTGTAAACACTAGAGAGATTGAAGTTAATTTTTTTTTATCTACAATCATATAAACAAATAAAAAGCAGAATTTGCATGTTAAACTAATGCTGAAAAACATCTAATGACATATAAAGTAATCCCAACAGCCGGTTTCGCCACAAACAATGATTCCCTTGATGTTAAATCGATAATATATTAGAAAGCTCAAAGAATAGAACCAAAAGTGAAAAACAATACCTTGATGGATGAGAACTAATTATATAATGGTGTTAGAACATTCACGTAAGTTCATAAAGTAAGCCAAAATGTAATTTTCACAAGACAATTGAACTCCTAAAATACAGAGAAGCAACATGAAAAACACAAAATTGAAATACAAAACAAGTAGACAAATTAGAAGATTCAAACAGTCATAAAGTAACATAAATAAAAAAATAAACCTTTTTTTATAAATTCAATCTTAAAATTACCTTTTGTTAGTAAAAAAGCACAACTTTTGATTCTACCCAAAAAAGAAAAGAAAACAGAAGGTGCATTGGGATAAAGTTTAAGAAATTGAGTATTGAGTAAACAAGAACGTGATTAATTAAATAATTAACAGTTACTTCAAAGATCAAGAAAGATGGTGACATATCAAGTAAGCATCACAGAGAAACAATCAAATATCAATAAATATCAATAAACTTAAGAAACTTGCATCTACATGAACCCTAACTTCTAGTTGAATGTGTGTTCTGTATACCAAATAATACTACTAATAAAGAAGTAATGATTGAAGTACTCAATGAACTGAGTCAGAAAACAGAAACAGACGTCATCTCTTCTGCTCTTCATTGAAAACACATACTCAACTTTTTTTCCAAACATGGGGAAAAATAATAAAGAAAAAAGATTTAATTTTTAATTACTTCACTTTATTTTCCTTAATTAACAGTCTCTGAAAATACCCAGAGAATGACAGAGAACTGAAAGAAGTCCTTTTAGAAATAACTTTTCAGAGATGAAAATTACTAAATTAACCAAAATCGTAAATCCCCACATGTATTTTAGTTAATATCTCCATATTTCCACCCAGAGTTTAATTTTATGTACCAAAAGGCCATGATTAGTGAAATTCAATTCAATCAGGGAATAAAAAAAGGGAAAAATCAAAACTTGGAAAAAATAATCACACAATAAATACGGAGTAATTACTAAATTCAAATTAAATTCCAAAAAAATAAAACCCTACCTTCCTCTTGTTTCAATTTCCAAATTATTTTCCCCAATTGAACCTTCATCATCAATTTCCAAATTTACATCATCTTTTTTCTCAAATTCTTCACAAATTCTACCTTTTTCATCAACCAATTTCACAATATTCACATCAGAATCCACCAATTCAGCTTTACTCCTTGACGAATTAACTCCGCGTAATTTATTAGGGTTTGTAATACCACCACTCTCCTTTAACTTCTTGGGTGAATTCGGCTTGACAAGTCGGCGGCTCCTGAGCTGAATATAGTCAACCCCGGCGGCTTTTTGAAGAGCTAGGGTTTTAGCACGAGTAAGAACACCACTGAATGATGGAACTTCCATTAATGATACTTCGTTTGTAGTTTTTGACTTCCGTCTCATATATTTCCCCATTTTTTTTGGTAATTGTGTGTGTAATTATAGTATTTATTTATTATTTATATCAGTTGGTAGTTTTCCGGTGAGTGATTTTAGGATTTGAATTTGAATTGAGAAAGAGTGCGTGTGTGTGTTTTTCAGTTGGTGGTTGGAGCCGTTTGCAGTTGGGTGTGCGGTGTTTTAAGTTTAACGGAGAATAAAGGGTTAGGGGTGTTAATGGGCTAGTATTTATGAAGGAATATTTACGAAGTGTAAATTACATTGTACTATCAAACTTTAGTTTTTTATGTTATATTTTTTATATCTTATTATTATTTTATTCTATATTTTTATTTTAGTTTTAAAATTAAGATTTTAAAATATGCTATAAAAATAATTCTGAAATTAATATTTACTAGTAGTTCTATATTTGGTATGTATTTTTTCCTGTAAATTTACTTCCACACGCTCGGGTTAAATCATGGAAATCACACTTTTGAAAAGGAATATTCCATGCTATGCAATTTTGAAAAAAAGAAGAAAAAAAAGAATCCAATGTTCCAAATTTAAATATAATTTTAGATTATCAAATTGTTTGTAGTTACGGGGTAAAGTTTTGAGCAGTAAACTGCATGTAGGAGTGAAGAAGGCTCGGTCTCGGTTGTTAATTTCTATGATCAATTGTTCTGACTTCATCGATCACTAAATATTGTATTTTTTATATTACATCAATCATTTATAAAATAGAGTATTAAAATTTGCGATTGTACTTTTGTATAAGAAATTATGTTATATGCTATATGTATCAAACAATTTAAAATGTCATAGTGTATATATTTGTACATGTATTGTGTGTATCGGCAGTCGATATAAATACATACAATATACAATCTTATAAAGTATAGTATTATATACATAATAGATATTTTAAAATATGAATAAATTCAATAGCAAAAGTTTAAGCTTTAATACATTCAGATATGATTATTCATATTATATTTGACATAACCCCGTATGAAATTTTCATCTTTCAACTCGGGTTAAAATCATACGTTGATCACTGTATGTTTTTGATTCAAACATTTTAGGTATATAGGTTGCCCACCAAGCTCGGCAGTTTTGAATTAAGATGAAAATACGTGACTCGTAAAAAGTAATTATTTTTCTTTATAGTCTTTTTTGTAGATGGTTAGTCAAATAAGATATTTCATGACATTCTTACATATTGTTATTGAAACGTCCCATTTTTTTTTTTATTCAAATTATCTTTCTCAAAACACCTTATATATTAATATAAAGTGACAACCACATTGTTTATTACAAAACACGTTTCTCATCATTACAAAATATTACACATTATTATCGAGCATGATTTACGAGTTTCTCCTCTTACTATCTCATCATAGTAAGTCCATCACTAGCAGCCCTCGGGTCGCTTGCCCGGATCCCCACCCTTCACAACTCTCGATGTACCTATCACATACAACAATCAACACGTAAGCATTTTGCTTAGTAAGTATAGGAAGGTACAATCATATACAAATAATTTAGCACAATTGATCACTCAGCAATTGGCAATTTAGCTTATGTGAATATGCACAATTGATCACTCAGCAATTGGCCCTTATGGGTACAATTGATCACTCAGCAATTGACCGCTCAACTCATACAGCTAGACACAATTGATCACTCAGCAATTGGCCGTACCACTCATACAGCTAGGCACAATTGATCACTCAGCAATTGGCCGTACAACTCATACAGCTAGGCACAATTGATCACTCAGCAATTGGCCGTACAACTCATACAGCTAGGCACAATTGATCACTCAGCAATTGGCCGTACAACTCATACAGCTAGGCACAATTGATCACTCAGCAATTGGCCGTACAACTCATACAGCTAGGCACAATTGATCACTCAACAATTGGCCGTACAACTCATACAGCTAGGCACAATTGTATACTTTACATTCCTACTACTTACCTCGAGGACGACAATCGGATATTTACGAACTGCAACTCAAAATACCTGTCGAGGCGATCGTACCCAATTAATTCTAATAATAATTAATATTATTTAAAACATCAATTAATCCTGCGACACAACTCTCTAGTGTCGCTACACCTTCTGGCGACATCAGATTAGTGTCGCTCTATAGATTATTGCGACACAACTTGCGACACTAGCTCTTAGTGTCGCTAAAACAACAATTCAATTAACAGTATAAACTAGCGACACAAGCTGCGACACTAACTCTTTGTGTCGCTAAAACAACAGTACTAACCAGCAGTGGAAACTAGCGACACAAATCTTTGTGTCGCTAAAGCGACAGTATTAACTCGCGACACCATCATTGCGACACAAGCTGCGACACAACCCTTGTGTCGCAATGACGAACAGAACAGAACAGCAGCAGATTCCGATTTTAACAAGTTCCAGAGTAAAATTCACCCTTTTTAACCCCAATACAATTCTGAAGGTGATAAAGCACAATATAACTCAAGCTCTTACCTGGAATTGATTTCGGAAACACACAGGAACATTTTCACTTTCAAAGATTTACAAAATCTTCACTTTTCTTGACTTTCTCTCTCTAAAACTCTCTAAACTCACACACAAAACGTTCTGGAGGTGTTTTGTGATTTCTGGAATATTTTGGAACATGGTTTTTATTTTAATTTCGCACAATTTACACAATTAACCCTTCCAAACCGACTTTCTGCCCGACACTGCGACACAAGCCTTGTGTCGCACAGGGCTCTGTGTTGCTACCTGCGACACTAACCCTTGTGTCGCATAACAGAACACAACTAATAAATTTAACGAATTTCGGGGTGTTACAGTTATCATTTGAAATATATATATATATATATATATATATATATATATATATATATATATATTTCAAATATCACAAAATCTTAGATAGTTTGTTAAGTTTAGTAAAGTATTTAGATTAGTATTAAAAAGTACGTAAGAAAAATATAAACATGATAAAAAATTCCTAAATGAGAATACTTGCAAGGTCTGATATAGTTTTCGCCATGTACCATACATTACAATTACGTAATATATCACCAAAGAAGTGAAAGAATACAAAAAAAAAAATGGATGTCCACTTTGTATAAGGATAAAAAAAATTGTAGCTACTATACGAAGACCACAAAAGTCAAATCCCCTCAAACCCAAGCCTCCAGACTACACACATCAAAAAATTCCCCCCAACAAAAACAAAAGCAGCAAGAGACTATTAGACACAAAATAAAGTACATGAAGTCTGTTATGTTATATAGTATAGTATTTGATCGTACAGGTTTTTGAAGTGATAATTGTGAGCACAAAAATGTCGTATTATTTCTATTTCTATAAATCTTTGTAGACAGAAAATTCATTTCAACATATATACAGAAAGTTCGTACCACAGCAACACCTATAAAAATGAATATGTTATGATTATTCGATAGACCAAAAGAATCAAGATAAAATTCTGATAGTAAGCAAACCTAAACCCATCGAACTAAAAAAATTTGGAACAAAATCATGACACATAACAATTCATTATTTAGATCTATGATTTGTTGCTCTCATTTAGATTACAGAGATTATAAACAGTTGTATGAGTTGATGTGTACCGTTAGAGTTAGATCTTCAAGAGTGATTCTTACTACCTAAATAAAAATAAATAAATAAACATGAACTTATAATATGGGTCGAAGCTAAAATTCAAAATATAGGTTAAATTAAACAGGTGAAAACTTTAGAGTCATTCAAACCGTGGATAAAATAACCAAAAAGAATAAGGGTGGAAGTTGTTAATAGTTACAGAAAATGTGATAATATAGTTGAAACATCAGTTTCATAAAATTCATTTTGTTCGACCCATATAAAAAGTAATTCAGGTTGCCTGTTACGAAATTGCCCTGCCCATTTAGTTAGTACCTCTCAGGTGCTATTGCTCCCTAATTAATCCTATGGACGACTAATGTTTTTGTGTAAAACAAAATAGGGAACCTAGAGATGATCAACATTGAATAGGCAATCTTTAATCCTGTCAATGTATACGGTAACTTTGTTAAATACATTTGTCACATAATCTGAAAAAGATGAAACATTGAGCATAAAAACGATCTGTCATATACGATATGCATACAACCTAGGATGTAGTTAGCTTAACATGATAACCAAGAACATATGAAATTCATATCAAAATAAGGGGGAAAATAGATTCAATCCAAATCATAAAAACACATACATTAGGAACACTTTATTTATCAATGTAAATGAACAATTTGGATCATATTCGTTGAGTATTAAGGGGGAAAAACATATAATGAGAAGAAGAAGAGAATCATATTTCCGTTAATTGATTTGTTAATTTGAAGAACGTTAAAAGTGCCTGATACGAATCAGAATTTGAATTTAAAAACAAAAGTGATCAAGTTCTATATTTCCTCTTCTTGTACACGTCAACACACCGATCACGAGTGATTTGACATTTTGTCAAACACTTAGTATGCATGTAAGGGTACACAATTATTCATATACTACATGTATATGCATGTAAGGGTACACACTTATTCATATACTACATGTATATCACCTTAAATATTATATCCTTTTTTGTTTATGTCATAAACTTTACGTAAAGAAAAAATATTACTTGACAATGAAAACCAAACATATTAAAATATGAACTATAAGTTGAAGAAAAATTTACTATTTAATTTAATCGTTTCTTAAATTGTTAGAAGAAACGCTACATGTTACTATTAAGGTAAACTATGATTCACAATTTACTATATATTGTAACTCTTAAAGATTTTATTTCATATTAAAGTCTATTTTTTAAAAAAAAACTACCGCTGCAATGCACAGGTTAAAAATGCTCATTTATTCTATAATGCACAATGAATAAAAGGGTGTTTGAAAATATGTGTTAATTTTTTTTTTTACAAGAATTGCATTTTCTATCTAGGAAAACACGAATAATCAATTTTTTTTTTTTGTCAAACTGTATTTTTTCTAAATTATTTACATTTTGTAAAAGGTTTATTATTTCGTTATACGCTCAACTTTACACTAATTACTATTATATGCGTTCAATTTTCATATTCTTTATTGTATGATGTGAACATTTTAAAAACTATATCGTATGCTCACAACTTTCATACCTTATATTGTATGAGATGAACTTTTCTAATAGAGTTTCTATAATGTGTAATTAGAATTTTTAGAAAGTTCATCTCATACAACAAAGGATATGAAAGTTGAACATACAATAAAGTTTTTAGAAAGTTCATCTCATACAATAGAAGGTAGGAAAGTTGGACACATACAATAGTAATGAGTGTAAAGTTGAGTCCATAACCAAACAATAATCCTTTTTATGCGATAATTATATATGTCTTCTCAAAATGCAATCTTATACATCTTCATTACAACTTCAAAATACATTTGTTAGATACAAAAACACCATAAATAACATACATGATATACACAACAACTCGTACGTCTTTTCGATCCTTCCATTATGTGTCAAATAATCATTTTGGACAATGAAGCATATCATGATTTTACATGTACATTAAAGCTTTTTTCCTTTCCAGTTTAGCTAATGCTATAAACTTAGTAACTTCAGTCGAGTTTATTATGGAGTGTGTTATAGTACCAGTTGGGCCTTTCTCAAGAAAGTTATTGGGTGATGTACTGATGTTAGTTGACAACAATTTCGGCCCAGCATATTCCAGAATAAGTGTTTGGTATGATACGACCATGACCTACTCATTTAGGGTGTGTTTGGTTTGAATGAGAATGGGAATAGAAATAATAAGTAGTGTTTGTTTTATGTGCATGGGTTTCAAAATAAGAGTATCATCTATATCTATACTACTCAATAAAGTAATTGTACTATCCATCTTAATTCCTTAAAAAAGGGACAATACGAATGACAAATATACCCTTTTAATATATTAAATAGTTTTTAAATAATTAAATTCAATTCAATTAAATAAATCATTAAAGTTACAAAACATTTAACACTATATTTATTCCTTTTTTTATAACTTATGTAACTAACTTAGCAATATTAATGAATATAAAAATGTCAATTACTAAAAAAATATATTTAATTCTATAACCGACACAAACTAAAATGAAACAAGTTGTGTAGCTGATTACACTTATACTTTGTAACATTTTACACCTAATATAAACAACACTAAAAGTACGTTTGACTCACAAATTAAAAAGATGAATGTGAAACTCGAAGTTGTGAAACATCAAACGTTTGAAATAAAATTGCATTTTTCATCTTTACCGTTCATCATGTTCTAGCTTTCAATTTTCAAATACTATATTACTAACTTTATGTGTAAATCAAAAAAACTTAAATGATGCATGATACAACACATCGTCAAATGAAAGTATTGCCTGACCGACCCTAAAAACTCATCGGGTGACCCAAACCCGACCCAAAAAAATAGCAGGTTGATGGGTTCGCGAGTCCAAAAACCTAGATCCAACCTGCTTATTTTCAAGTCGGTTTTGTGTCAGGTTTCGGGTCGTGACAGAAATTGACACGCCTATAATGTGCGCTGTAATGCGCGGGTATTCTTCTAGTACCCTCAAATCATGAGTTTTTCAAACCCATCATAAGTGGTGGGTTCCCATTTCATTCTATTACCATTCCATCTATTAATCAAACCCATACCCATTACCATTCCATACAATATACCAAACACCCCCTTACATATTTTTCTTGAGCCATATTCCATTGATTAGATTTTTTAAAATTGAGTAATCTGTCTAAGCGACATGATTAGAAGTTTAGAACCAAGACAACTTACTAAAGTCCATGGCTTCCTTACCAATAATTCTTCACCTTAATGGACATCTCTCCCTACCCTTTCCCATCATGTTTCTTTATTATTATTATTTTTTTGAATTACACAAATGCAATTCTAAGTTAATTTATTCAGTCTTTACAAAAAGGGGGGAAAAAAACCTCTCAAGGTATCTAAAACTCATGATCATGGTGAAATATAACGCAGAAATGGGAAATCAAACTTACCTTTTGAGTAAGTGATTATTCATTAAATCAACTTAACTAAGAAACAAACCCTTCAGTGATTAACAATAATCGTCAAACCCACACGAAAATCGATACATTTTACAAAAATTTTTTTGATGTAAATAAGTATTTAACCTTTTTAATCATAATATCACCTTTAACCCATTACAAACATTGTCCTTACAAAAGTTCCAAGAGAACACTACATTATACAAGAACAAGGATACAAAAAGTACAATTATACTTGACTTCTCTTTATACAAAATTGTTCATTTTTGTGAAAAATTAGTCTTCTTTATGAAAATTATAACTTTTGTAACATGATTGCTACTAATATTTTGATGCAAGTATCCTCTTAACTTCACAAAGTAAACTAATACTTAACATTGAGTTCATTATCATGGATCACACAATTTTAAGAACAAATATAGCAACCACAAAGATACATACATAAACTTGTACAAATCCATGTTTCATAATTGTTAAAAAGTTAAAATACATATTAATTAATCTACCTTAAAGCAACATATGATTAACTACCTGTTGGAATCAGGGTTTGCACCACTAGGAACTTCATGAGCAGCTTCAAGAAATTGTCCATGATCAAGTGTGGTGATATTGATGATTGCAACGGTGGTTTTAAACTTTGATTGATGATCCAAAAGACGTCTTGTTGGCGAGTTTGGGAACCCGAGCGGATGAACAAAGAGAGGTACAAGAAGAAGGATGCCAATAAAGAGAACAAGCTCTCGATTGATGCTACTTCCATCCGCCATTAGGGATGAAATTTGAAGAGGATAAAGTAACACCACCACCCCAAAAATGTGGAAAAAATCAATATCCATGAACTTTGGGAGAAACCCAAAATGTTGTTAAAAATGTTTGCTAAGTTTAGTCTTTGGATGAAAAAATGGGTTTCATCAATTTTCATGAGTTTTATTTTGTACCATAAAAGAAGTGTTGATGAAGACAATAACATTTGTCACCATATTTGAAAGTTTTCAAGTTTGCCCCTTTAGAACTCTTAAATTACAAAAAGGTCCTCCAAAGTCAATTGCACTTTTCTAATTCATAAATATTTAAATGAGATCATATATAAGGATATTATAGGAACTGCTTTCGAATTAATTCAAATAACTAAACGTGATTCTCTAACTAAATATTTAAAGTGAGAAAACGTTGATTACAGATAATTACTTGCCTAATAATTAGATGAAAGTAATGAAACTTTAATAAAAATTACAGAGCAAGGAACTAGAAACGATTTGAACTAAACCATAGCTAACTTGTCTAATACTTATATGAAGGTAATGAAACGGTAAATAAAAATCACAGAGCAAGGAACTGGAAGCGATTTGAGCCAGACCATTGTTAGTTGTTTGCCACAACAACCAACCCATAGTGAATATATATTGTACAACTTATAGGACTCGTACCTCTTTACGATTTAGGATAGACACCAAGCCATAATAGACGGGGCAAGAGACCTTGAATTTGAGACAACAACCACTTGCAAAAATGTTGAAGCATCAACGTATTAATTTCTGTCAAAACATTTGTACTAAAATATGAATAATAGAATCATAATTTAAAAAATAAAAAATGAATGCAAGTAAACAACAGTACTATATGTTAGGGTGAGTTTTGGTTTGCTTAAAGAAATAACTACGAATATGAGATTGATAGTGATACTGAATGAGAATGAAACTTATTAATAAACCTATCACGTTATTTGGGTTTGGAAAAAAAAAAACCCCATTTTAAGGGTTTGATTCCTACTTTTTAAAACTCACATCGATTAAACAAACACTTCTTTTCATTCCATCTCATTCCAATTACCATTTTTACGTCCCATCAAAATCCTTAATCAAAACACACCATAAAAGTTATACCATCACTATTCGATTTACAAGGTTTGTGCAAGACAACATTTCTATATTGATTGACATATCTCTTGTTTAAGGAATTGAATGTGATATCCAAAGATTAATTAGAAGAGACATAATTTAGATCTAATTCACTTAAATGATCAAGAACTTACCCACAAAACCAACATGTTAGAATTGTATGTTTCGAGTTTGTGAAATTATGTTTAAAAAAAGGGTCAGCTTTATATTTATTTATTTATTTATTATTTATGGTAAAATAATAATTAGCTTTTTGAAACTTCATTTTGCTTGTCCATTTCTTTTGTTTAAATGCGTCTTGTTCCTATTGACAACATAAAGTCTTGTACCTTTAAAGTTTAAACCCTCATCCTTGGTCAACAGTTGACACCGGGTCTGCCTGTCTTGGTAATTACTATAATATTACTTCAATGAGAGTACAAATATAGTTTATTAAAATAAAAACTATGCTCTTAGGTTATTAATTAATAAAAATATTGCAATGATAAATCATCTTGAAGACCAAAAATAAAAAGTAAAATTTTTTAACTCAATTTTTTTACCTCGTGAATTCATGGAGTAAAGGCTCCGACACATTGCTAAAAAAGCTTTGTACCTTTTTACCCCGTTCTTTTTATTAATGGGTGAATGTTTGAGACACCTTGTCATACATGTATGTTTGTATTCTCCCTTGGTTTTCAATTTTGGTTCATTTTTAAGACCGTATTAGTGTTGAAAGACCTTGAAACTAATACGGCATCAATTCATTTGTCAAGTCGACACATACCATTTTCAATGGAACTTTGGTTTACTCTTTATTATTATCTTCAAGATATTAGTCACATCAAAATATTTATATATCTTATGTTAATCTTTATTATCTTATATATATATATTAAAATATCTCCATTATTATTTTAAAAAATTGAATTCAATAATTGTTAAAGTTTAGATAACCCTTCAGAGTTCAGAGTTCAAAGTACATGAATTTTATCAATATAGAACCATTAATTTCAATACGTTTTGTGAATTTTTGATTAACACTAGAAAAAGGTTTTGATTTGTTTAACACATGTGACAACCGTCACCAAAACGTGATAGTATTTTAACCGTAGAGACTCATTCCGTGTAACTACAATTTCGAATACATAAGACAAATCGATTGTTGGTGTTTCGCGTTAAATGACATACTCATTTTGAGAAATTCATAGTTCGTGTGGAACCAAATAATTTAATTAAATTCGTAAGAAAGTTACATTAAGTAATAAGAATATTAGCACATATCATAATATTTATATAATAAGTTAAGTAAAAATCTATAACATATAATTAATAAAGATATAATACGTTAAAAAGATAAAAGTTGAATTTTCTGTGAGGATGCACCGTTTGGGTCATAACTCTCTCATCCGGACTTCGATTGATACGATCCACCTGCCCAGACGATCGGAACTCAGAGGGCTACAACATATCCAAAATTCAGAGCATTTGGAGTTTTTGAAGCCCAACCGCCGGTTAGATGTGCATGGGCCGTAAGTTGGGTTAGCCTAACCGCCGATTGACTAACCCAACCGACGGTTGGAGGTTTGCATCTACAAATTCGCACGTTTAATCCCTAAATGAATTATTCAAACCCCAAACGAATTCCAGCCGCACCTAACCCTGTTCTCAATCGATTTTGGCACCATATCGCTTCAAACTAAAGGGTTTTAATCCCCTAATCACTTCTAGTAATCGAGATCATTGTTATACGCGTTCATTGGTAAGTTTTCGACCTACGATTCATCTTTTAAATTCTTATCCATTGTTAACTCAACTTTGATGTGATCATATGAGGATCTGTAGGATAGAATTGATTATAGGGTTTATATATAATCGTACGAGTTCTGGACAGATTTATAACTAAACTTTACGGAGTAATAACTTGGTCAAAATCTAATGTTTTTAAACGTTTCTTGAGTCTAAAATTAAGTTTAAGATGTCTACTTTCAAGTGAAATTGGCTTCGTGTTAAAATATTGAGTTTTGATCGGTCAAAAGTTAATTACAAGTTAAGTGGTTAGAACTGAGTTTTCGATTTATAATTTGAGTCAATTTTAAAGTGTCTTAACGTATCTTATTTATTGAGTTAGGTCTTGAAACTTTTTCTGGAATAACTTTAATGTGTCAACTGATGTGTATAGAAAGATTGAAATTTTTAGAGGTCATTAAGTGTGGTAATTTTATAAACCGTTTAATGAGTCAAAATTGTATCTTTTGTGTACTAAGTTATTTTGGGGAAATTTTTAAAAATAGAAAGTCAATGAGATTAATCATCTTAAGTTCTTAACATCTTAAAAAATATGTGGTTAAAATATGGAAGTCTAATAAAATCGTTTGTGCTCAATTCAAAGCACTCGAAGGAACACGAAATTTTAAGTAAAACAGAATTATATCAAATATTGAATCTACTATCGAAACTAAGTGTTTTAGTGGAGTCTTAAGATTCGTTAACACTTGAAAGGAACTTAGAAAGGGAAGGACTCTAAAACTCATAAATGACTCATCAAAATAGGATACAATGGAAAGGCTTTTAGCTTTGTCTAAATTGTAACCTACATATATGTTTGTTGATCATCTTACGGACTAATTTGGGAACGCTACTTGCTTTGCTTTTGAGTTGAGTTTCGTGGCCCCATTTTCTTTTACTTTTCACTTGGATGAAAAGAATGCTTAACTTATTTTTAACTGTTTTCATGTTGTGAATTTACTGTTTTCATTTTTGGGCATAATAAATGATTTTGTACACTGTGAATTAATGTGACATACAATATGGGACAATGTGAGACAAGGTGGGACAATATGAGACAAGACGGGATAAGGTGGGACAATATGCAATACTGGATCGCTCAATCAATATATCAATAGTACTATTGGGCTGCGGCCTAGATCACTTTTGGGTTATCCGTGAGTGAATATAATCAATCTAATGTCTTGGGACTGCGAGACCAAGGACAACACATAAATGATTTTGTCATACTGCATTAATTTCACTTATGTATACTATTTCATTTTATTTGTCTTACTACTATCATACTTACTGCACAGCAACTGTTTATCTGTGTCAAAACTAAACCTGCGAAATTCACAAACCTTTGTTTTGACCTTTCTGAGCATCTCTTTTCAGAAAATACTAGCAATACAGGAGTTGAGACTAGGAGGACTTAGCGAGACCATTAAGTTGCATTTAAGACTTGTTTTACATGAGACTTTTATCTATTTTATAGTGTTATTTGGTAGAGAAGGCATGTTGGCCTAGACTATTTGGATATTGTAAAACGATTATTTGATATATGACTATGTTTATTGTGGAAGTGAAAGTCCACGGCACAAGTCACAAGTTGTGTCGGGCGACGTCATAACACATTGTTTGATTTCATTTAGTGTTTCTCTTGTTGTATTGATGTGTTGTGATCTAGTCGTTCGTTGCACCTCGTTATTTACGCTTTAGACGGGGTGTGACAACACATATCTTCTCGAGTTCTAATATAGCGTTGCCTTTTAAAAAGGAAAAATAAATAAATAAATTTGTGCATTCTAAAAGCACATGCAATGTATAACATATACTCAGCTTTGGTGGAATTTGGAATAGTTAGAATTACTTGAATGTTAAAATATTAATCAAGTAAAACACAATAGTAGCAGTTGTAATAATAAAAATAAGAAAAACATATAAATTTGTGTATTCTAAAAGCACATACAATGTATAACATCACCATAGTTCTAGATGTCGTTTTGGTGGAATTTGGAACAAGCTACGTTTTGTTTTATGTTTTTGTTTTTATATTTTCATATCTCGAATGAAAACGAAGTTTTTACTTGAATGTTAAAATATTAATCAAGTAAAACATAATAGTAGCAGTTGTAATAATAAAAATAAGAAAAATGATATGTGGGTGTGCTTCGCAATAACATTTAAGGAACTCTTGTAGATTGAAATTCTACATTTCAAAAAACTTCACCTAAATTCATGTTTGACATACACAAAAATTAAGAATTCTTAGAAAAATTTATCTCTTAAAATAGAAACATAAAATTCTTGAAATTTGCTTTTAAAATAATCTCCATCTCCATCCGTGTCTCAATCTCTATTCAATGTTGTCAAACACACATGTAGATTTAAAGGTGTAAGTCTAAAAAAGACCTAAAATTTTAATTGATCAATGTGATAAAATGGTATTAGTAGAAATTGAGAGAGAGAAATGAGTCACTAAGATCACTCCCGACCGTTGCTTCTTCAGTTTTGCCACGTCAGCACATCCAAAACTGACGAAAGACTGATTAAACACTACCAATGGTCCTTTCGTCACTTTAATTTTGAGCCCCACATTTACCAATATACCTACATTTACGTACACTAAATTAAAAATAACAATACATTAAATATAAGGTGGGCCCCACGAAAAACTCTCTTTTCCTTCTTCAGTAAACCCCCAAACTGACGAAGGTCGTGCCAATGGGAAAAGAAGGCCATGGCTTCATCGGTTGAAACCAATGAATGCCGTTGGCATAGTTCTAATAAACGAATTAGTTTTGTTTTAGGTCAATGATTTTATGACTATTCATCATTAATATAATAATATATAATAATAATAATAATAATTATTATAGTTATTATTATAATAATAAATTATAATAATAAATTATAATAATAATAATTATTATTATTAGTATTATTGTTATTGTTATTATTAATATTATATTATATTATATTATTATGTTATTATTGGATTAAATAAATCTTACAAAATACAGTAGTAAAAAGAGTAATTCGAGCCACACGACGTCGTGTCCATTTAAATTAGTTCCCAACGTCATCTTCCCCAATTCGATTGCATAAATCAGAAAACGGGTGTTTCCATCATTTTTCATACCCTGCGATCTATTTAGTATATTCAGAATCGATGGATTCTCTAAATTATCGTGTCTTGTGTTTCATTTTGCTTATTTTCTCATCAATTTTCTGCCTACAAGCTACGGTTTGTACATAGACTATACATGATCTTTATTATTATTTAATCATTGTTTAATTCTGATTGCTGATTTATAATCATTTGTTTTGGATTCAGGACGAGGGAACCGGTTCGGTTTTGTTTCTCGATAGCTCGGTTCACCAATATCTTCGATCTCGCTCACCCGAGGTAACTTCATTTACAACAATTTTTAAACTTTCATCTTGATATACGTTGTTAATAGATTTGGATTCTGATTGTATTTTTTTTTATTTGTTAATAATGTTAGTCCTATCGTAGTGAGTTGAGTACCGAATAAAATACTTGTTCAAGTATCGAATTTGAGTACTTGATGACACTGATAGGGGAATTCCATATTTGGTAAATGTGAATACACATTTGTTAACTAGTCATTAAATGTGCTAAATCATTACTTAATATTTATTTATTAATATGGTATTTGAGAACTGAGAAAGATTATCAGGGATAAATCATATGAAGTTCAGAGTAGATACTGAGTTCACTTCCAGTTATATGTTTACCTAGAGTTGCATATGGTTCATGTTTTGTTGAGTGTGAAGAACGAACAAGAATCGAAGGATGCCGGAAGAAGAGATTGTCGCCGGGCGACAATAATTCTCGCCAGGCGAAATGTTTGTTCAGACCTTGTCTCGCCGGGCGAGGCTGATCATCGCCGGGCGAAGTTGAGGCGGCCAGATTTTCTTGTTTTGCAAGTTTTGCACACTATAAATAGAACCTATGTAATTGTAAACCCTAACACCTACGAAAATTAATAAGATTTCTCTCTAGTTGGCCGTGGATTAAACCAATCGAGTAGATTGGATATAACCACGTTATATTCACGTGTTCGTTTTTCTTTTTCTCGTTATCTTAATTGCTTGGTTGCTTGTGTTTGATCCGTTGGTTTTTTGTGGGGTATAATCTTGTGATTATACGTTCTTGGTTGGGTCCTAAATTCCTAACATGTTTTTCATTAAAGTTAGTCAGTGACATAATTCTCACATTAAAGTTAGGTGGATTAGTGGATAAATAAAACAGATTGTCCAATTTTAGATTTCTGACTTGCCTGTTTCAAATACAAAATCAACATTTAAAGTAGTTTCCTTTTAGTTTATTCATAGGTATATATTGCTCCTGTGATTTATAGACTATAGCTTTATAAGTATATAGCAACTTCCTCTCCTATTTTTACTCATCATAAAGGGCATGATCACAGTTTACTTATAAAAGTAAATGAGAGAGAAGCATCGAAAACCCATTATTCCTATTCTTACGTTAAAAGGGTAATAATAGTAAATCTTTGTGCTTGCTTCTGCAGCCTGAATCAATGTTACTTTCGGATGTTGGTGCTGCTATTTCAATCTTGCTTGGTTTTGCACCTCCTTCTACACTTTCCTCTGAAAGCTCAGAGAAGGTGATGACCGTTACCTGTTAAACCTTTCTGGACTTGTGCTTCTGCTGCATAAGTGTTCCCGTGCATTTTTAGATTATTTCTTTTTATCTTGCAGTTGAATGAGGTGATCATGCCTAACCCCTTTGATAGGCCTCGTGCTGTTTTCATGCTAGAGATTGATGGAGTTGAAGGTGTCTAAAATTCTTCATGTAACGCTTTATAGAATGCTTGTGAATCCATCTAAATCTTTCAGTTTGTCATTTTAAATGCAGACATGGAACGTGGAGTTGGATCAGACAATGATGTTTTTAGCAAGGCTCTAAAGAGTAGAGTTTCTGATGGTCAAAATGATGTCAGTATTCAACTTTCAGGTATAACATGTCGTTTCCTTTTGTGTAACTGAGAAATGTATTTCTAATTTTATCTAGATAACAAAATTTATTCATGATTGAAACTTGCAGATGAAGAGGAGTTATCACGCGTCTCTTTGAATGAACCTGTGCCTTCATATTCAGAATGGACCAACCAGGATTTAATAGATTTTGTTAGTATTTAGTTAATTATCATTCACATATGATAGACTCAAGTTTGGTTCACTCTTCCAGTTTCTTGTGCTAAATTATTTTGTACATCAATTCAGGCTGCTTGGTTGGGTGGATCATACGTTAGTACTGCACAGGATCCGTTGAGTGGAGAGCTGCTTGTACCCTTGGCAAATAGTGTTCAATTAAAACTTGATATGTCAAAGGTTGTATTTTATTCTTTCGATCTGATTCTTTCTAGTTTATTATTTAATAGGTATGTGCTATGCGTTTCTCTCTTATTGTAGGTTTAATTACCAATTTGTGTACTCTTGCAGAAAGCAGACAGAGAGTTTATAACAAGCCTTATCTCTCTCATCTACAATGTCCAGAGGGCAGTGCAAATGCATGGAGATTTATCGGGAAGTACAAATAGTCCAGCAGAGTTGGTCAAAGGAAGATTTAATGGTGTAAAGGTGACAAATATATGTCTTCCTCTTTTAATATACAAGCCAAGTAGCTAATATTCATTTTTAATTTTGATATGTTACAGGCTCTGCAAGAACAGTATGGAACTGACGACATTGTCCAGCAAGGCGTTGAATTATTGGTGATTTCTTTATCCAAGATATATGATGCTCTGCAAACAGCTTACAAAGGTATTATTCTGGATCGAGCTACTAATTTGATATGCTTAGTTGTCCTGTCAGGTTTTTTATCCTGCACCGAAGCATTTTGTGCAGTGCATTTCATGCCATTTCTAAAATAATACTATCACTTAATATTAATCACCTTATGATTTGAAATGTAGCTTTTATCAGACCATAATTTTTCTGAGAAAGAAGTAAAAGGAACAGACTCGATATAGAGTCTGAGCTGTTTGATATCCTTGATTTATCTTAGAGGTTGCAATTTTGATTGATTTGCTTATGAATAAAAAGGTTTAGCAAAATTTGAAACATGTCGACCAGCCCTATTTGTATTATTATATTTCACTGTATACAACCTTATAAATAGATTTATATGAAGTATTAGATTATATTGTTCTCAAAATAAAGTAGCTTTTCTAATTGTATTTGGTTCATTATTTGATTAAAAGTCCAAGAACTTTGGACAAAAGTGTTTCATGGCAACCCAAACCCGACCCACGCAAAGCTATCCGATTAACCTGTTACCCTCCCAGCCCATTATGCCACCTGCACTACATATGCATTTTGTAGCATTTTTTTTAACAACTCTCCTTTTGTGCAAACTATAGTTTAATCTATATGCATCATTTGCTATTCTATATAAGTTCCTGCATTTGTGTCATTTTGCAGGTGAAATTGTTGTAGTTATCCTTCTTAGTGGATCAGACAATAAAGAATCAGAGACAATGTTGACTGTGAACTTCGCTTCACGGTCATCTTCTCGATGGTTGGAGGAGACCAAGGGTATGCCTGATTCAATCAGGATTGCAGAAGTGCTGTTGGTTAGACAAACCCTTGCATGGTTAACAGGAATCATTCTTATAATTGCCACACTTCTAGGAGTAAGTTGTTATTAATGAAGAATTCATGTTTTTTTCTTTCTGCTCTTTAATTTTTTTTTTTTAAGGATACGTTGTTTCATTATATCTCCTGGAAATCTGTTGTCCTCATATATCACCTACTACTCGAAGATTGAGGTTAAAATATGGGGCAGGTCCAGTGGGTTGGGTAACTGGTGAAAACAGGATTGGGTTGAAAAGGGTCATTTTTATGGGTCAAAATGTCGGGTTGAGCTGCACACTTTAACTTTTTGTTGCCATTATTCCTTTTTGTTGAGTTGATTTGTTACTTACAATTATTAAAAAGATACTATCACAACAACAATCTATATCTTTGAATAAATATAATCTGTGAAGCTCCATCCATTAAATGTAGACTTTTGGTGACTTTCAACCCATTTGACGACTTGACCTGTTCCTCTTTTGGCTAGTATTGTTGTTTAAACCAATAACCACAACCTAATTCGACTGCATCTTAGGTATATGGGTCGAAACTGCTAAGTTTGTGTATACCAAAACTTAAATTGAAAGCTATGGAAGATACGCCTCTAATGATATCAGTGCTGTTTACTTTTTTTTTTTTTTTTTTTTTTTTTTTTGCAGATACACTTCCTCATGAACATGCAACTCACAAGGGACACCCTTCTGTATTCTAATGTGAAGCTCGACTAATAAGTCGATGTACCAAACCGCCAGAAGAGGAATCATCTTTTGATTCACATTTTCCTTCAGACGATCATTCTTTATTAGCTGCTTTTATTTATACGTTGAACTTGTCTTAATCTGTTGCTTGATTCATCACGTGTTTGACGTTTGATGACTAGAGGTACATAGAAAATAGCAACCATTTGTGATCAATGGATCATATTTTTGTATTTGTAATGGTGGGGAGGTAAGACAGACGGATCAGTGTATTTGTTATGTGGTGGGGGTTGTGAAGATGCCTATCTTTATGTATGCAAAGTTTTGAAATAAGATGTCTAGATCTCAGAATAAACGTCCATGGCTTTCAAGTATGTAACACTGTGAAGAGTAGTTAATTTCACTTAATTTAATTTACAAATGATATCAATCAATCTACAGATGTTAATTGTTTAGGATATACAATAACATCAAAATCCATACCTTTATAAATGAAATGTCTGGCTTCATGTCTTTGATAAGTACATATATTCGAATTAGTTAATAGTTAGTTGGTATGAAACAACCGAAAAAGTACCGTGTGTTTTTTAATGAATTTACAAGGGACAGTGACACGGTGGGAGAAGCGTAGGTAGCCGCTCTCTCTAAAAAATTACAAGGTAAATTATTAGTATTATCAAGGGTAATTTTCATATTCACCTCTTCCAAAAATAAATAAAAAATTATTTATATGTAAATGTATTTTTATATTCGCCCACGTATATAAGATTTGTCTTAAGTTCGTCCCACTAAACTAATTTACCAAAAGTATTTGTCCTCTTGTAAAAACATTATAATTATAATTAAGGAGATTTACACGTATATCTTTGCAAACCTTCATAATTACATGTATATCCTTTTAATTTTTGATATTACATCAATATCCTTTGAAAAGTAAATAATACTCATATATATATATATATATATATATATATATATATATATATATATATATCCAAATATATAATTTAATTGTAATTAATAATATAACTATTTAATAAATAAGCTAATGACTCATTTACCCTTTTATTAACTAACAAACAAAGTTCATCCTCAAATTATAACATAGACAACTGTTTGAAAATCTAGACAATCTTCGCTTTAATATAAAAGACAACTATGGTTGATTGATGATGATTATTACCAGGAAGTTTTGATAATTGTTGGTGGTTTCAAAATCCTCTTTTTTTCTACACATAAACCAATCGATTATTTTATATTGGAAATATCTAATTCAGTTAATTGAAGTTTTCAGGTGCTACATTGAAAACCTAATTTATTTTGTAATTGAAGGTCACTTTTGAAATTGACTCTTTAGTAAATTACTATTTCATTTCACATAAAATGATGACCCAAATGAGATGGTGGTTACGTGGTGAATCTTTTATATATATATATATTAAACGGGGGATGAGGCTGACATCATACCGCTGCCATCCCCAATCGTGAGCTGGTTCCTTTCTAACGTGGACATCTTATATTTCAAGGAAAATTTCGGTGATTTTGATTTTTTTTTATTAATTAACATGTGTACATGCAAATAACAATGATGTATCCTTGTCTTTTTTTTTACTTTCATTTTTGTAATGTATCTACGTCGAACCAACAATTCATATTCATAGTTTCCTTGTCTTTTTCTTTTTGTCTTTCCTTTTTGTCTATACCTTATTGAAATTATTTCATAACTTTGCATGGATTTTTGTTGGTTCAACCCTACATTGTTTCATGCATAAAGATATTAAGATTTGAAAGTAATGATTGTTATTTGCCTATGTATCAAGCTACTCACGTTCTATATAAAACCCATTCATATTGATGTTTTCATCACAAACTCACTCACCCACCATCTCATTGTCAAGTAACTTAATAATTAATGGAGGAACAAAAATTGAGTTTCATCTCTGATCTTGACACTTATAGCGATTCATGGAAACTAAAAGTGCGGATACTTCGATTGTGCAAGTCTACATTTCAGATTGACATGATTTTGATGGATGAAAAGGTTCGTAATCGTCTATCTGTAATCTTTACGTTTTACTAAAACTGCATTATTGAATCACGTTTCACCATTTTCAGGCTGATAAGATTCAAGCTACTGTTAAGAAGTCGTTGTTTCCTGTTTTCGAACACATTTTAGAAGAAGGTTTGATTGTTTTTGTTAGTAAGTTTGGAGTTGCAGAGAACAAAGGTAAGTACCCATTGTTAAAGCATCCCTACAAAGTCAACTTCTATCGTTCAATAAGGCTCAAGAGGGCAGTTACCTTTGATGGTCCCGATCATGGTTTCAATTTCTTTAAATTTGCTGATATTTTCCAGTATCTTGATGATCCAGACCTACTAATTGGTTATTAAGTTACCATTATGGTCTTATTTTCACCAATTATATTTACAAATGTATTTTAATCTTATATTTTACCTTTTGTAGATGTAATTGGATGTGTTATTGAAAGTGGTAATATGGATGTTTACGACAAGGGAGATGGTCGTGAAGGCAAACGAATGAGTTTGTTGCTGGAAGATCTTGCGTTAGTTTTTAAATATTATAATTTATATTTCTTTACATATACTTGAATTTATGCTACAAGTAAACGTTTATTTTTGTTTCAGTGGGACGCAGGTCCAGTGTACTTTATGGGATAACTATGCGGAGCAGTTTCTTTCCTTTGTTAAGAGTAATAATATTCAACACCATGTTGTAATGGCTATGCAGTTTGCTTGTATTAGAGACTGGAAAGGTTACTATTATTTTTATATATATTTAATATTAAAAAATAATAATAATAATCTATTTTTTTAGGTGTACATACTGTTCAAAATGTTTTATTTGGTACCAAGCTTTTCATTGATAATGACATTCAAGAGATCACCGACTATAAGAAAAGGTTATATATTTGTAATTGAATTATTAAAAATATAAATATAAGTTCCTTTTATTGATGAGGTTGATGAATACAGGTACATTTGTAGAGTTGGGACTCCTACTTCTTCTCAGGGTGGAAGTCAGTTGTCTAGCTAGCGTGTTAACTCAATACGTGAAGAATTTCTTCACGAAACTAAGAGGGTAACTATTGATGAAATTGTTGACTCAAGCGAGGTAGATGTTTAATTTTTTTAGTAACAGAAATTATATGTATTAAAATCATTTAGTTAATAATAAAAATTGAACGTCTATGCAGAAGATGGTTTGTGTTGTTTTTGCCACCATCAAATCTATCGAGGAGCATTATGGTTGGTTTTACTCTGCCTGTCGAAAGCATAAAAGCAAAGTTGTGAAGAAGTCTGAATTTGTGGACCTTGATGATATTGACCAAAGTGATGTTAAAGATGATGGTAGTTTGTACTGTAGAAAATGCAAGGGCAAGGCTTCATCCGTATTTCCAAGGTTGGTTATAGATTAGCAAAATTAATATTTTAATTTTATTATGTATTATTTTATAATTTCTTGTATGAAAATGTGAACCTTCTATTGTATAGTTACAAAGTTCAGGTCAGAGTTCAGGATAATACTGGTAGCACATCTTTTGTGTTGTTTGATCGAGATGTGTTCAAGTTAATTCACAAGCATGCATATGAGATTCGCGATAAACAAGAAAGGGTATGCTTCGTATATTGCCCTTCACATGTAGACTAGATATTTTCTACTTTACTATTTTAATCTTAAATTTTTAAATGTTTACAGGATGGAACTGGTGATGTATTTCCTGATGAGTTTGATCTAATTTTTGAACAAAAGTATCTTTTCAAGGTTGATGTTTCTGAATACAACATTGAAAATGGTTACCAAGTCTACACTGTTATTAAAGTTTGTTCATGTTGGGAAAAACAATGATCAAACCTAAGTTATAAATCTGAAGAGTCAAAATCTATCTCAGTTGTATTCAGGAAAAACTTAGTGAATTCCTGAGTCTGTGTTTCTGAGTCTGTGCTTCACAGACTAAAGAAGTTTCTGAGTCTGTGCTTCACAAACTGAAGAACTCTCACAGATTGAAAGTCGTGCTCTATTTGAAGACTTATGGATTCATCATCTAAAGAATGAAGATTGAAGACAGAAGACTTCACAGACTGAAGATCACAGACTGAAGATCACAGACTGAAGATCACAGACTGAGAGCACAGACTGAAGAGCACAGATTGAAGAATGAAAGTACAATCGTACAAAAGAAGTTCTTCTTTCCCAAGGCTACATTACAACTGATGAGATGTTTGAGTAATGTCAAACATTGGATAAAGGTTTTCTTCTCAGCAAAGAAACCTTTTACCTTTTGCTTTTTCTATTTCCAAGAAAAGCAAAAAGGAGAGCGTGCAAAGTTGGCCAAGATGCATCTGTTATTCCTTGTACAACTATGTGAACTGGATAATATAGAGTTACACCCAACTCTATAAATAGCAGTTCAAAAAGCACTGCTAAGTATCCAAGCAATTCCAAGCAAATTAGTATACAAGACCTTTAAGCTTAGGCTCAAAGCATTATCACACTAACTATTAAGTTTGTAGTGATAATTGTATCTTTATATACTACTTGGATCGTATTCAAACCATCTGTGTGGGTTTAAATACTTTGTCATCTGTGTGAGACAAATACATTTATTGTGAATAATACTCTAATTCATAATAAACTCTGTGTCATAATTAATCTTGTTTTCCGCCTTGATTAATCAACTTGTTTGATATAACTTAGATATAAACCAATATATTAAATACTTGTTATTTAATCTGTATCTAAATTTTGGGACCTTCAAGACCTAACAGTTCAGATCCCAGTATTATTAAAGACTTTGTTGATATTAACCCAGATGATCAGGTTATATTTTTATATATTCATATTTAATTATTCTGTTAACTATAATAAATAATCGATAGTTTTATTTTTAATAATTTATTATTTCCAGGATGATGGTGAAGAAGCAATCAGAGATGATGATAATCAAGAAGGTTTATCTCTCGAGACTAAGGTGTTACTTTTAAATTGATTAATATTTAATATATAATATATACTATTAGTATTTGTTATAAAAAACAATTTTTTTAAAAAGGCTTGTTGTTGTTTGACTGAAGGATTTGGTGTCTTCTACGACGATTCTTCTGCTGGTTTAGAAGATGATAATCATACTGTTACAAGTCCATTTAAGCGTCCTAGAGATGTTGGTCCCTCTTCATTCACTCCTCAAAATTCATCATCTAAAAAATGTGTGTTAGCTGTGAAGATCGAAAAGGAGTGATTTCTGTTGCTCTTCAAATGACCAAAGTTATCTATCTTTTATGCATGTGTGTTAGTAGAAGTTATGTTTCTGTCTTCCGGTTGTTGTTGTGTTATTTTCTTTTTCTTTGATCAATGTTGTTTTTATGTTCTGTCAATTCAACTTAGCTAATATTCTGTTGTGTCATCTTTTTAAATTTAATGTTATCTGTTTTGTTATCCTCATTCTGTTCAAACAAGTATACATATATTCCTGTAGATTAGATTGCTATCTTCATGTTATCTTTTTGAATTTAACACACGCTAATATATCTTCATGTGTTATTGTTTGATATAAATTTTTAATAAAATCTCACTTATATTTAAGATTCCAATTCCAATGCTCAAAAAATTCTTTCTTTTATCCATGCATGTTAATCGAAGTTATTTTTCCGACTTAGATTTTTTTTTTCTGTGTTATTTCCTCTCTTTTTGATTTCAATAGAATTGTATTATTCAGATTATACTTTTTTGGGCCATCCCTTTAATTAGTTTATCCACATTATATTTTTAAGCATTGGGCTTTTTTTAATTGGACTTATTTTCCATTGGGCTTATTAATGACATCAAATTTTTATTGGATTATTATTTATCTTTTAATTCAACTGTAGGAAAAAAAAAAAATTTTTTTATTATTTTTTAAAGTAACTATTATTAATGATACAGTCCTTCATATTTCTGCATATTATAACAAAGTACTGTTTTGATACTCTATTTATTCTCCCATAGTTTTTGTATTTTATACTTTTGCTAAACAATTTTTAGTTATCTTCGTAAGAGTCTATTCAACCTAAAAATGAGTTCTTCTCCCTCTAATTCTTCTTCATGCACATCATCAAAGAAACATGTTGCTTTTGAGAATGTTGGTTTAATCGGTTGTCTCATGAGTTTCTTGGAACGTATAAAGACTCAAGAAATTAAAATGAAAGAAACTCTTGAAGCTATGGATCGTGATATTCTCCGTGAACAAGAAGACAAGGCTTTTTATAGTCTTGAGCTGTCTTCTTTGACTGGTTTAGATGCTTCCCTAACCATGCTTTTCATCAACGATGATCAATGTCGTGATATTGATCACCATTCTAAAATTGCTGATCTAATTAATGCTATTGATACTGGAATTGACAAGAAGAGTTTTGGTATTGCTAGGTTGGCTTTGATATGAAATTCTATCAAAAAATAAATCAAGCATCGTTATTTCGCTATGTTCTTTCTTATTATGTAATGTATTTCTTTTAAGTAATGTAAGCTATTGTATATAAGCTATCTTTGTTGTTCCTAAATCATGGAATCCCTCCTCATCGTTATTTCAATTGTTACTTTCTTACTATCTATTTTATTTTACTACCTAATATAAGTGCGGATACTTCGATTGTTATTATACAAATGTGTTTCTTTCAAGGAATTTTTTTGGTGATATTGAATTTTATTTTTATTAATTAACATGTGTACATGCAAATAACAATGATGTATCATTGTCTTTTTCTTTCTGTCTTTCATTTTTGTAATGTATCTACGTCGAACCAACTATTCATATTCATAGTTTCCTTGTCTTTTTCTTTTTGACTTTCATTTTTGTTTATACCTTATTGAAATTATTTAATTGTAGTGTTTGTCCTTCTACATGAAATCAATATACATGCATTGACCATAACTTTTTTTCTTCTATGTTTAATATATATATATATATATATATATATATATATATATATACATACATACATATAAGAATAAGAATAAGATTGCTCTTAACAATCATCAATTTTCTTCTGTTTAACCTTTTTATTCGTATCTTATCTTTTTTTCTTTTTCTTTCTGTCTTTCATTATTGTCTATACCTTTTTGAAATTATTTCATTTTAGTGTAGTGCTTGTCCTTCTACACTTTGCAATCTATCTACATGACCATAAGTTTTTTTCTTATACGTTTAATACTATATAAGCTTTCTTTATTGTTTCTAAGTGATTGAATCTCCCCTCATCAGTTAAATTATTCATGTTACACGTAACATTTTAATAATAAGTATTTTAAAAAATAATATTAATATTTAAGTTAGTATGATACATCAATACTAAAAATCAACATAACACATGTATACCAAAAAAAATAAAAAAATTACTTAGTTATCTTAGAAATTGTTATTATGAAATATAAATTTCTTTTTACAAGAATAATGACAGTTACATTTGTTACATACAAGTAAATTTTTTACTTTTATAAAAAATCATTCTCAACTATTACACTATATATAAAAATTATAAAATCTTATGATCGAATTAAAATAAAAAAATTTCCGACTAACATAAAATGTTTCATATTCATAGTTTCTACGTCGAACCAACTATTTTTATCTCAAAATATATTATAATGTTTGGCCGATATTTTTCCTATAACTACAACTACAATTTATGATATGTATTTAAATTCAGAGCTAAATTAGTGTCAATTTATATTTAAAGTTAATTTTGAATATGATATCAATCTTTATTGTATATTGCCATATTTAACAAAGTTAGGTTTATATAATAATTTCCATCTTGACAACATTGTATATATATTGAGATCAATGTAAATAAAATTTAAAAATTCTCATATATAGTGTAGATATACATGACCTTATTAAATTTTAATTTAAAAATAATTTATATCTATTGTACATTATATTTGTAATCTTAGTTAATCGTTTTCTTAAGATCTACAAATTCTTTATTTTTTGTTATAATGTAAAAAAATTTAAAATACTTTTTTATATGTAAATATAATTAAATAATTAATATTTAGTAGTCAACAAAAATTGCTGCTTATAATACCAAATAAAACCTATGCCTCCCAATCTAACCAATTAAAATGTATTGAATACAGCACATATTAAATACTACATTGCCAATTCAATGTATAGATATCTGAAATGCATGGTTCCAGACCATGTCATTGATTTGTTACTTCCTTCAATAAATTTTATATATGTATTGTTCATTACTTCTAACCTTTTAGAATAACGTCAAACGTATAGTCCATTTTTCAATTAATGTTTTACACCTAATTCCATTATACCGTTTAATTTTTCAACTATATATACTTCCATTTTCTTAGATAATTTTAGCAATTTACAGTAGATTAATACTACTAAACTAAAATCCTTTATAACATTTTTATATATTCTTCATCAGGTGACCTCAATGTCGTTGAACTCGGAGATGCAAGCTGAAAATAATTATCAGAGTCAATCAAGATATCGACAACGAAACGAGAAGAAAAGTTATTATTGAAAATATGCTTAAAGATTTCAAGTCTTCTGTTGACAAAGTTTCGACTTTAATTACTGGACTTGCTAACTTACCTGACAGTAATTTAAAAACTAAGTGTATTGTTGCGTTATCTAAGCATTTGAACTTGGACGAGGATTACACAAAGCATGTTGAAGACCTTATGCAGTGTTTTGACAAATGCATTTACCAGAAGACTAACTTCGTCAATGCTTTAAAAAATCTCTGATCATCTTTAAGCATTTTCAACTTAGTTACATTTATTTTCCATTATTTTTTTTATTATTATGATGTAATAGAATAGAATGGTTCTTTGTGTTAACATTCATCGCCATGTTTTTAATCTAACTTTGTTTCTCTTTCAATAAAATTATCCTTAGCTGTTCTAATCTTTTTATAATTATTAGTAATATTAGACGTAACTACATTTCGTATTATTATTGTCATATTTATTTTTCTTCTATATTTTTTATAATTATATGCAAATTATTATTTTAATTCATCAGTTCCATACATATAATTTAAATCCATCATTTTCTTATTGAAATTATTGTATTTCAATGTAGTGTTTTTCCTTCTACACTCCCACATGTAATTATTTCATGGGTTGTCATGTTTATTTTAGCTTATAACATTTCGAATTTCTTATACAGTCTTTGTTGTAATTAATTCCATCAATTGTATTATTTGTTGTTTAATTTATTTACATGCATATTTTAAAAATATATATAAGTTTTTAAGATGATATACACATTTAGTGTAATCTTTTCCATTGTTTTTATTATTTTTAAAGTTAAATTCAAAACTTTCGATATTATTTATTTTTACTATATTTAATTTATTTCTAATGATAAGATACGTCTTTGTTTAATATAAATAATTTTAGTCTTATATTTTTTCATAAGCAAAATATTACAGCAATTCAACAACATATAAGTAAAATGATGTATATATATATGACTTCTTCTGTTTAATTTTTTTGCTTGTAGCTTAATACTCCCATATTCATCATCTTTTTGTTTTTTTCTTTTTTACTTTCCAATCTAAAATATTATATAGTTTTAGATTATATATATATATGTATATGTATATATATATAAATGCATCATTTGAATGTAGTGTTTGTCCTTCTACACTTCTACATTCAATTAATCTACATGCAATTCATTTACATGCATTGGCCATATTTTTATTTCTTTTAACATTTCGAATTTCTTATACAGTCTTTATTGTAATTTATTTTTATCACATGTACTGTTGTTTGTTCAAGTTATTTACATGAATATATTTAGAATTAATTGCACAGAAGGTCCCTGTGGTTTACACACAGTACTACCGTTGGTCCATGTACTTTACATTTTACATTGGCAGTCCTTATGGTTGTAAACTTGTTGCGCGCTTCATCGATCACCCTAACTCCCGTCTATTTTACCGTTAAACTTGTTGCGCGCTTCATCCCTCACCCTAACGGTAAAATAGACGGGAGTTAGGGTGATGGATGAAGCGCAACAAGTTTACAACCATAAGGACTGCCAATATAAAATGTAAAGTACATGGACCAACGGTAGTACTGTGTGTAAACCACAGGGACCTTCTGTGCAATTAACTCATATATTTAAAATATAGATAATGTTTTATGATGATATATATAGTTAGTGTAACCATTTTCACTGTATTTATTTATTTCAAAGTTAAACACAATATTTCTTATATTATTTATTTGTACAATATTTCATCTTTCTTTAATGATAAGATACGTCTTTGTTTACTAAAAATAAGTGGAATATTATATTGTTTCCAAGCAAATTATTAGAGCAATTTAACAAATGTATTTGTTTTGTCTATTCATTAGTAAAATGATGTATGTATCTATATATATATATACATATATATATATATATATATATATATATATATATATATATATATATATATCTAGCTTAATACTCCCATATTCATCAAATTTTTTATTTTTTTTACATTTCTAATCTAAAATACTACATATTTAATTTTATATATATTTAAATGCATCAGTTCCCTATTGAAATTATATTATTTGAATGTAGTGTTTGTCCTCTTATCTTTCCACATGCAATCCAATCTACATTCATAGGTTCTTCATTTTGTTCTGCTTAATTTTTGAAGTTCATCTACCGTCTTTATTTTAATTATTTGCATCATGAAAAATGTGTTTTGTATAAGTTGTTTACTTCCTTATCTTAAAAATATGTATAGTATTATTCGATAGTATCCATAGTTAGTGTATACATTTCCATTGTATGATGTTTTTGTGTTTCAGTTGATTTTCATTTATAAGGTAAAAATATTCATTTCATTCATTGCACAATAATAATTCACGCAAATCATAATAATGTACATAATATATTCAATAAGATTGATATATATATTTAAGATAAAGTCAATACATATAATTATTTATTATTATAATATTTCATTTTTATTTAATTAGGAAACAATGTTGTTTACTATAATAAGCCTTATTATTATATTTTTCCATAAGCAAATTATTGTTGCAATTTAAGTAATATATTTTTTTCTCTATTCTTTCCTAAATTGATTTATTTATTTGTATCTCCTTTTCTCCATATCCATCATTTTTTTCTCTTTTTCTTTTTTACTTTTTTACTTTTATATCTACAAATTATTTATTTAATCTTATTTTATTTTTAAAATGCATAAGTTCTTTATTGAAACTATTTTATTTGAATTTAGTCCTTGATCTTCTAACTATCTACATTCAATTCATCTACATGCATAGTTAATATTTTTATTCTTGTAATACATATATAACGACGTATGTATAATTTGTCTCCATCTATTTTAACTTTTTTATTTGTATTTTAATATGCGTATACATATAGTTTAATTTTTTTCAATTCCTCCTTTTACGTTTTAATATCGTCAAATCTTATATATTTAACATTTAGATTTACTTTATTTCCAAAAGCACATTCTATAATTTTCTACGTAATATTTTATTCTTACTAAAGCTTTACTATAAATAATAGAGTCCTCATATTCAGACAGATACACAATTCTTCTTTCTTTGTTTCAGAGTCCAAATATTATTTGAAATTGCACCCTTTATGAAATCCTCTCATTTTATTATTTTTTGACATTTTATGGATCCTAACAAGTATCCACATTCAAGAAATAATCGTGTTGTTAATTTTCCATTTAAAAAGAGGTCTTCTAATCAAACAACAACATTTGATGAGAATCTTTTAGCGGAATGTTCATTACAAAATCAGCCAGTTAATACTTCCTTAGGTAAGTATTACCCATGTATTAATTAATATTCCTATATTAAAATCACTATATTTTCTTGCAATCTCTATTTTATTTCGAAATCATATGATGAATAATTATTAAGTAGCAGTTTGTAATTTAATTGCTACTTCAAATGCCGCGACATTTATTCGCTACATTTTATTCCAACTGTCAATACAACACTTGATATTCCAGTTGCTATCAGTGTATCAACTATAATCATTTAGTATTTAACTATAATTTTTTTCTTCGTTAAATATAAACGTAGTGTTTTTATTAACTACTTATTATAAACCTTTAATTATCTATTTTCTAATGTCTTTTAATTACTCATCAGTAAATGTCGATCCTACATCTCATCTTCAACAACGACAATCCCGAAGTTCATTACAAGACCTTACCAACTGTAAGTATTATCTTAATATTTGTATTTATATTTCTCATTTTCGTCAACAAAATTTAACAATTAATTTTTTTTTTCAGTATCCTCATTAATCATCAATCGTGATAGTGTTCGTGCTGAAGTTCTTGACAAATGCTATGAAGCAAGACAGAGACGTATTGCTATACTTTCTCAAAAAAAAATAAAAAATCGGCGCTTAAATCCTCTACCAATTCGTATCTTCAAAGTTTTAATGGTATGTTATTATACTTAACATTTTTATATTATATAATTACCTTCAGGATTATAATTATGTCCATTTCTTTTCAAATATTTTACCCAGGGATTTTTTTAGATCAATTCACATTGGACATATCATATAGAATCTATGATTCTTAAAAAACGAGTACTTTTAATTAATAATTTTCTACATCATTTCAGTTTCCTCAACAAGCATCATACATGACACTCATCGTTTTCAAGTTCTTAACAACTGTTATGAATCAAGACAGAGACGTATTGCTATACTCTCTCTAAAAAAAAAGCAAAGTTGTATTTAAAAAGCTCTACCAATTCCTATATCCAAAGTTCTAATGGTATGTTGTTATATGTAAATTTTTTATATCTTATAATTATGATGTTCAAGATTATAAATATGTCCCATTATTATTTAATTTTTTTTATCCTTTATCTTACAACTAATATTAATTAATAATCCTGTAAATCATTTTCCTAAATCACCACATACATATGCTATAAGTAATTAATCTTACTTTACAAATTGTACAGCATACTTCAGTATATGTTAAGTTTTTATAACTATTTTTTTTATGTGATTTAACTTATTTACAAAATTCATTATGTCGCTTTTAACTTCAGTGTCATTGCAAGCCGTTCCCAGTAATGTGCAATATATTACTCCAATACCACTTACACCGAAGAATAATATCTCATTTATTTCTGAAAGTAGTCAGTATTTTTCTTTTAATTAAAATAAAAATTCAAAACCATCTTGATTCTTAATTTTTTATTTTACAAATATCTTAATCATTTTTGGTATATATTTACAGGATTTTCCTTCACACCTGGTTCTGTTTTGGGCAATGAGCATTTTTGTTCTACGTCTTCATCATATAATGCTACCCCAACTTCTTACAACAATACTTCAGGTTATAGTATTTCTTAATAAAACAATTACACAATGTAACTTCCTTATTTATGTATATAAATAATATTTTTCTACTTACACTTTTATGTTTTTATACTTACACAAGACAGTTTATAATCAGGTTCTGTTAACACGACCAAAACTACACCACCAATCAAAACTTCATGCCTTTCAATCACTCCTATTACTCCAAGTCAACCGAATAAAAAGAAAAATGTTGTTACTAATGTCTTAGAAACTTCTTCTGGATCGTTTCCCAACACTCAGATACCAACATTTAGTTTTTCCGATTTTGATATGCAATCATATCAAAACGCTAGGAAAACTTTATTCGGAGTATCCAAGAGTACAATTTTGTAGTACTTTATCATTTATCTCATATACTGTTATTTAATTTTTCATGATCTATTTATCATTTCTAATTATGTGTATTTAGAATATCTAGATCATGGTGACCCAACATTTGTATGTAGTGATTGTTGTGCTCTTCTGTGGGAAGCAGAAGCACATAAAGGTATTAAGAATTGTAGTAGTTCATCATATTCGATGTGTTGTTCTCATGGCAAGGTTCAATTACCTAGACCACCAGATTCTCCTATTCTTTTTACACGATTATATAAAAATATGCATCCAAAAAGCAAGAACTTCATACAAAACATTAGGGCATACAACAATATGTTTTCTTTCACGTCTATTGGAGGCAAAATTGATTCATGTGTGAATAAGGGACATGGACCATACGTATTTCGTTTGTCCGGCCAAAACTTTCATCTGATGGGTAGCTTGCTTCCTCCAAATGGTGCTTTTCCTAAGTTTTCTCAGTTGTATATTTACGATACCGAAAATGAACTACGCAATCGGATGAATGCTGCCAGGTTTTTTTTTTTTTTTACTTTTTATGTTTTTTTTTCTATTGTAATTTTTTGTTATATTTATCTTTAACACCTTCATTTTCAATTAATTTTAATGTTTGCTTTATTTTCTAATAGGTCGTCATCTTCACGTAACAAATGTGATGATTCATTTGATTTAGATCTTATCACTGAGATTAAGAATTTTTTGAATTCTAAAAATCCTTTAGTAATTTCATATAGAATGGCTAGGGATCGTTTCTCTGAGGATGAATTGCAACCAATCAAATTGAAGTTAGTTGCAAAAAGGAACAAGGATGGCAGAAACTATAATCTTCCTACCGCTTCAGAAGTAGCTGAAATTATAATTGGTGATATAGATTCTTCTTTTGATGAAAGGGATATTATAGTTCAAACTCAATCCGGTAGTTTACAAAGAATTAGTGAGTTACACCCATCATATCTTGCACTTCAATATCCACTTATTTTTCCTTTCGCTGAAGATGGTTTTAGACGTGGTATTAAGTATAGAAATGTTGATGAGAACACTAAACCCGGTCGAAATGAGTTGACATGTAGGGAATTTTTTCCTATATAATTCAAGAAAAGGTCAAGGTTACATCTCTAATGCACGTGTCCAGAAAGCTTTATCAACAATTTTTGGTTGATGGATATACTATGATTGAGTCGGAGAGATTATCTTTTATTCGGTATCAACAAAAGAAGCGTAGATGTGATACTTATCGTAGCATATCAAATCATGTAGCTCGTGGAAACACCAATGCTTCAAATACGGGACAACGAATAATACTACTGTCTTCGTTCACCGGTGGATCTAGGTACATGCTGCAGAATTACTTGGATGCTATGGCTATTGTTAGACACTTTGGATATCCTGATCTTTTCATAACCTTTACATGCAACCCAATGTGGCCAGAAATTTTACGTTTCTTGCAAAACAATATTCTTAGTCCTGAAGACAGACCTGAAATCCTGTTCCGTATTTTTAAGATTAAACTTGATAGTATGATTAAGGATTTCAAAAAGAAACATGTTTTTGGTGAACTCCAGTCAGGTACTCCGTAAATATTTCACAAATCATTATTATAGTTTAATTTTAATATTAATGATTGTCAATATCTAAATTTTCATCTTACAAATTTACCATGCAGTAATTTATACTATTGAGTTTCAAAAATGTGGACTTTCGCATTCTCACATATGCTTATTCTTAAAAGCTGGTTATAAATTTCCAACTTCACAACATGTATATGAGATTATTTCTGCAGAGCTTCCAGATAAGTCTGATGATCCAGAACTCTTTGAGCTTGTTTGTGACTTCATGATGCATGGTCCATGTGGTACAGAAAATTCAAATTGTCCATGTATGAAAGATATGAAATGTACCAAAGGATTTCTAAAATCTTTTAGGGAAGCAACTTCCAAAGGATTTCCAAAATCTTTTAGGGAAGCAACTTGTTAGTCCATAAAGGTCCCAAAACTTAGATACAGATTAAATAGCAAGTATTTAATATATTAGTTTATATCTAAGTTATATCAAACAAGATAATTAATCAAGGCGGAAAACAAGATTAATTGAGTCACAGAATATATTATGAATTAAAGTTTTATTCACAATAAATGATTTGTCTTCTAAAGAAGACCAAGTATTCAAGCACACACAGATTGCTTGAATACGATCCAAGTAGTATACTTTGATACAATTATCACTACAAACTTGACAGTAAGTGTGGTAATGCTTTTAGCCTATGCTTAAAGGTCTTGTATACAGGTTTTCTTGAATATACTTGGATACTTAGCAGTGCTTTTTGAACTGCTATTTATAGAGTTGGGTGTAACTCTATATTATCCAGTTCACATAGTTGTCCAAGGAATAACAGATGCATCTTGGCCAACTTTGCACGCTCTCCTTTTTGCTTTTCTTGGAAATAGAAAAAGTAAAAGGTAAAAGGTTTCTTTGCTGAGAGGAAAACCTTTATCCAATGTTTGACTTTACTCAAACATCTCTTCAGTTGTATAGTAGCCTTGGGAAAGAAGAACTTCTTTTGTACTATTGTACTTTCATTCTTCAATCTGTGCTCTTCAGTCTGTGCTCATCAGTCTGTGATCTTCAATCTATGATCATCAGTCTGTGATCTTCAATCTATGATCATCAGTCTGTGATCTTCAGTCTGTGAAGTCTTCTGTCTTCAATCTTCATTCTTCAGATGATGAATCCATAAGTCTTCAAGGAGAGCACGGCTTACAGTCTGTAGGATTCTCAGTCTGTGCAACACAGACTCAGGAACAATTCTTCAGTCTGTGTAGCACAGACTCAGAAATACAGACTCAGGAATTTCACTAAGTTTCCTGAATACAACTAAGTTAGATTTTGATTCCTCAGATTTATAACTTGGGTTTGATCATTATTTTTCCCAACAATCTCCCCCTATCTGATGATGTCAAAATCTATTTACAAAAGATAATGGAGAAATAATAAATACTAAAGTACAACATAACTTATGAATCTTAGACTTATATATATAAAGTCAAAGTCATAGTTTGTATACAAAAATATTACAATTATTACATAAGATTGTAAATAATATAAATATAACAATCTTCATCCTTTCTCCGAGCCTTGATCTCTTTCATCTTTTCCACTTTCCTCTTCAACAATGCTTCCATTTCCTTATCAGATTTGTCTTCAAATTCTTGATACTCTAGGATGATCTTCTTGCAGATATCTTCAAGTCCAATCATCATCCTGATTTGGGAAAGGTTGTTGAATAACCAGCTAATCAGTCTTCTTCTGAATGGTCTGGCTTGAGAATGTTTGCATTCCTTCAGCAGGGCAATGCAGTGTAGCAGAGACTCTTTATATAGTACATTTTGATCCTGGAAGCACTCTATCCCATTGGTATCTCTATAGCACAGACCTTCAATGTTGTCAGTCTGTACATAAGATCTATCTATGTAAACAATACCTTTGGGTAGAGGATGCTCCCTTCTCTGCTCATTCTCTGTGGATAACCCAACTGACTTCTTCTTGATTACAAAGTTGTTTGCTATGCAAAACAACTTGTATTCTTCTTCTGAGATGAGCCCCAGACTGAGAGCTAGCTCAATCAGGTAAGATAGCTCATCCAGAACTTCTTTCTTCAATTCCTTGTCAGCTGCACTCTTCAATAGATTGGCAATGGATTTCCATTCCTTAAGCCCTAGAGTGTACAATTCATCCACCCATACCATCTTCTTGCTCTTGGTCAAAGTCAGCTCCAGCTTCAATTTCTGTCCAATCTTGTTCAGATGACATTCTCTAATCTTCTGCTTGAGCTTTGACTTTTGGAAAGTGGCTTGTAGCTTTGGTTTCAGGCTCTCTATCTTCTGTAACCTTGTTGACAGCTCCTCATCTTCTTTGATTTGTTGCTCAACTTGACTCCTTCTGATTTGGGTCAGTGAACAACTTTCTTCTTGTAGTTCTTGAGTGAGCATGTCAACAAATCTTGCTTCCTTCAGCTTCTGCTCTTCAAGTATTAATACCTCTAGGTATTCATTTAAGGTCATACCTTGAGCAGTAGCTTCTTGTTGCAAGAGTTCATCCTGTAGATTTGTCAGTTCAGGATTTCTTGTTCCAGCAGCATGATCATCCACCATCTTCTTGATCTTGCTTAACCTTTCCTTCTTGGATAAGGCAATCTCCTTGCCCTTACCCTTAGCCCTATCTACCTCTTCCAGTGTAGAACTTGACCCAGGATAAGTGCTTATCAGATGAGTACTTTTCCATTGCATTCTGTCTTCAATTTCACTTCTACCTGGAGGCAGTGTTCTGGTTGTTGTGGTTGGTCTAGCAGGATTGGCTTTAGCTTGAATGGCTTCAGCACTGATGATTATTGCATCAGTGCTTGCTGCTGGTTGTTCTGAGCTCTGAGTCTGTGTCTGATGCTGTGTCTTAGTCTGTGCAGGTTCAGAAGGCACAGACTGAGACTCTCCAGTCTTGACTTTTGAGGCTCCTTCACCTACACCTCCAAAAGTAGCATCATCTTCATCATCATCCAATCTTCTGAAAACTTCAGACTCAGAACTGCAGTCAGGATTGATGGCATCATCATCATCACCATCATTGTCCTGTTCTTCTGCCAGCTTTAAGAACTGGTCCCAGGTTTTGATCCCCTTCATTTTTGGATGGGAATCAAACATATCCCTTTCAGGAATCCTTCTGGCCATTCTTTTCATTTTTCTGGCTCTCTTGATTAGCAGAGGTTGAACATCTTCTGCTTCTTCTTCTTCTTCCCTTGGTCTCTTCAACTCCATCTGACCTTGGGCTGAGATAGTTGCAATTGGGTCTATGTGTAAGACAATGGATGACTCCCCCTGAGTCTGTGCAACAATCTCAGTGTGTTCACCTGCCTGCAATCCTTCTTGCTCCCCCTCAGTCTGTGCACTTATATTTTTAGTCTGTGGCACAAACTGAGCTTCAGTCTGAGACTTCACCCTAGCACCTTCGGGTCCATCATCTCCATCATCTCCCTCACTGCTATCTCCCCCTAAATCTAAGGATTTATTATTTAAATCTTTATCTTTTGAGGTTTTAGCTTCTGCAAACTCATGTTTCATCTTCTCCCCCTTTTTGACATCATCTACTAAGTTTGAGAGGGTGGTCTGCATTTCATCTAACCTATTGGATACCTTCTCCTCCAGCATATCCACTTTATCCACCATAGTAGAGACTAGATGCTTCAACTTCTCTAGCTCGTTCTTATTATTATTGAACTCAGTCTGTACCGATTCAGACAACTTGTTGATGGCAGAAAGCACATCATTAAGTGTACTAGAAGGCACAGACTTAGGCTGGTTGGAGGGGTTAGAATTGGGTGATGGTATGTGTTCCTCACTTGACTCATGTTGTAACTGAGCAAGATCACTGGAATCTTTTGGGGTTGGACTCTTTGCCTCACTCTGTGTCCTGTGCATGGAAAAACGATCATAGGCATTGAGTGGTGTAGTTGTTCCCTCATATCTAATCCGGTGATAGGATAAGATATCACTGGGAAATAATTGTGTTGCACCTGTTGCCTCAAACAGTCCCTGGTGTAAAGGAACAGTATCACTGGCAACTGATGTGGAAGTTGGTATGCCTTCACTAACCATCTGGTGATAAGATGGTAGTTCATTAGGCAAAGAAGAGGAGATCTGTACCTCAGTCTGTGACATGACTGAGGCATTGGCGACCTGTGCAGTGGGGTGTAAGAAAGGACTCACTGGAATGTGAACTAGTATAGGACTAGTGGTCATTATGGATTCAGCCATTGTGAGTGGGGTAAAGAGGGGGGTGGTAGTGCTCAGGATTGGAGCATCTTCTTCAATGCATACTACAGGGGTCAGTGTAGTAGCAGTAATGTGGGTATCCAGGCTGACTAATCTAGGTCCAGGTTGGGTCAGTTGGGTAGCCATTGGCACCACAGACTCTAGCAGAGCTGTAATGGAATGGTCTACAGCACTGGAAAGTGTTCTATTGACATCCAATTCCATGGATGATAATTCCATTTGTGCTATACTTTTGGGGGTTGAGTCTGGTGATTCCTCCAGAGTGAGTGGTGACTCATCTGGGTTGGTTTGTTTGTGACTCTCTTTTGTGGGTGAGGATGGGCTAGGATAAGAAGGTTGATCTATATCCATGTCCTCAGATGAAGAAGAATTACTACCTGTATCTTCTGTTGAAGATTGAACAGACTCAGCAATGTTTGAGTCTGACTCAAGTGCACAGACTGAGTTGAGTCTGTGTGCCTGGAGTCTGTGTGCTCTGCTTCAGCCACACGATCTTCAACAGCATGGGTCTCAGTATCCTCACTATCACCTGAATTATCACCCTCCATAGATGCAGAAGCAACATATGGGTGATCAATCCATTGCTGCATAGCAGTAGTGATAGGTGCTCCAGAAAGTGAAACCGGATGGTTAAACACTTTATAGGTGAGCACTGGTACTGGCATATCTGCAGATTTGTTAGTGAAAGACATATACACAGACCCAGATAATCTGGATTGGATGCACAGGGAGAGTAACCTTATAAAAGGTACATTAAAAATTCTCTGTGATTCATTCACTAGTTTTAAAAGTTCTTTAAAATACAACTCTGCAAAGTTGATGTTTAAGCCTGTGATGAATGAGCTCAACAGTTGAGTTTCAAACTCATTTAACTCCCCTGTGCTACCAGATTTTCCTCCTAGACTTCTAATGATGCCAGAGATTAAAAATTTCTATCTGGGGGTGAATCCTGACATCAAGATGGTGCCTTTTTCTTTGGTATATCCAACCAAAGTAAGAGAAGCCCTTGCTGCTTCTTTGGTTGGAATGGGTTCAAAATTGTTTCCCAAGGGCAAGTCTAAGACATTCCTTATTAGCTCTTCATCAATGGTAACTGCCCTTTTACCATGATCAATAGTACCAGTAATTGCAGTATTGGTACTATTTGAGGAGCAAGTATACCACCATTCCATTAAAAAATGTGGGTATAGTTGAGGAACTGTGTTGAAGAATGCTCCCCTTAATGGATGAACAGACATAAAAGCAGTTAGTTCCTCAAATCCTTTATTCTTTTTAGAATCACGAATGGAAATGGTAGCTTCTTGATTATTTATACAGAGTTTTACCTGTTTCCCTTGTTTGAAGGGTTTAGCCGCAGCAATGTTGGCAGGTGCAGTGTAAACCCATTGATCAGCCATTCTAAATGAAGAATTTTTGAGATTGATTTCGAAAATGGTTGATCGATTTAGGTTAGGGCTTACAAACTCTGTGTATTTTTGGTGTGCAAGTACAAGTGAAGAAGAAAGGGGGAAAACAGGAGTGGGTATTTGAAGAAATTAAATTTCCATTAAATGGGACCCACTTGACGGTTTATCCCTTTCTCTGCAACAGTAAAGTTAAGGCACGTGCACCTTTTTGTATTGAGCAGATAAAAGAACAACAAGCGCCAAAACTTTTAATGATTATTACCATAAAGATGGTATTAGCATTAAATGCAAGGATATTGTTGTTTATTTATTTTTATTAAAAAAAAAATTAAAAAAAATAAAAAGAAGATTGTGCCAGCAGTGGTAACAGATTGATATAACTAACAGTACTAACATGCGAAAGTAGTACTAAAATTAACTAACAGTAGTAACTGGCGAAGGCAGTACTAAAATTAACTAACAGTAGTAACTTGCGAAAGCAGTACTAATCCTTACCAGCAGTATAAAAAAAACTTATCAGTATTAACCCAGCAGTACTAAAAGTAACTAGCAGTATTAATACGAACAGTGCAAAAATACTAATTCATGAGGGCAGTATTAAAAAGGCTTATCAGTATTAACCAGCAGTACTAAAAGTAACTTGCAGTATTAATACTAACAGTATGAAGAATACGAACCTTATGAACTAATAAAGCACAAAAAAATAGAAGGGTCTAGTCTGAATGATTATGGTTAGTCTGTGTCACTAATCTGAAAGGTGTCACATAGATTGAAACATATAATTAGTCAGACTAAAAAAAATAACATAATTTGTAAAATCTTTTTGGTACTGCTCTGATACTAGTTGTTAGGTCTTAAAGGTCCCAAAACTTAGATACAGATTAAATAACAAGTATTTAATATATTAGTTTATATCTAAGTTATATCAAATAGGTTAATTAATCAAGGCGGAAAACAAGATTAATTAAGGCACAGAATATATTATGAATTAAAGTTTTATTCACAATAAATGGTTTGTCTTACAAAGAAGACAGAGTATTCAAACACACAGATTGTTTGAATACCATCCAAGTAGTATAATATGATACAATTATCACTACAAACTTAACAGTAAGTGTGATAATGCTTTTAGCCTAAGGTTAAAGGTCTTATACATTATTTTTCTTGGATGCTTCTTTGTAGTGCTTTTGAGCTGCTATTTATAGAGTTGAGTATCAACTCTATATCATCCAGCTCAGTTAGTTGTCCAAGGGATAACAACTACATCTTGGGCAACTTAGCACTCTTTCCTTTTTGCTTTTCTTGGAAATAGAAAAAGCAAGGAGAGGGGTCCGTATCCTGGGACTTAACTTAAGGATTTAGGGATCCCTCAAAGGACCTGAGCTATGCAACAATGAGATCGCCCTTGATCCTTGCCTCGTATATATTGAGCTCGTAATGGTACCTCGTAATTCAAAAGTCTCTCTATGGCTGAAGAATGAGCGTGTTCTTGGGCCATCGTAGAAACCGTCCTGCCAAGAACTCGAACCGCCAACTCCGTTCACTGCCTTCTCTCCAGAACTCCAGTTTGGCTTGATTACTGGAACTCAAAAGCCCTAGCTTCTGAGAAGAAAACCTTTCTTCAATTTTGACTTTACTCAAACATCTCTTCAGTTGTACCGTAGCCTAGGGAAAGAAGAACTTTCTTTGTACGATTGTACTTTTGTTTTTCAATCTGTGCTCTTCAGTCTGTGCTCATCAGTCAGTGATCTTCAATCTGTGATCATCAGTCTGTGATCTTCAGTCTGTGAAGCCTTTTGTCTTCAATCTTCATTCTTCAAATGATGAATTTATAAGTCTTCAAATAGAGCATGGCTTTCAGTCTGTGAGAATTCTTCAGTCTGTGAAGCACAGACTCAGAAACACAGACTCAGGAAATCACTAAGTTTTTTCCGAATACAACTGAGTTAGATTTTGACTCCTCAGATATATAACTTGGGTTTGATCATTTTTTTCCCAACAATGCACCATGTTTTTCTAATATTTGAAAACATTAAATTCATTAACACTGTTAAATAATAGAATTATAATTCACAAATTAACTTAATAAAGTTTTCTCCTACTTTACATAAGAAGATGAAACTTTACATGCTGAATTTAATATTGTAGTTGTATTTATATATTTTATTATGTAGTAATTAATGTGACAGTTGTTTGGTAACGGTTGTAGCATTAAATATTTAGTTTGTTTGATTGTATATTATTATATGTATTTATATACACCAATCTTACATGATTTATTTCCAACACATATATTACTTTTTATAACTGAAGTATAATGGATGACAATCAGCCATCAAAAGATATAAACAATAGTCCGTCATTCAATTATGATAATTTTGTGTCAACAAATAATGAATACGAGAAACAATCCGCTGATGATGAAAAAGCATCACCTAGCAATCATTCCGTGTTAAAAAAAAGGTGATTTGATAAATCGCGTAATGAATCTTCTTCTAGGTCTTCGAAAAACCGAGATTCAAATGAAACAAAAGCTTGAAGCTATTGTACAATCCATTGATGAAGGTAATGAGAAGAAGAAAGAGCTGAATGTCATTATTGAAGAAATTCGTGGTAGGTCTGCAATGTTAACTAGAGCTTTTCTAACTGAAGAAGATCATACGGATCTCATTCATGAGGTTAAAATCCATAACATTGTACAATCCATTGATGAAGGTAATGAGAAGAAGAAAGAGCTGAAGGTCATTATTGAAGAAATTCGTGGTAGGTCTGCAATGTTAACTAGAGCTTTTCTAACTGAAGAAGATCATACGGATCTCATTCATGAGGTTAAAATCCATAACATGTTAAAGGTCATTGAAGACAGTATCAAGGAGAAGAACGATGCTATTGGATCTTTTAGTGTTCCGTAAGTTTTTTTAGTGCAATTTTTTCTAATATTATCATCTATATAAATGTTCGTTTTTGAAAAATTTTAATGTTAGTATTGCATGTGGTATTTTTGCTGTTGTTGTTTTGTATGTTTATTTATTAACTTTTAATATTGAAAAAGTTATTTTCAGTAAGTATTTGTTTATTTAAATAATAGATTACAAAAGTAAGTAATCTCTCATTTGTTACTAAATTAAGTAAACAATTTAAATTACAAAAGTACTATTTCTAAAACTACAATTATGTTATAATTTTTTAAATTATTTTTTCTAAAACAAATTCCAATACTTGCTAATACTAAATTAAATTGATAATACATATATGGATAACATTTTATTACAATATTAGAATACCTAATGAAGTATTATCACATTGTCTTTGTAACGAAGATTCATGTAGAAGTTTCTCACTAAATGTTGGTCTTTGATTAGAACTTCTACTTTTTCTTGCGAGTATGGCAGCATGTCTCCGTCTTGAATTTATATTTGTATTAGGATCCATAACTTTCGCAAATAAATAAAATCATAAGATTTCATATAGGATAAAGATGCAAGAAATGTTAGTCTGACACAAAATAATTTATAAATTTACAATTATGTATCTGAATGAATATGACGACGCAAATTGTAATCATGGACTTCTAGAGAATAAAGCAATAATAAAGTATAAAGTATGCTTTTTGAAAAAGAATATATCTAACTTAAAAAATGAAATAGGCAAAAGATTCATCATGATTGTGAATTTGTGACATATATAGATTCACTCATATGTTTTATAATAAAAACCATCGAAGAATACGAGATTTTCTATTGAGAAATTAAAAGGTTAAAAAGAAAAAGACAAATTTATATTATACTCCGTAATTATTTACGTATTAATAGGAAGAACTAACATAGATGTACAATACTAAATTAGAGAGACAAAAAAGAAAAAGAAAAAATCTATATTATGGCTTTTATAGAACTTTGCGAGTCATGTATTTGTATAAACCATAAATTTTTAAATATATATTTTACACCAATGCATGTAGTTAACTTGAAAATGAAAAAGTTTATAAATATTATGTTGGCAAATTAAAGTGACAAAAGAAAAAGACAAAATCCCTAAAATAATTTTTTAATAACGTTAAATTATTAATTTTAAATATAAATTATACATTTTTGAATTTAAGTGAGATGCGTGTTTAACTTTATTCTAATAACCGTTCGACAATGAAAATATGCATGAAACTTATAATTTGAGTTTCATTTCTAAAAGACGTGTACAATAAATCTATAATTTTAGTATCAGTATAGATGAATAAACTACACGTAAACATGAAACCGACTTTTAGAAATGAAAACAATCTATCATATTTTTTATTAATTTCCAAAAAATAAATTTTGTCACAGAAAATTGAAAATTCAATGAACATCTATATTAAATATTATTTTCAACATCAATTTTCCTTTTAACAACTTGTAAATATTCTTTTTTTAAATTAGATAAAATTTATAACAATTATTTCTTTTTACAAAGATTCTTTATGATGAAAACTACAAAAAGAATATAATAACAAAAATATCATGTCATAACATCTATTGGCTTATAGGATTTTTAATCATTTCATTATTTGTATCCTTTTGCTACCCAAATCAGATTTAAATACCGTTCATAATCCTTACAAATTTAATCCATTTAAATGTTTAAATTCTTTCAATATCCGAACTAAATACAAAATGACAATCAACTAAATTCTATTAATAGACATTACTCATAAAGTAGTTGATGAAGTTAACAAAGAAATGGAAAGAAATGGAGAAATCGAAACTTTATGGCAGTCTATCAAGGAGGGTTTTGATGAAATATGGTTACTTATTGAAGAATTCGAAAAATTACCGGCGTCTCGAACTACCGATTTGGCATTAACATCTTTAAAGAACTTGGTCCCTTTTGAAGGTCAATATTTTGTTCATTTTTCTCGATTGTTTGCTTCTTTTGAACAAAGTAAAGAAAAGAAGAATTTCTTTATTTCTACATTATTGAAGATGTAGTTTTTTTATCTTTAATGTTTGTTTTTTTCATCCTGCATCTTTCTGAAACCTATGTTATTCTATTACAATCAATGTCTATTTAATTATTTTTATTAATTTTTAAATATATATTAAATTAGTTAATTGTGCAATGTTTTTTTTAGAAAGAGGAAGAAATTTAAAAAATAACACTTCAAAAGATTAAACAAATATTATCTCTTCTATTATTTACTGAACTATCGGGAAATACATGTATATTTGAATTTTTTCCATGAATTTCTCTTTATTATAACAGCTTAGGTATAAGCATTATGTGTGTTGTATATTATACATATGTCTTGTTTAGATACATGATTGGCTTATACATGTACGAGTTACTTATACATGTACAAGTTACTGTTAACCGACTTACTAAACATTAGCCTTTGAATTCTTTTGGTTGCTTTTTTTTGGGCTCATTGGGCTTATAAACAATTAGCCCATGTAATATTTATCTTCAGTTTCTATTTTAATACTTCATGTTATTTTATGTATAATTCTTCAATGTAGATGTTTATTAAATATTCGAATTTCTTTATATATGTATTTGTATTTATCTACATTCACACGATCTATACAATATCAATTTTATAATTAAACCATTCTTAATATCATAATTGACTTTACTATATATGAGAATGAAATAATATTAATCAACTTTATACAGTAAAATGAATTTATTGTAATATTCAACTTATGTGTTTGTAATTTTTGAATTATTGTTTTTTAAATAGACTTCATTACACTATTTGTGAAGAGGAATTTATTTATTTATTTTCGGTCAATTACTTTTATTTATTTATTTAAATTTTACTTGCATGATTTCACTTATCATCATGGATATTTGTGTACAGTTTTCGGTATACTTTTTAAATTTTTTATATTGAGTTGTTAAATCAATTTTTAAAAAATACTGACCAAATGAAGAAATATCTTTTATTTTATGCACAACACACTTTCCTATGTTGTAATTTTTTGTATATATAGTTTGCATTATTTTTTCAAAATTTCTAAAACTAATACTCTGTAACTACTTCTTCATAAAAGTTTTCATTTACCTCTACTTTCAATAAAATGGGTTCAAACAATGTCATCAAATCTGTAATTATTTCTAAGGTTCGTGATATCATTGATGATGAGATTGTAAGAAAGTCTCTTGTCGAAAGTCTTGTCGAAGATGTCAAAAAATCCCATGAAAATGTGGAGGAAATCATACTACAAGTTAATAAGTTACTACCCTGTACATTCAAGAATTGTACTCTTGCAGCTCTTTATGAATATTTGAAGACAGAAGATTTTAACATAAATCTTTTTACGGAAGTGCTGCAATGTTTTGAAGAAAGTCAAGAAAAAAGGATGTTTTTCTTCCGTTTGTTGTTAAATTTGTAGTTTACTTTTGTTAGTACTTTGTGAATGTTCATCCGTGAAGCAATGTTGGTCAAGTATCTTATTAGTATTATTAGTTTAAGTTCAAATTTATTTACGTCCTGATGTTACTAGTGTTTCTGGAATTTTATGATATGATGTAATGTTGTTCAACTATGTTTTTAGTAAGATTAATTTACGTTCAAGTTGTTTTTTAGTTTATAATGAGGTTTTTAAAAGATAAGTTGAAATAGTTGCACTTATAATAACTATACCTTTTTAAATTTTTTAAAAACGTATGATTTGTTATAATGCATATGCTAAATAACTATAGTTTTCCACCAATTTAAGAAGTATTATGTGTAAAGTCATTTTAATATAGTTTCAATTGTCGAATGTCCTATATTTATCTAAGAATCATTATCCAAAAGCCCAATGCTTATTAACTATTCTTTTAGATATTATTTTCTATCCTATTATAGACTTTTACGTTTCTTCAATTTAAACAATTTATAACTTTTGATTGATAAGTGCCTACAAAATGTAAAAATACAATAGTTTAACGTATATAATATTTTTTGCTAACTATTTGTATTATTAGTAGAAGTATATATTCGTAAAACAACAAATTAATTACTAGACAAACATATTGCTATGTTTATATTAATTAGAAAATTTAAATAACAAAATTATAATTTTACTCTACATCAAACCCGTGTAACCATGGGTCTCTTATCTAGTAGTGGTGGATAGAGGGGTAGTAATGTTCTTATGGAATAAGATGTTTTCTTGAAGATTACAGTGTTTTTTAAGTAAAATCTTATATTAGTTGAGGTTAAAAAGGTCAGATGACTTATTAATTAATATTTGGTTAATATTCTTATATCTTAAAAGCAATTCATTATAATTATTTTATTTATTAGGATATATATGAGTATTATTTATATTTCAAAAGATATTGATGTAAATATCAAAATTTAGAAGGATATACACGTAACTATAAAGTTTTGCAAGGATATACATGTAAATATAAATAAAAAGCCAAAATGTAGATTAGTATCTCGAACTTGGTCAATTGGATTTTATAGTATCCTAAACTATATTAAGGACAGGATGGTACCCTATACTTGATAAAAGGTCAATTTAGTACCTTGACTCGGTCACATGAGAAACGCATGACTAGTGTAGTTCGTTTTTAACTTATCAATTTAACATAATTCAATTTTCTATTACATGATAATCTTCTTAATGAAAAGCTTTCTTCATCCTTTTAAAATAAAGATCTGCAACTTATCCAACTATTATCAAAACAATCAACAAATACACACATAAAATATACTCCGTATCAATTACTCCAACATTAAAAAACATTTATGCTTGAGAGAACTTGATCACCACTATATAATTATTATTTCATACGAGATTGCTTTTCAAAACTCAATAACCTAAAAATCGAGTCACATTTTTAAAATCAAAATACTATCTTGGTGAATCTGGTCGAATTCAGTGGCGAAGGAGGCTGGACAATGACGTGAAAAATGAAAACCCTCAATCTATTATTTTATTTAGAAACTTTAAATTTTTATTGAAGACACTCTTTGCAAATATTGTTTCATATGAAATAAAGGTACATACATTTTATTTTTATGGAAAAGAGAATTATATGAGTATAGTTAAGTTGATTATTCTTGATAATACTGCTTAGTTGATTGTTCTCATAATATTGGAAGTGTCTTTACTTAAAAAAAAGGAAAAAGAAGGCTCTTCAATTAGGAAGATTCTCGTGTAATATAAAACTGAGTTATGTTAAAAAATAGTTAAAAACTAAATACACTAGTCATGTGTCTCTTATGTGACTGAGTCAGAATACTAAATTGACACTTTTTGTCATGTATAGGGTACTATGCTCTACTTGAAATAATTTAGGATATTATAAAATTCAATTGACTAAGTTCGAGATACTAGTATACATTTTCGCCTAAATAAAAATAAGTAGTAGTAAAAAATCTTAAAAAGTACCTCACATGCGCATTTTAGTAAACGTAGCATTTGGTGCACATTAGCTTTCCATCCCATCCAAAACAATCGTATATCTGTCGTGTGGCTTTAAACTCATCACCAAAACATCTTTCTTTAAAAAATAAAAACAAAAAAACCTGCAATTCACTCTGTTAATTTCTTCAAAAGCTCACATGTCATCTTCTATTCCATTAATAAGCTTCAACACTCTCCAATACTCATGGCACAAATCATCACCTTCACAATTCAATAACAATAACAATGTATTTACATTCACAAAACACAATTCTATCTCCCTTTCAAAATCTCACATTTGCTTCACATTCAATAACAACAGTTCGAGCTACGAACGCGAAGAGAATCGATGGCTACGAGAAGAACAACGGTGGTTACGAGAAGAGCAACGGTGGATGCGAGAACAAGGAAGGTGGGAGAACGAGAGAGAATTACTTTTAAATGAAATTAACGATTTGAAACAACAACTTGAAGAAATGAGACATGAGATGGATGATAATAATAATAATAATAATTCTGTTACGAATGTAACGAATTTGTTACATGTGTTGAAGAAAGAAGTGAGTCAGATTGCTGAGAGTGGATCGAGTGCTTCACCGTTGGTCGTTGAAGCTGCTGCGATTGAGGAAGTTGCGGCTGCAGTTGAGGATGTTGAAGAAGTGATTAAAGAGGTGGTTACAGTTTCGGAAGAAGTAAAGGTGGATAAGGATGTGAAGAAGATGAAGAAGAATATGACAATGTTGAGAGTTGGATCAGAAGGTGATCAGGTTCAAATGCTGCAGGTTTGTTTGATTTCATAATTTTTCAAACATGAATGAATAATAATAATTTGTGGCAAAAGGTTAATAACCGGCAACGCAGACCGACTCACAATCGGCAATTGTGGCTACGGGGTGTCCGAGCTCGAACCCCTGACCTTGTGCTATTTGTGACATTAATATGTTGGTTAATCTTTTGATAGGAGGCATTGCTAAAACAAGGATTTTATTGCGGTGAGGAAGATGAGGAGTTTTCTAGCTTCTCAACTGGGACCGAGAGAGCTGTTAAAACATGGCAGGTGAGTCGTTACACACTTTTTTTTTGTAACAAAAATTGGGGGGGGGGGGGGGAGTTCGAATTTGTGGGGGAAGGGAGTTCGAATTTGTGGGGGAAGGGAGTTCGAATTTGTGGTATTTCCTGATTCTGTAGATATCGTTTCTTACACTTTTGTTGTTGTTACTATTTTACTAGTGCAGTAGTTGACTTTTGTGATATGCCCTTTCTAGTCTTCCATAGGTGTGCCTGAAACTGGAGTAATGACAGTTGAGCTTCTTGAAAGATTAATTGGGGATGAACAAGACCAGACTTCTGGTTCCAAGGTGAAAGCAGATCTTGAAAATTGATGGTACCAACAGTTAGAAATACTAGTGGTGACAAAATGGGTTGGTCACAAGCGGTTGGTATCTGGTCAGAATGTGTAAATTTTTGTACGGGTCAAATGGGTTCTGTTATATTCCCAATGTTTACCGTGTTAAATTTACTTTTAATGGATAGATTTATAAGGTTTTATATGCATTTATGCACATTTGAGAAGACTTCCGACCCGTTTGACCCACCCAATTCATTTGACCAGCTTCCTTTTCAGCCAACTCTTAAGCTTAACCCACTTGATATGTTGACCAAACGTAACTTTTATCAACTCATTTGTAAAAAATTGGGTCGAAATCGCCACCTCTAAGAAATACCATAAAGGCTAATGTGATGTTTTCCGTTGTTTTAGGAGGGTGGAAATGGAGTTGTTGCGGATTCTGTAACAAAAATACCAGAAATTCCTTCAGAAATTGCGAATGAAAACCCAGAACCTTATGTTTCTGATAATCGGGTCTTTCTTCTTGGAGAAAATAGATATGAAGACTCCTCCAGGCTGAAAAATCGAAATAATCAAAGTCAAACGGATAGCAAAGGTGTCGTGACAACAAAGTGCATTACATGTCGTGGAGAAGGCCTATTATTGTGCTTAGGTGCGAATACTGTACGACTAATGTCATCGAGTGTTGTTTCTTTATTTTCATGATCATCTAACAAGCTATTTTGTTGCAGAATGTGATGGAACTGGTGAGCCAAACATAGAGCCACAGGTTAGCATACTATTTGAACTTTAGCAAGATACGTGACATGTTACCGATTATAATAAAGTACTAAAATAACAAGTAATAATAATAGTAACATTCTTGCCTTTTAGTTCCAATCTTATGAACAAACTTTTACTTTTGAACCATTATTTTCATTTTCTTTTACCAATTTTAGCACCATTCTTCATATTTTTACCAATCATAGTAACATAGTATACACAATTTAGCCATAATTCAAAGTACGTTATTTTGAAAACATCTGCCATTTCTGCAATTTATTTACCCAATTAGACTTATACAAAGGTTTTCTTCTTAGGTGTGGTTTTATAGTCATCTTATAGCACGTACTATTTCCAGTACTCTTTAAAGTTTAATCTTGGGTTTTGGTGCAGTTTTTGGAATGGGTAGGCGAAGACACAAAATGTCCGTATTGTGAAGGGCATGGTCATACAAACTGCGATGCGTGTCAAGGAACAGGAGTAGGAGTCACTATCGCATGACTCTCTTATACATAAACATTAACGATTGGATTTTGGGGTATCATACATGTACGTAGAAAACACACTGATGATACAGGGCATGTGTATATGAGACTAAATTAGTTATCATATTTTTATTGTCTTTTTCATGATAGTAGTTCTATTCATATTGAGTTTTCATTTTCATGTCACATTGAGCTACTCGTTCATCCACAAGGTGTTTTTTAATTGTCATTATGGTTTATTCTGTTATGGTTCCTCTACGTTGTAATTAAATTTTAGTTATCTGTCCATCTATAAATAAACTTGGGATAGTTATGCATGCTACTAGATGCACACAATTTAGGTGCTTCAAAAGTTAAAAAATTAATTAATTTACAACTTTCATCCTTAGAACTTCTAAAAATATACATATATAGCTTTTTTCTACACTTGGCAGCACCAATTTAATGTACCGCTACTTGCCGTATACCAAAATAAATTATTATTTCAATAAACAAAGTAAGTTTAGCCACTCCAAAATTTAAGTGGATAAAACAAATCAATTCATGCATAATGTAGCAAGAAGTTCATTCTTCGTCGTTAACATGCTCAAAACATCAAAAGTGTCGTATGAGAAAACATAACTAAGAAACGATAAAAGAAATTACACATTCATGCATTAAAATATTATATATACCCAAACATACATTAAAAATATTGTACATTCATGCATTAAAAATTTATATTTGGATATATATATGATATTATATCAAGTTTTGAGGGGGATAAATTGCAGTTCAATACAGTTTATATTTTTTGGAATAAATTGCACAATTTCTAATAGTTTAGGGACTACTTCAAACGTTATCCAGCAGTTGAAGGACTACATCAAACTATACTTAATAGTTCAGGGACTACTTTATAGCTTATCAGCTTTCTCGAAGGCTGACGTTACTTTGATGAACTCAAATCAATTAATCAATCTGGTCAACACTGAGCCGCCGCGTTGACTAACTAACAACTCAATCGTATAACAGGAAATCAAAGCCCCAAGATTCCCATTTTTGCTACTTTTTAGTACCAAATATCGTGCGCGTTGTACTATTCTTCGTCGTAATCACAACCAAACCCTAGTAAGTATAAGCTTTATTTTGTGATCAATTAGTTTAATCTTATTTGTATTGTTAGCACTCGATTATGATTCTGTATTTCCATGTTCACTTTATGCTTGTAATTTGAGCACACGATTATGATTCCGTAGTTCCATAATTCACGCAAAAAAAAAAAATCGAATAAATAGTTAAATCTAGCATGAATTCGAGTAATTGAATATGAAGTTCTAACTAGAGAGAAAATTGTAGAGTTGTTATTATTATTGTTGTTGTCAAAATATATTAAATGAATTTGTTACTGACTAGCTAATATAACAGATTTTTTAGTAACTTTAACTACCTACTTGCTTGATATTCGAAATTCTGTTCAGCTGGTCATAAACAAAACATAGGTATCTGGCTATCTTATCCTCAATATGCTTTTAACATAACTGTCTTCTATAGGTTGCGCATAAGTTATTGGCATAGTTCGGTATTTGTATTATTTAGCAGTATTAGATGGTACTTTCTGTAAGGTGTATGCGTTTAGAAGAGTTCAAATAGGGGTGTATACCTTGTTTTGGCATCGTTGTTGGGGGCTTACGTAGTTTAGCTAGGCGTTATGCATTTTGATTCTGGTTGTTATTCCCGTAGGCAACAGCTGATTGCATGATCGTTTTTAATAGCTACTTTATTAATGAGCATGTCAAATTCATCCTGATACAGTGATACTACATGCTCTTTATGTTCAAAGATTCTGGTGTTTTCGTTTACACATGCCTGTAGCTCTTAGTAGTTTTTAATTTGTTATTGAGGTAATCTATTATGACGGTTTCATCTTTCATTTTTCTTTTATGTTGGTTTCATCATTGATTTTCTTGTTTTTGTTGGTGTTATATGTTTATCATACAAGTTTAATATTTATGTGGATTGTTCGTTGAATCTGTGGTGTTTGGATTTTACTTGATTTGACTGGGACTAACACTGACTGTGGGATTTGGTTTTGATATATTTTCAGTTTGATAAAGAGTTTGAAATATGGATCCGGTAGATGCGGAGATCGCTAAGACTCAGGAGGAAAGGAAGATTATGGAGGCAGCACTAGCACCCAACTCTATTACTTTCGATACTGAGCTTTATGATGGAAACAATCGATTTCAGGATTATAACAGGGAGATTCCTGCTAATGATGATGAGGAGAATGTTGATGCTATGGATAATGAGGTTGCTAGGAAATTAGCTTCTTACACCGCACCAAGGTCTCTATTGAACGATATGCCTCGTGGTGGTGATGATGAGTCTTTGGGGTTAAAGAAGTCTCAAAGGATTATTGACCGAGAGGATGATTACAGGAGGAGGAGGTTGAATCAGGTTATCTCACCAGAAAGACATGATGCTTTTGCAAGCGGTGACAAGACTCCTAAACCTGAAACGAGGACATATGCTGATATTATGAGGGAAGCAGCTTTGAAAAGAGAGAAAGAGGAGACTTTGAAAGTGATTGCTAGAAGGAAGAAGGAAGAAGAAGAGAATAAGGCTGCTGGAAAATATAAGGAACCGGTAGCTTCCCAGCCGGCTCAAAAAAGGAGGAACAGATGGGATCAATCTCAGGATAATGATGCAAAGAAAGCGAAGACTGGTTCTGATTGGGATATGCCAGACTCGACTCCAGGAATTGGAAGATGGGATGCTACTCCCACACCCGGGAGAATTGGTGATGCAACTCCTTCATTGTCCAAGAAAAACAGGTGGGATGAAACTCCAACACCTGGTCGGTTAGCTGATTCTGATGCTACTCCATCTGGTGGAGTTACACCAGGTGCTACTCCAGCTGGAATGGCATGGGATGCTACGCCAAAGTTGTCTGGTATGGCTACCCCCACCCCAAAACGTCAGAGGTCAAGGTGGGACGAGACACCAGCAACCATGGGAAGTGCCACACCGGGAGGTGCGACACCTTCAGCAGCATATACACCTGGTGTGACCCCTGTTGGTGGGGTTGAACTTGCCACTCCAACCCCAGGAGCAATAAATCTGCGTGGTGCCATAACACCAGAGCAGTATAATTTGTTGAGATGGGAGAAAGACATTGAAGACAGGAATCGACCATTAACAGATGAAGAATTAGACGCAATGTTTCCTCAAGAAGGGTATAAGATTCTGGAACCACCGGCTTCCTACATTCCAATTAGAACTCCTGCAAGGAAGCTTCTAGCTACACCGACTCCTTTAGGAACGCCTCTGTATTCTATTCCTGAAGAAAATAGGGGTCAACAGTTTGATGTTCCAAAAGAGATGCCAGGTGGATTACCGTTTATGAAGCCAGAAGATTACCAATACTTTGGTGCCTTGTTGAACGAGGAAGAGGAAGAAGAGTTGTCTCCAGACGAGCAAAAAGAGCGAAAAATAATGAAATTGTTGCTTAAGGTTAAGAATGGTACTCCTCCACAGAGGAAAACAGCTTTGAGGCAGCTCACTGATAAAGCTCGTGAGTTAGGTGCTGGGCCATTGTTCAATCGTATTCTTCCTTTACTTATGCAGCCTACTTTGGAGGATCAGGAAAGACACTTATTGGTGAAAGTCATAGACAGAGTGCTTTATAAGTTAGATGAGCTCGTACGACCTTATGTGCATAAGATTCTGGTTGTGATAGAACCTCTGCTGATTGATGAAGACTATTATGCTCGTGTAGAGGGTCGGGAAATCATTTCGAATCTCAGTAAGGCAGCTGGGTTAGCAACTATGATTGCTGCAATGCGTCCAGATATTGATAACATTGATGAATACGTGAGGAACACCACTGCAAGAGCTTTCAGTGTTGTTGCATCAGCACTTGGAATCCCAGCTCTGTTACCTTTTCTGAAGGCTGTATGTCAAAGTAAGAAATCTTGGCAAGCTAGGCACACTGGTATCAAGATTGTTCAGCAAATTGCTATACTGATAGGCTGTGCAGTTCTTCCTCATTTAAGATCTCTTGTGGAGATTATAGAACATGGTCTCAACGATGAGAATCAAAAAGTTCGGACGATCACAGCCCTCTCATTGGCTGCACTTGCCGAGGCTGCTGCTCCATATGGTATTGAGAGCTTCGACTCGGTTCTCAAGCCTTTGTGGAAGGGTATTCGGTCTCACCGTGGCAAGGTCTTGGCTGCTTTCTTGAAGGCAATCGGGTTTATCATTCCTCTGATGGATGCCATATATGCTAGCTACTATACAAAGGAAGTGATGGTTATACTGATCCGTGAGTTTCAGTCTCCAGATGAAGAAATGAAGAAAATTGTGCTAAAAGTGGTGAAGCAGTGTGTGAGTACTGAAGGTGTTGAGGCAGATTACATTCGCAGTGATATCCTTCCAGAATTTTTCAGAAACTTTTGGGTCAGAAGGATGGCTTTGGACCGTAGAAATTATAAGCAGCTTGTTGAGACCACTGTCGAGATAGCAAACAAAGTCGGTGTTCCTGACATTGTGGCCAGAATAGTTGAAGACCTGAAAGATGAAAGTGAGCCTTATAGAAGAATGGTGATGGAAACAATTGAGAAAACTGTAGCAAATCTAGGTGCATCTGATATCGATCCTCGTTTAGAAGAGCTTCTCATTGATGGTATTCTGTATGCTTTCCAGGAGCAAACTAGTGATGATGCCAATGTGATGCTTAATGGGTTTGGTGCAGTTGTTAACTCTCTTGGACAAAGAGTAAAGCCATATCTTCCTCAAATTTGTGGTACTATAAAGTGGCGTCTAAACAATAAAAGTGCAAAAGTGAGACAACAGGCCGCAGATCTGATATCAAGAATTGCAGTGGTGATGAAACAATGCCAGGAAGAACAACTCATGGGGCATCTCGGGGTTGTCTTGTACGAGTATCTAGGAGAAGAATATCCGGAAGTTTTGGGATCAATATTGGGTGCTCTTAAAGCAATTGTCAATGTTATTGGTATGACTAAAATGACCCCTCCAATTAAAGACTTGCTCCCACGTTTAACCCCAATTTTGAAAAATCGTCACGAAAAGGTTCAAGAGAATTGTATTGACCTGGTGGGCCGTATTGCTGACCGTGGGGCAGAGTTTGTACCTGCACGGGAGTGGATGAGGATCTGCTTTGAGCTGCTCGAGATGCTTAAAGCCCACAAAAAAGGTATTCGTAGAGCTGCTGTGAACACATTTGGGTACATAGCAAAAGCTATTGGACCTCAAGATGTATTGGCGACCCTTTTAAACAATCTTAAGGTGCAAGATCGACAGAATCGTGTTTGCACAACTGTCGCAATTGCAATTGTTGCAGAAACTTGTTCACCTTTCACGGTTTTACCCGCTTTAATGAACGAGTATCGTGTACCCGAGCTAAACGTGCAGAACGGTGTGCTGAAATCTTTATCTTTTCTTTTTGAGTACATTGGTGAGATGGGGAAGGATTACATATATGCAGTAACTCCACTGCTTGAAGATGCTCTTATGGACAGAGACTTGGTTCATAGACAAACTGCAGCCTCTGCTGTTAAACATATGGCTCTGGGAGTCGCTGGGTTGGGGTGTGAGGATGCTTTGGTCCACTTACTGAATTATGTATGGCCCAACATTTTTGAGACATCACCGCACGTTATAAATGCTGTGATGGAAGCCATCGAGGGGATGCGGGTGGCATTGGGTGCATCCATTGTGCTTAACTACTGTCTACAGGGTTTGTTTCATCCTGCTAGGAAGGTTAGGGAAGTGTACTGGAGAATTTATAACTCGCTCTACATCGGTGCTCAGGATGCTCTTGTGTCTTCTTATCCTATGCTGGAGGATGAAGGAGAGAATGTATACAGTAGACCTGAGTTGACAATGTTTGTCTAAGGTGCTCAATGCTTTTGGAAATATCTGAAAAGTGAGAAACATATAGTAGATAAAGTTTCCCTATTATATGTATGTACTGTATGATCTTATTATATGTTTAAACTTCTTGATGTTGATGCTACCATTATCCAATGAATAATGTATCTTGGCGTTTATCTGTGATAATAGCAGCAATGTACTTGCTTTTTCATTGTAGGAATTCACGTGAACTTTCTACCTTTTCCTGTTTCTCGTGTATGATAGGTACCGGCTGCGGGTTTAAAGGTGTGCGGGTGAATCGGTTAGGTACACCTCAGGATGATTGAGAGGTAATTTTAAAACTCATGTATGATAATACTTGAGATGTATGAATAGTAGACGTTGCTCAGTTTTTGTTGTTTTGATATTGCTCTTCTGCATCTTAAATGTCTTGAACTGCTCTGAAGGGGTTTACTACTTTCTGGCAATGAGTGAAAATACGGTTCCCTTGGTGAAAAACTGTCCCCATTACATTTATTCAAACTAGTCAAACTAAGTGGTGCATCATTCGTTGTTGAAATTTCAATTTCCAAAACTGTGGCCATGTGTCGGCACAGAAAGAGCTTCAAAAACTTGGCAGGTGCGCCTTAATGACTTTAACATATAACTAATGTCAAAAGTAAGACTTCATGGCTTTTCCTGATTATTTGGATAATATCATCTATTCGTCTTTTACCCTTGTGATGTTACTCTTTTATTAGTGCCTTAGTACGATTTGTGCTTGCAAGTCTTCCATAGGTGTTCCGGAACTGGAATAATGATAGCAGAGGTTCTTGAAAGATTTATCTATGGAACAACAAGGCAGTACTTCTTGTTTTAAGGTGAGATTGGGTTATGAAATAGTATAGTACTGAAAATTTGAACTGAAAATAGTACTTGCAGCAAAATGGACAGGTCAATTTGGTTGAGTAAAAAGGTGGATAAGTTTTAGTATGAAACAGGAAACCCCTTTTTTTAGAATTATTTTTCCAATATATAATGTGTTAAATATATTTACAAAAATATATTATTACAATATTAATAATCTACTTTACATTAGAGCATATGAAAAAGTTTTAGTTTGAACACAATACGAATAACTGATACAATAGATAAATCTTTTAGCTTAATCTATTTGACCTATTAGATATTAAACATAACCCATTTCACCCATATGAATATAGTTGGGTGATGGATATATAAAGATAATTAATCTAAACCCTAGAGCCCATTACAGTTGGGCCTAAACCTATTTACATCCATGTCTAACATGTGTTGGGCTGTATGACGGTGAGGAAGGAGAGGTTGGACTGTATGATGGTGAGGTCGGGCTATATGCTGTTAGGTCGGGCTGTAGGCTGGTGATGTTGGGCTGTAGGCTGGTGATGTTGGGCTGTAGGCTGGTGATGTGGGGGAGTAACTGGGAGAGGTCGAAGAGTAGGTAGGTGAGGTGGGTGAGTAGGTAGGACTGGTTGGACGATAACCTGGCGAACTCGGAATGTATGTTGGCGAAGTGGGACCATGGCCAGGTGATGTAGGGTAGCTTGGAGAAGACGGGCTGGACCCAGGTGATGATGCTGGAGAAAAGCCCCTCCCGCCAACATATGGAGAAAACTGTGCTTCTTTAAACGGTGACAACCCTATACTTGGGCTCGGCTGATAATAATGAGACACTGAACCGTCATGGAAAGGAGTGAATGGTGATCTGCCTGGTTCCGAAATCAAGCCCTTTCAGATAACTCGGGAGCTGAACATCAATAGCTTGTTGTAGCATCTCCTCGTTTAACAACAAACCACAATCCCCTGTTCCTATAGGAGCAAGCTGGCCCAACATTATATTTTCAGTAACTCCCCGAACGAAGTCGGTTTCTGCATAGACAGCAGCATCAAGGAGAATATCAACTGTTTCTTCAAATGAGCAACGCATCATTGGGTCAGTATCATTCCTATTGATCCCATGACGTGTTACGGCCATAAGGTGACCCCGATAGGTCATCGTATCACATAATATAGCCAAATGCCGATAGTTGACATAGGATCCATCAAATGAAATGACTACTCGAAGCGCATCCAGTAATGACCTCCGAACCGCTTCTATTCCGAGAACTTCAATCCCTTCAATCAAATGATTACTAGTTGTTCTTAATGCATCAACATCCTCGTGGCACATAACCGCCAACAAATTTACACCTTCAGTATCAAGCATCCATTCAACTTCCGGCTTAAATCCTTCATTCTCATCGAATTTGTTAACTTTCCCTGATTTGATGAACACCTTGTTAATATTGGGAATCCCACGTAACGCCATTTCTGTCAACATATTACTCTCGATTTTCTTGAGGAACACATCATCTTCAGCAGATTCATCTTGTAACTCGCCTTTGTGAGCCTCATCATTCATGATACATATTCTTAAAATCAATTTATCAGCATTGTCATCATTGAATATACAGGTTAAATCATCATCAAACTCATGATTTATCTTCTCAGCAATATCTGCCATGCTCAACTTCTTATCAAGCATCATCTCCCGATTCAACTCGACATGTCATAGTATGATCTGACAAAGTCAACATCCTCTTCAATAATTGTACCCATTGGATCTGGGTCGTACCATACTTCAGTAGCTTGAGTCACACTACGAAGGGTCGTGTATTCCAAAGCACACTGGACATTCTTGGCCAGATCCTTTGTCTTGCTAGCATCAGGCTTCAAATAGACAGACAATGAAGGGGTTTTGATCTTTTTAGCAACATTGATAATCTCTCTCAATCGGGGAACACCGAGACTCGCATTCTTCGCACTCACACCAGCATAATGGAAAGTGTTTAGTGTCATTTGTGTTGCCGGCTCACCAATTGACTGCGCCGCAACACATCCAATCATTTCTCCCAGTGCAACAAGTGACTGCAAAAACCTCGACTCTATCTCATCTATAACCCACTCAAAGGCCTCGTGTGTAAGTCTGTACTCACTCAGCACTCGTTTACTAGCAAACGTGCTACGAAGGAGAATGTTGAAGAACAAAGTTGCATTCTTTTGAGCTTCGATACTCATCAAATCATCACCAGGAACAACCCGCCCGTTCTTGAAGCTTATCAACAGCTTTCACAATTTCCATTGGGTGCATATCTGAGGGCCGCCTCAAGTCAACCTTAAAAGTCTTCTGTGCATTCCAAATTAGTCTTTTAAGATTCACGGGCATGGGCCATGAATTATCACCTGTAGTAGCAATCTCGGTTCCGAGTTGGACCTGATCAGCTTCGAGCTTTTGTACTTCAGCATCAAACACATTACGGCTAGTTTTTAACTTCTCAACATGTTCTGGAATCATGTAACTTGGATTCCAGTTATCATCATCGATCTCATATTTAAAAAGCCGGTCAAACTCCTTTTTAATTTTCAATGAATCAAGTTTCTGACTTTCTATCCAAACTGCATCCATACCATCTTCCCCGTATAAAAATTGGATAACATCTCCCAGAGAGTTCCTGACAGTACCGTCATACTTCACCATGATATCTTCCATAGCCTTTATTAACCGCCTTTGAATATAACCAGTTTCAGACGTTTTTACTGCAGTATCAATTAGACCTTCTCTACCACCCATGGCATGAAAAAAGAATTCTTGAGGTGTCAACCCTCGAAGATAAGAATTCTCCACAAACCCACGACTTTCTGGGCCGTAATCGTCTTTTGTAAAATGAGGAAGAGTCCGATCTATGAAACCATACGGAATTCGCTTACCCTCGACATTCTGCTGTCCCACACAAGCTGTCATTTGTGATATATTGATGAAACGTCCTTTTGAACCTGCTGTGACCATTGCTTTGAGATTGTTGCTTTCTGATAAACTTTTCTGGGCACTACTTCCCGCATCATCACGAGCCTTGTTCAGCACCTTAACACATACAGCATGTTGGTGTAGTTAAAAATATATAAAATGTGGCAGTACGGGCGGGAGGAACGGGGTTGGCAGGGTGAATAACGGCTTGAAATGAATGACTTTAAGTCCAACTTAAAACACGCCGGGTTGGGTTAGGCTAACCTACAAACACTTCTTGACATATTTCATTAGAAATAATTAGAGGTAGCAATTTTAGACCCATTGGTTATTTATGGGTTAAGTTGTGTAATATTTATGAGGTGATGGTTTTGTTGGGTCTCCCTCTATTTTTTTAGATGGGTCTAAATGGGTATCTGATTGTAACCTCCAATTGTATAACAATTAACCAACAGGTCTAGGCGGGCCTAGCGGGTAATTTTTTTTTTTGAACACCTCGTTTCATTTTTCACTCAAATAAAAAAAAGTTTGGTGGAAACCCAATGGGTCAACCCGACTCGAGACCTATTTGACCCGGACCCGTCCTCCTAAATGACCCATCTAGACCCGGACCCGTTTAGACCGTGACCCAACCCGACCCGTGACCCAACCCGACCCACTCATTTTGCCACTTATAGAAATAATACGTCACGTCGAAGTTTATTACTTTTCATAAAAATCCATGCGTCAAAATATGTTTACAGAAAAAATTATAACATGAAAGTATAGACTATAGATCATTACAATATAACAACGTAGGAGATCATATGCATCAACAAAAAGGTTTTGGCAACTTGCAACCAGAGTGACCCATTGCCCATTTTTATTTGACCCATTTGACATAAAACCAATTCAATCAACCCATTTCTAAATAAATGCGTCGAAACTGCCACCACTATTTAACATGTATATACTAGAGCATAGCCAGTTACCTGATTTACTCTGTTTTCAAATGACTCCATCATGGTTCGACCAGGCTCTGCCTCCAGCTGTATATCTTGAGCAGCACTAATAAGTTCTTTCACCTCATTCTTGGCTTTGGAAATAGTTTCATTGATGGTTTCCATAGTGGATGCATCAGCAATAGTGTCTCCAATCCCAATGCTGAACCCTTGTTGCAAAAGCCAGTAGTTAACAAGCCACTGGGTATGCCCAAGAAACTTACGAGCAGCATCTGGACCAACCTCTTCCCTGTAATATTATTATAATAATAAATAAATTACAGGCACAACAACTACCATAAAGCATATGATATCAGTACAGGAAAACACACCAGATGACGTGGCAAGACTTTGTTGCTATGCTTTTCACAAAATGGATATATAAGACTTCCCGTAGACAGCGTTCTTTTACAAAGAGTACCAGTGATAACCTCTCCCTTCTCTATTCGAACTTGAGTGTCACAAGGCGTTAAATGTCCAGTTTCAGCTTCTGAATGCCAAGCTGCTGTCCTGATGAGATTTATCTGCTTTGGGATGATGAGATTAAACACCTGTTTTCCAGTCCATAGAGGTCTAGGTTTCAAAATGGTAGGCGTCGGTACTTTTCCATCGAAATCCTCCCACCACATTAAAATGTTCATAAAAACATCCTGCAAAGGTAATGGAATATCATCATATTTGGTTGATCTATAGGAATGGAATGGTCATTCAAGTATATTGGTTCGGTTACATCAAGATGCATATGAATTGAAATAGATTAGTTTACGAAAACAAAAGGTTCTTTACTGTACAAGATCAAAAAACTAGAGTAAATTACATTCCCCGTCTCTGAAGTATGTTATTAATTTCACTCTTCGTTCCTGGGTCAATTTTTTTGCACTCTCCATCCCTTGACCCGGTTTATCATTCCAAAGGAATTGGTCCATTCCTTCTTTGATTCCTTCATACCAAACACTGTATTGGTGTGCAAACTAGAATAATTTTTGACAAGATTAGTTTGTGATCATCACCTTCTCAATAAATGTATCTCTTTTGGTCACTTTACGGCAACCTAAGAGTGTATCCTGTACAATACCCATAACTGGCCAATTTGCTTGAGGCGAGACAATGCATTTAGGAACCATCATCAATTCCTGAACCTCTGCTCTTGTTTCAAGTGACTGAGGTACATGCATGTTCATTTCATCTCCATCAAAATCAGCATTGTATGGAGACGTGACTGACAAAAAGAGTGCAAGATAATGTTTGGATATGCATTTCCTGTTTAATATCATAACCAGTTGCATGAGGAATCGGAAAATTTGAATTATTGAAGTTATTAATACATAAAATGACCAGAAAGACAGTCTTGTGAACTAAAAAGATATGTCACACAAGAAGGGGAAAAAAACTCTCCCCAAATTAGGTTGATCAACAAGGATATTAGGTCATTTTATTCTACCATTTGGTAATGAGATTTGTTGCATCTGGCATACTGTTTATTTAACTCCTAAACAATCAGATGATTTAACTTTTAATCTTTATCCAAATATTATAAACAGTTCATTACAGCTATAAACTAAAACTACAATGACAGGACGACCAGACCGTTGTGTAGCCTGTGGGATAACCAGAATTTTATGCGACAGGAATATGACAATACTACAACATTGTATATTTTCATATGAGTAGACACATTTATACATACCCTTGGCTGTCCAGGAAGCTCATTGTCAAAATATGTAGCAACATGAAACTGCAATAACTGGGCGAATTCAGAAACTATGTGGGCAGGAGCTCTATTCCTTTCTTGCTTCCTCAGGTTCTTATTGTGTCTGATTATCATGGCCAGCTGAGTCGTCCTGTTTCAGCAATAAGTAGAAGATAAGCTGACGAAGTCTGACAAGGCATTTAGGGTACTAGAAGTTCACAAAGTCAAGCCCTTTAATTTGCCGAGACTTATGCTCAAAACTAGAGATGGCATAATGTGCAGGTCAGAGTGTCAGACGATGGGTCAAAATGGCCAAAACTGGATATTTGTACCAAGGGTCAAGCCAAGTTTAATTATTTTTTTAATAAGCTTTTCAATTTAATTTAATTGTACGTGTAATTTTTAATGTTTATTTGTTTTATATACAATTTATTATTGTGTATTTTAATGTCGTATGTTTTGTTTTGTTTAAAGAAGTTTATATATTATGTACTATTGTATTAATTTGATACAATTAAAATGATCAACTTACATATTTATTTATTCTATTATGTGTAACTAACCTAATCTATATTACCTCACTAAAAATATCATAATTTTTCAAATAACCACTACCAATAATTGTGACATTTGACTACCACTAACAACCTACATATTTATGTTAATGGGTTTCAATTTTACATATTTTGTACTCATTTTTAGGATTTACATATATTTACATGGTTAATTTACATACTTGTTTATGCTATTAAGTTTCGGTATTGTATTTTTTTTGTTCGATATAGGTCTTGTTGCTTCAAAGTTTAAGTTAATGTTATCATATTTGTTCGATTTTATTTTTGTTTTTCTTTTACATATCCAGACAATTTGGTGAATGGTTTGTGCATGTGTGTTTGCCGATGATAAATGGTGGTCAAATGTGACAATTATTGGTAGTGGTCGTTTTTAGAAAATTGGTAGTGGTCAAATGACTATTGTACCCTCACATGGATGGTACATGCCAAGTTTTAACGGACTTCAGTAACACCCGTTAAAATAAAGGACGATCCGTGCAATAAGTTGCAACCACATGGATGGAAAATGTCAAAAATAAGTGTAAGGGACTAAATTTGAAATTTGAGACAAACCGCAGGGACCATCCGTGTAACTTTTTCCTGTTTGGGGGGTTTGAAGGTGCCCTTTGTCGGGAGGAGGAGTCGGTTTTATACTTTGTAAGAGTTAATTGTATAAATGGTGGGAAAACAAACATTAACGTATAACAAATAAGAAAGGAAGTGGGCCATTAGATCATGTATTTAATAAATTATTTAGATCATTAATTAATTGTTATATATTTTTCAATTATTAAAGATAATAATTTGTAGGGGTAAAACATACATTGTGCATCAGGCCTTGATTAACGGTCTTGTCAGATACATTTTTAATAGTCAAGTCTTGTTTATGATATTTGCTGCACAACTTCTAAAATTTCATAATACTTAATAGAAGAGAGGTGCACAGTCAATTACGGAATACACAATGATTTTCTTGATATACGTATTTTAAAAGGATTAAATTTCATAAATGGTCCATATAATTTATATTTATTTATGAAAATCGTCCTTATACTTTGTTTTTCACATTTTTCAGTCTAATAAGTTTACATTTTACTTTGAAATTGTCCCTTATCCACCTAAAATGACTAAAGTACCCTTTAGCGATTTAGATCCTAACTATTCGAAAATGAAATGAGAAAATGGTATTTTAGTCATTTTAGGTGGGGAAGGCAAATTTGTTGGACTATAAAGGTGAAAAATAAAGTATAAGGACGGGTTCCGTAAATCGACGTAAACCAAAAGGACTATTTATGGAATTTCAAGTTTTAAAAATTAAATAATGTTATATAGACATACTTATATAGACTTAATTCTGTTACTGTTTGAATTATTTATCTCTCTTAATCTCATCTAATCCATTTTTTATATCTACCAATCACACTTTTAAATATAGATTTAAACCTACAAGTCTAAAATTAATTCACAAAAGCTTTGATGCACAACTTAAAGCGATATAAAATTGATGCGTGCACCGTATAACCGTGAATCCAAGATTAAAAAAAATAATAATAAATAAAAAATAATGATGCACCGTATGCACATGGAAAAACTAATTGATGCACATTAACATTCGTCTCAAATTGACTATTACAATTTTATGATTACTACATCTACCAAATTGACTATTGATATTTTCTGTTTGTAACTAGTTCTCTGGTCTCCAGAATTGCATTACTTATTTTGAGATTTGTTAAAAAGGAGTGGGTTGCTAATGGCAGCACATTCAAATAATAGGAAATGGAATGTAAGTTACATTGAGATAAATAATAATATAATAATAATAATAATAATAATAATAATAAAAGATTTAGTCAAGAAAGCTAGTGAGCTTTTTGTTTATCCGATGCACGACCCACGCCTAATTACGTTAATGATTCTTTTTTATGATATTACATGTATATTGTCATTTAAGTTGATGCATAGATTGTAATAAAATGTAGAATATGTTTAAATTTTATATTCAATAGAGCTTTCTTAATTCACTAACTTGTATTTCGCCTTTTTAATTTCTTTATTCTTATCTAAGTAGTTATTATGAGTGAGGCAATATTATTATTAAAAACAAATATCAAATAATAAGCTACAAAGGACAATGTCATAAAACGCCGAGGAGAAAATCAAGCTAGAAATGTTAGATTTCAATAAACAAGTGGAAAAAAAATAAATCCAATGAAAATTATAAAAGGTGATGACATAATTTATAGATTTATGTAAAAATGTTGACTCGTGGTTAGTTAAGAAAATATACACTTGTAGCCAAAATTACGAACATATGATGATAGAACGAATGAAAGATTAGGTACACAATGACATGACTGGTTATTAAAAAATATATATGTTATAAGAATTTAAAAACTATAGTTACTAAAGAAAAACACGTCATACTTTTAGGTAGTTAACAAATTAAGCCAAAGTTATAGATATGTAGGGATTGGTACAAATGAGTAGTATTAAAATATTAGTACCAAAATAAAATATTGTTAAAAAGTTAGTAACTTAGTACAATTGAATAATTATTTTTAAAAATTAGTCTTTTATAAAAAAGAGAATTATTAAAATTTTAGCATTATTAGCTTTTTAAAGTTAAGTAACAAATTATTAAAAAAAATATAGATAGATGATGCATGTATGTGTCAAAATTATAAAGCTTGTGGTGCTTCTTATATATAGATAATGATAATGATAATAATAATAATAATAATAATAATAATAATAATAATAATAATAATAATAATAATAATAATGTAAAAGAAAAAAAAAGATAGTGCATAAAGTCAATGGGATACATGTCCACTTTTAAACCTAAAAGTCAATGGGATTTTCTTATAATATATAATATAAAATATAAAATATAAATATAACTAAAGAAAAGATAAAAGATACTAAATTGTCCTTGTTGTAATAATATTACGTTCAATTAATTATTGTCTCAAATACAATCTTTCTTATTTGTTTTACAATAATAACTTGTATTGTATTTGATCCTAACAATCTATTTATAATTATATTATATTTCCACTACAGAATAAATTCGAGACGGATATAATAGAATAATATTTTTCAGGATGAGTTCTCTTTTACTCAGATGTACGCGGCTTAACCTAGGTATCTTCGTAACCATTTTTGACATTTTCCTGATCACACTAGTATGTTTACCTACTTAAATCAATTTGTCAACTTACTTATACAAATTGATAAATTTAAGATGGTTCGTGATGAATGTTAACACCCTTCCCCCTAAAAACATCACGCTTACCTCTAGCTCATGTCCCTATAGATATATATACTAGATTTTTTCCCGTCCGATGGACGGCAATATTGACTATTCTAGCTTTATAACCGTTTAAAGTATATGATATTCTGTTATAGTTGTTTATGAAAATATAGTTGTTTCTTAATCTATATCATCTTGTTACGCTGAAGTACGACTCATAAATTTCTAAATCCACCTTTTTGTGGTTTCTCCACATCATTTTCCTAAACGTAATGGTTTAAATAGCAAGTGATCAATGTTTATGCTTTTTAATTTCTTTCTACAATCTTGAACATTGTTTGTTAAATTAAAAATTTGCGAGATTAAGTCATTATTAATTATGCAATCTTAAACATCAACATACCAACCGGGTTATATCGTCTTCTTTCTAAAAAAATATACTCCTTCCGTCTCAATTTAATTTTTCACTATTGAAATGCACACAGTTTTAAAAAAATACACTGATTAATGTGTCAACCAATAGGATTTAATATATACCCACTAAAATACTTTATGATTGGTTGAAATTAAAAGTGAATAATTTTGAAATATCTCAAAATGAAATACTAGACAATTAAAGTAGTGATTTAGAAAACAAGTTAACTTTTAAGCACTTGAAATTAGAGCAAACTAAAAGAAATATACTTGTTGAGAATAAGATAATGCAATTATTACTATAATAATATAATAATAGGTAACTTGGTAACATGTTTAAAGCATTTACTATGTTAGTGAGAAATCCGTAAATCAAGAAAATCTCTCTTATTTATTAAAAGAAAATTATATTTAGATAATTTTTCTTAAATTAATCTTGTCCCTTAAATGATTAAACTCTATACATTATAACCATTGATTTTAAATTCAAATTATGATTATCTAAATAGCATTTCACCACCTACCTAAAGACTAATTTACCCTTATAATATTTGCATAATTACATACGCCGTATAATCTAATTAATTAATTAATAAAATAATTCAACATTCAATATACAACGTATACACACAACTAACTTCTCCGATTTAATTAGAGCTTATCTTGGTCAACAATAATTAAATTTTACTTTTAAATAGTTACATTAATCAGAATGACAATAATATTAATATACTAATAATAATAATAAAACTTACTTGCTACGTAAAAATATTGTTATATGTTAGAAACTAATTTTTAATAAAATCTACTCTAATCATAAAGTTAAAGGTTATGGATATGATAATGAAGCATATATGTTTTAGATCTTTTTTATTTTTTAAACGTGTATAATGAAAATTTTATTACATTTATATAAATGATGTAGTAATATCAATGCTTATATGTAAATTTACAACTAATACCAAAATAAATTTTCTATATTATTATTAAATTAAAAATACAAATCACAATTCCTTTTTACAACTTATATAACACATTTGATAAATATATATGGTTTTCTGTAGCAATTTACTATTTACAATTTATTTAAAAAAATCCTATTCAAACTCATAAAATACAATTTTTAACGAAATTCATACTAAGTTATAAATAGTTTGAAAGTCCGTAGTAAAATTTGTGGATCGAATTTCACATCAATAAGTGATCAAGCTTCACGAATGATTGATGTATGTATGTTTGCATTACGATGGATATATGTTTCGATCACATAATGGATTTCATTAATTAACTGGAATTAAACAATGATGTGTTTAATTGCTGCCAATGAATTTACGTTAGAATATATAAATCAACGGCTTAACGCATATCTTCATATTATATTATCTCAACAATGGTACGTAGCTCGGCATCCGCAACGGATACTTAATTAACGTAATTATCTATTAAGAATACGTCATAGCGGTGACCTCCATAATTCAGTATCAATATGTGAAGTTATTACGTAATATAGTGTCACACCCCGCTAAAGCGGAAACACGAGGTGTCACAGCTAATGATTTCACAACACAAAGATATAGCAACCATACCATTTAAATTACAATAAAACAGCCTTGGAGGCATCCAAAAAAATACATCAAATTGTTCAAAGTATACGGCATTATTACAAACATATTACAAAAATTTAGTTCAAAGTCCGTTTAAATGGCTTGGTCGACATAATCCCATGCATTAGCCCACATATGATCCGTGCTTACCGACGTTCTCCTGAAAAGCATGCCAAAATAAAAGGTCAACTATGGCCATAGTTGGTGAGTTCAAAGTTTGAAATAGTTAAACCGAAAGTGTGTCCAATCGTGGACATACATGTGGGTATAGCAGTCCGATTCGTGGACGCTATCATCCCTGTGTTTGTCCAATCGGTACAGTTATAACAAGCATTTGGTTGATAAAGATATTGCAAGTAAACATGTGGTAATAAAGAGAGAATGTATAAGCCTTGAGACCACAACTAATCCGGTTATCTGACCGCTGCCCCAAAGTATAAGAGCTGCATGTTCTTCAACAAACATGAGTAAAAGGCGATATTATGCACCCACGTTGAAGTGTGAGTGAGGGATGGTCCTACCCTAAATAGCATGCTACCCATAATATCTACGGCTCGTCGCTACGAGTTAATTAGTGGTGGGTTAGTTAAAGGGGACTTTGAGTATAAGAAAAACCCAAGCTTAACATGTTGACATACCACAGTTCGCGTAAAATAGTTCAAAAGCAGTTGATAGTACGTAAAAGTTCAACCAAAAGTTTAAAGTAATTGCATGCTTTCAGCCCCAAAAATAGAAATCAGAAAGAGGGGACAATGAACTCACCTTGTGAGCTGAGTTTAACGAGTATAATTCTGTGAGCAAGTTACAAATCCGGAAATGATGCTCTAACCGTGACCTAGTCCAGTAAGAATGTGTCCATTAATGTTTAGTGATGTGCTTTAATACATGAGTTCATACGAGTTGGTTAACCGAAATTTTAAATGATGAATCTACCCGGGGTTGTGTGGTTGGTTTCGTGACTCTTTTTAGCAAAGATGAAAACAATTCTGGGCATCTCTTAATACACCTCAAAATACTAGGTCATTGGTGTATAATTTAGGTTTTGTGTGAAAGATTCAAAAGCAAGTCATTCCCAGTTTAGAGTCACCATTTTTATGAAGAATAGAGGGGGATACGGTTGTCCAAAGTTAACTTGAAAATCTGGACAGAAAGTTGTCCAATTTTATTATTTTACCAAGAACACATAACTTTTTATAAAATCCGTATGTAAATGACTCGAACAAACTTTAAATGTGTGTTTTATTTGCAAAACATTATCATATTTCAGGTACAAAAACCCTAATGCACACATATTTTAAGAAATGTAACAGTAAATAGAATGAAAGTAAGTGGGTTGTGCAGAATAGAATGTAAACATTCTTGCACTTTATGGTTACCTCTTCGACCAGGAGTGTAGGGTTTTGGGTGATGAAGTTCTTTCCACAGATTGAGCAGGGTTCCCGGAGTGTTTGGTACTGGATGAAGGTGATGAAGAAACTGGGGTGTTCTTGCTAAAATCGTGCAAGTGTTGAGAGAGTTTGAGAGAAATTAGATGAAGTGTTTTGAGTGTGAATGTATAATTCCTGCTGAGGTTAACAAAAAGAATAAGGGGTGGAGTGTTTAAGTTTACTATCCGGGATTTTGATTGGGTGAAGGTGGAGGTGATTTTATGGGAAGTGTAAGTCAATTGATTTGGTTTATGGGAAATAGGTTTGCTGGCCGTTTTTGAGAGAAAAGAGGTAATCATAACCCTTTTTGCGTGCACGGTTTAACTCTATTTCAAATCTTAAAGTTCCTTTTTACAGAATACGAATGGTTACTTATCTTTTATTATTACTTAAAAAGCTTTTATATCGGGTAGGAGGGTTTGCTGTGTGTGTGTGGGTAACACTTGATTGGTCTTAAAATCGTTTAAGCATCTCACTGGTAATAGATTGACACTTAGTATTTCATGATTTGTTCGGGACATTTATGTGTTAACAGTGGAAACTTTGAACTAACAGTGGAAATGGTGATTTGTGCTAGCAGTGTTAACTACTTAGCAGTGGTAACTGAATGTCAAGCAGTATTAATTAATGCGGGCAGTAGAAACTGGACTAACAGTAGTAACTGAACTAGCAGTGGAAACTGACTAGCAGTTGTAACACAAGCAGTAGTAACTCGACTACCAGTAGAAACTCACTAGCAGTAGAAACTGAGCTAGCAGTTGAAACAATGAGAGCAGTAGTAACTATTAAGAGCAGTGTTAACTATGAGAGCAGTATTAACCATGAAAGGTGAGAACATTATTAACTCAACTACCAGTAGAAACTGACCAACAGTTGAAACTGAGGTAATTTGTACTAGCAGTATTAACCTGACGTTGTACTGGCAGTATTAACTAGACTTTGTACTGGCAGTATTAACTGAAGAATTGCTCTAACAGTATTAACTTAGGATTTGTACTGGCAGTATTAACTGAAGTATTTCTCGAACAGTATTAACTTAGAATTGCACTGGCAGTATTAACTGAAGAATTGCTCTAACAGTATTAACTTAGAATTGCACTGGCAGTATTAACCCGGTAAGAGGTATAAACTTTTAACCAACAGTATTAACTGCGACTACCAGTATTAACTTTTGATTAGCAGTATTAACTATAATTCTTAAGAAGGTCGGGTCCAGATTTAAGTGGAGATTAAGTTAAGTATTAACCTGGTATTTTTGGTGGTTGTTACATATAGTTTTACATAACCAATAGTCGACAGCTCCCAACACTACCATGAGTTCAATAAAGTTAGTATTTTTAATATGTTTTAGATAATAGTTACTTATACTTTGTAATGAATCACTATTCTCAATTTAGGTGCCTATCCAATATTTTATTCTACACTTCGATGTTTCGTATTTCGTTCTTTATAATATTAAAAGTTCTTATCAATTGTGTCATACATTGTCTTGACTATAATTATAAAGATATTCACGTCAACATTTAGCATTCCATTCAACATTGCATTTTCTGATACATACTTAAAAATTGTAGATCAAAGTTTCACATAAAGTTATTTACTTACATACTTGCATTAAAATATCGGCTTCATACGAATTTAGCAAATGTTCATCAACAGATAAAAATAACATCAATATTTTATAGTTGTTCTAGACAATTCTTCCCACTTCAGAAAAACCTAAATCAAACCATACTTCTTTAGTTTTTAAAACACAAAAGTATATAAAAAATTAAAAACATATTTATTTGGACATATTAATCGGAAAATATCTATACTATAAGCTCATGTAGTAGCCCGTGAATTCGCGAGTTATGATCTAGTAAATATATAACAAAAAGAGTTTATTTTGTAAGGTGAAAAATACCATCTAACATTATATATATATATATATATATATATATATATATATATATATATATTTGCAAGTTTGGTGAAAGAGTAAATTTTTTGTCTTATATGAAATTTTTTTATTTGTTATACACGAACTTTTTGCCCGCACGTTGCTTCATATTAATAGAACATATCAATATGTACTTTATTAATAAAACAAACTTTATAGAGTTTTAATTGGCGAAATTCATTAATTTCAATTTATCTATTATTAAATAAACTAGGTTTAAAACCCGTGTATACACATAAATTGTAAGATAATTTAATATTGTTCGCTGCTAATATGGAGTCATTAATTAGATAGGCATGGGTAATTGTAATATCTTTGTGCAAAATCAATAGGCATGTAATTTTATTAAAAATACTTAAATGTAAGATATATAGTAATAATAAGTTATTTGAAACTGTATAAGGAAAGAATAATATTCCGAGATGAAATATATTAAGCGTGAGAATTCCAATATAATAGTCTTAAAAATTAAACGTAAGATATCATATTTTCTATAGAACCTCTTTGAATACTACATTTTTTTAGTATTTGTAGACTAATATTCGTCAAAAATAAGCACATTCAGTCATTTTTTTGTGTATCAAAGATTTTACACTAAACCTATTGCACACTAGGCTCATTGTATGATAATCTCCCTCTTTTCAGCCATACATAATAGCTAATCTGAGCCACTTATCGAATTTTACAGTATGGTACTAGAGTGATATGAAAGCTGTCTTTTTATGTTTGAGATGTAGGATGACCTTGACAATATCATTCGTGATTTAAATTGAACACCGAAGCCAAAGTAAAGCTTCAAGAAGAGTTAGGACTATTATGTTACTTTGTAGTTACCTTTTGTGTATCTATCTTTTCCAAGCTACGATGCTTGCATGATGGTTCTATGTGGCAGATGTTAATCAACAAAGTAGAGGAACATGGCAAGAAATGCTGCAAATATGGAAAGATATTCTTAGAAAGGAACAACTAGCTGAGTTAGATTCAACACGTGCTAAATACGTAATCGAATTAGACACGAAAGAGGTTGAGAAAAGTTTCAGTGAAGATGCAAAAGTGAAAGCCGAAAGCATCACATGGGTTAGAGAGCGCTTCGTATATTGAAAAATGGTCAAAAATGATGGCATTACTGACCTAAACTTCCTTACACCTATTTTGTTGAAAACCTTGAACCACTGACTTCAAACATCTGATTGGGGTCGAATTGTACTGTAAACTTGCTGATTTTATTATATTTTCTTCATTGCTTTCATGCTTCTGTATTTTTCCCCGATTTCAAGTAGATAATGATAGATTAATTAAAAGAGAAGAAGAAGCTTAAGGTTGCAACTGTAAGAGTATATTAAGTTTACTGCCTCTCTAAGTCAGTCGTTAATTTGTTATTGTCGTTTCCTGTTGGCTTGTGAAGATGAAATGTTCTACGATTGTGTTCGAATCAAAAAATACATTTACTATGTATAACATTACACATACACAAATTTAAATTGTTTATTCATACATACATTGGATTATAATTAAATCATTTGCGATAAACAATTACTCAATTTGTTCTTTATATCTTATTAATACAAATTTAATGTAGCACAACACTAAATAATACGTTGGAGCTGATTATTATTTTTACACGAGAAGCGTCTTTCGTAAACATACTTGATTTTCAGCATACTCGACTAGCTTAAAAAATGTGTAAATTGATACCATTGAATTCAATACATTGTACTATATCAACGACACAAGTATGTAAATTTATAAGCTATGTTCTTAAAGGATTATATAATACAAACTTTTAAGTAAAATCATGTATTAGTCCACGAAGTCGCGCGTTATAATCTAGTTAATAAGTATTCGATGAGTGTTATTATAATACTATAAATTTAGCTCTTTTAACTTCTTACCTTTTATTACATTATATATTGTTTGTATTATTATTTATTTTATTATTCTATATTATAAGAAAAATTATGTGATGTTAATATAATGTACTAAAGTTATACTGAAGAGATTATTTGTGTATGTATAGAAAAGTAAAAGGATTGAAACTGAAAAATATAAAAGTTTATCTAAATATTGATCAATTAACCACATAGTTATTTTATGTTGTCAATGGTTGGCATCCCCATATTGGTATTATTGATTTAATTTTCTATATATATTGTTGCCGGGTCTTTTAACTTCCCTGGATAGTATCAAATTCAGTTGACTATGAATTTAAACCATTCGATCGCGTTGACTATTAATCTAGGCCGTCTTTCATTGGGAATTACAATTATTTTTAGCGGTTATTGTTGCCGGGTCTTTTAACTTCCCTGGATAGTATCAAATTCTAGGCCATCTCTTGACATTCTGTAATCTAATTAAAGTGAAAAGGTTCACTCAAGATTCCTCAAATCCATGTTGGGTTAGTATGTGCAGTTTTATGGATAGTGCTTTGGTTGTGTAGCTTCTAAAGAAAACTACTAGCTGGCTGTCTTGTATCCTCTATTTACTCTATATTTAAATTAATGAAGAATTGGTATGGTTGATTTATTAAGGGAACCAATTTATATGTTAAGTTGAAAGTGTTGAGGTTGTCCCTATAATTGTGTGTATTACCACAATTGATGAATTAGTCTTCTTGCCACATTACCATTCATTCTGTTGAATTTCCTAATTTGTGTTGTCAAATGTCATACTTCTGTAAATTCTTTTGCATACAGATGAATCATATTTGCTTAAAAAGTTATTTAATTTTGTAATAAGCATAAACCCTTATGAAACTAAGGTATACTTAATCGGCTTAAACATATACTTGCACCTGCACTACCTTGCGTTGTTTATGTGAAAACAGTGTCATTGTTACATATTGTGTCAGAAACAGTTTTATGGTAAGAATGATGAATTTCAATCCACTTTCTTTTCTTTTTTAAGTTATTTATTAATATTTGTTTTCTATAATTGTGTATCAACGTCTCTGAAGAGTTTTCGATCAGGCCCGATCCCATCATAGGGTGTTCTTTACAAGTTTGGTAGCAACTCGTGAATTCTGAACTAATATCTTACTATAAATTGTTATCTCTATGTACAATCAATGGTATGGATTTTATATTTCATTGCACGAGTTATGGTCGTTATCTAGCATTATTCCCTCTTTTCACATTCTCGTAGTGATATTAAAATTTGAACAAATTAAGTTATAGACTGATACAACTAATACTGACGCAAATTATACACGATTGATAATTTGCAGGAACAAAGGAGCATTCAAATAGAAGTATGAATCGAATTTTAGGTACATAGTATTTGGTTGAAGTTTATTGATGATTCACCTCAACCCTTGACATATCATTTGTGATTAATGATTAATTATGTTGTATATTGCTTCAGTTTCCAATTTTTTATCTAGGTTTCGTTAAATATTTTGAACATGTAGGATCTTTAATGATGAAACTCTTCAAGTTGGTTATCTGTTCTTCGATTGGTTACTGTAAATGCCCTTGGCGCACCATGGTCATCGACGGGATTTTTATTTTGTTTGTGCGATGACAGGTTTTCAGGTATGCGACTCACTTGGAGGAGGCGGTTACATCATAAACTTGATTTCAAAGATGCACGGTTACGTCATAAACCATACTAATATTCCGGTTCACAGAGGTAATATACTGGTGACACACCACTATGGACTGCAAAATAGGACCCACACCATCTTGCTAGACATGTTGGGCAAGGCCGTTCACGGTTTTAAGTCGTTATTTTTATTTAAGTTGTTACGTTTTTTATTTTATTTGTGATTTTAAAAGAAAGAAGATGCATATATGTAACATCCACCCTAAGGGCCTAGTAATCCGGGTAAATTTCTAACTTTAAATTTATCATTTAATGTGTTAGGAATATTTGATATGTTATGTTTATTTGATAATATTAGTCAAGAGATTAATTGAGTTATTGTGACTAATAAATAATTCATTGTTTTAAACCGAATTAGTTGACGGTAAAGTAGAATAATTGGTTTTCACAAAATGGTTTTAGGTTCCCGATAATAGATTAAGAAGAGAACTAAAATTGTAATGGTATTGGGTTAGATTAATATATATATACATACTTTCTCAATTCTTCTACACAAATATACACACTTCTTAAACATTCCTGCGAACCGACTTGAAATCCCAAAAATTGAAAGAAACCTTCTGTGAAATTTTAAAACAGTAGAATAATCACCCTCTTGTTACAAAAAACGAATTCCAGTAACATCCTCATCATCACTCTGTTCCTGTAAGTATTTGATGTTTATAATTGTATTTTGATGAAATTAGCAAATTCTCGAATTGATATGAATTTTAAGCTTAAAAGATGTTATATGATGTTATTTGATGCATATAAGTTGTTAGAAAGTTTATTTGAATGATAGGAAGTCGAATTCGTGAGTTTTGAAAGAATTCAGTTCGAATTTCTGGGTTCAGCAGCGAACTTCGCAGCTTGAAGATGAACTCAGTTAGCAGAACTTGATTGCAAGTAGTTTCCACTGTTTATGTAATTAACACTGTTAGTTAAGAATTGCAAGTAGTTTCCACTGTTTATGTAATTAACACTGTTAGTTAAGAATTGCAAGTAGTTTCCACTGTTTATGTAATTAACACTGTTAGTTAAGAATTGCAAGTAGTTTCCACTGTTTATGTAATTAACACTGTTAGTTAAGAATTGCAAGTAGTTTCCACTGTTTATGTAATTAACACTGTTAGTTAAGAATTGCAAGTAGTTTCCACTGTTTATGTAATTAACACTGTTAGTTAAGAATTGCAAGTAGTTTCCACTGTTTATGTAATTAACACTGTTAGTTAAGAATTGCAAGTAGTTTCCACTGTTTATGTAATTAACACTGTTAGTTAAGAATTGTAAGTAGTTTCCACTGTTTATGTAATTAACACTGTTAGTTAAGAATTGCAAGTAGTTTCCACTGTTTATGTAATTAACACTGTTAGTTAAGAATTGCAAGTAGTTTCCACTATTTATGTAATGTACACTGTTAGTTGAATTTATACTTAGACTTTCATAAATGAAGCAGTTACCACTGTTGGAAGTTAGTTTCCACTGAATGTTCAAATGTGGTAGCTAATACTGTTTATGACTTTGTGATAAGAATGAGTCTGTTATGGAAGTTATCTAACTCATTATTAGTTGTATTCTCAGATCAGCAGAAGACTCAGTGATATTAGATTTCTGAGTTGTGGGACTGAGACCAACAGGTGAGTGGATCTGTGATCCTCAGTGTGATTCAGTTGTAACATGTTTGGTTACAACGGGTAATGTAATACTACTGTTGATAGACTGTTTAGTCTGGGTTGTTTATATTATCCATGATGATTATGGATTATGTGATATTTGGCCATTGGGCATATGTGATATGTATATTCAGAGGTCAACACTGGTTGGGCTTAGTTACTATTGTTTGGCCAAACAGGGGTTCCTTATACACATAGTTGATAGGAACTGTTGTTGGTGAAGATGATAACAAGCTATCGGTTAATCACTGTATTGGCCTGCAGTTGATTTTAAGTGTTCCGTGGAGGATACCTCAGGAACCACCGGTCCTCTTTGACGTTGTGTGTTTACGATTATTCGCTGTAAACAGATTTGTTATTTCTGAGTTAGACTGTTGGTTACAGTTCTTCTCACTTAGCCATGTGCTAATTCCACCACCCTACTTCTTGCAGGTTAATGTTTGATTAATTGATGGGCAAGAAGCTTTTGGTTTAATGGGATGTTTGACGACCAGCTACTCTGATTTTGTTTTGATACATAATGATGGGATTTGTACTGTATAACACCCAAACTGATGTATGTTTTATGTTTTTAAACGATATAACTTTAGCATATATTGTAAAAGTATGTTTTGACCAGACGCTTCCGATATTTCGAATATAAAATGATATTTAGAAAGTGGGGGTGTTACAAGTTGGTATCAGAGCATAGATTTGTGTGAATTGAACATGAGTAAAGTGTTCAACCACAAATCGGAGTTGTTTAGTCAAACATTCCAGGGTGTGGGATTTGGTTAATATGTTATATATTAACAATTAACAATCTGTGAGATATTGTTGTGAGTGCAGATATGGCAGAACATGAGCAGCCGACCAATGCCCTGAATAATGCCTTTAGAACTGATGCCCTTCCTCTAGAAAGACATGGACAGTCGGGTACCTCTTTTGTAGCTGGTGAGGAAACAGATAGGGGTGAGTACATATTACAATTAGAGGATGAATTACAGGAACTCAGAAATTTTCGACAGCAGACTTTACATGATAAACAGGCTGAATCTTCTCAGCAGCCTGTTAGTAGTACTGTTCCACCCCCTGTAGTATCGTTTTCTCAGATACCGGTGTCATTACCATTCTGTTATCAGCCACAGCAGTCTTATGCATTTTTACCACAACAACAGAAGAAGTTTTGTTCGTTTAAAACATTTATGTCCAGTAAACCTCCAGAATATTATGGGAGTACTAATCCTTCAGTTACATTGGATTGGTTACGAGATATTGAAAGAAAATTCGAGGTTTGTCAGTGTGAGGAAGAGGTTAAAGTTCCTTATGCAGTTCAGCTTCTAAAGGGTCAAGCAATGGTTTGGTGGGATTCTATTACAGCAACTTTGACTCAGCAGCAAAGAGAATCCATCAGATGGCCAGAGTTTTATAACGAGATGTGTAAACAGTTTTGTTCTGATTTTGACATGGCTCGCATCAGGCGAGAGTTTATGGATCTGCATATGACTGATCGAATGTCTATTGATGAGCTTATTACTCAGTTTTCCGAGAAACTGAGATTTGTGCAGCAGTGGGTTCCAGATGACAGAACCAAGGTGGAGCATTTTGTAGGAACTTTACCACCTGATTACCGGACTACAGTGAGACTAGCAGGTTCGCTTTCTCAGGCCTTTACTTTAGATCGTTCTGTGGATAGTGACTTACGAGCTCGGGATAAACATGATAAAGAAAAGGCTTCACATCAGTTTAAAAAGAAATTTTCTGGAGATAAAGGGAAAAGGAAATGGCAGGGTAATCAGCAGGACAGGAGATCAAATGTTATTGGTAGTACAACTGACAGGTCCAATTGGTGTACTAACTGTAAATCTAGACATACTGGACCGTGTACTCCTCAGACTGCTAGATGTATTAAATGTGGATTATTTGGACACCATGTTAAGGATTGTAAGTATCCTAATTTTGTTTGCTGGAATTGTCAAAAGGAGGGGCACAGGACAGGGCAGTGTCCAGAGGCGGTTAGATCGGGATTGGTCAGTGGTTCCTCATCTTTTGGCCAGAAACGCAAGAAACCACCACCACCAGCTGGCAGGGCTTTTCAGATGACAGTTGATGAAGCTGTCAGAACAGATGACGTCATTACTGGTACTTGTTAATTCTGTACCGGCACGTGTTTTATTTGATTCAGGAGCAAATTGTTCCTTTATACCTGTTCATTTCTGTGATAAACTGAATGTGACCCCTATTGTGATTACCAATCCTATTGAAGTAGAAATAGTTAGTGGCAAATTGGTTCCTGTTACCACCTCGGTGACTGGAGCTAGTATATCGATAGAGGGTCAGAGTTTTCCAGTTTCATTTCTGTTAATGCCAATTTCTAGTTTTGATGTAGTTATTGGTATGGATTGGTTAAGTCATAATAAAGCAAATATAGTATGTCATCAGAAATTGATTAAAATTCCTATCTCTGAGGAGTCATATGTCGTGGCTCGAGGAGAACGGGAGGGTTGTTGTTTTCCTTTGATTTCTGTGATGAAAGCTATAAAATCTCTAGCTAAGGGTTGTGAGTCATACATGGCCTATGTTATTGATGCTAAGAAAGAAAAGAAATCTGTGTCTGATGTCCGAGTGGTTTCTGAATACTCGGAGGTGTTTCCCGATGAATTACCTGGGTTGCCTCCTGTTAGAGAGGTAGAATATCATATTGATCTTGTTCCAGGCTCAACACCTGTAGCTAAAGCTCCATATAGATTAGCTCCTGCAGAAATTCGTGAAATGATGAATCAGATTCAGGAATTATTAGATAAGGGGTTTATCAGACCGAGTTCTTCCCCATGGGGTGCACCAGTTTTATTTGTGAAGAAGAAAGATGGTACTTTTAGAATGTGCATTGATTATCGAGAATTGAATAAAAGAACAGTAAAGAATAAATATCCTTTACCCAGAATAGATGAGTTATTTGATCAATTGCAAGGATCTTCTTTCTATTCTAAAATTGATTTGAGGTCAGGGTATCACCAGGTTCGTGTTCGTGAGGAAGATATTCCAAAAACTGCTTTTCGTACTAGGTATGGTCATTATGAGTTTTTGGTTATGCCATTTGGGTTAACAAATGCTCCTGCAGTTTTTATGGATTTAATGAACCGGGTATGTCGACCTTTTCTTGATAAATTTGTCATTGTTTTTATTGATGATATTTTGGTTTATTTGAAATCGGAATCTGAGCATGAACTACATTTGAGAATGGTTCTTGAAACTTTAAAAAGAGAACATCTATATGCTAAATTCTCAAAGTGTGAATTTTGGCTTCGGGAAGTACAATTTCTGGGTCATGTTATCTGTAAAGATGGGATTAAAGTGGATCCATCTAAAGTTGAAGCTGTAATGAAGTGGAATGCACCTAAAACATCCACCGAGATTAAGAGTTTTCTTGGGTTAGCGGGTTATTATCGAAAGTTTATTAAAGATTTTTCTAAGATTGCTGGCCCGTTGACTAAATTGACTCGTAAGGATGTAAAGTTTCAGTGGAATGATCAACAGGAATCAGCTTTTCAGACTTTGAAACAGTTGTTGTGTCAGGCTCCTGTGTTAGCATTACCTGATGGGTCTGATGATTTTGTTGTATATTGTGATGCATCTTTTGCTGGTTTAGGTTGTGTTTTGATGCAGCGAGATTGGGTTATTGCATACGCTTCTCGTCAGCTTAAACCCCATGAAAGAAATTATCCAACCCACGACTTAGAGCTTGCAGCTGTCGTATTTGCATTGAAAATCTGGAGACATTATCTATATGGTACCGAGTGTGTTATTTGTACCGCTCATAAAAGCCTTCAGTATATGTTTTCACAAAAAGAGCTGAATATGCGTCAGAGACGATGGTTGGAATTGATAAAAGACTATGATTGCGAAATCCGATACCATCCGGGAAAAGCTAATGTGGTTGTAGACGCTTTGAGCCAAAAAGTATCTTCTGACAAAGTGTATTTTATGCGTTTGGAAATTTCTTCTAATTTAAGGAATCAAATAAAAGCTGCCCAATTAGAGGCTTTGATGGATCATAACTTGAAATCTGAAATCATGTTGAAAAGAAAAGATTTGTTACTTGATGATTCAAGGGGATTAAAAACTTTTCAGTCTCGTGTTTGGATACCATTGATAGGGGGTCTTCGAGATGTAATTTTGACTGAAACTCATAAATCTCGATTATCGGTTCATCCAGGAAGTAATAAAATGTATCATGATTTGAAACCTTTATATTGGTGGCCTACAATGAAGACAGACGTGGCACGGTTTGTAAATTCTTGTCACATTTGCTCTCAAGTTAAAACTGAACACCAGAAGCCGTATGGGTCATTGAAACAACTTGAGATTCTAGAATGGAAGTGGGAACATCTAACTATGGATTTTGTAAAAAAACTTCCACGGACACTACGAGGTAATGATATGATTTGGGTGATTGTGGACAGATTAACGAAAAGTGCTCATTTTCTTGCTACCAGTGAGACAGCATCTTTAAGCAAGTTAGCCCAGTTGTATATTAATGAGATTGTTTCGAGACATGGGATTCCATTATCTATTGTTTCTGACAGAGATTCGCGATTTGTATCTCGATTTTGGCAAAGCCTACAGCATGAGTTGGGCACCCGAGTAAATTTGAGTACAACTTATCATCCCCAAACAGATGGTCAAACAGAACGAACCATTCAAACTCTTGAGGATATGTTACGTGCTTGTACATTAGAATATGGTGGGTCTTGGGATTCACATCTACCATTAATTGAGTTTGCCTATAATAATTCTTATCATTCGAGTATTGGCATGCCTCCCTATGAGATGTTATATGGGCGACGTTGCAGAACACCAACTTGTTGGTTAGAGGTCGGGGAGAAACAGTTCGCAGGTCCAGATATTGTTCAGATTACAGCTGATAAAGTAGCTATTGCTCGCGAGAAATTAAAAGCAGCTCGAGATAGACAGAAACAATATGTTGATCCGCGTAGGCGACCCGTTTCCTTTGTCGAAGGTGAATTGGTGTATTTGAAAGTTTCCCCATGGAAAGGTGTAATCCGATTTGGAAAACGAGGAAAATTGGCTCCTAGATATATTGGTCCTTTTAAAATTCGACGCGTTGTTAATGACCAGACAGTTACTCTAGATCTTCCACCAGAACTTGCTGGAATTCATGATACTTTCAATGTTTGTTATTTAAGGAAATGCAATGTTGAAGATCAGTCTCAAGTTCTTCCTTTTCAAGAATTGCGTGTCGATCATAATCAGAAAATAATTGAAGAACCCGTTGAGATCTTAGATAGAAAAGTGACCAAATTGCGTAAGAAACAGATACCTATGGTGCTAGTTAAATGGAAGCATAGTCTAGGTCCGAACCTTACGTGGGAGTCAAAAGAAAGCATGAGATCACGCTACCCTAGATTATTTGTCCAAGATGAGATTTCGGGGACGAAATCTTCTTAAGGGGGGTAGATTTGTAACATCCACCCTAAGGGCCTAGTAATCCGGGTAAATTTCTAACTTTAAATTTATTATTTAATGTGTTAGGAATATTTGATATGTTATGTTTATTTGATAATATTAGTCAAGAGATTAATTGAGTTATTGTGACTAATAAATAATTCATTGTTTTAAACCGAATTAGTTGACGGTAAAGTAGAATAATTGGTTTTCACAAAATGGTTTTAGGTTCCCGATAATAGATTAAGAAGAGAACTAAAATTGTAATGGTATTGGGTTAGATTAATATATATATACATACTTTCTCAATTCTTCTACACAAATATACACACTTCTTAAACATTCCTGCGAACCGACTTGAAATCCCAAAAATTGAAAGAAACCTTCTGTGAAATTTTAAAACAGTAGAATAATCACCCTCTTGTTACAAAAAACGAATTCCAGTAACATCCTCATCATCACTCTGTTCCTGTAAGTATTTGATGTTTATAATTGTATTTTGATGAAATTAGCAAATTCTCGAATTGATATGAATTTTAAGCTTAAAAGATGTTATATGATGTTATTTGATGCATATAAGTTGTTAGAAAGTTTATTTGAATGATAGGAAGTCGAATTCGTGAGTTTTGAAAGAATTCAGTTCGAATTTCTGGGTTCAGCAGCGAACTGCGCAGCTTGAAGATGAACTCAGTTAGCAGAACTTGATTGCAAGTAGTTTCCACTGTTTATGTAATTAACACTGTTAGTTAAGAATTGCAAGTAGTTTCCACTGTTTATGTAATTAACACTGTTAGTTAAGAATTGCAAGTAGTTTCCACTGTTTATGTAATTAACACTGTTAGTTAAGAATTGCAAGTAGTTTCCACTGTTTATGTAATTAACACTGTTAGTTAAGAATTGCAAGTAGTTTCCACTATTTATGTAATGTACACTGTTAGTTGAATTTATACTTAGACTTTCATAAATGAAGCAGTTACCACTGTTGGAAGTTAGTTTCCACTGAATGTTCAAATGTGGTAGCTAATACTGTTTATGACTTTGTGATAAGAATGAGTCTGTTATGGAAGTTATCTAACTCATTATTAGTTGTATTCTCAGATCAGCAGAAGACTCAGTGATATTAGATTTCTGAGTTGTGGGACTGAGACCAACAGGTGAGTGGATCTGTGATCCTCAGTGTGATTCAGTTGTAACATGTTTGGTTACAACGGGTAATGTAATACTACCGTTGATAGACTGTTTAGTCTGGGTTGTTTATATTATCCATGATGATTATGGATTATGTGATATTTGGCCATTGGGCATATGTGATATGTATATTCAGAGGTCAACACTGGTTGGGCTTAGTTACTATTGTTTGGCCAAACAGGGGTTCCTTATACACATAGTTGATAGGAACTGTTGTTGGTGAAGATGATAACAAGCTATCGGTTAATCACTGTATTGGCCTGCAGTTGATTTTAAGTGTTCCGTGGAGGATACCTCAGGAACCACCGGTCCTCTTTGACGTTGTGTGTTTACGATTATTCGCTGTAAACAGATTTGTTATTTCTGAGTTAGACTGTTGGTTACAGTTCTTCTCACTTAGCCATGTGCTAATTCCACCACCCTACTTCTTGCAGGTTAATGTTTGATTAATTGATGGGCAAGAAGCTTTTGGTTTAATGGGATGTTTGACGACCAGCTACTCTGATTTTGTTTTGATACATAATGATGGGATTTGTACTGTATAACACCCAAACTGATGTATGTTTTATGTTTTTAAACGATATAACTTTAGCATATATTGTAAAAGTATGTTTTGACCAGACGCTTCCGATATTTCGAATATAAAATGATATTTAGAAAGTGGGGGTGTTACAATATATATGTTTCTGTTTTTTTTTTATTTTACTTTGACTCAATATTAAATTGATATATGTGTACAAAAAATTGCAGGGGTGGTTGGGTCATATTTGTGAGCAGGTGCGCGATTTCGATAAAAGATATCACTAGTCTGATAGTTCACCTAGAAGATTTCGATAAAAGATATCACTAGTCTGATAGTTCACCTAGGACTGTGGTGTGTAGTCAAAACATGGATTCTCATCATGTAAAACAAATTACTTTTCTTGGTTAGTTCTCATTTGCTCTGAAACTGAATTTTTTTGACTTTCCATTAATCGTCTAAGTGTTCAAATCTACATTCTGTTGACTATTTTGAGTCACTGTTCTTCTATATATTTAATATTAAGTTTACATACGATCCTTTTACATTATTTTATATTAATGTTATTTTCTGCTTTAAACATTTTATCCAGAAATATGTCATCTTGGTCATTGGCCATCGCTTGAAGATTGCTCCAAAAATGTACTGACATTTCATTTCTAGTAAATTTTGTTTTGATAGGTTGCATGATCATACATTCTTAGTTTTTATTACAAGCTTTTGGTTCGGCATTTTTTTATTGGCTTTTGTATCCTTCTTTGTTTCTAACATATTGTAGTAAGAGGTCGGTGCCAAACCTTGAAAGATGGGTGGTTGTGTAAATAAAGCTACTTATCACAGTAGTAGTGTCGGTGATCTAAAAGATGTAACTGAGATAGCAAGAGCAAAGTAGAAGTTGCTGATTCAGACTTGCACCTATGGAAATCTAAAGCTCTCGAGGACATATATTATTTGTTTCACAGAAAAAGGGAAGGATAAAAATCACTCAAACCTAATTTTTGTAACTTTTGTGCTTATCATTAGATAAAACGTACAAAAATGCAAGGAAAGACAGAATACGTCAAGACAACAAAGTTTCAACATTCCGGGTTTGTTTTCACTATCTAAATATGACTATTTTAACTCATTTACTTAAGTGTTGGTTGCAGTGCTCGCCATTTCTACTTTCAGGTTCATGTTTATGTGCGTAGAACTTCAACCATTCCATAAATATGGGTCAATTTGTGTAATTTTATTTGCAACGGGTTAAATGGGCAAACCTTAGCAACTTGGATAAAATGAAAACGGATACAACGGGTCAACTTTATCAAGTTCATTTGTAGATGCTTAAAATCTTCCTCTCTTTATTAGAAATACTATGTTTCACTTCATCGGCCTATGATTTTTCTAAACGTTATATGCAAATGATTCGACTACGATAAATAAGTTAAGTAATTTTTTCTGCTACATATGTATGTATATATTTCTTTTATATGCTGATTGTAAACTAAAGATGTGAGGGGACTGATTTACACTATGAATTTAATAGAGACTGATTTGCTTGTAGTTTCATGTAAATGTTAGTTACTTTCAGCATTTAAGAGCTTAAATGTGTAATATATTAGCACATTTCAAGGTTGGGGTAAACTATGTGGTTTTTTAGAGCGGGTCCCAAACACATCGGATTTGGTTGTTGGTTGCTTCTCTACACATCTTTGAGCTCTATTTATTTATTTACTTATGTTTTTTTTATCTTTTTTAATGATTATCATAAAGTTGTGCAGAGATTGAAAGTGTGGTAAGGTACATTGTAGATCTACATGTATCCAAATACTTTATATTTATGTAATTTCAGTCGTATATTAAAATGATAGCATATACATTGTATGATAATACAAATTCAACCATAACATATATAGTTGCCAGTTAACTTGAATAACGTCAGGGTATTACACTAGTTGTTACTGCTCTGCCGCAACACGTACGTTATATCAACCTAGCAGTTACTTTATAATAGTGTACCTCGAAATAAACTGACAGTTATTATAGTAGTAAATAATAAAAAAAAAAAAAGAAACAAATTATTTCGGACTTAATTTAACGAGACGTTATAGCTGAGGGACTACTTTTGTAGTTTCTGGCTTTTTTATATGTCTACTCGACTCGAATCAATCCGGCCCATCCGGAACCGCCCATTAGACCGACTTAAAACCTGTCTATATTTACAAATCAAACCCACGAATTCTCAGTTTTCTCGTTTTCGTTAATCGGATATTAAGAATTACAAACCCTAGGTACGTTTCTGCTTCTTCTTTTTTTCCCCTTTCACCGATAAGCTATATCCTCTCGTAAAATTATACAAAATTAACGAACATTTACAATTCATATTGTTATCCATGCTTCTAATTTTCTAGGTTTTTTTGTTTCAATTAGGTTTTATGTTATATCAGTTTCGTCTTTTTCTCTAGGATTTATTGCTGATTTTGGTATAGGTTAGTCTGTGTTTTTTTTTGTCTTTTCTTTTTTTTTTCTTTTTTATCATTGATCATTTGATCATTGATTATATATGTATATGTATTGTTCGTAGATTTTGATATTTTATGGTTTGTTTTTTTCAGTTTGTTAAAGAGTAAACATGGATCCAGTGGATGCTGAGATTGCGAAAACACAGGAAGAAAGGAAGATAATGGAAGCGGCATTAGCTCCGAATTCGATTACTTTTGATACCGAGCTTTATGATGGAAACAATCGGTTTCAGGATTATAACAGAGAAATTCCTGCTAATGATGAGGATGAGAATGCTGATGCTATGGATAATGAGGTTGCTAGGAAACTAGCTTCTTACACTGCTCCAAGATCTTTGTTAAATGAAATGCCTCGGGGCGGTGATGACGAGTCGTTAGGGATAAAGAAATCGCAACGGATTATTGATAGAGAGGATGATTACCGGAGGAGAAGGTTGAATCAGGTTATTTCGCCAGAGAGACATGATGCTTTTGCAAGTGGTGATAAGACTCCAAAACCTGAAACCAGGACATATGCTGATGTTATGAGGGAAGCAGCTTTGAAAAGAGAGAAAGAGGAAACATTGAAAGTGATTGCTAGAAGGAAGAAGGAAGAAGAAGAGAATAAGGCCGCTGGAAAAGATAAGGAACCGGTAGCTTCACAACCTGCTCAAAAGAGAAGGAACAGATGGGATCAGTCGCAAGATAATGATGCAAAGAAAGCGAAGACTGGTTCTGATTGGGATATGCCAGACTCCACTCCGGGAATTGGAAGATGGGACGCTACTCCCACTCCAGGTAGAATTGGTGATGCAACTCCTTCATTGTCCAAGAAAAACAGATGGGATGAAACTCCGACACCTGGTCGGTTGACCGATTCTGATGCTACTCCTGCTGGTGGAGTCACACCAGGTACTACTCCAGCTGGAATGGCGTGGGATGCTACTCCCAAGTTGTCGGGTATGGCTACTCCTACACCAAAACGTCAGAGGTCAAGGTGGGATGAGACCCCTGCGACTATGGGAAGTGTTACGCCAGGCGGTGCAACACCTGCTGCCGCTTGTACACCTGGTGTCACCCCGGTTGGTGGGATTGAACTTGCTACCCCAACCCCAGGAGCTCTAGGTCGTGGTGCCATCACACCAGAGCAGTATAATTTGTTGAGATGGGAGAAAGACATTGAAGACAGGAATCGACCATTAACAGATGAAGAATTAGACGCAATGTTTCCTCAAGAAGGCTATAAGATTTTGGAACCGCCAGCTTCTTACATTCCTATTAGAACTCCAGCAAGGAAGCTTCTTGCCACCCCAACTCCTTTGGGAACACCTTTGTATGCGATTCCTGAAGAAAATAGAGGTCAACATTTTGATGTTCCAAAAGAGATGCCAGGTGGCTTGCCATTTATGAAGCCGGAGGATTACCAATACTTTGGTGCCCTTTTGAATGAAGAAGATGAAGAGGAGTTGTCTCCAGATGAGCAGAAAGAACGAAAAATCATGAAATTATTACTGAAGGTTAAGAATGGTACTCCTCCACAGAGGAAAACAGCTTTGAGACAGCTCACTGATAAGGCTCGTGAATTTGGTGCTGGGCCGTTGTTCAATCGTATTCTTCCCTTGCTTATGCAGCCTACTTTAGAGGACCAGGAAAGACACTTGCTGGTAAAGGTCATAGACAGAGTGCTTTACAAGTTAGATGAGCTCGTGCGACCTTATGTGCACAAGATTCTGGTTGTTATAGAACCTCTGTTGATTGACGAAGACTATTATGCTCGTGTAGAGGGTCGAGAAATCATTTCTAATCTCAGCAAGGCTGCTGGATTAGCAACTATGATTGCTGCAATGCGTCCAGATATTGATAACATTGATGAATACGTGAGGAATACCACTGCAAGAGCTTTTAGTGTTGTCGCATCAGCACTTGGAATACCCGCACTTTTACCTTTCTTAAAAGCTGTGTGTCAAAGTAAGAAATCGTGGCAAGCTAGGCATACTGGTATCAAAATCGTTCAGCAAATTGCTATACTGATAGGCTGTGCAGTTCTTCCTCACTTAAGGTCTCTTGTGGAAATTATCGAACATGGTCTCAACGATGAGAATCAAAAAGTCAGAACCATCACTGCCCTCTCATTGGCTGCACTTGCTGAGGCTGCTGCGCCATATGGTATTGAGAGCTTTGACTCGGTTCTCAAACCTTTGTGGAAGGGTATTAGGTCTCACCGTGGAAAGGTCTTGGCTGCTTTCTTGAAGGCAATTGGATTTATCATTCCTCTGATGGATGCCATGTATGCCAGCTACTATACCAAGGAAGTCATGGTTATACTTATCCGCGAGTTCCAGTCTCCAGATGAAGAAATGAAGAAAATTGTGCTTAAAGTGGTGAAGCAGTGTGTGAGTACTGAAGGTGTTGAGGCAGATTACATTCGCAGTGATATCCTTCCAGAGTTTTTCAGAAACTTTTGGGTCAGAAGGATGGCTTTGGATCGTAGAAACTATAAGCAGCTCGTTGAGACAACTGTTGAGATAGCCAACAAAGTTGGCGTTCCTGACATCGTGTCCAGAATAGTTGAAGACTTGAAAGATGAAAGTGAACCGTATAGAAGAATGGTGATGGAAACAATCGAGAAAGTTGTAGCAAATCTGGGTGCGTCCGATATCGATCCACGTTTAGAAGAGCTTCTCATTGATGGCATTCTGTACGCATTCCAGGAGCAAACTAGTGATGACGCCAATGTGATGCTTAATGGATTTGGTGCAGTTGTTAACTCTCTTGGACAACGCGTAAAACCATACCTTCCTCAAATTTGTGGTACTATAAAGTGGCGTCTAAACAACAAAAGTGCAAAAGTGAGACAGCAGGCTGCGGATCTGATTTCAAGAATTGCAGTGGTGATGAAACAATGCCAGGAAGAACAACTTATGGGGCATCTCGGGGTTGTGTTGTATGAGTATTTAGGAGAAGAATATCCAGAAGTTTTGGGGTCAATATTGGGTGCTCTTAAAGCAATTGTGAATGTTATCGGTATGACTAAGATGACTCCCCCGATAAAGGATTTACTTCCACGCTTAACCCCAATCTTGAAAAATCGTCATGAGAAGGTCCAGGAGAATTGTATCGATCTTGTAGGTCGTATTGCTGATCGTGGTGCAGAGTTTGTTCCTGCACGGGAGTGGATGAGGATCTGTTTTGAGCTTCTTGAGATGCTAAAGGCCCACAAGAAGGGTATTCGTCGGGCTACTGTAAACACGTTTGGGTACATTGCAAAAGCTATTGGACCCCAAGATGTGCTGGCCACCCTTTTAAACAATCTCAAGGTACAAGAGCGACAGAATCGTGTTTGCACAACTGTCGCTATTGCAATCGTTGCAGAAACATGTTCACCTTTCACAGTTTTACCCGCTTTAATGAACGAGTACCGTGTCCCCGAGCTGAATGTCCAGAACGGTGTGCTCAAGTCTTTATCTTTCCTTTTTGAGTACATTGGTGAGATGGGGAAAGATTATATTTATGCAGTGACTCCACTGCTTGAAGATGCTCTTATGGACCGGGATCTGGTTCATAGGCAGACTGCTGCTAGTGCTGTTAAACATATGGCTCTTGGAGTGGCAGGTTTGGGCTGTGAGGATGCTTTGGTCCACTTACTGAACTATGTCTGGCCTAATATATTTGAGACATCACCACACGTTATAAATGCTGTGATGGAAGCTATTGAGGGTATGCGAGTGGCATTGGGTGCGGCTGTTGTGCTTAATTACTGCCTGCAGGGCCTGTTTCATCCTGCAAGGAAGGTTCGCGAAGTTTACTGGAAAATCTATAACTCGCTTTACATCGGCGCTCAGGATGCACTTGTGGCTGCTTATCCCATGTTGGAGGATGAAGGAGAGAACGTTTACAGTAGGCCTGAGTTGACTATGTTTATCTGAGGTGCTTGATGCTTTTGAAATATTTATCTATAGTTTAGTAGTAGACTGTCATTTGATATTGTTACCTGTTTAAACTCTAATTTGGATGCTACTTTTGTCTAATTATAAATGTGTTTGGGGTATGTTTTTCTTGATATGTTTTTGCTGTTAGTAGCATTGTAGTTGATTTTTATTTTTGGATTTGTGATTTTTTGCGGTTTTTCTGGATTTTCGTGGATGACAGGTACATGCTGGGTGTCTAAAGGGGTGCATGTGACCATGTGAGGCAGCACTTGAGATGTCATTGTGATCCAAAAGAGGTAACTTAAAACTCAAATATGATAATGATAGTTGAGATGAATGTGTAGTAGAAGTTATTCCATGGGTCACTGTTTTAATTAGTTTCATATTGTTGTATGGTACTATGGTGTCTTAAATGGCTGGAATCACTGATCTTGGATGGACTCTACTCGCTTGCTATGAGTGAAAATACGGGTTTAACTAATGAAATTCTCCTTTTCTTCCTTTAATTATCGTTTTCGAATGAGTTAAGACTGATTAATGCATCATATCTTTGAAGCTAAATTTCTTTGATGTGGAGCACTTGACAAATGCTCGAGATAGGCTGGTACCCTACTTGTTATCGATTTACATCTTTATATCTTCTGCCTCTTGGAAGCTAGCATCTCATGGTCGTCGATTTGGAATGTCCATGCATTAAGGTCCTTAGAGGCCTTGGTTTGTAGTGTAATAAACTAATCTCATCAGTTTTTACACCTAAAAAATGTCTGGTTTTTGAATGACAGCTACTGCTTCTTTTGACTTGTATGTGATGGTTATTATCTTGGTGAGTTCATGTTTTGTTTTACTATTGTACACTGTACTTGTGGGCGGTATGGTCGTTCATGTTTATTGTGACTTTCATCCTAAAATATCACAAGACGTTAGAGAGTGGGATATGTCACCTAGTTTTTATCATCGTTACATTTTCAACATCACTTTTTTGCTTCCAATATGGTCATAGGTTAAGGTAACCTAACAATTTTCATATTATAAAGCGTCAAGAAATGGTTTAGAGTACCATGGTTGCAAACTTCATTGAAACAAGAAAAATAACAGTAGTTTTTGTTCAACTGATTCGACCGATACTAGTACAAGGTTCAGAATGTTTTCTTAAATTCTAACAATTAACCCCATACAAGACAGAAATGAATAATACAAAAGCTGGTAAGAAAATACCACACGTTTCGAAAGTCAATAACCGCTCTTTAAATGTAGAGTAAAATATATGTTTGTCAAGTAAATATTGATGTCAGTTACAGTTGAGTTCTCTTATGTTGTTAATTTGTAATAAAAATGAGATGATGGTAGTCACAAAATTTTATAGAAAAATGATGCATAGATCTAAAGCATACGCCTAAAAGTGTCCATAAATATATGATTGTTACACATATCGAATTAATTGGTAGAGATAACGAGTGAGATACAAATGTCATGCAATGTATTTTTAGTCACAAATTTAGGTCTAAATTTTTAGCCTTGTAGCATTACTCAATTTTATAACTATTTCAACATTCTTACTGTTTACTGTTTACCTTCATGAACGCTTGTTAAAATGTTCATTCATATTAATTTATTTTTGTTTATGTTCCTTCGTTCATATAATTTTTCAAGTTCACGGACTTTTGTTTATCATTTGAAAAATTGCTTAGTGTGTTTAAAAACATAGCACTAAAGTTTGACTTAAAAATTTGATCGGTTGAAATGACAAAATAGTTGGTGGAAAAAACGAGACACAATAATGGAATCCATGTCATTTACCGAATGGAATAGCCACTTTTGTAGATCTATAGCTTAGACACATTTAACATTACTCTTCACAATGAATTTTACGCCTCTTCAAGTTTCATGTAATAACATATCAATGACAAACATGAATGAACACATACAATCTAATTTTCACAATAAACGAACGTGAACATAATTTTTTATTAGGTTACTTGTCTATGAATCATGTGTTGAACAATTAAAGTTAAACAAACGAACATGAACAAAATTCGTTCGTCTTCTTTCAGTTCATTGCCTACCTACAACACTTTATGTTTAAAGTTATATTGGTGATATCTTCACTCTAGGGTTCGATACAAGCATTTTATAGAGGCGCAACAGTCAACAACCCTTAAGATGACTTTATTTCTTTTATACCGTATATATGCCCTCGTGCTTTTACATATAGAACGAATGTACAGTTTACATGGTTACAACCAAATCCTAATGAAACTCTCATTTTCATGATTACTAGACGATGCCATTATCCAAGAATCAATTAGATTAAACGAGTATGTGAACGAAGCACTGACAATCCCCTCGATTTAAAGAAGGATCCACCAATTACATGCAACATGACAATACGCCGTTTCATCTATCAGCCACTGAAAGCACAAATGAAGAAAAGACGAGTGCTGTTAGCATGTGCAATGGAATACAGAACTACTCAAACACTTGGCTTTGTGAATCATCTTTCTAGCTCCTGTTTCATTGATCGAAACAGCGGGAGAATCGTGGACTCTGTCCATCATGTTAATAGGTGGTGCGTTTAAAACCACCTTTGCAGGAGATAACGCCCACTGCATACCCCAAATCGCAAGCGGCCTCATGTATACAAGTGAACGAAAATGCCCATCCATTGTCCATCCCTCCGGTGTCTGGAACGCATATCTGCATACAACAAAAACACTTTTATATCCTCATTTTTTTAAAAAAATTTACATTTATTCTGCCAAAGATAAGTCGATAACACATACTTCAAGACGTACCATATACGGCAACATAATTTTACTTTTCTTTTTCTGATCACAGCAATAGCAATATTTTCACCAATATACTCTAATTTATATTTTCACCGATATACGCTAATTTATTACCAATAATCGCAACATAATTTAGCTAATGATTGCATTGAGATTGAGAAGAATATTAAAGTAAGTTGCTATTTATCATAGTTTCTGAACTAATGTTGATATTATCGGTCAAGTATGAAAGTACATATTATTTTACGAAACTATATCCCATAGAAAGCTGAGAAGAACCTTCATTTGAAAGTTTTTGACTTTTCATAACATGGAAATAGGAGTGTCAGAATTTACGTCAAAGAGGTAAATAAGTAATTTTATGTTGATTCAAGCATTTAAAACTGATTGTGGTGATCAACTCTTTATAATCAGATAATCAGTTCCAAACCAGAAACCCTAATAACAACACCCAAACTGATATACCAAAAAAGAGACTCAAGATGCTTACCCGAAACCGTCCTCCGACCAGCCAGCTGTAAATATACCTTCAGCAGTCGTGAATGCCTGTTCTTCCATTCCTGCATGAATCATAGTGGCTGCAAGACCATAAGTAACTCCGGCCCACACCTCACGAGACTGCATACAGGTATCATCCACCTTTCCATTGGGATGCATACCATTTACCGCCCCCATCCTACCGCTTCCAACTTTCATAACATTAAAATCGTAAATCTTTTGCAGAGAACTTCGAATCTTAACATCATCAAACAAATTTGGTAATCCTGAAGATGCCATATACCATTGACCCGCTAATTGATCAGCTTGAATCGATTTACTGTTATTACTTGATCCACTATCATAGTTAAAGTAAGACCCGTTCCATAGTTTTGTTTCGAAAGCAGCTTTTGCCTTGATGAATTTACGTTTATACCCTTCAGCGGTGGCTGAATCACCTAGCTGTGCAGCCATTGCTGCAGTAGCTTGAAGTGCCCCAAGCCATAAGCCACCACAGTATGCACTAACACCGTGAACTGTCCACGCATCATATGTTTGATCCGGGAAACCATCATTTTCGATAAGACAGTCCTCGTCTCGGTCAAACTGGTCCATATAAGCCATAGCAGCACAAACAGCAGGCCATACTTCAGCTCCAAATGATAAATCGCCAGTTGCAGCAAAGTCTCGGTACACTTGAAGCACAAATTTAGGGTTTAAATCTTTCCATTTGCTTGTATCGTGTATGTTGTATGCATTCATTTCATGCCATGGATCATGAGTTCCAAGATCATGTGGGATCGCTCCTTTGACTTTTCGAATACCAAATCTTCCATCTGCCAAAAATTTTACTTTTCTCTCATCTTCAAATAACACGGCTCTTGCGAATTCCCGTTGAATGCTGAGTTCGATTTTTGGAAAGAGTTCAAGAAGAGCAAAGGAAGCATAGAAGTGAACATCATAAGTACACCACATAATGTACTCCACACCTTCTAAATATAGAAAGCTGCCAACATCTTCATTGTCATCGTTTTGATTCGAAGAACGTTTTCTGTTTTCTCCATCAGGCTCATCTTCACTAGAAGCTGTAAGAGAACTTTCATCATCATATGCAAAACCATTGTCGCTGATGTCATTATGACCATTATTTGTGTCATATGTTATCTTAGGTTTTTGCTCCTGATTATGCATGAAGTCAGCTGCTGGTAGTGGTGTATCTGAAGAAAAATCAGTCACGACAAATAATTACAATCTACATAAGTGAAACTTTATAAAATTAATCAGGTGGTGTTTAATAAGTATCATTACCAATCCAAATTGTGCCACCGGCTACCAAGAAGTACAGCTCATTGAATAACGTAAATTTGTACCTGAAAATGATCAAAATACATCAGTTCTTTGAGCAATTATGTGGATATTAATTAATTAATTCGATTCCGAAAGAGACAGATAATGCGTGGATGTGCTTCTGCTGCTTGATGTTGTAATAATTAGTTTCTATGTGTATTGTAAGAAATTAATATATGAGGAATGGTAAACTAGGGGTCAACCCACTGATAATCCTTTTGGTGTTGCTAGTACGGAACTGACTTTTTTACCCCCTAAGATAGTCACAAGCAGAATGCCAAAAACACCATGATTTTGCTCAAAAGAGGCCCTTTGGAACTCGGGTAGACTTCCAATGGGAGGATAAATACATTTTAGAGTTACTAAAATTTAAAAACTCACCATTCTGGCAGTTTGTCATTCTTCAGGATTGGATTTTGCCATTTCTCAATCTCTTCTTCCCACCTCTTGTAATCTAACCAAAGCACCATAATGCAGCAAATAAATTATAAAACACAATCTACCAATTTCATTTCAATATAGAATATGAGAGTCCACCTACTTGTTAGAGCATCATGAACCAAATCCTCAGCCGCTCTCTGGGAAGTACCATAGTATCTAGTATACCGTCTGTAAAAGAAGTCAAAAGTTAAATATCGTAGAATATGAGATTCCAAGGCCAATTTTGTTAAATAATTTGTTCTCGTATAACTAAACTCAGAAATACGTCAAGATAACCTGTGATATGATTTTCCCTTCATAAATTTGACTTTTGGAGATGACCATGCAATAGCAAATGCAACAGTGCACTTCCCATTTGGTTCAACCCATGTTGAAGCAGACACGGCAGCACAATTTGCATCACCAGCTGATGAAGGAGCAGTTGGCCCAGTATTGAAGTTACCTTGATCAAAATGTCCATCCTACAGGCATACCAGAGTCGGTAACAAGAAAAAAAAAAATTTAAAAATCAACCAAATTGATATGATAAATGGTGAATTTGCATTAGCAATTACAGATATGAGAGCCTTAATATACCTGCTCCATTTTACCCCACATTTCTTTAGCAGTAACAGAGCTTCCCTCGGACAAACCAAAACTCGGTAAAAGTGTCACGTTTACATTCTGGGTTTCACAGGCTGCTACGGCAAAAGTAACAGGATGGTTCCCTCTGGATGTGCTGTAAATTATAATCACTGATAGATTTAGCCATTTAGGCCTATCAAGCAGTGTGGTCAAGCTGATATGGTAACAGCTTAAGACGGTCACTTCTAGTACGGGTTAAAAAATGGATGGGATGACCCACAAAACTTATGTTAAAAAGATATAAAAATTTATTGCTTTAGTAACGATTATAAAAACAATATTATTACAATAATAATAAAAAAATTTGAAAAATAAAACGATATAGGAGGTTTATGTAGTAGAATTAGACTCCGCCATCTTCAACATCCTTTGCCCATTCCCCTTTAACTTATTTGAGATAAAGCACAGCCCGATTCAGCTCATTCATAAGTAATTGGGTTGAAATGGTCACCTCTATCTAGAATGTGACAATTATCGAGCATATAGAATTGCCCGTAATTACAAGTGTCATAGAAATACGGCTGACTTACTTGTGATGCAGAAGCACACCAGAGACACCATCTTCACCTCTGTCGATCGTAAAAAGACAAAATTTTGTGATACACGTAACACTAAATTGTAAATTCGTACGGAGTAATACTTAGACACTGAATGAAATAAACTCACTTGAATGGCTCATTCACATGATCCCCAGAGAGATGTGATATACCTCCAATTGAATTCTGTAAAACACGAACACAAAAATTGAATATCCAAGAAGTTAAAGCAACGCCTTATAAATTCTCAAAATAGAGACTTACTGCCCACGTTAAGAGAAGGCTGACTTGTGCCCTTTCTTTCCCTGTATTTACCAACTGACATAAAAGGGAGTAAAGAGATGTTTTAACATCAAACTCACAACATAATGGGAGAAATCAAATCATTTTCATGAGCGGGTGGTTAAATTTTATACCGTATAAACAAATACAGATGTGGGAAGGCTACTATCTCGATAATTACGAGGCAAAAATGGCGAAATTTGGCGACATGACACTTTTAACTCCGGGTCAGGTTCGCCTGATAATAAGCAAAGAAGGGTGGTTCATACTTCATATGAAGGGAAATAAATAACAAATTCTTTAGCTTATTATTAAAAAAGAGCAATGCCAAGACGATACCATCATAAACTGTCCATGCACGTGGGAATAATGCGTGATATGTTGAATGTTGGCCACTCAAATTCCAACCCCATGATGATAAACCTTGATCTGTACATTTCCTGGAATATATATGAACACTAAATGTATCACACTTGCATTACAATTTGTAGGATACAAAAATCTAAAAGGTTGTATGCTTTACAATTTACAAATACATGATATGCAACTTTTGACCCGTTTGACCAGGTCCCTTTCAATCAAAGCATAACCCAAAAAAAGGGTTTATCTCCTTACCCTATCCCTTCATGTTGGCCAGGGGATAACACTGATGCATATTTTTTATTGCCACCTTCTCTCGATATAAAAATCTGCATTCATTTGTAGAACTTAGAATTATAAGATCCAACACAATGTTAATCAGATATCCAAATGACATCTAAAATCCATTTTCCTACAACTCACTAGTAAACATTAAATCTTTAGTGTAAGTGCTCTACATAACCATACACTTGCATTGTATTTATAGAATGTAACGAGCATATAAGTAATAAATGAATAATTCAAGACAGAGCTTTACAGAGAACTGATTGGCCATGACAGGGGAAGCCTCACATGTACCCGGAAGGATTTGAAATTGCCTGAATTCTCCTCTAAAACCTCTAGTAATGCTGCCACTTCTGAAAACAAAAAATGAACCGAAGCATTGTCAAAAACATTCCCAATACGATCAATTAGCAAAATCTGAAACTATTTATTTGCTCCCAACTTACCCCATGCCACCAAGTGGAACCCCTTGGGATGCTAACGGTTTTCCTTCACGGTTGAAAGGATCAATAGGTGCCCTCTGCATGTATCAAACTCAAAATCATACATAACTGAATCCAATTCAAATATTCTTAAACAAAATTAGTCATACACATTTACAATTTTCTATTACTTCCCTAACTAGTAAGAATTTTCACAGATATACACCACGAACTTGCACATTCAAACATCATCTCATAAACATGATTAAGTACAATCGGTTACTTGATTCTGATTGTTTGGCACCATACTATAATCAAGAATTCTAAATTTATCATCAAAATGCACAAGAGTAGCATAGTTAAAACAGTTACCCTTCCATGGGAGGCCTCTTCTCTAACATACGACCACAATCGTATACCAAGCCGAATCTGCAATCGACATTTATAAAGACTAATCTTTTTTTACAGCTAATCATATCATAATAACCATCATATAAAACCAATAAATCACCATTTTTAATGCTTCCATAAATGTAATACTGAATTCTTTGAGAATATTGGCATGAGTGTTCAACTTTCTTCTCCATGCTTGTTCAGGAGGTGCACCACCATCAAAATCAAGCTAAATTAAAAATAAAAAAAAATCAGTATATGTTTATTCAATTCAATTACTACAAAAATTGAGATAAAACAAAAATATCAAATTTAAAAAATCAATTTAACTCACCAGTTGCAGACTAGTCCGATTTATATATTCCTCAGCAGGCCATGAATTCTTTCTAAAATGAAATATATTTCCACTAACCATTTCTACAAATTTATATTATTTCTATTTTTGAAACGAAAATATCTCAGATCCTTTTTAATCAACAAAAAATGCGTGTATGATTACTGATTGAAGCCTATAACCCGATATGTTTTTAAAAATAAAAAATAAAAACCTAAAAATGGGTGTATTAAACTCCAAACAAACGTCAAATCGAAATCACAAAACCTAATTTCGTGAGCTAAACCCTAAAAGTTGAGGTAGTAGGTGTAAAATTAGCAGTTGAATTAAATTGTAAACGCAAAAATTGGATCGCAGACATAATGTGTGTGAAGAAAGTAAGCCGACTTCAATTGAAATTGAATTTAAACAAAATTTCTTTTAGATTTTTCAAAAATATATAAAAAAAATACAGTATTGAAAAATATATTTGAAAAAAGGGAATCAAATAACGAGGTGATGAAGTAAAAAAGAGGTGGCTTGAATGACCGACGACGGAGGATGTTACACCTATGAACCACGAAGTGCAACTTCCGCCATGTGTTTCCTATATTTATTTATTTATTATTATTTATAATTATAAATATAATAATTTATAATATTATAATATAAAATATACTTATATAATAATATAATAATAATAATTTATAAAATGTATTAGTAAATTATAGTAAAATGAAAGTGTGAATCTAAATGGCGACTCTCAAACACAGTGATTGATACATACAGGAAGGTATATAGTGGTTTGTCCTTAATGTAAAATTTAAAAAAAATTGTAATGCTAACGAAAACATGGATATATAATTGTTAATTCGTGACTCTCGTAATTTCGATTTTTAAATTGTGACTTATGACTCGACTCGTGAGAGTCAATATTTTACGGTAAATATGCATGTGAATAAGTATATGTGTAATATATACATAAGAATAAAATATAAATAAACAATCTAAACACGTTATCTAAACTAATAACTAAAATATAATATCATTCGTGTGAAAGTAAAATCGATATTTATGGGCACACTCGATAACCAATTAAACGAGAAATAATACTTTTATTGTAAAGTATAAGTAATATATAAAAAGAGGGACTGTAAAATAAATTTAAAGACTATATAAAGATGAATAGGTAAATATACTATTATGAAATGGGTGAATATGTAAATTTATGTACATTTTTAGTTTATAGCGGTAAATTTGTACTTCCTACTATTTGTGCAAGACTTTTGATGTTGGCTTCATCTCACCAGAACTCAAAGTTAACTCAGAAGTTCAAGATTGTTTAGAAATTTTCAGCCAAAAAGATATGTTTATCCGTTCTTGCTTAAATCTCCTTCGACTCAAAAGCTCATCCCTTCACACTTTCAAATCACCTTCCGAGTCGGTTTTTAGTGGATTTTGACTCGACTGGTACGAACTAACTCATTACTCGTACGAGTTTAACAACTCTGGGTAGATGGTACTTTTATTATTTTTAATTGGTTATCATTAAGTTAATTTGTATACGAAAAAGATAGTGTTTAATTGATACGATTTTGAATCTTGTTTATGTTATAGAAAAATGTCATGCTTTATATTATGAGCAAACACATTCTCACGGGATGTTAAATAAGGTTGAGTACTATTTTCTATGAAATGTATTTAGAGTGACATTCACGGTTGTTTTTTTAACTGTCACATTTGACTTCTAAATATTGGAACTTTTTTTTTGAAAGGGGATAGTTTTTGCCAGTAAAACTTTATTTTAAATGGAGTATAATATAATAATATATATAATTATAAATATAATATATAATATAATATTTAAAAAGCTGTTAGGAATACTTAAATAAACTTCAGTAAAAAAGTTATTTTACAATTTACATAGTGGATAAATTATTGAAAAACTAGGATTTAAGTTTTTACTTACCACCTACTAGAATGACCCTTAAAAAATGGAATTTAAATTGTTGGTATTTGGTAGGTCAAAATCCATCTTAATATAATAATTTATTTCATATTCATATGTTGTTAGGTCAAAATTCAAATCATGAAAATTTATTAAATAACATAACCAAAATTTATATTTCCATTTCCATTTCCATTTTTGCGTATATAATAAACCCTTCACAAATTGGGATTTCAATAGTAACCATTCTTACATTTCTAGTATTAATTTTCGTATCGATACGCAATCAAATCAAATCAAAGGTATAATATAAAATATTATGTTGTAAAAAATATATACAAATGTTACTAATAGAATTTATTTATCAAGTATAATACAATTAAAAATCAGAAACATAACATGCTTTTGTTTAGATTATAGTACGAGTAATTAGTAGTAATTACTAATTAGTAGTAAGTATACTTTATTATTTTGTGGAATATATAAATAGTTTAATTTGATAAATGAATGGATGGAGCGTCCGGGTCGGTTGTAGTTGTTATCGGGTCCCACGATACATATGGAGAAAAGGCATAATTGTACCGGTTGACAGCCGACCAATCTCTATGATGTGACCTTTTTTACAAAAATATTTCCCGAATAATAAACACCCAAGATAACTATTCACCTTTACACTTTTTTTATTTTAATTTATTTTAAAATAAATGTTCACTTTCAAAAGTAATATATTAATTTTATCAATTTATATAACTTAATATTTTTACAAAACTGATTATAAAAGACTGTATATAAAGTAAGGGTAAAACTATTATTTTTTTCTTATACAATGTACTGATTATACCTTTACTTAAACTTTGTATAATCTGGTTATGAACATTTATTATGAGATGAAAGGAATATTTTGCTAAGTTCATATATTCACTGTTAATGGAGCTTTGAGATATAGATTTAAGAAAAATATATTAACGTCATAATCATCATCAGTTTAAATATAAAACTAACTTACTCATCGATTTCATCAGTTTACATGTCCTTTAATTATACTCTTTCTCTCTTTATCTTATTATTCATCTTAAAACATTAAAATAAGTGATTACTATATATATAATTAAGTTAATTTTCAGACTTGTTTATTTAGTATATATCCATCATTTCTTGTGTCAAAAACATAATGATTAATGGCTTTGTTGAATCTACAGCATAAAAAAATATACTATATGTGCGATTGTTTAGCTCGATCTTTTATTAAGAGTTGATTTCTAAATTGGATTATAGCCCAGTTATTTCATAAAGGAAAGATTTTGCAAGAAAATAATCATATTTCTCAAAATGTTATGATGTTCTTCTTAGTGGGTCGCTCAATTTTGCCGATTATCAATGTTTGCAAGAAATCCAAATCAAACATATTTTGAACTAAACCAAATTCAATAGGTACTAGGCTTCGATTCGAGTTGGGACTTAAGACCATATATTGATGAGTTAAGTTGACTACGTTCTATATATTTCTTATATTGGATAGATAGTTACAAGATATGATCTATTTCCAATCAACCCCATGTTATTAGAACAATTCGTACATCTTGTTGTTGTAATACTAAAATTCGTACATCATGAATGAAAAATTGAAGAGAAATACTAATATTATTATATTTTATTAGGGCAAATATTTCGTGCATCAAAACTACACGGTTACAAATGCACAGCTAACTTTAAATGAGAAACTGAATATTTATATTTAAGTAAATTGAGGGGTTGAAAATATAAAATATAAATATTTCTCTTATTCTACTACTCAATGGCACAACTGCATGATTTGCCCTTATTATTATAGTCACTCCAACATAATCTTACATAGTATTATTATTATTTTAAAGGATATTCACATGTTTGGAATCAACTAAAACACAATTATTCATGCAATTAAAACATTTGTTAGAACACAAAAAAGAGATGACATAATATGGTCTCGATTATGAAATTTAAAAGCACCAATAATTCTTTCAATTTTTTGTCATCTACTTGTAGCCGTTGTAATGAAGTGGACTATCAAATGTAAGATTCAATTTCAAGGTTTGAAATAATCTAAGAAATTATTAAATAATCAAATAAGCAAATAAGATCATATATATAAGTTTGTACCCTTTTAATAATGATGTGTATGACATGCTACGTGTAATAAACAAGGGAAGTGATAAAAAAAATATTATTCATGCACCAAAATCATGTTATAGTATATTTGTACTATAAGCTTTAATAGTTGTATATATTAATCAATTTGTTTGAGATATCTTTCATCTTCCAATAAACAAAATATATAGGACACATGTAGGTTCAATATTTTGAAACCACTTTCGTCGTATTTTGTTTAATAATTAAACAAATAGATAGATAAAAAAAACAAGTCGGATGTAGTTGTCCTAATCAAAGAATAATTAAGGGTCACTTTAGCACTCCAAGTGGTTAGTTCCTATGACTTGTGTTTATGAATTTTGTTCAACTTTAGTTAATTAGTTAAATAATACTCGTATTTGTGTTTCTAACACCATAGTTTTATATTATCAGAGGAATGACATAAAAATCCAAATAAATATAAGTGCAATTTCAACGTACTGCTTTTAATAAGTTCAAATTTATAAGTTTTGTTTGAGAACACAACAAAATAAGACTTCTTAAAAAATAAATAACTAAAAGGTCGTTACAAGCTGAGCCGGTGTTCAACCAATTATTGGCAAACACATCCCAAAGTACCTTTGAATTTTAAAAAAAAAAGGGTAATACACAAACAGTTTCTAAAAAATATACATACTTTTTAAATATGAAAAAACACGTACACATTCTTTTTCTTTTCGTAATAATTGAGCATGCCAAATAAAAATGATGTGGTTTGTGTACGCATAAGATGCAGTGAGCTGTAACATATAAATCCTACATGATCACCAAATAATTGTATACATCTTTTACAATTATAAACTAAAATTTGATTACAAAATGATGTGGCAAAAGATACCTTGATGCACTCATGCACAGTTCTTATAACACTTTTAGTCCAATTAATCCACAAGTTAATACACTATTTACATGAACCATACAAACTTATATTTCTTAACAATCAAACATGGTTCTTAATAATATAATACTTTAATAACATAAGCAAAATTCAGACCTAAAGACCTGTAACTAGCAGATCCTAACCTTAACCGCTAGACGAATGGCCCAGACGGCCATACCATGTTTGTTTCTTCATATATAACATTACTTGGATGCCAAAGTAGTGCAAGTACATAAAAACAAACCTAAATGATACAAAGGGTGATTTACCTTTTCGACATTCAGACCACCATTTTACCTAATCGGATTGACTGTTATATTAGTACCAATCAAGTCCTCCCATTGTAGCTGAGCCCACACCCTCCCACACCTCATTGAATCCGACTTCATCATTATCAATACCTTCCATATCGCTGTCCCACCATCCACTGCCACTTGCATCTGTTCATTTATGCGCAATCAATTAGAAACTTTTACATCAAACATGAAATTTTCACATACTTGTATTCAAAATGCTGAATTTAAAGATGTGGTACTTACAGTGGTTGTAAACAGGCAGTGGTTTCTCGCCTTTAATGAATGGTTTTTCATATTTTGATTGTGTTGGCTTTGGATCACCACTCAAAACAACCAAACCCTTTGGAGCAAGTGGTTTACCATACAAACCTTATCATCAAAAGAAAAATACACATGTAAATACACTAGTTATTTAAGACAGTACATTTACTTACTCAAGAGCAAAAAATAAAAAAGAGTAACCTGATGACAAACCTCCTATATCTTGAATCTGTGATTCTTGTGTAATTTGTGAGGCAGTACTAGTTTGATTCTCGTCTTCTAAAATCAAACAAGTCTTATCGTCGTTCTCTTTACTGCGCTTGAACTGTTCAAGAGCAACATCAAGGATACCATTCAACTCTGGTCCCTTAGCTCCATCAGCAGACTGATTAGTACCCACACTGGTTCCTGGTGAGAGAAACGGGTTGCCTTTACCCTGAAAAGTAATTACGACTGAGTTCAATTCCCACCACATTGGAAAAGAAAGAAAAGGAATTTGCAAGTCTAATACTTATTTGGTTAAACGAATCACTCATTCACTCCATAGTCTGTACCCTAAAGTAATCACACTTCACATACTCACTTTAATGTGCAACATTTCTTAACTGTATTCATTAAAAAAAAACCCAGAATAAAAGAAGTATTAGATTCTTAACTGTATCATCATTATAGGAAAACAGCTTCAAGGAAACCAAACAATGTTCATGACTACAAATTGTTCCTACAGGCTTACAATATATCAAACTTATTTTGGTTAGTCAGGATGGGTTTGTGAATCGAATATGTTATCACCATTATAATATCAGGCTGGTGGTTTGCTCAGAAAGACAACGAAGTTGACTAGGGTGGGAATTTAGGATGACAATATAAATGAACTAGATTTGAGGACAGCGATAATATGCCTGTGTTTAGAACTCAGACGTTTCCAAAGTCAACGCTCGTTCATCTTCTTTACAGTAGGACTCCCATCAAAGTTAGGGCTACGAATCAAGCTTTTAACTGTTAACTTGAGCTAAAGCTTGATGCCAAGCTTTATTCGAGTTTGATCTTGGGCTCAAGCTTAAAAACCAAGCTCATAATATATATCGAGCTGAGCTCAAGCTTAAATAAGCTCGGCTTGAGCTTTCGAACCTAAATTGTATGTGTGTGTGTGTGATTTGATATTTGCTAATGCTATTATCATCAGATTTTCGTATTGTTAGTCGTTTCCACAAGGTTTTTGAAATGTGATCAGACTTCATTCTAATATTTAATTTTTTTGAAATGTTTTTTGTCATTTAAATTACTTTGTTCGTATATTAAAATAAGTCCTATTATCCAAAAAATTAAATTTATTTATGTATTAATATTTGACCTTTTCAAGCCGAGCTCGATATTAGTCTTAAATGGTCAAGCCAAGCTAGAGCCCTGCTCGACCAGATTGCACCACTATCAGAGTACACTAACAAATGGCACAAATTCATCATATACATCAATAGCGACTGACAACATAATAACCAGCTTAAATAACACGAAAATAGTCTCTTTAGAAGTCAAAATAAAAACGACACAAAGCAATCTATACTTACGAAATGCAACTGAAAAAGAACCTGAGCTGATTTAGACTGATGAGAAGTTTTCTTCAGCTTCCGGTTAAGAAAATCTGATAGCGAAATACTCGGTCGCTTCTTACTTTCCGATACATTCTCCAATTTCTCTCTACAATCATTCGACCTGTAATTTGAAGCATATAATACTGTTCATCTGAAGATATAAATTAGGGTTTATGAAAGGCTTACTGATCATCATTGTTAGTTAATGTACGATGAATCAACGTCGATTGAATCAATCGTTGTCCACGAACCCTAATCCTTGAGTGATTGGACTTCATTTCTTCCTTCGAATCTTTTGAATGATTTTGATCCGGTTTGTAACGAGTGTTTTGGCGCTAAAATTTGATTATTTTCATCGATTTCCTAAATTGAGGTGATGTCGTCTGGGCTCATAACCTCAAACTGTTTATAGTTATAAGTTATTGGATTGATTTGGGCCTTTTGGGATGTAAGCCCAGTTGTTCTATTACAAATTGATAAATTTTGTTTTCTGATACACATCTAGGGAAGTAAACTTTAGGGTAAATTACACCGGGTGTACCCGTGGTTTTTTATTTTATGAGTGCACGTTTCTTTCAACTTTTTATTACACTGTATGTCCCTGTGGTTGCTTTTTGTGTCCCAAGTTTGTCCATTTCCGTTAAATTTAACGGATGGACAATTAAGTCGTATAAAATGACAAAAATGCCCATCTTCACCGTATAGTAACAAGAATCGAACAAAATCAACCCAAAACACATCCTTCAACAAAGATTCACAAACATATATATGAAACAAACACAGCAACCGGAAACACAACATTTAATCAAAATTTATTACAAATATGAACGAGATTCTAAAGTGAAAAGAACCCAAACCACCTCTTAATCGGAATGTTGACACCAATTTAAATCAAAGAATGTTTATGCGGTCGAGTGGTTTCAGGCGGTTTTGCAGATTGCCGGCGGCAGCCTGTCGGCCTTTTCGTACAACAATGATTTCAGATCCGAATGTAAACCTAGACCACAAAGAGAATCTGGAGTTTTCGTATTTTGATCTATGTTCATGCAAATACCGATTTAGATCCATGTTCTTACAAATACCACCATTCCAAGTCAAACTCCGGCATCTTGTTTCAGCTAATAACCGGAAGGGGTCAGGCAATGGATTTCATTTAGATATGTGTCTCGATTGAACGATTTGAGGGTGTAGATTTTTGTACTCGAATGATTTGGTGTATGTATTCCGGAGAATGTTAATTGATTTAGGGCAAATTGCCACTTTTAGGTCTTCACATCTTTAAATTCGTTGATGGCAATTGAATTTAAATCGTCAATAAATAAATAATGGCAATTAAATTAATCTCATCAGTGAATAAAATATGAAGGAAATGAATTGATGGTGGTGGCGATCTTCAATTCCCGTAGGTCTACTTATCACTTTCACGTAGGTGATTCTTGACTAAAAAGTAATATTGGTGAATGTTTGACTAAAATTAAAATTAGTGGTCTTCAACTAAAAGGAAATGGAAAATAAAGATAAAAATACAATAAAAGTAGATTGGTTTTTGTTGTTTTTGTTAAGTTGATCTTGTTGCTTAAGCTAGTTATTGGTGAAAAGATAAAAAGTATCAGGTGCTTGACTCAAAATAAAGGAAAAGGGCATTTTAGTCATTTTATACAACTAATTGTCTATCCGTTAGATTTAATGAATAAGAGATAAACAAGGGACATGCGGTGTAATAAAAAGTTGAGAGTAACAGACACTGATTAAATGAAAAATCACAGGAACACGCATTGTAACTTACCCTAAACTTTATAAGTCACCGATATAACTACATATGTTATTATATGTTTATTAAGCCTAACAAATCAATATTAAAATCACAGTAACTTAAATCTTTTTATTTAACTACACGCATTGTAATTTACCCTAACTTTATAAGTCGGGATTCTAATATATAGTTATGTATTATAATTTTGTTTTAATGTATAACGATTGAGTTGACATTTTATTTTCGTATGACATTGGAGAAATATTTTTAATCGAAGGAGATACGTTTATTAAAAATGTTTTTTGGCATTGAAAGTTGTATAATTTAAAATAATAGTAACATTAACATTGAAAATAGTAGCTTTATTCATAATTGTAACATAGTTGTTAAACGAAACAAAAAGATGGACAATTCTTTTAGCATATCTAAACACATGTAGATAATTTTTGAACTACAAAGACGTATCTCATGGATCCACTAACTTGAAATCAATCTACAAAATGTAATTTTCAGTAGAACCGACTGTCAATTGAAACATGGGGTGATGTTAATCGAAACATGGGGGTGATAATCCATATCTTAATCACCTAAAATTTGTTTTATACATAGAATAGATACTAACAAAAGAAATCTCAACTCATTCATATTGCAAGCCTAGTTTTTACTCGAGAGGGGTTTCTTCGGTAATGGGCATTTTATCTGGCTCCTCATATGTTGCACATTTACTTGAGTATATCCAATGTTGACATTATTTGCTGCCATATCCTCGAATACAACCAAAGTATTTGAAGTGATGTTATGGTCAACATCTGCATGATGATAAAAATGCAGATTACACATACCATATTTAAGGAGAAACAGAGAGTCCTTGTTCACCATCACCTACCTTGTTGACACCAGTCTCCATCTTTATCCTTTATAAATCATGAACCTTTAAGATGCCTTCTCGAACACGAGCAAAGATAGAAGAGAACCCCATCTAGAAAATAAAAATGTAAAATAGAAAAGCTTCAAAATAATACTAACTCATAATGCATACACATTCTAATTAGCATAAGAAATAGTACGTTAGTAAGAACGCTAATGCTTATGAGTTCGATGAATGACTTGATGGATCACAGTCAAATCTCAAATCCATATTGTCATATAACAATGTTTTTAGGCATCTTTCAACTGCCGTCGATTAAGGATTAGTTCAAGAATTGCGTTTATTGTTTCATAATTCAAGAATTGTAGTTTTAAGGATTAGTTCAAGAATTGCGTTTATTGTTTCATAATTCAAGAATTGTAGTTTTATTTAAGATAAAACAAAAGGAAGCAAAAAAATATATATATTTACCCAAATTGATGATTTCAGTAGTTTATAACTTTAAGTATAATGATCCTTATATACGCCAACCTCTGAAACATGCTTTCGATGAAGGGTCATGGAGATCGAGTTATATATTATTTGAAACATGTAGCTTACATCCTAAAAGAATTAAGCTAATAAATTGAACAAAAGCACAATAAGAAAACTTAATATATTCGGATTGTGAATGTGATTTTCAAATTGGTGGAATAAAAATAGTTCACATAAATCGTCTCGGGCAAGAAATCAAAATTAGACTCGTTGAAATTTCAGATGTATTAAGAAAATGAAATAATCCTTTTTTTTTGTAAATAATGTTGGTATCAATTACAATAATTGACAATTGGTAGATTAGGGGATATCAGTGAAGGACATCTCGTTTCCTTTTTCAAAATTAATATCAAACGATGATTTCAATGATGTGCTATCACTTCCAAAAGTGTAGGCTAGTGATAACCGAACGACGGAATAATTCAACGATATTTATATGTGGATTTTAAAAAATTGAATATATAGAATCGTTTGCGTTTATAGCGGAATTTAATTTATAATAAAGTTGGTTTTGAATATTTAATTAGTTGATTTATTTATTAAAGGTTTCATATTTGTACATATATATGTATGATGTATGACGATGATTGTATTTTGGTGTTTGCCTCCCTTTTTTTTGTTGGGTTTGGCCCTTTCTAATAATATAGTTGTTCAAAAAAAAAATGACGATGATGATGTCTGATGTAAAAAAATACGGCAAAATTTGTATAAAAACTTCGACTTTGATTGTTTTTTTTATGAATACAAATATAATATGTGTGACTTTGTTGGGTAATAAATTTAGAATTGCATATATATATATTTAATATATATAACGGGAACAACTGTGAATGACCATAGTTTTTTATGTATATATATACAAAATTTTCATGCATTCCAAAAATGATACGTACAATATTTAAAAATATTACTTAATATTATATTTGGTTTTTTATTGATAAAGTTGGGGAAAGAATTAAACCCAAATGTTATATATAATTTAATATAATTGAAAATAAAATTAGTTGTATCGTTAATGAACAAAAAATTAAAATCTTTTAAGGGTTTATTATGACAAATAAAAGATATTATGAGGATGATAAGCTTAAATTAATCAAGGGTTTATTAGTATTTTACTACACAATTAATTAATTAAATGATGTCATGGTTTAATCTTAGTGTTGACATGAGCCGTCATTACCTATTTTACCTTATATTAGATAACTTTTGAGTTGAATTAATTAGATTTACGTAGGATTTTTCACAATTCATTTGTCTTCCATAATGACAAAGGAATACTCGTAGTAAGGTTTCGTGCATTCGATAGCTTATAGTTGATAAGTAACTAGATTAGGGGAGAAAATCTGTTATCGTCATAAGGACCATATCTCATGTATTTTCTTCAAGATTGAACCACTAATAAATGAGTGTTCTTATCGCGACTTTTATCAAACTTTGAAATGATAACCATATCGATCTCTCATTTGTAATACGTATTTATTTTTGGATTCTGTAAAAACTACGTAGCAAACATCATCCTTTGTTTCTTTTTGGAGATATGAATGAGTGTCCTTATCATCACGACTCTTATCAAACTTTCGATAAACTCGTTTAGTTATTATGAGTTACCTAGTCGAGTAAAGTTCATTCAACGAATTCATATTTGAAACTTCGAATAAATGCAACTAATACGATTTAGGCAAAAACCCTTTAACGTGAGCTTCAGATCAGAGTTATTAAAGGAGTTAATCAACTTTCAAGCTTTAAAAATTCTTACTAGCACAAACACTCCCTTAACTTCTTAATTCTAAAATTTCAAATCAGTTTCATCAAATTAAAAGAAAAAAAGAAAAAAAAACCCCTAAATCATCTCCATGGAACCAGACTCGATCGAAAGAGTATTTGATTACGTCATCCCCTACATCAACACCACCGATGACCGTAACTCCGTCTCTTTAGGGTCTGCCATAAATGGTTCCACCTCGATTGCATGACACGTAAGCACGTCACCATCCACTTATGTTACGCCACGTCACCTCATCGTGTCAATCGTCGCTTTCCATATCTCGAGTCCCTAACCCTAAAAGGCAAACCAGGAAACGCCATACCACGTGCCGAAACGTTCTAACCGGTCCCACACGATTGGGGCGGTCACGTCACCCCATGGATTGAGGTAATTGCTAATGCTAATTCATTTCGTTGCTTGAAATCGATTCGATTTCGACGTATGATTGTTACTGATTTGGATTTAGAACTGTTAGCCCGAACACGCGGGAAGCAAATTAGGGTTTTGGATATTAACGCGTGGTCGGGCTTTTCGACGTTGTTGAAAATTAGAAATTAGTACTAATTGTAGTAATTTGAGAATATTGTCTTGGCAAAAGAGTGAAATTGTCGAGAAGGATGGTGAATAGTTGCACGAATTAGCTTTGCATAGCACGTGTATGGAATCGTTGAACTTCTAAGAAACGGATATTGATAAGTGCGATACTAAAGATCTTGTGATACTTGCGAAAAATTGTAGTGAAACGCTTATTAGTTTGAAGCTTACGGATTTGATGGTGCGCCATTTTACGAACCCTGTACGCGCATTGTTCTTAAGTTTCCGTTAAAGTTGAGGAGTATGGCGATGACTTATATGAGCAGAAATGATATACCTATTGTACTTAAAGTTTCGCAACAATTAACGGAATTAGACCTAACGTATGCTATTTTTAATGAAGATGATTATTGTGTGCTTGTTTATAAGTGTCCAAATTTATAGGTTTTGTATACTAAGGATACCATTGGAGATTTTGGATTACAAGTTCTGGGTCAATTTTGTAAGAAGTTGCGTAAGGTTAAGATTAAGTTAGGGGGCTCTGAAGAAGGGGCTGTGTCACAATTGGGGTTAAGTGCACTCGCAAGAGGATGCGTAGAATTGGAATGTTTGCATGCTTATATAAAAGATATTACAAATGAAGCATTGGAGTGCATAGGATAGGGGTTAACTTGAAAATCGCTATGATTTCCATATCACTTCGGTTGATATACGAGAGAAGATGACTGATTTACCGTTAGATAACGGGGTTCAAGCTTTGCTAAGGGGGTGCACGAAACTTGAAATGCTAGATAATTACCTTCGCCCTCCTGTACTCACTGATGTCGGTTTGAGGTATAATGGGAAATTTGGTCAAAATTTAAGGTCTCTTATGCTTGGTTTTTTAGGAGAACCAAGTGATGGGCTTTTGCAGTTCTCAGGAGGGTGTCCTAAATTGCAAAAGTTTGAAGTGAGTGGTTGTTATTTTAGCGAGGAGGCTATATCAATTTTTGCGTGGAATTTAAGTTCTCTAAGGTACTTGTGGGTTCAAAGTTATCGTGTTGGTGATACTATTTTTGAAACTGAAATGGATTTCATTGAAAGTGATGGTGATATTTTTGGAGGTGATGGTGATATAAGGGACATGATTTGTCCAAATTGGAATATGGAGCTAATTAGACCTGACGCAGATGTTGATGATGAACCTGCTGATTCCGTTCAATTGCGACCATTTTCATTGCTTGAATATTATTTGCTTGTTGGATAAAGAATGGATTTCCCAGAGAGAGTTATTCCTATACACGCACCCATGGATGATTATGATAGTGATGATGATGAAGAAGAAGAAGAAGAAGATGATGATGATGATGATGTTATGATGATGACGTCCGATGACTAGGTAGGTGTGCTCAGTGCGTACGTTCATTGCTACTGTATCTGATTAATTCGATATCTCATGTATGTCATGTGAGTAACAGTGTATGTTTTCTTTGTTATGTTTAGTTGTTAGTGGTGGTTATTCGAAACCTTTGTTAGCTTTCGTACGTTTTTGCAAGAAGTAAATTGTGGCTCACTGGCTTGATAGACCTTTTGGTTAGCTCGTGTTATAGATGGTTTTGACTTTGTATGTATCCAAGCACTGTGTAACCACTTGGTTGTATTCTGCTTTTTCGTGGATCTTGGACTATGTGATTGAAAATTTATGATGAGAAATTTGGGTTATGTTCTAATTTTAGGGTCAAATGAACTTGAATAAGGAAATGAGTCAGACGTGTCAAATGAACTGAAAAAATGAAATGGATCAAACAGGTTGACCATCGCCCAAAGTGTACTTTAAACACATATAATCTCTTCTCACTACCGATTGACTCGAGCCCCATTTGTTTTAGTACGATCAGTTATTTTGATTACTATTGCGTTCATGCTTGGGTTGTGACGGCAGACAAGTTTTGATGTTAGGTATCGGTTGGTTTTGTTTGGTTTATGCAAGTGGAAAAAACACTTTGGATTTGGTAAATATAGTAATGTAAAACCAACTAATCTAGTGGTCAGTAGCAGCAGGTGGTTAAGGTTCTAAGTTCATGTTGATTCACAATCTAGATCGATACCTAAAACGATATCGGGTGGAAGGTGATTTAAAAAAATTGGTTTTGGGTACAGGGTCAAAATGGTATCTATCTTATATAATTCAAAATGATAGAAGTGAAGTTTACTTGTAAGGTCAAACAAACTACCCATCGAAGTGAATGTTGATTCACAATCTAGATTGATATCTAAAACAATATCGGATGGAAGGTGATTTAAAAAATTGGTTTTGGGTATTGGGTCAAGACGGTATCTTATATAATCCAAAACAATATAAGTGAAATTGACTTATAAGGTCAAACAAACTACACCCATTTAAGTGAACCCTGAATCACCTTGAAGATGATCATGATACCTGTGATAGTCTTCATACATCTTATAGGGTCAATAATAGTTTAATCACCGAGCATTCAACTTTTTATTTTGTTTTAACCTTTCAAACTTTTTTCTTCTTCTTTTTTATTAAAGTTTTAACACTTTGGTTTACCAATTGACAAAAAATTTAATCCCTTTAGTCTGTTTGACCGTTTAAAATAATAATTTTAGTAATTGGTAACATCTAACAATATATCACTAATGGCGTGGATATAAATTTAGCACACGGAGTCTTTGACCGGTCTTCAGTGTTTTGAAGAACACTAAAACTGTGAATTTGGACGTTAGAAGAACACTGAGTTTTTCAGGTTTTTTTTTATTTTTTTTATTACATCTTAGTGACGCAACTAGGCGGTATTTATGATAATTAGTAATAAGGAATTACAGATTATCATTGGTCCAAGACTAAATATTGAAAATGTTTCGAAGGATCAAAAAATAAAATAATCTTTTTGTTAATCATTGTATTAAGTGTACTGATTAAACTTCTTGTATTTAGCTCTAAATAAACTATCTAATAAATACCATTTGTTTTAGGGATTTATATTGAACTAAAAATAGTGATAATAAACATGAAAATAAGGTGTGAGATAAATACGGAATAACTGAATAAGATTAAATGTGTTTCTTTATCAATATGCATGCAATTGACTTCACAATATTTAGACACCTTATCAATTAAAACGTTACAGGTTCTGTATCAATTAAAGGAGTTAATCGGCTTTCAAGCTTTTAAAATTAATTTAATAAAAAAATTAATAACTAAACGGCTATTAAGCTTAAGCTTAATCTAGGAGAGAGTTATTGTATAACCATTCCATACGGTAGGAACCTTATGAACGATCTTTTTCATTTTTAATTTCATCATATGTACACTTTTTGTAAAATAAATAATATCAATATTATTAGAATTTTATTCTCTTAGGTACGAAATTAATTTATATATAAAAAATATATATATCACAACTTTTTGATGTAATACTATGATACACACTAAATTTTTTATAATGTGTATCACATTTAAAAAAAATTATTTCATCTTAAACAACATAAAATTCTAATAATTTTGATATCATTTTCTTATCAAAAAATTTAATTAATCTTAAAATTAAAAATTCAAATATGCGTTGTTACCGTTCCTATCATAAAAAGGTTAATATTTGAACATTACCCATAGAATCTATCCAAGTCCAAACAATTAATTAAAAACAAGATACTAGAGAGTAATTAGGCATATTCTTAACGCATCCACGTCATCCTTTGATCATAAAATGAAGTGATTAAAATGCATTGAATCTTAACTGTTAATCAAAAAATTTAAGGATCGACATTAATATTAATTGTACTATGGTTACTTCTTTGATCCCACATCTTCTATTTCTATGTAATAAGATGACCAGTTTTTAGAAAACCGCTCCAAATTTTGAGGATAAGGTCAGTGTTTTGACTTTTTAGTCATTATTATCTCATAGCCGTCTTACCATTTCAATCTGAATTATATATATATATATATATATATATATATATATATATATATATATATATATATATATTGGTTATAAATTGGTTGTACTTCGATTTCTATTCTATTAGTCACGGACGCTACGAAAAAATTGAAGCTTGAAGCTCAGTCCTAGTTTATTAAGTTTATTTAACTGTGAGGTGCACCGTCAAAATATTAGTGATGACACTTTTAGAAATGCAATAGCTTTTCAACTCATTTTAAACTAAGTCAGCTTAATTGACTTGTGTCACGTGACACCGCTGATTAAATCAAAGCATGTTCTGAGTCTCCCTCTCTCTCATTATTAGATTCACTATATCCTCCTTGACTTATTAACAAAAACAAGTGATTGTGCATTTATACTCATATTTATATATCTGTATTACGGATTAGTATAGTCAAATAAATTAGAGGAATTTATGAAAAGTTAAATGCAATTCTTTTAATGTCATGTGTTCTTGCTGTTTACAATGTAGATGTATTTGCACCAAGTAGAATCCGTGTTTTGTATGTTTAAAACTATGAGTTTTTGTAAGTGATTATGCAAATTGAAATAACTCATTTTATCAGAGTGCGTATCTATCATTTAACCTCAATTCAGTAAAGGCGTTTACACTTTAATATTCTCCAATATCGTAATGCAATTATAGTCTAAATTTTTATCTTTCGTTCCCTAACCTGAGTTGCAAAAATTTTTAAAACATTTTGGGTCAGCTATAAAGTTTCGTGAGAATCACGGTTTTAACATATCAACGTTTATAAAGCTTTTCAAATAAATCATTAACCAACAATTTAGCAAACAATTTTCAATACCACTTTGTCACATAAGCAATAAAGACCAATCCAACAAGCCATTTTAATTTCAATTTTCATTATTTCATTTTATCCACAATTTGATAGCAAACCGTAATTTTACGCATTTCTCACTTTTTCAGTTTTTCACTTTTCGATGGCCAACTATAGTTTGCTCTTACACATAACTCACTATTTGTTTCTTCATCCACTGTTTAGCTACTATTTGTCTTCGTCCACTTTTAGTCCACCTATTATGGGATTTCATTATTATTCATATATTGGATAATCAATACACTTAGTGACGATTTTTGTTTTCGCATTATCAAGACATTTATCAAACAATAACCGATTTATAATCACAACATCATAGCATAATTAATATTGAATAAACAATTTATAGAATAAATACAACCCAGTAAAAAGTAACAAGTAACGTGAAATTCACTTCATAATTCACCTCTCCAAACGGATCACAAATCAATATATTTCACCATCCATTCGTTGGTTTATGGCTTGAATTATTCTCTTCTCACCATTCTCTATGCCCTCTGTTGAGTTTATTTTTCTTCACTCTCGTTTAATACACATTACAAATTAATAAATCATTAAGCATGTATATATAAAACTCAATCACTCAGACTCCAACAACTCAACTGCAACCTTTATCCCAATAAAATCGTGTGATTGACCAATTCGTACGCGTGTATCTATTTATTTTATATTGTTTACTTTTATACCTTGCATTCTTTAATATTAATCAATAGTAATTACATTTTAAACTCTTACAGTGTTCTTTATCATCAAATGCAACCTCATTATACGTTTAACACAAATTTAATGTTTTCTTGAAGTTTAATTTTTTTATTCAAAAGTCCGGGTGTTACAATTCTACCCCTCTTATAAAAAATTTGTCCTCAAAATTTAATTCAATTTAACAGTTACGGTATTTAGTTCCTTTTTATAAGATTTGGAGTGTTACATACATAGTTGTTAATTCATGACTTGAAATCTTGATTTTTAACTCGTGACTCTACTTTACAATAAATATATGTATTTATATGTATATACATATCATTGTTTACGATTTATGTTTTTAATACAAGTAAAACATGATGAGAGTCGATAGTTAAGTCGTTGATCGACAATCAACACCAATGCTTAATTTAAAATAAATTATAGTCATTTCTCTTTCTATTTTGTCTATTTACTTTTTGTATTACATTATACTAAAATTTTTGTTTGATTTTTTGACTCGTAAGAGTCGCACAAGACTCGGAAAAGTCACACACGACTCGTAAGAGTCAATATACGAATCGTAAGAGTCAAGTTCATTTAAAAGTCGGGGTCCGAGTCGCATCGTTTTTTGAATTTTTTACTCGACTAGTAAAAGTCGACTCGTGAATCGTAAGAATTTAACGACTAAAATTATGTGTCATACAAAATAGTTTTGGATATACTTGTGTTCCGCGAGACCACTTCTTAGATAATAGGGACTCTGTAGTTTTAGAGTACGATGTGAAACGCCCTAATTTTTTTATTTTTTTTATTTTACACCTCGTACGCGATCCTGGTAACCATACGCGATCGCGTACATTGACCCAGACTAAGAGTACTCGATCCCATCAAGGGTACGCGATCGCGTACTCAATACCTGAAAAGTTTATGTTCGAGTTTTAGTACAAGTTACGCGATCGCGTAAGGGGTACGCGATCGCGTATCCACAACGTAAAAGTTTCTGTTTCATTTTCTTTAGTAGGTACGCGATCGCGTACTGGGTCCTGAACAGTACATTCTGCACAACTCAACTTTTGACCCAATTTGATACGCGCATAAGTTTTGACTCGTTTAAAATCACGACACGAAATTTTGCAGACATCTTTCGTACGACATAATAAAGGTTTCCCAATTGGTACTTTTCTAAAATTCACTCAAACGACGATTTTGGACTTAAATCCGAAAAATGGCTATTTGGACACTCTTTGAACCAATTCTTGCAACCATCTAAATTCAACTTTCCATACCACTTTTCAACCACTCTATTGGCATAGTTCAACTCAACAATCCATGCCAAAAGGTCCAAATCATCATTTTTGTTGGTTTTAACCAATCGACCCATTGGAAACCCATTTTGACCCTTTTTAAGATTTTCAACTATTTAACATAATCAACATTTAGAAAAAGGTTATTTCAACCCAAACATAACTTCCAACATCATTCCTTACAAAACATCTTACATATATATTTCGTTACAAAAGTTGATCGTGTACAAAAAGCAACAAATACACAACATGGGCGTTTCTACACATCAAGAGCATGATCATAAGGGATTACTTACTACTGGCTTGTAGCAAATCCACCTCTATTCCCACTTGGGGTTTTTACTCAATTCGCCTTTAGCCCCACTTTGCTCACCTACATACATTAACAACATAACTATAAGCAACATGCTTAGTAAGTAAGGGAAAATATAACATCAATATTAACATAAACATTACAACACAACATGAATTAAGGATCCTCAATTTTTTACATGTTGACTCAAAGAGTCCATACTATGGTATCAAGGCATAACATTTGAGGTTTTTCAAGTCTCAAAGTCACCATTGAATTCCACCATTTAGTGTGATCATTGAATACTCTTGTATCTCAATGATCACACTTCATCCACAACATACCAAAGAGCAAATACTTGACTACTCAATGTAATCCAAGCATTGCCACATAAATCATACTCATCTAATACTTACCTTAATTTAGAGATCAATTAGTTCAAGCAATTACTTCTCCACTCTTATTTCACCTAATATATCAATACATATACATGAGTTACTTACAACTCAATGAACTCAATATTAACTCATTAACATCTCACTAGCTAGAATTTAAGTGTGCCACTTCACACACCCGAAATCTCTAACTAAAATATTTATACTCTTGACTCATAACATTACACATATATGTAGATGACTAAGTTGTTATTTGACAACAATAACAACTTATAGTCATCACCATCATCTAATTCACTTACTTACATACACACTTGGTAAAATTAGACATCATCTACCAATTTATTAATAAAATTTATTTTCATCATAACATCATTTCTATACTTGCATATAACTCAAAACACTTACCTGTGCATCCCACACCCAAAACCCACCTTATCTTAACCTCTTTCTCCCTAGTTAATTCTAGGGTTCATACAAAATCATTTAAGGGAAACAAATTAGAGGATTGAGGGTGTTATTCATACCTTAGTTGGGTTAAATTAGAGTTTAAAACCCTAAATTTATCAAGCCTGGCTCCAAATTTCGATTTCTCTTTTCTTTGGCTTCCTGGTTCATACGTACGTATATACACACTTATATGAATGTATATTTTCAAAATTTAGGAGAAGGATGGGGATATATGTGAACATTTTCACTTCCTACCTTCCATTTACTCACTTAACACTTTTAACCCCTCAACTCTTATCTCATTTATATTTCTCACCCAAACACTAAATTTGTATTTAATACCAATACAAATATAATTTAAATAACACACTTAAATATATAACTTACAAATTTTGGAGTGTTACATGATGGTAATTTGCATTTTACAGTTCACTTCTTAGATTTGGGCATCTTTGATTAGCACTTTAGAAAAAGAGCGAAAGGAAATTGAATACGCATGATTGTTGGCTAGCTAATACGGCTGACTATGAGCCAAATCAAGATATAAGTTTCACAAGTCCATGAAGCCATCAACATATATAGTTGACTACAAGATTCCATAGATATGATGACCCGTTGATTGTTTCGTACAGGTTGACCTTTTCTTGGATGTGGCTCATGTTCCACAATGTGTACTCATGTTTATAAGTTTGTTTTTCTGTTTATGCTACTTTTGTGACTCCGAACACACACACGTCTAACTATTCCAGTGAATCACAGACCTGAACATGATGAGGAAGAACCTGACGATGCAAACTTGGATGGCTCAGCATCACCCTATCGTTCCTTGAAATCTGATTAAGCGGGTAACCTATCAACTCATATTCTTTTGGATTTAGTTGTTTGTGTTAGGGGTTTAGTTGACTGTCATTTTTCTATCCATATGATCGCTTTTCGCTAGAATTTGACAGAAGGGATTATTGTTTAATTATGCGTTCAACTTTATACTTATTACTATTGTATGCTTTCAACTTTAATACTCTCTATTGTATGAGGTGAACTTTCAAAAAAATCTAGGTAATATGATACAAATTAAACATTCTAAAAACTCTATTAGAAAAGTTCATATCATACAATAGAGAGTATGAAAGTTAAGAGCATACAATAGAGTTTTTAAAAAGTTTACTCCATACAATAGAAGGTACGAAAATTTGAAGCATACAGTAATGAATTTTTTGAAAGGTTCACCACATACAATAGATCATTTTATAAAAACCGCACATCACATGGATAATGAGTTTACTCGGTGACAAGATAAACGGTGAAATAAAAATAAACAATACATATATTAAAGCAGAATGCTGCCTTCAACCGTCTTTTATGGAATTAAAAAAATAATAATAATAAAAAAATAAAAGAGAAAAAAAAAACCTTAAACCGTCTCAGCTTCTACAGAACTGCAGCGCCAAAAATTTCCCATTCCCGCCACCGAACCACTCAAAACAAAACCACCCAGGTCCTTACTAACACAAACACTCCCTAAACTCCTTAATTCCAAATTATTATAAATCAATTCATCAAATTAAAAAAGCAATAAACCCTATAACATTACATTTCCAGATAATGGAACCAGACTCAATCGACAGAGTATTCGATTACGTCATCCCCTACATCCACACCACCGACGACCGCAACTCCGTCTCTTTAGTCTGCCGTAAATGGTTCCACCTCGATCGCATGACACGTAAGCACGTCACCATCCACTTCTGTTACGCCACGTCACCTCTTCGTGTCAATCGTCGCTTTCCATATCTCGAGTCCCTAACCCTAAAAGGCAAACCAGGTTCCGCCATACCTCGTGCCGAAACCTTCGAACCAGTCCCACACGATTGGGGCGGTTACGTTACCCCATGGATTGAGGTAATTGCGAATTCTGATTCTGATTCATTTCGTTGCTTGAAATATATTTGTTTTAGACGTATGATTGTTACTGATTCGGATTTAGAATTGTTAGCTCGAACGCGCGGTAAGGAAATCAGGGTTTTGGATATTAATAAGTGTTCGGGGTTTTCGACTGATGGATTGTTGAAAATTAGTACTAATTGTAGTAATTTGAGAGTTTTGTGTTTGCAAAAGAGTGAAATTGATGAGAAGGATGGAGAATGGTTGCAGGAATTAGCTTTGCGTAACACCAGTATTGAACGCTTGAATTATTATAAAACAGATCTTGAGAAATGTGATTCGAAAGATCTTGTGTTACTTGGGAAGAATTGTTGTGAAACGCTTATTACTTTAATGGTTACTGATTGTACTGTAACGGATCTTGTGAATGTGTTTCATTACGCGGTTAAGTTAGAGGACTTTGGTGGTGCGGTTTATTACGAACATGGGATGCACGTTGTTCTCAAGTTTCCACCGAAGTTAATGTCTTTGGGGATGACTTACATGAATAGAATTGATATCGCTGTCGTACTTGGTTTTTCTCATCAATTAACAGAATTAGACCTAACGTCTACATTGTTTAGTGATGTTGATTATCGTGAGCTTGTTTGTAACTGTCCAAATCTAGAGGTTTTGTATACAAAGGATACTATTGGTGATCTTGGATTGCGAGTTCTCGGCCAATTCTGTAAGAACTTGCGTAGGATTAAGATTATACGTGGGGGGGTCTGAAGAAGGGGTTGTGACACAAATAGGGTTAAGTGCACTCACAAGAGGATGCGTTAAATTGGAATGTTTGCATGCTTATATCAAAGATATTACAAATGAATCTTTGGAATGCATAGGATCTAACTTGAAAAATCTCTATGATTTTCGTATCACTTCGGTTGATACACGTGAGAAGATTACTGATTTACCGCTAGATAACGGGGTTCGTGCTTTGCTAAGGGGGTGCACGAAACTTGAAAAGCTAGGTATTTACCTTCGCCCTCCTGTATTCACTGATGTTGGTTTGTGGTATATTGGGAAATTCGGTAAAAATTTGAGGTCTCTTATGCTTGGTTTTTTAGGAGAACCAAATAATGGACTTTTGCAATCATCAGGAGGGTGTCAGAAACTGCAAAAGTTTGAAGTGAGGGGTTGTTATTTTAGCGAGGAGGCTATATCAATGTTTGCGTGCAATTTAAGTTCTCTAAGGTACTTGTGGGTTCAAAGTTATCGTGTTGGTGACACTATTTTTGAAACTGAAATGGATTTCATTGAAAGTGATGGTGATATTTTTGGAGGTGATGGTGATATAAGGGACATGAATCGTCCAAATTGGAATATGGAGCTAATTAGACCTGAAGCAGATGTTGTTGATGAACCTGCTGATTCCTTTCAACTGCGGCCATTTTCATTGCTTGCATATTATTCGCTTGTTGGACAAAGAATGGATTTCCCAGAGAGAGTTATTCCTCTACACCCACCCTTGGATGATTATGAAAGTGATGATGTGATGATGACGTCGATGACTAGTTAGGTGTGCTCAATTCGTAACAATATATGTTTTGTTTTTTCTGTATAGTTGTTAGTGGTCGTTAGTCTTCATACATTTTGGCAAGAACTAAACTTGATAAACCTTTTGGTTTGCTCATCTTACTGGTTGGTTTACCTTTATATTTATCCAAGCATTGTGTATTTCACTTAGTTGTATATTGTTTTCGTGAATCTTGGGACTCGGGGATTGAAAACATATGAATGAGTTGACTCTTTTTTTTTTCTTTTTTTTTTTTTTTCTATTTTGATTGGTAAAATGGGTAACAAATGAAATTAAAAAGGTAAATAGGTTAGACAGGTTGAAATTTGTCTGAAGTGTATTTATAAATCGTAAAAATCTCTTAATCTTTTTTTGAAGTTTTTTTTGTCTTACTACCCATTGACTCAAGCAGTCAAGCCCCGTTTGCTTTAATACATTCTCCTGTGGTTAGTTATTTGATTGTAATGTGTTCATTCTAGGGCTGTATTAGTTAGTCATGTTAGGTTTGTTTGATTTGGGCCTTTTAGTCTATTTCGTCATAGCTTCTATAATTTGTAGAAGGGATGGATGGAGTTTGGCTTTGTACAATTTGTTTTTCCAAAAAAAACACTTTCAATCTGGTAATTACCCAAATGTGAAACAAAGTGACTAGTGTGGTGGTCATTAGCAGGTAATTGAGGTTTTGAAACAGTTGGTTTTTGGGATGTGAATTCAAACAATTGGTTTTGGATAACGGGTCAAAACGGCTGTGTTATGATTTAAAACAACTGATTTTAAATTAACTGGTCAAAATTGGTAAATCAAGAACCATGCCGAGTAATGTCTGTTGACTTCTAAGGTCAAACAGAGTACATTATTTAGTGAAGTTAATGCAAATACACCCTGAATCACCTTAAGATGATCATGCTACCCATGATGATGGTCAACTGGTCATGCATTTTATAATTGCGGCAGATAACTTAGATTCTGAATGGATGTAGACGTGTTCGATAATTATCAATTTAAATTTATTGGACATTAATTATTCATTTAAAGTCGTGGACATTTGAAGTGGATCCTAGTGAACATGCCATGGCTATGGCTACTAAAAGGAAAACAATAATGTGGGTTCATAACCATCAAGCATTATGGTTATAAGCCCACTTGCAATGTTTCGAGTCTGTTTATTCATATTAGGAAAACTGGTCATACAAAAATTAATTATGGTCACTTGCTTAATGGCTCAAGTAGTATTCAATTATTTGTTCCTAAAAACGTTCAAATAGTTATAACCTCATAAGCAATGAAGAGTATTCCTTGAACATTAATACGTTGCCATCACAATCGTTAACTTGAGATATCATAAAAGATTGTGTAAACTTATTATGAAAATATCTAACTTTAATATTTTGCCTTATATGCAAGATTTGATGTGCAAACGACAAATATGCATATAGTACGACAAATTTAAACTCGTGTATACATGCGGATGTCGAGTCAATCTATCTTTCGTCTATTTGAATATTAAACTTGTGAATACACGAACTCGTATAAATTAAATTGTATGTTTAATTTTAATTAATGTGTATCATCAACTAAATAAATAAATATTGTCGTAAGTTTAAGCTCATTATATTAACTTGAGAAAGATATCAAACTTTGAAATCTTAATATTTGTCATAACTTGTAATAATAATACGGGATAAAGGATTTTTCTACATGGTTTTTGTATACATGTTATTAGTAAAATAAAGAAATCTATCAGATAAGTTTTTTTTTTTTTTTTTTTTTTTTTTAAATATTACATCCAAAATAAACAAAACTAATAGTACGTTATTAAAAAATGTTACATCGGGTTTTCTTTTGTAGAACTTTTAAGAGATTGAATAAAATAAAATAAAGGAATATAATAGATAAGTTTTGTCACAATTGGTAATAAATATAAATAACCAAAAAAGAAATTTCAAATAAATGAACATATTTGATTAGTTAATTAAAAGTTGGTGAAATCAAACTATTTGATTGGTTGATAGAGGTTAATTTTTGAATAAAATTCTCTTAACAAAATTTTCTTTTAGTAATATTAGGATTTAGAATATATTAGTTATAGATTATATTGATTATTATTATATTTATATTGATTATGTTTTAATTTCTATTAAAAAAATTATGTCTATAGGGAGAGTTATTGTAGGAACGGTAGGAACAATATTTTTCATTTTTAATTTTACCATTTGTACACTTTTTGTAAAAAAAAAATTATTATTATAATTTTACTATCTTTAACATGAGATTGATTTTAATATATATATATATATATATATATATATATATATATTAGCTTTCATACTCGTATATACACACGGACCGTTTAAGCCATTCAGATAATTTGACATTAGTAAGTTATACATTTTGACATAAAAGTGTGTAACTATCAGGGTATCTTACTTATAGATTATATCGATTATTATTAGGGGAGGGTTATTATAGAATCACTCCTTATAGTAGGAACGCTTTTTTTCATTTTTAGTTTTAACATATGCACACTATTTGTAAAAAGAAATAATATCAACATTATTAGAATTTTATTCTCTATAATATATATATATATATATATATATATATATATATATATATATATATTATATAAATTGACATACGACTTAAAGTTGTGTATCATAACTTTTATATGTGATACTGTGATACACACTAAATTTTTTATAATGTATATCACATATTTGTAAAAACAATTTATCTCAGTTTAGAGAGCATAAAATTACAATAATTTTGATATAAATTCTCTATAAAAAAAAAATAGTTAATGTAAAATTAAAAATAAAAAACTTTCGTTCCTACCGTTCCTATCATAAGAAGTGTTCCTATTTGAATCTTCCTCATTATTATTATATATTTATATTGATTATGTTTTAATTTCTATTAAACAAAAACTCTTTGTCCATAGGGAGAGTTATTGTAGGATCAATCCTTATGGTATGAACGGTAGGAACAATATTTTTTGTGTTTAATTTAAATATTTGTACACTTTTTGCAAAAAAAAAATAAAAATAATAATACTAAAATTATTAGAATTTTATTATCTTTAACATGAAATTGATTTATATATATATATATATATATATATATATATATATATATATATATATAAAACTGTGAGAACCACCCCTGCATCACTCTTTTTTAAACACCAAGATCTTTTAATTCATAGTTAATTTAAGACTAATGACACTTAAATCAAACAAAATATACCAATTAAATTAATTAAGCAAATAACATCACCAAATTCTAATTATAAATAATTTCACACCATATACAAAAAATATAACACTTAGGTGGGTGTAGAATCGCAAATAAAGTGTAAGACATGTGCAAATCGGATTCTGCACATGTTTCATGGGTGCAAATCTGATTATGCGTCTGGTTCATGGGTGCAAATTCAATTATGCATCTGGTTCATGGGTGCAAATTGAATTCTGCACATGATTCATGGGTGCAAATCGCATTATGCACCTGATTATCGGTGCAAATTGCATTATGCACCTGGTTTGATGGGTGAAAATCACAACCAACAAATTATAAACTGAGTATTATTAACTTGAATATCATCCAACAACTAAAAGAAGATTACGTAAACAAAAAAGTTAAAAAAATGATTTTCTTCGAAAAAAAAAGGTAAAAATTACACTGGAACTAACTTGTTTCTTCTTGATATTCAAAATCAAACATTTAACACACATTAAAAATATGTGATTTTGTGAATAAAAGCTAAAATAAAAAGTGAAACCTAGAAATCCAAGTGCAATGTGTCTTTCTTCTTTGCGACAGGGACACATCACCGTAGCTTGAGTAATGGTGTTTGCGAAGAAAACATGAAGTGATAACGATGATCGACATAGTTATATAGCAACGGCATTCCGATTGGTAAATTGGAGATGGTGACAATGATGGAGATGGTGAATATCCGGCAAAAAATTTGCGATCAACATCGTTAATTGGGATTTATGATTTTGAGAAGATAACTAGTAAGTAGTTATCTGGAGAGAAAGTACGTATCCAAGGGTTTTTTTTTGGGCTTTGTAAAATGAGTTATGAGCTTAAAAGTCCAACAACATTTAGTTCTCACGGTTCTCATTATAAATTTGGTTCTCACATGATCCATTCATTGTATATATATGTATAATACACAACTTAAAGTTGTGTATCCCAATTTTATGTGTGATATTGTGATATACATTAAATTTTTTATTATATGTATCATATGTTATTTGAAAAAAAGAATATCTCATTTTAAAGAGTATAAATATCTAATAATTTTGATATAAAGTTATCATCGAAAAATTAGTTAATGTTAAAATTAAAATTTAAAATATTTGTTCTCAACGTTTCTACCATAACAAATGTTATCATTTGAACATTCTCCGTTACAACGAACATAAAATTGTAACAAATAATTTGAAAGAATATAATTCGAATTGTGTTATTGTTATCTTTTTGTAAGTAACATTGCATGTTACTTTCATAAGAATTTACTCGGTATTATTAAATTCCTTCCTTAAATACATTTTTTTTTCGTTCGTTATTTCCTTTTCTGTATATCATTTGTTTCTTTCGTATTTCAAACAACTTTTCCTATATATTATTACAACCTTTACTTTATACTAAAAGGATTAAATTTAAATTCTAAAAAGATCTATGAATAAGATGATTACACAACTCAAAATACGTTAAGATACAAACTCGTCGTGTAATACACGAAACAATAACCTAGTACTACATATATAATACGATACGAATAATATATTTAAAAAGAATGAGAAAAATTCTTCAAAAAGATGTCGTTTTCGATACATGATATTGATTAATTTGATATAGATAGTAGCATATGCTGAACAAAGAAACAAGAATCTTTTTATATTTAGTCCAGTTTCATATGATATTTTGGTAAATGACTAATTTTACAGATTATTAATTATTATTATTATTATTATTATAATTTTTCTAAAAATAGCCGTTGTCGTTAATGTGTTTAAAAGTGATGTACCTGACAGTTAAATATTAATTCTAGAGGACAGTTATTTTTATTATTAAAGATTTAAACGTGTTAAAAGCCGCCTTTACGGCTGTATTTAGAAAAATTATTATTATTATTATGTTAGTTTCTTTTTATGTAATTGACAAAGTACAAACAGCTGAGGCACATTACAATAAGAGTTTTTATATATTGAAATGAAAAAGAAATGGGTAAAAATGGAATTTCAAGTAACGCGGGATACTTCGTAACATAAGTTGTGGTGCGAATTAAATAATTATTATTTTATTCATTCATAATTTCAATTTCATATCAAATAACACAAAATAAAATTTGGTTTGTTGCCTCCCTCTCCTCCAGTTCTCTGTAACCCCCCTCATACTCCCTTTTTTGCTTCTCTCAATTGCAGAGGTATTCACAAACAAACAAACATATAGATATACCAACATATATCTATACATTCCACCATTTTGTTTGTTTGTTTGATATTTTTCCATTATTGATTAAAAACTTTAATAAAGTTTTAAACTTTTTCAAACCCCTCTTTTTAAAATTAGTGGTGAATCATTTTTCACATGGTGGTATTCAAAAAAATTATGAAAATAAAATCGTTTCACAATATAAACATTTTTTTGACCAAAAGGTAAAGACTTTTTTAAGTATTAGTTTTAGTTTGATTGTTGAAGGAAAAGGGTTTAGGGTTACTTTCAATTCGTGGGTGTTTTTTTAGTATAGTGTAGAATTTAGGGTTTAGGGCAGAATCATTGAAGTAATCAATGTCACTTTGTGAACTGAATTTGGTTATTTGATTTTTTTTCCGATTTTTTTTTTTATTTCTATTATTTTTCTTGAGCACATTACCAACACTTTGGTACACGAAAGGCCCTTGGGTATTCGATTTCTTTTTCTTTCTAAATGGGACAAATATCAGCTGATAATGTTCGGGGACTTGTTCTAGCTGTGTCATCAAGTATATTTATTGGTGCTAGCTTTATAATCAAGAAAAAAGGTCTCATGAGGGCAGGTGTTTCAGGAACAAGAGCAGGTTGATCTTCTTTTCTTATAACTATAATTACCAAAATATAATGTGTATATACAAGTGTATTTATTGGTTATGTTGCTCTTTCTTGATCATGAATAATTGTCAATCCAAAACTGTAGTTAATTATTTGGGTTGATTGATATAAACTACTAAGTAGTATACATGTTTAGAAATAGTAGAATCCAATGTGAACCCATGTGCTGACATACATACTTGAAAAAATTGTAGAGTAAAAATGTAATAAGTTTTCATGTTGTATAGAAACTTAATGCTGTGGTGTATTTGTTTAAGGTTCAGGAGGTCACTCATACTTAAAGCAACCTATGTGGTGGGCTGGGATGGTGAGCAGTAAGTTCTAATTGCGTACTTCATTTTTGGTCTTTTTATTTTTACTTGCATTAAAATGTTCAATAAAATATGGCTCTTTTGAAGTCGAATGACACTGCTGTATGCCTATATCGACTTTATACCATCATATAGAGGTGGTGAACTCGACCAATTTACTTATGAATGTGTCGATTCAGCCTTCAGGTTATGTTGCATCTTTAACGGGTCAAACGGGTAAAATTAGAAAAGTTGGCTTAAAATGAAATGATTCAAAGCATGTCCAAAGTTGCTCCAAGTGTATGTTTAATGTGTACAACCTGATAACTATATATATTCAGACAATACGCGGGTATATAATCTATATCTATATCTATATCTATATATTCCTTATAATTTGTTTACACCTTTTCCTTGTAACCTTAGAAAATTAAAGATCGTAAATGACTAAATTACCCTTACCTAATTTAAACAACTATAAAAATAGAAATAAACTATAAGTCAAAAGATATATAATTTGAGAATATATATTCTTTTAAAGTTATTTCCGTAAAATTAGAAACAACCTACAAGTCAAACTACATTTTCTATTCAACAAAATCTTTTGTCTATTTAAGAAACAATAATAATTTTTTTAGAAGTGCAATATGTAGCCAAATACTATGTACCAATTATTATACACTTAATACTTGTAACAAATTAAAACGCTTGCAGCCATAACGACTACACTGAATTTACAGTAATCTAAACGAGTGTAATTTCAAACACGTATCATTTCAATATGAATGAAGATATTGCCTTTCTGACGTACGTATAAAACAAACTTTTATTACCGATCATCATAAATTAAAACCGTCTTTTATGTATGAGGTACCGCTGCATTGTGCGGGTAGCCTACTAGTTAATATAAATATAAATTCCGTAATCATATGTGACACAACCCAACCTGAAAATTTTTTTGGACCAGAAGTGTTTTGGGTGACCCAACCCAACCTGACCCATTTCTCAGTGTTCTGAGAATGTGGGGTTAGACTCGAACCCATATGGTCCATTACCTGTTTTCTACCTCTACCATCCAGGCTGTTCTTAAGATCTATATGATGATTCTCTTATATATGTCGAGGTTTATGAATTTGCAGTGATCTTTGGCGAGATAGCGAATTTTGCAGCCTATGCATTTGCCCCTGCCATTCTTGTTACCCCATTGGGAGCTCTAAGTATAATCGTTAGGTAATGCATGAGAAAGTTCTTCGCAAAATTTCTATTTCGTTATTAGTATCACTTTGATCCCCAATTATCTGAGCCTTCATATATCCTTATAAAGGATGTGTTTTAGGAGAAAAGGGGCTCTTATGGAGAAAAGTGTAAGCAGTATTTTGGTGCTTACACCTGTCCTAATGCACCATTTTTTTTTTTAAATTGAGGAACCCATTCTTTGTTACATCAGGACACGTGTTAGCACCAGAATCCTTCATACACTTTCTGCATATAGCCATTGTTACTGGAACCTTCCCCTATAAATGAAATGGCTATTGCAATCTGGAATTGAGGGTATCATTAAAGAACTTATGAAAAGACTATGTTGAATTAAAGATGTGATTTTTTATGTATATTTTAAATAATATGTGCAGTGCAGTGTTAGCCCATTATCTTTTGGATGAAAGGATGCATATATTTGGTGCAGTAGGGTGTGTGCTCTGCTTGGTGGGTTCTACTGCGATTGTTTTGCACGCTCCACATGAGACTCAAGTTAGTTCGGTCAAACAAGTGTGGAACTTTGCAACTGAACCAGGTTTGTCTAATTTCTCTGACCTTTTTGCGCTTGAAGCATGGGTGTAAATTGATGAGAATGCTGGTTCTCATTAACTTGTGAACATGTCAAACAGGTCGAAAACCACCCAACATGTATTTTTAGTGCGTGCAACGTATTAAATTACTTTATTCGAGAAAAATTATCATTGTAATTATATATTCTTTATAATTGAAGTACCCGTTTGACCTGTCACCAACCCACCAAATTTGCCACCTCTATTCTAAACACATCTGGTCATACACATTCTTTTCTTATAAACTCATGTCACAAGACAAAAGCTTACTAATTTGTGCATTATTTCCTCGATGATGTTTTAAATCTATAGAGGGGATATGAAATTTTAAAATATGTTTGTACTTCTTTTTTTTGGAGGAGTTGGGTGAAAGTTATATGATTAATTCTTTTTCAATCAATTTTTGAACATCTGTACTTAGATATTATGAAGAGTCTAATGGTGTTAATTGCTAACAGGCTTTATGGTCTATGCGTGCACTGTATTGGTTCTTGTTGGTGTACTCATTTACCGTTACGTGCCACTTTATGGAAACACTCATCTAATTGTTTACGTCGGAATCTGCTCTTTTATGGGATCATTGACGGTTTGTCTTCTGTTCATCTTTTCTGTTTTTTTTTTATTCATTAATATCTATCTTGCGTTGTTTGACCTCTAAGAGGGAATGTAGGTTATGTGTGTGAAAGCAGTCGGAATTGCTATTAAGCTGTCATTTTCTGGAAGTAATCAATTCATATACTTCCAAACATGGTTTTTCACGCTGCTGCTTCTTGTATTCTGTATTATGCAACTCAACTATTTGAACAAGGTACGTTGGACATGACTCTGTTATACACGTGCATACCTGAATATTCAACGACGGAGCTTAGTTAGGGCTGGGAGGGGTTCTTTAGTTAAGTATCAGACATAAATTATCAGACATTAAGTGGTGCTGGTTCAAGTCCTAACATCATCATTTTCTTTTAAATGTTTTTGCTTTTCACATACAGTAACAATATTATATACGACAACAGGTTTAAGCACAACTCAAAGTCTTTTTTAAGTGGATTTGTTTATAGGTAAAAATATAAATAAGCAAGTTAACAAATTTGCTGATATATACAAATATACTAATTAAAAAGAAGTTATAAAGTTAATTTGATACTTGTGTAGCATAATATCAATGTTCTATGCTCAAGTAAAATTTGTACGTCAAATAATTTTGGGCCCCCCAAATAGCATGTTCAACCTCCGTCCCTGTGAATATTCATTGTATTAACTGTATGAAAATGCATCGAATCTTACTTAAATAGTTAAATTCAATTGTAAGTATGTATCCGACTTAAATAGTTTCTATTGTATGTGTCAAACTCTCAATTATTGCTACTGTATATATCTAACCTCCTGTAACTTATAAACTCACTGGTTATAATGATGTGGCGGATGACGTGGCAACTTATATGACAACTTCAACCAAAATACCCGTTATGATGTTCATCACATACATACTACATACATTTCATAGTTGGATACATTCAATAGAATTTAAGGTAAAGTTCAACACATTTTTAAACACTTGACCCTTTTTCTAGTGTATAACATTGAAAAATGAAAAGGTATTATCATAAATCATGTTATGTGAGTTTATACCCTGGTCGAAAGTCCTGGATTAGCTACTATAACAATAACATTTTTATCATTAAATATGATGGTGATAAATTTGGAATACGTATTTGCAGGCACTAGACATCTTCAATATTAATGTGGTTTCTCCGGTGTACTATGTCATGTTTACAAGCCTCACCATCCTGGCTAGCGTGATCATGTTCAAGGTGATTTAGTGTGTATTTGCATCAAGTAGAGGTGGCAAAATGGGCAATTCTTTTGCACGGGGTTGGGTTGACCCGGACCCTTTTTGTCCAACATATTTTGTTTTTTCATTAATAATTAGTATGTTAAAGAAATAATTTTTGTTTAATAATAATCTAATTTTCTAACTTTATAATGCAATTAACCCTTATATATAAGAATAAAACTCAACCTGAATCAACCCATTTCATTTTAACTTGATGTGTTTTTATTTAAACATTTGATCCTATGAAGAAAAAAAATTACCTGAAGTAACCCATTAATAAGTAAATGGATCTGCCACCTCCAGCATCAAGTGAACGAAGATTAACAATCGTCAATGTGCATTTAACAGGACTGGAATACACAGAGCGCGACACAGATTGCAACCGAGATATGTGGTTTTGTGACAATTCTATGTGGAACTTTTCTTCTTCATAAAACTAAGGATATGGGAACTGCAGCTGCAGGTTCACCCGCGTGTTTAGGTTCACCGAACTCAATTGCAGACCCAAATTCCCAACAGCTAGAAATCCGACATGTCACAGTCTGTGATCGCGATACAACACAGTGAAGGAGGATAAATGTGAATAGTAGCAGAGCTAGAAAATCTGAAAGAGGTGTGAAATTTATCAGATTGATTTTTGAGGGGATTAAATAAATTCAATAGTTTATGACACTACTTAATTAATTGTTTTCTATTTGCTCTTCTTACATCATTTGAAGAGAATATAGATATATGATTGTATATTGGTTCACATTAGATGTACTTTTTATATATGGCAGCGCATTCTTTTATTTATTAACTAGTTTATCCTTTTAAATTTCTTTAGAAAGAGCCTTCCTCAAAAGTTTTGGTGGTTTGAAACTCGGCCCAAAACTATATCTACATTTTATATTAAGTGCATCTTTTAATGAGAATAACATTGGTGCCGTTGACAGCACGACAAGCTGTTGTTGACCAATCAAGATTTATATATTTGACGTTTTGACCCTTGAACTTTCCCATTTGTACAATATTAGCTCCTCTTTCAGAGCTAACACCACCTAAATTTAGAGCTAACACCACCTAAATTTAGGTGCAGTTGTACATAATATTTTTCATTTAATAAATGTCAAATTTGATTAAAAGTAACTAAGATTTAAGAAAAACTCCACGTATATAACGTAAGTTCACTTCCACATTAAAATTATTGTGAGTATGAATTTGCTCATTAATTAAATACAGTAATATAAAATGAAAAACTTGATATAGGTAACCATCTTTCTAATTTTTATCATATATCTTTTTGATAAATTTGAATTCTTACTCTTTCTTGTAAACGAAATTGACCTTACAGTTATTTAGAGAAAACGGAATCTACATTACTTCGACTTCGAGGGTTAAGTGAACCAAAGTGAAACAAAATGTATTAAATTATGCGTTTACTATAATGTATGTAACCAACTAAAATGACTTATATAGTGTGTATAAGGAGATGGGACACCAACAATGATGACGTAATGATGGTGCGTCAGTTGACGCGGCGATGATGTTTTAGATTACGTGATAACTACGTGTAGCTGTCACATCAGCGAAAATACCGGAACAAATAGTCGAATACAATATAATTCACAAAATCAATATTGTTTTAGTTGGTAGGTATAAGAAGATTACTCTTAATTAAATAAATAAATTACTTCATAACATAAAACCCTAATCATCATCATCTCTCACATGGAAAAGATTAATCGTCAGTGCATCCACGTAGTTTTCGACTGCGTTATACCCTTCATAAACGACCGCAACACCTTTTCATTAATTTGTCGTAAATCATATGATGCAGATGGTAAGACACGTAAGCATGTTACTGTCCATACTCATTATGCCACGTCACCATCAAGTTTCTGTCAACGTATTCCTTTTCTCCAATCACTAACCCTGCACGGATCATGCAAGCTAAATGATGACGTCATCACCACCCCATGTGTTCAACAAATCACTAACTTTTAATCTAACCCTGCACATAACTTATTAAATTAAGTGACATGTATTATAACTAACTTTTCATTTTCTCATTCATGACAATATAATAGAGAATTCACTTTTTTGGTTATCTAATGGTGAGATAGAGATACATGATACCTTGACTCCAATGAAACACAAAAGTTCACATATTAGATTTCTAAGCTAGTTTTGTTCTAGTCACATTCGGACCTAACGATTTTGGTCAAGCAAGGAACAAACTTGGGTTAGCTTATGAAGAACAATATCGGCAATCTTTTCAGGCATATGTTTAAGTGCGACAGTACTACTGCTTCGGCCGTTGTAACCTGGAAAGCAGACGGCAAATCTGTTTTAAAGGAATCGTGTTAAACACGGGCATCGGCTTATCGTTTGTTTGTATCCTATGCTTCTACTCATTTCTTTTTGTTTTATTAAATTTCATTGTAGTAATTGTGTATGAATTACTTTTGTATTTTGTAATTATATGTATTACAATTCGTTATTATAAGGAACTTTATTCGGGTACGTGATAATTTTTATCTACAGAAAAGTGGTTACGCGAACTGAGTTCGCGTAACACGGGAATTGAAAAGTTAAATTTCATTACTGTTATGTTCCACTTAAAATATCTTGTATTTATTGTGAAAAATTGCAGTCGAAACATTAGTGTCTGTGACAAAAAATACGATTTTATTGATCTTTTGGAACTTTTAGTTACGGGTTAATTAAGAAGAATTTGGTGGTGGTAAATTTAGTAAAGATCGTAAGGATGAATTTAAGAGTTTTAAGGTTCTTCATAGTTTGAAGCATTTGGTGATGAAATGCATACCGGACGTAAAAATTGTTGTTCCGTTTGCACATTTGGTAATGGAATTGGATTTTGGAGATTCGTAACTTAATAGACGTGAAGCTTGTGAGTTGTATCGGCTCTTTTTTTGAAGTGGCATTGGCTCTTTTTTTGAAGTAGCATTGGCTTGCGTTGTCGGCAATGACTTGCTAAAAATGCTTTTGGCGGCATTGGCTTGCTTTTGTTTGCTTTTGTCAGCATTGACTTGCTTTGTGTTGCTTTTAGCGGCAGTAGTTTGTTTTGACTTCATCGGCTCTTTAGTCTGGATTTTTCGAGTGTAACGAAATTGATTTAGAAAAGTAAAGAAGAAAGACAGTTTGGCTTTAGAAGAAGCTATAAATTAAGAAAAGATTTTTTATTGTATAGAATTAATAGACGAGAAGCAATGGAATTGCAATTTTATTTTCATTTCAGAAGTATGAGAAGGTAGAACTCGATTTAGAAAAAAAAATGAACTATTTTCGAAGGCTATTAGATAAGATGAAACGATTTATAGTATCTTCGTTTTTCAAATAAATAAAAAACTGAAACAAGTAAAAAGAATTGGTAATAGAAAGATAGAGTGAATATGGAACTAAGAGTTTTTGTTTTTTTTTATGTAAAAAGACTAACAAAAGGATTAGAATAGAAAAGTGGTAAGATAACTTTGGAGGATTGCAAAAGTTGTTTTTTCTATTTTTCTATTTATAATTTTAATTTAACAAGATACGAAGGAGAGGGGTATGGGATGCAAAGAATTGGAAAGTAGATTAGAGATTTAGAAAGAAGAAAAGGAATTGTGTAGCATGACAAGAAAATAAAATCAAAAGGATATTAATATGTTATGAACCTACTTGAAGAAGGTTATCGGTTGCAACTTCTTTTTTTTTTAAGCTAACAAGATGAAAATAATAATAATATGAAAGAATGGAAAAGCAATGAGATCCCTCCGGATCATCGATGTTTAGCCGATCACCGGAGAATGATAGCCTTACGAACTTTGTGCTCAAATCTTTAGCTCTAATACCATCTTAAATAATATGAATGATAATTTTATTGATTGAATTAGTTTATAAACTAACTAGGAAACATATATTAAACTAATAATATATTCTAATAATCTCTAGACTTATCTCGGCACAAATTTTGTAACCGGGGCAATTATAGGTTCGAAATATTATCTTTGGAAAGTGATTTTCAAACATGATTCACGGAGATTAAATCCGGTCATTTGAATCTTTACCATGTTCATAATTTCCAACAGAAAGTACTATACGTACGATGGATGACATTGGGGATCAAGGATTGCGAGATGTTAGTATTTATTGCAAGAAATTGTGCAAGCTTTATGTTAATCAGGGTTTAGATGTCTTGGTGGTGTCACACAATGCTGTTATTGATATTGTGCAACAATGTGATGAATTAGAATGTTTACATATTAATTTCATTAGTATGACGAATGAAGTTACGTGGTATATTGGAACGTATATGGAAAAGCTTAACGATTTTAGTATGGGTTTGGTAAATACAGGTAGGAGAACGATAAATTGACCACTAGACAATGGGGTCTGCTACTCTGCTCTTTGCTAATTGGTTGCGATAAACTTGTGTCGAAGACTAGGAAGACGAATAACCCCTCGCAGAAATATTTGTTCAATCGAATCACTGTTTGCAACCCAGGATTCTATTTTATCATCATAATGACCTCTTAACCAGTTTTTCCATGGATTCATTCGAACAGTTGGATATATATTTTGAGATGTGTGGAGGTTTGACGGATAAGGGTTTGGGGTTTATCGGGAAGTATGATTGTAATTTGAGGCATCTTTCGCTTGGTAATGTAGGAGAATCGGATGCAGGACTTAAGGAGTTGTCAAACTGGTGCCCGAAGTTGAGAAATTTGGTAACGAGGAATTGTCCTTTTGGCAAGGAAGCGTTTGATATCTTTGGGTGTTATGTATCCGAAGATTGAAGAAGTTTGACATGATGCAATTAGTAGGTTCTTTGGACACTAATCACCTTCTTTGCTTGCAAGTTGCAACGACTTTGACATCCTAATACGCCCAACATATGATCTTCGATAGACGGTATTTAGGTTTGTTCAAGAACTATTGTTTTTTAATGCTTGCCTTATGGTTTTAACTTTTTATATTGTCAACAAGATCAAATCGTGATTTCTTTTAAGTGTCTCATATCTTACTGTTAGTTTCCGATCATGTAAATTATTATTGGAAAGTTTTATACGTTCTGTATTTCTTACACCAAGACATTTGTTATCGCATGTACGGTTACAAAAGAGTTGAGCTTCTATCGAACAATTCAAGTTGAACCGAGTCATAGTTACTTCCAAGTCCTTTGCAAGCTAAAACGAATTTTCAATACTTGTTTCCAATAACAGCTTAAATATAAGAATAAAATCATGAATAGTCACAAGTAACACATTAAGGATTCTTCATCATCAATATTCTAGGCTATATCCGTACAAATTTACAACTTCTCATTATACCCTATTGTACTTCGACAATTTTTGGTGTTAATCGTTAACCGTTAATGCACCCATCTTCCAAACTTCATCGTCATTATTTTCCGTTTCTTGTTCTGTTTATGCTTGGCAGCAATTCTAAGCTTCCTTTTGGCATTTCTCATGGGGTTAACGACTGCCATGATTTTCTCACCATGTCGTCTCTTATCCCTTTTCTCCTTGAGATTTTTCCTTATGTAGTTATAAACTTTATTGAAATTCTGGACTCCAATTGTATCCCTGATACTATCGCACGTCTTTTGAGCATGTTGTTTTTCATCATCTGAAACAATTATGAAATTCACCATCAGCTTCAACAACATGGGACTATATGGATGCAAGGGTAAAAATGAAACACGAAAAATAACTACAAATAACATGAAAAGCTGGATATTATAGCTAGAAAAACCGTCAACTATCTTTAACGGGTCAGAAATGTCCAAAAAATAGCTTTATAGGAAATGGGTCCAAAGTAACCCAAATTGTACTTATGAACTGCCCAATTTATCATCTGTCATCTGTAGATATAAATTGCTAAAATCTTACCAGAGATAACCTTCCCAGCATATCCCTCGCAGATCTTGTACAACGGCAGGAGCACATGATAAGCATATGTTTGACCTTCTCTTTGGTCCACAATTTCATTTTTATCAAGAATTCTAGAAGACAGTTTCTTAAAGCTTTTGAAGACGAATCTCATCTGCAATTGAAATACAAGAATTTGTTAAAAATACAAGCTCCAAGAGAAGCTAACAGTTAATTGCACAATTAATAGATGTTTTAAATAGGGGAGGCAATTTCCAAACTTCCAAGTTTCAACTCATTTATTTAGAAATGGGTCAATTAGGGTCATATTCCATCTCAACAGGACAAAATAAATTTAGCTGATAGAGGAAAAGTCCCTTTACAATATACACAAGCTACTAGATTGTTTTTATTCAAAGATTTAGTCTATTATAGTAATCATAATTAACAAATTAACTATTTATATAACTACTAAGAAGTGGTAAAAATGTGTTACTGTGATTGCAAAGTTAGTAGGCATTTTACACAGAGGTGGCAAATTCAAATTTTCAACCCATTTCTACCCACATAAAAAAGGAAATGTTACAACCTGAAAGTATTTTGACCAATTGTCCGACCCGCCCATCTTTTCACCTCTAGTTTTACATATTAAAATGAGTAAAATATGACTGCAAGACAGTCGAACATATAAATGCATCTATTATTAGAAGAAAAACAATACTAACCTGAACTTCCTCCATATCAAGTGCAATCTTACCCATCTGTTTTAGTAGAGAAGAGATGAGTAAATACTGATAATTTTCACAATTCTCCCGGTCACAATGACCGTTAAGCCCTGATGCAAGAGATGCAAACATATTTCTTCCTTTTCTTGAATCAAGAATCACAAATGCTCTTAGAAAAATTTCTTCATCTTTCTGCTCGAGAGTGGACCAAAATATTTGGGATTCCCATTGCTGCCCTAACATTGAGTGTAATCTAGGAATTGCAAACTTGAGGTTCTTCCTAAGACATTTGTTTGCTGCTTTATCAGTAAGTGATGCTTTCAATTGAGAGCAGAAAGCGACTGCTAGCAGAAAAAGTCTACTCGGTCTCATTAAGAAAAAATTCCCAAACCATTTATCATCATTTTGCTTGCAGGCCGAATTTAGTGCTTTGAAGTACAATGTCATAAGACGGCTTGAGATATTCCGCAGCCAAATGTGTGGATGCAGTAAGAACTCACAGATTAGTTCCCACATGTCCTGTAATTAAAACAAAAATAATAAATAAATGAAGGATTCAATTAGCGCTACAAAAAACCTTTTATATACGGGGCATGTTGCATCATCAATTGAATGGCATGTTGTGACGATGATATATATGTACCTCGAGATCTTTCCCAAAGAGCAACTCCGGAAATTGCAGTAATATCTTCTCAAAAAGAACCAGTGAATAATATGCTTCTTTCCATAGGGGAATCGTTTTTCCACTGGATGGATCTGTTTGACCATTTTTAGACACGTTGACCGCAGACAAAGATATGCGTCTCATTACAAGAAAAATATCATCGATATGTTTTGCGAAGTCTTTCTTCATTACTTCCACCAGTAGTCCCAAAACCTGTATTAGAACCACAAATAATATATTCACTCTTCGCACATGTGATAAACAAAGGAACGGAAATAGTGATAACTGATATGTATCAAATTTCAGTCGTATAAAAATAGGACGCCTGTGATTTTTATCAACCTTTTCTTCATCTAATAGCCAAATAATAATAATAATAATAATAATAATAACAATAATAATATAATACTAATAATAATAATAATATAATGACAATAATAATAATAATAATGACAATTTTGCAATTTTATCTAGCTTAACTCTTTACAAACTTATCAACTTCAGCTAATAAATATGGGATACGAAATAACTTTATCCTCATTATAGAATATCAAGAAACTTAGATGGATGATACCTGTGCTGCAGCACTCCATAAACCCTGTTTTTCGCCAGAATACCATATCAGAGAGTAATCTAAAATTGAACGGAGACTTTGTGGGCCGACACGACCAATCAGACGCTTTATAGCAGCACCAGTCATAGATTTAATTTGTTTATTGGAATCATTCGCTAAACAAACAACTAATTGGAGAAAAAGAGTTTGTGATTGCTCATCCACAACTTCCTGTGGAAACTTGATAATAATAGCATGAAGCATTTCAAGCACAGCTTCTCTTCCAGTCGAGTGCTCATACCTACAACAACAAAAAACCATCTTTTGGAGTCAGAACTATATGAAAATCACACATGGAATGAGAGGGGGACAAGTGTCATTTTTTTGGCCGGTGTGCATCACTTTTTTTATGCACACTGACGCACATAGGGACCGTGTAGTCATTTTTACTTATTTTGCCACAAACTTTGTTTTGCTAGAACCAGTCACACACATGATTAAACATTGCCAGATGCTCATTATTACCTTAAATTTGCAAGCAAGGAGTCAAGATGTTGTCGCTGACGTTTCGATGAAAGGGGATAATCAAGCAGAAACTGCAGAAAAATTTCACTGCATTTCTTGCGTATCGATTCCACTTCACTCGTTACCATCAACTCGGCAACTTGTTTCGCAAGATCGTAAATTTCAGCAACCACAACCTTACGTTTTACAATTGCCTTTAATAAAGAAAGTGCCACAATCGTTGGGTTTCTTTCGAGATCGACAAAGAGTGGAAATTGGAGAAGCATCTGCATCTGTTCTTTTGAAAGTGTCATATTCGTACTTCTTAGAAGATGTGTCAATAACCGTATACAAGATTCAGCCAAGGGACTGCTAGCAGTAACAGAACCATGCAGGATAACAAAAAGTGCATTTTTTATATTATCGGCCTGCAAATCGAGGGATGGTAACGAAACTTTCAAAAGAAGTGAAAGACACATAAGAGATTCAGATATTATATCTTCATACTTGGAGCTCAAGCAACTGCATAACAACCCAACAAATGGGTCCAAAAATGATAAGATTTTCTCTTCGTTTTCTTTGAATTTCATTTTCTTAAGGCGACTATGCAAGATGCCAAGAGCAAATACCGTAATAAGATGTGAACATTGATTTCCGTTCACACCGTCTTCAATAAGACCATGAGTGAAAATAAGAATGTCTTCCTGACTAACGGTTGGATTACATTGAATACCGGAAGCTATATGCTTCAACATATTTTCTAATTTTGACTTCAATTTAGGGCTCAACTGCTTCTGAAGATGACGTTTAATGGGTGACATCAGCTTCAAGGCATGGATTCTAAATGTGATGCTTTGAGCAATTAACGTAAGAGTCTCAAATGACTTCTTCTTTCTCGTTTCCTTCATTTTCGAAGCAAGCTTTTCAACGTCTTTCTCTTCAGAAACGTCACCAAGAATATCATTCTCAGCCACAGAAAGAAGCTCATCTACGCAATAATCCAGCTTCCCAGAAACGGAAGCCAATAAGCATTTCAACAATATGAAATTGAGTGTATATCCAAGCACATGAAGCTCAAATCCTCTTTTCAAAGTCGATTTCAAAACTTTGAGGATGAAATCCAGATATTCTAACCCTAATTCTTTCAAACAAGAAACAAGAGCAGACCTTGCTTCATCACGAACACTTTCTAAACGACTTTTTAAAAAGTTCGCAATACGGTGAATTATAGTCGGAAGTTGCAGCTCCAATACGTTACCAGAAAGTAGTTTGAATAACTTAAGTGCCACAAGACTCACAGTAACATTGACATTATCAGTATCCAAAGTCAACAACTTCTGTATTTTTGGCAGCACACTTTCACGGAGAGAAGTTTGTATATCAGAAACGTCAGTTTCATTTTCTGAAAAATGGAAGTGGTCAAGAATAGAACAAATCAGTCGCAAAAAGAGCTTTTGGCTGTCGGGTTTAATCTTGAGTTCTTTGAAGCATCTATTCAAGAGTGCATAGTATTGATTCCATCCTAAGGAACCAGAAATAGATCCAAGGGCTTCAATGGAGGCATCTCTAAGATGCTCTCCTTTTCCATCTTTTACTTCAAGTAACATATTGAATAAGAGCGGGACTATCACTTTATTTGTAACGACCTGAATGGTTTATGTAATGAATAAAAGGTAGTTGAATGGTGGGAAAGTTGTATGTGTTAAAAGCAAGTAAGGATATTATTATTTATTACCTCCGACAGAGGACCAGCACGGACAGCACTGCAGAAACGTGACAATGCCCTTCCTCTCATATGCTTCTGTATTCGTTAAATTAAAAACAAACAAGGCAGACATTGTCACATCAGTAACACTAAAGATTATCTTTGTATCAAAAACATTAAAAAAGGGCTTCAAGAAGCAAGAATTTTTTCTTCTTTTGTTAGTATTTCATTATTATATAAACCTATGTGTTTATATGATTACAAGACTATATCATTACACTAATAGAGTAAACCTTATTCGTATAACGAGAAATGGGAGCTTTAATGCACTTGAATAAAATTCGAATGACTTCTAACCTGTTAGACCCGATAGACCCACATGACCCATTTACTTTTCCATTAAATCTTTAGCTTAATGCCTTAATCTATTCGACTCCTTAGAGATAACACGTAACCCAAATCGACTCAAGTCTGTTTAAATAAGTCAGAATTGCAACTTCTAAAAAATACAGACATTACAAGTGTTAACTGCAGAAAAGCTCCATAAACAACAGAATAATAAAAGAGTGAGTAAATTACATGGATCGTCCATGTGGTTTGTATGAAACTAGTACATTACCCGTGCGATGCATCGGTGAAATTTAAAAATATGAATGTTGTCGATTAAGATTAAGATGTCATGATTTAATGTTTCTTATGCCATTTTCAATATAGTTCGACAATTTTTGGTGGTAATTCAATTGCGTCTGAACTGATTCGTTTCGAAAAATTCTTTCGAAAAATTGAGTATAGTATAAGATTCTTTCAAAAAATTAGCTATATAATATTACGAGTATCTGACTTATAGTAACAATTGCGTATATAAATGCGTATACGATTCAATTGCGTCTGAATTTATAATGTTTTGAAAAGGAATGTATAATCCTAACAATATATATTTTGACTAGTAGGTTATTTCCGATTATATAAATGTACTTCACTTAGTGGGGGTCAATTTGGTCTTTTCGCATCTTGATAATTGTAAGGCCTCAAAGAAAAGGGCTAAACCTTTTATAAGGTAGTATAGATTACACCGATCATCTCTATCCATCTAAAATACACGGATCATCCCTACTATTCAATAAAACGCACGCATGTAGTCCCTCCCACTAACACAAGGCATGTGAGATGCAGATGAGGGTAAAAATGTCAATTAATCATATTCTTCCCCACCACCCCCACATTTCTTCACCTTCCTTTTACCAAATCTCTGTCTCATCTCTCTCTCTCTCTCAAAATAAGTTTACCCCCTTATCTCTTTGATTTCTTCTCTGCCACCAAATCTATAAACCCAAAAAACTTAAAACCCCAAATCTCTAATAAACAAAAAACATGAGCAAATTAATGGGAAGCACTTCCATCTGATTTAGGACTAGACTCAGGTCTGTTGCACAACAAACTCATAAACTAGAAGCTTTCGTTGGTTACCGGAATAGCAGGTTTCATTATAAGGTGGCCGGAGTGGCAGGTGGTTTCCGCGACGAATACGATGGTAGATGAGGCTCCAGATCCGACTTTCACTAGTGACGCAATGAAAGACTGGCGGAACCATCTTTGGGCACAGGCGGAGACATCATAGATCTTCCTAGAGTGTACGGTGGTGGAGAACATGGTAGGGTCACTGGTGTTTGGTGTCGGATATATTCATCTTGAAGGAAACTTGATGAGATGAAAGAAATGTAGTGGATTTGGATTTTGATTTAGTTTTTATTTGTTACTTGTTAATTTTTATGAAGATAAAGATTGATGGAGTAGAAACTTAAAAGAAATGGTGGGTATGGGGAGGAAAGAGAAATGGCAAAGGTAGGTGGTTCGGTGGGTTTTGGGAGAAGAAGTTAAAAAACCTTTATGTGTGTTTCATGTGACCAAACTTAACGAACTTTTAACGGTCATCAGTAAGAGGGACGACCACCGTGCACTTTTTCATTTGTCAGGGACGATCGGTGTAATTTCCAAAAGAAAGGACAATCGGTATAATTTCGTGAAAACCACATGGACGATACGTGTAATTTACTCTAAAGGAATATACTAATTGATGACAGCACATATAAACCTATATTATAATTTTTCCTATGCAAATTTTCAGGAGTTCATTTCTGTATCAAAATACTGACCTGTACATGAACGATATTGTAAAAGAAATCTTCCTTGCACAGATCATGATATGATGCAAGATTAGACACCTCAGGAAGCTTCAACACCATCTCTCGGAGTAAGTCCATCCACACCTACAAATAAATTATGAAAAATAAATCAATTACCAATCCGAAAATCAGTAATAATGCCAATATAGCTAAACAAAATCAAGAAGAAAAAAACGGAGTCTTCCACCTTTTTAACAGAAGTTTCTTTATTCGTAGCATCCCCCATATACTTCAAAATGAAGTTGTTAACAGTGTTCTGAATGCATGCTTTAGTCCAACACCCAACATTAGATACCAATTCAGAACAAAGGATCTTTCGGCAGAAATCAACGAAAAGAAGCAAAAGCCTATATGCACTGTTCCTCAAAATCAAGTCTTGAGATGACATATCATGTACACAATGTGACAAGATAATTAAAGCATGCTCCTTACGAACACTACAGAAAAACTCAACATTAATTTTCTCATAAGCACCAATTACGACATCATAATCAAGGACATCTATCTCCATGGCAGATGTAGCACTGAATTCCCGAAGAAGTTTAGCCACAAGGACTAAAGATGGGTCACTTCCGGTAAGGACATCAAGGATACCACAGATAGCCAACCGCACATCTGAGGTGGCATGAATAAGAAGTGGGGAAATAGTATTCAAGATTCTCGAACTTCCTTCACTACCTAATATCGGTGTCATCTTTTGGATGACATGCAAAGTCTCCACACATGAATCTGGGTGAAAGTGATAAATTAAATGAATTAATAAATTAATTACAGAGTTTGACACGAAAGTACAGACAATGCCATTAGAAAGATAATAGACTAACCCCAGTCATGAGGTTTCTTGGTTAGAGACGGAAGCAAAATGTCAATGAATTTTCTCCCAATTGAGGTATCTGTAATATACTTGGGCAGTAATTTGAATATGCTAAGCTCTCTTCCTCCAGAAGATTTGAGTGATTTCCTACATAAGCAATCCCGGTTAACAATTAAAGGTGGGAACTTCGCCCATTTACTTATTTATGAGTTGATTCGGTTTATGTTCTATCTCTAACGGATCAAACAGGTAAAATCAACAAAAAGATGGCTAAAAAGAGAAGGGTCGAATGAACCAAACGGGTAAAACGCTGCCAACGTGTATTATCAATGCATAAAACCTCCGAAACCATTTTATTCAAAAGATTAGTTAATTACTGAGAATATATTTTATATTAATTATTTACGAAAAGAATTTTAAAAAATGGTCACAAAGTGACTCAGCTCAACCTGGCAACCCATCTCAATCGACACAAGAATAATACGCCTTTTGACTTGCACCCATTTTTACCCGTTACCAACCAGCCTAACACAACCATTTTGCCACCTCAACCAACAGTGGAAGAGGGTACATATGCCCAAAGCTTTTATAAAACACTACTACACAGGTGTATCAGATACACACACATATATGGAACCACGGATAATAACAAACCTGTTAGCATTTTTGCATGTGAAAAGCTGATGCAAGCTGCAAACAAGCATATCGATATTAGGTAGCAGAATCGCTTTCACGTCACTATCATCGCTTCCCAACTCATTGTCGAGATTAAGAAGATTCTCAATGAAACTAAGAACACAAGATATAATGGCTTCGGAAGCTGTTGTGACAGTTAGAATTGAAAATATATCTGGGACAAGATTATTTGCTCTGTGAAATAAAGACACGAGTTTCTGGCTTCTACTCATAGCAAGAAAGCAGACAAATAGTGAACTTGGTTTCTCACTGCTGGCTCCTTCTTGCTTAAAACCATCAATTAAAGGTTTTAAAGCTGAAAAGAAGATGTCCCAGAATTCCAAACTAAAATCATGGTTCTTAAATTTATTCAGAACCAAAGATATAATCTTCAGGCATAAAGATCTCAAGTCCTTGAACTGTTTCGGGCCAAAGCTGGTCTGCAACTCAAACGAAAAATATTTAGGATAAATAACAAGGAACACTGCAAGAAACTTTATAGGTTGTTATAGAATTTGAATAACCACTTAATCTTAGTGCCAGCAAAAACTATCCACACATGGTTATAACTAGAGGTGGCAAAACGGGAGTCGGGCACATTCGGTAGGTCAAGAGGTGATTTTGGTCCAGGCTCAAGTGGGGTTCAGTCAGGGTTGCCCGAAACTTCTAATTTTCTATAAACCAAATAAGGGAAAGTGATCTGTAATGCAAACATTACACAAGGCTAAATGAGGGTTAATTGTAACTAATGAAAAAAGTTAGAAGGCTCTAAATGTAAACATCTTTTGAATAATTAGCCTTTGCACTACCCAACTTGCATAACGTTAACATTAGGTATGTTTTCACAATTTCAACATAAAAAATGTGCAAAGGGTTACAAAAAATATAGCTATTTCAGCATTGATCTAATTTCATGAATAAAAAGAAATTAAAATACTATGTGCATTAAAAATACACTTTGGGCGCCTTTCGCCCTGTTTAACCCATTTTATTTATTTGGCCCATCAGACGTAAAAATCCCAGATCAACCCATTCATAAATATATATGACAAGACATTGCCACCTCTATCACTATGTTAGATAACAAATTCTAAACGCATAATAGTATTACCATTGCTTGCTTTTCTGTTCCGCCGTCTTCCTCGACGATACTAGGTGCACAGCTAGCTAATATGCGAACAACACTTCCCATCAATGTATCAAGAACAGGATTAATACGTGACTCATCAAAAACTCCAATAATTTCGTCAATCACGTGTAAAAATCCGTATATTTTCTTTGAAGATAATGACTTAATGTTAGCAATAGTGAAATGTCTCAAAGCACTTGAAAAATCAAAACTAGCAGAAGTTTTAGGTGTACTCCAAAGCAACTCATCCATATCATCACCACCCGATAAACCAGATTGTAACGGTTTAATTAACAAAGCAAAAAACAGAGGAAGCTCGTTAATATCAAGCTCAGCTAGAAACCCAATAACTGCTTTCCTGTGGTGCATGCTTGCAGCCTGAAGAAATAACAACACTCGTTATGTAGCGGTATGTGAGGAGCCCATCAACCAAGAGGTTGCGGGCTCAAGCCTCGTGGGAGGCACGTGTGTATATTATGTGGTGTAGGTTAGTTGTAGGATTGCCTTTCTAAAAAAAGTAGTTCTAAAGAGTGAGAAAGAAAGATTAATAAAATTAACATTTTTTGTCGACAAAACAAAGTCACAAACCTTTCTTGAAGCAAGTGTTTTCAATTTCCTAACTTTTGGCACAAGAAGACGAATGACTAGTGGTACCAGACAATCACGGTGTTGTTCACCAACTAAATGAGATTCCCTTGATAAACTCCATCTTGTAAGTTCATCCCTCAATGTCTTAGGGTTGACCAGATTTCTAAGATGTTGATCATATGGGACTAAGAATTCATCTTTCCAGTTCAATAGACAATCAAGAACCTTCAACTGCACTTCAGGATCATTCTCATCAAGCAACCTAACAACAGTTGAAAATTTAAATTTTATTTTTAGTAGACCATCATAAATGCATCATTAAGGAATACCTGAATCTATAACAACCTGTATAGTAGTACTTCCTTGAGAAATTGGCTTAGATAGAAGGATTTTGGATTGCGCATCAACTTCAGCAAGTTCAACCAATCTTCAAGTACACCCTTCCACTCTTTTCCAGTGGAAGCTTGCAAATTGTATGATCTCACACTGCAGCATCATAAATAAAGGAGGGATGGTGTATATGACCAACACGAACGAAAAGGAGAAGTTGAAATATTTTGAATAAATAGATCTGGTAGATTTACCTTGAAAGATCGGCAACCTCATATCCCAAAAACTTTAAGAACAAAGGTATAATTTGCCGAGATCGTGATTCCGCAAAAGAAGAAACTTTTTGCAAGGATTTAATCAGTAACGACAAAACAGTTCGGGATGGAATGTCATCATACGAAGTAGCAACATATGCGTTAAAACAACTGTGCAAATCTGAAATCAACATACACAACTTCATAAAACTTATTCTTTCCAGAAGTAATCTAAGATATTTAAATAAGAAATTAAAAACATACCATCGTGGCTGTCATGTAACTCACTTTTGTCTCCATTGGAAGGTTCTTGATGTAATATGAATTTAGTCACACATTTGTCTAGAAACTTAATGCATATATCCCACACCAGTACATGATAATTACTAACCAGGACTGCAAAGCATTCTATAGCTGGATTCCATATATAATTAAACCGGTTGTGAAATAAGCCAATAATGGAATTGAAAACAAGGGGAATATAACCCCTGCATATCCTTCCCGCTGAAAGATCCCTCTGTATCTTTGTTATCAATAGAATAACTTTTCTACTAGTAGCTATAGACAGAGTAGTTGCTTCAATTTCAAGCAGTGAATGGAGAACCTGAAGTCCAACGATAATTAAAAACAATAATTAGATTAAAATAAAAAATATCATTATATTATGATAAAGAAGAATTCTTTTTGGCACATACGTTGTTTTGGGGATTATCAACTATCATATCATTCTCTGAAGGTTGATTACTTGGGGAAGTCTCGAAATCTAAGAATTCATAGTGGCATAAAATTCTTAGGGTGACGTGACGGATTTGTTTGTCAGAGTGATACAAGTTCCGAGAAAATATATCAAATGCATCAACCGTCTTTCCCGCCGTCAACTCTAGATGATACTTCTTAAGGTGGCCAACTGCTTGACTAGGGGACCTGCATTGACCAATCAAAGAAAGTCAAATAAAGCAAATATATACAAGTCATGGAGTTGCAAAAGAAAAAAGGGTAAGATCAATATACCCATATAATAAATCCAATAAGTCAGCAACTGCAGACAATATTTGGACACAGGATTTGTACTTTTTAGCATAATACATGAATTTATCCACTGGTAATTCTTCATGAATGAATCTCAATTTCTTATACGAGTCAAGACCAGCTCCAATAAGGCTTTCCCAAATCCATCTAGGCAATGATGCAATTGTTTCTAAGAGAATAATAACATAGAATTATCAACTACAGTGAAGAACTTGACTATAAACTAATAAAATTCCAGATTTAAAAAAACGGCTGAACCAAACCATACCAGAGTTGACGATTAAAAGGCGATCAACAGCTTCTACAAAGTCCATCAGTAAGGAAGGATTAGCTTCGAACTCTCTCATGTAAGAATAACAGCTGATAACTCCCCAAATCCGAGCTAAATCTGTTGCCCTAAACTCCACACAGGATGGATCTTTGTGTACAGAATCATTCATCTTCTCAATCCAGTAAGTAATATTTTCCTTAAGAGAAATACAAATTCTAAAAATCCCCTGTTTGGATTTCTCTTCAAATAGACAAGATTCTAGGGGCTGTAGTTTCTCAAAGAACTTAATAAGCAGGTACATAGATTCCTCCTCGAAGGTTGTGTTTTCATCAGTCAATGCACTGCAAGCCAATTGTAATTGTTAAGACAAATAACCAAGCATGATTAATTAATTAATACTCTTAGAGTCCTTTTGTTGTAATCATCCTTTTGAGTTTCTATAAAATATGCTCTGTCTTTCAAAAAAAAAAAAATTAATACTCAGTACACAAAAACACAACAGAACCAACAGAGATGACAATTTCATTTTTTTGAATAATTAACTAATGAAAGGGTCGATTCAAGATGAGTTTATCTCTACATGCCAAACAGGTAAGCTGAAGCGACATTACAAATTTACACGAAAACGGGTCAAATTTGCCAATAGTGCCTGTTTAATGCATAAAACCTCCTAGGTTGTTATATTCAAACTATTAGATTAGTAGTGAACTATGGCAGAAAACGTTTCGGGTAATTCAGCCTTTTTCAGCACGTAGTAAAATTTACCTGTTTAGACCCATTAAACAACCCACCGTTTTTGCCACCTCTTAAATCAAGTCATTCTTACCTTACAATACAAGTTCTGAAAGTACGGACTATGTAGGTGTCCTTCGATAGTAGCTCCTTAATGAAGGTCAATAAACTGCTACCAGCAATTGGGACAAGTTATAAAAATGAACAAAAAAAATTGTTGTAAAATACCCCATCTTGTATCAAAAAAGTATTGACAAATACCTCTTACTCCTATTCTCAAATATAGGAGCCCATTGCATTGACAATTTACTAAGAGCTGCCACATGATTATTCCTAAGGAGATCATCAAGAATGCAAAGCATCAGCTGCAGAAGTTTATCAATCACTTCAAAGGATTGGTCATCACCCTTCAGCAGACTAAGAGGCGTGATAAATTTCTCAACAAGCAATTTAACTAGATCAAGCACGGGTTCAAACTCTGCAGTAGTAAATAAAATTAAAATGTGAATGAAATATAAGCATAAAACAACAAAGATGGTAAAAATTAACCAAAAGGGGACTAATCTTACCTATCATCTTGTGTGAATTATAAATTTGCATAGTGGAAATAAACAGGGACAAAAGATGGCTGATATGAAGTGAGTTTCCATTAGAAACAGAGTCGTATATCTGCTCTCCTTCAAGTTGTAACAATAATTTCAACTCTGAGGGCTTCAGATCTTCACATAACCGTTGAATGACTGAAATGATAACTTCAACAACTGGATTTGAGCCTATACCAAAGTGAAATAGATAAAAACAAAAAAGTAAGTTTCTAGAAGTTTCCATAGAGATCACAAAAACCTGTGCAGAAACCTTAGATAGTATAAGAACTTACCTGCAGGATCTTTGTCACCGCTTCCAATAATTTCACTATGGAGTAATAGCCGAAGCACTTGCTCAGCCCTAGAATGCAACTTTGATGAAAATCCTTTCATGACATAATATAACAAAGCACTACTTCCAGATTTTCTAATTTCCAATGGCTTTGCCACAACTTCAGACATGACTTTCCTGACACCTGTAATTTTAAATTTCACAAGTCATTAACAGGTTTTGATGAACATTTTCTGTAAAATATATGATGTGTTCCATATTACAAATGTATGATATCCCACCTCTTTTGAGCTGATCAACAGGTGCAACTCTCAACAAGAACGACACGGACTCAGCCATAAATTCCTGAATGTAATCTTTCGGATAGAACCTTAATTTATTTGTAACTCTGAAAAAAGACACGAGGAAACATTTCAAAAAATAATAGGTCAAGTGCTCCAGGAAAAATTTATTTCACTCAAGGTCAATTCTTAACATGATAAATTGCCATAAATACATGCTACTTACTTAAGGATATGGACAACGTCTCTCATTATATACTTCTGTAGATACATCATAACATGTGACCAAGATGTAAAAATCTGAACACATAAATATAGAATTGTTAATTTCTTCTTAATTAAATATATGAATATTAATCTAAAATCAGAAGACATACAAAGGTGCAACTTAGACCTGTTCAATTATTTCTGACTCCCTATCGGCACCACTACTGAGAAGCAAAACCATGGAATCCACAACCTTCGGAATAAATCTGTAGCGATCCAAAACACGAGAGTAATTTCATATACAATACTTTAAAGACAACAAAAAGGTGACCCAAAAAAGAAAAGAAAAAAAGGGAACGTTTTTGGAAGCAGAGGAAAGAAGAAATCAAAAGTCATATAACTCACGGAATGAAGTCCTCCAAAAGATCTCTAGATAACTCCGCTATTAACCTGCACAAACACAATTATGATTACCACATGCAAGACATGTGAATAACATTTAAGATTACCACATTTGATTAATCAGATATCGTTTTTACTGCTAAAGTAATTTTCTTGTTTATCCAAGATTATTTGTCTCAATAATACGAGAACAATTCAACACCGAGAGAATTCAAAAATAATACCATGACTAGAAATTCAAACAAAATAAAAATAAAAATGTAAAATATATGAAACACCTGAGGATAGGTTCAAGTGATAGTCTCCCTTTCATATCCAATCTAGAAAGAAGATTTGAAATTATGATCTCCTTTTGTAAGATAATTTGCGGTAATGTCTGTACCAACGGCAACATTTCCTCATAAAACGATATAAAATCCTCAGCGGTGTTTAGTTCCTGGAAGCATAGATAAAACGTAACTGTTACGAACCCAGAAACACAATATATTTCTCTTCTAGTATAAGGTTTTTATGGTGCCAGAATTTCAAGGCATGGGATACAAAATTATATGGCGAAATACATGCCATTGTAAAAGCAGTAAGACGAAAATTAGTATGCTAGAACATCCCATATTAAAAACCTTTTGACGTGATTTAACATCCCACTCAAGCTACCATGCTATGATGCATAATAAAACAAAAGTCAAGTTCATATATGGCTTTACATTCAAATAAAACTGACGCACAAAGAAACGTTGTAATGTAATTAGATTGCTTAAGATACTACTGTTTTCCTGAACAAATATAAGACTTTAGAAGAAGAGCATGAAAGTTTATGAACATAAAGATCCTCAAATACATAAAACTTACAACGCGTAGCAGCAATACAACACTCCCAATTTTATCTAAGAAGATCCTAGACAAATATGAAGTAGACTCCATTGTTACTTTAATAGGGGCATCACTTACAAGTGTTAAATCATTCACTACATGCTGCTATTACAGCTAGTCTGAAAATTTTAGAGATGTGACATACCCTCCATTCAACAAGGCAATCGCGGAAAAAAGATGAGCCTGCTGAGGGCTCTGGCTTGAGAGGATCAAGACTTCGAAAAACATCGACATCGATTTCTTCTATACGTTGAGAGAAAGTCTTGAACTGTAAAAAAAAATATTCGGTGTCAAAAGCATCATCAACGTGCACATATTTTACAAACAACCAACAAAAAAATTAAAATTTTCTAGAAAAATATATTTTTAAAAGAAGCTATTGATACCTTTAAAATGTGTACCATTTTTAAAAAGGTTTAAATCTTTTTTAATGTTTTTATAATTGTTGATAATAGCATAGTAACTAACTACGGAAGTGATTTTTATCAGTAATAGATATAGATGTCGTGCAAATACATAATCGAAACAAAGTTGATTGGTCAATCTAGTTTGAAATGAGTTGATATAAACATTTGGTGTAATATACGTTGGATATGAGACATTTTGGCGCTAGCATATTCTTAAAATATACCCTTTTTACACCAAAACGGTGTAAACAAACTATAAATTTAATGCATACACTGCAGATACTCGTAGAGTTTGAATGCATATGCATCTAATTCATCTAAAAATGATGAGTACTAATTATTTCCCACGGTTCTTACTTATATTTGAGTGTGATTTAATCTTAACTCTTTCTTTCCCTATATACACATAACTATAAATACACATATACAGTATATGTATATAAAAAAAAACTCAGACAGATACATACCACGAAACGTCGTCTTCCAGCTCCCTTGTTCAACGACTTAACCGCCTGAGCATGAGACTGTGTCGCCATTATCGTACACCAAATCTGTCACACACGCACAAACTACATTCAGCTCAATTAATTCACTACTTCAATTAAATTTCAAATGTACAAATTTCAGCAATTTAACTTCCAGCTATTAACATAGGCAATTCAATTGATTACAACAGGAAATTTCAACAGATGATTCCAATTTCCAATCAACAACACTATGTTGCAATATATACATGTACAATATAAATAATAGGAAATATATAAAACCTAGTGAGAAAAATGAAGAGGCGGTTGGAATTCGAGAATATTCTAGTAATAATATATTTGTCCGGTGAAGTCGTCGGAACAAGGCCGGTTAATTTAAGCGGGAAGCCCGGCAGACGGCCTGAGAGGGAAACCAGAAAGAAGGGACTGGGAAGAAGTGAAATATATGTGTAGGGTTTAGGGTTCTACACTTTATTTATAAAAATTATAAAATTATAATTCAAGGAGGCCGGTTGTTGTTGCATAACCGAATAAATGATTTTTTTTATTTTTAATTTTACATGTGTACACTTTTTATTTTTATAAAAATATATAATAATATAAAAAAATTTAAATTTTATTCTCTTTAACGTGAGATTGATTGAAAAGAAAAAATTATATATAATATATACAAGTTTTATGTATGACACTGTGAAGTAAGGTTCAAATGATAATGTAATTTTTTGTGAGAATAGAGGATTCAATAGGAATGTATCACGTGTCATGATAATCACTTTCCTCTAGGTTTTTAAAAATTAAATATCTCAAGAATGGTTCATTGAAAAATTATAAAAATTGCATCATAAAAATCAACATTTTTCTCTTCGATTAGACATATCACAAAGTATGCTTCTGACGACTTTTTTTTATGATTGTACAATATTAGTAACACATGTGGTACTCGTTGGTAACACATGTGTTATCTGTTGATATCACATGTGTTACTCATTGGTAACACATGTGATAGTTTACAAAACCCAACGAAAATGAAAAAAAAAATTGTCAAAAGTATACCTTGTGAGATCTCTAATCGAAGATAAAAAAAACACTGATTTTTATGGTGCAATTTTTATGATTTTTCAACTTACCTTTTGGGAGATATTTAATTTTTAAAAACGTGAGAAAAAGTGGTTTTGTAACACGTGGCGCGTTATTATTGATTCCTCAATTCTTACGAAAAATTGTGTATTCGTTTGAACCTCACTCTGACACTATGATATACATTAAATTTTTTTATAATATTTATCACATATATTTTTATAAAAAATTATCTCATGGAGCATAAAATTTTAATAATTTTAATATAATTTTTTATCAAATATATTAATATTAATTATCTTAAACTTAAGAATAAAAGTATTTGTCCCTATAAATGATTCATATTCGAATATTCCCCTATAGTTTAAATGTGGAGAAGATTATAAGAATTTTTACATGTTGCTTTTCTCAGTCCGTTGATTTTTAGTAGTTGTGCACTAATAATTCGATAAAATAAGGTAAGAGTTATACCGAGTACTAATTCTTCACCAACGTTAAATAAATTAAATTATTCAATATATCATCCACATAATTAACCGTAGTAACATTAAAAATATATCAAATTAACCAACATCCAATCTCTTTAACATAAAACTAATTTGATAAAAGGAAAAAAAAAGTTAAATTATATTTTTTTTAGCATTTGATACACACTTCAAGTATTTGGAAAATCCTACTCGTCAACTAATGTAAGTTTTAATTCAAAATTGTTTTTAAAACCATATTAATCAATCCATGATCGTATGTTTTAATACAAAACCCAAAAAACAATAGCCGTAGAAGACAGCAATGGTAGTGACCGAGAAGATGTCGATCTTGGTGAATAGAGAAGACGTGATGATGGTGTTATGAGAAGACAATTACCGTAAAGAACGGATACGATGAATTTTTATTTTGGGTGTTTTTGTCGGAAATTAGTTTTTGAGTCAGAAGAGTAAAAATATATGAGAAAAGGGGATGAGAATGTGTTGCTCAAATTGTTGTTTATCCTTTTTATGATATTATTAAACTAACTAAATTATAACCCGCAAATTCGCCGGCTAGTCCATAATTTTTTATATCTAAGGATTTAATTTTATCAAGTATGTTATATTTTCACAAATTGAATAATAGTGTATTTTTATGTATCTATAAAATCACATGATTCTTGAATTTGTCTTGCTCTATCCGGCGAACAACCCATTGTTCAAAATCTAAGGCTTTTATAGACAATTAGTAGGTCTAGGTTGCATCAAATTAATATGGCGTATTGCTATAAATATCACCGTACTTATAATCATAATGATATTATATAGGAAAAAAATAGAACTAACTCGAATGAAATAACCTTGCACGTATATATGATGTATATGAAATGATGTTAAAATACTATGTAATGAACAAAATAAATTCTTTAAGTAAAAACTGAAAAAAAACCTACGTTCGGATATACTTCATCGTGCACAGCGAGCTACCGCACAATAAGTGACATGAAATCTAGTAATGAAACAATAATCAATGCTCAAAGATGTATCTTGCTTGTTAAATCATTGTCTATGTGGTAGGGTTAGTATGTCTCGTCGGTATGTATGTAAAAATCTATGATCTCATGACGTTCACCTATTGATAACAAATCTTGAAGGTCAGCATTATGCCTCATCCTTAAAAGAGACCTACGTTGGTTAAGACTACGTAGTGGATGTCGAGCTACGTACCATTGTTGGGGTAGAATCACGTGTAGATCTACAAATAGCCAATGAGTTATGTATTACAGTGTAAATTAATTTGGCCGAATTGAGCACAACATTGCTTCATTACCATTTAAATATTCGAAACCAAAATATGTTTGAAACATTTCCCCATCGTAATGCAAACATATGTCGATCATCCATGGAACATGTTGATCAACACTGACAATAGAATTAATTTTAAAACATTAAAAAAATCGAACTAAATGTAACAATTTTATTGGGAACAGTTTATTTCGCAGTGTTTCATGGCTTGTACCACTACCATGTAACAATTTTTCATCAATCCTTGCAGCTAGCAATCTTGAATTCGTCATTTTTTCCATTTGCCACTAACACGATGAATGTTAGCGAATTCTCTTAATATTTATCATGTGATATTATAGGTTATAAAAATAAGTTTATTGATATATTAGTATTTATAACAGCGATTTTGATTAATATTTATTGTTAAAAATATGTTTTTATACGTTTTGATTATCAATCATCGTGGACGAATGTTAACAAATATTATAATTTTTCATATAAACTGATAATATCCACTTCGGTTAACATTAATTAATGATGAATGTTAGAAAATTTATTAATATTCATCATATTATATTTATATTGTAAGTTATAAAAAGTAGTTTATCTATTAATATTAGTAGGTATAACATCGATTTTGATTAATATTTCTTAGTAAAAATATATTTGTCAAAAGGTTATGTTTTAACATTCATGGTGAAGAATGTTAGTTAACATTTATTATGATGAATGTTAACAATTTATTACCTCGTTTTCCAAATCGAATTACACCTTTCCATGGAGAAACTTTCAAGTATACGAATTCACCTTCGACAAAGGAAACGGGTCTCCTACGCGGATCAGCATATTGTTTTTGTCTATCTCGGGCTGCTTTTAATTTCTCGCGAGCAATAGCTACATTATCAGCTGTAATCTGAACAATATTTGGACCGGCAAATTGTTTCTCTCCGACCTCCAACCAACAAGTTGGTGTTCTGCAACGTTGCCCATATAACATCTCATAGGGAGGCATGCCAATACTCGAATGATAAGAGTTATTATAGGCGAACTCAATTAATGGTAGATGCGAATCCCAAGACCCACCATATTCTAATACACAAGCACGTAGCATATCCTCAAGGGTTTGAATGGTACGCTCTGTCTGGCCGTCTGTCTGAGGATGATAAGCTGTACTTAAATTTACTCTGGTGCCCAACTCATGTTGTAGGCTTTGCCAAAATCGAGATACAAATCGCGAATCTCTGTCAGAAACAATAGATAACGGAATCCCATGCCTCGAAACAATCTCATTAATATACAACTGAGCTAATTTGCTCAAGGATGATGTCTCATTGGTAGCGAGAAAATGAGCACTCTTCGTTAATCTGTCCACAATTACCCAAATCATATCATTACTTCGTGGTGTTCGTGGAAGCTTAGTTACAAAATCCATAGTTAGATGTTCCCACTTCCATTCTGGAATCTCAAGCTGTTTCAATGACCCATACGGTTTCTGGTGTTCAGCTTTAACTTGAGAGCAAATATGACAAGAATTTACAAATCGTGCCACGTCTGTCCTCATAAGCATAAGTTGTATCCAGATTAGTGAGATCTGGATCAACTGTTTCATTTGGAGGAACACTATTACTTGTGGTAGCTTCTTCTTGCTGTGTAGATACAAATTCAGATGGAGAGTCTTGAAAATCAACATCATCTTCTTCACTCTCTTCAGCAATCGCATTTTGTGGAGTAAGTACTGGAGCCGGGGAAGAAGTAGATGACGGAACTGTAAGTCCCGTTGTTTTGGATCGATAACGAGGTTATCTAATGTATTAAGGTGCGGAATCCCTCAATACTAGTTATAGGATCTATAACAAATTCTTTCGCAATATATTAGCGAATCAATTGTCTAATTGCTTTGTATCAATTATAACAAGTGTTAACAATCAATACCTAGCCTTTAGAATTTCTTAGAGGTCTCTGGAATCGCAGGTCGTCGGGTTCAGTGAATTAGCAAAAGTTGTGAATATGAAAACCCTAATTTTCATATATATCCGTCTCAGTTCGCAGATACATGGGCTCTGCGAACTGACTCGGTTCGCAGCCCATGTCGGCCCAGCGAACTCACTCAGTTCGCAGCACAAACTTGTCCTGCGAACTGACTCGGTTCGCAGACCACTTTTGTTCTGCGAACTGACTCGGTTCGCGGTCAACTTTGGTCAACATTGGTCAACATTTTTCAGCCTTTTGATATTTATCTCTAAAATGTTTACCAAGCAATATATTTCATTTACAATTCAAAACCAATGTACAAACTTGATTACAATTACTAAAAGTACTAATACAAGCTATAACAAGCTAGATCTGTTGTCACAAAACATGTCTCAACTGACTCCCCCTTGACAATAGCTCTAGCATCTTTAAGTCTTTATCTTCAAGTTGTCTTTGGTAATCAGATGTAAATTTTGCTACCTGCATATATCTTCAGCTTAATGCATGTCTTCACCATTGACTGATAATCTCGTGCAACATCTTCCCAACCTTCAATCGATGTGATCCTATTCTTGTGTAACATCAATAGGTCAGCCTTTGATAGGTTCATCAGATGTCGACGATCATAAATCTTTAAGATCTCTCTCTCTCTTCATCTTCAACTTCATCATCATGTACAAACATGAGAGCTTCACCAGTCACTGAATCTACAGACCATCTCTTCAACTTACCTAAGATATCTTGAGGCATAGCTTTCAGAGGGATCTGTTGTATGCATTTTGCAGCTGGATATATCTTTTTCCTACGACGCCTTCCAGTTCTGTTGCTTCTTTCATCAAGTTTAATGGTCTTTCCGACTCTTGGCTTAATACGCTCAAATTTCATTGTCCTACCCTCAGTCCTAATAATCTTTTCAACATATCTGCCAAACGGATCATTACTGGGGTTATTTAATTCCAATCTAGCCAAGTCTCGGATTTCAAACCTAGGCAAAGAACTGAAGACTACAAGCTTTTTCTCGAAGTATTGAACTCCATCAAATCTCTTTATAGCAAAAAGCTGCAAATCTGCGTCGAAGTACCAACCAATAATACCTCTTCTAGGTATACGCTTTCCAGAGATATCCACTTCACTAATCCTAGTCTTCTCCTTTTTCTTCTTCTCCAAAGGCCTAAACATCAGATTATTTTTGAGCCTATCAGGAAGATCATCTTCAGAATCAGTCGAATCATCTAGATCTTCATCTAAATCAATCACTCTTTCTCCGTCTTCTTCCTGAATAACGACTTTAGTCTTTGAAGGGCTCACGATGTGTTCATCGATATTAGCATCGGGATCTATACCTTCGTCTAACCCAACATAAGAAATAGAAGTCCAATCTTCAGGAGGTACAAACTCTCCCTACTCTAGATCGTAATCTACTTCTTCTTCGACTTCAGTGTCAGAATCGCTTTCATCATTCATATCTACAAGTGATATATATGTCATGAATCAAATGAATAATATAAATTCTTTTATCAAGAGTTTCTTTATCATTTCTTTCACGAAATCACTATCAATTACTAATCTTATATAATTTTAACTTGTCAAGATGAATCCCAAGTCAAAATCTTATATAATTAGTCTTATATAATTAGTCTTATATCATTTTAACCTGTAACATAACATCTCAGGTCTAAATCGTATATAACTAATCTTATATTATATGAACATGAAACAAATAATAATAATTTTTAATATAAGTCTTTCATTGATTATAAGAGTTATTACAATCAATATAGAGAATACATATTAAAAAAAAAATTATTCCGTGGTGAATTTCTCACCAACATTACTAGCACCAGCAACAGTACCAGTACCATCACCACCAACACCACTTATCCCAGCAGGCTCAGACTCCCCTTGAATTGTAGACGGCTCATCGGTCGTTGAAGGACCAGTCGGCTCTCTATCTTTCTGGGCATTGGGATCATCGTCTTTATCTTCTCTTCTCTTCCTTATTAGTTCACCTTCTCTGCAAGCCTCATTGAATATCAAGATCTCCCCCTGAGGCGACTTGCCCTTCAATAAATTGGTGACAAGGCCTTGGAGTCGATCAAGCTGTCTCTGTTGATCTTCAGATTCTCGGAAGAGAAGCATATGCGACCGCAGAAGATGAGTATAGGCTTCACCTTGATTTACCAGCTCCTTTGCAAGAGTAGCATTCTGAGTCTCTAATATTTGAACACGACGTTCCAAATCTGAGAACCGCTCAGAAGCTCTCACAGAGGTAGATGCCTGGGGTATAGGTGTGGTTCCAGATTGAACAAAATGTTGTCCAATCTGGGTGGCAATGTCCGTCAGGAGTAAGCGAGCTACGATTTGACTAGCCTTAGTAGTTTGAATCGTGATAGTAACGTCAGCAGCAGGCTCCTGTTAGACAATAGTTATCAGTAAAAGTAACAGAATAAACTGTCTCAATCTCTGAATAACTATAAGTACTCGTATCTCTAACCTTCTCTGAGGTTTCAGATACCAGAGCACTCGGACGTTGCACCGCAGATCTAGCCTGCTGTTGTGTATCTGGAGCGACTGTTATAGAAATATCTATCTCAGTTTCTCATATGTAGAACGCACAACATTCAATAGAAAAAGATGGTTAAAAAATAACCTGGACTAGTCAAATCGCCAATCGTCAGCTGAGAAGTAGCTGAACGAATACGCTTTCGGCGTTCCGTCTAAAGAGAATGATCCTCTTCATCATCTGTTTCCTCTTCGATCAAGCAAAAATCAGGATCCAAATCATCGACTTTGCGCTTGCCCTTGAAGGCAGGATCCATGATCAGCTTGGAACCTCTCCGAATCATTCCCGCAGGAATACCCGAAAAAGTAGGAGGATGAGGAAGATCATCATCAGTCTCCTCACTATCAGAGTCAGATGTGGTGGCACCATCTTTGCCAAAGGCACTAGAGGGCCCAACATCCAGACTCGCCTGATCCCGTTCACCCTCAGGTCGAATGACCTTTGGGTCGACAGCTTCAGGAACCTAGACATGATGAATGATAATAGATGATAAGTAAATATATAGTATTCACACAAGTTGACGAATAATGAAACCAAACATACCTGAAATTGATCAATCTCATTTAAGAGAGGATCGGTAGCATCATCATTTTCTATCAAAACCTCATTTAAAACCTGAGCAGCAATGTCAGGTTGAGCAGCCTGATTCAGAACATCTTCAATAAGTTCTTGCGGCTCAGGGTTTTGAGCCACAACTGCTGGCTGAGGTTCTTGCGGTTGAGCTCCATCATCCATCCATCCATTGTTTGGTGGAGCTATATAGGCAGCATCGAGGAGATGGCCAAAGAGATCACATGCTTTAGGCTTGACCTGATTTGGACGTCGGGAGGAATGAAGAAAGCACGCATTGTAACCTCGAAGTCCAATCCGGTCGACATGCAAATCTGGCTGAATATTTGTCAAACCAGGAATGCAGTGACGAATGATAAGCATGCAGAAACGCAGATAAAGCATAAACTTTGATCTCACCGCGCCAGTTATCTGACCAACAAAAGAATTGAAGATATATGACGAAAAACTGTATGGTTTATTATAAACCAGGGACAATAGGCCAGATAACAGCTCAGGGCTCAGCTCATCGTATCCGCCCTTCTTGTTACCGAAGATGGTAACAATAATGTGGAAAAGAAATCTCCACTGGCCAAGGACAAATGCCTTCACAAACTGGCGGCCTCTCTTGGGTCCAGAATAACCCATTCTTCCAAGAGAACCCTCAATAAAGTCAGAGGAGTACACAGAAGGTCCAGCTTCCTGATCAACTGTACCCATATGTAAAATCTGTCTCAGATCATCAGCGGAGAAGACAACGGGATGATCATTAACCCTCGTACGGATAATGGGAGGGTTTGTAGCACCGTCATATACAATACTTTCCCAGAATTGATCCAAAAGATCTCGGGACAGTAGCGGAGACTCCGTAATAGCATATCGAATCCTCGAACGTGCTAAATACGTCAGAATCTCTATGAACCGTGCAGCACCACGCTCATTTATATCAAAGTTCACCAAAATATTGTGACCAAGAGTGAAAGATCGAGCAGCCATATCTGTAATCATAAGATACACACAAATGGCAATTAGCTTATATAAAAGGACATCTTATCGAACATTAATTAATTTTAAATGTTTATGTATTGTGAACAATAACAATCACCAAACATCGACGTTTACTATTAATTAATAAGTTAATTTACTGAACTTAAGTGAACGATTAAGCATACAAGACTTAATTTTCAATTATATTCTCTAAATTATATACAGTTCGTAAGTCCTAGTAGATACTCTGAAAAATCATACCGCCGATAAAAATCGGAACACGCCGCACGACTACATATGAGTCGGAAGTCTTTCGATATAATAGAACAGAATTCGAATATTATATGCATTTCACTTATAACATTAAGTCCTTAAGTCGAAACATATAACAGATAATTAACAATTGCAATGTGTATTTTATTTGTAATCATAAAGATCTCAAATCGAATACAAGTCTAGAAAATTAACTTAATGTGCGAAGTCAACATGAGTCAGTAAGGTTTCAATCAACTAAAGTCAAACAGATGATTGAGTTCACTATAGTCAACGAAAGTCAACTCCTATGTTCGCTTCGCAGGTCAAACAAAGTCAAACATCCAGTTCGCTTCGCAGAGGTCAACGTGATTCAACCCTATTGGGTTCGCTAAGGTCAACCAAAGTCAGCATAACGATTCGGTTTGCTAAGTCAACCGAAGTCAACATAACGATTCTGTTCGCTAAGTCAACCGAAGTCAACAAATGTCAGTTCGCTTCGCTATGGTCAACGATGTCAACATATAAGTTCGCTTCGCTACGGTCAACGAAGTCAACAAATGTCAGTTCGCTTCGCTATGGTCAACGAAGTCAACCCGATTGGGTTCGCTTCGCAGTCAATGCGAGTCAAGGGTTCTGGGTTCGCTGCGAACTGAGATCACTCTCGGTTCGCAAGAGCGTCTGCGCCAAACAAACAAGAACCAAATCGATGATCGAACAAGTTTAAAGTGATTGAATGGTATAAACATGTTTATTATATGCCGATTAACAAGTGCTAAGAGTTTTAGGTTTTAATCTTCATTAATTTTGTACAAATCCGTGAGATACGAAACCAAAACATTCAAAGCATAAAACGATCGATTAAATAATAATTATACGGTGAAATCACGTGAGTCTTACTTCAAAAGATGTGCAATCGAAAGGGGTAAATGTTCTACGGAGTGAAAAATCCGGCCTTGTTTTTAAGATTCGAAAATCACGAAGAAAGGTGTTCGGTTTTGGGTTCACTAAAACTCGTCTCGCAGAAGTGATTTTCAGTTCGCAAAGGTATTTGGAAAGTGAGAAGTTGGGCTCGCAGGATCTGTTCCTTTTATACCCTAAACTCAATTCGCAACTTTGACTAGTCAACTTCGCAATTTTGACTTTTCATGCAAATTTAGTTGTAAATATAAATTGAACTTTTACAAGTCAACATTTTGAACTTTACAACGTGTTGTCGTCACATTTATTCAATACGATACCAGAACGATAAATTACAGATTAACTGACTTCCAAAGGATAAACAAAAATAAAAGACGTAATAAATAAAAAATCAAACTAATGAGTGGTATCAAGTACCATTTTATTAATAAAACAAAAGGATAAACACTACATGTTTTTGGTGTTAAGAATTTATCTGCTTAGGGATCATATTAGGAAGAATAAGCTGTACCTTATAATTTATCAACCAAGTCTAAGAAGATTGTTAGTAACCATATCTTATGAAATTCAAATAAGTTACAGAAAAATTACAACTTAACCATTTATGAACTTATATTTATAAGATTATAACTTGGTTACCTTTATCCACATGAAATAAAACGTTCTATGAACATACATTTATAGTAATCAGAACGAATTATTCACCGAAGTGAACATTCATTTGTCATCGACAGTTCAAGATGATTACCGATATTATGATCCATATAAACAAATTATTCAACGATTTCCGGGCAAACCTTTATTGTTAGTATGCATATTAACTAGTGTGTACCAATATATGATAAACTGAGAAATCAAGTATAAGTCATAACACTGTATCATTGACATTCAAGGTAGAGGTTACTAAATGATGCACTTTTCGTAACATATAACATATCCTTGAGTTATTTTAAAGCTTGACAAACATCAAACAGATCTTGAAGATACTAGAAGTTCTAGATCTGTACAAAGTACAACAGAAGATCCCTTAGTATGAGCAAAATGAGTTTGAGACCATTGGCGAAACTAAAGGCTTCAGATCTGTACATAGTACAACAAAGTCACCAGTAGTTTTGCTAATAGTCATTATTCTAACTGTTTGTCAGATTATAAATTCATATATTGTTGATAACAATGTATGGCGATACTATCATTCTCAAATTAAGACTTATGTCATACATCATATAATAAGTCACACTGGATAACATGCATGAGAATTAATGCTTATTAAATGCTCAAAAATCATAGCATAATTTGCCTACCAGTACATCATATAATGAATCTGTCGAGACGTAAATTTAGTCTTATCCAATTATAACATGTGGAGAAAGGTGTATAATAAAATAAATATAAGTACCGTCCTGGTTGTAAAGATGTAACTTTAATGTGACTTACCAGAATCTACTAACATATCTAACTTAAGACTTATACTTAGTATTATTAAGCTTATTCTCCTAATGTACTATCATTTCCCAGCAAATAAAAACTTAAACTTTTTATGGTTTATTTTCTTTTTGCATATTATAGGAGGCGATTCCCCTTAGGTAACAAGCAAATGAATGCCATACGCCAGTACCTTTTTTTTTAATAAAATACCTTACTAACTACTACATACTTCTTTGGAAGACAAATTAATCTAGATTTCTCATTCCATTTAGTTGAACTAATGTCTCAAAACGCGCCCTGTCGAAAGCTTTAGTGTATAGGTCTGCCAAGTTGTCAGAAGAGGCAACCTTAACTAACCTAATAAGCTTCTTCTCGGCACAATCACGAATAAAATGATGACGAATATCAATGTGTTTCGTCTTACTGTGCTTTACCGGATTATTGGCTATAGAGATCGTCGATTCATTATCGATCATCATAGGAGTATCGGTAAAGTTTAGCCCATAATCTCGCAGTTGCTGTTGTATCCACAATACTTGGGAACAACAGCTGCCAGCTGCAACATACTCAGCTTCACATGTAGAAATGGCTACTGAGCTTTGCTTCTTGCACTGCCAAGACACAAGTCTACCTCCTAGGAATTGACATCCTCCGGTCGTAGACTTTCTATTTTGGTTGCATCCACAATAATCCGAATCAGTATACGCAACAAAATCTAAGTCTCCTTCAATCGGATACCAAAGTCCCAGCTTCGGCTTCCCTTTGAGGTAACGAAAGATTCTTTTTACAGCTTGCATATGTGACTCTTTCGGATTAGCCTGATATCTTGCGCAAATACAAACAGCAAACATAATGTCAGGCCTAGATGCAGTCAGATACATTAGTGATCCAATCATAGCCCTATATAAAGTAGGATCTACATTCTGATCACTCGATGTATCAGGACCGAGTTCGTGATTTTCTGGAATAGGAGTCTTGTAGATACGAGATTCATCCATCTTGAAACGTTCTAACAGCTCATGTGTATATTTAGATTGATGAATAAAGAATCCATCTTTCTTTTGGTCAACTTGTAACCCTAAGGAAAAATTCAACTCTCCCATAGCAGACATCTCGAATTTGCCTTTCATAACTTGCTCAAATTCTTGACACATCTTTTCGTCAGATGACCCAAAGATAATGTCATCAACATATACTTGAACAAGTAGAAAGTCCTTTTTCTTCCACTTCACAAAGAGTGTACTATCAATTCTTCCTCTTGTAAAACCATTCTCAAGAAGATAAGTTGATAGTGTCTCATACCACGCTCTTGGAGCTTGATGTAATCCATACAAAGCCTTATCAAGACGATATACTCTATTTGGATACTTTGGATCAGTAAATCCCGGTGGTTGAGAAACATACACCGTTTCCTTGACCTTGCCATTCAAGAAGGCGCTCTTAACATCCAGCTGATAAACTTTCATTTTCTTTGAAGCTGCAAATGCTAAGAACAACCTAATTGCCTCAAGCCTAGCCACAGGTGCAAACACTTCATTGTAGTCAATCCCTTCTTGTTGATTGAAACCTTGAACGACTAGACGAGCTTTATTGCGAATCACGATTCCCCGATCGTCTTTCTTACACTTAAAGACCCATCTAGTGGCAATTGGATATTCACCACTTGGTAAATCAACAAACTCCCAAACTTGCAGTTTGGAGAACTGAGAAAGTTCTTCCTGCATTGCTTCTTCCCATGAGTTGTCCTTCAACGCCATTTGGACATTCTTAGGCTCAACTTGTGAGATAAAGCATGAATATAGACATAGATTTGTAACCCCTGTCTCTTTCATTTCAGCATACAAGCTAGTGTACTCAGAAACACTGGCCCTGGTTTGAACCGGTGCATTTGGATCCCCAATGATATTTTCAATAGGATGATTTTTGTTAGTTCTTGTTGTCGTCACTGGTTCAAGTTCTATTACTTCTTCTAAATTAGTGCCAATCTCTTTCAATAGAGGTATAGTTTCATCCGAAGATTGTTGTGTGGCACTCGTTGAAGCATGATTAGGATCTACAAAAGTTGTATCTCTGGGAACATTTGATGTTGGTGCAGGGCCAATATCCCCATCACACGACAATAAGTGTTCAGAGATCTCTGAGTCAACTTTGTAGTCACTAATTGGGACATTGAAAGACTTAAAGAGATCTGAATAGTCGAATTGCCAATCTAATCCCTTATGTATGTCATGTGTGTAGCTCGTAACTTCAATGTTATAAACTATTTCCACACGTCCCGTTGCTTTATTGAAGACACGTTTGTTTGGTGAATTAAGCACATAACCTAGGAAATATCCTTCGTCAGCCTTCTCACCAAATTTCGGTTGAGTGCTAGTCTTCAGCAAAGTACAAGAAACTCCAAAGGGTTCAAATCCTTTTAAGTTTGGTTTCTTATTGTTCAAAAGCTCATAACAAGTTTTGTTCTGCTTTTTAACCGTAAGAACTCTGTTTAGAACATGACATGCTGTATTCACCGCTTCTACCCAGAAAATGACCGGAAGCCTTGAATCTGCAAGCATTGTTCTAGCTCCTTCGATCAACATTCTATTTTTCCTTTCAGCAACACCGTTCTGTTGAGGTTCATAAGGTGCACTGAATTGATGTTGTATCCCTTTGCTTAAGCAATAGAAATTGAACGTTGAATTCTTGAACTCTGTTCCATTGTCACTACGAATTCTCTTAACTCGTGTTCTATAGACATTCTCTATTAGATCTAGGAACTCCATAAGAATACCAGGAGTTTCATCCTTAGATCCCAAAAAGAATACCCAAGAGAATCTAGAGAAATCATCTGTGACAACTAAACAGTACCATTTGCCACCTATGCTTCTTTTGCTTATTGGGCCGAAGAGATCCATATGTAGCAATTCAAATAGCGAGGAGATTGAGTTTTCAGTCTTAGACCTGTGTGGTTTTTTATGTTGCTTTCCTTTCATGCAAGGAACACACTTGTCTTCATACTCGAAACGTTTTTCTGGTACACCTAGAACTAACCCATTCTTGGTTATGAAGTTCATTTTTCGAAAGTTCAGGTGTGCCATTCTCCTATGCCATAAGAGTGCGTCTGCTTCAGAAGCCTTGGATAAAAGACATGTCGACTCCATCGAAGTAATAGGAGCACCCATGTTTACTGCATAGATGTCCTTCTTCCTTGGAGCCTTCATTAATATCCATTCATCAGGGATGGTGAAACCCGGCTTCAGGACTAAGGCCTCTGTCTCATTGAAATGTACAGAATGACCTTTATCACAGACTTGGGAAACACTCACAAGGTTGTGAGTTAGTTCTTCAACATAATTCACATCCTCTAGAGTCAAAGTTCCATTTGAAACTCTTCCTTTCCCAGTTATTACTCCTCCTTTATCACCAGAGAAATGAACTCGTTGTTTCATTCCACCTTTGAAGTCCTTCAGTAGACTTCTTTCACCGGTCATGTGCCTAGAGCATCCACTGTCTACATACCACCAACTGTCCTTGTTCACAGTCTGCTCCTGCACATAACAAGTTGTACACAATTAGTTTTAATGAGGGACCCAAGCCATTACGGTCTTGGCTTGTCCCTTATCATCAACAATCTGAACCTCCTTAAAGTAACCATAACTATTATTGTCAATAGTCTTGGTAACTGCTAAAGAAGTTGGAGGTTGTTGATGATCTGAAGTCTTATGCCTCTGAGGAGAGTGAGTAGAAAACCTCTTAGGCACATAATCAACTCTATGTGTACGTGAAGTAGAACCACTCTCAAATTGACTGTGGTTTCTACTTGGAGTCCTAAATATCGACGGTGTCTTATCTCTAGGCTTAGTGTCATTTAGAGTATAAGACCGTTTAGGTTTAGGCGGGGAGACACTATGAGTAACATCTCTTTTCAGAATGTTCACAGGTTTAGTACCTAATCCCAGTTTGGTACCTAACCTGTCTACATTTGAACTAGAGACCTTCGGTGTCTCATAGTTATTCACGAGCTTATGTGATGTTTCCAACTTCTTGTTAGGAACACAGGAAGCCACATGCCCCTTTTGGTGACATTTGAAACAAGATTTCTGCTTTCGTGACTTAACCACTTTTGCCTTTTCGTTTTCAGTCTGAGTTTCAGACACTAAAGGTGTATTGTCTTGTTCCTTAATAATTTCATCATTTATGTCAGTATCAACCATCATTCCACTCGAGACAAACTGTACTTTAGGGAATGGTGTGTTCTTACTGACATCAGATGATGGATCCTTATGAACGACCTTCTTTGTCTCTAACTTTTCAGACTTCTTAGTTACTAAATTCTCAGGTTTAGTATCTACATCCATCATTTCTAAGTCAACAGAAGTAGTGTAATTTGAATTAAACGGAGGAGGTACATCAGTGTATCCTAATCCAGTCTTATCCTTAACAATACGTTGAGCATCAATTATAGAGTCCATAGTTAAAGATGAGGTTCTATAACTCTCAAACTTACGATTAAGCTCAACCAATTTCAGTTTTGACTCAGCTAGCTCATTATCTTTATTGGCCATGTTTTGATTTAAGTCTCTTAGATTTAAGTACAAACCATCTATCTTAACACATTGTTCATTTATAGTGTCTCTTAAAGTGGTCTTATCAGCAGCATCAGACTTAATCTTTTCTTTTAGAGCTAGTTTATCCTCACTAAACCTTTGAGCATCACATTTAGCAATTTCTAATTCAGATTTCAACGTATTATATGAATCAGCAAATACACTAACTTGTGATTGCAAACTAGTAACTAGATTACAGACATCAACAAGAGTAACCATATCAAGACATACCCTTTTCTTGTCTGTTGGAATCTCAGCCATATGTGCTACAAAATCATCTAGACTCATATCCTCAGTTGAGTCCATATATAGCACATCATCATCATCTGCTTTTGGTGTGACTTCTGGCACCCTTACTTGATAATCCACATCAGTCGGCATATAGGATGTAGATTCAGCAGCTTTCTCTTGATTATCTATCTCAGCCATAAGAGCTTGCTCAGGCTGAGCAGACCAATCATAAGAACCATCAAGCTGTTGAACCACCAAGGCTTTGGAAGCTAAAGAACTTCCCGAGCCTTGTCTTCCATTGCTGACATCAACCTTTGGTCGTTGACATTCCCGAGCAAAGTGTCCGAAACCTTGACAGTTATAACACTTAACTTTGGATTTATCAAACCCTGGTCGATTACCTACCACCTTCCTTCCAGTACGCTTCAAGAAATTTTTAACTCTCCTTGACACCATAGCTAGTTGCCACTGGAGATCCATTTCTTCAAGGTCATCAGGGTCTATCTGATCATAGTCTTCATCAAACATAGTTGGATCATTGATTTTCCCTTGAATATAATTCTCATAGGAAGCAACAAAAGAAGCAAGAACAGACAGTTGCTGTTCAGCAGATTTCACACTCATTGGCATTTTATGATGCCCTTGAGGTGACTTCTCAGTAGATTTTTCTTTTGTATCACTTCCAGATGAAGCGATAAAACACAAATCCTCAGTTATCAATTCACCCTTTTCTCCAGTATCACCAACTAGTAAAGCAGTGGTCGAACTGGATGATGCATTTGAGAGAGTTGATTTTCCATGATATAGTCCAGGATTCTGTAATTGATCAGAATCTGACTCTCTCGTTTTGTTGGTGAAATCATAACCTCTGAGCTTATCAATAGCTTGCTCCAGAGTCATTGTAGCATATCGCTCTTCATTATCCTTGAGCATAACTCCATGCATTTCCCATTTATACGGTAAACCCTCTATAAACTTATCGGTTTTCTCCGTATCAGAATAGAAAATCTCATGATCATCTAGCTCACTCAATAGATGGTAGTATCTTGTGGTGTACGCATCAAGATCTTCTCCCTTAAAAGCTTTAAACACAGTAAACTGCTTCTTCAGGAGATTCATCTTGCCTGCCTTAACTTGTGGACTTCCCTCAAATCTTTTCTCAAGAGCAATCCAGAGTGCTCTAGCAGTGTGAAAAGATTTCAATTGATGATTGATTTCCTTAGGTAAACTCATTTTAATTGAAGAATGTGCTTTGTTTTCAATCTCAAAGTCTCTCTTCTGGTTATCATTCATCCGATTGTAGGGTACAATTACTGTTGCATTTTCAACAACATTTGTAGGTGCAGTGTATCCATTTTTGATAAACATTCAGATTGACAAATCATGGAATCTACAGTATGATTCAAACCTGTCTTTCTATCCATAGTAATCCTCAAGTCGAAGCAATTTAGGTGGAACATTAGATTTTCCAATCTCGTGGTCCATCTCAATCATTTTACTTAAGTCAGACATTTTTGTCAATCTCAGAAGTTACACAGTCACAACAAACAAGGAATTCAGTTCGCAAGAAACTCAGTTCGCAGAAAATTGGTTCCCTGAAACTCAGTTCGCAGAAACTCACTTCGCAGGAACTCAGTTCGCAAGACTCAACTCAGTTCGCAAGAACTCAGTTCGGTTCGCAATCTCGGTTCGGTTCGCAGGTGATCTCAGTTCGCAGAAACTTAACTCAGTTCGCAAATCTCAGTTCGCAACTCTCAGTTCAGTTCGCAAACTCGGTTCGGTTCGCAAGAACTCAGTTCGGTTCGCAGCTTTCACTTCGCAGTAACTGCTGAAACCCTAATCTCAGTTCGCGAAACGGCTAAAAATCCCAAAAACGAAAGTGTTAGTTACTTTTACGATTAAAACACAGGTTTCCGATCGTAAACTAAACTAAAAAGCGTCCAGAGAGTGATTTTGGTCGTAAATAAAGACGTAATGCACTAAAAACAACCCGAAATCACACGTTATTATCCCAAATAACCTCGAACCTACGCGTATCTAGCAAAAAGCTCTGATACCAATTGTAAGTCCCATTGTTTTGGATCGATAACGAGGTTATCTAATGTATTAAGGTGCGGAATCCCTCAATACTAGTTATAGGATCTATAACAAATTCTTTCGCAATATATTAGCGAATCAATTGTCTAATTGCTTTGTATCAATTATAACAAGTGTTAACAATCAATACCTAGTCTTTAGAATTTCTTAGAGGTCTCTGGAATCGCAGGTAGTCGGGTTCAGTGAATTAGCAAAAGTTGTGAATATGAAAACCCTAATTTTCATATATATCCGTCTCAGTTCGCAGATACATGGGCTCTGCGAACTGACTCGGTTCGCAGCCCATGTCGACCCAGCGAACTCACTCAGTTCGGAGCACAAACTTGTCCTGCGAACTGACTCGGTTCGCAGACCACTTTTGTTCTGCGAACTGACTCGGTTCGCGGTCAACTTTGGTCAACATTTTTCAGCCTTCTGATACCAATTGTAAGTCCCGTTGTTTTGGATCGATAACGAGGTTATCTAATGTATTAAGGTGCGGAATCCCTCAATACTAGTTATAGGATCTATAACAAATTCTTTCGCAATATATTAGCGAATCAATTGTCTAATTGCCGCAGATACATGGGCTCTGCGAACTGACTCGGTTCGCAGCCCATGTCGGCCCAGCGAACTCACTCAGTTCGTAGCACAAACTTGTCCTGCGAACTGACTCGGTTCGCAGACCACTTTTGTTCTGCGAACTGACTCGGTTTTGGTCTGCGAACCGAGTCAGTTCGCGGTCAACTTTGGTCAACATTTTTCAGCCTTTTGATATTTATCTCTAAAATGTTTACCAAACAATATATTTCATTTACAATTCAAAACCAATGTACAAACTTGATTACAATTACTAAAAGTACTAATACAAGCTATAACAAGCTAGATCTGTTGTCACAAAACATGTCTCAACAGGAACTTCAGTTTGTGAAACTGAAGTGTCATCTCCCCCGTAAACCATACCAAGAATGATATCTTCACCCTCGGGAAAAACCTGAAAAGACTTAAACAATGTTTCATAATCAAATAACAAATCTGGACCAATACCTTGCGGAGGATCGGTGTATCGAAAACATGTAACCTCGAAGTGTTCTTCAATACATCATGTATCTTTATTAAACACCCGCTTATTTGGTGAGTTAACGGAGTAACCGAGAAAGTATCCATTACTTGTTTTCTCATCAAATTTCGATAAGTGATATTTGGTGTTTAAAATGGACACATGAGTTCATAACTCGTTTTTCATTGTTGGACTTATGAACACATTAGTTCATAACTCGTGCTTAAATGAATGGGCGTTATTGAAAAATCTAAACTTGTTTGTGAAAATGATTTCAATGTCTGAAATCGAGCTCTCATTAAGCGTATTAAAAGGTCCTTGTTTCATTTGTCACGGAGATTTAACTCATAATCTATTAACATCTCACTTGTAGATTGTTGATATTGAAACAGGAGGATAGTCAGCTCCAGTCCCCGACTTCTATTCTATGCACTATCGAGTCTAGATCCTAAATGTGTTAAAAACACATACTAAAATTAGGACACAAGTGTTAAATTACACTTAATATGTCTTTGTGACATTATTGCAAGTCTATGTGACTTTGCCGGAACATTCATAGTGGTATCTCATATAGATATTCCACGATGATTGAATGAAAATCCTACCAATGCTATCATCAATGCCAACATTGAACGTAGGTCACTAAATTGATTCATTTAGTTGTTTCAATTTATGTGTTAACTGGTAATCTATGTGATCCAGATGTTAGTAATTTTTGAAATGTGTTTTCAAAAGTTACAAACAACATTATCTTGTGCAAATGAGTAAAATGAGTATTACCCAGTTCTAATGTTTGGTGCTTATTGCAATTTGGAAGATTTTTGATTTTTGGAGCTTATTGCAAAGATTCAACCGATGTTTTTGGGAAATTGAATTTTCGAAGAAAATAGTTTTTGGAGGAGTATGTTGGTAGAATCATCTTCACACTTAATTCATTTCAGTTCATGATGCTCACGATAAATCATAAGCATTATGAGGGGGAGATGAAATTAGGTATGTGAGGGGAAGATGATGTATGATATGGATGTATGTTATGGGGAGATGATGTATGATATGGGGAGATGAAAGATGAAGGAAATTTCAAGAAATATCTGAACGTATGGCAAGGGGTTTCAAGAAATATCTAATCGAAGTTGTGAGAAAGGGATTTCGAGAAATATCTAATCGAAGTTCTGAGAAAGGTTTGCAAGAGATTTCAAGATAAATCCAAAGGTTTTTTCGATAAGGATTTCAAGAGATTTCAAGATACATCTAAATTGTGAAGGTTGAAAGAAGAAAGTATGAATTCTGCTCAAGTTACTCAACATATGGAACAAATGTTTTATGAGAAGGTTGAAGATAGCTACTGGTTTGAGGGGAGCAGATAAGAGAGAGTTTATTCTAAAAAGTGTTGACTCAAGCGAAAACGGTCAAGCTCCTAAAAAGATGAATATAAATTTGAGGGGGAGCTTGAGTTTAGATAGTTAAGAAAATTCAAACGGCAACACATTCATTGAAATGATATATTTCACTTCAAGATTCAAGAAAGTGATGATCAAAGATCGAGCTTAAAAAAATCATTTCATACAAGCATTCAAGATTAGAAGTTGTTGTTGATGATCAAACAACAACAGGGGATTAGTCTTCAAGAATGTTTTAGAGTCGCTTCAAAGTTTTTCCGCTGCCGCTACTCAAAAGACTCTGAACATTCAAAGCTTCAAAGATAAAATCAGATTTGAAGACAACCGAAGCTATGTTTACAATTAGGGTGAGTTTGTTGATGCATTATTGAGATTGTAAAAATAGCTTATTTAAATGTGCTTTAAATGTAAATATTAGCACTAGTTTTAGAAGTTTAGTTTCTCTATAAACACATGTAACTAGAGAGGTGAGAAACTAACACTTAGGGAACTATTCAAGAAGAGCTTTCATTTTAATCAAAATAATAACACATAGTTAAAGGTGTGGGTTGGTGATTCTCTCTCAATTATCCAAGCATACTCAAACACAAACATTCACACCCATTGATCGATAATCCTTGTAACGTGTGATCCTACAATTGGATTATCGATCCTACAATTGGTTTATCGATACACATTACAAGGATTATCGATCCTACAATTGGTTTATCGATATACATTACAAGGATTATCGATCCTACAATTGTAGGATCCTAAAACATTCTTGAAGACAAACATTCAGTTACAATTGTAGGATCGAAGCACAAACATTCACCATTGATAAATAATTATGTACCAATATTATATTTTTATCATAAATCACATGTACTTATACATAAAATCATATGTGATTATACATAAAAGCACATGTGATTATATAAATCGCATTTTTTAAGACCCGACAAAAATGAAAAAAAAAAAGTTTGTCGAAACTATAGCTTGTCAGATCTTTAATCGAAGAGAAAAAAACGCTGATTTCGAATATATAATTTTTATAATTTTTAGTCATGCCGTTTGTGAGATATTTAATTTTAAAAATTAGAGTGAAAATTGGGTTTTAAAGAAAATAGAGCATTCTTATTAATTCTCTCATTCTACATTTTTTTAGCATTCTACATTGAACCCACCTCATATATATATATATATATATATATATAATTAATCTTTCAAATATAGTCAAGTGAGTCTACATGCATGAAATACAATATGAAAATTAAATAGTCTACATGCATGAAATACAATATGAAAATTAAATACGTATGTAAACATAACTGCAGCACAACGACAGACTCATCATTCATTTGTATATATGTATCAAATTTAGTTTTATTAGTATATATTTATATTTATTATATTATATTTATTATTTATTATTATGTCATACAATACAACTAATTAATCATAATTGGAAGTCATTAACTATTTAACTATATATATCAATTTTGAAGTTGTATATAGTAACTGAATTACATTAGATAATAATAATGATTTGTTTTTGTATTTAAATACAGATAATATCTCACTGTTTGTTCTCCGTGACAACCGGCACTTAGGCGTATTAATTACCTTAAGCTTGATTATCATTACTTGTATTTAGTTTGATATAGGGCTAAATACAATGAAATTTTGGTATATTTATATATACACGTATATAATTAATTGAAATTACGCAAAACGATCGGATGGAATCCGACACTATAAATACGGACGTCGGTGAAAAACATATTCTTAAATAACGTAACTATATTAAATAATCATTATTTAACTTATATTATTACGATAATATAACAAACGTTATACGTTTCGTATAAAACGTACCGTACGCGACAAAAACGCGCGAATCACGCCCGACAACCGAACGAAACACGATTTATATTTCGTTCACTTAAAATGAAGTATTTTAAATAAAACTTCAACCAAAAATTACGCGAATAAATCGTTAACGAAAAATTGGAATAATAAACGTTTAACGTTTAAACGAACGACGAAACGAACAGGTAAACGAGCACCGCGCGTAACGTAAATTGAGGAATTAATCTAACACACCCACATGGGGGTGTGACCCACCTGAAATTTGCAAGAAATCAGCCCCATACCTCCCCTCCCATCCCCTTAAACCCATACCTCCTTCTCCTTTCCACACTCAAATTCATTTCACATACAAACACACAATCTCTTTTCTCTCCTCTTCTCTCAATCTCTCCTCTCTCCCTCTATTTCCAGCAGATACAACAGCCCCCAACACCATCACAATCACCAGCACAAACCACCATAGCACCTCCATTTCGGTTCGCAAGAAAACGAGCTCACGACTTCCATTTCTTCGTGTTTTTATCATCTTCGTTGTAAGGAACTTCATCTCTCTTCTATTTTACTTGGAACATAGTTATAAACATGTTATAATGTCCATATAACAAGATCATGTCCAAAAACAAAGTCGAAAAACGTTTTTGAAAACACAGAAAACTCTAACAGCTTTTGGGCAGAAACTTAGGCCGTTTTCAAGGAAAATTTTCGTACTCAAAACTTAATGAAAATGGACGATTCAAAAGACAAAACTTAAGTTTAAGAAGTTGGCTTTCATTTCCAAGTGGTTTCGTAATTTTTCGACACCGTTTGATACCCGAAAATAATTTTACAAAAATGTGTCGCAAATCTGTCTGGGATGGCAGATTTTTGTGCCAACTTCTCGGGTCCATAACTCGAGCTACACAACTCCAAACGACATGAGGTTTTTGCCAAAATCTCACAAATCTTGTTAGATTTAAAATTAGTATGATTACACTCTCTGAAGTTTTGTAGATTTTTCTCAGTAATTAGATCTTTGAACTTGTGTCCAGATTGGTCAAGATTGGACTTTAGAGGACAAATGTAATTATTAAAAATATTTAGACTTATCCAAAAATTCTAGAAAAATTACTGAAAGTAGCCAAGACATAGGGGAACAATTGGTATTTTTCTTGGATTTTATCTCGACACTTTGACTAGTCAAAACGAGCCACAAAAACGACCCAAATTTCTGGAAAAATGACTATAGGGACTGTTTTTGTAAAAGTTTAAAAACGACGCTTTCGGGTTAACCACAAAACGCAACGGTAGTTTCCTAGGCTTTAAAAATATATTTAAGACTTCCCTAAAAGTTTCGGGTCAAACCGAGCACGTTTGACCAAGTTCCCGAACACGAAAACACAGCAGGCCCTCTGTGTCGCAGATGGCCCAAAACCATTGCGACACAAGCCCTATGTCGCACTTCTGATTTTCGAAATACTCCTGCGACACAAGCCCCCGTGTCGCAATTTTTTTTAAACCAGCAGTACTAACTTGTGTCGCAACCTGCGACACAAGCCTAGTGTCGCTAGACAAGAAGTATTAACTTGTGTCGCCTAAATTACAACGTACAGTATTAACCTGCGACACTAATCCACTGTGACGCACACCTATTTAAAATCTCGACCAGCGACACCAACTCTTGTGTCGCTCAATTATCTGAAATTCACACTCTGCGACACTACAATTGTGTCGCAAAACCTCACAACGACACAACTTCTGTGTCGCATAAGACAGACTTATTCAAAAACATGTTTTCACAAAAGAATCAAATTCGCGAAACAACAACTATACTATATACGACAATACATGCAATACAACAAGCATAATAATAATGTCTTCAAGAATTATTATTACAAAACGTCACCAACGGGTCGTACATGTTTTTCTAAACACAAGCAATAACCAAACATTTGGACATAACTAGTTGAGTGGACAACTAGCATGAATGATCTTTTGAGACATTCACTCATACATAACCTTATGCGTTTAGGGCGCTAAAAGGTTACATTTTGGATACACGGTTATTAATTTAGACGCTCGCTTTCAAGACTCAGGTGAGTCTCATAGCCCCACTTTTACTTTTACTGTTTTACTTACTTTGGGGTGACAATACACTGCTCTGTTTTTATGAACATAAGTACTATGAATACTTATACGGATTGCATGGGTAACTAAACCAAACTGCGATGGTCTCCAACAAATATCATAGTCCGTTAATACTAAGTGCGAACATTATGGATAGATCTATCGGGAACTGATAGTCCGCCGTCTGGGGTTAGTCGCTCTAACTACTATACGGACGCATAATAATTCGTAATCCGAGTGTACTGGTTTATACACTTATCTGGAGACACCAACTATGGTTAAGCTTCGAACTATGAGCCCATGGCAATAGTATACTTTACTTTACTTTGGCATTCGTGCAACTTGGAAAACTTTGAAATCTTGTGGTTCATACTATGATTTTAACTACGTAAACCTATGAGCTCACCAACATTATTGTTGACCTTTTAACGTGTATTTCTCAGGTTCACCAACGCAGTAGGATTGCTTGAGGAAGCAATAGTTCGAGTCGCATGTTTTACAACAACTTTCGATTGGTTATGCATTACTATATTTTGTATAAATTAGTTATGTATTAGAATCTCTCAGACTAAATGCGAACTCTAAGGATTTGTATTATTCTGTAAACATTTTATCAAAGCAATGTATTTTCAAAACGACTCATACAGAGGTCGTTCGTTGTAACTTTGTGTGATGAATTAGTCGCGCCCCGACCCGACTTCCACTGCATTGTAAATTTGGGGATGCGACACTGTTATTTTTGAAGATAATGAAAATCGATATCTATATTATACTATAAAGCATTTGCCACTTTTATTTTTGATAACCTTAATTTCAACATTTCCATTTTTAACTTGTAAACATTCATTGAACATATAACTAATTATTATTTGGTTTAGGATCAAGGAGGCATGGAAGTTTGGGAGGGCAAGGAGGGGCAAACCATCTTGACCATCAATTCTCTTCATCAATGGTCCAAATCGTGCCATGTCACGCAGGAACTAATTTGCAATTATTTTGGACGGATGAACTAATTTGCAATTTTGATAAAGTTAACTTGAATTTGGTCAAAGGGCCGCCCTATCTCTCTCTCTCTCTCTCTCTCTCTCTCTTCACAAAAACACACACAAACTCTCTCATTTCACACAGTAACACACCACCACCACCACCGTCCACCACCTCCGCACCGTTCACCACCGCCACCACCGTCACCACCACCGTAACCGTCACCGGAGAAAAGAGGCGGAGAAACGACGACGGATTTGTGGCCGGAGAGTTGAGATGCGAACCACCACCAGATGTAACCAACCGTGATCGTTTCTCCATTTTCTCTCGCCGCTCCACCGCCACCACCGCCGCTCCACTGTCACCACCACTTTTGTCATTACCTTTACAACCACCACCACCACTATATAGATCTAGATGTGGAAACTCGTAGATCGAGATCTAAAAAGAAAATCTGAAAAGTAGATCTACGTTTTAATCTAGATCTTCTTTATAGATCTGAAAATAAATCAACTACATCGTACATTTTTTCTACTGCATCTTAAATGCGGTTAATATATATTTGTGCTAGTACTTGTTTACTGAATCTTGTATATTGTTACTGCATTATATGATTTTTAGCATTTTTATGTGTTTCTACAGCTTGATTTTATTTTTGCAATCGAAAAATATGTTTATTGCATCTTGTATATTGTTACTGCATCTTATGTTTTTTTAGCATTTTATGTGTTAAAATAAAAAACTAATATTGCTTATTTAGTGCATCTTTTTGTATATTGTTACTGCACCTTATGCTTTTTTAGCATTTTTATGTGTATATAAATATTGGTTTTATTCTTGAATTGAAAAAACTACTATTATTTGTTTACTGTATCTTGTATATTTGTTACTGCATCTTACATTATTCATCATTTTTCGCTGAATCGTGCATATTAAAAAGTTTTCTGATTGAATAATTTTTTGGACAATTTTTGAGTATTTTTTTGGGGCAATATTTTGAGTAGGTCCACAACTTTATCAAAATTGCAAAATAGTCCCTTCCTTCGTGCCCCCTGTTTTTCTGATATGTTCCCTTATTATTTTAATTATGTATTATGTATTTTTTTTTATCTTTTTTACAATCATATTTGAGTTCACAATTTAACACATGAACAAGAAAAAAAAAAGCATACGACTATTAAAATTTACAAGCTTGTATTTCGTTGCATAGTGGCGGAATTGTAATTTTTTTAATACTATTGTCACGTAATCAATACATAACTAATTTTTTTAAAATATATAGATTCAATTTGAACAAATATATACATTTGAATCACAACCGAAATCAATAAACTACACTGAAAAAATGCTGAAAAACTATGAATCGTAAGATCTTAATTAATGACATCAAGTTTTTATTTTTTAAATATCATCGCCGCATTGCGCGGGTACTATGCTAGTATTGATTTATAACGATTCCAAATCAAGATTACTAATGTATTCTAAATTATAAATTTTGATTACGACGTATACTATGGATTTCCGTCCCAATGCATGTCAACAAACTCATTGTTCCACTATATAAAATCTCGCAGGTTTTGTAAGAATAAAGGTTGGAGTATATACATTATAATTTGAATATTCATCTCCAATAACATTAGACACCAATGGCTGGCTGTTAAGCAACGCTTCACTCCTCTGAACCTTATTAGCAATGAGAGATATGACTTTAAGGTCCGTATTAAGTAGTACTAGCAATTTCTGCCTAGAAGCTCCAAACCGGGCGGATTTGGGTATTTCTTTTTTATATGTCGGGTTGTTTGGGACATCCGTAAATGAAGGAATAGGCTAAATGGGTGAAATTTGAGAAATACTATGGATCGGAATGGGCGATTGTAAAACACTTGACATAGGAAGAAATTAAAGGACAAAACTTATTTTAGAAGAGCAGAAATAATAGAGGGAATCCCGATGGAGAAAGCAATTCTTTGTTGCTATTTCCAGATTTAATGTTTTCAGATTATTATTTTTTACTTTTCAATTCCAATTTTACTAATTCTGTAACCTTTTAGGCTTTTACTATTCCTTTTACTATTTTCAACTTCCTCTTCACTATTTCCGAACTATATAAATACTATCGTTATTTGCATATTGTATTGACTATGTTTAAGATATCATATTAAGTATTAAGTTATTAGTATTATATTTACTTTATTATAATAATTTATTTGTTTCTTATTCGTCTTTCTTGATAATTTTGGGGGGTTTACTTTTTGTTACTGGCTCGACAATTACGATTTATATTGAATTATACTTTTATATTTATGATATTTAGTTCTAGAAAACGGCTTTGTAATTGTTTTTGTAATTCTATTACGTCCGAAATGCAATTATAAAATAAACTATTTGATTTTATAAACATTTTAATTTTAAGCCCGTTTGACCCGAGCCCGTTATAGCCCGAGTCCGTTCTAGCCCAAGTCCATTCTAGCTCAAGCCCGTTATGACCCGGTTACCCAAACCTGTCCGCCCGTTTTGCCACCTCTATCGGCGGCGGTACAACCATTATCGGGATCTTTCTCGTTTATTTTTATTGGTCAGATAAGGGTTTTAGTTCTTGATGAATTAGGGTTTTGATTTAGGTTGGTGGTGGTTATTGAGAGAAATGGAAGAAGCTGCTCTATGGTGATTGTTGATGAGACAACTCATAAAAGGTGTAGCAGCAATTAGAATGATTTTAGGGTTTTAGTACATATAATGCACTTTAGTAATTGTCTTAAAATTTGACTCAAACCAAGAGAATGTCTATATTGTTCATATATACTTATCTAATCTACATTTGAATTCATTATTATGGAAACAAGAACTTTTGACTACATTACGGAGACTAATGTAAATAAATACATTACATAAATAGATAAAGCCTATCAAGAGAAATTAAATTAAATTTAGTATAATAAATAAATAAATCTTACGAGTAATGCTCCCAATCAACTTAATTATTGAAAAGAGTTAATTGCATGGTTCCATGTGATTTACAAACACTAACACATCTTGTCCCTGTAATTTACTTTTTGCTCCAACAGTACAAAAATACAAAAGTTGTTGCGTAATTTGTCCATGTCCAACTGAAATGATTAAAATACCCTTATTCTTACTTTTCTTTAGTTTAATTGATTTAAAATATTATTTTTATTGATTTAAATTATTTTCTTATAAAATAAATAACCAAAAACTAATACCCACACAAAGAGTCTAAATCTATGTTCATTCGTCATCCTCAAAGACCTTAATATCCTTTCATCCCCAACTTCCCTCCATCCACCATACAGCCACCACTCAACATTCATAATACCACACCAGCCACCAGACGACACTATCTGCCTGACTGTCTCCACCCACCAATCGTCACCACCCGCCGAAAAATAAGGGTGTCAGAAAACCAGAGTGCCGGAGATGACCTGCAACTTTCTATTATTGATCTGCAACTTCTGGAATTGGATAAAAAATAAGAAACTCTAGATTAACATGCCAAGATTCAAAACCCTCATGTACAACAATTTGAGAGACCCCTAACTTTTGATTGTTTAAATTGTTTATTTTTTTACTTTTTTTATGTTTTTTTGGCTTTTATTTGGTTTTTTTGTTTTTTATAATCTTTAAAACTTTTATGTTTTTTTTTTTAATGTTTTTAGTGTTTTCTTTATTAATCAATTAGTAACAACTTGTGTTATATTTTTATTTTATTTTCGTTACTTTTTTAAATATTGGCATTCGAATAATACAACTAAGATTCATTTACCCCTTTTCTATAAAAGCAACATGCCTTAATTTGTAGTCACCAATGATGCAGTGTGTTTGAATATAAAACAAGATGCAGTATTTTTGTTTGACCGATGATGCAGTATGTTTTAATTTATAATAAGATGTAGTGGGTTCAATTTATAAGTACGATGCATTGTATTTAACTTAAAAGCATGATGCAGTATTTTTAATTTAAAAACATGATGTAGTGATTCTAATTAAATATGATGCAATGTATTTAATTTAAAAGTTTGATGCATTATGTTTAACTTAAAAGAATGATGCATTATTTTTAATTAAAAAGCATGATGTAATGTATTTAATTTAAAAGTTTGATGCAGTGTGTTTAATATAAAAGTACGATGCAGTTTATTTAATTAAAAAGCTTGATGCAGTGTTTCTTATTAAAAAGCATGATGCAGTGTATTTAATTTTAAAAGTATGATGCAGTGTTTTACCTTAAAAGCATGATGCAGTGTATTTAATTTTAAAAGCATGATCCCAAAATAGTTTAAAATGTTTCGCGAAGAAAGTAATATGTACAAGCTCTTATTGATTCTTTCATAAGAGATAAATTTCTATTTTGTTATGTATTTATAAGTAATCTACTTGAGGACAAACAGAACTTAAGTGTGGAAATATTTGATAACATCAAATAATATCATATTTATATAATAATATTCCCTTATTTTTAAGCATTTTTATTGCAATTTAATTATATATATTACTGATTTCGTTTATATTTGCAAAAAGGTATTTAATTTAAAGAAATAAAGAAAAGGAACGAAAACAGGCTCAGAAAATGAAGAAAAGATTAAAGACCAAGAAAATTGGGCTTAGAAAGAAGAAGAATCCAAAAGATTAAAGGTGTTGGGCCAAATAAGAGGAGTAAAATCGGATTTGCAAAGTGTGAAGCCCAAAGGAAAGAGCCCAAGCCCGGCAGCAGAAGATTCTAGAACCACCATTCAGCCGGCAGTTGAATATTTCAACCGGCGGTTGAACCTAAATCAGGAAGGCGGTCGAGCGTGCGGATCAAGATTCGGGTTTTCGGGTAAAAACCTAACCCAACCGGCGACTGAAAAATCTAATCGGCAGTTGGATTCGCGATCCTGAAATCTATAAATAGAGGCCATTACCAACCCTTATACCATACAATTAACATACGAATTAAGTAAACCTTAATTCAAGTCTAGGGTTTAGAAGTCGACTAAAGGAGGTATTTGGAGGCTAGAAAGCTAGGGTATGAAGGTTTTCAACCCTAACAAAGATTTAGTTCGGTTTCTTGGGTTTGATTCTTAATGTTTTCTATTTACTATGTGTAATAACGTGTTTTTAGATCTGGTTTTGTTTACTGTAAACATGAGCTAATTCTTAAATTGTATTTACTTAGATGAATGATTTTTAGATGAAGGTTTTATAATATGTTTATGTTGATTCAAGTTATGAATGGTTATTAAGTTTATTTGAAAGATTCATATTAATTGTATGTTAATTAATTGTTAGTTAACGTGATCAAAAGATTTATGCTATAACTAACGTTTGTATAAGTTGATTGATTATTTGCAATTAAGTAATTTATTAGTTAATTGTGGCTTGAGACTGTAACCGGTAATAGGTTAAGAGAATAGCAATTAATATAACCTAATTGATATGATAATTATTTAACCAATAATTATAGACTTACGTTAACACGAGGTTGCTGAATGAATCTTAATGATCCGTTGATAGGATTAATAGCATAAGGTTTAGGTTAATAACACGTAAAAGAAATTCTAGTGTATTCAAGAGAATCTAGTACTAAGCTAAGGTTTATTAGGGATCAGTTAACCTTAACAGGAGGCTATTCATATATGTTGAAATCACCATAATAAACAATCAACAATTCAATAAACATATCTGAAACCTGAATCGAGAAATCACTATTCTAAGTAAATACATGCTTCTCTATCTGATTACTTTTAAGTTACTTTCTATCTCTTTAATTGTTTATATTTTAATTAGTTTTCTTATTAAAAATCGTTCGTACGGAACTAAAATGCACCCCTTATCTAATTGTAATTTGTAATTTTAGGTTTAATTAATTATTTTAATTTACACTGATTTCCTATGGTTCGACTCGGTCTTACCTAAGCTATACTATAATACGAACGTGTATTCTTGCCTGGTTGTGTTAAAGTTAACTTTAATATTTCCAATCAATTAAAATTTGTTATGTTTAAGCACTACTTAACACGCATCATGTAGGTTAATCTATTTTTAGTATTAGTATGTCTAGACTATTTTCGGTTTCTTTTATATATAAAAGGAGAAGAGATTTGAAACCGAATATTGTGTTAAGACTTAACAGTATTTAAAATGTATATTTTAACGTACAATAAATCGTCTTAGTGAAAATGACAATTTGATAACGGTATTATATTTAGTTTAACATGTAGTTTAGTGAAAATGACTAGTGAAAATGACTAGTGAAAATGACAATTTGATAATCGAACCAAAAACAAGAATTTAAATAAAACGTCCTTTAGAAAACACCCGGTAACATCCAAAAACACTCAAAATATACTAAATTACATATGAAGCAATCATCGTATCATATAGATCGACTCTTGGACCAATATTTCAATTACATTATTATGTATTAATGATCGTATACAACATATATCAAATTATATTACATTTAAACCTTTGATTTTGTCATAAAAATTGTTAGATGCATAGTAAAAAATCGTCTACAATATTAAGGAAAATGACGATTAAAACTTTAAAATTGCACATGAACATGTCAATATTTTATTTCAAACATTAAATCAGATAAATGCGAATGTAAAAATAATGTCTACCAAAAATTATTTATACCTCATTTTAAACCATAATAATAACATTATTTTTATAATCTTATTGACTTCTCATCATAGTACAGACGAATGTCAACGACACTGTCCGTTTGCAACCAACGGCTGTCAGTTAAATCACACCGTTGGCAGCAAACCGTCGGTTGTTGTCGTTAGGGGTGTTCATAGTTCGGATATAACTGGATTATTCAAATGGTCTATTCAAATTGTGTGACAACCAACAAATTAAGATTAACTTATACCCCTAAATAAAACGTCATTACTTGTATTTAGGTATAGTTAGACTAAATGCATGAACAACATGCTTATTATGAGTAGCAACGAATTAAATACAAATGTTATACGTTTCGAATTGCCATGAGACGCCAACAAATATGGAATGACAAACAAATATATGTTTAACTAATTACTATGTTTAAACTATACTCACCAATGTATAATATCACACAAACTTGCACCAAGTTCATTAACACATATAAGTATGCATGCACACCACCTTGCATGATCATAACCCTTTGCATGACAAGTTTTCCCCCCACTTTGAACACACAAAATCACCCCAAACACACCTATGTGGGTCTTCACTAGCTAAATTATACTACTTACACCTTGTCTCCTCTTTGAATCTATGGACCATTGGTTCAAGCTTAAGCTCACATGACATCCAAGCAACTCTTTCCTCTCTCTTCCCCATGCATTGACTTCCATTCTTTAAGGCTCTAACCTCACATTTGAATTAAGATCAACTAGCTAGTTTTTGCACCTCCCCACCTATAAATACAAGCCCTTGGCCACCCTTATTCACTTGCCATTTACCAACACTTAAGAAACTTTTCTCTCCCTCTCTCCCTCTTGCAAAAATCAGCCACACCACTCTCACTCACACAAATCATCATATTTTCTCCTAAGTGTTTAGATTGGGTTCTTAAATCTTAGATAATTCAAAGGTGTGTTCAAGTCTTCTTCCTTCTAGCTCTCTTTTACACCTGTAAGCTCTCTAAACACCACTTATCATGCTTTATTTCATCACCTAATGATGTGTGCTAGATAGCATTTAAAAAGTTATAGATTATGTTTTGGAATTATCAATACTATAACACAATACAGGCAAGAATACCTGATCGAATAATAATATAGTTTTGGTAAATTCGAGTGTCGAACTCAGGGAACGATCTATTAAATTGAATTAATCAACTAAAAAGTAAATAATAAGTAAAAAGGGTGCGTTTTAGTTCCGTACAAACGATTTAAGAAACTAATATAAACTTAAATTAAACAAAATAATTTAAAAATAGATTAAGACAAATATGGATAAAGAATGTTTTTATTTAGACTTTTATACCCTAGATTCCAGTTATCAGGTATGTTAATCCGTTGGGTAATCTTATTGTGAATACATCTTTTGTAGAAAGTAACTTTTATCAGGTTAACAATTCATATAAGGTTTAGATAAGACACAAGACTCGTTATGAAAACACAAGAAATCTTTTCTATGTGTTGTCTACCTATTCTTTATTTAATTAAGTACTTCAACCGTTTATTGCGATTTATCCTAGCAACCTTGAATCAACAAGTATCTAATAATCGTCGTTTGACAATTGTCACATTAAATAATGTTCAATAATTATTATTACTCTTAACCTATCGCCGATTAAAGCTTCAAGCCACAATTATTCAACAAGTTAAATAATTGCAAATAATTAATAAACATAGACAAGACTATGTTATAGAAAAGGTTGATTAATCACGTTAAGTAACAATTAACGATCAATTAAATAAGATGGATCTTTCGGATAAACACAATAAACTTCATAAAATTAATACTCCAACATAAACACACATTAAACCTTCATCTAGGTTTTATTGTCTAAGTTAACATGTGACACCCGACATTTTAGGATATCATTTGTACCTAAGTTAGGTCATTATTACGTGTATTTAGTTTGAAATAGGACTAAGTACAGTAACATTTTGTATATTGTAATATATACACACGTACGTAATTAATTTTAATTACGCGAGTTCGATCGGATGGAATCCGACACAATAAATACGGACGTTGGTGAAAAACATTTTATTAAATAACGCAACTATATTAAACAATCGCTATTTAACATATAATATTATGATAATATATTAAACGTTTTACGTTTTGTATAAAACGTACCGTACGCGACGAAAACGCGCGAATTGCGTCCGACGACCGAATGAAACCCGAAAAATATTTTGAAAAGGTTCAATAATGTATTTATAAATATTTGGTCAATTTAAAATAGCAATTACGTATAAAAAACAAAACGCGAAAAACTAAACGTTAACGATAAAACTTTAACACGCGCGATTAACGTTTAACCGACCAAATAACGTAACACGAAATCGAGGAGCGAGTCACGGGCCCAAGACCACGATGGGCCAGGCCCAATCCGGCCAGCCAAGGCCCAAGAAACCGGCCCCATAGGCTCTCCCCTTTAAACCTTTCCCACACTTACAAAACTTCATTTCCACACACACTTAACACCTCTTAAACTCTTGTTCCTTGCTCTCTCTCACCCTTCCAGCCCTAAACCACCACCACCACCACACTCCTCAACCTCTTCCAAGTGCTCTAGCCACCACCAACACCATCTACATCGTTACAAAGAAGGAGAAGCGAAGGTACAAGAACCGAACCGCAGCAGCCCCTTTCTTTCTCGTTTCGACTCTAGATCACGTATTTGTAGTAAGAACCCCTCCAAACCTTGTTAGTTTTCCTTGGATAATGTTGATATACATGTTAGATGTTCGTTTTTGCTAATTATGTCCAAGATCTAAACCGAAAACCATTGGATAATACGAAAACCCGTCGGATAATGCTGTTAACCGCTGGACAAAACTTAACCTGACTTTGATCTATGATATCTAACTCATTTATCAACCAAATCGAGTGATTCTTGAGCCTAAAATCAAGTTTAGGATGTTAACTTTCGAACCCAAGTGGTTTTGTTTTTTTCTAAGGTTGTTTGGTATGGGAAAATGAATTTACAAAAGTAAGAGTCCAGACTGTCCTTTTGGACAGAAAATTTGACCAACATTGGGAAGGCATATCTTGAGATCTACAAACCCAAATCGACTGAAACCACTTGGAAAAGTTCACATTTTCTGTTACCTTTAAAAGTAGTACTATTTCGCTTTCTAAAGTTTTGTAAATCGTGAGATATGGACTAAAAATTGAGCAAAGGTTATGAAATCGACCAACTGGACACATGTTTGGTTCTTGGACGATTTCATGACTTGTACTTGACCAAAAATTATGGAAAAATATATTTTGGAAAGGTAAAACATAGGGGAATACCGTGAAATTTTCTTGGATTTTATTTCGAAGCTTTGATTTGTCAAAACTAGTCACGAAAATGACCCAAAACTGATGAAATAAACAGAAGGGACTAATTTTGTATAAACTTTGAAACGACGCTTTCGGTTAACCACAAAACATAACGATAATTTTCCTAAGCTCTAAAAACATATTTAAGACTTGCCTAAAAGTTTCGGGTCAAACCGAGCACGTTTGACCAAGTTCCCAAACAACGAAAACACATCAGGTCGTCTGTGTCGCAGATGGTCCAAAACCATTGCGACACAAGCCCTGTGTCGCAACCTCTAAAATCCGTAGTACTAACCTGCGACACAACCCTTGGGTCGCAACTATTATAACAAGCAGTGTTAACCTGCGACACTAACCGCTGTGTCGCACATTTATTTAAATTCACGACTTGGAACACAAATCCTTTTGTCGCACAATTATCTGAAATCTACACGCCGCGACACTACATTTGTGTCGCAACCATTCACAGCGACACAACCATTGTGTCGCATAACCCAGTCTGATTTAAAAACATGTTTTCACAAAGTATCGATTTCGCGAGACAACAACTATACTATATACTACACAATTCGTACATGCTATACATATACTCTTATAAGTATACAATGAAACAAAACATAATAATAATGTCTTCGGAAATTATTATTACAAAACATCACCAACGGGCCGTACATATTTACTAAACACAAACGATAAACAAACACTTGGACATAACTAGTTGAGTGGACAACTAGCATGAATGATCTTTTGAGACATTCACTCATACATAACCTTATGCGTTTAGGGCACTAGAAGGTTACACTTTGGATATTCGTTTATTGATTTAAACGCACGCTTTCAAGACTCAGGTGAGTCTCATAGCCCCGCTTTTACTGTTTTTAAATATTAGGGTGAGAATACATACACTATTTTTCATGAACATGAGTACAGAAACACACATATACGGATTGCATGAGTGGTTTTACTTTCTAATCCACACAAAAGTCCTCTACACATCATAGTTTCGTTTGTATGGATCTTAGCGCGAGTTTTGAAGAATAGATCTATTTGGGATTGACCATCCCCGTCCGGGTTAATAGCTCTAACTGGTCAAACGGGTGCTTTATTATTCGCTCATACGGGTGTCTCGGATTAGACACCTGCAGGAGGCAAACTCATATCGGTTAAGCTTCGGACTATGAGCTCATGGCAGTAGTATACATTTATTTATCGTAGTTTTGCGATACAAACAACATGGAAATCTCGTGGTTCACATTGATACTTTGATAACTAAACCTATGAACTCACCAACATCATTGTTGACGTTCCAGTATGTATTTCTCAGGTTCACAGCAACAGTAGGATTCCTTCAGGGGGACCGCACACTAGAGTCACATGATTTCAAAATTGCATTACTCGAGATTCCTTCGCATTACTTTTTGTAAACGGTTATGTAATAGATTCTCCCATTTTAAACGCGGACTCTAAGGCAACAATACTTTTGTGACATGTAAACAATACATTTCAATATTTTATAAAAATGAAATGTACTATTTTTCAAACGACTCATTTAGAGGTCGTTCGTTATATCCTTGCGTAATGATTCCTGATTTCGTCGCGCCCCCCGTTAACTTCTGCTGCATCATAATTTGGGGGTGCGACATAACACAAATATAAAATTAGCTCATAGATACGATAAAAGAATTGATAATTAAACTCAAACAAAATAACATTGTTTGAAAAGAATAAGAATTGAAAACCAAACCGAAAACCCGAACAATCTTCGCGAGGGTTGAAAACCTTCAAACCCTAAACTTCCTCGCTCCAAATTCGTGCTCAAAGCTCTTCTTAAACCCCAAATTCGAATTAGGCTTTGGTTATTTCGTATCGTATATGGCTGAGGTAAAGCCTCTATTTATAGATTTGTAAACCAACATCCAATCGACGGTTGGGCCTTCCAACCGGCGGTTGGGCTCGGATTCCAGAATATTCATTCCGCGTCCAGCTTCAACTCTAATTCATTTTTACACGTTAATTCTTTTTCTTCAATTCTTCTTCGTTTTAAGTCCTTTTTCCATTCTTTTCAGATTCAAGCCATAAATACACCTATTTGCAAATATGAACGAATTAAGTATCTAAAATCATATAAAAGCAATATAAATGTATTAAAAACAAGAAAATATTATTAATTAAATATGTATTTATTTGATGTTATCACCTAATAAGGCTTGTAAATCATAATCAAACATATATACTTTTGGACACGAATATAAAGACGATTATGCACTTATACTTTGATAGACGTTAAAGGCTTTACATACATAAGGTAACTATATCAAAACTATAATTTAAAATGTTTTATAACTGATTTAAAGGTTTAAGAGTTGTTTTTTAAATAAAAACCCATATAACTTTGAAGAAATAAAGAGTACAAACACTAAATGCAAACATGTCACAGAAATCAGAATCTGTCTGGAAATTATACTAACTTTGGAGGACCATAACTTGCTCAAAACTTAATGAAAAGTGGTGAATCTTTTTCTGAGAGTTACTTTATTGTCTTAACTCTTGATATGCATAATATATCTTTCTAACTCAAAGATTTCGACCATCAAATGATTTTTACAAACTCGGATGTTCATAAGCTCTTAAATTTGGAGAGTATGAGTTTTGAGAAATCATTTGCATGACTTATACCTTTCCAAAAATTATGGGACCATAGCCAAAATACTCACAAGACATAATATTTTCATGTGTAGAAAGATCTTGGACATAATCATTTTAGAACTAGTAGAAAAGGTCCCTCAAAGTGACACTAAATTTTGGACAGATTCATCTTTTTAAACTGGTTTGTATTTCTAAAGATAAAATGTGTTATTAAAACTTGGAGAAGGGTTGACTTATAGATAAGTAACATTTATATATATACATACACACATATATTTTGTAACTAAACGACCATACTTGAAAATACTAGTAAGAAATATGTAAAGGAATATATGAACATACACACTTACATATAATTGTGAATATATTTCTTTTAAACAAGTTTAATACAAAACTTAAGTTATATAAAACAATGTGAGTATGTATTCATTATTGGAACCTAAGTATACTTTTACAAATAAACCTTTACAAGCAAGCCTTAGTACATTGATGTAGGTGGTTAAGTTGTTTAAAGAACCATATCCTCTCGTACGTATACTTAAACCTTGAAATGTTTTAAACGATTTAGGACACGGTTAGCTATTTTGAAGCCGACATCGTTTACCTTTTGCTCATTACATACCTCACTACTAAGGTGAGTCTCATGGCCTCATTTTACTTGTATTGTTATGCTTGGGGTGAGAATACATGCTCATGTTTTTATGAATATAAGTACACGAAAAATTTATACTTATTGCATGAGTAACATATTAATTCAATAAGGCCTCTCTATCATGAATCGTTAGTTATGGATGTGAACGTGAATGTTGTGAATAGATCTATTGGGTTGACACCCCCGTCCAGGTTAGTAGCGCTAACTTGACCGGTAGTCAAACAGACGCATAATCATTTGAGAACTACTAGTGTTTTGGATTAGACACTCATTAGAGGCACCAACTCTTTGTTTAGGTTTCGTTTCATGAGCTCATGCCAATAGTATTACTTTATATTGCGTTGTGCAATAACTAATAAAATCTTGTGGTTCATGTTACCGTTTACAATTGTTTAAACATACGAGCTCACCAACTTTATGTTGACAATATTTAGCATGATATTCTCAGGTCCGTAAGTCGCATTTAGCATGGATAGCTTTTGGAGCATTTTACTAGAGTCACACATTTTGCGACACCATTTTAATGGAGATTTCATTGCATTACTAATTTGACTATTGGTTATGTATAAGAATCTCTTTAATTTAATAGTGAACTCTAGGGTTGAATATTCGGTTGATCTCTTGATATTTAAAACAACGTAACTTTTGAAATGTATTATTTAAAACGACTCATATAGAGGTTGTTCGATGTAATCTTTGTTGTGATTCGGATTAGTCATACTCGGTTGTAATTCCGCTACGGCAGGGTATGACAAATTGAACCGTTCGGATCGGGCAATTTGGTTTATTGGATCGGATCGGACAAAAATCAAATTAGTATTTTGGGTTTTTGGTTGGTTTTGGTTATTATTATCGGAACCGGATAGTCCAAATAAATCGAATAGTAATAATAGTATATGTAATACTCTTGTTTATCTAGATGTTAAATAGTTGCATGATTATTATATATATATATAACTTTATTATATAAAATGCATTGTTAATATATATCATTGTATATAACTTAAAATCCTAAGTTTGGTATAAAAACTAACTCCACATTTTTATAAATCCTAAACGCAAGATGACAATACGTTGTCGTTGATATCGCTCATGACATTACTCTTTCACGAGTCAAAACAATACCCTCATGCAGTCAATGGATAATCAAATGGTTAAAACCAATCCACCAAATAGTAATATGATTCAGTTCGGTTCGGATTCACTATTTTTTTGGATGGATCGGATTCACATTTTGAGAACTAAAATCCAAATGGATTCATGTTAATGGATCAGATTTGATCCGATCCATCCAAACGAACACCCCTAGCCGCCCTCGGTTATTTCTGTCAGTTTGGCGACGGGGTGGAGATGGAAGTGGGGCCTGAACCAGCATTTTTTTTTGTTTTATTTCATTTTCAAATAATAAAAAACAATAAAAAAAGAAAATGTAACCGTTGGTGTGTGAAACGACTAAAAAAAATGACTATTTTTTTAATATAAAAAAAAAACTCAAAAACTTACTCATTTCCACAAAATATATATATATATATACACCCATTTCATACACATATTTTTCACACTACAACCAACTACATTATTCATCCACAAATACAACTTATTTTCATCTTTCCATTCACAACTACATCTTTCATACACTACAAAGATGTCTAGAAAGCAAACTAAAAATACACCACCACTTATATCACAAGAAAACAATATGTGAAACCATTTAATGAACAATCTCATACCGAATACGATATTGAATCTGACATCACCAACGGGTTCGTCTTCTGCTCAATCGAGCTACACTTCACCTAGTCATCCAATCAGGTTGCACCATATTCACAACCACACCCTTCGTAAGTATGAGTCGGATTACGCAACAGTTTTTGGTCACGGTTTGGGTTCGCGTTCTCGACAAGACAACAATTCGGATGAAGACGAAGACAATTCGAAGTAAACTACTAGTTTAGTTTTATTTCAATAAATGTACTTTTTGTTATTATTGTAATGTTTTATTTTTAATTGATGTATTGTTTTTATTTTTAATGGAATTGTTTTATTTAATTTTGTGTTTTAAATAAATAAAGTACATAATGTGTGGGACTGTGGGGTTCAGAAAAACTGAGTGATATTTTACTGTTGACAGTGTTGTATCAGTTTTGAACACTGCTAATATGGTGCTGATGTGATACAAACTGATGCGTTGGGAGTGGTACGAGACAAAAACTGTACAACTTCTAAAGCAAACGGTACACAATTTTTGTTTTCGTAGTATGAATAAGCAGATATTTTAGCTAAAATCTCACCCGTCTCATAAACCCTAGCCGCTTCCTTTCTCTCATTCCTAAAACCCTAAACCGTCGAGGTATTACAAAATTACAAATCTCTCTTATCTGAAATTACAATTAAAATTACGATCAGATCATTTATCGTATATATTTTCACTCTACTGTGGTTTGTAGTTTTTATTTCAATTTTGCAAACAAGTAGTACTTGTAACAATAATTAGGTATTCTGATTCTGTTAAGCCTATGTTATGATCTAATTCGACTTTTATCGTTGTTGATTTATTGGGAGTTTATCAACTAAATAACTCATTTTATCCTCTACTGATGTTACATTAATTGGAAACTTGTATAAAAAACTTGTAGATGGCTTTTAAGTTCGATAGAGCGTGCAATGATGTTTTTGAATTTTTTTAGTAAGTTAAGCAAATTGTTTCATGTGCAGGTTTTTATAAACTTGGACAATAAAAATGGCTTTCTACAATAGAATTGGAAGTCTTATGAGGGGAAGTATTTCCCAAAACGTTGTATCGAATGGGAATGTAACAGGACCATCGATGTTCAATGCTAGTCGTTGCATGTCTTCTAAGCTTTTTATTGGTGGTATGTTGTATACGTATTTTTGCAATAGCCTCCAGTTCACTTATATTAAATGTGATTATGGAATTTAATTAGTTATGTATGTTGTATATGGTAGGCCTTTCTTATCAGACGGATGACCACTCATTGAAGGAAGCATTTTCTGGATTCGGTGATGTTGTTGAAGGTGAGAACAATTTGTAGCAAATTCTAGGTTAGGCAGGTCTAATTTCAGATATTTGATATATTGTTATATGAGATTATTCTAAATGTCTTATGGGCAATTGCCTAAGAAAGGAGTTTAGGTTCAATTTTTTGAAATTAGACAAATTTTGATAATTTTTTTTACTGGAATAATCAAATTGCACAAAGTTGAATTTTTTTAGCAGGCACTTGAATTTTACACTCCATTTTAGAATAGAATCAGTATATACCCCACATCAACAAGTTGTAACTTTTATGTTACCTTTGTTGGGAATTTGCCCACGTTGATATTCTGTTCGGGGTTATATAAATGAAAATTTTGCTTACAACATGAGTTTGAACTCTGTTCGGGGTGATTTTAGTTTTATATTTTTAATTTATGGGTTAATTGTTGCTGGTTATTCTCAACCATCATCTAATATCAAGAAGTTTTTTTTTTATGATTCAGCTAGAGTTGTTACTGATAGAGAGACAGGAAGGTCCAGGGGATTCGGATTTGTGAATTATTCCAGCAGTGACTCAGCCAATGATGCAATGAAAGCAATGGATGGACAGGTTAGAAGACAAAACACGTCGCATCGATTAAAAATAATAAAACAGTGTCATCCTAGACAATAAGTCCAACTTCTAACCTTGTTGGTTTTTTACTTGTATAGGATCTAAATGGTCGAAGCATTCATGTTAGTCTTGCCAACGAGCGTCCTCCTCGTACAGGTGGTTTTGGTGGTGGTGGTGGTGGCTACAACCGTAACTTTGGTGATGCTGGAACTGATCAGTACTAACTACCAAGTTATTTACACTTGGTCAATAACAAAGACAATTTTCATATTTAGAACTTAAGATTAGCGATATTGTTCTACCCGCAAGGAGCTTTATGAATCGTTTAGTATGGTTCTTGTATTGCTACTAAGCTTTTGTATACAAGTTCTTTTGCTGTTGCCTGTGTTCGGAAACTGGTGCTGCCTTAGTGTTTTGTTCAAGTTAATCAATATAAAGCCAGGGTATGTATGATCATTAAACAATGTTTTGTTCAAAGGTACCATTTTTTCTCTCTATTTCTCTATATTTTTAACTAGGCATATTAAATTACAACAAAAATAATTATATTAGTTTATGAAAAAATTTGGTATCTATGCAACTTAAAAGTCACTGTGTCGTCGTAGTCCAATTCGGATATTCGAATGGTTAAGGAGCTATGTATGAGCATAAACTTTATGTTCATTGGACAATTATTTTCTTGGTCAAGACAATAAAAGTACCTAAAATGTTTACAGTATTTGCCTTAAAATTAGATGTATATAGTTTTTATTTATCGATTACAAAATTACTTTTGAAATCGTTTAAGATTTTAATTTTAATAGTTTTTATCATACTCATTTCTATCTATTATTCTCTGACACCCACACACACTTATATATGGGTGTTCAAAAATATCCGTATCCGAATCTGTTACCCAAATATCCGAAAATCCGATCCGAAAATATCCGAAATTTCGGATACTCGAACTTCGGATATCCGAAATTTCGGATTCGGATACGGATATCGATTTTCATAAATTTAGGATAGTTCGGATATCCGATATCCGGAAAAAAAAATCTTATTTTTTCTAATTTTATGAAAAATATATAAGATAAATAGATTATAGTTATTGAAGATTGATTAATAATGATATTATGTGGTTTAATATTTCATATTCTCAATATATAAATTCATTAAATTAAGATTTGATTACATAATGTGAAATTTTGAATGATTTGAAAATAAATTTTTATAATTTTCGGATATTCGGATATCCGAGTTCGAATATCCGAAAATTGAAGATTCGGATATCCGAGTTCGAATATCTTGAAAATTCGGATATCCGAGATCGAATATCCGAAAATTCGAATATCCGAAATTTCGAATTCGGATATCGGATAGTGATATCCACTACACCCCTACACTTATATACCAATAATCAACTCATTTTACACAACCTCTTATTGATCATGAATAATTTATTTCCTATTCTCTTATAAATATTACACTGAAACATTCAAAAAGTTTTAACTAAAATGATTATGCTGACTATTTATATCAATTATATTTACAATTAAATTATTAAATTTAGTCATCTAAAATGAATATCATATAATTTTGTGAAAAAATATTTTTTTTTTACTAATAAAAATAGTAACTCCGGTCTAACATTTCTACAAAATATAGAAGTTGTATCTTCAACAACTAACTTATTAACTTCAAAATCATAGTTTCAAATACAATATATCAAATATTCAACCATTTTTTCATTTACATCGTACAATTTATCACCTTAAAAATTAATATATTTGTAGCTCATACCATATCTTCCAATTCCGAATATTTTATCGCCTTCAAAATTAACCTATTTGTAGTTCATACCACGTATTACATCTCCAAATATTTGACAAACGTAATAAAAAAGAAATTATTCTCTAAAAATCAAATTAAAAACTTATTACTTATGTATACCGAGTGAGTTGAATTAAACTCGGGGTGTTAGTCTCGACCAATACTAAAACTTAATTTTTTTTAAAAAGATATCGTTAAAGTATGGAGAATTTTTATTGAACTTATAAAATTTTTAACAATTTAAAGAATATAATTTATAAAAGTATGTAACTTTGAAAGGAAAAAAAAAACTTGTTACTATTCATTGAATAGTTATATTCATCCTAATTAATATACAAATGTTTAAATGTGATCTGATTTGCATCTCATTATGTAAATATGGACAAAATAATTATCTATTTTGGTCAAAGATCTCGCTTCCATCACATTAAGTTGGAGCGAAGTATAGTATAAAATAATCTTTGTTAGTTCGTTCTAATTAAATGTCCAATAATTCGTTCCAATTTTTAAAAAATACATATGAATTCGCTCAAATGCTTGTCCAACATTTTGCTCCAATTATTACAAAATACGGATTCTTAAAGGATTCACACGAATTCACTCTGAACTTGATGTGATGGAGCGAGATCATTGACCAAAATTGATAAGATATTTACATTTCGTCTGTGAATAGTAATTCTCTTATTTCATGGTCTAAAAAATGTCTAAAAGTATGATCTAATACCTCATTTGAGCTCTTAAAATATCGGGTCTTCAAATATGAGAATCAAAATATCAGGGCTTCAAATTTTATGGATTTCTTCCTTTCTATTTTTGGTCTTAGTCTACTTTCTCTCAACAAACACTTGTATTCTTATAAGTTTGGGCTCAACGATTGATTCTCAATGAATAAAAAAACCCAAAGTAAAGGAAAAAATGTACTTTTACAACTCTATATATGAATTATTAATTTTATTTTTTTATATATTTTAAAATCTAAATAGATGAGTACTAATTAAATTTGGAAGTGGAGTAGGTCAAACTTTTGCATATTATACATTTTCAATTGCAATATTTTTATTTAATCTTGTTATTTAAAGCCTTTCCAGTTTTAAGTTTAAACAATTAGAACTCTATTCTTCTAGTGTTTTCTTCTGGATAAGCACGAACAACACCGCTGTATTTTTTATTTTATTTTATTTTATATATAAAAAAAGAAACAAATATGCATGACCTAATCTGAATCTAAATAAATATACAATTTGATACCTTAAAGTCAAGAAAAGAAGTCTATAAACCACATTGTAATTAATTAAATCCAATTAAAAAAAAAAAGAGTAAATAGGAGGGGTGGTGCATGGTTGGCATAGCTGCAGTAGGTTGTTGGCATGTTACTATCCTAATAAAAAGGCTAGAATTGTAATTGAACAACCACTATATGGTCAAAACTTCATAACTTGGTAAAGATACCATGTGTTAAAACTTAAAAACCAACCGGATGATACACCAAATCTGTATTCTATTTTAACTAATATGTCACTGTTATGAAATATCGGACGTTTTTCCGTAAGCAATCCCTATCCCCGAGTAGAGGTATGATTGTTTACGTCTTACCTTATAGATATCTCCATTAACGGAATTGGTTATTGTGTTGTCAATACTATGGAGTATTACTAAATGAATATTATGGTCGCGTTATCACCTTTTTGTTATTAAACTGGTTTAATTGACTCGTAAGTATAATGAGGATTTCATATATCAGGGCTAAGTGCATCGATGTGTAAAAAAATCGTGTCTTAGGTAAGCATGATCATGAAAATCTTTCTTACAATTTTCTGTCCTTTTGCGATCTTAAACGTTATTATAAATTTATCATAAGTTAATACACATCCAATATGAAGTGAAGAAGAAGCAACAAGAACATAAGAGGTTGGCATTAGATTAGTCAAATCATTACAATAAAAATAATAATGTTAAATATTAGAGTTAAGATTATACCATATTAATTGGTCAACTTTTAATTTAGGTAGAATTGGCTATGTTCAATGTTAGATTTATGTCTAGTTGATGGATTAAACATCAAAATTTTGTTTTATCTGCAAATTCCAATAAGTGCAGTGATAAGTGGATGTGCTCACTAAATTAAATTTTGTACTATTTCAAAAGAGATGTAAAAGTTGATTTGATACAAGAAAATAACATATATTTGAATTATGTTACATTATTATTTTTTACATTATCTTTTACCGTGACCTAATATATTGAGTGCAAGATCACAGGGTTATCTCTATTTTGATGAAAGGAGGGGCAGACGATCTCAATCATTATTTTATGTGATCAACGGTCGAGATTCGCAATATTCCATTTTACAGAGTGGCAACTACATTTTGAGTGGAAGGATAAACGGACATTATTTTCTATGATCAACGATCCAGATTTTACGTAAAATGCAGTATTATTAAGATTCAGTGAATCTAGACCGTTGATCACATAAATTAACGGTTGAGATCGTCTACCTTCATTTTCCTCAAAATGACATGTCCTTTAGATAGTTACCTATTAATGATAAAAGTAGATACATATTGATTATATGAAAAAGCATAATAAATTAATATTGTAATCAAATTGATGAAAAAATTAAAATATTGAACTCTGTCTATAACTCAACTATTTAATGCATATAAATGTGAAAACTTCAAAATAACAACATATACAACTATCACAACTATGTATTAACATTAATATTAATTTTTTAAAAATACTAAAAATTAAAGAAAATAAACTGATGTTCATAAAATAAAGTAATGTTAAACAATTGTATACCACCACTTTAAGTAATTGTGACATCAAATGATTTTAGATCAATTGGGGCCCCGACCATTAGTCACACTACTAGATGTTTAGCTCTCATTATTATTCGCATAAATTTCCACTTTATTCCGAAGAGATTTATTACAAGCCAAGTTTAGTCTATTCATTTTATAAATAAATAAAATTTAATAATTAATTAAAATCACAAATAATTATGTCAATCTCTACTTTTATTAGCTTTTTGACACCTCAAAAACCACTAACATCCCATGCCTATCATCAATTCTGATATTAGGTTAAAACTTAATGAAAATGTGCTATTATTTACTAAAAATTATTTTAAATAATTAACTATAAAAAAAACATTATGATTTACTAGAATTCACCACAATTACCACCAACTGTTATCATCAATTACATGACTTGTGCTCTTCACATATCCTAAATATGTTGTTTTTGGCCCACCTTTCACCCTTTTAACATCTTTTTTTTGTGTGTGCTAAATTTATGTCATTATAAAATATAAATATATAATAACTTTTACTTTTTTCAAAGCACCAATCTTGTTAGCTCATTTTTAGCTACTTTATTTAAGTGTGTACATGTAGATATAACTTTGTGGGAATTATATAAGTTAAAAAAAAAAAATTAAATAGTAAAAGTTCTTCAAACGTTGTAATTTGTAGATATACTTGGCACTAAAGAATAAGTGGTGTTTATAGTTAATATATTTTCATTTAAAAATTATATTTGGAATCAAGATCTGATGTTGGCATGAGTGTGTAATTTATATTTATTTCCCCCCACATTTTTATTCTATATAATAACACAAGCTATGAATTTCTAATAGTATTATATTGTACTAATAATAATTATTATAATTAATTTGAGTTTTCATTGGATCACACTATCATACAGAATAAAGCAAGTATAGTTTGACTTGTACAGAATTTTCTAGAACAACTAAAACAACATTGCTGAATGCTAGAGAATTTTGATCCTCCACGGATATATTCGTTTGAATTGAGATGGTTTATTCCTAAAATAAAAGAAGAAGAAAAAACAAAAAAACCAAGAATTATTATTATTTGTAAATAAAAACGATAGATATTAAATATGTCTGCTTAGATGGACATAACAGTAACGTAATAAATAATATATGTTAAGTTCAACTTATCAGATTTGAAAGAAAAACTACACCAATCAATTTTAAAATTAGGTGAAAAATGACGATGAAAATTTTAAGAGTTGTCGTTATAAATACCGGACATGTTTTATACATTTTTCATCAAATTATGATACTAAACATTGATAACGACCATTAAAATTGTCAATAAAAAAACTCAAATTATGTTTTTGAATGTGCCAAATTTGTATAATTTCTGATTAGACCATTTCGGCATCTTTCATTACATGGATGGATCCGTGTTAGACGTGTTCTGCAGGGATATCCACAAAAATATGAGACCAACAAAGTGAAAACCTTTTTGTTTGTCCTACTCCACCGACACAAACCTATACACTATACTATTACTAATTACTAATTACTAATATTAATATTTAGTATTTATTTCTGTAAATATTACGATTAAAAAGATGAAAAAGTTTTTACTTTTGGCATGATATCCATTTTCATTGTTATAAATATAATTATGTTTTAACTAATGTTTAGATGAAATTGTGTTTCAAAAATTTAAGAAAATTAACATATTTCAGACTACAACAATGATGGACTTACGCTATAATCAGGAGTAGCCTGTGTTATCAATCAATTAAACCGATATATAAAAATCCTTCAAAAATTGTCAAATGTATATAAGTGTTACCGATCATTTTCAAATGGTGTAACTCACTGTTTTGAAAAGCTTACCTATAAGCTCAATCAGTCAGTTAAACTGATACATTCAAATTAAAGGTCGCATGTTGAATACTTGAAGATTGGAACACAAACCTTGTACAATGTCAATCATTGTTAACATTCTAACTTTGTCTTGATAAACTATGAATTGTTGTTGAGCTTCAAAATTTTCGTGGTATCGATGATATACTTTTTTGGTCCGTCGCTCGACTGTGTACTATTGTTTAATTTATCAACTATGATTTTAAATGTTTGTACGTTTTGTGTAATTCATTATATTAATTTATTTATTTTTGTACTACAAGAAAGAAAACAAAAACAATTGGTGCCAAAAAAACAACTCAACCCAATTATGAAAGGCATCTTTTAAAGCTAAAATGAACGATGCAAAGGAAAAGGCCAAATAATCATGTATCCATCTATATATAATATTAATATTAATTGATTAATTAATTATATGTACCCTCCGTACCTTTTATTTTATTCTTTTAATTTTATTTCTCAATATACAATTTTTTAATTTGTATAAATTGGTTATAAAAACTCGTACACATGAAGGTATATAAGCTAACGGTATATATGTTGATGAATATATACTAGTAAAGTATAATAGGATTACTATTTTCTTAATTTACTAATCTATTGTGATGTGATATGTTAAAAGGGACGAAATGAGATAAGTATACACGAAAAGTGAAAATAGATTAATATAGGAGGGTAAACATCACTTGTTAAAAAAAAGATGTGAGATAGATGCGCAACTGTATTTTAAGGGTAAGGAGGGACAACCGATTTTAGCCGTTGATTTCTGTGATCAACGATTCAGATTCGCAAAACTGTATTTTACGTGCACACTGAATTTTACGTAAAATGTAGTGATACTAAGATGCATCGAATATGGACCGTTAAACAAAATTTCATCAACTGAGGGTCTATCCCTCATTTCCGTCAAAATGCAGCTACCCTTCGAAGTTCACTATTAAATACAAAATATATTTTAACAAATAATATGGAGAGGACAAATTTGTTTCGATGCATATCTAATCTAATCTAAATTAATATAAAACATGCATATTATATTAAATTCAAATGAGTCATATTATCTAGAAAGTTACAAAAGTTCATATGACTTTAATCAATCGGTATTGGGACTTTCTCAAGTTTTTTTTACAATTTGTATCTGTATTTGTATATATTTTGATCATATGTTAATTAAACTGTTTTATTAATAAAATCTCTTATTTTTTCTAAAGAAATATGTTAATAAAACTCATTAAGAAATTTTGGCTGTTAAAACAAGCAAATGAATCGAAATATACAAAATCTTGCGACTACCCAAAAAATGAATCTTGATGTAAACCAATCATAATTTTCCTTGAAATTACAAAAATACACCACTTGAAATGCGCCCTTTTCTTTTGGGACACAAAAGCAATTTATCTTCAAATTTACATCTAACATCACATTATTACAAATTCAACCCCTATATCCCTTACATCTACACTTATCCCCCTTCTTATAAAATAATTATGATTTTTGTATGTATAAATATATATAATAGCAAACAATGTAAACAACAATTCGATGGTATCAAAATCCATCTTCGACAACCTTCGGAGTCGCTTTCATCACTGTAACAATGGACGATCGAGCCAGCCTCGTGTGATTTCATAACCATTCCCCAAACGTCAAAACGTCACCAGAACGGAATTACATGAAAAATTATAATTTAGTGGAAAGAATTCTAAAAAGAAACTTATAGGTCAAATAGAAAACAAATCAATTTGCCTCCATAACTCCTTTTTTTACCTTTGTTTTAATCCCGTAATAACTAACATACCATTTAACAAACTTCCTCAAACCCGTTGATAAATCAGTACTCGGCTTATAACCAAAATCTTTATACGCCAAACTCACATTAGCATGAGTAAACGGCACATCACCGTTTCGAGGCATTTTGATCACGTGCTTCTTCGCCTTAACATTCAACAAATTTTCCAATATCGACACCAATTTCCCCACCGACACGGGCGACGTGTTCCCCAAATTATATATCCTCAACTGTGCGGGCCCACGTTTCTTTCCACCTTTGCCCGTACTCTTTTCTGCGGTATCCAACGCCCCTAAACACCCTTTAACCACATCATCAATATACGTAAAATCACGCGCAACTTCCTTTTCATCGTGCGTTTGGTAAATATTTATACCTTTACCTTGCAAAATATCCTTAGTAAAAAAGAAGTAGGCCATATCGGGCCGGCCCCACGGCCCATAAACCGTAAAAAACCGTAACCCGGTAATGGCAAGACCGTAAATATGATTGTAAGTATGGGCAATTTCCTCGCCGGCTTTTTTCGTAGCTGCGTATAAACTCGCGGGCCGGTCAGTACGGTCAGCTTCGGAAAACGGATTCTCGGTATTAAGCCCGTAAACCGAGCTAGACGACGCCCAAACAATCGACGGCTGCGGATCCGCGGTTTTCGCGGTTTCGAGTAAATTCACAAATCCCGCGATATTCGAACTAACGTACGATTGCGGATTTTGCATCGCGTAACGGACACCCGCTTGTGCAGCTAAATGAAGAATATGCGTGAACGGAACAATGTCGAAAAGTTTCGATAACAATTCAGCATCGTTCAAATCACCTTCTACGATAAAAATTCCGTTCTGTTTCAACATATTTTGCCGCGCGCGTTTTAGCGACGGATCGTAGTACGAATTAAAATTATCAAGACCTAAAACACCGTCCCCGCGTTTTTTCAACGCTAACGAACAGTGGGTCCCAACGAAACCACCCGCGCCAGTAACAAGTACGGAAAAACCGTTAGGTCTACGTGGCGTTGATGAGCGCCTGACTTCTTTTTCCCATGAGGCTCCGCTTCCGTAAAAAGCGGAGGAGAGAAGGTGTGACGTGGCAAGGACGCGGTGGTTGTTACTTGTTGATGTCATTGATGCTGAATTATCTGAAGTTACTTGAGGGTGATAATTGATAGTGAAGAAAAAGATTAAAATTAAAGCGACTAAAAGTGTGAGACGAAATAAAAGTTTAGAAGAAGCTGAAAGAAGTTTAGAGGTGTTGAGTTTACGGATGTATGTGTTGTAACGTTCGAGTTTGGTTTTTTTGCTAGTATCTGGAGGTGAAGCCATTTTTATTGGTTAAAAATGGTGTAGAATGTAATCAAAATATATGAATATGAATGATAGAATTTAGAGACAGAATTTGCAGGTTTTTGAGGGGTGTTGAAGAAGAGTGGTGAAGGGGTGATTGGGAAAGATATAAAGGGGGGAAGATTGAAGAAAGTAGGTGATTGGGAAGAAGGTAGTATTGGTTTTTATTTATATATTTTCTTAAAAAAAATTGTGTGTATTTATTATATTTTATTGGATACGGATGGTTTATTTAATACCAATATATTTTAATAGTTAGAGATAAATTTGTACTGCTAAGTCAAGAATCAAGAACTAAAGTTGCAGGAAATTTTTTTTGTTTTGGCGGTAACTTTTAACTTGCCATCTTTTAAACTAAATGCGACTGTTTCTTAAGGATTACAGTATATCTCATACTATCTTCATCTGTTTGTTTATTGCGTGCAGTTGGAATTGAAACTACAATCTATTTTACAAAAACAGTTTTTTTGTTGTGTTGAAAGAAATGCTTGTACTAAAAAATTGATATCCTTTGGAATCTAATTTTAGAGTCGTCCAAGATTTTATGTAGCCACCAAAGATTTTGATAAATCCATCACATTCAAAATTTATATTGTATAAGGTAGTAATGCACAGTTATGGTGAATTTATCAAAATTTATAGTGAATTTATTATCACCTTTTTATGTAAAGTGGTTTCTGTCGGAATTATCGATTAGAGTCCTTGTAATTCCTAACATCTTCCTATTTATTTTATTTATATATAGTTTTGATGTCTTTCAAAAATAAAAATAAAAAGCCACAATGGTGAAGTACTTAAGTTGCATCTATTATAAAGTTTTTTTTTTTTTTTTTTTTTTTAGAGTAAATTTAAACATGAAGTTTTTAACTTATGATTTAGATTGAAATTTTTTTGAGAATTTATAATGAAATTCCTCCATTGAGACTCGAGAGTTATAATATGGATATTGTTGTCAATAGCGCGTAGCTCTATTGGTAATGGATGAGTATATGTTTGCCACAAAAGGCACAAGGTCATGAGTTCATGCTTTGAGCACAGCCTGTAGTAAATCCGCCATAACTTCTTTTAAAAGACTTCAATTAATTCTCTGTTTATGTTCTGGTTATAGCTTTCTAACCATGTATCACACATTAAATATGGACGTCTACTTCGTTTCAGTTTATTTTTTAAGTTGACCAAAAATTCTGAAAACCAGTCGTATTTGTGATGCGTTTCGTTTCGGTAAGTATTATTATTATTATTATAAGTATAAATTAAGTATATAATAACTATATAAATAATAGAGTTATTCTTCTAGAAGACAAGTTGAAATATAGAATTTGAATGCCATGCTATATTATATCTGCTAAAAGACATAACCGTTGTCACTTTGTTTACACATTCAAATTTTATTAATACAAATTAAAGGGATATATTTAGATTTTAATTTATTGTTTCCCAATTGAATCTGTATACATTGAATTTTGAAGATTTACAGTACTAGTCACATTATCAGGGCGGATCAGATGAGAATGTCTCAAATGAGAAGGATGAGAGGCATGTCGGATTTGTTGCATGTTAAAATAAATTTATTTGTGATGTATTCCCAGATTTAATGTATATTACCAACGGATGCATTTTAACAATATTGTATTTTACATTTATAAATTTTGACTGCATTTTACCCTTATAAATTTTTTCTAAAATGCATCAAGTCAGGCATGACTCTCATTCCCTTCATCGAGTACTTCCCCACATAACACTACCATTTTACTTTACATGTCTATTTTCTGACGACCACTTATATCGTGTAATACTCCTTAAATCATTGATGGAAATAGATACTTAAAAAGTGTTTTATATTTAATGATCTTGGTGCAAAATTTTGTATCTACATTATTTTTTGTACTTATTATACTGTTATTGAACATGTCTATTAAAAATCTATAGTATATATATTTTTCCGCGTCAATTTCTAATTTTTATAGATACGATGTTGAAATATATAAAAAAATAGTGTTTTACAATGAATATAAAAATAAAAATGTATTGATGATGTTACCTTCCCACTTCAATGCCAGCTATTTATTGATTGTGGGGTTAGAATTTTTTATTATCTTACTTATGGCATGTTGCTTGCTTTTTTTACACTTTTTTTTTTTTTAATATTTTATTTTTGTTCACAATCAATTTGACTCATGACGTTGCTTTCAGCTTAATTAAAATTGACATTATTAATTTATATATATTATTCAAAAATTGACTCTTCATAACATAGGATTCCTCTATTTTTCAGTTATAAAACTGGATTGTTATATCGTTTGAATATTTCTTAATTACTTCCTGAATATTGTTAAATTATCAGAAGAAAATGAAATACATGTCATGAGTTCACATTTCTTTGTATATTATTAAATTACTAGTTTTTTATCCGTCCGATAGACGACAAGAGCAAAATCAGGAGCAATTAATATACATAAAAGTTAGTGATAACATTCGACGTTAGAAAACTTCGTATTCACATTAAAAAGATAATTGATTAACATTATTAACCAACAACAACCTTTTTATATAATTTAGAATAGTGCTTGATTAGCAATCAAACGGATTAATCATAACCCATCCATTTTACCATCTACAGAAAATGCTTTTGCGTACCATTTGTACATAGATAAAACCAACAAAAATAAAATAGTTAAAAATAAAACTTTATTACATATGGATATTACATAGACTTACAAAAATATCATTAGGAAACAATCACATCATGTTATCTACAATACTTTATGTGTACCGATTGAACAAACAAATAAATATAAAAAATTAGTGGAGATAAGTACGTACAAGGAGATAGGTTGGTATAAGGATAAAATATGACATTCAATTTACCATTCTTGTAGGAATTATTCAGGAAAATTTTATTTATTTAATGAAATCTTTGTTTATTACGTATAGTAGGATTTATTTTCAATGGCATGTAGGATTTTTTAAAAAGCTATGGTAAATGCACATTGAATTTTTGCTTATTTGTCGAATGAAGAAGGTTGCCATATAGGGTTTCTCATATCCTCTATTAGTTATATAGGTAGATAGATAGATACATTAAAATATATTTATCTAAAATATCTTTTTGTTTTCCAAATTTGTTTTTTATTATTTTTATTTTTAATTATCGTTATTTCGGTCCCCTCATCCCTTTTCTTATCCTCCCTTATCAAGTTATCACACCGTACGATAGGACCAAAAACATAGATACATTGTTATTGTTAGATAAACTAAACTACAATTCCTAGTTATTATTAAATTAAATTAAATTAACTGATGATTGTAAAATGCGACCTAAAATACTAATGGCCCATTATTGGGATTAATTAAGGGTCATTTTGAAGATATTTGAAGTCCAATATGGTAAGGTGATGCTTCTAAGGACATTGCTTCTCAAAAAGCATTTTTATGACCAATTTCTTCGGTTAGCTTTTTTCATGATATAGAGTGTACGGTAATGGTAATGGTATTAACAAACGCATCATTATACTACGTATCGGTAGTTTTAATGCGTATTGAGATAACGAGCATAACATTTTCAAAGTCAGAAGTCGTTATTGGGACATCTCAACTTTCTCATGCTTGTGATAGAGTGAGATTCGAGAGCGCATTGTATGGACAAACGCTTTATTCTTTTCTCCATTGCTACTTTGCTAGTTTAAGTGAGTAACGAGATAGTGAGCTTTTAAAGGAAATAAAACATATGGGACAGTTGGTTATGTATGTAATCTCCGATCTAACAATCGACCATATGTTAGTTATTGGATATTTAATTTAAAATATGGAGTCATTTTCACATTTAGACTGCGCGAAATAATTTGTAACGTATGATACAAACTTTGAACAAAAAGAGATACACAACAACCAAAAAGTAACGATATAAGACATGTATGCGGTATGACATTCAAGGATGAAAAGGGTAACCAAACTACCTATGGACCATGTTACATTGAAAACCAAGTAATTGGCATCCATACGATACGATACACCGTTCAATTAAATGAATTTCATTAAATCACTTTGTTTGGTCGATGACATCGTTATAAGTACATGATGGTTCATTAAAATCACGAGAGAAAGATTTAAAAGTTTAATAAAAATGAGAGAAATTTACATATTACAATTGGTTCTAGTTTGACAAGGTAGATACACACATTAAGTCTACTATAGACTATACAACTTTTAAACCTATTTCTTTTAATCTCCACCCAAACATACGACAATAAGTTAGTGCATCTACGACAAAGTAAAAGAACATGGTAGATTCATTAAAAAGATAAGAGAACAAATCTAAAAGGCATTTTATCAAAAGATTTAAAGTCCAAAGTTCTTTTTGTCAAGTTGCAAAGGAGGGGAGGGACAAGGATCCCATACTTCCGAGTCCCCACCACCAAGAGCCACCCCACCGCCACCACATGGTGGCCATTATTAGAGAGAGAGAGATTTGTAATGCGGTGGGGCTATTCACATGGTAGCATTTAGGAGGAAATACATAAATATAATTAGGAGAAAATGGTTAATGGTGGGTGGTGATTGAAAGGCACATGTTTAAATTCCAAAATCATGGTAAAATGATTGACATTACAATAAAGACGTCAGGTTTCAGATATGGTGGTCATGTTTTTGACTGCCATTTTCATTCGCCCATTTCTATTCATGCAAACCAATTGTCTTGTCTTATAAGTAGCATTATATACATATATGTAACAGACATTATATGGTTGTGTAATGAAGATAATGAACAATTAAATAATCTAAGATGGAAACTTAATATTTATGAATGATAAAACAAAATGTTAGATCTGAATACCACGTGGTTTATTCGATTGTGGACCATAGTTTTTGTGCTTTCAAACCATGAAACGCACACGAAAATTATAATCACATATTCAGTATACCACTAAGTTTCACAAGGCAGAAATGTTATAAAATTTACCCTATCCATTTTTACACTATAATACAAGTTAGCAAAGCAAATCAGTAAAAGGAATATCAATCAGTTAGGAAGTGCAGTATATCATATTTAAAGTTGGTGTTTTCTCAGGTTTACTCACGCATACAAACCAAAAAAGAACCATATTAAACAGAAAACAGACCTGAACATGCACATTTGTTTTCAATTTGGTGTTGCATCATTTCCATAGCCTAACCCAATGCCCAAAATCAAGAGAACACTAAATAACCATAGCCGAGAAAACGAGGCTCACCGTTTGCTTCCTAGCACACCAAGTCAAGCTAGCCTGGCTGACCATATATACAAATTGAGCTCAAGGTACGCATAAATAGAAATAACGGTTAAGAGCCAAAAACGGTCCAGAACTGCACCATCTTGTTGTTCAATCAAAGATCTCCTGAGCTTCAATGATGCTATGCTGGCTGAATAGACAGATAGATTTCCGTGAAAATTATCACAAAAAATATTTTAAATGAGAATAGTTTGATAAACAGTTTAGGCTTACTGGTCATCTTTTGCAACCCGGTAATACTTTTCTGCATGCTGACGTCGTCCGATGAGTTGAGCGAATCTTTCATCATGTGTGATCACTATCAGTTGAAAATTTTCCTGTCCTTTCCTATCCTCCATTATTCTGTAAACACAAAAGAGTCAACAGGTGAGTCAATGCAAGACATAGTTTATGACATAACAGATTGCGCACTGATTTACGACACAAGCAAAGCGTACCTTAAGAGAGATGCGGCGAGACTGTCGGCATTTGGTAAATCTAGGTTCGTGGTTGGCTCATCAAGTGCAAGTATTCCACAGTTGAGGCAAAACGTTTCGGCTAATGCTAATCGTATGATAAGTGAAGCAAGCACCTGAAAGCACGTTATAATAACAATTTCATTCTTTGGAAAATAGAATGATAGAAGTTCCCACTTCTTTATTTGGAGTATTCTCCAAAAGGAGAACAGTAGATGTGATAGCCCGGGTGGGTAAAAGATATTAACAGGCTCCTGTTGGAACTGGTCGTTTTTAGTACCAATGAAAATGGTGCAGCTCATGCTGAGTTGACCACACACATATATATAATTAATTAATGAGTTAACTATGATGACAACACAAAATTCTTAAAATCATATAATCTAAACCTAAATAAACGGGCTCTTTTTGGACGTAGTATGCATCATAAACAAACTTTGGGCGGCTTTCTCCCCCTTTGACCCATTCTCCTTCAGCTAAATTCTCTTACATGGACTATCTAACTCATTTGAGATACAGCAAAACCCTGAATCGACCTTGACCCATTCACAAGTAAATGTACGAAGATCAACTCCTCAGAGGATTGTTCAGGTTATTGTCGTTGTATCCTTCCAGCTTAAGTCATCCAAAATACAATGGGAAATTGTTGTAAATAAGGCCTATATTAGATCTAAAGTTCGATATATCACAAACCTTTTGACCAGCACTACACCTTCCCCGCATTTCCAGTTCAGCATCACCAGTTTGCATGACCACCTAATGTTACAGTCAACCATAAACAACATTATCCAGTTTAAAAAGAAGAAAGTCACCTGTTTAGAGAGTTTATTTACCCTGTAGCTGTAAGAACGTGTACCAACACCTTCAGCATCTGAATAAATTCTAATGTAATCTATATCCTGTCCTCTGTACGTTTGCTGCCATAATTCTCTTATAATTTTATTTATTTCTTCCATTTTCATTGTGTGGAAGCGCATGAGGGCCCTAATAAGGAAGAACAGTATAAGCCTTATATATAAGCCTTATATATAAGCCTTAACATTAATCATCATACAACGCTACATAAAGCACATATATTAAATTAACATGGACTTGGAATAGCAAATCATGCACAAGATTCAACGCATTTACTTTCACATGGCCTGAGCAAATAAAAGATGGTCCAGCTGAGGTAGCATTTTTCACCTTATGAACGCATCGGTTTGGGTCAAGTAAAACAGAACTGAAAGGGGAACGTTCAAATGGGTCACACCCATGTTGCAACCAGGTGCCACCAAGGACTCAAAACTTTATGTTACCTTCATACTATTAAGATAATAAAATGGTTTTTGTAACCATAATTGTACATGAAAAGCATTAGCAGGTGAACCCAACAGGCCCATTTCGATTTGACTAGACCTCTAAGCCAAAACAGTGCAAGGCAATGAGGAACCAAAAAACTCACTTGTCAAGTGCATTCAAATATTTATTTAGATCCTTGTTAGCCATCTCACTCGTCTGTAAAACAAAGCATCATGTTAATGGCATTGTGGAAAGTGAGGAAAGTGTCCATGTATACAAGAAAATCACAATTACTATCACCTTTAGCTTCAGTAGCTGATCGAAATAACACTTGTCAATGTCCTTATATTCAGGATTTTTTAGATCCACTTTATTCTTTGATATAGCCTTCTGATATACAGCCACAGTACCATGGTATTTGTTTAGCTGCAAAATACATAACTTGTATGATCCCAAATCCATACATCAAGGATATAACATGACTCTTAACGTATTATAGGACTTGGGCAATAATAATAGTTGTCAGTGATGTATAATATTGTCCACAACATAGACCTGTATTGCCAACATAAGGCTAATGAAACATGAGATACACTAAAGTTTAAAGGTGTCACGGTTAAGGGATCAAGATGAGGAAAAAAAAGAATTTCTTCATCAAATATAGATCTAACTCAAAGGTGGCAATTTCAACACTTATGAATGGGTCTCCTGGGCTATGCTTGACACACTAACTTTATTATAGAACATCAAAAAAAATTGTACAAAAAGTATTTCATGTCAACCCAAATGCGGCCACTCCCAACTCAAAAGAAAAAACCCATCTTGACCAAAACCTGTTTTACCCGTTACAGACGCACCCATTTTGCCACCTCTAGTATCACTCATACCTCAGAAAGAAGTCTCTCTCGTTCTTTACTAAGTTTCGCAAGATCAGCTTCAGAAGCAGTAAGGCCACCCATGGCCAATATTTTCTCTTCTAGGGATTCAATCTCGAGAGTGCACCCATCTACTTTTGCCTTTATTTCCCTATACCTCAAATTGTCCTCAATATCACGTCTTAATTTATCTTGATTCCGCATCACATCTGCTGTTTTATTCACTTCAGCCAAGAGTTCCTGCTTTTTGTTATTGTAACTTTGAAGGTTAGAATCTTCTAGAGACTGTTTTCCTTCCAGGTCCTTTAATTTCTCAGAGATATTCTCCTTTTCATACCTGGCAGGAAGGACAGTAGCAGTCAGCAGAGACATATGAAATAAAATGACATATTTGACCCTCAAAAACCAGAACTTGCCATTCAATCTTAGAGATCAATTTATCAAGCTCGTCAACACCCTGACGATATTTTCTTTTCAGTTCAGCTCGTTCCTCATATTCTTCTTTGTGTTTATTTTTCATATTTTCATGTGCACTTCTGTACTTCTCCACTTCCTTAGATAAAGGGCCAACATTCTCTTCTAAATGCTGCCAGTACCAAAAAATGGAGAAGATGAGAACAACATACTTTTATTAAAATAAGTATTCACGAGTTCATAATAAACATTAGTAACTCAATGACAAGTTGTGTGTATAGAAGAACCCCGCAAATTAGCAAAGTTTCTTATTAAGCTTTAATATTTTATTCAAGGGTGACAGTTTGTACTCTGAATTTATTCTTTTGCCTTGGCAGCACCCAACTTAGGTTCTTCTAGCCAACGTTTTTGGACCCGAACCAGAGCGAGCGGTCCAACCGGTTAAACCGGGTCCAAGGCGGGTTTATTTAGCAGGTCAATCACCTGGACCGGCCAGTCTCGACCCTTAGTACCAAATGATATGTTTATACCCGACCTGTTTTAACCAGTTACCCAGCCCACCCAACTTGCCATCACTAAGAAATTACCTTGATCTCTATGTCAAGTTGATTCGACTCCTTAGCCAATTGATCTAGCTCATCTTCCACCTTCTCAAGATTCTTAAACGCATTATCCACTTTCACCTTTCGTTCTCGCTCAAGAAGCCATCTTGAATTAGCCCTTTGTAGATCAAGCTCCACTTCCCTTCTTTCTTCTCTTAATCTTCCCAACTCACTTTCCAAGTTATCCCTATATATGACCAGAAGAAACCCATAGAAACGGCAGCAGGAGAAAATTCACTAGAAAAAAAAAGAATTTACACACAAACTCATTAAAAACTCATAATAGATACATACTTTGTCTTTTGCGCTGTTTGAAGCTCGCTTTGCACTTCTTCCATGGATTTGACGCCTGCCCCACGAAAATCAAGCTTATACTCCAAATCATCAACTATTTCCTGCAGCTTTAGTATTTCACCAAGAAGTCTGTCACATGTCTCTACAGGTTGCGTCAAGGATTCAACTAACTCCTTATCAGAGCTTATTTGAGCTAAAACACCCAATACCTACACAATTTATTCTGTTAATAGTTAGTTCACAGTACTGACTGATCAAGAAAAATAAGCTATAAAAAAAATTCAGGATGCACATTCTGTGACAAATAACATATATGACACACAAGATATTTCTACATGTATCATATTTTTCTATATATGAAAGAACAAATAGCAATTTAAGACCTTTCATAGATAAAGGCTGAAATAATGAAAGACTTACATCATCAAGGGCTTGATTTTTTTGTTCCAACTCATCTTTCAGTTCAATCAAGTTCTTCTCTGCAAGGGGGATTGATTCTTTGTAAATTCTGTTGTATTCTTCATACATTAAACGAAGCTTTTCCAACTGTTGGAAGTTGGATTCTGCTTCTGTAGATTCCACAGCTAATGATTTCATACGCTCAGCAGAACTTGCAGACTTGACTCTTTGCTGGTGAAAACAAATCCAAAAACAAGGCAACTTTTATCATACAAAATTAAAAAAAATTGTATTTCAGGATTTTACAATTACACACGACACTTCAAGTAACCATCCTATCTGGATGACTATCTTTCTCATGATGTGTTGTTTCTTGGAGGTGAATACAGTTAATAAGAAATGAAAATAAACCTTTTTAACAAATTCATCTTCTTCTTCAGCAGAGAAAGGACGCTCACAGCAAGGGCAAATATGATGTGCACGAGCAACTCTTTCAAAAGGATCAAACATTTGACGCATACCATCAGCAATGTTGTACTTGCTGTCTCCAATGTCAATTAAATCTGATTAGCAACATAATTGAGTACAAATGGCATTATAGTATGAAAGGCAATTACAGCCGATATAACTGAAATTGGTTCAATTGGGTTCAACTACATATGTAAAGCGCCAAACGTCAACACTTAACTAATATGAAACAAATCAAACAGTTTATAAGTCACCCAAAGTAACTATTATATCATCCAGTGCTGAAAGAAGAGAACCTTTTGTGGACATCCCTTTTTTCTTTCGCCACATCCAAAACTTTGATATAAAATTCAATGCTGGCAGACTGCGGATCCAGGGTTTGAAGCTTTGACTCAATAACTTTCTTCCTAGCTGCAATTTAACCAAATACATAAGTAACAAATTGATGCAAGGAAATGTCGTACAAAGTTTCAAACCGAATTATTTAGCCAGCCTGGTTCCTACAGAAAAGTTAGCATGTAATTTTTCTTTTTATTTTTTTAAATTTTTTTTTGAAAGGCAAATGCTCACACACACCTACCACAAATATTTACATTAGTCCACAAATCTACACATTTGTCCCAACCCTGGGACTTGAACCCCCAAACTCATGGTTGGAAGGTCCACTCGATACCTCTAGGCCAATGGCCCTTTGGTAAGTTATCATGCGTATTCCAAAATTAACCTGCTTATTCCAAAATATCTAAGCACACGTCCAACAAATAGAGTTTGGAAGCAAAATAAGATTATTGCTCCCGATAACATTTTTCTAAGAAATAACTTTTTACAGGAAGGCTTACAGTCTTTATCCTTGTTAAGTTTGGCCAAGTAATTATTAGCTTCTTGTATTTTTAGTTGCACTGCATTGACATCTTTGTCGGCTTCACGGGACTTTGAGTTCAAATCATCATACTCGACTGTGATCGCCCTGCAGGAAAAGGTTATCATCAGAATATAGTTTATAGATTTACCATACCGTAAGAAGTTATGGGTCATTATTGAATACTAAGATGTTGGGTATCAGACCATATCTGGTAAACCCTACACTATAGTAGATAGTTGTGAATATAGAGTTATTCGTGTAATTGTATATAAAATATTTATACGACTGTAACTTGACAAAAAAGGAGGGACAATTCTAGGAATGGGGGCAAATCCAGGTTAGAGCATGACTTACAAAAGACCATAAACCATAAAGCCATACAAAGAATAGATATAGGGGCAACAAGATGCTTGAAATATTAAATTTTAAATAAGCAGTAATAGTTTCAAATACAATTCAAATGTAACACGATCCTTCATATACCAAGAAAATAATTTTGGATGTAACTACATGACTCTACAACATTATAGAGAGATCAATACAATTGTGGCTAAAGAAAGAAAAAAGGGCATGCCACTAAGCGGGAGCTGCAAGTCCGAGTTATTGAACGGCATACAGTACATAAAAAGAACCCATACATATACAATATGCCTGCATGTTAATATAGTTGCTTTTATATTTTTTTACAAGATAACTATTAAATTATTATAATATGGAGCATATGTTAAAGACAACCTTAGTGCTTGAGCAACTTCTTTCTTCAGATCTTTGTCCAGAGGCAGCCTCCCTTTCAGGACTCCTCTGATTTTATTCTTGTGTTCATCTATTCTACATAGTAATAAATACCGAGATTATGATGGTACAAGTAGCAAAAAGATGAAGTTTCTATAAACTGGGAATAAAAATTCAACTTGCATTTTTTTGTGTTTTTTCTTGTGACTTTCCAGCTCGTCTTTCCTGATTGATAGCAAGATTCTTTCCTCAGAATCTGCAGCCATCATGTCTTTCTCACGACCCAGAGCTTTAATTTTATTTGCAAGAGCTGCTACCTCTGTTGACTTTTCCTGTATTTTAGGATCAAATTCTCCTTCCAAAAGCAGCTTAGTCAATTTTTCAACCTCAATACCCTACTAATTCCAAATAAAGAGGATCAGATACCCATAAAGTCATAAGCAATAAGAAAAGTGGTAGCAAATAATAGTAGAAAAATGGACAGGTCAATCTGGTTGGGTTACTGGTCAAATCAGGTTAGGGTTTACATGTGTAAGTATTAGTACGGGCCATCATGGAGCAGGTCAGGTTTGTTCGACCCGCATGTCTTTTGTCAAGTTCTAAATTTAAATATTCAACTGATGTGTTTACTTATGATTACAATAACAGTACTACTACAATAATAATCTATAATTTTAAAAAAGAAAAGATTTAGGAGGTTGTATACATCAATACATCATAATAATCTTTGGGCGCCTTACAGAACCTATGACCCATTCCCCTTCAGCTAAACCTTTTGATTTAACCTATTCACCTGTTTGAGATAAAACGCAACCCAGATTGGCCCATTTATAGTAAATGGGTCTCGATTTCCACCTCTAATTGAGATTCAGGTGGTTTAGTTTTTACAAATTTGTTCAAGTTCTTTGGAAGCAAGCAAGAGAACACACCACCGCATTTTGAGGTAGCAAAAATGTAAAACCCATAATCGATACAAGGACCATTTACCAGGTTCCTTTCTTTCTGATCAATCTGCTGCACATTGTCATCAGAAATTTCAAGCTCCAATTTATCACGCTCGCTTTCTTTTTCCTTCCTCCGTGTCATTATGCCACACTGCATGAAGTTACAACTTAGTGCAGTCCCATATTAGTGAAATTAACAGCACTTGAAAAAATCATCTACAGACACAAACCTTTATTTCTGACTTAGCACTCTTTTGAGCCTCAACCTTTTTACATCGGTCACTTGAAACGACATAGTGCTCCCAGGCCTCCTTAAGCTCTTTATCCATGGATTTCTGAGAATGTATACATTACACAAAGATAAACATATAATGACAGATGGTACTCTGCCTAACAATTGAATAATAAAGGTCTCACATGAGTAGGTGTAGTAAGAATAATATCTAAGCAATGAACAAAAGGAATTTCTTCTGAGCTATATACATAGGGAAAAAGGTACAGAATTGGTTTTAAGAGCAAAAGATACAAAGTGCTTCCTGAATGATCTAACAGTTTTTTGCATCGTAGCAGGCAGGTGGTTTGTTAGTTTCTAAATCCTGATGTGCTACAAAACATGCGTGTATCTAGTTTCCCTTACATATATCACTGCACTAGTTCTCTACTTACAAGTATGTTTATTAGAGAAAAATAAGATGAAACTACCTTCTTCTCATCTAGGTCACGATCGATGTCTTCCAATCTTGACTTTACGCAACTAGTATGATTTGAAGCAACTTCGTTGCTGAAAGGAGTTTTTGGAAGAGACCCCAGATTGTGTCGCTGATAAAGCTCTTGGATTGTCGAGTCTCTCTCCTTCTTCAATTTCGAATAATTCTAAAGCCAAAAGTCGAGTATCGATTAGTTACGATGGCTAACATGAGTTTGAATATGAATAAAAGCATATTGATATAGAATAAGAAGATACTTCAGCTTCACTCTGAAGCTTGCTGACTTTTCCAATGTAATCAATGATTTGTTTCTGAGAGAGACGGCTTTTAGTCTCTATGTCCTCAATTTCCCTCTTTGACTTATTAAGTTTACCTTCCAAGACTGCTATCCTTTCACTGAACTTGGCATTCCATTCCCTTAAATCTTCATCCGGATCTATCCCATATCACAAATTGATGAGAAAAACTACAGAGAAAATGTAACTAAAAAAAAGAGACAATTAGGGATTAGTGATAGCTTTATGAACGGGATGTGCAATAATGGGTCTAGGCAGACAAAATAGAAGAACCTAACAGATTCTGCCACTTGCCGGCTATAGTCAGTTTGGTTCTCAGTATCTCGGTTTGGTACAGTCTGGCCCAGAACCCGAACTGAAAAAATATACATACAAATCAAATTTGAACGGACAGTCTTTTATATTTATATTATTCGAACTATAAATCTCCAACTTTAGGTTGAGTTTATGGTCCATTTTGGGATCAAACCAGTTTCGATCAGTCTAATTCTCAGTGCCACTACTTTTTATTTGTTTGGTTCCAGTTCGATCATGATCCAGTTTTATCCCGATGTCACCCCTAATTAAGACATTAATCTAGAGTAGGTACATTAGTTACAAACCATCATTCTCTTCATCTAGGTCTCTATAACGCTTCTCTTGTTCCTGAAACAAAGTGCTTCTTTCAGCTGTCTTGGTGGCGATCTGGTCTTGAAGCTTACGCAGTTCCTTCAGTGTAGCTTCAGTTTGACGAATTTTGGTATCCACATCTTGGATATTGTGTTCTAGGTCCTGCATTCTACCGCCTAGTCTTTCTGATTCTTCTTGATCTTGAGTGATACTTTGTCGAAGCTGTGTCAACGAAAACAAATTCACAGGAAATTAATATACAACCCAAATTCAGATGCAACATATCTTACACCAAATAAAGTAAGCTTGAAAACCAACTACTTTATTAGTTTGATATTCTACTCTAATTTGGCCTTTAATTGGAATCAATAACTAATGATACAATAGCAAGTGGATATCGTAGATTTTAGTACTATAGCTGAAATTAACATACGTCACCTAATGCTGTTTCAAACTAATTATCCTGAAAATGGCAAGAAAAAGTATAGACCTTGTATGCAGCATCTTTTAAAAGTTGAAGCTTCTCTAAATCCTTCTGAGAAAGTTTAATCTCCAGGGCCTGATCTTTGTGAAGCTTTTTGATGACCTCCAAGGCCTTCGTATATCTTTGGGCACAATTTCACGACAAAAAGAGGTTAAAAGAAGTTCTCAAAATTTAAGCTTAGCATTACAGAGGCGTAGAAAATATGAAACATCAAATAAAGCCCAATAGAGAAAATATTAAAAAGGCAACCATTCAAGTTTATATCTGAGAGACTAGACGTGTAAAGACAAGTTATTACGGTTTTAGAGATAGCTAAAGCAAGTCCTACAGAGCTTAAACACATACATGGATTTAAGAATCGCTATAACAGTCTGAAACCTTTGTCATCAGACTTCACGACTAGCGGAAATAAAACAACTTTTACTAAATGCTTCTTCTGAAATCTAGATAAATAATGGGTGTACCCAACGTGCCTTTTCCATAATATTGTTCACACGCGATTGAACAATTAGGTCATACAAAAAAATACGCTGCTTGTGTATCTTGTGCTTGATATATTTTACCTTTTTTAAAGGTTTAATTTGATTCATCTTTACTCGTGTTTATAATTTGCATTAAATATATACATGCATGTCATACAAGAGTAACAACTCTCGATCTGTCATTCCAAATAAAGGTACATGGTCAAGATAACACTTTATACTAACAAAAAACAAATAAACCAGGTTATAAACATGAGTTTCAAGGGAGCACCTTGTAGCCGAGAAAATGTCATCGAATTTCCTTTTTAAGGTCCCAGGGTCTTGCAGAGGCCAATTGGCGTCATCTTGGTGTACAAATATAACATTTTCAAGAATAGCTTTAGAGACGCCCATAAGAGCAGGGATTTCACGGTCTATGTCAGCACAACGATAGCTAAGGCAAACTTTCTGCATTTACAAAATAAATGAAAGTTATGTTGAGCATAAGATTATTATCATACACGTAGCCGAGTCACAAAGCTTCATTTGTTCTGTAAAGGTAACATACTTGTCAGGTTTGCTGAAAATGTTAATAAAAACTTGCACACCTGGATATGAAAAGTATTTATTCTTGAGATTGGATAAATTTAGATTATAATGATGTATATAAATGATTATATTTCCCATGCAGTATAGATAAATGATTATAATGCAGCCATCAACATTTCCTCAAACTATATTACACATCCTATGAATGATGAATCTATAAAACATGTTCTACTGAATTGCTCAAAAGGCATTCTGCAAAAGGGCCCATATTCGAAATGAAAACCATGCTTCCTCAAACTATATTACATATCCACTGAACCTATAGATCATATTCTGCAGAGCTGCGAAAGACATTCTGCAAGAGAATCTCATATTTGAAATGAAAAACAAGCATCCAAGAGAGTACCATTCACACACTCCACGATCAACTGGACTTTCGACGCAAAGTCATCATAATAAGAACTTCAAAAATTGTGATATTCAATATTGAAAGCTATTAAAGTCATTAAATAGTACAGGAAGTTATTTGTGCCAAGTTTCAAATTCAGTTGAAACATGCTTTAAGCCTTCGAGTGATGAACAACATGGGATGTAACATCAAGTCTTACAAAGTCATTTTGAAATTTCTAGAACTACCCAACTAGATACACTAAACAACCAATCACCAGATGTTCATAATCCTGAAATTAATACTGTTAACAAGTAGATTTATAGGAAGTTAACCAATAAAAAGAAAGTCACACCTAGATAATACCCAGTATAAGGACAGCCTCAAAAGAGCTACAAAGATGCATAGCTACAATTCCAGGTGTTAATAGACCATTTATAGTACCTCTCCAGTTTGTGGATTTATAGTCTGCAGGACATTCTCAAGATTCTTGTACTCCGTCTTCAAAGCCTTCTGAGTCAACTGAAACGATCTTATACACACCACATCTTTACCTGCCGCTGTCTTAAATCGCAGCTTTATCTGGGCCTTTGTTTCTGTTTCCCCTGCAACCTACACCCCCAAGTTCTATGTCATAATCATACAAACCTACACACACAATGTTATATTATCTTCGCATTTGACTAAATATAAACTCCTGCAATCACCTTAAAAATTATCACCAACCACTCGAAAACCATCTAACGATATAACATATCTGAGTCCGGTTTAATCAAGAGATACCTTGGGATCGTGAATGAAGCTATGACCAGACCTAACATTTGGTGGCAATTCACCCGTACACGACAGCTTCAAGCACTCAATAATAGTCTATAAACCAAACCAAAATCTGATTTAATTAAACGACCAACAAGCACACATAGTCCTGGAACATGAAAGTATAGCATTATAATTCACAGCTAAAATACAAACACATCAACATGTGTAGAGTATACATCCACACGTATATTTATATATGTAAGTATGTGTAAAGCAAAATCTGATTAAAGTAAACAAACAGACACACAGCCCTGTGAAATTAAAGCACATAATTAGAATTCAACAATAAAACCTACAAGAAATATAAATTTCATATATATATATATATATATATATATATATATATATATATATATATATATATATATATATTTATATATATATATATATATATATATATATATATATATATATATATATTTATATATATATATATTTATATATATATATATATATATATTTGTGTGTATATTAGTCCTGTTATGTGTGTATAATTATAGCACGAAATGTTACAGTTTTGCCGGCACCGTTAGCACCAACGATGAGCGTTAACGGTTTGAAAAAGGTGATGACGTTACGATTCTCCGGATCGAAACTCCGGATACCTTTGATTAACATTTTGTCTATCGTACTCATTTTGAAAACCTTCTTTTCGTTTAACTTCTTACTGAAGTTAAAATTAACAGGAGATACTAGAGTTGTTTACGATGGTAAAACATCTGCGTGTTTCAATTCATCGATTGAGTTCGATTACGCCGGTGAAGAGTGACGGTGGTAGGGTTTAGAAGTTCCGGTGAAGAAAGGAGGGTTTTTAATTTTTTATAACTTGGAAGAAGGGGATGTTTTATGGTCGTTGGTCGTATATTCCACATAGGTCTAAAAATTTTCTTTTCGATTATAGAATGTTACGTATTTTCTAGGGCAAATTCACACCCAAAAAAAGAGAGTAATGATACTATAAAAAAAACTAGAGAAGGAGAATGGAAATTCATATTCAAGTAAAAATCGTGAATCATTGCTCATAATATCATAGAAGTTAAAAGGTTACATATAGTTAGGTGATGAGATACTATTCTACGTCTAAGTTTAAACCATAGTTGTTCATGTTAAGCCGAAGCCCATAACACCTAATAAATAAAGAAAGGAACGGATGCGACACTAAATGACCAGTCAACGTCGCCTGAGTGACAACAGATTAATGGACAAAAGCGTGATCAGAGACCAACACGACAAAAAGATATTTAGTGACAAAGTGAAATCTGCAAACCATAAGCTCAGAAGGAGAGATCGTAACTAACAATGCTATATCCCCTTTAACGGACTAACGTCATACATGAGTAGGAGAAGAAGTAAAGAAAAAGCAGCCGGATCATATACAACATTGTTGTGATTGTGAAGCTTAACGAGAAGAAAACGAGTTTGCTGAATAAAGAAAAATTCACTTCGTGAGTTTGGTTTTCGCAGTGTGATTTTCTGGATGATTTAATTTAGAGTAAACTCACTACGCAGTTTTAAGAATCACTTCGTGATTATAATATCGGCTTAAAGTAGTTTTCTTGTTCCCTAAGTGAGGTTTATCCTATATAAACATATCCTATGTAATTGTAACCCCTGAGCTACGGATTTAACGAAAGAAACTCTATGGTTTAGCCCCATGGACTAAAACAATCTCTAAGATTGGAGATCGGACATAACCACGTTATATTCGTGTGTCGTATTGTGCATTATTTATCTTGTTTGCTTGGATTCTTTATCCGTTTATTGTTTGTCGTGGTAAACTCAATTACACGAGTGTTGTGGGTTTGTTTTTGCTAACAATTATTTGTTGTTAGTTGTTTACGATGTAATTCCTAACAAAACTTCAGTGTGTATGACTTTAAGCAAATGAGAGAAACATAATAGTCCAACTCACTACCACTATAAACAAATTTGATCAAACGCAATTATACAATGCAAAGGTATGTAAACATAACTCTTTCTGATCAACCATTACCTAATACAAAAAACTTACTATCACGCAAATGTTGATCAAAGGAGGACCCAGACAAGTCTTATAGTTCATTGTTTTGTAGATCGACCGAACGAACGTTAGGAATCAAGTTATTATTGACAGTCACCTTTCGCCTTACTTGAACTCTCTCAAGTTTTTTGTTTAAAATTTGAAGGAGTAATTAAGAATTCAGAAGTCCGCTAAGAACATTTTATGGATATCCATAAGTTTGGATACCGGAATTTCATATATTTAAAGTTATTTGAATATCCAAATCAAAGAAAAAAATATTTCTTTTCGAATATCTCTTTATTTTTTTTAGGATATTAACAATTATTACAACTTAAATAGTGAATTTAACGTAATATAAGTATAAAATATAGAGAAGATTTTCTAAATGGTCAGTCAACATACCACAAAATGGCTTATGTTATGTGTTAGAGAAAAATTTGTACAAATGGACACTAATTCTGTTGTAATAGGACAGTGGACCCGCGAGATCTTGAAACCAATTAAAAATCAACACATGGCACTAAATTTCCACAATTAACGCAATTCTCGAGGGTCGACAGTTTGTATTCCAGCGAGTATTTGCTTTTTAAATGAGTCGTGGAATTTTTGGTTAGTCGTGGGATCCTTTAGTCGACAGTGGTAAATTAGTGTCAAGTGTTGCATTTTAATTGAGTTGAATATCTCAAAGGACTGTGAGTACATTCCAGCATGATTAGTGTCCATTTGCATCACTATGGGTTAAAAACAATTAGAAATATCTAAAATATCTTAAATTATATATAGGAAACAATTGATGATATAATTCAAAATTTAATTAGCCTATAGGATTGCTTGATTTTAGAAATTAGCTAAAACTATATTGACGATGATATCACAAATAACGATTTAAAAAAGCAATTAATTTCAAATAGTTATATTAAAAATTCATTCTAGATAAACCCTTTTTAGGGAAAAATAGGTATCTTTATTTAAATCTAAAGGATTTAGTCCATTTATATTTTGTAGCCGTATATCATAATTTAAAATTGTTGGGAAAAATAATGATCAAACCCATGTTATAAATCTGAGGAGTCAAAATCTAACTTGTTGTATTCAGGAAAAACTTAGTGATTTTCCGAGTCTGTGTTTTTGAGTCTGTGCTTCACAGACTGAAGAAATGTTTCTGAGTATGTGCTTCACGGACTGAAGAAATGTTTCTGAGTATGTGCTTCACAGACTGAAGAATTCTCACAGACCGAAAGCCGTGCTCTATTTGAAGACTTATGAATTCATCATCTGAAGAATGAAGATTGAAGACAGAAGACTTCACAGACTGCTGATCACAGATTGAAGATCAGAGACTGATGAGCACAGACTGAAGAGCACAGATTGAAGAACAAAAGTACATCGTACAAACGAAGTTCTTCGTTCCTTTAGGCTACGGTACAACTGAAGAGATGTTTGAGCAAAGTCAAACATCGAAGAAAGATTTTCTTCTCAGCAAAGAAACCTTTTACCTTTTGCTTTTTCTATTTCCAAGAAAAGCAAAAAGGGAAGAGTGCAAAGTTGCCCAAGATGAATCTGTTATTCCTTGGACAACTGACTGAGCTGGATAAAAGAGTTGATACTCAACTCTATAAATAGCAGCTCAAAAGCACTTCAAAATAATCCAATACAAATAGTATACAAGACCTTTAAACTTAGGCTAAAAGCATTACCACACTTACTGTTAAGTTTGTAGTGATAAATGTATCATAGTATACTACTTGGATCGTATTCAAACAATCTGTGTGTGTTTGAATACTCTGTCTTATTTGTAAGACAAACCATTTATTATGAATAAAACTTTAATTCATAATATATTCTGTGCTTTAATTAATCTTGTATTCCGCCTTGATTAATTAACTTGTTTGATATAACTTAGATATAAACTAATATATTAAATACTTGTTATTTAATCTGTATCTAAGTTTTGGGACCTTCAAGACCTAACAACTGGTATCAGAGCAAATAAAGATTTAATTATTAATTATATCTTTAATGATCAAAAGGAACCCAGTTTTATCAAACTATCTTCAAAACCCATTTTCTCTACATTTTCTTCCTTGAAAAATGACTTCTTCTATTGCTATGGCTGGGAAGGGAATTCCAATCTTCAGTGGTGTAAATTTTACCCACTGGAAATTGAAAGCTGAATGGTTTCTTGCTAGCATTCATGATAAAATGCTTAGAGTCATTCAGGAAGGACCCATTATTCCTGGCAGAATAGTTCCTGCAATTTTAGATGCAAATGGTATTATTGTGACACCTGAAAAATTTGTTGAGGCTGCCAAAAATACCTGGACTGATCTAGACAGACAACTATATGCATTAGATTTGAAGGCCAAATCCATTCTGGGCAATGCAGTTACTGAGCCTATCTTTGCTAAGATATCTGGCTGTAAAACTGCTAAAGCCATATGGGATATGCTAACTGACCAATATGATGGTGTAAGTTTAGTACAATCCCAAAAGAAGAAGAATCTCATAAGAAATTATGAGAACTTCTCTGCTGGTCAAGAGGAGTCATTAACTGATATTCATACCAGATTTCAGATCTTAATCAATGATCTTGAAAGGTATGATATCATCAAAGGACAGTTTGAAATCTGTACAAAATTTGTTGATGTCATTCCAAATACTTTTTCTGAAGTCATTACTTCATTAGTTGTAAGTGAAAAATTGGAGACATATGATCTATCTGTCCCGTTTGAACTTTTGTTAAATTTTGAAGAAACCAAAGCCAGAAAAGATCTAAATGCCAAAAGGATTGCAAAAGATCCATCTGCTGCCCTTGTTGCAACAACAAGGAAAAATAGAGAACTATTCTCTAGAGCAGATTACCATCTAACTCTTACAGACTCAGAATCAGATGATGATACTGAGTCTCTAGAAGCTGAAATGGCATTACTAGCCCAAAGGTTAGAAAATGCAAGATTCAAAGGTTCAAAAGGAAGGCCAACTTTTGATCCTAAGAAAGCTACTTGCTATAAATGTGGGCAAATTGGTCATATTTTTGCTAACTGCAGAGCGAAGATTGCAGAATCTTCAAGTTCTGATAAGTGGGAGGAAAAGGCCAAGAAGTACAAAAGAAAGTACTTCAACTCCAAGAAAATCGGAGAGAAACAGCAACCAAAGAAACTAGAGAAAGCTTTGGTTGTTGAACAGTGGGTTGATGAAGAATCCTCATCATCTGAGGATGATGAGGATATGTGCTTAATGGCTATCACAGAAAGCCAGTTTGACAAAGATGTCAAATTTGCAGAAAGAGCATGTGTTCATTCAGATTGGGACAGAGGATCTGCTTACAATGTAAATCATTTCAAACTTTACTTTAGTGATGCTGAAAAACAGAAAATGTTTGAACACATCTATGTAGACTTTTTGAAAAGGCTTGAGGAAATACAAGAGTTAAAAACTAAACTCAGTCTGGTTCAAAAAGATCTACAGTCAAAAGTGAATGAAATAAACCAAAATAAACAGTATAAATATGAGCTTGATGCTCAATATGATATTCTCAAAAGGATCAGTCTGGAAAAAGAAGCTTATAAAAACAAAGCTGATCATTATGAGAAGATCTGTAGATCTTGGTGTATTTCATCACTTAAAAATGTGGACTGTTTATCCAAACAAATTCCAGCTCAGATACAAGCGGTCATAGGTGATGAGTTTGATCTTAAAAGCCATTTACTTTCAGAAACAAACTCGAAACCTACTATATTTGTAACACCCGACACTTTAGGTTAATTGTAAACCTAGCTAGAAACTCTAATTACTTGTATTTAGTTGGTATTAGGCTAAATATCTGTAATTACTTGTATATTTGAATATACACTTACGGGATTATGTGTTATCTGTAATTACGCGAAACAACCGGACGAGGTCCGACAATCTATACGGTGTTGGTGATAAACTTTCGTAAATAATGTAAGCCTATTTTATAAATTAAATAGTAATTATTTACCCTATAGTATTGTTATTAAATAATAATATACGAAAAACCTAGACGTTTTGTGTAGGATCGCAACAAAGACTGATCTTAAACAATGAATCAATAAACAATAACTAATGCGCGGAATTCAATAGCTATCGATTGTACGTTCAACAACAAAAATCACAAACACATATATTTAATTAATCATATAAAGCAATGTGAATTACAATGACTGGACCACTGAGAATGACAGAGAAAATTCGTATATGCCAAAATGCAAAGTGTCAAAAACTCTTGTCAAACTGAAACCCTAAACGAGTATTTATATGTAACTAATCTGGACTAAAGGGCGATATTGGTGATATCGCCTGTGCGATATTATTGATATCGCCCAAGCGATATTAGTGATATCGCCTAAGACAAAATTAATCTAATTAATTACAACTCGAAACTTAGACCAAGTGACATACACTCTAAATGTATCAACAAACTCCCCCGTGTCTTCAGCTTGGTCTTCAAAAAGTCTTCAGTCTAAACCCATCCAGTAGGAAATTTGCCACCCGCATGGATTCCATGGGTTACACAGATATCTACAATTTTCTGGAATTGTTGAGCAAGCTTTTCATTTGTTGGATTACCTCGGTAATATCTTATTCTATTATCAAACAACTTCCTCATATCCTCCTTTGATAAATTTATCAAGCTCATAGGATCAAAAATCCGATATTGTGCTTTCTTCAACCCATAGAGAGAAGTCTTCTCAGGTTCAACATTCTCTGGCACAAAAACCAATGCAGCTTCTCCAGTCTGGCTATCAAATTCCCAGTAGTGAAATCTTCTAAGAAAGTTCAGGGGAACAGTTTCCAAAATAATCCTCTTCACACAATCAGCCGGAGGATAGCGCATTCTGGTTAATGGCTGATTTGTAGCAGGATCTAGCCGTTTCTTGTAGATAATTCTTTTTCCCAATGTCGGCTTAATAAAACTGTACCTCTTTGTACGAATTTCTCTTTGAAGAGTAGTCTGAATGTAGTTTGCACGGGTATTTCTCTCAGGATTTATCAGTTGTAACTGAGCAAGCCTATTTAATTCTCCTTTAGGCAACGTGCTCAGTTTATTGAATGAAAGTTTGAAGTATTGAACTCCATCGGTTCTTTTGATCATAAACCTTGCATTCACAACTTTCCAGCTTTTGATCAATCCTTTGTAATCTCCCTTGACCTTGTAAGATTTGCAAGTGACAGGCACAATCTTTTCTTTACCTTGAGGCCACCAGGATGCCAGACGAGCCGCTCTTTCTTCCACGGTTTCCGGAACCTTAGGATATTCAGGCATTTCAGCTTGAGGTTCGGTTGAGTCATCAGGTGATTCATCTTCTTCTTCTTCAGATGAATCAGACTCAATAATAGGAGCACCATAATAAAATTCGTCCTCATCAAATGTTTCATCCTCAGCTTCGAGGTCCGAATCTTCATCCGGTGTATCCTCCCTCACATTATCAGATCTGTTAACCATTCTCGCCAGATATGTCAAATCAGCACACGAATAGTCAACAGCTAGTGGTCTTGGTTGTCCAGGTATTTCCTCAAACGAGAAGTAATCCAAACGAGCACTTTCATTGCCTGGTTCAATGTTTACATTTTCAGTTTCAGTTTCAGGGGGAGTTACATTTGGTCTTTCACTATCATCTATCTCCCCCGAAACGACCAACTGGGACTCCAAAGCTACAACCCTAGACCTAAGCTCTTCATTCTCTTTTTCCACAGCTTCAACTCGAGTAGCTTGAACTTGGATGACCGCAGCTTGAGCATCCAGGGTGTGTTGCATCGAATCCAACCTCTTTATTAGTTCCTGGATAACCGAGGGATGTGGTTGAACAGGAAACTCGACCTGCGGTGTATCCAGAGGCGTGGCCGAAGTTGAAACTAAACGAGCTGCCTTTGATTTCTTTGGTGGTGGAGGCACATACTCGTCATCTGAGGATTCCCGTACCCGCTTATCCTTTTGCGGTACGTGCTGCTTGCCGGCAGCAATCCTCCTCTGAATCCTCAAGTAACGCTGAGGATTGATACGCCTCACGAGTTCGATCTCTCGACGATCCGGAACCAGCCCTTCAGATTCCGTATCAGTGTCACCTCCGGCTGGCCCCGAGGAGTCGGAATCAGTGGATCCCTAAGAGGTATCATGGTGAACATGTAGAGTATGCAAGTCACCTTGAGAGGAAACACTCACAAATATATCCGCCAAGGGATCTTCCGTAGCTTGTACAGGAATGTCAGCAAGGTTTGCTTCAAAAACAGGAGGAGGATCCAGATAACCCTCATTTGCCGGCGGCTGGTAGTTCGGGTCAATGATATGACCGAAGAGAGGAGTATCTGGGGGAATCGGAACCCCCTTGCCATTTGAGCTCATTACCCCAAAAATCCGATTGGACATTGGAGTTTGGCGGTAAACACGGGTGGCATCAGTCGCCAGACCCGGTAGCTCCCTATTAATCAAAAGCTGAATAAAGCGGGGATACATGAACCATCTGTTATCCCCTAGTTGAGCGTTGTCGACCATAGCCCTGAAGATATAACCAGAGTAGTTATAGGGCTTATTGTAGACAAGAGCCAACATTGCTGAAACCGTCCGATGACTGGTACCATCGTACCCAGCTTTGCGGTTGGAGAGGCACAAGATGAAAATGTGCATAAGCCACCTCCAAACCCGAGTCAAGTTGCCCTTCCGGTACTGATCCGAATGCGTACCAGAATATCCCATTCGATTCATTGCTCCAACAATAAATTCGTTGGAGAAGAGGATCGGCATATCAGAATTGTCCTCGAACCGAAAAACCTCTCTTATCAGCTGTTCAGAGATAATAATTTCTTTTCCATGCACTGTTGAGATAAGACGAGTGTGCTCGAGTGCAGAGTTAACGGACGCGTTCCTCCAAAACTGCCCTACATGATCTCTGTATATGGTGACGGAGGCAGTAATCGACGTGAGAATTCGCGAACGGCGCAGGAAGGCAATCAGAGGCCTAAAGGGCTCAGAAGAGTCCTTAGTATCATCCAAGAAAGCAGTGATATTGTGACGGGTGTCACACTTGGAATCGAATTGCGCGAAATCTTCCATTCCTGCAGAAAATCAATACACGACACAAAGCTCGAAAGTAGTTAGTGAAATATTTTGCAACAGGCCAAGAACAAGTTAGACAATGTAGACTGGGCCTGTTTGTCACTGGTTTGGGCCTGGCCCAATTGACTGATTCTTAATGTAGGCGATATTGAAGATAATGTCGCTTAAATTGAAATTTTAATTTAAGCGATATTACTGCAATATCGCTTGTGATATCGCATATGATATCGCTCTGTTTGAAATTAGCGATATAGGAAATTAATCCAATTTATGCGATAGTGGTAATATCGCACATGCCAATGTCGCTAAACAAACGGCTCAAAAACCTTTTAATCGAAAAACCAACCAAATATATGATCTAAAACCTAAAACTGATGTCACAAACAATGGGTAACGTTCAGAGCATTATTAAACTAGATTTGATCATGTTTTAAGCAGTTTTTATCACAAAACCCTAGGTTTTCCTATTTCGAATTAAAAGTTATCCAAACACTCATAAAAAGCAAGTTATAAAGCAAGAGAAGCATACCTAATGATGAGGTAAATACTGGCGCACACTAAGGAGTGGTTGGATTGAAGTGAGGGTCGAAAAATATGAAGAAAATGGTTCGAAAAGGCGATATCGCAAAATCGCACTCCAATATCGCTATCAATATCGCTTGAATGTTTTGAAAACGTACCAAATTAGGTCTCAAAATCTTCTATTTATAGATGTCCTTGTATGCGATATTGGCAGCGACATTGACAATGTCGCCGTGATTTCAAAATTAAACAGTTAATTGTGACATAATTCTAAAAAATTAAAATAAAAAATAAAAAATAATTAAAACATAAATAAATAAACTAATTCAATAACAATTAACTTTGGGGACGAAATAAATAAAATAACTCAGAAATAAAATATTTTTGTATTTTTCTTTATAAGACAGAATTAAAATACTGAAAGCAATAAATAAACAATCTTTTTGGGGACGGAATTGTTTTGGTCTGGTTAGGGATCATATCAGGATAACATGCAATTATTAGGAAATAGTAAGTGTTATTCCGATTATCAGTATATTTGTCCACTTTAAATTTACTTAACATATTTAAATCATCTGTTATAAAGATTATTTCAAGACGATTATTGATATTTTATCCATCTAAACATTTGTACTTAAGTATATGATTTCAACTCATAATGAGATGAACCATTGTGTTATTATTAGCATGCATATTATAGTATATAAATCACATTAAAATATACATTTGAAATCAAAAAACATGTTAATATTTTCTATATAGAAGGTGAGGGTATGAACGTATCTTTAGAACTAAGATAGCGGTGACAGGTCTGTATTTTAGTACAACAGAGTCACATAAGCAATAGTTCAGGTTGAACAAACACCAGTCTGAACAATTAAACTAGAGGATACAGGTCTGTACTTTCGTACAACAGAGTACCATAGTTTAACACACACCAGTACGAGGCAAGCTTTTTATAACTTTTCTGCACTTTTGTACATTTTATTTTGAGAATTTGAGGAATGCCACGGGTACGTAATGGTTGTCTATAGGTTAACATAGACTACGCACCTAAGTTCTTTTGAAGAATATATTAGATGAAACCAGGTCTGTATTTTCATACAACAGAGGAGACACCTAATATATTCCCCCAGATAACACCATACACAGACCCTATATTTTTAGATCATAACATGTTCATCATCCAAATATTAAGACGAAGCGTCAAAATATTTTGGACATTGTTGCCCTTATTTTAACTTAATGTCATACATATTAATATGTCTTTATATAAAGTAATATGCATATTTGAAAGTTAAGCTTCTTAGTAACTTTAGAACAAATGCCTACCAATACATCATTTGATGAAGCTAATATTTATAAAAGGTATTTCAAGTATGCTAGATAAATCTACTGACACATCAAACATAAATCTTAAAATTCCATTTTATGCATGTTTCCTGATGTACTATCATTTCCCCAATTGTTTACAGACACAATTCAACGTCTATTTTAACAATGTTGCAACTATTGCATTTCTTTAATACTAACAAGTAAAAAGAATGGCAGTTGCACATTTTTTTTTTTTAAAAAAAAAAAAAAAAACTAAACTAAGAAACAAAAGAATTAAATGTCACAACTTACTGTTTTACTTGAAAGAAGCGCAACCCTATCATGTCGATAAGTTGGTCAAACCTAGTTCTAGAGAAGGCCTTGGTAAACAGATCAGCATTTTGCTTATCAGTTTCTATTTGGACAAGGTCTATCAAATGCTTCTCATAGCAATCCCGTATAAAATGAAACCTAATCTCTATGTGTTTGGTTTTAGAGTGTTGTACGGGATTTTTAGTGATACAGATAGCAGCAGTATTATCAATAAATAAAGGAGTCATGGTTAAGAGTAAACCGTAGTCACGAAGTTGGTGCTGAATCCACAAGATTTGTGAACAGCAATTTGCAGCAGCAATATATTCAGCTTCCGCAGTTGAAGTAGAAACCGTTGTTTGCTTTTTGCATTGCCAAGAAACTAAACGTGAACCAAGAAACTGGCATCCTCCTGACGTTGACTTTTTATCAATGCTACAGCCGCCATAGTCAGAATCTGAAAATGCTGTGAGAGCAAATGACTTCTCAGTTGGATACCATAGACCTAGAGTAGGTCTATGTTTGAGATACCCAAAAATCCGTTTAACCGCCTTCAAATGTGAGACCTTGGGTTGAGATTGATATCTTGAACAAAGTGAGACAGCAAATATTATATCAGGTCGGGAAGCAGTAAGGTACATTAAAGATCCAATCATCGACCGATATAACTTTTCTTCACAATTCTCCTCATCTTCGTCTGGTCCAAGATTGTGGTTTGTAGGGATGGGAGTTCCATACACTCTACAATCATGCAATTTGTAGCGTGTTAACATGTCGTTAACATACTTGGATTGATGAATGTAGGTGCCCTTTGATGATTGATCAACTTGAACACCCAGAAAGAATTTTAGCTCCCCCATCGCACTCATCTCAAATTCAGATTTCATTATCTCTTCAAAATGTCGACACAGAGATTCATCAGTTGAACCGAAAATAATGTCGTCTACATAAACTTGAACTAGTAGTTGACTATTTCCAGTTCTCTTGATGAAAAGAGTGCTGTCGATGTGACCACGTTCAAACCCATTTTTGATCAAGTGCGTTGCCAACCGTTCATACCACGCACGCGGAGCTTGATGAAGACCATAAAGTGCCTTATCCAGCTTGCACACATAGTCCGGGTTGACCGAATCTTCAAAGCCAGGAGGTTGCCTGACATAGATCTCTTCAGCAACCTTACCATATAGAAACGCACTTTTCACATCCAGTTGATAGACGCGAAACCCCTTAAAAGTTGCATAGGCTAAGAAGATGCGAATAGATTCCATTCTTGCAACAGGTGCAAAAACTTCATCATAATCTAGACCTTCTTGTTGTGTATATCCTTGGACAACGAGTCTAGCCTTATTGCGAATCACCACTCCCCTATCATCACGTTTAACACGAAACACCCAACGAGTTCCAATTGAGTGTACACCTTTAGGAAGTGGAACTAGAGTCCAGACTTTCAACTTCACAAATTGCTGCAACTCTTCTTGCATAGCCGATACCCAATGAGAATCCTTTAGAGCCGCATCAATCTTTGTTGGCTCAACTTGGGATAAGAAGCATTCTTCAATATCAACATTAATTTCAGTATTAAGACCAGCTGATTTGCTTCTTGTTTGAATACCTGCATCCAAATCTCCAATGATATTTTCAATCGGATGATTCGTGTGAATACGGGAGACGGATATTGGATCAGGTGTGAGGTTTGTTTCCATATTATTTAGCTCAACCTCTTGAGCGGTAGAGTCATCTTCAGTTTCAACAAGAATGTCTTCAACACTATCAACATTAGCAGAATAATCTTCAGAATGTTGATCAGAAGAAACACTTTCGGGAACAGCAGTAGATGAAGATGGTTGAGAATCAGTAGCAGAAGAAGACAAAGTAGAAGACAAGTGTAATGAAGAATTATCCGGATTAAGATGTAATCCATGAAGAAGAGTAACAACTTGATCCACTTCATCAAGCTTTGGGAGATTGAATGAGTTAAGAAGATTGTCATACTCAAACAACCAATCCGGACCTTTTCCTTTTGGAGTCTCCGTGTACTTTAAGCATTGAACCTCAAAATGTTCTTCAATCCTTCCCGTTTCTTTGTTGAAGACCCGTTTGTTAGGAGAGTTAACCGAATAGCCGAGAAATAATCCATCGACTGCCTTTTCACCAAATTTAGAAACTTTATCTTTGATTATCAAAATGGTGCAAGGACATCCGAATGGTTCCGAAAATTTTAGGTTTGGCTTTCGGTTATTGAACAACTCATAACACGTCTTATTCTTCTTCTTGTTCATCAGAACACGGTTTAAAACATAACACGCCGTGTTGACTGCCTCTGCCCAAAAAGTAATTGGCAAATGTGAATCTGACAGCATAGTGCGAGCAGTTTCAATGATGGTTCTATTCTTTCTCTCTGCCACCCCGTTCTGTTGCGGAGTTCTTGCAGCACTAAACTGATGAACAATTCCCTTACGAAGACAATATAATTCAAGAGTTTTGTTCTTGAATTCCGTTCCATTATCACTTCGTATTTTCTTGATCTTGGAGTTGCACAGATTTTCAAGACGATCAAATAGATAGGTCAAATTATCTGGTACTTCATCTTTGGTGCGCAAGAAGTAGACCCATGAGAAACGAGAGTAGTCATCAGTTACAACCAAACAGTAGGATTTACCTCCAATACTCTTCGTGCTTACAGGTCCAAACAAGTCCATATGAAGCAATTCCAAAAGAGATTCAATGGTGTTTACTTGCTTAGACTTGTGAGATTTCTTGTGCTGTTTCCCTTTTAAGCAGGAAACACAATGATCTTCCAAAGCAAATACTTGTTTAGGAATGCCATCCACCAAATCATGTTTAACCAAATGATTCATTTTACGGAAATGAATATGACCCATTCGTCTGTGCCACAACAATGAATCCTTGCTAGATGCTTTGGAAAGAAGACATGTATGTTCTTGAGTTTCCACAGTCCTCATATCCAGGATATACGAGTTCTTCACCCTTGGTGCTCGTATAAGAATCCATTCTTCGGGAATTACAAATCCCGGCCTCAATATTAAACACTCTAAATCTGTAAATGCAGTAGTGAACTTCTTGTCGCAAACCTGAGAGACGCTTATCAAGTTGTGTTTCAGCTCCTCGACAAAGTTGACGTTTTCAAAGCTCACTTGACCATTTGTGAGTGTTCCAAGTCCAGTTATTGTACCTCCAGAATCACCAGCAAAGGCAACATGTCCCCCATTATATGGTTTAACATCTGAGAGCAGGGAGATATTGCCTGTCATGTGTCGCGAACAGCCACTGTCAACATACCACTTGCTATTCTGCACCTTTGACTGTCACAACACAAGGAAAAAGAATGTTAGTTTGAAATGGAGACCCAAGCCTTGACAGACTTGGGTACTCCTGAGACTTCATCTATTATTATCACATCAGTTAAAACCTTGTTTTTTAGTACATCATTATCTTTTATTGATGTGATAACTTCAGATGACATAACATTTTTTGTACTTTTCTTTATCCAAACTTTCTGAGATAAAGTCGGTTGCTTATTAATAACATTAACCTTTCGATCAATTGATTTAGTAGGTGTAATGTTGTTAACTTTAGAAATTGGAACATGTCGAGATAATCCAGGTTGTTTTGACTTTTGAAATTTTTTTCTTTTATTATAACCTGTACTATATCGTGATGCCCATTTTCTAGCAAGCACAGGACACTGATTAATGAGATGACCCTGCTTCTGACAGTAGAAGCATGATCGTTTTTCTCGAAAAGTTTGATCAGAACTTGATAGTGGTTTAGGTGAAAGAGGAACCCTACGAGGTTTAATTTCAGGTACGTTTACTGCACATGAACACTTATGTGAACATGATGGAGTAAACGTATTCACAGTTGAAGTAATCTTTGGAGAAGGATTTTCAATTGAAACTTTATTATTTTTAAACTTCTCCTGGATGACTTGTTTCTTTTCAGGTTTGAGGTTATTCTTTTTAACATTCTGTGTAACCTCGTGAGTTACATCCTCCACTTCTACCACTTCTTCAACATTTGTTGAAAGGACAAACTTGATTGGTTCAATTTTAGGCTTAATAAGCTCAGCCTTCTTTTTATTTGAACTCAAAACTTTAAGCAACTCAGGTTGCTTGTTATCAGCAGCCTTAACAAGCTTAGGCTGTTTAACATCATTACCCTTGACAGTTTCAGGCTGATTGGGAATTTCAACACTAACTGGTTCTGCCACAGGATTTGTATCCTTCTTAAGAACAGAAGGTACAAAATCTTTAATTTCTTCCTGCGAAAGAATAGGCTGATTCAAGTTTGAGGGAGGAGGTTGGTTGTGATAACCAATTCCTGCCTTATTCTTTGTATCAGTCCGTTGATTTTGCAGAATATCAGAAAAGACCATAGTAGATGTGGAAATATTTGCAAGTCTTCGTTTTAAATCAACATTATCCGATTGAGTTTCAGCAAGTTCCCTTTTAAGATGAGAGATGAGTTTTAAATAACTGTCAATCGCATCTTGTTTGTTAAAAATCATTGCTTTTAACTCTTTCTTTTCTTCCATAATAGTTTTTTGATTTATAACATAGACTTTTTCATTTTCTTTTAAAACTTTGTTTGCTTCAATAAGATTGGTCAGATCTGTATTTAAGCGATCATTATCTACCATGTACCTGTTGATTTTACCAGTTAGTGTGATACAGGTTTGGCAATTAAAAGAATCACATTCTACCTCATTTTGAACATCTGCCATAAGGGCAACATTTTCTTGATCATCCATAGCCGAAAAATCATATGCTTCTTCTTCTTCTAACAGAATGGCTGCCTTGGCTACTTCATTATCCTTTTTGTAGATAGAAGGTTTTGTAAAACCCGTAGATGGTTGTCTACCCTTCTCACATTCTCGTGCAAAGTGACCCAGATTTTGACATTTGTAGCATCTGATCTTGGATTTGTCAAATCCCATGTTGGTTTTATCAGTGACGTCTTCAAGAGATCTCTTTCCAGTTCTCCTTAAATACGTCTTAGTCCTTCTTGTCAGCATGGCCATGTTCCAACGAAGATCCACTCTCTCTAACTCATCAGGATCAACTTGCGCAAAATCTTCGTCGGAAAGATCTACCGAGTTAATCCTCTTTGAAAGAAAATCATCGTATGATGATAGAAAGGCATTAAAGATTACTGCATGCTCATTATGAGATGCAGTAGCAGAAGAGGATGATTGAGATGGAAAAGAAGAGAATGTCCCAACTGAGTTATTTCCCGAAAAGTAATTTGGTTTAGAGGAAGATGTAGATGGCCCAGATAGAAGTGCTGTACTTCCATATCCAAAATTGCTATTATCAGGAAGCAAAGAGCTAGATCTTGTGCTTTTCTTTTGAATGTCCAAGGCACATGTTTCAAGCTTCCCAATAAGTTGATCCAGAGACATAGCTAGTATGTCTGGATCATTCTCCATCATCAGCACTCTAGTTTCCCAGTGAGGAGGCAGAGCATTCAGTAGCTTCTTGTTGACTTCAATAGAGCTAAATTTGTAGCCTCCTTCAGTCAGCTCATTTACAAGACGCGAATATCTGCAGAATAAATCTTTCACCGTCTCGTTCTTCTGGATGTCAAACAGATCATACTGTTTCTTCACTAACTCTAGTTTACTTTGCTTGTACTCAGTAGTACCTCCACATCGTTCAGCTATGCCATTCCACAGATCATAAGCGATGTCGTGTTGTTTAAACATTTTCATGGCATCTGCAGGTAAAGACATGGTTATAGCAGAGTGAGCCTTCCTCTCACATTCCCATGCTTTGCGTTCTTCAACAGACATGGAACGAATAGGCTTTGGTGGAGGAATACCAACATGCTCTCCACTTGAAACAGGTCTAACGTATCGTTCCAGTAAAGGTATCTCCATTTCAGGGTCGGTAAACGCGACAAACGATAAAAATCTACCTCTCCATTCAGAATACTCCATTCCTGGAGCAAAGAATGGAGGTTTGTTTGCACTACCCACTTCAGCATTGTGTTTTAACATTGCATTAACAGCTTGTAAAGTAGACATTTTAATTTATATTAATTAAAATTAACTTTTGAAAAAGGTTTAAAATCTGTCTAACACCCTATAGCGATATTGCTAATATCGCTAACAATCTGATGATTGAGCGATATTGGTGATATCACTATCAATATCGCTAATTAAAGCGCAAATCAAAATCAGACAAAACAGGCGATATCACAGACGATATTTCGAGTAATATCGCTAAACTTAATCAGGCGATATTGAATCAATATCGCAAAAATTAACTAGGCGATACCAAGTTATATCTCTAGTAATATCGCTAGAGATATCGCTCAAATTAATGAGCACAGAACACGTAATATCGCTGTAACCCTAAAGGCGATATTATGATAATATCGCTTTTAATATCGCTAAAACGGCTGTAAACCCTAAAATTTCAAAGACAACGAAATTTTCCAAGTTTAGAGTAGCAAACAACGAACACGAATCCAGAAAACACTAAAAATACTGATTAAATAGTCTTTTAAGAATAAAAACAATTTGTTTATACGAAAAAACTAGTTAATACGACGTTTAAACGTACGAATAATGATTCAATAACCACTAATCTAATGATTAAATGGCTCTGATACCAATTGTAGGATCGCAACAAAGACTGATCTTAAACAATGAATCAATAAACAATAACTAATGCGCGGAATTCAATAGCTATCGATTGTACGTTCAACAACAAAAATCACAAACACATATATTTAATTAATCATATAAAGCAATGTGAATTACAATGACTGGACCACTGAGAATGACAGAGAAAATTCGTATATGCCAAAATGCAAAGTGTCAAAAACTCTTGTCAAACTGAAACCCTAAACGAGTATTTATATGTAACTAATCTGGACTAAAGGGCGATATTGGTGATATCGCCTGTGCGATATTATTGATATCGCCCAAGCGATATTAGTGATATCGCCTAAGACAAAATTAATCTAATTAATTACAACTCGAAACATAGACCAAGTGACATACACTCTAAATGTATCAACATTTTGCTTAAAACGTAACAAACACAACGAAAACGCGCGAATCGCGCCCGATACCCGAACGAAACCGACAAATATTTTTTTTAAAAAAAGGATCAATAAAGCATTTTTAAATATATTGGTCAAATTAAAATAGTGATTTTGTATTAGAAATTAAACACAAAATTTTAACGTTAAAGATTTAATGTTTACGCGCGCAAATAACCATTAATCGATCAAATAACGTAACGCGGGCTTGAGAAAACAAATGTGCAAGCCCAAGGACCCAATTGGGCCGCCCCATTGGGCCCAAGGTCCGCCCTAAGAGGTCTAAATCGGCCCAAGAAGGCAGCCCAAGCCCACCATATTTAATCCTCATTTTCCCCTTTCTTCCTCATTTTTACACACACAACTCCACCCATTTTCTCTCTACTCTCTCTCTCTCAAGAAAAATCTGCCATTTTAACACCACCACCACCAAAAATCCGGCCACCATCACCACCATCATCATTCACCATACTTTCAAGAAGAAATCAACCTGAAAACGCAAGAAAACGAGCTCTCGACGTCCATCTCTTTGTGCTTCATCCTCCTCTTTGTAAGAACTTAAAAACCCTTCTAAAATACTTCCATGAACATGTTATAAGGTTCATATAACAAAGAAATGTCCAAAATATATCATAAAAACGTTTTTGATGGCTTAAAATATTCAAGAACAAAACATGCATTTTCGGGCAGAAAAGTAGCTCGACTTTGAGAGGCCGTTTCTCCCTCAAAACTTGACCAAAATGGACGATTAAAAAGGCAAAAATTAAGTTTAAGAAGTTAGCTTTCATTTCCAAGTGTTTCATAATTTTTGAAGCCCGTTTGATACCCGAAATGATTTTTACAAAAACATGTGTCCGGGCTGTCAAAAAGGACAGAAATTTTACCTCTCTTGTTTTAATCATAACTAGAGATATACACCTCCAAATGACCTGAAACCACCTCCAAAAGTTCACAAAATTTGTTAGGTACAAATGTCGTTTAGATAACTTTTTCTGGAAACGTGTAGATTTTGCCCTGAAATTCGATCTTGTTGCATGTATCCGGATTGGTCACTTTCTGACCTTAGTGAACAAACGGAATTTTTAAAAATACTTAGAAGTACCCAAAAATTCTGGAAAAATTAATTTACAAAGCTAACATACTAAGGAACAACATATATTTTTCTTGAATTTTTATTTGAACATTTGGAACCCGAAATATAATGCACAAAAACCGACCTGTTACAGGCCCTGTGTCGCAGAAGCCCAGAAGTCTGCGACACAAGCCTTTTGTGTCGCTATAAACCGAATCGTTACATTAGCGACACAAGCTTTTGTGTCGCTATAAACCGAATCGTCACATTAGCGAAACAAGCCTTTTGTGTCGCTATAAACCGAATCGTCACATTAGCGACACAAGCCTTAGTGTCGCATAAACCCTTAGTGTCGCATAAACCCTTAGTGTCGCATAAACCCTAGTGTCGCACAATGGCGACACTAGCCCAGTGTCGCTAAAAACACAAAAATCGACTCTGCCCCTTGGACCCCGCCAGGGGTTGCCACCCCTTGGACCCCGCTACCAGGGGCGCTGCCCCCGGACCCCCGTCATTAATGGGCTTCGCCCATGCCACACTGATTAATTACCCATAACTGGAAAGTAGAAATAAACGTAACATAATTAATCAAAAGCTGTGTTTTCACAAAATATCACCAACGGCCTGTACATGTTTTATAAGCACAAACGATAACTGAACAATTGGACATTTCTAATTGTGTGAACTTATTTTAGGTGGACATTAACCCTCCACCTACATGATTAACTTAGGTGGACATTAACCCTCCACCTACATGATTGGCTTAAGTGGACAATAACCCCCACTTATACAATCACTATAGATGGTCTTTTGAAACATCTACTTACTCAACCTTATACGTTTAGGACGTTAGACGGTTGCATTTAGAAAACACGCGTTGCTTACTATTTGCTACTTGCTTGCTAATATCAGGTGAGTTTCATAGCCCCTTTTTACTGTTTTCTAACAGGGGTGAGAATACATACAACTGCTTTTACACTGCTATTTTCATGTGAACACAAGTACAAAACTCGATATATTGGTTGCATGAGTTATTTTACTAATCCTGAAAGTCTCCCACATCATAGTTTGTTAGTATCGTTATAGCGAGAATGTTAATGAATAGTACTATTTGGGATTGACTCCCCCCCGTCCGGGTTAGTAGCGCTAACTTGTCAAACGGACGCATTATCATTTGTTCTTACGAGTGTTGGATTAGGCACTCGCTGGGAGGCACCCCGATCGTGGCACTTGATTGTGACCCGACACCACAGTTAAGCTCGAACTATGAGCTCATGGCAACAATATACACTATCTTTACATTTTTGTAATACATTACCTATCATTGTTGAATGATACAAACGGAAATCTTGTGTTCCATACGATGTATATCAACTGTTTACAAACCTATGAACTCACCAACTTTATGTTGACCTTTTAGTATGTATTTCTCAGGAGATCAACCGCAGTAGGTTTGCCTTTGGAGGAAGATAGCTCGAGTCGCATATTTTCACAAACAACAGAGATTAGCTTGCATTGTATTATGTTGTAATCTTGTACTAGATTCGTACTCTACTCTTGGCAAAACTTATGTAAACATTTTAACTATGTAATGTAATGATTTTTGAAACGTCTCACATAGAGGTCGTTTGTTGTAATTCTTGTGTTGTGATATTTGATTTGGTCGGCGCCCCCAACGTAACACCCTACCTTCCGCTGCCACGTGTCTTGGGGGTGCGGCAATATTTGTACCTGAAATTTTACCTCATACTTTTAGTCATACTGTGGGAGATAAAGTTATATTGACAAATGCCTTTGCAAGACCAAAAATAGTTGTTAAAGAACTAGTATATGAGACAGAGCCAGACTCTGAAGACACAGACTCAGAAATCTCAGTCTGTGAAACTTCTCAATCTGAATTGCCTGAACTTATAATCGCTAATGAATCTTTAGAAACTATAGAACTTGAAAAGAAAAGATTTGTAAAAGGCAAAGTTAGTATTCACACAGTACAATCTTCAAATAGACAAAAAGAGGTAAAAGGAATTAAGGATAAACAGAAAGGTTGCAATATGTTTGAACCTTCCACATCTCAGTCTGTAGCTGGTCCAGACAAAAATATGCCAAAGGACAAATTTTAAGGCATAAAACCAGCAACAAGGGAGTTAAAAAGATCTCAGTATGTGAGATCTAACTGTCAGTCTGGAAAAATTAATTTTCAGTCTGGTAAACGTAACTCCAAATCTGTGAGTGTTAACTCTCAGTCTGACTGTCAAAAGCCTACTTTTAACAACCATACTGAAACTATTAAGCTACTTAGTGAAAACTTAATGAAGTTAACTACAGATTTTAAAACATTTGTTGAGACAAAGCAGTATTTTAACAGAGGATCTAGCGCAAATAATAACCCAAAATCCAAAAGGACCATTATGTTGGACAGAAAATGTTACAACTGTGGAAATCTGGGACATGAGGGTATTAAATGCACAAAGTCCATTTTTAAACAACCAAAGGTTGCTTTGACTAAACAAATGTCAACTACAAACAACAAAGTCAAAACTAGAGAGGTTAAAAGTTAACTTTACATGCTTGGTTCCAACAAAGGTGCTAAAGAATTGACTTCAACCAACTCTAAAGAACCCATCAAAAGATGGGTTCCCAAAAGTAACTAATTGATTTTGTTTGTCTTGTGCAGGGTAACAAAAAATGGTACCTAGACAGTGGATGCTCAAGACACATGACAGGTTCTTTGGAGAATTTGTCAGAGTTTGTAGAAGAAGAAGGACCTTCGGTCAAGTATGGTGACAATTCTGTTGCCAAGACAAAAGGTTATGGTGTGGTGAAGGCTGGCAACATCAGAATATCAAAGGTAGCCTATGTTGAGAGATTAAAGTATAACCTGCTTAGTGCAAGCCAAATTTGTGATGATGACAGTGAAATCAGAATCAGAAAGAAGGCTGCTGTTATCTATAATTCCAAAGGCAAACCTGTGTTAGTTGCCAAAAGAGAAAGAGATATTTATCTCTTGGATCTTTCTTCTACAGACACAAATGTAGAGACATGTCTCTATACTCAGTCTGTGCCAGAACTAAGCTGGCTATGGCATAGGAGGTTATCCCACCTGAACTTCAAAAACATTAACCTCCTGTCAAAGAAGAAACTGGTTAGAGGTCTGCCTGATGTTACATTTGCAAAAGACAAATTTTGTCCTGCATGTACACTAGGGAAACAGACTAAGAACCATTTTCCATCCAAATTGTTAGCTACAATTGATCAACCACTGCATATGCTCCATATGGATCTATTTGGACCCATGAGCATTGGCAGTTTGGGTGGAAAGAAGTATACACTTGTGGTTGTGGATGAATACACAAGGTATACTTGGGTTATCTTTCTTAAGGCAAAAAGTGATGCTCCTGATGAGATTATTAATCTAATCAAGAGTGAAGAATTGTAGAAAGATGCACCTGTCAAGCAACTCAGGAGTGATCATGGTACAGAATTTAAGAATTCTACTCTCATTGAATTCTGTACTGACAAAGGCATTATTCAAAACTTTGCCTCTGTCAGAACTCCTCAACAAAATGGTGTTGCTGAGAGAAAAAATCGTACACTCATAGAAGCTGCAAGAACCATGTTATGCCATGGTCAAATGAAGATTTATTTTTGGGCAGAAGCTGTTAACACTGTCTGTTATACCCAAAATAGATCTATTTTGGTCAAAAGGCATGGCAAAACTGCATATGAGTTGTATCATAAGAAGGTTCCAACCATCCATTATTTCCAGACCTTTGGAAGTAAATGTTATATTCTCAATTAAAGGGATCAATTAGCAAAGATGGAAGTTAAGTCTGATGAAGGAATTTTTGTTGGCTATTCATCTATCTCAAAGGCTTACAGAGTCTACAACAACAGAAGGAATAAAATTGAAGAAACCATCAATGTCACCTTTGATGTTTCGTCTGCTAATAATGAACATGTTTCTCAGTCTAATGTTCATTCTTTAGAAGAATTATCTGTTGTGGGATCTGAATCTCAAATCCCAGTTGTTGTTATCCAACAACAAGACTCTGAAAATGATAATAAAGATGCTCAACCTGATCATTTAATGACAGTACCTTCATCAACTGAAGATGAATCTGTGTCCAGAGATTCAAGATCTTCTGATACAAGTGTTCAGTTTGGTAGTCTTCAGTCTGAGAACTCTACAGACTCAGACTTGCCTCCTGTTGAAGATAATGCAGAACTCAGTCCTGTTACTCTTCCACTAAATGAATATGATTTATCACCCAATGATGAATCATTTCTAGGCATCAAAGAACACAGGTATCATCCAATTGAAGAAATAATTGGAGATTATGTTTCTGGTGTACAAACAAGAGCTCAAGTGTCAAACTTATCTACTGCAAATTTCTGTTTCTACACAAACTTCCTGTCAATCATTGAACCAAAGAAAGCTGAAGAAGCATTGAAAGATGATGATTAGGTTGAAGCAATGTAGGAAGAGTTAACAGAATTTGAAAGAAACAATGTTTGGGCTCTAGTTCCTGCTCCGAAAGGCAAAACCATTATTGGAACTAAATGGGTTTACAGAAACAAAATGGACAAGGATGGAGTGATAATCAGGAACAAGGCAAGGCTAGTTGCTCAAGGTTACAAGCAGGAAGAAGGCATTGATTATGATGAAACATTTGCCCCTGTAGCCAGAATTGAAGCAATAAGGTTATTCTTGGCATATGCTGCATTCAAGGACTTCAAAGTTTATCAAATGGATGTCAAGAGTGCATTTCTGAATGGTAACTTACAGGAGGAAGTCTATGTGAAACAACCTCCAGGTTTTGTAAGTTCAACTTTTCCAAATCATGTCTATAAATTAAAGAAAGCACTATATGGACTAAAACAAGCTCCAAGAGCTTGGTATGACACTTTATCATCTTATCTTCTGAGTAATAACTTTACTAGAGGATCAATTGATTAAACTTTGTTCTTCAAAAGGAACAAGGCAGATGTCATACTAGTCCAAATATATGTTGATGATATCATATTTGGGTCTACTGATGTAAAATTATGTAAATGGTTTTCAAATTTAATGTCAAAACAGTACCAAATGAGTATGATGGGTGAATTAACATACTTTCTTGGTCTACAAGTACATCAGAAACCTGATGAAATCTTCATAAACCAAGGCAAATATGTTAATGACCTACTCACTAAATATTCTTTAAAAGACTGTTCAACAATGAAAACACCAATGAGCATTGCAGATAAGTTGGATAATGATCAGTCTGGCAAGTTAGTCTGTCAAACCACTTATAGAGGTATGATAGGATCCCTACTATATCTCACTGCAAGTAGACCAGTTATCATGTTCTCAACATGTTTATGTGCTAGATATCAATCTGAACCCAAAGAATCACATCTCAAAGCCGTCAAAAGGATTTTTAGGTACCTTAAAGGTACTCCTAACCTGGGTCTTTGGTATCCCAAAGACTCTGGTTTTGATCTAATTGGTTATACAGATGCAGATTATGCAGGTTGCAAATTAGACAGGAAAAGCACCTCTGGTGGATGTCAACTACTAGGTGGAAAAACCAGAACTCTGTTGCTACATCCACTGCAGAAGCAGAATATGTAGCTGCTGGTAGTTGCTGTGCCCAATTGCTGTGGATGCAACAACAACTAGCAGACTATGATTTGGAGTTTACAAGAACTCCAATCATGTGTGATAACCAAAGTGCCATTGCCATCACTGAGAATCCTGTATTTCACTCTAGGACAAAGCATATTGAGATCAGACATCACTTTATCAGAGATTGTGCTGAGAAAGGTAAAGTGATTCTCAAATATGTGCCCACAAACGACCAACTAGCAGATATCTTTACTAAACCTTTGAATGAAGATAGATTTTTGTATCTGCTTGGTCAACTAGGAATGCTCAACTCCTAGTAAAACTCTTGAATCTGTGTGATTCAACTCTCAGTCTGTGCCTGCTTTTCAATATGTATGTCTGTATCTTCAGTTACATACAACCAAAAAGCACAGTCTAAGAGATATTTTGTAAATATCTTATAGAAAATACCAAAAAGATTTTACAATTCTGTTACTTTCTCTCAGTCTGTCTGCTATATGGTTCAGTCTGTGTGACGTCATCCTGACTCACTACACAGACTAACAATATACACTCAGACCGAGCTCTTTTTCTTTTTATTTTTAATTTATTTTAATTTTATTTTTTAATTTTTATTTTTATTTTTATTTTTACTTTTATTTTATTAATAAAAATAAATAAACAACAATATCTTTGCATTTAATGCTAAAACTATTTTTATGGTAATAATCATTAAAAGTTTTGACGCTTGTTGTTTATTTATCTGCTCAATACAAAAAGTGCACGTGCCTTAGCCTTACTGTTACAGGAAAAAGGATAAACCGTCAAATGGGTCCCATTTAACGGAAATTTAATTTCTTCAAATACCCATTTTTGTTTCCCCCCCTTTTTCTTTCACTTGTACTTGCACACCAAAAATACACAGAGTTTGTAAGCCCTAACCTAAATCGCTCAACCATTTTCAAACTCAATCTCAAGAAATTATTATTAAAAATGGCTGATCAATGGGTTTACACGGCACCTGCCAACATCGCTGCGGCTAAACCCTTTAAACAGGGTAAATAGGTAAAACTCTGTATAAATAATCAAGTTGCTACCATTTCCATCCCTGATTCTAAAAAGAACCAAGGATTTGAGGAATTAACAAATTTTATGTCTGCTCATCCTTTAAGGGGAGCATTTTTCAACACTCTTCCTCAAATATATCCTGATTTTCTTATAGAATGGTGGTATACTTGCTCTTCAAATAGTACCAATACTGCAATTACTGGTACTATTAATCATGGTAAATGGGCATTTACCATTAATCAAGAGCTAATTAGGAATGTCTTAGACCTGCCTATGGGAAATAATTTTGAACCCATTCCAACCAAAGAAGCAGCAAGGGCTTCTCTTACTTTGGTTGGATATACCAAAGAAAAAGGCACAATTTTGATGTCAGGATTCACCCCCAAATAGAAATTTTTAATTTCTAACATCATTAGAAGTCTAAGAGGTAAATCTGGTAGCACAGGGGAGCTAAATGAGTTTGAAACTCAACTGTTGAGCTCATTCATCACCGGTTTAAACATCAACTTTGCAGAGTTGTATTTTCAAGAATTATTGAAACTGGTGGATGAGTCAAACAGAATTTTTAATGTACCTTTTATAAGGCTACTCTCCTTGTGCATCCAATCCAGATTAACTGGGTCTGTATATATGTCATTTAATAATAAAGTGGCAGATATACCTGTCCCGATGCTCACCTATAAAGTGTTTAACCATCCGGTTCCACTTTCTGGAGCACCTATCACTGCTGCTATGCAGCAATGGATTGATCACCCATATGTTGCTTCTGCATCTTTGGAGGGTGATGATTCAGGTGATAGTAAGGGTACTGAGACCCAGACTGTTGAAGATCGTGTGGCTGAAGCAGAGCACACAGACTCCATTAACACAGACTCAACTCAGTCTGCGCACTTGGAGTCAGACTCAAACATTGCTGAGTCTATTCCATCTTCAACAGAAGATGAAGGTAGTAATTCTTCTTCACCTGAGGAGATGGATATAGATAAACCTTCTTATCCTAGCCCATCCTCACCCACAAAAGAGAGTCACAAACAAACCAACCCAGATGAGTCACCACTCACTCTGGAGGAATCACCAGACTCAACCCCCAAAAGTATAGCACAAATGGAATCATCATCCATGGAATTGGATGTCAATAGAACACCTTCTAGTGCTGTAGACCATTCCATTACAGCTCTGCTAGAGTCTATAGTGCCAATGGCTACCCAACTGACCCAACCTGAACCTAGATTAGTCAGCTTGGATACCCACATTACTGCTACTACACTGACCCCTGTAGTATGCATTGAAGAAGATGTTCCAATCCTGAGCACTACCACCCCCCTCTTTACCCACTCACAATGGCTAAACCTATACTGACCACCTGTCCTGTACTAGTTCACATTCCAGTGAGTCTTTCCTTACACCCCTCTGCACAGATCGACAATGCCTCAATCATGTCACAGACTGATGACAGATCTCAACTTCTTTGCTCCATGATCTACCATCTTATCACGAGATGGTCAGTGAGGGCATACAAACTTCAACATCAGTTGCCAGTGATAGTGTTCTATTACACCAGGAACTGTTTGAGGCAACAGTTGCTACACAATCAATTCCCAGTGATGTCTTATCCTATCACCGGATTCGATCTGAGGGAAACACAACTACACCACTCAATGCCTATGATCGCTTTTCCATGCACAGGACACAGAGTGAGGCAAAGAGTGCAACACCAAAAGATTCCAGTGATCTTGCTCAGTTTCAACATGAGTCAAGTGAGGAACATATTCCATCACCCAATTCTAACCCTTCCAACCAGACCCAGTCTATGCCTTCTAATACACTTAAAGATGTGCTTTCTGCCATCACCAAGTTGTCTGAATGGGTACAGACTGAGTTCGATAATAATAAGAAAAAGCTAGAGAAGATGAAGCATCTAGTCTCTATGATGGTGGATAAAGTGGATATGCTGGAGCAAAAGGTATCCAATAGGTTAGATGAAAAGCAGACCACCCTCTCAAGCTTAGCTGCTGATGTCAAAAAGGGGGAGAAGATGAAGTCTGGGTCTGCAGAAGCTAAAACCCCAAAAGATAATTCATTAAATAATAAACCCTTAGATTTAGGGGGAGATAGCAGTGAGGGAGATGATGGAGATGATGGACCCGAAAGTGCTAAGGTGAAGTCTCAGACTGAAGCTCAGTCTGTGCCACAGACTGAAAACATGAGTGCACAGACTGAGGGGGAGCCAGAAGGATTGCAGGCAGGTGAACACACTGAGATGGTTGCACAGACTCAGGGGGAGTTAACTATTGTCTTACACAGACCCAATAACAACTATCTCAGGCCTAGGTCAGATGGAGTTAAAAAGACCAAGGGAAGAAGAAGATGAAGATGTTCAACCTCTGCGAATCAAAAGAGCCAGGAAAATAAAAAGAATGGCCAGGAGGATTCCTGAAAGGGATATCTTTGATTCCCAACCAAAGATGAAGGGGATCAAGACCTGGGATCAATTTATGAAGCTGGCAGAAGAACAGGAAGTTGATGATGAAAATGATGATGCCATCAATCCTGATTGCAGTTCAAAGTCTGAAGTATTTAGAAGATCAGATGATGATGAAGATGATGCTACTTTTGGAGGTGTAGATGAAGGTGCCTCAAAAGTCAAGACTGGAGAGTCTAAGTCTGTGCCCTCTGAACCTGCACAGACTGAGACACATCATTCATCACAGACTCAGAGCTCAAAGCAACAAGCAGCAAGCATTGATGCTCCAATCATCAGTGTTGAAGCCATCCAAGCTGAAGCCAACCCTGCTAGACCAACCACAACAACCAGAATACTGCCTCCAGGTAGAAGTGAACTTGAAGACCGAATGCAATGGAGAAGTGCTCATCTGATAAGCACATATCCTGGGTCGAGTTCTACTCTAGAAGAAGTTGATAGGGTTAAGGGTAAGGGCAAGGAGATTGCTTTATCTAAGCAGGAAAGGTTAAGCAAGATCAAGAAGATGGTGGATGATCATGCTGCTGGTACAAGAAATCCTGAACTGTCAAATCAACAGGATGAACTCTTGCAACAAGAAGCTACTGCTCAAGGTATGTCTTTAACTGAATACTTAAATGTATTAACTGAAGAAGAGCAGAAGCTGAAGGAAGCAAGATTTGTTGACATGCTCTCCAAAGAATTAGAAGATGAAGGTTGTTCACAGACTCAATCCAGAAGGAGTCAAGTTGAGCAATAGATCAAAGAAGATGAAGAGCTGTCAAGAAAATTACAGAAGATAGAGAGCCTAAAAGCTAAGCTACAATCCACTTTCAGAAAGTCAAAGATCAAGCAGAAGATTAAAAACTGTCATCTGAATAAGATTGGACAGAAACTGAGGCTGGAGTTGACTTTGACCAAGAGCTCAAAAATGGTATGGGTGGATGACCTGTACACTCTAGGACTTAAAGAATGGCAATCCATTGCTAATCTTTTGAAGAGTGAAGCTGACAAAGATCTGAAGAAAGAAGTTCTGGATGAGCTATCTTACCTGATTGAGTTAGTTCTCAGTCTGGGGCTTATCTCAGAAGAAGAATACAAGTTGTTCTGCATAGCAAACAACTTTGTAATAAAGAAGAAGTCAGCTGGGTTATTTACAGAGAATGAGCAGAGAAGGGAGCATCCTCTACCAAAAGGTATCGTTTTTATCGATAGATCCTATGTCCAGACTGACAAAGTTGAAGGTCTGTGCTACAGAGATATCAATGGGATAGAGTGCTTCCAGGATCAAAACAGACTGTATGGAGAATCTCTGCTATATTGCATTGCCCTGCTGAAGGAATGCAAACATTCTCAAGCCAAGCCATTTAGAAGAAGACTAATTAGCTGGTTATTCAACAACCTTTCCAAAATCAGGATGATGATTGGATTTGAAGACATCTGCAAGAAGATCATCCTGGAGTATCAAGAATTTGAAGAAAAATCTGATAAGGAAATGGAAGTGTTGTTGAAGAGGAAAGTGGAAAAGATCAAAGAGATCAGGGCTCAGAGAAAAGATTGAAGATTGTTAGATTTATACTATTTACAATCTCATGTAATAACTGTAATATTTTTGTGAACTGACTATGATTTTGACTTTATGTATATAAGTCTTGATTCAGATGTTATGTTTCACTTTAGTATTTATTATTTCTCTATTATCTTTTGTAAATAGATGTTGACATCATTAGATAGGGGGAGATTGTTAGGAAAAACAATGATCAAACCCATGTTATAAATCTGAGGAGTCAAAATCTAACTTGTTGTATTCAGGAAAAACTTAGTGATTTCCTGAGTCTGTGTTTTTGAGTCTTTGCTTCAGAGACTGAAGAAATATTTTTGAGTATGTGTTTCACAGACTGAAGAAATGTTTCTGAGTCTGTGCTTCATAGACTGAAGAATTCTCACAGACCGAAAGCCGTGCTCTATTTGAAGACTTATGAATTCATCATCTGAAGAATGAAGATTGAAGACAGAAGACTTCACAGACTGAAGATCACAGACTGCTGATCACAGATTGAAGATCACAGACTGATGAGCACAGACTGAAGAGCATAGATTGAAGAACAAAAGTACATCGTACAAACGAAGTTCTTCGTTCCTTTAGGCTACGGTACAACTGAAGAGATGTTTGAGCAAAGTCAAACATCGAAGAAAGGTTTTCTTCTCAGCAAAGAAACCTTTTACCTTTTGCTTTTTCTATTTCCAAGAAAAGCAAAAAGGGAAGAGTGCAAAGTTGCCCAAGATGAATCTGTTATTCCTTGGACAACTGACTGAGCTGGATAAAAGAGTTGATACTCAACTCTATAAATAGCAGCTCAAAAGCACTTCAAAACAATCCAAGACAAATAGTATACAAGACCTTTAAGCTTAGGCTAAAAGCATTACCACACTTACTGTTAAGTTTGTAGTGATAATTGTATCATAGTATACTACTTGGATCGTATTCAAACAATCTGTGTGTGTTTGAATACTCTGTCTTATTTGTAAGACAAACCATTTATTGTGAATAAAACTTTAATTCATAATATACTCTGTGCTTTAATTAATCTTGTATTCCGCCTTGATTAATTAACCTGTTTGATATAACTTAGATATAAACTAATATATTAAATACTTGTTATTTAATCTGTATCTAAGTTTTGGGACCTTCAAGACCTAACAAAAATTAAATTGAACTTGATTAAGATAATAATTGTTAATAACAACAAACACTCCATTAATATATTTATACTAATACTAATACTAATATCAAGTAAAAGAAAGAGAAAATTAAATGAGGTTAACTAATTTAAATTTTACCGCTAACATTTACCATTTTAAGTTTTTCTTTTTATTTATTTGATTTATGATTTATTTTGTTTTCTTTACTTAATTAAGTTCTTTGTTAAAAAATATATAACTTTTTCTCACAATTATATAGTTTCACTACTATTTTTATAGTAATTATTTTGCATTTCATTGGAAACTGCATCCCTTAGCGTACTAAACTTTTTCCTTTCTTTCTTTAATATGTTATATTTAATATTTATATTTATAATAAAAATAAAATGAAGAACAAAATGACACATAAATTAAATCACAATAACAAAATATAGTTGTATACAAAACATTATCAAAAACAAAAACTAATTTACAAAATAAAATTACTCAAAAACTTGTCAAACATGTACTATATAGCCGAAAATTTAAATTACTACCCAAAATAGATCTTACATAACTAACTAATACTTCTAAAACAAACGTTTATCGAAATATTGTTAATGATTATTATGTACCTTTACAAAATATAGTTTTGTAGCTTGATAATACAAGCTCGAGTTTCGAGGTTTGAGTTTTCTAATCGATTCGAGCTCGAGCTTGGCATTGTGTCGACTCGACCTGAATCGATTACCCTCTTAGAAGGGGCTAAAGGTTCTTCTTTGTTATAAGAATGACCATCATACAACTAAGACGATAAATGTGTCCTACAAAGAGCGCTTACAAAAGATATAATTATTGATGTTCCGTATTATAACTTCAACGTTTATGATTGCTAACCTTTTTATAATTTAATACATTCATTTGGTTATGACTAAATAACTTTACAATTCAAAGCATGCTTAGTAAACGTAAACATACTACATTAAACAAGATGGCATATCTTTTAAGTTTTAACTCATATAAAACGTTTAAATTTATATAGCGTGTACATAGATAAAATATTTATAAAAGGTATATACACATTCAACGGGCCGTGTGTATACACGGGTTTGAAGTTTAGTATATGTCGATTGTTTTTAAAACAATCAACGATAATGCGTATGTAGCAATGTTTTAAAACCCAATATATTAATTGACTCGGTTGAAGGTCAGATTCTTATTCAAATCGTTTAAATACAATAACCCTATTATTTAACTATAGGAGCTTTTCAGGAGTATTTTGTAATAATTTGTGCGTTATGTGAGGCAATAATTGTTAATGGCACGTTTGGTAGGGAGAAATTAAGAGTAATGAAATGGGGTTGAGAAATGAAATGCAGAGAAATGAAAAAAGATTTTCACTGTTTGGTAAGGATAAGAAATTGACCCGAGAAATTCCAAAGATATCAATTCTTATGTTTGGTAGCGAAACACGGAGAAATGAAATGAAAGTAAAAAAGTCAATCAATTTAGTTTTTAAAGTTGCAATAATATCATAAGTTTGTTTTCTTTCTACAAATGTTACTTCTCACAAAACTGACCAAGCTTAAAATAAATTTAATATGCACATCCCAAAAGGTCCAAAACACTCATTCATAGTAAACCAATGCTCGTATAACCAAAAGGTCCAAAACACTCGTTCATAGTATATAACCCAAATAAAACTCATTTAATCCGAACTCATTCTTATCTATATAACCCTTGTACTACAACGAACACTTTCGTACAATACAAATCAAGCTAAACCAATAGTGAACGAGGTGACGATGCTTTGGTAGCGGCTTGGCACATTATGTACGGGATATAATCACCATCTGCAAGATTTCGAAATTGCATGTTAACATCTCATATTCTCATCTCAATCTCAATAGAAGATTAATTATAAGGTTACTAATTATTTATGCAGGTGCTTAACCAAACCCATTTATCCACCAAGTCTTTCCACTCTCTGCAGCAATTATCCACCAAATCACAGAGTAATAAACAAGCTACGCTAGAACACATTTCCAGAAAGCTAGTTGGGTTCAAACAAAGAGCAAACATAAAAACAATTTCTGAATCCATACATTCCCAGAAAGATGAGTTCTCGATCACAACTAAGTAACATCAATCCATCATTGCAAGGTATTCTTTTGGTAAATGTATGTCGCACCCCCAAGACGCGTGGCAGCGGAAAGTGTGGGGTGTCAAAGGGGCGCCGACCAAATCAAATATCACAACACAAGATTACAGCAAACGACCTCTAAATGAGACGTTTGAAAAATGTTTATATTCGCAAAACATAATTGTTTTCAGTAGTTTTACAAATTCCATGGAGTTCGCATCCGATAAGTAGAGATACATAAGTAATGATAATACAAAATATATTAAATGCAATGTAATCTCTTGTTGTTCGAAAATATATGCGACTCGAGCTACGCTATCCAAAGGCGTCCTACTGCTGCGGATTACCTGAGAAATACATACTAAAAGGTCAATATAAAGTTGGTGAGTTCATAGGTTTGTAAACAGTTATTATCAGTATGATCCACAAGATTTCAAGTTGTATCATTCGAAAATGATGGTTTAAAAAGTATCGCCTACAACGATAAAAGTATTGCACGAATGCAATATGTGTATACCATTTGCCATGAGTCTCATAGTTCGAGCTTAACGTTGTTTGCCTCCGGTAAGTGTATAATCCGGTACACCTCTAATTCACAAATAAAATTGCGTCCGTGGGTTGACTAGCGCGACTAGCCCGGACGGGGTTTGTCAAACCCCGATAGATCTATCCAATAATATTCACGAACAAATTTTAACGAACTATGATGGGTAGAGGACTTTAGTGGATTAAATCGGGTCTCATGCAATCCGTATAAAAAGTTGTTATCAGTACTTGTGATCATAAAAGCAGTTTCTATAAAACAGTTGTATGTATTCTCACCCCAGTTATAAAACAGTAAAAAGGGGCTATGAAACTCACCTGAGTTTAGCAAGTAGCAAGCAATAATCAAATAGCAAGCAATGTGTTCCAAGTTGCAACCTTCTAACGTCCTAAACGTATAAGGTTGTGTAAGTAGATGTCTCAAAAGACCATCTATGTAAGTGGATGGTTTGTGTCCACTTAAGCCAATCATGTAGGTGGAGGGTTAATGTCCACCTAAGTAAATCATGTAGGTGGAGGGTCAATGTCCACCTATGCTAGTTCACTCAATTAGAAATGTCCAATTGTTCGGTTATCGTTTGTGTTTAGAAAAACATGTACGACTCGTTGGTGACGTTTTGTAATAATAATTCCCGAAGACATTATTATTATGTTTTGTTTCGTTTGATGTTTATAAAAGTATGTGTATTGCGTGTACGAGTAGTGTTGTATATAGTTTAGTTGTTGTTACACGAATGCTATACTTAGTGTAAATCATGTTTTTAGTACCGAACCCCTTTTTGTTGACTTGGTCAAACCTACTCGGTTTGTCCCGAAACTTTTACCCAACCCTCAAATATGTCTAAAGGTTGTAAAAATTTAGTTATTCCATTTTTAGAAAGTTCACAAGTGTCGGTTTTTATTTTTGTGCAAAATCAGTCCACCTTTTATATTTCCAGAAAATGTACATTTTTGTTGGCTCGATTTCAAAAATCATAAGTCCGAAATAAAATACAAGAAAATCATAGATGTTCCTCTATGTCTTGAATACTTCCAGTAATGTTTCTAGAATTTTTAGACGAGTCTAAGTATTTTTAAATATTATATTCGTCCTCTCAGGTCTAAAATTGACCAATCTGGACACATGCAACAAGATCTAATTTCTGGGCAAAATCTATGCATTTTCAGAGAAAGTTATCTAAACGACATTTGTACCTAACAAAATTTGTGAGATTTAAGCGGTGGTTTCAAGTCATTTGGAGATGTATATCTCGAGTTATGATTAAGACCTCAGGAGTCATTTTCTGACTTTTCTGGGCAGATTATACCTGTCTTCTTACAAAAATTATTTAAAATAGTAAATGAACTCCAAAAATTATAAAACCAGTTGGAAATGAAAGCTAAATTCATGAAATTGAGTTTTCTCTTTTGAATCATCCATTTTCATTAAGTTTTGAGTGAGAAACACTTAGGTGAATTTCGGAGTATTTTCTGTACAGAAAATGCATGTTGTATTTTTGTAAGTTGTTGATGATGAAAAACGTTTTTAACATGGTTTTTGGACATGAATCTTTTGAGTGAAAATTTTAACATGTTATTCAAGTATTTTAAAGGTGGAATAAGTTTTCTTACAATGGGAATAGAAGGAGGCAAAGAAGGAGATGTTGTAGAGCTTGAATCCTTGAAAAATCTTGATGTTTTGAAGTGGTGGTTGTATGGTTGTCAAGGGTCGTGATGTGGTGGTCAATGGTGGATTATGGAGGTGGTTAGGGGCTGGATTCTCCAGATTTTTAGTGAGAGAGAGTGGGTTTTTAGAGAGATGTTAGAGAGAAAAGAGGGGAAATGGGAAAGAGTGAAATGGTGGGGAAATGAGATATGCATGTAAAATGTATGGAGTGAAGGGGGTGTTCACATGGGGGAGGGGGAGGCTGGCCAAGGTGGGTCCCACAATGGGTTTGTGTGATTTAATTTTTGATTCTCAGACTGTGTTACGTACCGTGTTCGTTAACCCGTTATTTTCGTTATTCGATTAATCGCTAAACGTTTATTTGCGTCGTTTTTAACTAACGAATGATTTGAGATATTTTTCCATTGAAGTATTTTTTAAATACTTTATTTTGAGTTAACGAAATATTTATTGGGTTTCGTTTGGTTGTCGGGCGCGATTCGCGCGTTTTCCTTGTGTTTGTTACGTTTTAAGTAAAACGTCTAGGTTTTTCACGTATTATTATTTGAAATAATAATATAGTGTAAATAACTAATATTTAATTATAAAATAGATTTACGTTATTTATGAAATGTTATCACCAACGCCGTATAGATTGTCGGACCTCGTCCGGTTGTTTCGCGTAATTACAAATAATCACGTAAGCGTATATAAACATATACAAGTAGTTACAAGTATTTAGCCTAATCAAATACTAAATACACGTAATTATGGTTCTAGCTTAAGGTAATCATTAACCTAAAGTGTCGGGTGTCACAATGTAACACAACAATCCATATATTTTTACTGGTGAATCAACATAAGTGCAAAAACTAAAACAACGAACGAGAATAATAGCAACAACGAGATGTAGCATACAATAATATTTTTAGAATCCAAAATATAAAAACTGTATAATTGTCTATATTATAGCAAAGTAGCATACAATACGATTAAAACAAACATCTATAAAATTTAACACTAAACAAAACATTGAATTTCCTAAGGAACAACATCGTTGAGATGAATTAAATTTAAAAAATTCTTAAATTTTTAAATATGAAAATAAAACCCAGAATGAGAAAAACCTTAAATCGAAAAAGATTTTGTGAAGAAGCAGCGCTGGAAGAAAAGAATATGACACTGGTGGAGCAGACGACGTCGGAGGAAAAGAAAACGGTGACGGAAGAACAACAGTAGAGGAGGATTGGCGAAATCGCAGCTAGGGTTTAGAGCAAATTTTATTTTAGGAGAGATGAGGAATGTGCAAAGCACGTGACATATCTCTTTATACCTCCTCTTTTTTAAGTAAGTATTTCTCAGGAAAAAAACACGGAGAAATACTACCCATAAAATTGATTTCCCTTAAAAATGGAGTGAAATTGAAATACAAAGAAGCTGATTTCCCGAGATAACACTATCTCACCGCATTCTTTTTTCTCTGCCTTACCAAACAAAGGAAATTGACCAATTTTCATTTCTCCCGACTCACCTCCCCCTACCAAACATGCCCTAAAGGATGTATGGATACAACGAGAGTTGTTACCCCACGCGTTATGACGGAGTCGTTAAACTTACATTAATTAATTGGCTGAATTAAATATTATGATCATTATTTATCGAACAACTAATTTTAATCAAATCAATTTTTTTATAATGCATTACGTGACTGTCTTTACAACTAAATAATAAAAAAAATATTTTATCTACAAATGAAAGAAAAAACTATAAAAGCTTTTATGTGTATCAGGTCATGTACAAACTCATGAAAAACTTTTTCGACAATAACTGAATAGTTTGGAAACGTATTGAAAAAAACTTTTCAAAGACTTTGACCTTAAAAACTTCCGAAAATATTCGCATTGCCCTCATTATAACTGGTTTAACTTAATTGATTTGCTTTTTTGTCTACTTAATGCATTTTATTATAATTTTCAAAAATCACATCCCTTTAACAAACACCTTCTATGATTTCTCTTTATTTTAATTACAATATCCACATATTAAGAAATATAAATAAAATTAAGTACTTATCATTTATATATCATTTACCTACTTTGAGATTGTACAATAGTAAAAGAGGTATATTATAATACACTTTGAAATAATCAACACAATTGTTTATGCTTCAACTGAACGTAGCGCAACTCTTGATCTTGATACTCACATGGTGGGTTTTAAATTATGCTGAGAAACTGAAACGTTTTGGGTGGATAGACTAAAAGAAAAGAAAAAAATGCATAAAAAATATATCACGTGCCTAACCTAATTCGGTTTACTTTGTTAATAGAAACCAACGACACTAGGTAATTCGGTTTACTTTGTTAATAGAAACCAACGACACTAGGTCATGTGTTATCACGTGACTAAGTGAGCTGAGTCCAGGAGCTGAGTCCAGGGTAGTAAGGTGATCGAGTTTACAACTATGGGATAGTATATTCTACCTTTAATACATTAGGGTATTAAAAAATATGATTGACCAAATTCAGGGTAGCAAAATATATTCTGCCATTGTAATTATATAAGAAAAAAGGTCCTGAAAGGACAAAAAGAAAGTAAACTATAATGATAGTAATATTAAGAAGAAATTGGATCTAATGTAAAATGTTGAGACATGTTTTGTGACAATAGATCTAGCTTGTAATAGACTTTTGGTAATTGTAATCAAGTTGGTACATTGGTTTTGAATTGTAAATGAAATATATTGCTTGGTAAACATTTTAAAGTTAAATATCAAAATGCTGAAAAATGTTGACCAAGGTTGACCGCGAACCGAGTCAGTTCGCAGGACAAAAATGGCCTGCGAACCGAGTCAGTTCGCTGGGCTAATATGGGCTGCGAACTGAGTCAGTTCACAGAGCCCAGTGACCTGCGAACCGAGACGGTTATATATGCAAATTAGGTTTTAAACCTAAAGGACTTTTTGCCAATTCTTACACCCGTACCTCCTGCGATTCCAGAGAGTTTTCCACCATTTCTAAAGGCTAGGTATTGATCGTTAACATTCGTTATAATCGATACGAAGCTATTAGACAATTGATTCGCTAATATATTGCGAAAGAATTCATTATAGACCCTATAACTAGTATTGAGGGATTCCGCACCTTAATACCGTAGATAACCTCGTTATCGATCCTTACACGAAGGGACTTACAATTGGTATCAGAGCCTACGGCTAGATACGCGTAGGTTCGAGGTTATTTGAGATAATAACGTGTGATTTCGGGTTGCTTTTAGTGCATTACGTACTTATTTACGACCAAAATCACTCTCTGGACGTTTTTAGTTTTGTTTATGAAACGTCCCAGATTTTTTTTTTATATATACTCAATTAAAACTTTACAAAACACTTGATATATTAATGTAAACAAATATTAACATTGTCCAACACAAGTTGTACATTATCTTCACAAAATGTCATATGTTTATACAGAGCATGATTTTCAAGATCGACTCCTTACTATCTTGCCATAGTAAGTCCATCACTAGTAGCTCTCGGGTCGCTTGCCCGGATCCCCACCCTTCATCCCTTTAGGCGTACCTATTAACACAACAAACAACAATACATAAGCACATCGCTTAGTAAGTAAAGGAAAAATGCATATTCAATCGGCACAATTGATCACTCAGCAATTGGCCACTCAACTCATACAGCTAGACACAATTGATCACTCAACAATTGGTCACTTAACGCACATATACATGGGTACAATTGATCACTCAGCAACTGGCCACTCAACCCATTCTTATGGGCACAATTGTTCACTCAGCAATTGGCCACTCAACTCATTCTCATGGGCACAATTGTTCACTCAGCAATTGGCCACTCAACTCATTGATATACTCAGTTATTCAATGCAACCTTGTAAGACAATCATTATTAACAAAATCAGCCAATTAAATTCTTTACTTTACTACTACTTACCTCGAGGACGACGTTTAGATATTTATAACTTGCTACTCGAAATACTTGTCGAGACGTTCGTATTAATTAACTCTCATTATAATTAATATTATTTAAAATATCAATTAACCCTGCGACACTACCCCCTAGTGTCGCTACACCTTTTGGCGACACTAAATTAGTGTCGCACAACACACTATTGCGACACAACCTGCGACACTAGCTCTTAGTGTCGCTATGGCAACAGTACTAACTAGCAGTGGAAACTAGCGACACAAATCCTTGTGTCGCTAAAGCAACAGTTTTAATTTGCGACACCATCACCGCGACACAAGCTGCGACACTAGCCTTGTGTCGCAATGACGAACAAGACAACAGAACCTTTCTGAGATTAACGATTTTCTGAGCTATATCAACATATTTAGTTCAATCTGGTTTCAATAGATGATTATCACATATACACAACTTACCTCAAACACATCCAAACTCATTTTAACCCACATAAACACTTTACCCCCAAATTTCTCATTTTAAGCTAAATTTAAACTCAATTTCTTTTAATAATAACATAAGGGTAAACTTAAATTCGATCAGGGTTTAAGCCTCTAACCTCCAATATCAGAAATATGTTCCAAGAATCAAGGCTCAAAGCTAACTTTCTTGGATTTCTCTTGATTTCTCCTGTTTTCACTCACTTTCTTTCTCTAGAATTTTCAACACACACACACACATGAACCTGGAGTCGTTTTCTGGTTTCTGGAATATTTTGGAACATAGTTTTATTTTAATTTCACACCTAATTACACAATTAACCCTTAAAAACCGACTTTCTGCCCGACACTACGACACAAGCCTTGTGTCGCACTGGGCTCTGTGTCGCTACCTGCGACACTAGCCCTTGTGTCGCATAACAGTACACAACTTTAAAATTTAACAAATTTTGGGGTGTTACAGTTTACGATCGAAAACTTTAAGTTTTAAATCGTAAAAATAACTAACATTTTCGTTTTTGGAATTTTCAGCCGTTTCGCGAACTGAGATTAGGGTTTCTGCGAACCGAGATCACTTGCGAACCGAACCGAGTTTGCGAACCGAACTGAGACTCGCGAACTGAGATTTGCGAACTGAGTTGAGTTTTTGCGAATCGAGATCACTTGCGAACCGAACCGAGTTCTTGCGAACTGAGTTGAGTTTCTACGAACTGAGTTTCTGCGAACTGAAACTTCTGAATTTTGTGATTTCTGAGACACAGAAGGTTGTTCATAAGGATCCATCATCTTATGTCAGTAAGAACACACCATTCCCTAAAGTACGTTTTGTCTCGAGTGGAATGATGGTTGATACTGATATAAATGATGAGATTATTAAGGAACAAGAAAATATACCTTTAGTGTCTAAAACTCAGATTGAAAACGAAAAGGCAAAAGTGGTTAAGTCACGTAAGCAGATATCGTGCTTCAAATGTCACCAAAAGGGGCATGTGGCTTCTTTTTGTCCTAACAAGAAGTTGGAAGCATCACATAAGCTCGTGAATAACCATGAGATACCGAAAGTCTCTAGTTCAAATGTAGATAGGTTAGGTACCAAACCGGAATTTGATAATAAACCTTTAAACATTCTGAAAAGAGATGTTCCTCATAGTGTCTCTCCACCTAAATCTAAACGGCCTTATACTCTAAATGACACTAAGCCTAGAGATAAGACACCGTCGAGATTTAGGACTCCAAGTAGAAACCACAGTCAATTTGAAAGTGGTTCTACTTCACGTACACATAGAGTTGATTATGTGCCTAAGAGGTTTTCTACTCACTCTCCTCAGAGGCATAAGACTTCAGATCATCAACAACCTCCAACTTCTTTGCCAGTTACCAAGACTATTGACAATAATAGTTATGGTTGCTTTAAAGAAGTTCAGATTGTTGATGATAAGGGACAAACCAAGACCGTAATGGTTGGGTCCCTCTTGAGAATTGATTGTGTACAACTTGTTATGTGCAGGAGCAGACCGTGAACAAGGACAGTTGGTGGTATGTAGACAGTGGATGCTCTAGGCACATGACCGGTGAAAGAAGTCTACTGAATGACTTCAAAGGTGGAATGAAACAGCGAGTTCATTTCACTGGTGAAAAAGGAGGAGTAATAACAGGGAAAGGAAAAATTTCAAATGGAACTTTGACTCTAAAGGATGTGAATTACGTTGAAGATCCCAAGTCTGTGATAAAGGCCATTCTGTACATTTTAATGAAACAGAAGCCTTAGTCCTGAAGCCGGGTTTCATCATCCCAGAAAAATGGATATTAATGAGGGCTCCAAGGAAAAAAGACATCTATGCCTTCAACATGGGTGTTCCTAATACTTCAATGGAATCTACATGTCTTTTATCCAAGGCTTCTGAAGCAGACGCACTTTTATGGCATAGGAGAATGGCTCACCTGAACTTTCGTAAAATGAACTATATAACCAAGAATGGTTTAGTTCTGGGTGTACCACAAAAACGTTTCGAGTCTGAAGATAAGTGTGTTCCTTGCATGGAAGGAAAGCAACATAAAAAACCACACAGATCTAAGACTGAAAACTCAATCTCGTCGCCATTTGATTTGCTACACATGGATCTTTTTGGCCCAATAAGCAAAAGAAGCATAGGTGGCAAATGGTACTTTTTAGTTGTTACAGATGATTTCTCTAGATTCTCTTGGGTATTCTTTTTGGGATATAAGGATGAAACTCCTGGTATTCTTATGGAGTTCTTAGATCTAATAGAGAATGTCTATAGAACACGAGTTAAGAGAATTCGTAGTGACAATGGAACATAGTTCAAGAATTCGACGTTCAATGTCTATTGCTTAAGCAAAGGGATACAACATCAATTTAGTGCACCTTATGAACCTCAACAGAACGGTGTTGCTGAAAGGAAAAACAGAACATTGATTGAAGTGGGTAGAACAATGCTTGCAGATTCAAGGCTTCTGGTCATCTTTTGGGCAGAAGCGGTGAATACAGCATGTCATGTTCTAAATATAGTTCTTACGGTTAAAAAGCAGAACAAGACTTGTTATGAGCTTTTGAACAATAAGAAACCTAACTTAAAAGGGTTTGAACCCTTTGGAGTTTCATGCATTTTGCTGAAGACTAGCAATCAACAGAAATTTGGTGAGAAGGCTGACGAAGGATACTTCCTAGGTTATGTGCCTAATTCACCAAACAAACGTGTCTTTAATAAAGCTACGGGACGTGTGGAAATAGTTATAACATTGAAGTTACAAGCTACACACATGACTTACATAAGGGATTAGATTGGCAATTTGACTATTCAGATCTCTTTAAGTCCTTCAATGTCCCAATCAGTGACTACAAAGTTGACTCAGCGATCTCTGAACATTTATTGTCGGGTGATGGGGATATTGGCCTTGCACCAACATCGAATGTTCCTAGAGATACAACTTCTGTGGATCCTAATCGTGCATCAACGAGTGCCACACAACAATCTTCTGATGAGGTGTACAATACTGATGAGGATATGCCACCATTGGAAGAAATTGGCACTAATCTAGAAGAAGAAATAGAACTTGAACCGGTGACGACAACAAGAACTAACAAAAATCATCCAACTGAGAATATCATTGGAGATCCAAATGCATCTGTTCAAACTAGGGCTAGTATATCTGAGTACACTAGCCTGTATGCTGAAATGAAAGAGACAGGGGTTACAAATCTATGTCTATATTCATGCTTTATCTCACAAGTTGAGCCTAAGAATGTCCAAATGGCGTTGAAGGACAACTCGTGGGTAGAAGCAATGCAGGAAGAACTTTCTCAGTTCTCGAAACTGCAAGTTTGGGAGTTGGTTGATTTACCAAGTGGTGAATATCCAATTGGCACTAGATGGGTCTTTAAGTGTAAGAAAGACGATCGGGGAATCGTGATTCGCAATAAAGCTCGTCTAGTCATTCAAGGTTTCAATCAACAAGAAGGAATTGATTACAATGAGGTGTTTGTACCTGTGGCTAGGCTTGAGGCAATTCGGTTGTTCTTAGCATTTGCAGCTTCAAAGAAAATGAAAGTTTATCAGCTGGATGTTAAGAGTGCCTTCTTGTATGGCAAGGTCAAGGAAACGGTGTATGTTTCTCAACCACCAGGTTTACTGATCCAAAGTATCCAAATAGAGTATATCGTCTTGATAAGGCTCTATATGGATTACATCAAGCACCAAAAGCGTGGTATGAAACACTATCAACTTATCTTCTTGAGAATGGCTTTACAAGAGGAAGAATTGATAGTACACTTTTTGTGAAATGGAAGAAGCAGGACTTTATACATGTTCAAGTATATGTTGATGACATTATCTTTGGGTCATCTGACGAAAAGATGTGTCAAGAATTTGAGCAAGTTATGAAGGGAAAGTTTGAGATGTCTGCTATGGGAGAGTTAAACTTTTTCTTAGGGTTACAAGTTGACCAAAAGAAAGATGGATTCTTTATTCATCAATCTAAATATACACATGAGCTGTTAGAATATTTCAAGATGGATGAATCTCGTATCTACAAAACTCTTATTCCAGAAAATCACGGACTCGGTCCTGATACATTGAGTGATCAGAATGTAGATCCTACTTTATATAGGGCTATGATTGGATCACTAATGTATTTAACTGCATCTAGGCCTGACATTATGTTTGCTGTTTGTATTTGCGCAAGATATCAGGCTAATCCGAAAGAGTCACATATGCAAGCTGTTAAACGGATCTTTCGTTACCTCAAAGGGAAACCAAAGCTGGGACTCTGGTATCCAATTGAAGGAGACTTAGATTTCGTTGCTTACACAGATTCGGATTATGGTGGATGCAATCAAAATAGAAAGTCTACGACCGGAGGATGTCAATTCTTAGGAGGTAGACTTGTGTCGTGGCAGTGCAAGAAGCAAAGCTCGGTAGCCATTTCCACATGTGAAGCTGAGTATGTTGCAGCTGGCAGCTGTTGTTCCCAAGTAATATAGATACAACAGCAACTGCGAGATTATGGGTTAAACTTTACCGACACTCCTATGATGATCGATAATGAATCGACGATCTCTATAACCAATAATCCGGTAAAGCACGGCAAGACGAAGCACATTGATATTCGTCATCATTTTATTAGGGATTGTGCCGAGAAGAAGCTTATTAGGTTAGTCAAAGTTGCCTCTACTGATAACTTGGCAGACCTATACACTAAAGCTTTCGACAGGGCGCGTTTTGAGACATTGGTTCAACTTAACGGAATGAGGAATCCAGAATAACGAGTCTTCCAAAGGAGTATGTAATAGTTAGTAAGTTTTATTTTTATGTCTTATATTAAAAAAAAAGGGAAGACGTATGGCATTCATTTGCTTGTTACCTGAGGGGAATCGCCTCCGATAAAAGAACAAAAGTATGTTTCTTTTAGAAAATGTTTAACCTTAAGTTAGATGTGTTAGTAGATTCCTGTAAGTCACATTAACGTTACATCTTGACAACCAGGACTTTACTTATATTTATTTTATTATACACCTTTATCTACACGTTATACTTTGCGAAGAATAATATTAAGTCTAGGCGGATTCAGTATATGATGTACTGGTAGGCAAATTATGCTATGATTTCTGAGCATTTAATAAGCATTAATTCTCATGTGTGTTATCTAGTGTGAACTACTATATGATGTATGACATAAGTCTTAATTTGTGAATGATAGTATAGCCATACACTGTTATCAAGAATATATGAATATATGAACAGACAAATAGTTAGGAATATGGCTATTAGCAAAACTACTGGTGACTTTGTTGTACTAAGTACAAAACTGAAGCCTTTAGTTTCGCCAATGGTCTCAAACTTATTTTGCTCATACTAAGGGATCTTCTGTTGTACTACGTACAGATCTAGAACCACTAGTATCTTCAAAATATGTTTGATGTTTGTCAAACCTTAAAATAACTCAAGGGTATGTTATATGTTACGAAAAGTACATCATTTAGTAACCTCTACCTTGAATGTCAATGATACAGTGTTATGAGTTCTACTTGATTTCTCAGTATGTCATATATTGGACCACACTAGTTAAATATCCATACTAACAATAAAGGTTTGCTTGGAAATCAGTGTGTAATTTGTTTATGTGGATCATAATATCGGTAATCGTCTTGAACTATCTGGGACAAACGAACGTTCACTTTGCTGAATAATTCGTTCTCATTAAAATAAAAGTATGTTCAAAGAACATGTTATATCATTTGGATAAAGGTAACCAAGTTATAATCTTATAAATATAAGTTGATAAATGGTTAAAGTGTAATTTTTGTGTCACTTATTTGAATTTCATAAGATATGGATACTAACATTCGCCTTAGACTTATTAAAATATAATCAATATAGCTTACTCTTCCTGATATGATCCATAAGCAGATAAATTCTTAACGCCAAAAATATGTAGTGTTTATCCTTTTTGTTTCTTTAATAAAATGGTACTTGATGCCACTGTTTAGTTTGTTTATTCGTTTGTGGTATTTACGTTATAGTTTTCTTAAGTTTTATTTTTATAGCTTTGGAAGTAAGTTAATCTGAAATTTATCGTTCCACGTTGAATAAATGTGACAAAAACGCAAGGGAAAGTTCCAAATGTTGATACTAATAACGTCAATTTATATTTAAAACTAAATTCGCATCTTTGGTCAAACTTGCGACGTTGACCAGTCAAACTTGCTAATCGAGCTTGGAATATAAAAGGACAAGTCAACAAGTCCATCTCTCACTTTCCAAACACCCCTGCGAGACGAATTTCTACGAACCGAAACTTCGCAGCCCGTTATTGCGAAGTAAGAAAATTGACTTCGGGTTGACCTTAGCGAACTAAATTTGTTGACTTTAGGTTGACCTGCGAAGCGAACTGAACAAGTTGACTTCCGTTGACTGCGAAGTGAACTTAACAAGTTGACTTCCATTGACTGCGAAGCGAATTTACTTGTTGACTTCTGTTGACTATAGCGAACTTAGTCGTGTTGACTTTTGTTGACTATAGCGAACTGAAACAACCTTGATTTGAGAACTGAACGTTTAGCTTAGTCAATATTCAACTTACAAATTTAAGATTTTCGACTTGTATTCGATTTGCGAACTCTATGTTTACAAATAAATTACAAGTTGCGACTTTTAACTATTAGTTATACATTTAGACTTAAGAACTTATGGTTATAAGTTAAATACGTATAAATCTACAAATTTAACATGTTAGACTTGTTTTCGGTTTGAGATCTTTATGGTTACAAATAAATTACAAGTTGCGACTGTTAATTATTTGTTATATGTATCGACTTAAGGCCTTTCGGTTATAAATTAAATATATATGACATACGAATTCTGTTCCTTCATATCGAAAGACTTCCGACTATTATGTAGTCGTGCGGTGTGTTCCGATTTTCCATCGGCGGTATGATTTTTCAGATTATCTACTAGGACTTACGAACTGTATATAATTTAGAGAATATAACTGAAAATTAAGTCTCGTAGACTTAATCGTTCAATTAAGTTCAGTAAATTAAGTTATTAATTAATAGTAAACGTGGATGTTTGGTGATCATTTTTGTTCACAATACATAAATGTTTAAAATTAATAAATGTTCGATAAGTTTTTCCTACTATACTCATCTAAGGAAGTCTCACATGCTTTCGATCAGAGAGTCTGAAGATCAGCAGAGACAGCTTGATCGATTGCAAAGTCTTGTCAACAATTTGTTGAAGGACAAGCCGTCTCAGGGGGAGATATTGCTATATCATGAGACATGCAAAGCTGATGAACTGCTAAAAAAGAGACGCGATGATACAGATGATGATCCCAACACACAGAAAGATAGAGAGCCGACTGGTCCTTCAACGACTGGTGAGCTAACTATGATTCACAGAAAGATAGAGAGCCGACTGGTCCTTCAACGACTGGTGAGCTAACTATGATTTAGGGGGAGTTTGTTGGTGTAGGAGGTTCTGGTAACTTAAAAGTATTTTTTTATATATTCGACTTGAGATTTTAAATTACAAGTTAAATATGTTTGAAATAGTTTAAGTTATTATTAATGAAAGTTAAGTAGAATAATGATCGAAAGTCTTCCGACTTATACATAGTCGTGCAGCGTGTCCCGATTGATATCGGCGGTCAGATTTTCTATTATGACTTATGCATTTTAGACTTGAGATTCTTCATGACAAGTCAAAATGATATAAGATTAATTATATAAGATTTAGACTTGAGATGTTATATGACAAGTCAAAATGATATAAGATTAATTATATAAGATTTAGACTTGAGATGTTATATGACAAGTCAAAATAATATAAGATTATTTATATAAGTTTTAGACTTGAGATTTATTATTTGAAAAGTTGATTATTGTGACACCCGAAACTTTAGGTTAATTGTTAAACCTAGCTGGAAACCCTAATTACTTGTATTTAGTTAGTATTAGGCTAAATATCTATAATTACCTGTATATTTGAATATACACTTATGTGATTATGTGTTTATCTGTAATAACGCGAGACAACCGGACGAGGTCCGACAATCTATACGGCGTGGGTGATAACTTTTCATAAATAATGTAAACCTATTTTATAAATTAAATAGTAATTATTTACCCTATATTATTGTTATTAAATAATAATATACGAAAAACCAAGACGTTTTGCTTAAAACGTAATAAACACAACGAAAATGCGCGAATCGCGCCCGACACCCGAACGAAACCGACAAATATTTTAAGAAGGTTCAATAAAGTATTTTTAAGTATATTGGTCAAATTAAAATAGTGACTTCGTATCAAAAATAAAATACAAACATTAAACGTTAACGATTTAATTTTTACACACGCAATTAACGTCTAACCGAACAAGTAAAATAACACGAAATCGAGGAGCAAGTCACGAGCCCAAAAATCACATTGGGCCAGGCCCAACTGTGACACCCGACACTTTAGGTTAATTGTTAAACCTAGCTGGAAACCCTAATTACTAGTATTTAGTTGGTATTAGGCTAAATATCTGTAATTACCTGTATATTTGAATATACACTTACGTGATTATGTGTTTATCTGTAATTACGCGAAACAACCGGACGAGGTCCGACAATCCATACGGCGTTGGTGATACATTTTCATAAATAATGTAAATCTATTTTATAAATTAAATAGTAATTATTTACCCTATATTATTGTGATTAAATAATAATATACGAAAACCTAGACGTTTTGCTAAAAACGTAACAAACGCAACGAAAACGCGCGGATCGCGCCCGATACCCGAACGAAACCGACAAGTATTTTAAGAAGGATTAATAAAGTATTTTTAAATACATTGGTCAAATCAAAATAGTGAATTGGTATCAAAAATAAAACACAAAAGTTAAATGTTAACGGTTTAAACACACACAATTAACGTTTAACCGAACAAGTAAAGTAATACGAAATCGAGGAGCAAGTCGCGGGCCCGAGAACCACGATGGGCCAGGCCCAATATCCGGCCCAGCCCAGCCCAAACCGGCCCCATGGGCCCCCTCCTTCTCCCCCTCCTTTTAAACTCTCAAACACTTACAAACTCTCACTTTTTCACTCACATTTCACACACACAAACTATTTTCTCTCTTCTCCTCCTCTCTTCTCTCTTTCTCAAGATAACCCAGCCATACCACCACCACCACAGCCACCAAACACCACCTTACAACCACCAAAATCGGCCACCATCAACCACCATCATCATTCATCACATCTCCAAAAGAAAATCAAGTCAAAAACTCAAGATTCAAGCTCCTACAACAACTTCTCTTCAAAAATCACCAACAAATTGGTAAGAAAAATTATTCTCTATCTAAATATCTTTAAAAACATGTTAAAGGGTTCATATAACAAAGAAATGTCCAAAATATAACATAAAAACGTTTTCATGACTTAAAATGTTCAAGAACAAAACATGCAATTTCGGACAGAAAAGTAGCTCAACTTTGAGAGGCTGTTTCTCCCTCAAAACTTGACCAAATTGGACGATTCAAAAGGCTAAAATTAAGTTTAAGAAGTTAGCTTTCATTTCCAAGTGGTTTCATAACTTTTGGAGTTCGTTTGATACCCGAAATGATTTTTACAAAAATATAGGTTCGGGCTGTCAAAAATGACAGAAATTTCACCTCTCTTGTTTTAATCATAACTCGAGTTATACCCATCCAAATGACCTGAAACCACCGCCAGAAGTTCACAAATTTTGTTAGGTACAAAAGTCGTTTTGATGATTTTGTCTAAAAGTGTACGCATTCTGCCCAGAAAACGAGAACATTGGCATGTGTCCTGAATGGTCACTTTTTGACCACAGGTGACAAATGTAATTTTTAAAAATATATACACCTACCCAAAATTGCTGTAAAAATTATATTAGTTAGTTAAGACACAAAGGAACAACATATATTTTTCTTAAATTCTAACTCGAACATTTGGAACCCGAAATAAAATGCGTAAAACCGACATGTTTCAGGCCCTGTGTCGCAGAAGCCCAGTAGTCTGCGACACAAGCCTTTGTGTCGCTATAAACCGAATCGTCACATTAGCGACACAAGCCTTTTGTGTCGCTATAAACCGAACCGTCATATTAGCGACACAAGCCTTTTGTGTCGCTATAAACCGAACCGTCACATTAGCGACACAAGCTTTGGTGTCGCAGAAACCCTTAGTGTCGCATATAGCGACACTAACCCTGTGTCGCTAAAAACATAAAATCCATGCATTTTTGGTTAAAGCAATATAAGCATAAATAAAAATTTTCCAGCTCGACCCCAGCCAGGGGCTCTGCCCCTTGGACCCCGCCAGGGGTTGCCACCCCTTGGACCCCGCTACCAGGGGCGCTGCCCCCGGACCCCCGTCATTAATGGGCTTCGCCCTTGCCACACCGATTAATTACCCATAACTGGAAAGTAGAAATACGCATAACATAATTAATCAAGAGCTGTATTTTCACAAAATATCACCAACGGCCTGTACATGTTTTTCTAAACACAAACGATAACTGAACAATTGGACATTTCTAATTGTGTGAACTTATTTTAGGTGGACATTAACCCTCCACCTACATGATTAACTTAGGTGGACATTAACCCTCCACCTACATGATTGGCTTAAGTGGACATTAACCCCCCCCCCCCACTTATACAATCACTATAGATGGTCTTTTGAGACATCTACTTACACAACCTTATACGCTTAGGACGTTAGAAGGTTGCATCCGGAAAACACGCTTTGCTTGCTAATTGATTATTGCTTGCTTGCTAATATCAGGTGAGTTTCATAGCCCCTTTTTACTGTTTTCTAACAGGGGTGAGAATACATACAACTGCTTTTACACTGCTATTTTCATGTGAACACAAGTACAAAACTCGATATATTGGTTGCATGAGTTATTTTACTAATCCTGAAGTCCCCCACATCATAGTTTGTTAGTATCGTTATAGCGTGAATGTTAATGAATAGTACTATTGGGATTGACTCCCCCCCCGTCCGGGTTAGTAGCGCTAACTTGTCAAACGGACGCATTATCATTTGTTCTTACGAGTGTTGGATTAGGCACTCGCTGGGAGGCACCCCGATCGTGGCACTTGATTGTGACCCGACACCACAGTTAAGCTCGAACTATGAGCTCATGGCAACAATATACACTATCTTTACATTTTTGTAATACATTACCTATCATTGTTGAATGATACAAACAGAAATCTTGTGTTCCATACGATGTTATATCAACTGCTTACAAACCTATGAACTCACCAACTTTATGTTGACCTTTTAGTATGTATTTCTCAGGGAACCAACCATAGTAGGCTTGCTCTTGGAGGGAGATAGCTCGAGTCGCATACTTTTCACAAACAAAAGAGATTAGCTTGCATTGTATTATGTTGTAATCTTGTACTAGATGCGTACTCTACTTTTGGCAAAACTTATGTAAACATTTTAACTGTGTAATGTAATGATTTTTGAAACGTCTCGTATAGAGGTCGTTTGTTGTAATTCTTGTGTTGTGATATTTGATTTGGTCGGCGCCCCCAATGCAACACCCTACCTTCCGCTGCCACGTGTCTTGGGGGTGCGACACCAACCTTCGGCCCAACCCAGCTCGAGAACCGGCCCAATGGACCCTCTCCTCCTCTCTCTTTTTAAACCATCCTACACTTACAAACCCTCATTTTACACACTCAACTTCACACACAAACACTCTCATCTTCTCTCTACTCCCCTCCCTCCCAAAAATCTGCTCAAGAACACCACCACCACCACAAAAATCGGCCACCATAACCACCATAGTGTTCATCACATCTCCAAGAAGAAAATCAAGCTAAAGACTCAAGATTCAAGCTCTTCCAACAATTTCTCTTCAAAAATCACCAACCTATTTGTAAGAAAAATTATTCTCTATCCAAATATTCTTAAAAACATGTTAAAAGGTTCATATAACAAAGAAATGTCCAAAATATAACATAAAAACGTTTTTCATGGTTTAAAATGTTAAAGAACAAAACATGCATTTTAGGGCAGAAAAATAGCTCGACTTTGGGAGGCTGTTTCTCCCTCAAAACTTGACCAAAATGGACGATTCAAAAGGAAAAAATTAAGTTTAAGAAATTAGCTTTCATTTCCAAGTGGTTTCATAATTTTTGGAGCCCGTTTGATACCCGAAATGATTTTTACAAAAACATGTGTCCGGGCTGTCGAAAAAGACAGAAATTTCACCTCTTGTTTTAATCATAACTCGAGATATACACCTCCAAATGACCTGAAACCACCGCCAAGTTCACAAAATTTGTTAGGTACAAATGTCGTTTAGATAAATTTTTCTGGAAATGTGTAGATTTTGCCCAGAAATCCGATCTTGTTTCATGTATCCGGATTGGTCACTTTCTGACCTTAGGGAACAAACGAAATTTTTAAAAATACTTAGGAGTACCCAAAAATTCTGGAAAAATTAATTTAGAAAGCTAACATACTAAGGAACAACATATATTTTTCTTGAATTTTTATTTGAACATTTGGAACCCGAAATAAAATTCACAAAAACTGACCTGTTACAGGCCTCTGTGTCGCAGAAGCCCAGTAGTCTGCGACACAAGCCTTTGTGTCGCTATAGCACCCGAATCGTCACATTAGCGACACAAGCTTTTGTGTCGCTATAGCACCCGAATCGTCACATTAGCGACACAAGCTTTTGGGTCGCTATAGCACTCGAATCGTCACATTAGCGACACAAGCTTTTGTGTCGCTATAGCACCCGAATCGTCACATTAGCGACATAAGCCTTTGTGTCGCTATAGCACCCGAATCGACCCATTAGCGACACAACCCTTTGTGTCGCCATAACACCAGAATCGACACATTAGCCGCCAGGGGTTGCCACCCCTTGGACCCCGCTACCATAGGCGCTGCCCCCGGACCCCCGTCATTAATGGGCTTAGCCCTTGCCACACTGATCAATTACCCACAACTGGAAAGTAGAAATACGCTTAACATAATTAATCAAGAGCTGTATTTTCACAAAATATCACCAACGGCCTGTACATGTTTTTCTAAGCACAAACGATAACTGAACAATTGGACATTTCTAATTGTGTGAACTTATTTAGGTTGACATTAACCCTCCACCTACACGATTAACTTAAGTGGACATTAACCCCCCACTTATACAATCACTATAGATGGTCTTTTGAGACATCTACTTATACAGCCTTATACGTTTAGGACGTTAGAAGGTTGCATTCGGAAAACACGCTTTGCTTACTATTTGCTACTTGCTTGCTAATATCAGGTGAGTTTCATAGCCCCTTTTTACTGTTTCTAACTAGGGTGAAAATACATACAACTGCTTTCATACCGCTATTTTTATGTGAACACAAGTACTAAACTCAATATATTTGTTGCATGAGTTATTTTACTAATCCTAAAAGTCCCCCACATCATAGTTTGTTAGTATCGTTATAGCGTGAATGTTAATGAATAGTACTATTTGGGATTGACTCCCCCCCGTCCGGGTTAGTAGCGCTAACTTGTCAAACGGACGCATTATCATTGTTCTTACGAGTGTTGGATTAGGCACTCGCTGGGAGGCACCCCGATCGTGGCACTTGATTGTGACCCGACACCACAATTAAGCTCAAACTATGAGCTCATGGCAACAATATACACTATCTTTACATTTTTGTAATACATTACCTATCATTATTGAATGATACAAACGGAAATCTTGTGTTCCATACGATGTTATATCAACTGTTTACAAACCTATGAACTCACCAACTTTATGTTGACCTTTTAGTATGTATTTCTTAGGAGATCAACCGTAGTAGGTTTGCTTTTGGAAGAAGATATCTCGAGTCGCATATTTTTCACAAACAACGGAGATTAGCTTGCATTATGATATGTTGAAATCTTGTAATAGATGCGTACTCTACTTTTGGTAAAACCTATGTAAACATTGTGACTACGAAATGTAATGATTTTTGAAACGTCTCATATAGAAGTCGTTTGTTGTAATTCTTGTGTTGTGATATTTGATTTGGTCGGCGCCCCCAACGCAACACCCTACCTTCCGCTGCCACGTGTCTTGGGGGTGCGACAATTATGCAATATGTTATAACTTGCAAACGATATATATAATTTAAAGATATAATTGATAGTTAAGTTTGAAAATATAACTGTTCAATTAAGTCTTGAAAATTACGTTATTAATTAATTGTAAACTTGAATGTTTGGTGATCGTTTTCGTTCACAATACATTAATGTTTAAATTTAATTAATGTTTGCTAAGTATATTTTATATTGTAAGACTTTTGTAATCTTAGATTGATTCAGGGTAATCAATAAAAGATTTATAAGTTTATATAATGTGTTTATAATAGGTATCAAATACACAAAAGGGATTAATAAGGAAATTCTTGGATTGATTCAGGAAAATCAATGAAAGAATTTATGTTATTAATATTTTATTTGTATTTGTGCCTTTATGGGTCTGGAAATGCTGAAGATATATGCGGGTAGTAATATTTACAAGTGATTACCAAAGACAACTTGAAGACAAAGACTTAAAGACGCTAGAGCTATTGTCAAGGGGGAGTCTGTTGAGACATGTTTTGTGACAACAGATCTAGCTTGTAATAGACTTTTGGTAATTGTAATCAAGTTGGTATATTGGTTTTGAATTGTAAATGAAATATATTGCTTGGTAAACATTTTAGAGTTAAATATCAAAATGCTGAAAAATGTTGACCAAGGTTGACCGCGAACCGAGTCAGTTCGCAGGACAAAAATGGCCTGCGAACCAAGTCAGTTCGCTGGGCCAATATGGGCTGCGAACTGAGTCAGTTCGCAGAGCCCAGTGACCTGCGAACCGAGACGGTTATATATGCAAATTAGGTTTTAAACCTAAAGGACTTTTTGCCAATTCTTACACCCGTACCTCCTGCGATTCCAGAGAGTTTTCCACCATTTCTAAAGGCTAGGTATTGATCGTTAACATTCGTTATAATCGATACGAAGCTATTAGACAATTGATTCGCTAATATATTGCGAAAGAATTCGTTATAAAACCTATAACTAGTATTGAGGGATTCCACACCTTAATACCGTAGATAACCTCGTTATCGATCCTTACACGAAGGGACTTACATAAAAGAGGTTTTATGTAGGAAGATAGGAAGAGAATGAAAGTAATTATGATACATCTAACTTATAACTATGATGTAACTGACTTTTAACTACAATGTTGACTGACCACCAATCACCGCCCCACTTACTGGCGCTGAATTTCGACTGCCACCGTTGATGTCGGATTCTAATAGCCATAAGGTATATAATTATGATGAACTTGATTTTTAACCATGATGCACTTGACTTTTAACTATGATGCAACGTGTCTTTTAACTGATGTACCCTCTCATTGACTTACTATCTAACTTTTTTTTTTCTGGAACCACACCCTAATAAAATTTATAAATACAATTAATCACATATCATTTGGTATTTATCTACTTTATATCGTATATAAAAGATAAAAGATAAAGTTGTAAAAAAAATACCCTAACATCAAATTGTTATTATGTACAATAACTAGTCTATTACTTTGACAATTTACATATACGTCGACAAAGAAGTAAGAGTGTTTTTCTTTTCACACTCGGCTTTTTTTTAACCCAAAACTACATCAATCACTACAACCACCAATATATCATCCACAAATAACACACCATCAACCTATATATAATTTTCAAATTTCAAATTTGAGTGAGATTCAAATTTTTTGTGATTCTGATAACTAAATTTTCCATTCCGGGTTTGTCACGCGGCACCACCTATATATAATTTTCTGACCATACACTGCATTGTTTTTACACTACTCAATTTATGAAGTTAAAACATAACACACGTACATAAATTCGGTAAACCAATATTATTGGCCACCCACGACCTTGACTTCTAGAGAATCCCACTCCCGTCTCGTAGGATTTGTAGATCGAGATCGACAATCCACCGGGTGAGTTTGTTTATCCTTTCAGTTTCGAGTGTATTTACATAAATATAAGGGTAATAAGCAATTTTGTCCACCTCTAAATGTACATCCGATGGATAATTAATTTAATAAAATAGATAAACAAAAATGTTTCCAAAAGTGCGTATCCGACTACGGGGGCTCCAACAACGACCATTTCCTAACTGACGTAACTCACAAACCAATATTTTATATTTTATTTCATTAATAAAAAATTAGTTAATCAATTAGAATCACAGATCCCACCAACCCTCATTAACTCCAAACCGTCCATTTCACCCCTCGTTAAACCTATTTATACCCCTACACTCCCTCACTATCTCCTTGCCAATTTCTGATCCAATTTCTGATCCAATTTCTTCAAAATCCTAACTCCGACCACCACCATGTCTCTCACAGTCGAGAAAACTTCCTCCGGCCGTGAATACAAGGTCAAGGACATGTCACTAGCCGACTTCGGTCGGCTCGAACTCGAGTTAGCCGAAGTCGAAATGCCCGGTTTAATATCGTGCAAAGCCGAATTCGGTCCATCGCAACCATTCAAAGGCGCACGCATTACCGGTTCACTTCACATGACAATTCAAACCGGTGTATTGATCGAAACGTTAACCGCGTTGGGCGCTGAAGTGAGATGGTGTTCCTGCAACATTTTTTCGACTCAGGATCACGCTGCGGCTGCGATCGCGCGTGATTCCGCAGCTGTTTTCGCATGGAAAGGGGAAACGTTGCAGGAATATTGGTGGTGTACGGAACGAGCACTTGATTGGGGACCAGATGGTGGACCTGATTTGATTGTTGATGATGGTGGTGATGCAACCTTGTTGATTCATGAAGGTGTGAAAGCTGAAGAGGAGTTTGCGAAATCGGGGAAGTTGCCTGATCCGAATTCGACGGATAACGCAGAGTTTCAAATTGTGTTGTCGATTATTAAGGATGGGTTACAGAGTGACCCGAAAAAGTATCATAAGATGAAAGATAGATTGGTTGGTGTGTCTGAAGAGACTACTACTGGTGTTAAGAGGTTGTATCAAATGCAAGCTAATGGTACCTTATTGTTCCCTGCCATTAATGTCAACGATTCCGTTACAAAAAGCAAGGTATACTGGACACGAATTCTATTAATGCTTGTTGATTATGTTAAGCATAGGAGCTGATTGATTAAGTTGATAATTGTTAGGATATGAGCTTTGAGTTGTTATTAGTTTTGATAAATTATATGTTACATTAAGTTGAATTTTACTACAGAGTGTTTGGGTAAGCTTATTTTTTGGGTAATTAAATTTTGGAAAGGGGATAAGCTTATTGCTCATTGCGTATAAGCTTTTAAATTTAAGCTTATGGCTTATTTATGCCCGGAAGCTCAAGTTGGTAAGCTCATAAGAAATTAAAAATGAGCCAATGGTCCTTCCAAATTTCAGTAAAAGTAAGCTTACCTAAACACTATAGTTACTGTTTAGGTTTAGATCTGTTTATAAATGCTATAAAATTTTTAGCATGATTGTGATAGGGGATCTAACATGGTGAACCAATTCGGACTAAAAATAGTGGTGATTTATAGAAATATAGAATAGACAACAATGTGTCGGTCAAATTTGGCTTTAGATTAATTAACTAAAGTATGCTAGATATGTATGAAGTTTTAGGAATGTTGTATGAAGAATTCAGTGTAAGATTCTGCTGATCTTAAATCAAGTCCAATATCGGTATCGTTTTCAATAAAATTCTAAACTTAACCTTTACATTGTTTTTGGTAGTTTATCTTTACTGTAATTTAGCTCAAGAGGCATACACTAGAATGAATTTCATCTCTAATAGTATCATGATTTTGTTATGATCACAGTTTGACAATTTGTATGGATGCCGCCACTCACTCCCTGATGGACTAATGAGAGCCACTGATGTTATGATTGCCGGAAAGGTTGCAGTAATCTGCGGTTATGGAGATGTTGGAAAGGGTTGTGCTGCAGCCATGAAACAAGCTGGTGCACGTGTCATAGTCACAGAAATCGATCCCATCTGTGCCCTTCAGGCTCTTATGGAAGGTCTCCAAGTCTTGACTCTAGAAGATGTTCTCGCAGAAGCCGATATCTTCGTCACCACCACCGGTAACAAAGACATCATCATGGTTGACCACATGAAGAAAATGAAGAACAATGCCATTGTCTGCAACATTGGACATTTCGACAATGAAATCGACATGCTTGGTTTAGAGACGTACCCTGGTGTTAAAAGAATCACCATCAAGCCCCAAACGGACAGGTGGGTATTTCCCGAAACCAAGAGTGGTGTCATTGTGTTAGCCGAGGGTCGGCTCATGAACTTGGGTTGTGCAACGGGTCACCCTAGTTTTGTGATGTCGTGCTCGTTTACTAACCAAGTCATCGCTCAACTCGAGCTTTGGAACGAAAAGTCAACCGGGAAGTATAAGAAGGAAGTGTATGTGTTGCCTAAACATCTTGATGAGAAAGTGGCTGCACTTCATCTTGGAAAGCTTGGAGCCAAGCTCACTAAGCTAACCAAAGACCAGGCTGACTACATTAGTGTGCCAGTTGAGGGTCCATACAAGCCTGCTCAGTACAGGTACTGACCATATGACAAAAAAAGTCTATGTTTCGAGAGATATTTGAAAAAAAATCATTTGCATTAATGTGGTGGTTGGTTTGGGTAGTTGGGGAAATTCATTGGAGAGAATTGATTGGTTTCTTGAAAGACCATTGAATAAGGTGGAGTTTGAAGGTTGTGTAAAAGAAAGTCGTTATCTTTGCTGGCTTTGTTTTTTATTTCAAATGGGAAAGATTTACTTTACACCTGTTTAATATAGAGTTCTTGTATTCATCAATCTAGTTGGGTTGACTCAAAACACCTTTTATATATCCAAAACATTTTTTTATTTAATTATACAAAAATAATCAGCCGTGTTAAATATTATTTCACTCAAAGACTCCAAGTGATCCATTGAAATCTTTAAGTAAATCACGAGCTGATCAGAGTAGTATTGGATTTCGATGAAATAAATAGACACGAAATAAAATAACAAACGAGGTCAGTTGGTATTTAATTGTATTCATTCACTGATAGAAATTGTATTGGGTCATCTAACTTGGTCACTAGACAGGGTAGTTGGACAAACGAGTATCTAGTTTCTTTTTTTGGAAATATCAAACGATATTTCCACCTTATCTTAAATATAATATGATATACTAAAAGATATTATTAATTTATAAATTTTTAGTTATTCAATCGAGTCTCTCAATTTTACCTATAATTTCAAAAATAAAACCTGTTAAAATTATCATTTTTAATATAAGAATTTAAAGTTTAAAAATATATAGTGTATAATAACATATGTCGACACTTGATTTTAAATATAAAGTAAAACTGATGATAAATATGTTTTCATGTCGACATCTTAACTTGGTAAAAATGAGAAATAAGTATTTTAACATTAAACCGATGACACTTATATGATTTGACTAAAAGCTTTTATTATATAGTTGAGATTATTTACGTTATTAAACACTTTAATAAGACTTGTACTTGAATACAAAAACAACCGACTAATTCACTTTTAGCTAAGAAATTTACTTGACGAATTGCATTTTTTCCCTTAACTCTATTATATAACTGAACTCGATATAATTTTAAATTCTTTTCTTGAAAATGTTAATTATTTGGCAACTAAATCAAATAACATCATATCGTTTCAGGTTCATAACATATACAAAGAATTTTTTCTTTTCTAAAGGAGGTTCCTTTCTTAGAGTAAAAATTGAAACACATAATTTCAAACGCAGTAAATAATTTCTTTGTGATAAGGATAGCCACCAAACAAATAAGACGACAAATGTGGTGTATAAAGAGGTCTTACAAAGGATATAATTTATGATCTGTATTCAACGTAATCGTTTATAATTGCAACCTACCATTATTACTTCAAACTATTCATTTGCTTATGTATATTTAGATACCTTTACAATTAAATGTATTTTGACTTATATAACATGTTTACCGTCGTTGAAAATTTACGATTTACACTCTCAATTCAATATAGACTACCTAAAAATATTTTAATTTCCAAACAATATTGAATATCTCTTAAATCATAAAAACGTTCTAATATATCACATATCATATAAGGATTCTTTCAATATTTTTTTTAAGAATAATTACAAATTTATCTGACCGTGTATATACACGAGTTTCAGGGCTAGTTAAACCATAAAAAAAAGTACAAGAAATATACAACAATACAAAACCAAACAAGCTGCGAAAATATCTTAGGGGGTAATGATTCAATTTCCTAAATTAGCGAGATTTGAAGATCAAGTAACTGGTAACAAGTTTAATTGAAGAACAAGTTGTATGCCTATTATAAATATGAGTTGGTTGGTAGAGTTTTGGTGAGGAGGTTGAGCAAAAGAGAGAGCATATGAGAGTCTTCTTCCGTTTCGTGAGGTGGTCTTGGTGATTCAATAATGACGACGTGAATTCCGTTATTGTAATCAACCGTTGAGACTGGTGGTGTGTGGATATTCAAAAGTATCGAGAGTTGAGCGTCTCCAACTTGTAATATCTTTCATATAGTGTATGTTAAGTGGCCTACGGGTCGCGTAGTTTTCACTCTCCCTTGAGAGGTTTTCCACTAAAAAATTGTGTGTGTCATGTTTTTTCTGTTTCGTGCGATGTATTATTGAGTTACACAAAGTTATGTGATTTATTATGGTTGTGATCGATCCCAATGAGCGGTATGAGAACGGGGTCGATTCCAACAACGGGTATCAGAACAAGGTTCGTGGAGAAGAATCACATAACCGGGAGGAAGTCAATACGAGAAGAAAACAGAGTGCGGTTCGTCATATTCTGCGCAGTGTTGGGAGAATTGATGGTGTAAGTTTGTTAACCGTCAGATCGTTATGAAATTTGAACTGTTGGTTCAAGACATGTGGTTCTACGATCTTGCCGGAGAGATTTGCGATTGGAGATGCTAATAGAGAGTTATGTGTTGTCTAAATTTGTTGCAGAAAATTCGTCGTGTTTGGCGCTGCTATGAAGAAACGAGTGTTGAAGGTTCGTTAACCATTGGATCGTCGTGATTTTTGGATAAGGGGTTAAAATCACAATGATATACGTTGTGACTGAATTTGGTGTCGATCGGATGGTCAGAGAGGGACACATGATTTTCTAAATTTGTTGCTGTTTTGGGGGAGGTTTTATGCGCAAGCTTTTGTTTTAGGGTGGAACTATCAGGTTTAATGGAGATGAAAGAATGATGTGGATTATGTGAGATTCAAAGGTGATGAGACTCGATAGAATATATTGATCTCGAGAGTTCCTTGTGTCGAAAGTCTTCCTAATAACGAGGTTGTTTGGGAGCGTGTTTCGGTAGAAAGAAAGTCGGCAGTAACAAGATGAAGATCACACTCGTTCTCGTTTAAGATGAGATCCACGTCATAGCGGGGGATTAGGGAATTTGAATAATGAGAGGATTTCTTGGGGGTAATGATTCAATTTCCTAAATTAGCGAAATTTGAAGATCAAGTAACTTGGGTAACATGTTTACTTGAAAAACAAGTTGTATGTCTATTATAAATAGGAGTTAGTTGGGTAGAGTTTTGGTGAAGAGGTTGAGCAAAATAGAGGGTATATGAGAGTCTCTCTCCGTCCCGTGAGGTGGTTTCGGTGATTCAATAACGACGACGCGAATTCCGTTATTGTAATCAACCGCTGATAGTGGTGTGAGGATATTAAAAAATTATGTGATATATTGTGGTTGTGATCGATTCCAACGAGCAGTATGAGAGCGGAGTCGATCCCAACAAAATACCCATACTTCAAGGAGTATTTAGTTTCTGTGTTGTGTTAATGTAAATATCAGCTTCATAACCGAAGGGAACCCTTGCATAATGCAGTACTAATCAGCAGCTCAAACATCTTTCCAGAACTTCATTCAGGAGCCTGAAACCACCTTCCTACAAACATGATACGACACCATTGGCTGCAGCCTTCAATATTTTCCGGACTAAAGTCTATTTAACCCTTATTACCATAATAAATCGAACAATATTGTCCCAAAGAAGCATTTGAGATACCCAATGTGATTATCAATGTTACCATATATAAAGACTGAGTTATTGTAAGGAGTTGCATTGTATCATGCAATTCGGCTTCCCAATTAAGAGCAACATGAAAGAGCTTCGACCACAACAAGAAACAAGAAGAGTGATTCATTTACCAAACAACCCCTAATATGACTTCATTTAAGTTTTTAGCCGAACCTCATTTTAGAGAGCGTGTTATTAAGAACGTTCCAAAGTTAACAAGCCAAAGATTTTTTTAGAGTTAGCTTTAAGCACATTAGCTTGGATATGTCTTTGGAGGTACAATTATTGATTATTGGTAAGCAGATTTACCTTTACCGATTGTCCATCACTAATCATAGAGGGTAAGATGACTTTGAGTTTATATGGTAAATTTTTTGCAATAAATTTGTATGGGATTTTTACGCCTATATCCTTCGAAACCCTTTAAATTACGCCTATATCCTTGTAAACTCTAAAATTACGTCAATATCCTTTGAAACCATCAAAATTCTCGTTCATATCTAAATATATATTTTAACAATACTTAAATGATTTTGAAAAATAAAACTCTAATTAAATACCAAATAATAATTTGATCGACTCTTTTACCCCTCCCACCCTAATCAAAATCTAATCTTTAATATTTAGTTATATATCACGTACGTATCACCACGATCGGATCCTTCTTTTTCCTCGCGATTTCCTGCAGCTTGATAACGGCTTCAATTATGTTAATCTAATCCATCTAAAATTAGGGATTAATTCTTGTTTTATTATCTTTTTCTCAATTGTATTTGACGTAAAAGGATTCATATCCCAAATTTTCCATGCAAATGTAGATGAATGCGCCAAATTAGATATACCTAAGAGTTTACTGAATCTCCCCAAACTTATTGTTATTTTTTACGTTGCATGTGGTTGAAACGTGTTACTAATAATGATTTTTTGTATCAATTTGAAATAGGTAAGGGAAAATTAGTATGTTCTTTTTTTTTTGGCACCGATTTACTGAATAATAATGGACTTCTTAGGATCCCTTATACAACGAAATGGGTTCAATAAACGATTGAGTGAGATGGTTCCAAACGAGTTAAAGAATCGGGTGCATTATCAACTGTTTTGTATAGACTTCAAATGCAACTGTTTTGCATACAGTACATGCGTACATCTCGAAACAATAAATTGATTTTGGATCATGTGAAATGCAAAAAAATAGATTATGTACGGGTTAATGTACATGTATTACAGTACTATTGAGTTTGAACCATGTAAACATAATACTATACCATTAATGGTCTATTTAACCTTAAGAATCATCAACCTCATATATAGCTTGACCTAACTTAAATACACTGTGAAGTTATAACAACCATACCATTACTCTTATAGAGTTAATGAATTAATATAACTTAATCATTGAAAATTCAGAACCATTCATGACAAATCAAAAATACAGTTGTCATATTTGGACCAAATAAAAATCCCAGCAACTACTCAAGATTTTCTTTACAATAATAACTTTTTGTGACAAAATCAAATCCAAGCAATAACTCTTGCTAACTTGGTTGACTTGACTTTGAGTTCCTACTTCCACGAGCTTTGGTGTGGTTTCCTCGTCTCCTGATATCAAACAATTAGCATTTAAGAAAGCTTTTTAAAAAGAAAAAACTAAAGAAACATTTAGTTGAGAACCGATTACCTTTTATTACTAGATGCTGAACTTGGATTAGAACTTTGAGACATGCTTGGAATAGATGCCGAATTCTTGCAAGTCTTTTCATGGTGTCCATAACCACCACATCGCTTACATCTATGTCTTCTCTTAGGCTCGTCGGCTGGTACGATTCTATTCTTTTTGGGTCGTCCAGGAGGGCGTTTGATGATCGGTGAGTGTATCTTTTCTGTTGTTTCTAAGTGCATCCATTCATCTCTTCCAAGCATGGGGGAAATTTCTAAAGAGTAAGCTTCTTTATATTTCTCGATTGTAAAAAATGGATCAACATATTTGGCCCAGTTAGTATCCCTTATGGATGCAATGAAAGCTGCAGCATGTACACATGGAAGACCTTTGACTTGCCAAAATCGACAACTGCATTCTTTCACATCTAGTATAACATCCCAACGCCTTCCCTTGCCCTTTACTTCAGATACTTCAGCCCGATTGTCACTACATCTACTAACATGAAATTCACCCAAATTTTGCATGAAAATTAGAAAACACGGAATATAAAATGTTATTAAAGATTTATTTATCTGATTCTAGTTTTATATTATATATAGCTCGTTCAATTTGCCTTAGAAATTATGTTGAGATACTTCCTAGTAGTGGGAGCTATTGTACCCTTCCATTTTTTTACAATCCTTCTTTTCTCGTCAAAACGTAGCATAAGCTTTTCTCGAATGTCATCAAGAAGATCAAGAACAGGTCGACTTCGCAGAGTACCTACCCATGAGTTAAAACTTTTCGAAATATTGTTAGTGATGTAATCACACTTGGCCAAGGTGCCAAACTTACTCTTACTCCATATCTTTTTATGATTATCATTAAGATAACTAATAACATCTCCACGTGCACTAGCAATTTCCATTAAGAACTTGTCATGCTCACTAACTATGTAGGTATTTGCAGCAGTCCATAGGTTAGACTTGAAAAATTCGCCACGAAAATGTCTCTTGAAGTTGCTATACAAGTGTCTAATGAATTCTCGATGCTCAGCGTTGGGATAAACTTGTGTGATCGCAACTTCCAACCCCTTCTGCATGTCTGATGATATAATAAGACCATTGGGTGTCCCAATTGCGTTTTTTAGTGACTCAAGAAACCATGTCCATGATTTTGTATTCTCCGATTCAAGCACACCATAGGCTACTGGAAACAAACCATTGTTACCGTCAATACATGTGGCAACAGCTAGTGCTCCATTGAACTTCCCGTTTAAATGACAACCATCAAGACCAATATAAGGACGACAACCTACAAGAAACCCCCTTGAGCAAGCCGCTAGTGAAATAAAAAAGCTTCGAAAATGTTTCTTGTCACCAATTCTCTCAAAGTCAATGTCAACTACACTTCCTATGTTTCTACTTCGTAGTTCCTCTTTAAAGTCATCCATCTTTATGAACGAGTCATCCCAACATCCATACAAATCTGTGAATGCTTGTTCTTTACCTCTAAAAACTCTCGAATACGGTACTTGAACATTATAATTTACCATAAGCCACTTCTTAAGCTCGGAAGGAGAGACATCCCCATCAGATTTTACCTTATCGGATATTACATCAGCAATCCATCCTTGAGTGGCACGCTTATTACCACTTTTGTTGCTTCGAGTACAAGTATGTATTTCTACAAATTTCCTAACCTACACAATTGTAAGATAAACAAAAATCAGTTAATAAAACCAACATGACAAAACCGTAAGACTTCTAAAGCTATACACTTACTTCAAATGTAACTCGATCTTCCATAAGAGAAGCATGAATTCTCCAGGTGCACATTTTGTCTTCACAACATGCCGAGAATCGTGTCAAATCACTTTTTTCAATATCATACTCGAATTCATTTGTTATTGCATAATGGTTTTAAGCTCTTCTAAAACCAATCACGTTTGGGAACTTCGAATTCAGTTTCATGGTTGTACTTTTCTTGCTCGGTTCACCTTTATAATTTACATTCTCATATTCATGATCACTAAGATTATGATAACTTTCTTCACTCTGACAATATGAGTCTGAATCATTTTTTTCACTATCTGGTTCATCGAATTCTTCTTTAGAACTGTATAGAAAAACTACATGAATCCGGTTGAGGATTTTATACTACTGGTCTAACATATAAGTCGTAAATATAATGAATTATACCTTTGATGTAAATTGTTATCCTACGTCACATAAATTGTTACTTCTTTCTCCGTATCATACATGCTAAGCATCCGTGTAAAGTTCTCATCAGAATCGAGCTTGATAAAAGATTGATTAATTGTGTACTTGTCAATAAAAAGAATTGTCAAGTCAGCCTTTGATGGGTAATGCTTCATTATGTCCCCAACTAGTTGATTAAAATCATATAAGAATGGATCCATGTAGATACTTTTTTGAGAGCCAAAACAATATACTTTCCTGGATGAGTTTCTGGCTAACCGAAAGTGGCCTCCATATTTGAGTTTAATCTCGTACTTGGAAGACACTTGTCTGAAAGTAACAAAGAATCATGTAATGTATACAATAAACTTTTAGGCCATGCATATGAAAAATCTTGCAATTTGTATCGTATATAACACTGTTGGATCATGCACATAAAAAATGTATAAAACGTTTATAACAAAACCATAAGTTTTCACACTAACAAAGTCATACAAACTTACTCAACTACTGGGGATTCAACCAAGTTCTCCCATCTTGGTGGTGAGGAGTCACCGATAGTAATATCAACATTATCATCCTTCTTTAACCAAACTTCAGCACCTTATTCCTGACACAAAATGTGATTTCAGCAAATATACAATGGATCATAAAGGACTCATTGATAAGTTGCGATCAAGAGAAAAAGATAACAAAAAAGAATCCCTAATTTTAGATGGATTAGATTAACCTAATTGAGCAGTTATCAAGCCGTAGAAATCGCGGGGAAGAAGAAGAAGAATCCGATCGTGATATGTACGTGATATACAAGTAATATAATAGATTAGATTTTGATCAGGGTGGGAGGGGTAAAAGAGTCAATCAAATTATTATTTGGTATTTAATTAGAGTTTTATTTTTCAAAATCATTTAAATATTGTTAAAATATATATTTGGATATGAACGAGAATTTTGATGGTTTCAAAGGATATTGACGTAATTTTAGAGTTTACAAGGATATATGCGTAATTTAAAGGGTTTCGAAGGATATAGGCGTAAAAATCCCAATTTGTATTGGCATCCAAATACGAGTTAGTTACCTTTAAGTGGATCGAACACGAATTAAAATCTCTACAAATATTAGCCTATTCACCTGTAACAAAGCGAAACCATCACCAAGGTGGCCTAGTGGCCGACGTCCTGATATCCTCACAAAAGGTCTCAGGTTCAAACTTCACAAGCTACACATCTTGGGTGGCTAGGGAAAGAGTCGGAAACGGTCACGGGGATATCCCGATTAGGCCGTGTACATCTAAGTTGAACAGGGGAAATCTCGTCCGTTTACACGTTTATCTGTAACAAAGCGAAAAATGTCTTACCCAAACATATTCCAAGACTTCAATATATATTCACAAAATCATAAACACATAATCAAATTACCGAAATCAAATGAGGTCACTTAGTATGTAATTATGTTCATTGATGAAAATTAAATGGGGGTCATTTAACTATCTCCTAGCTAGGGTCGTTCAATATTTATATCACTTGAAACAGGGCCCATTTTCATGATCTCTCTTTTTGGCCAAAAACAGGATAAAAAGAAGCTATGGTTGTTGGACAAAAGAGTTCATTGATATATTTGTAAACTTTATAAATAGTACCATGACTTCACATCTTTTATTCGACGTCTTAAAAATGAGGTTTTAGAGGTCAAACAATGCATATTATGTGAAGTATAAGTGTGTTTTGATGTATATGTATCGATCTGTATCTATATGCACATGCGTGTATTGATGGATCGGCCCATACTAGTTCTTAGACGAATGATCATAGCATGATGTGATTAGTAGGGTGACAAAATCACTTTAATTCAGGATTGTTGTTTAATTTCCATTTCTTATGTATGCTACAGTATTATTACAGGTTAGTGGTTGTTTGTAAATGGAGAATACATTTAGTTGTTATTAGTATAATTCTATAGGAACATGAAAGGTGAAACCTGGTTTCTTGGAATCTTGGCAACAGTGATGTGGATCCAACGTCAAAAGCATATTGGACACAAGGCATTTAGCTACGATATCAATTATACATGTTATTACTATCATACAAAATTTGATTATATTTGTGGTGGGAGAAACTTGGTCATAGTCTTGATTTATTCGTACCAACCTCGACACAAGAGTACCAGACCATGATCCGTACATCATGGGAATCCTCTGCTGCTTTTACACAGGGATTCGAATTTCAACATCTTTTAGACAATTTATATGGTCGTCATTTGAACATCTATTACTGGCCTGGGGTGAAGTGGCAGTGGTGAACTGAAACAAAACTTGATTTAGGCCCCAATGGGCTTTTGCCATTAGAGGTGACAGCCATAAAGTTTCAACATATATGCATTCAGCGACGTTTGATCACACTGTTTCAAACTTCCAATTATTCACACAGATAAGGTTTTTGCATTACCCCAGTCCCCGGCTGGATCATGGAACCATGAAGTGCAAATTTTATCCTTTTCTTCTATTTCATTAATATCAAATAATTTCATTTAGAGCATTGACTTCTGACAATGCATGGGCATGTTTTATTTTCTGAAAGGCACATGGTGAAACGCCCCGGAATTTTTTTTTTTACATTTTATTTAATGTTACGCGATCCTAGGATCCTCCTGAGATCGCGTAACTATGCACAAAATCGAACCAGAAGGTTTTCTTCAGTGTTACGCGATCCTAGCACCTTCCTGGGATCGCGTAACCAAGCTCTGACCCAAAACTCAGCAAAATTCAAATTTTTGATCCAAATTCAAACACGCATAACTTTTTACTGGTTTAGAGTTTAGATCTGAAATTTTGCAAACACCTCCATTATATAAAAATGAAGGTTTCCCTTTTTGCACTTTTTCAAATTTCGCAATAACGAAGAATTTGGACGTATCACTAAATTGTGGCCATTTTGACCATTTTTGGGACAAGCTCATTTTACAATACATATACCAAATGGTTTATAACTTTTTCCCACATTTACAGCCATTCATTTCGACTCTTAAGCCAACGACAAAAGTATTATAATTCTCTTATAATATATTTGAGTATATAGACACATTAATGACCCATTTGGGCACCAAGGACCCGTTTTGCAATTCCACAACATTTTAGCTATTTGACCACAATGATCAACCTCTATAGAACAATTCCAAACTAAGTAACAAGTTTCAATTGCTATAATCGACCAAAACTAAACTTGGACGAATAATTCAAATTTCCAAATTTGCATTTTTACTTCTAAATCATCTTTACAACAGCTGCAATATCATCCCTAGACTATTAATTAACTATTCTCAAAAAGGCTTCCATATCATCAAAAAGTGTATATTTGGGCGGTTTACACAAGTGATCCAAAACGACAATTAAAGAGGGTAAGGGCTTGCTAACTCACTATAAGCAAGCAATCCACGCTAGTCTTTCGCAATAGTCTTTCCTTCCCTACGCCCACCTTCACCTACAACATTCAACACTTAAGAAAGTAAGCATATTGCTTAGTGAGCATATAAGCAATTAATTAAGTAAATCACAACATCAAGTCAAGACTAGAAACAAGTAAAAATCACTAATCACTAGAAACAAACAATAATTACCACATAATCTTAGACAATCAATTAGTGAGCACTATGTGGAGATTTAATCACTATGCGGATCCGCGGCCAATAATCACTTAGCACCATACCACGACGATATACATGCTAAGACAACATAATGTGCTATGCACATATTCAACAACAACACTATGCTAACAAAGTTAGCTAATCTCTACATATATGCTCATTTCACATAACTCATCAACAATTAGAAAAAGATAAAATATAAGCAATACTCAACATGATTACGTAAACCTCTTGCTCAGAAGCAATCCGGAATAACATAATCGTTACCCAATTAATCCTTATATACTCACATTTGCTTTTTAGGCAATTATGGCGGTCTAACAATTGGTTATAAAAGCCACGTCTTTGATTACCTATCATATACATATAACAACATAACAACGCATTTAGCATTTAATCAACATCAAAATCAACTAACTACTATCATCAACCCATCACCCCTTTGGGTTGATCAGGTTTGACTTTTGGTCAAACCACCCACAAATCCCATTTTTGATGATCCTACTCAATCAAATGTTTAATAATTTGAATCACTATTATAATTTACAATAACTACATCACTTCAATTCTTTAAACTAGTAATTAAGGTGGTTTAGCAATAATATACAAAGATTTCTACAATACCCACCTTAATCACTATGTATACAAATTCAAACAATCAATTCATGGGTTAAATTAGTTTTATCAATAATCATAATAACACTAGTTAGCATCAATTTAATCAATTCTCAAGCTATATTTTCGGATTAAATCACTAGCTATAGAAAATCCATCAAAACCTAATTTCTAGGTTATCAAAAATGAAGAACAATGATCTTACTTTGATTAGGGATGATTTGGGAGCTTGAATTTGGATTAATTGGTGTTAATTTGTGTTAGGAGTTTGATTTCTTCCTTCCTCTCTTTCTATCCCGCTCATTCTCTCTTCTTCTAGACTTCTCCAGGAGTATAAACTCCCATATATGCATATGTCGATATATGTATGTATCTAGGTGTAGTTGTTTTATTAGTTAAATTGGTATTTACACTTCTAACCCGTTCACTTATTGTCTAGCAACTTTACACACATCATATTTATATATTCAAAACTCCTAATATTTCATACGATTTATAAAATCGTTTTATAATATAATCATATTGTACTCATAATTTAATACCTTAAATTTCGGGGTGTTACACATGGGCATGGTTTAAGGTTGATAAACTAGGTGGCAGTAAGGCCATCTCTTAGTTTTCAAAGGCCTCTACAAAAACTGATCAACTGTCATCGTGGCAGTGTCGGTGAAACCAGTGAAGGTCCAACACTGGATTCTACAGGAGATGCTTGCAGGCTGCAGAGTGATACGAATCAAGATAGATACGTATTTAATTAACACGAAACTAAAAACAAAACACCAAGATAGTTCCTACAATTCGAGAAGTAGGGATCTCCCAACAGTCTAAGACTCAACCAATTCATTCATAATCATAAACCATAGCCCTAATGACCTATAAATACTAATACTCTAACTTGCTTACCAAGTCTTTACAATAAAAGGAAACTAATGATAGAAGGAAACTAATAATTATTAGACTCTAAACACTCAATGCTTTAAATGAATTACCCAGACACCCCTGAACTATTTGATTCGTATCATTACTCCCCTCCCAAAAACACACCTTGTCGAATTTCAGTCCAGGATCCCATGGTTTCACTTGCAGATCCATCTTGTCTGACTCATCGCCCTCATTGACCAACAACACTTGCAAAGCATGAATCGGACACCTATGGCCTGGAATGAATTTTTCATCACATAAGAAACATAATCCTTTAACTTTCTTATCTCGTAGTTCCAAGTAAGTCAACATTCGATACTGCCCTCCTTTAGTAGCTGCTTGTCGTCCTTGTTGTTGGGCCTCATAGTACTTCCCATCACTCATCCTTGTGACGCCCTCAAATAGTTGGTTGTATTCAATGGTAATTGCTAGTTCAATCGCATGCGTCAAACTTTCAGGTTTCATGACTCTTACAGTAGCCCTTAGATCAGGTTTGAGCCCCTTTATGAAAGTTGCTTCTATCACAGATTCCGGAACTCCAACTAACTAGCAAACCAATTTTTCAAATAAAGCGACGTACTCTCATACCAATCCGTCTTGCTTTATAGCCAAGAACTGCTCGTAGAGATTCCTCCTTGTGACTGATTGAATCTTATTAACAGGCGTCTTTTAAACCCGTCCCACGAATAGAATGGAGTACGATCCTCGCTTGTGACACCCGACACTTTAGGGTAATGAATACCTTAAGCTAGAACCATAATTACGTGTATTTAGTATTTGATTAGGCTAAATACTTGTAACTACTTGTATATGTTTATATACGCTTACGTGATTATTTGTAATTACGCGAAACAACCGGACGAGGTCCGACAATCTATACGGCGTTGGTGATAACTTTTCATAAATATTGTAAACCTATTTTATAAATTAAATAGTAATTATTTACCCTATATTATTATTATTAAATAATAATATACGAAAAACCTAGACGTTTTGCTTAAAACGTAACAAATGCAACGAAAACGCGCGAATCGCGCCCGACACCCGAACGAAACCGACAAATATTTTAAGAAGGTTCAATAATGTATTTTTAAAGATATTGGTCAAATTAAAGTAGTGATTTCGTATCAAAAATATAACACAAAAATTTAAAAGTTGAAGATTTAATTTTTACGCGCGCGAATAACGTTTTACCGATCTAATAACGTAACACTGGCTTGAGAAAACTATTGTAGAAGCCCAAGGCTCCCTTGGACCGACCCAACTGAGCCCAAATCAGCCCAAGAGCCCAGCCCAAGCCATTAGCCCAAGTCCATCCTAATTATACTCCTCCCTTTCATTTCTCCTCATTTACATACTCAAATCTCACACACAAACACTCTCATCTTTTTCTCTATTCTCTTTCTCAAGAAGTCCAGCCACCACCATCAACCACCACCTGCCACCATCAACCACCATCATCATTCATCACTTTTGAAGGAGAAATCAAGCCAAAACACAAGATCAAGCTCTCCTCATCATCTTTCTCCTCCTTCTCGGTTTTCGAAACATTGTAAGAACTTCAAAATCCTTCTAGAATACTTGAAACACTTCTATAAACATGTTAAAATGTGCACTAAACAAAGAAATGTCCAAAATATAACATAAAAACGTTTTTCATGGCTTAAAATGTTCAAAAACGTCACATGCATTTCTGGGCAGAAAAATAGTCCAACTTCAAGGAGATGTTTCTCCCTCAAAACTTGATCAAAATGGACGATTCAAAAGGCAAAAATTAAGTTTAAGAAGTTAGCTTTCATTTCCAAGTGGTTTCACAATTTTTAGAGTTCGTTTGATACCCGAAATGATTTTTACAAAAACATGTATACGGGCTGTCCAAAAACTCAGAAAATTCACCTTTCTTGTTTTAATCATAACTCGAGATATACATCTCCAAATGACATGAAACCACCGCCAAAAGTTCGAAAATTTTGTTAAGTACAAATGTCCTTTAGATAACGTTTTCGAGAAATGTGTAGATTTTGCCCAGAAATCCGATCTTGTTGCATGTGTCCAGATTGGTCATTTTTTGACCTCAGTGGATAAATGTAATTTTTAAAAATACTTAAACATGTCTAAAAATTTTGGAAAAATTATGTTAAGCATCTCAGATTTTTCTTGAATTTTTATTCGAACATTTGGAATACGAAATAAAATTTACAAAACCGATATGTTACAGGCTTCTGTGTCGCAGAAGCCCAGTAGTCTGCGACACAAGCCTCTGTGTCGCCATATTCCGAATCGTCACATTAGCGACACAAGCCTTTGTGTCGCCATAACACCCGAATCGTCACATTAGCGACACAAGCCTTTGTATCGCCATAACACCCGAATCGTCACATTAGCGACACAAGCCTTTGTGTCGCCATAACACCCGAATCGTCACATTAGCGACACAAGCCTTTGTGTCGCATAATACCTTAGTGTCGCGCATAGCGACACTAACCTAGTGTCGCTAAAAACACAGAATCTATACGTTTTTATTAAAGCAATATAAGCATAAATAAAAATTTTCCGAGCTGACCAGGCAGCTTGACCCCGGCCAGGGGCTCTGCTGTCACACCCCGCTAAAGCGGAAACACGAGGTGTAACAGACAAGCGATTCACAACGCAAATGTTATAAGATAAATACCATACATTACAAGTGCCTTAGAGGCATCAAAACATTTTGTCAATCCGTTTCTTATTACATAAAGAAACTTTTACACAATTTTTAACATTGTTCAATCAAGCTTCAACATTTCGCAAAAGGGGTTCATGAATGTAAAATGCTCCCATGCACGTGCCCACATATGATCCAACTTACCGACGATCTCCTGAAAAGCATGACGAAACAAAAGAGTCAACTATGGCCATAGGTGGTGAGCTCACAGTTTATAACCAATAAACCAAGTAGACTGTCCAAATCGGGGACCAGTGTATTGTCCAACCGGGGACATAGATAAAGTTAATGCGAAAAGAATTGGAGGTATAAGTAAGTAAATGTTCATGCCTTGAGACCACTACTAATCCGATTATCCGACCGAGGTTTGCCCCTATAGCTCCATGTTCGTCAACTAACATGAGTAATGGTGATATTATGCACCCACGTTGAAGTGTGAGTGAGGGATGGTCTACCCTAAATAGCATGCTACCCATAATACCCACGGCTCGTAGCCACGAGTTAATTAGTAGTGTGAGTTCCCGGGGACTTTGCAATGATACTCAAGCATAACAATATGACATACCCCAATTCGCATAAAATTGCACAGTAACAGTTTTGTAAGTTCATAAAGAGGAAAACCAAGTTGGTAAAATGTATAATCATGTTTTTCAACCCCAAAACAGAAAATAGTAAAAAGGGGGACAGTGAACTCACCTTGTGAGTTGAATTAACGAGTATAATCTGTGAGCAAGTTACGATCTGGAATGAATCTCTAACCGAGACCTAATCCAAGTAAAAATGTGTCCATTAATGTCTAGTGATATGCTTTAATATATGAGTTCATACGAATTGATCATCCACTATTTTAAAATAACGAATCTGCCCGGGTTTTGTTGTTTATTTCGTGACTGTTTTATCAAGACTAAAACGTTTTCTGGGCATCTCCTTGATGCACCTCAAAATACTAGGTCATTTGGTGCATGATTAAATTTTTGTGTGATTTTTAAAGGTATCAACCCATGCAACAGTTTCTCACATAAAATCACATCAGTTTCTAAAAATCTGATGAACCAAGCCGTGATCATCAACTATTTGAGAGTCGAATTAGACCATGAAATTTTTACACATTACATTTATCATATCAAACTACTCCCAGATTAAAAATCAAGACTTTTCATGAAGAATAGATGGAGATATGGTTGTCCAAAGTTAGGTGAAGAAATCTGCCACTGCATGACAGTCTCACCTCTTTGTCATTCAACCAGTGTTTGAAGATCCAAATCTTAATATTTTTGCATGAAATCAGTCGGGTTTGAAAGGTAACACTTAAATGTAAATCTTAGAAGAAAAATCATCACTTTTGGGTGGAGTATTCATGGAGTTACAGCCTTCCAAAGTTGGCTAAAAATTCTGGACAGAAAGTCGTCCAACTCTCTTACTTCACCAAAAGCACATAATTTGTTATAATTCCGAGTGTAAATGATTTGAATAGTTTTTAGGAGTGTTTTTATACAGAAAGCATCATGAAATTACAGATACAAAACCCTAGTGCACGCACATTATGAAGACAGAAGTAAAATAATCAGAAAATGGGTTTGTGCGGGATAAAATGTAAACATCTTGCACTTCATAATTACCTCTTCGACCAGAAATGTGTGTGTTGAGTGATGAGGTTCTATCCATAGAGAGTTGAGATCGAGCAAGTTTTCTGGAGTGGTCGATTATTTGATGAAAGGTGATGAATAAGTTGGGTGTTTAAGTTAAAAATCGGATATAAGTGTTGAGAGAGTTTGGGAGAGAATAGGTGAGAGTGTTTTGAGTATGTGTGTGTATATTTCTGCTGTTTGATACAAAGGGAATATGGTGTAGAGTGTATATGATTAATATTAGAGAATTTGATAGGGTGAGGGTGGAGGTGATTTATGGGGAGTGTAAGTTAATTGATTTGGTTTTATGGGAAATAGGTTTGCTGGCCGTTTTGAGAGGAAAGAGGTAATCATAACCCTTTTTGCGTGCACAAGTATCTTTATTTCAGATATTAATGTTCCTTTTTACAGAATATGCACGGTTACTTTTCATATTAAACTACTTAGAAAACTTTTAAATCGGGCAGGATGATTTGCTGGGTGTGTGGGTAACACTTGGTTGGTTTTAAAATCGTTTAAGCATATCACTGACAGTAGATTAACACCTTGACACCAAGTAATTTACCTTAACAGTGGAAACTAGCAGCGGTAACTGAACTAGCAGTAGCAATGTAAACAGTGGTAACCAATGAGAGCAGTAGTAACTCGACTACCAGTGGTAACTGAACTAACAGTAGAAATTTGTGCTAACAGTGGAAACTGAAGTATTGTACTAACAGTGGAAACTATGATAAGAGTAGTAACTTTAGGATTTTGCGAGAGCAGTGAAAACATCACAGTGGAAACATCACTAATAGTAGAAACTCTTACTAGTAGTACTAACCGTACTAACAGTACTAACTTCAACTAGCAGTGTTAACTGAAATCAACAATATACCCTTTTACTAACAGTACTAATTATAACTAACAGTGGTAACTTTTGTCGAGCAGTACTAACTGTTAACCTAAGAAGATCAGGTCCAGATTTAGGTGGAATTAAGTTAGGTATTAACCTAATATTTTTGATGGTTGTCACATTCCTTGGACCCCGCCAGGGGTTGCCACCCCTTAGACCCCACTACCAGGGGCTCTGCCCCCGGACCCCCGTCATTTATGGGCTTCGCCCCCTTGTCGCACTGATCAATTACCCATAACTGGAAAGTAGAAAATGCGTAACATAATTTATCAAATCTGTGTTTTCACAAAATATCACCAACGGGCCGTACATGTTTTCTAAGCACAAATGATAACTGAACAATTTGACATTTCTAATTGAGTGAACTAGCTTAGGTGGACATTAACCCTCCACCTACACGATTTATTTAGGTGGACATTAACCCTCCACCCCTCCACCTACACGATTTACATAAGTGGACATTAACCCTCCACTTACAAAGATGGTCTTTTGAGACATCTACTTACACAACCTTATACGTTTAGGACGTTAGAAGGTTGCATTTGGAAAACACGCTTTGCTTACTATTTGCTACTTGCTTACTAATCTCAGGTGAGTTTCATAGCCCCTTTTTACTATTTTCTAACTGGGGTGAGAATACATACGACTGCTTTTATACCGCTATTTTCATGTGAACACAAGTACTAAACTCGATATATTGGTTGCATGAGTTATTTTACTAATCCTGAAAGTCCCCCACATCATAGTTTGTTAGTATCGATATAGCGTGAATGTTGATGAATAGTACTATTTGGGATTGACTCCCCCGTCTAGGTTAGTCGCGCTAACTGGTCAAACAGACGCATTATCATTTGTTCTTACGAGTGTTGGATTAGGCACTCGCTGGGAGGCACCCCGATCGTGGCACTTGATTGTGACCCGACACCACAGTTAAGCTCAAACTATGAGCTCATGGCAACAATATACCCTATTTTTGCTTTTTGCAATACATTACTTATCATTGTTGAATGATACAAACGGAAATCTTGTGTTCCATACGATGTTATATCAACTGTATATAAACCTATGAACTCATCAACTTTATGTTGACCTTTTAGTATGTATTTCTCAGGAGACCAACCGCAGTAGGTTTGCTTTTGGAAGAAGATAGCTCGAGTCGCATATTTTTCACAAACAACAGAGATTAGCTTGCATTATGATATGTTGTAATCTTGTACTAGATGCGTACTCTACTTTTGGCAAAACATATGTAAACATTGTAACTACGAAATGTAATGATTTTCGAAACGTCTCATATAGAGGTCGTTTGTTGTAATTCTTGTGTTGTGATATTTGATTTGGTCGGCGCCCCCAACGCAACACCCTACCTTCCGCTGCCACGTGTCTTGGGGGTGCGACATCGCTCCAGCAGTACCATGATAACGCCTCCCACTCCATGCAAATTGCAGCTGCTCGTAATTGCTCTTGTGGTGGAATAGCCTGAACTTCAAAGTAACGCTCAACACGGTAAATCCATCCATAGGCATCTTCACCATCGAACACAGGCATCTTCGACGTCTTCATTCGATGATCATACACTCCTGTTGGATGTGAACCTGTCCCAAAACCCGTCTTGAACCTCGGTTGATGTTTATATCCCCTTGTATGTTGCTGCTCGTCACCCTCCCCATGTAAATTAAGAATATTTAAATCAAGTACCTCAACATATTCAACACTCTTTTTCCTTCCTCCTGCAGCACTAGTCTCACCATAATAACGCGGCATCTCAAACCCTAGATCATCATAACGAGGCTCGTAATTAGTCGCCTGGTACAGCGTTCTGCTGTTTTGGTGGTATACTATGTCACACCCCGCTAAAGCGGAAACACGAGGTGTCACAGCTGAGGAATTCACAACACAAAGATATAGTAACAATACCATAAATTAAAAAGCTGCCTTAAAGGCAATTAACAATACATCAGGTTGTTCAGTGTTACAAAAGTACTGTTACAATAAAATCATAAAGTTTCGTTCAAAAGTCCATGATTTATAGCTTGATTGAGATGATCCCATGCATTAGCCCACATATGATCCAATCTTACCGGCGTTCTCCTGAAAAGCATGCCAAAACAAAATGGTCAACTATGGCCATAGTTGGTGAGTTCAAAGTTTGAACAATTGAACCAAAAGGGTGTCCAATAGGGGACATAAGTATGGGTGTAGCCGTCCGATTCGGGAACGCTATCATCCCTGTGTTTGTCCAATCGGGACAGTTATAACAAGCATTTGGTTGATAAAGTTGCTGTAAATAAACATGTGGTAATAAAGAGAGAAATGTATAAGCCTTGAGACTACTACTAATCCGATTATCCGACCGGACGTGCCCCAAAATATAAGTGCTCCATGTTCTTCAACAAACATGAGTAAGAGGCGATATTATGCACCCACGTTGAAGTGTGAGTGAGAGATGGTCCTACCCTAAATAGCATGCTACCCATAATATCTACGGCTCGTCGCTACGAGTTAATTAGTAGTGAATAAGTTACAGGGGACTTTGAGTATAAGAAAAACCCAAGCTTAACATGTTGACATACCACAGTTTGCGTAAAAACAGTCCAAAAGTAGTTGATAGTACGTAAAAGTTCAACCAAAAGTTTAAAGTAATTGCATGCTTTCAGCCCCAAAAATAGAAATCAGAAAGAGAGGGGACAATGAACTCACCTGAGTATGATAAGCAGCTAGCAATTAATGAGCGAAGTGAATATCCAAGTGCAACCTCCTAACGCCCTAAATGTATGAGGTTGTGTGTGTAAGTAGATGTCTCAAAAGACCATCTATGTAAGTAGGAGGTTAACGTCCACTTATGTAAGTTCACTCAATTAGAGATGTCCATTTGTTCGGTTATCATTTATGTTTAGTAAATACGTACGGCCCGTTGGTGATATTTTGTGAAAACACAGATGTGATAAAGTATATTACGCATGTTATACTTTCCGGCTATAGTTAATGGATTAGTGTGACAAGGGAGGGGGCGAAGCCCCTGAATGACGGGGGTCCAAGGGGTGGCAACCCCTGGCGGGGTCCAAGGGGCAGAGCCCCTGGCTGGGGTCGAGCTGCCAGGTCAGCTTGGAAAATTTTTATTTATGCTTATATTGCTTTAACCAAAAATGCATGGATTTTGTGTTTTTAGCGACACAGGGTTAGTGTCGCTATATGCGACACTAAGGTATTATGCGACACAAGGGCTTGTGTCGCTAAGATGTCGATTCGGGTGCTATAGCGACACAAAGGCTTGTGTCGCTAATGTGACGATTCGGGTGTAGTGCGACCCTAAGGCTTGTGTCACTAAAGGTGACAATTCGGTTCTATTGCGACACTAAGGCTTGTGTCGCAGACCACTGGGCTTCTGCGACACAGAGGCCTGTAACAGGTCAGTTTTACGTAATTTATTTCGGGTTCCAAATGTTCGAGTTAGAATTTAAGAAAAATATATGTTGTTCCTTAGTATGTTAGCTACTTAAAATAATTTTTCCAGCATTTTTAGGCATTTCTAAGTATTTTTAAAAATTTCATGTGTTCCCTGTGGTCAGAAAGTAACCATTCAGGACACATGCAAATGTTCTCGTTTTCTGGGCAAAATGCGTACACCTTTAGACAAAATAATCAAAACGACTTTTGTACCTAACAAAATTTGTGAACTTTTGGCGGTGGTTTCAGGTCATTTGGATGTGTATATCTCGAGTTATGATTAAAACAAGAAGGGTGAAATTTCTGTCCTTTTTGACAGCCCGTACACATGTTTTTGTAAAAATCATTTCGGGTATCAAACGGGCTCCAAAAATTATGAAACCACTTGGAAATGAAAGCTAACTTCTTAAACTTAATTTTTGCCTTTTGAATCGTCCATTTTGGTTGAGTTTTGAGGGAGAAACAACCTCTCAAAGTCAGACCATTTTCCGATCAGCTTGCATGTGACGTTTTTGACACTTTTAAACATGAAAAACGGGTTTTATGTTATGATTTGGATATTTCCTTGTTAAGTGAACTTTATAACATGTTTATAAGAGTATTACAAGTAAATTTTTGAAGAGTTAAAGTTCTTACCACGTTTGTGAAACCGAAAGAGGAGGAAGAAGCTAGTTTTCCCGTTTCGTGCTATTTTCCGAATGGTGGCTTAGGGTGGTTGGATGGCGGCCTTGTGGTGGCTGGAGGGAGGTGTTAGGTGGCTGTGGTGGTGGTGATGAGGTCTGATTGCAGAGAATTAGGGAGTGTGTGTGTGTGTGTGTGTTTGTGAGGTGAAAAATGAGAGAAATGGGGGGGGAGAAGCCTATATATACATGGGCTAAGTCCATGGGCTTGGGCTCCCCTCTTCTTGGGCCGTGTTGGGCCTTTGGGCCGTGAGTCTGGGCCTGGCCCTTCCATGGGTTGGGCTCGTGACTCGCTTCCTGATGTCGTGTTACGTTTTTCGTTCGTTTAAACGTAAATTTCGCGGTTTAAAAGTTAATAATTTACGTTATGTGTTCGTGCACAATTTAAATTTGTGAATGATATTCGGGATGACTAAGCATTCTAAAATACTTAAGTTGGGTTACAAAAATATATTTTGGGTTTCGCTCGGGTGTCGGGCTCGGTTTGCGCGTTTCCTCGCGTTTGTTACGTTTTGAGCCAAACGTCCAGGTTTTTCGCGTACTATTATATTAAGATAATAATATAGGTGCAATAACTACTATTTACTTATAAAAATAGATTTACGTTATTTAGAAAGAGTTATCACCAACGCCGTATGATTGTAGGACTTCGTCCAATTCGCGGTTATACGATTTTTAACCGAGTGTTAACGTGTGCACGTAATCGCATGAAATGTCACTTATATTTAGATAACCAATGCTAAACACACATATTACTAATGGAAAACACAATAATTACAGCCCTAGATTGGTAGGTGTCACATACTATCTCCCCAGTTTGCTTCTTCATCTCTTCCATAAAAGTGGCCAACTCTTTCCGCATTAAGGCTGCTGTATCCTTCCGTTGTTGTTCCATTGCAGTCGTAAGATGTTGCTGGATGGAAACCGTGACCTTAGTCTGAATACTAACTTTCTACTCTTCCAGTAACTTCTTGATTGACTCAACTTCAGCCTCCAAGCTATCGAGTCTCTTGTTTGCATCTTTTTTTTTTTTTATGAACAGTAATTCAGGCAGGAACAGTAAATCCGTAAGAACCCTAATTCCAAAACCGACTGCTCTGATACCAATTGATACGAATCAAGATAGATCCGTATTTAATTAACACGAAACTAAAAACAAAACACCAAGATAGTTCCTACAATTCGAGAAGTAGGGATCTCCCAACAGTCTAAGACTCAACCAATTCATTCATAATCATAAACCATAGCCCTAATGACCTATAAATACTAATACTCTAACTTGCTTACCAAGTCTTTACAATAAAAGGAAACTAATTATAGAAGGAAACTAATTATAGAAGGAAACTAATAATTATTGACACCCCTGAACTATTTGATTCGTATCACAGGGCTTGTAACAGATTTCCTGATTTTACTTGATGATCTATTTCTGTACTTTGTGAACCGGTTACATGGGGATATTAAGGACTATAATATTGAGGGTTGTAAGAGTTCTGTTTTGGTTGGCCAGATATGCGTTGGTGCTAATGTTGAACTATATTGTAGAATGAGTTAAATATAAAAACAGAATTAGAAGAAAATTATGCATGTAAATAAAAATGTGAAAAAATGTCAATTTTGAATGTGTAAAGTGAGTTCTTTCTACAACAGATTTCTGTTCAAGAGAAAATACACTATCAGTAACAACGCACATAATTTAATAATAACGCTAAAATTATACTGTATGCATGACATGTTTAGAACATGATTATATATAGAAATTAGTTAAACTTAGTATGAATCATCGATCAAAACAGTACACAACGTGTCCTCTTTGTCATTACCATTGCTATCATTTTTACAGCTTTTGCGGTTTGCAGATTAGTACATATATACATGGTAGCAACCACATACACTATCATATGACGATGTAGTACTAGTATCATAGAAAGTTGAAGTTATTTCATCAGATGATTTTTTTTAATAGGATTCGGGGTGGAAAAGAACATGAAACCTGTTTTATATAATTCTTGTGTTTGTCATATCCCTACGAATAGGGAGGCTGTGAGGGGGCAAAATGGAAGGGATGAGTAATGGGTCAAAACGTTTAATTATTTGTATGGGTCGAGTTGGGTAGACCCGATACACTTTTTGTTAAATATTTTATCAGCTTTATATACAGCTAGTGAGTCAAATATGGTTGCAAAAATCATATTACATTATTTCATTAATTAATAATATCATTTTTTCCATACAACCGGGCTTATGCATTAATAGAAACACAACTTGTGGGACTTCAAATCCGCTTAATTTTGTTTGACTTATTTAATCTGTTTTCCAAGCTAATAACACAGTGACTGTTAGATATAAAACATAACCCGAATGGAACTATTATAAATAAATGTGCCAAAATTGCCATCTAGAGCAGCAAAAATGGACCTAAACTGATTCCAGCTCTACCATTATGCGAGTAAACAGGGGATACCTGATAAGTGACTACAACATGCTGTGCAATATTCTTTCACTGAAAATGACACCAGAACTATATCTACTCACCTTTTCGCCATCAATACGCAAAACAGTTTATGCAAATGTTCCATAGCTAAGAGTCAAATTGTTGGACATCAGAAAAATGAATACATAATGTTGAACGACACCCTACTTTTGAGTCATTGTATCATTTTGCATACCAAATTTAGAAGCAACACACTACACGTTTTTAGCATTCTGCAATCGCCATTTAAATGCATAAATTTTAATCATTACTCTACCATAAAAGGATACAAATAAATATCGAATACACCACAAAAATCAGTTTTGCTTTAATCAACACAATCCAATGGACAATCAACATTCACATTGAAGACATAGCTACTAATTTAATTTTCTGTAAGTAAAATGAAATGGTACAAAATGAGCATATTTACTTATCAACCAGCTTATTAGCATACATTTAGACACAGTGAAATAAGCAAATCTAATAAACCAGAATAAATCAGGATTCCAACAAACATAGATTCCCAATTAAAACAGTAACAAATAAGATCAAAACATTACCAGTTTCATCATAGATCATGTATTTATAGCATCTCTAGCACACATTGTAATAATTTCACAACCTCTATTATAAGGATTTGCAACACCATTTCCTTTGCAATTATAATATGAAGCACCAGGTGTACCACAAGGTACAACATCCCTCCTCAAAGTCTCATAACTTATATACCTTTTCCTCATCAGCAACACTCTCCTACTACTTTCAGACTCCATCATCTCATCTTCTGCACAGACCCTCTTCACCATTGAATCAAGTTCAATTTTTTTCACTGGATTAGTGTTTAAGACTGAAATCCCAGTTGAGAATTTGATCTGGGTATGTAAAAAGATTGAAGAAAATAGTAGAAATATGAGGGATTTCATCTGGGGAGTCTTTAGACTGTTGTGCAACTTGTCTGGGAAGATGTTATCTTTGATGGTGATGCAATAAATGAAGGGATGGTGATTGAGTGAATGTCATGGCATCTCACCTACATTTAGTATGAAAAATCTACCAACCCATGTGTCCCACATTACCCAATTAATGGTCACATAACTGTTCCAGTAATGGACTCACTAATCACCTAGGTCATTTTTGTTTCGATAATAATTGTATAATCGGAGAATCATCCAGGAGAATCATCCGTGCAATTAACTACACAAATTATATATATTTTTATGAAAGGAAAAATCAGTAAGTTTGATAAGTATAATTGGGTTAACTAGAATCATATCATATTCTTTTTATATATGTGACAAAAGTATGTAATGCATATAGACATGTTCTTTATCGTCACGATTACACTCTCCTTTTACAGAATGTCAAGTTTAATGTTAGAAACTACAACTGTCATAAATTTACTCGTTTGAAATTTTGTTGTTTGCAAAATCAATTTAGTAAGGGAGAAATTCCTAATGTATACGTTCTCATATAATATGGTAATGCTATAAAAACAATAACGAGTTATGGTTTCAGCGAATCACACTTCTCTACTACAAAGTTACAATGGTTTGCACATAATCGATCATGAATCTCTAGTTCTGAATAGATTTTCGATAGTGATTTTATAAAATCTGAAAATTTTATAAGTAGTATCATATCTATATTTCTCGTTACACACTAAGGGTCATAAAAGAGCGACCTTTGCTCGATTCATTTTTTCCCTTCATGAATCTCTATCTTAAGACATATAACATAAGCACAGGCTCTCTTACACATGCCTTCTCATGGTAAGGCAGGTGCTAATAGTGTACCAATATGTTTTTAACTGCGGAGATATAGATAGTGTGATATAATCCATTTTGTTTTTAACCAAAAGAAGTTTAGAACTTAATTGTAGTAGTAAATCACTTCTTTAAATCAAGCTAAGTTTAAGCATGATATTGATTCACTGTTACCATATCAGTAAAGTTACGCCAAAGTAGCAAAACAAACAAATTGAAATAAAATGTATATATAAACTTGTAAAAAGAACCCCATATCATAGAAAAAAGTTGGCACAACTATATATATATCATTTCAAACCTTAAAGACCAATTAGAAAGGGGGATCAATGCCCACTGTTACTGGATGATTTCGAGCTACCAGCCACACTGTAACATTGTATCCTATCCCCTCCATATAGGCTAAACAATAGGAGTTTGTGAAGGCGCTCACAAAAAGATAAAGTGACGAATTTGCAAAGAGAGGGGAAAGTCAAGGACCAAACGATATTTTTACAAAGGTTCGAAGAACCGATAAAGACGCAAATTCATCTCTACCATAAATGAGAAGGGAAGAAAGATCATGCATAACGACAATAAGAAAAAGAAAATCACTCAAATCGCGACAGCATAACATAAACTCTCTTAGAAAACCCTAGGAAAACATGTTCTATTACTTGTTAATATCAAAAGTTGTGAAACAAGTTTATTGATGAATACATTTAAGCTGTTGCAGGTACTTATGTAAACAAAAAATGTAGAATAAATGCTTAATCTACATTGTATAACATCATCATCATCATCATCATCATCATCATCATCATCATCATCATCATCATCATAACATGATTAATAATGTAACGATCAGTTACAAATCTCTACAAATCGTTCATCCAAATAGAAAGCAAACTGTCATTTTCCACAATCCAGTTGCTATCGCGGCTTTTGTTGTTAACGAAACTATATATGTGTGTGTTTCAGTTTGATTACCACCTTAAAAAAGTATCTGGGACAAAATCTTTTATAGTAGTAGCTAGAAAAATGAACTCATTTATCATAATGATGATGACATAAACTCATTCAATTCATATCAAAACCATCATCTCATCATAACACCAAATCATAAGTCTTAACTAAAAAGCATTTAATATAACATGATACATCCATGCAAGCTGAACAATGTTCATGAAATCCAAAACCCTAAAAAACAAAACACAATCAACAGTTTTCAAATCATTCAGAAACAAACCTTACCAACATCAAATGAACAACAACACCATACTTAAAGATCAATCCACCAGCTATCTGTATCCAAATTTAGCTCTGAAATGCTCATAAAGCTCAGGAAACAACGCTTCAATCAGATCCCTAAGCTGATAAACCCACAGAAACTTTGGTGGCTTAAACTCGACATAATAAACATGAACATCTTGTCGCTGATGATACAACATTGAAGGATCGGTTGCTTCGAGCATCCGATAAAGCTGTTTTCTTGGCAGCACAGTTTCACATCTACAGATCGGACAGTTTCTCTTGACACACAACCATCTGAGAATACATCGAGCATGAAAAAGATGGTTGCAATTAGGAAGCTTTTCAACGAGTTTGTCTCCGATGACCATATCGTCCATGCAGATGGCACATGGGTTGGTGGGTGGTGATCGGCGGCGGAAAGGGACGGCCGCCGTGAGAGATTTCAAGGCATTCATTTGGACCAAAAGAGGCGTATGAATGGAATACCCTATGCTAACTTTTATGTGTCACGAGGGTTTTATTTGGTATTTCAGATAAGTATATAAAGTTGGTAAAAACGGGTTTTTTATCCTCAAAGTTAGCTAAAAGTATATAAAATTACGGAATTATTTACAAGGGAATTGAATTTTTTTATTTACAAGCAAAATAGTATTCTTATCTTCTTTTTGACGTAATTATTCGTAAATTAAATTAGTTTTAAATCATTAATAATTAATAATAATTTTTCCAAATCTTATAAATATAAATTAAATGTATATAATATAATAATAATATAATATAATAATAATAATAATAATAATAATAATAATAATAATAATAATAATAATAATATAATAATAATCTATAATCTTCTAATAAATATAAATATAAATATAATAAATATTAATAAAAGAAAACTTTGCTATCTTTAATTTTGCTTAAAATCAAGCTCTATTGACCAATCCAATACTTTGATTTAATCACACTTTCAATTAACCAATCAAATGCATTTATTCACCTAAAATTTCTCTTTTTGAATAAATAAATAAATAAATACTTTATTTATAATTTAAATAAACAAGTTATCACTTTCATATATATCTCAATAAAATAAATAAATAAATATGTTTTTCGAGAAGTTGAATTACCAAAGAGGAGGTAACGGCGAGTTTCAAATATTCCTATTAAAATTACTCTGACTTTTGATTTATTAAATTGATTATCTAACTAACATAACACCATCATATTAATAATCCATCATTAGACAGGTAATTTAATGTGTGAATGATTTATTCACACTAATACAACTAAAAGTCACATTTAACAATCTGTGTGTATATACGGGTTTATAAAAAATACTTTTATTTGATATCCGTATATATTCACAGGTTTAACATTCAAATAAACGAAAGATAGTTTTATGGGAAATGCATGTGTATTCATTGGGGTTTATCAAAAATACTTTTATTCGGTATCCGTATAGTATGTATTCACATATTTAACATTCAAATAAACGAAATATAGTTTTATGTGAAATGCATGTGTATTCACGGGTTTAACATTCGAATAAACGAAAGATAGCTTTATGTGAAATACACATTTTAATTTAATTATACTTTTATTCGATATGCGTATGTATTCACAAGTTTAACATCCAAATAAACGAAAGATAGTGTTATGCGAAATGCATTTGTGTTCACAGGGGTTTATGAAAAATACTTTTATTCTATATTCGTATGTATTCACATCCTTAACATTCAAATAAACGAAAGATAGTTTTATGCGAAATGAATGTGTATTCACGGGTTTAACATTCAAATAAATGACAGATAATTTTATTTAAATGCACATTTTAATTTAATTATCATAATCGTATGCTTATATATCTATCCCAAGAACCATTGAAATACACAGTTTAATACTTAACATTATTAATGCTTAAGTAACTAATGGCTACATATTAACTTACCTATATTTAAAGTACAAAAGCCTCTTAGAAAGACCGTGTAATCACAAGTTTATAACCTAGTAAATATTAATAAAAGAAAACCTCTCCCATGGAAATTTTTTGAAAAATTGACATCTATTAACCAATCATATTCTTTAATTTTACAAATCTTTCAATTAACCAATCACATCTCACTATTTACCTAAAAAACTCTTTCAAAAATAAAATAAAAAATTCCCCTTAATTAAATTAAAAAAATAGGTAGCTCCTCAAAAAAATCTGGCTCCACTTTGGCGTTTAAGGGTTTTACAATTTGTAGTTGTTATCTCAAGTTTCAAGTATCAGAACATTATACATATAAATATCAATGAATGTGCAGGTACAAACCCAATTAACAAAAAAAATAAATTACGTGGCATTTCAAAAGGTAAACTAACAACACACATTACAACTGCTATTTGACTTGATGTTTTCTTTATACGAATTTAATAATAATGCAATTCAATAGATTATATTGACATCGGTGACCCGACATACATATGCAAAACATGTTGTGCTAACCTATGGCTTGGAGAAGGAAAGCTTGAAGGTCCGAACGATGGAGAGGTGGATGTTAAATTTCCAAATGATGTACTCATAAACTCTGTGGCTAATCATGTAGAAATAATTGTTTCAACAATCTACCCTTCTGTTAATGAACGCATAAACCAACCTGGATACTTTCAAAATAAAGCAATTCTGGCACCAACAAACGAGAAGGTCGATTTGATAAACAATTATGTAATTTCAAAGATTGACGAAGAAAAACATACGTACTTTAGTTCAAATACAATTTGCGAGGAGGAGATAACTGATACATTTGAGCAGTCTTTATACATGCCATAAATATTAAATGGATTAAAAATACCGGGCATTCTAAATCACAAATTGACTCTGAAAAAAGGATTACCAGTTATGCTGTTACGAAACATGGACCAATCGAATGGGTTATGTAACGGAACAAGATTACAGATTACACGCCTTGCGGAACATGTAATAGAAGCAAAAATCATTTCAGAAAGTCATATTGTAAACAAAACATATATACCAAGAATGCGTCTGATCCCATCCGACAAAACAATCCCTTCATGTTCAACAGAAGACAATTCCCCCTAAGTGTATGCTTCTCAATGGCAATAAACAAAAGTCAAGGACAGTAGTTGGCCAATGTTGGACTGTTTTTGCAAAAATCGGTATTCTTACACTGGCAGCTATATGTAGCAGTTTCACACGTCACAACAAAAAAGGGACTGAATGTGCTTATTTGTGATGAACATGACAAGCCGACAAATATTACGACAAATGTAGTATACAAAGGGTTTTTTTGCCGAAAAATGAATCAATAGTTCTCTTTTTCACATTTTCGGGTATCAACTAATTTTTTTTTAAATGAACCACTCATTTAAAATCGAACATTTTCGGGTATAAGTAACCGTTTAAAACGGTAGCCGGTCCCAACAAAATTACTTGATACCCGAAAATGCAAAAACGAAAACTATTGGTTCATTTTTCGGCAAAAAAAAAAAAAAAATAGTTGATACCCGAAAATGCAAAAACGGAAACTATTGATTCATTTTTCGGCAAAAAACCCTTATCCGAAAATGGCGACCGTTTTAAACGGTTACTTATACCCGAAAATATTCGATTTTAAATTAGTGGTTCATTTTAAAAAAACGAAGTTAGTTGATACCCGAAAATGCAAAAACGGAAAACTATTGATTCATTTTTTGGCAAAAAACCCTAACAAAGAGGTTCTACAAAAAATATGATGTCTTGCACTCAATTATAGGTGTCCTTATATACTTTTAAATAATTCGTTATTAATTTGCATCATACATTTTAAGTATTTTTAACAAAAATGCATGTGGGTATATTTATTATTAATCATCTTACAATTTTCATGTATACACGGATTTTTAACCTAGTAAATATTAATATATGAAATAGATGATTATGTCATCAAATATATAATTAACCAATACTATTGTTTGATTTTTCAAATTGGCTAAGATTAAGAAAAATTTTACATCATAAATCATGATTTTAAAATTATTTTTAACTTATATTTGCTTTCCATCAACGTATATCTTTAAAATTATATTCTATTTAAAATTTAGTATTTATTTATTTAAAAATTATTTATTAGATTTGTACGTAGGTTATTCTTTATATTTCATTCAATTTTGTTATTTACATAATAGTAGAAAGAAAAATCAATGAATAATGCTAAATATTTGAAGAATGGAGAAACTAATAGGATTGTTTGATTTCAAATACTAATTTTCATTTTTTTAAAGTTAAATATCTCACAAATCGTATATCTATAGATTATAAAAAATTATATTATTGAAGTCAACGTCTTTTTATCATTAAATAAAGATATCACATGTATATATTTTTGATGAATTTTTATCTTTCAGTTTTCAATGAGTGTTATAAATTCGTAATGTTAAATCACACTAATTAGTAATCAAAATTTTAATTCAAATCACTAACCATAATAGTATTAAAATAATCATATTTATGAATTATAAGATTAAATTCCACATGTAAATAGTTTTATTTGACAAATTATAGTTGTAATAACACATGATTAATTTTGTATTAACATATGATTAAAAATTGTAATGTAGTAATCACATGTAAATAAAGCATATGTAAAATAAATATCAAGATGAATCAAATATGAATTATCATTTACAAAGAATCACTCACCATGTATGAATTTTAAATTCAATTGAAAATCATGTGTGATTATATATTAAATCACATGTGATTAACCACAAATCATAATCACATGTGATTTTGATTGAAAACAAATGCAATTTTTAAAATTTTATTATAATTATTCATGAGAAAGAATATTAAGCGTAATCATGTGTTAATTAATTAACATATACTATTTATAAATAATCGTGTACTAATTTCATATTTTTATCATAAATCACATATACTTTTATACAAAGGCGGATTTTAAGACCTGGCAAAAAACGAAGAATAAAAAGTTTATCGAAATATAGTTTGTGGGATCTCTAATTAAAAATAAAAAGACGTTGATTCTAAATATCATCGCATCTTTATTTTAAATATAATTTAATCAATATATTATTGGTTCATTAATTCAAGTTTTTTAAAAATGTTATTGTATACAATGAAATCACGATTCAAGTACTAAAATTGCATGTGATCACAAAAATAAATTTGAAATAAGTAAATTTATATTTAACGTTATTACTATAACTATTACTCGTACTACGTACTTTACTAGTTACTAGTAACTACGTCCAAACAAAGCTATACAATTGCCATTCTCCGGCAACTAAAAGACGTCATTTATGATGGTTATAAGTTGGGATTTCTAATAGTTTACGCGAGTCAAGATTTTTATAGAGAAAAACGTAATGATCTTAAGGCACTTATAATCTTGATTCTTAAATATTAAGTAGATGTAGAACATATTTATAATATTCTTGTACACATAAAAAAAAACATAAAATTTCTAGAGCAGATTTGTAGCCATTAAATTTGACAGATCTTTCATCATTCATTTGGGATATAAATGGATGTTATCCAATATATATATATATATATATATATATATATATATATATATATATATATATATATACCTGTATGTATAATCATTTCTCTTTTGTAAATAACTAGGGTGATAAGTTCGTACTTCGCAGTGGGTTTATCTGACTTCTGTTTTGTAGAAATTGTACGACTATAACAAAAGTAGGTAATAAAACAAATTATATAAAGCATATTTATTAGTCAAGTTTTGAATAATATAAATAGTATGAAGTATATGATCACATAAATAACAAAAGTAATTATTATGTAGGTTATTAATCGATTTATTGTCTTTCAGCTAAACTAACATGCATATAGTATTTGTCAAATGACCGATCTGAAACTAATCATGAAGTATTAGTACGTTTCATCAAGATTCAACCAGTGTTATATCACATTTTTAGTTTTACAATAACGTTTTAAAGTTTTAATAATCAAGAAATATAAATAAAATATATCTTATCATCTATATACTGTATCATTTATTATTTTAGATTGTACATATAAGCAGTTTATATGTTGTATATGAAAAAAAAATTAACGACTCAAGAGGAAGGTCATTCCAAATGTAGACACTATTATATCAAACTTATATTTTTTTAAAGAAGTCCAATATTAGTTCATTTATTTTTAAATACTATTTTCATATGTAAAAGTAAAAGTAACGTTACTATATTCTAAGTTATACAAATGGTTTATAAGAACTTTATCAAATAACAAAAACCTTAATAAAAAAAATCCAATATAGTAATAGAGTTATAGAATTTGGTTGATGTACAAAAACTGTTAAAATAAAAAGTGTAGGAAAGACTTGTAGCCGTTGGATTGATCCCAAAAGCAGATAAAAATAAAACTTGTGCGATGGTATTTTTATAATATTTGACAACTTGAGTGGCATATGATAAATGTATTGAAGGTTGTGAATGACTTTTGCTTTGGATTCGTGCATACGCCGGAAAAACAGTCTCAACAGTTTATTTTTTTTTGTAATTTTGCTCAATATATTTTTATACTAATTAAATGATGCACAATTTGCACACCCATTTTGATACAATAATATGAGATTTATTATCAGTGAAATTGATGTACAATGAACCATTTAATGATATATAACGCTTAGCCGATTGATGCACAATTACAAACTGATTGATGCACAATTACAAACTGATTGATGCACATCTATTGATACAAAAATTATATAACGACGATGACGGATTTCACCGAAAACCCAATAGCAAACCCGATGAAGAATCGATAGCAACTGGGAAGACGACTTAAAAGTGTTTGGGTCAAATAAAACCGGTGATGTATGGTTGTATTGAGATGAACGGTTTAGTAAATTTGGCCGGAAATTAAAAATGGGCGGCGGACTACTGAGGTGATCTACTATGAAGAGGTAGAAGAATTCATACGAAAGTGACCTGGGCTTTACAACAAAAGAGAGAAAAAAACATTTTAGGTGTAATACCCTAAATGCCTTTTGAAAATCTTATTCATGAAAAACACATGTTACTTCTCTCTTACTTCCTACCTTTTTACCTAGAGTTACAATAGTGGAATTTAAGTTGTATAGGCAAAAGCCATTTGTTACATCGATACTAACTTTCAACGTATATAATACTCCAATTTTTACAATAAACTTATTTATTCTTCAACAATATTAAGAATAAAGAATAACTATAACTATAAAAGTCAAGCGAAAATCTTAAAATTAAGAAAATGATAGTGATATACCCTAAAAAAAAACTCACCGTCTCAAAGTGTTTTTTTTTTTTTTTTGAAAACATGGCATTTACTTACAGTTTTTATTAACTTTTTGCCCAAATTATCTCTACACCTCCCACCTCAAACATGACTCTCACTACATCACTATCGCGATTGAATTAAGCATGTACTCTGGCATCTCGATGCCGCCCTTTTAACACCACAATATGTTCTCAGATATTCTCTTCCAAATCATTATCCCATATACAACGAAACCACACTCAAGTAGCACAACTATACCTGTTTAATCCATGATTTTGACAAAAAAAATCCGAAAAATTCTATACACCATCTTCATTACCACGCTTTTACATGTTCTGCATGTGTAAAAGGATGCCATATATCTTCGGTGCTGGTCACCTCAACTCGCCGACGACAAATGTACTCCGGCATGTGCCTAACCGCCAGCTACACACTTCACCGTGATGGTCATCGCCACGCTACTACATGTTCTGAATGTGTGAAAAGTTGTCGGGGATCTCCGGTGTCGATGACTTCGCCGGCGAGATTCCGATCGTATGAATGGAGAAGATCATTGTTCCTTACATTGCTTTAATTAATGTTTTAGAAATCACCTCTCTGATTTTTTGAGTTCTTTTGAAAAGTCAAACACTGAATATGGATTATGATTGAATTTTCATTTTGAAAAGTTTATATTTGAGTTTTATATAATCGACTTAAATACTAAATATCACATTAAATAATGCTTACAAACTACGAATGTTTTATGAAGATATTTACGTATGTTGTAATGATTGAAGTTTAGTATTATAACAATTTCATAGTGATAACATTTTTTACATGAAATATATAACTTTAATTTTTAAGCTAGGGCCTACCTTTTGTCGTCGAATTGGGTCACTAAATTTCGCGGGCCGGCCCTGGCTATGTTCACAAAAGGGTTCGCGATAAATACTTTGAATACAAGTTGGTGACAATGATATTTACTACTCCCTAGTTACTTAAAACTATGTTGGTGGTAATGTAAAGCGTCTGTAAATTTGATTTATTATCACCATTGCATGAATGCATTTTAAGAAATGTAAACTTGAATTTGTTTTTATATAACGTATAGAGCTTGTGAATTTGATATTTTGATATTGGTGATACGAAGTAGCTAGATTAGTAATATTGATATTCTTTTTGCAATCAATCCTTAGATATGTGTGATTCATGATCTTAAAATGTTGTTGGTATTCATTAATTATATATATATATATATATATATATATATATATATATATATATATATATATATATATAGGAAGGATCAAGAGGGAAACTCTAAATTTGAAGGAAGGAGGGAAACAAACCTCAACCACACATTTTCTTGTATCTTCTCCAACTCATATACAATACCCTTTTTATCAATTTTTGTTTAAAATTCAAAATTAAAGCATATAAATCAATCAAAACTTTATAAATTTCAAATTCATCAAAAACATTCATACATATCTTCAATTCGTGATAATTCATATTCATCAAATATTAAGAATTTTGAGTATAACTTTTGGGTTTTTGTAAAAATTTTGATTCACCAATTAATACAATAAAATTAAACGAATTTCAACATACAAAACTTATAAACAAGTAATTAATTTAATTATAGTCACCATTAACTATCGAATTTCACAAAAAAAAAAAAATTAGAACATTAACATTCATTTGGACTGAATGTTGATCAAAATTACAATTAATATTCATAAACAATAATTTATGATGAATATTAACTTATATATGTTTTTATACATTGTTGAACGAGATAACTTAACATTCAACAGTATATAATAATGTATATGAGTTAACATTCATCGTAAATGAATGTTTAAAAATATTAAGTTGTAATTTTGATTAACATTCTTTCCAAATGAATATCAATATTCTGAAATTTTTTTGAGTTATTTACAATTTTGTCACCGCGTTGACTTTTGAGTTGACCAGAATGTATGGCTAGGAATAGCTTCCCTCATTCTCCCATTTTTTTACTTCCCTCTTGATCCCCACCATATATATATATATATATATATATATATATATATATATATATATATATATATATATATATAAGAACCCTTTAATTATATCATTAAAAACTCAATTGATCAATAAGAATACTTAATTTTGTTAAATTAGCTAAAATTTAAGGTATAGTGACATTATAAATTATGATTTACAAAAAAAATAAATAAAAGCTATTATCTTATTTTTATATATCTTATATTTATCTATAGCATGTACTAATAAATAATAAAAAAAATTTTTGTAAAGGGACATATTTTGAATTTAACATTTTACATATACTAAAATTTAATTTAACAGTAATACTCATCATATCCATATGAATGATTCCAATTTTTTTTTTGAAGTAGGATGATACAATCACTTTATCGTTTTATCTATAATAAATTAAATTAGATAGAATTATATATTATTTTATATCTTTTCTATATTAAATTCAATAATAATCCTCATCTTTATACATGGTTTGTTAAACTCAGTTTTATTTAAGAAAAAGAAAATAATGGTACATTATTCTATTTTCAATATATTTGTGTATATAAGTGTAGGAAGTGAAAAAATAGAAAATTAGTTTGTTAGTATTTGAATTGTCAAATTAATTGAAAGAGTAAGTTAAAAAAAAAATGAACCAATTAATATGGAATTATAGTTAATTTTTAAATATAATTAATTCATATCTTTTACATTATGATTATATTTTTCTATTTATGTCCTTCAATTTTTTACAATGAATTACCAACTCTATACATGAAAATGTTATAAGTCAGTCACATTTTATGAATTAAACTTTAATCATTTTTAGAGATATTCGAAAAGTATTATTACGGTATAATATTTTCATCGAATATTCCGTCTGTATACACGAATTTGAAGGCTAGTATACATATATATATATATATATATATATATATATATATATATATATATATATATGTAATTCACGTATGTCATGTGTCAATCGTCACATATTTGTTAATTTTTTAGAGCCTTTATTATGATTGAATGAAATAGTAGTATATCGTCACATATTTGTTAATTTTTTAGAGCCTTTATTATGATTGAATGAAATAGTATACTACAACCAACTCCCTAATTTACGTGGCAAGCTCTTATAATCTAGAATCTTATGCGTCATTTATTTGTTAATTCTCATTGTTTTGTGATGCCAACTCATCTTTCACCAATTTAATTAATCAAGTCAAAACTAATAATAATTCATTAATACAAGTTAATATATGGATGGTACAATATATGATTGATTCATCTTAAAACTATCCATCTTTCTAGAAATTGACTTACTCCTAATTAGACTTCAATACTTACTTTTGCACTATATAAACTAACAACATTATTATATATGTTATCATGAATCAATTTTTCATTTACACCATGTATATAATGTTTCTTGGTAATATATAAGTCGATGAAAGTTATAGGTATCAATGATACAACCATTAAAAGGGTGATTGTTATAAGAACTCACATCGACATGTCGAATACCTAAAAATTTCAAGAGAGTTTGAAAGATGTGGTTCACCCTAAAATCATGTCGTCATTATATGACTTCATTCTCTCGCTTCTCAATCCAAATCATTAGGTTGAAGATTTGTTGTACTTAATTTTAGTGTCATTGTTTTATTTCGTTAGGTACAAATTTAAAGTCACATATGCTATTTTGTTTGAATGCTTGCTCACTAAATTGTTAGTATTTCTTTATTACAACACTCGCAAACCAAGTTGTTTGTGCTATTTATGTAATATTGTATTAAAGGGTGTGTGAGATTACTTATTGAAAAAAGGTTTGTAATTTGTTCTCTTAATTTGTTGATGTCAAAAACTTTAAACAAAATACAAAAAGATAAAATACGTTGTTTAACTATATTATATGTTGATATGTATCATGTCGTGCATCGCACAAATCATTAACACTAGTAAATACAACATGCTTGTAGAGCATAAGTCCAGTAATCCATCTCTAATTCATAATAATAATTTGTAGAGCAACTTATATGGTATTAAAATCTTAACAATGTAGGTAACAACTTATCATTTTCTAAATGAAATTATAAACTTTTATCCAAAAGAAAATGGGCTTTAAAAAATAAAAAATCCCTACTACATGCAAATATCAATTTATGGTTTGCGGGTGTCCATTTGCGGTTGAGTGTGCCTAAGAATGAGCTCACATCTTCAGCTACGCAAACGAGCACACACAAACTGGTCATCGGCTTTTGTGTTTTCGGAGACGTGACCCCCTCAGACAAATGCAAAATGAAAATTGCCATTTATGTGTGGTAGAGTTTTCTTTTTTAAATACCCATTTTTAGGATAAATATTTACATAACTTTGAAAATGGGAAGAAAAAAATTGATTTTCTCTTTTCTAAATAACTTCATATTTACAAGAAAATCACTTTTTTTCTCCTTTTCATGATGTTGATTTAAGTGGGCCTAAAATAAGGTCCAATAAGCGTTTATGGAAGTTTGAGTGTCACAACTTTGCTTTAATTTAGTGACTAATGAAAAATCAAACCCATATTCTTAACCTTCCTAAAAAACTTCTCTGAGTTCTTTCAAATAAGTTAGATTTTTGCTTAATATTGTGAGAACTGAATTTGAGATAGGTTTTAAATACCAAATCTGCAAAGATAACCAGGTTAGACGTCAAAAGTATTAACTTTTTATTTTTCGTCATTAAACATACCACATCTTGTGAATTTAAATTTGATTATCCTATATTAATAGTTAGGATCTTTATGTTAATGAGTTTGTTAACTGAGCTATCATTAAGACTTAAGAGGTCATTATTTACTAAATAATTGTACATTGATTATCTTTTATCTTTATCTTTATCTTTACTATCTATAAAGCATTTCTTTAATATTTTAAAATAGATTTAACAAAGAAAAAAGTCTAAATTATCCTTGACTGAATTAAATACTTCTATTAATAAAAATTTATTCCATATTATTAAATACATCTATTGCTAATTTACTATATATAAATCCTGCATCTCTTTATTATATATAAATTGTCATCATATCATATAAATAAAAACAATAATTCACACAAAACACATACAATAAATTTACCGGACTATCACACCGCCACTTACCACAACTATTTTTACCATCGCATTGTGCAGATACTATGATCGTTTATTAGGATTGCTATCTTTCATGTATAGATAATATTTTTCTATGACAATGTTTAAGGCAACAATTATCATCTCTAATTTTTTATTATATAAAATCTCTTATTAAATAAATCTTTATATATTATTATTAATGATGAAAATAAGATGTATACATCTCACCATAAGTAATATCGTATACAACCAATATCATGAATCATTCTCGGATTGTTGAATTAAAAAAAAAAAAAAAAAAACATTTTAAAGTTTTTTATTAGACATTGTTTATTGTTTATTTAGAGCACATTTTGATATCGTATATTCTAACAGGCCATGCGGATCGCTTGGATCATGGCCACTCACTAGAATCTTTGGCACCTGTGTCTATGAAGGTTAATGTATTAAATAACGACACGTGTCAACAATAAGTCTCAATCAGCGGTCGATTAGAATCTTCAAGCCAACCTCACAGATTTATATACTTCACGCCGTGTTTTTCACTTTTACCACAAATACGGCCGGATACATTAGCCTTTCCTGATTTTACTACTTTAACCCCCTTCACTTTTGCTTTAATTCAACTTTAAGCCCCATACTTTCAGAAGTTCAAGGAGTAACCCACCCATAACATAATTCATCTAAAATGCATGGTAAAAAGATTTGTACACTTCATTTATGTATACCTTTTCTTATTACAAGGTAGATATTTACGACTTCGTTACAAATTAATTTTGATATTACAACACTATATAACAATCAAACTTATGATATGGTCGATTATTTTTCTGTAATTATATAAGAGTATAGTGATTTATCAAATTTCTTACAAATTTAAATATGAAGAATAGCAAACTAATATTTCATTATATTAATAAGGATTCCAACTATACAAAACATAAAAAATCATTTAGTTACATATACAATTATGTTCATCGCATCATATATTCTTATGGTTTTAAGTTGTAACTGAGTCCGAACTCACTTAAAATGGTGTAGAAGGGCAAACCTAGACCCTCTTGTTCCCTTTGTTGCTTTCTTGATAGTCACAACATGTACAAGATCACTTTTTTTTTTTTTTTTTTTATAAAGGCAATACTCAGACACCACTATCACAAATATATACATTTTTTGTATATATATTTACAATATATAGTTCAATTTAATACTTGAACCCACAACTCAAGGTTGTTAAGCTAACTTGATACCGCTAAACCGATAGTTATTTGATCATATAAGAATATAAGATCATATATTTTAATCTATTCAGTACTCCTATATTTCATACAATATTGTAATAATAAAAAGAGAGGAAAAAAACCCTTAAAATCACCGGGTACTTCAAATGCTACATCATTTGGTAAGAACTTATTTATAAACTTTTCATAAGCCTAACATGTTTCTTTTTTAAACTTGATGTGGATGATGCGGACCCAAGTGTTGATGATCGAGCCTTGGTGTTTATGGAGGCCCATGATCGGGTTAGAAAAAGGGCCTCACGAAAACATACATAACTTGGGCTACGGAACTCCGTTTCAGGCCTGCAAACTGCCAAATCGAAGCTTGGATCGAGGCCCACCTCCTGGTAAACCGCCTATCCAACTTTGAGGCCCAAAAACGCCTTCTGAAATAAGTTACGGTCCATTTTATGTTTTTTTTAGTTAATTTTGGGCTTTCTGTTTGGCCGTTATGTGTTTTGGCCCATTTCGAATTTCTGCTTTGCTTTTTAGGGTTTTTGTTTAAGACAGAAAAACTAGTTTTTGATTTTATGAAATTTACATTTTCTCTCAAATTGTGTTGTTCAATTGAGTTGAATTTGACCTAATCGTGACATTCTTTTGAATCAACGTGAATTAAGAGGAATTTTTTCTAGTATTCAAAGAATCAACAGATTTAATTCGTGTTACTAATTTGTCACTACATCAAAACTACTAGATAACATACATAACGGTCTTGTCACACTTCTTCACGAGATTTGGAATTTAGAGTGCTAATAGTGCAACTCGTGTGAAAGTAAAAGGACTTCAAACATAAAGTAATTTAGTAACCCATACTGGTAATGAGATAATTCAGATACATCCAAATATAATCACGTGAAATTACGTAGATGTATCTGCCACCTCTCTCTATTTTTTCTATATAATAAAAAACAATTGATCATCTCTCTACTACTGCAACTGTAACTGAAATTACAAACACTTGATCGATCAAAAAACATGGCTACAGAGGTTGTTGTGCTGGAACATGCTTCAATCGATGTTGCAAACAACAACAAAAGTTGCTGCAAAAATGGACCTGGTTATGCTACTCCACTTGACGCCATGGCTGGCCCTAAAGAAAAACTCATTTATGTTACTTGTGTCTACACAGGTATTTTTATTTTTAATTTCCGATCTCATTAATTAATTAATTAATTAAGTTGATTTTGGATTTTTGTGTTTTGTTGAGCCTTGAATTTTTAAAATTACTATTAGAGCTAGTTGTGTTGGTTTGAGAGGTTTAGTGAATTTGTATATGCATGTGTGATATGTTTATAATTGTGTGTTTGATTGTATTGATTGAATGATTCTTACTTGTTCTGAGATGAAATTTTTATGTTATGATGTTTAATTATGATATGATGAGATGAATTAGTATGTTAATTGGTATTTGGGATTTTTTTATTATTTTTTTTTAAATGTAGTATTTGAGTATTTTTCTTTGATTAAAGTGATTGATAGATTGGTAATATTATATTTAAGCCATTGATCAGGGTGTTTGGACATGAAATTACATTAAATTAATCTAGTAATTATGCTTTAAAGTTGCAACAATTAGCTTTTATAATACTTTGAATAAACTGATTGGGGTAAGAAAATTAATAATTGAAATCATCATTATCTAGAAAACTTTGATTGAGGATAACTCATAAAAAAAATAAAAAATAAAAAATAAAAAGGAAGATATAGCCTTTATTTGGGTTGTCGAGAAGAATGGGAGGGAAAATGATGATGACTACCTCCCACTTGCTATCCAAACCAAACACCAATATATATTTTTAAAAAATTTAAGGATGGTCATTTAAAATAATCATTTTTTCAGAACCCTTGAGTCCTTGACCATGTGAGCAGTCAAATAAATAAAAAATTTGAATGATCTGATTGGAAATGTGTTCAGATATATTCATGTTGTAAGATATTATTAAATTATTTTAAATTTCTATTAGAAAATGGTTATAATGAGTTAATAGTGATCCAATCAAGGCTGACCCATTGATTAGCAATTTTGGATCTCTGAAGAGAACAGACAATGCATACCCTGGAAATATTTTTACTTTGCAGTGTAAAAAGAAATGATCAATATAAAAACTATATTGTTAGAGTGCAATTCCTTAAAGAATAAAGCTAGTGGTTGTTTGTAAATTAAGAAATATTTTTATTTTTGTTTTTTTGGTATGATATAGGAACAGGAAAAGAGAAGCCCGATTTCTTGGGAACGGTGGATGTGGACCCTACATCGAAAACGTACTCACAAGTCGTTCATAGACTGCCTATGCCCAATGTAGGTGATGAGTTGCATCATTCTGGTTGGAATGCATGCAGTTCTTGCTATGGTGATTCAGCGACTTCGCGTCGTTTCCTTGTTCTCCCAGCTCTTGTGTACGTATCTCTAACCCTTAACACAGAAACAGTTGACTTTTCAGAGTCAAATACTAATTTTTTTATCTGATGAATCACTTTGGCAGTGCACATCCAAACACTCTTAACTCTTTTGCAAATGAAGTGTTCATATAAACTGATTATGATTCCCATTATTTTGGGTCAAAATAAGCAGTAAGAAAACTGATTACCAATGCGAATATAAAATTACCTAACTATCTCAACCTTTAGGTGGCTGATCATTTGTTTATCTGATTCTGATTCTGATTCTTCAATTGGTAATACTCATTTTACAGGTCGGGTCGAATATATGCTATTGACACGCTAAAGGATCCACGGGCTCCCACCATCTACAAGGCGGTTGAGCCTAGTGACATCACAAGCAAAACTGGGCTAGCATATCCACACACTGCTCATTGTCTTGCTTCTGGTGAAATAATGGTTTCTTGCCTTGGAGACAAAGAAGGAAAGGCAGAGGGAAATGGGTTTCTACTTCTTGACTCAGATTTCAATGTGAAAGGAAGGTAAATTACATTCTGACGCGATAATTCTGCACATATAGAGGTAATACTAGATGTGGCAAAATGGGTGGGTGGGGTAACGGGTCAAAACGAGTAATGTTTTGGTACAGTTGGGTTGGCCAGAAACACTTTTTGTCCAAAACTTACAAATTTTGTACATATGTAGAAAGTCAAATATGATTAATAAACCTGGATTAATTCAGTACTAATAAAAATATAATTTACTGATTAAAATGATTTAGGAAGTTTTTATGCATTAAAAGTACACTTTGGGCCACGTCCAAATCACTTTAATCGTTTTCTTGTTACCCCATTTTTTAATTTACACATTTGACCCGTTAAACCAAATCAACATATTCATCACGACCCCTAGAAATTGTTTTTACTCAGTGAGATTTAAAATTTGAACCTCCACAAATGTGAGATTCCTTGCCTCAAATTACCACTCAATCATAATTTAAATCGAGGTAAATACATTTTGCTTTGATATACAATTATACATGTTATTATAATGCAAGATATAATAATATTGTAGGTGGGAGAAGCCTGGGCATAGTCCATTGTTCGGGTATGATTATTGGTACCAACCTCGACACAAGACTATGATTAGCACATCATGGGGAGCCCCTGCTGCTTTTACACAGGGCTTCAACCTTCAGCATGTTTCAGACGGTTTATATGGACGTCATTTGCATGTGTATAATTGGCCCGAAGGTGAATTAAAACAAACCATTGATTTGGGCCCAAATGGGCTCCTGCCGTTAGAGGTGAGTGCTAGAAAATTTCAAAAAATATGCATCTACGGAGTGTTTGTATGCGGATTGCAATCACAATGATCATTTCAGTGTTTGCGTACATGGATTATAATCACGACTTTTACGATTATCTACAGTAAAATTGAAAAAATTGAACAGTTAGGAGGGATGTTATGCCGAGATTAATGTAGAATGACCCAAGACAATTTTTTTTTTTTAAATATTTACATTTTTTACCGTCGAAACTGTTTACATATAAACACTTACCCCCTCATTTACACTTGGCTGCACCAAAACTTAGGTGCCCAAATTTCCTCGATAATCAAATGTGCTAATGATGATCACGAAAGTTGTATGTTTTTCTCATATAAATTTATTATTATTATTATTATTATTTTAGATTTAACCCGTTAGCACTCGATCCATTCATAAGTAAATGGCTCAAATTTACCCCTAGTACCTATGCTAGGTAGATTACAGCGGAAACAACTTGCTCTTTATGACGATATTTATTTACAATTTACAAAAATTCATTCCAAATTTATGAAATAATTATATTCATGATTCCACATTGTTTTACAGATAAGGTTTTTGCACGACCCGACTAAAGATACGGGATTTGTTGGTTGTGCGTTAAGTAGCAATATGGTGCGTTTTTTCAAGACCTCAGATGGATCATGGAGCCACGAGGTGCAGATTTTATTCTTTTTCCTTAACTCTATTTCATATAATGTAACGGTTCATTTTGATAGGAAGATTTTAGGTACAAAATGGTCTAACTTTGGATACATAGGTGGCAATGGAGGTGAAACCAGTGAAGGTCCAAAACTGGATTCTACCAGAAATGCCTGGGCTTATTACAGATTTCCTAATTTCTCTCGATGATCGGTTTCTTTACTTTGTTAACTGGTTACATGGAGATATTAGACAGTATAATATCGAGGACCCCAAGAGTCCTGTTTTGGTTGGTCACATATGGGTGGGTGGGTTGTTTCAGAAAGGAAGCCCGGTGGTTGCTGAGAATGATGACGGTTCAACTTACCAGGTTGAGGTTCCGGAAGTCAAGGTACATCTTTTTATTGCTAATAGAAACATATGCTGCAGCCGGCAAGGGTCACATATATACACTGACTGTACTTGTTTCCCGCTTGTTTTAGTTTAGGTTGAAAAACTTTTTATTCCATTTCACAACCTGTCATTTTAAGTTATTTTATCGGTAGTTCGTTTGCTCAACAATCAAACATCTTATCTTATTATGTGATTATTCTAACTTCAAAATGCACATATAAACTTATCCAAAAAAGTATTTTCTACAGTCTGATTCTGATTAATTATTATCATATCACTTTCAAAATGCACATCCAAACCCCTGATTATCAAATGGTATAGTAAAAGTACTTATAGATTCTGTTCTTATATGCTACTTATATAGTTAGAATGTGTCAAACACTCGGATACCATCAAAAGTGAGCATAACAATTTAAAGCAGCAAAATCATATCCAAATACTCGCACACCACTTCTTATTATAGCTAGATTTCCAATTCTAATTACTCTATCATATAGTTGCTTTCATTACACATGCATCCAAACACCTTTTTAGTCTCATTTTATACAAGTCGTATAACCCCTGCTTCTGTATAACCCCTGCTTCCATTTACAGACAACTCGTACAGCATTTAAACTTTTTACCATTGTTTAATTTAGGGACACCGATTGCTAGGAGGACCACAGATGATTCAATTGAGTTTAGATGGAAAGCGTCTTTACGTTACAAACTCGTTATTTAGCAAATGGGATAAACAGTTCTATCCAGAAGTTGTGGAGAAAGGATCTCACATGTTACAGATTGATGTCAACAGTGAGAGAGGTGGACTTGCTATTAACCCAAGTTTTTACGTCGACTTTGGAGCTGAACCTGATGGTCCTTGTTTGGCTCATGAAATGAGATATCCAGGTGGTGACTGCACGTCAGATATTTGGATATAAAACATTAATCCGGTCACCTGAACAAACAATAAAGCTCTGTGTTACTTGATTTACATAAGTTACATTCATGGAATTGTGCGGTATGTACTTGTATTTGAAATAAAGTTTTTCATTTTGTTTGTGATGATGAATATGCAATTAGTTATCAATTAAAAAATTGTCACATGATTTTAGGTCTCAATTAAAAACCATGGTTGAAGGTATTAGTACCCTACAACTATAGACTTGCAAGGAGATCACGTTTATTGATAATAAAACAACAGTATAATATATACTTTACAAAGGACTTATCCATCTATGATCCATCTTTCTTTGTCTACCGAAAATCTCCTAAATCAAATGTGTTTGAAATGCTAAAGGTTTGAAGTGATAGCTACAATGAGTTTGGCATAAAAGCATTTAACATTCTCGAGGTATCCTCATCTGTTTGAAGGACTTCAGGAAGGCTCATATGGTGGCGGTGATAGGTGTTTTCTTCTGCCCGTTGAGAGGGTTTCCATTGCTCTACAAGAGGACCCAACACGTTCACCACAGCTCATGTCAGGTCTCTGAAATGGTTGATTTGCAGTGCGCTGACCTGCCAACTCAGCCACCTTCAAGATGCTTTCAAGTGTTCCGTTATCATCGGTATCAAGAACTTTTTCTATAAATTTTTTAACCATGGTTTCCTTGGAGATGGGCACCCTTCGAAACCATGTAACTAGTTGATATCGTTCATCTGGCTTAGACTTGTCTAGTGCTTTTAGGCCAGTGATCAACTGCATTAAGACTACCCCAAACGCAAAAACATCAACCTTCGTTGTCACCCTCCCGGTAGCTGTTTTGACAAAAAAAAAATGTTAAAAATATACCAGAATTGGGTTCTTTGGATAGTTTTGATTCTGGATATTATATGAATAATCGTACCGCTTCGGACCATGATGATTTTCCACTTAATCATAGCTGTTACTATGTTTAAAAAGTTGGTATAAAATTAAAAGCTCGATAAAAACTCAAGTGGATCCTATAATCTTCAGGCACAGTTCATCATACATTACGAGAAGTAGAGCTTGAACCCAATGAGTCAAGTTGAAGTTCGAGCTCAAATACTTGATGAAAACAGAGTACATTTAAAGCCCTAAGACACAGCTCAGGTTATACTGAGAAGTTTATTAGTTATTCAAAATGAGATAATACTAAAAAATGTAAAGGAAAAGGACAGAACCTGGAATTAGTGACAGATATAGTTCTCACCAGCATATTCAGGTGCCAGATATCCGAAAGTTCCTGCCAATCTCGTCTCCATAGAGTGCTTCCCATCAGGTGCATTCTTAACCAAACAGAAGTTTGCAACCTTTGCTCTCATGCCATCATCAAGAAGGATGTTAGCCGGCTTTAAGTCACGATGAATGAAACTTTGTTGGGCCAAACTGTGCAAATACTCGACCCCCCTTCCCACATCTAAATCAACTGAAACCCTCTGTGTCCAACTTATAGGTGTGCTTTTATGTTCTTCCCAATTAAATAAATGTTGACTTAAAGTACCTTGTGGCATGTATTCATAAACCAAAAGTCTCTCCTTATCGTTGATACAGTAGCCAAGAAGCGCAACAAGATGTTTATGCCTTACTTTTGTTAGTACTACAATTTCCGCTTGGAACTCATTTATCCCTTTTGTTCCCATCATGTCAGATTTCATCCTCTTGACCGCGATCGTAGTTCCATTAGATAATTCGCCTTTGTAAACGACTCCAAATCCACCTCTGCCCAACACATTGTTACCACTGAAGTTATTAGTGACTTGCTCAAGCAATTGGATGGAAATCATAACATTACCACTTTCTGAAATAGGCATTTCACTATGATCTCTACTATTTTGAGCTCCATAACACTTGTAAGACATGAACAACACAATCCCAATAAAAACAAGAACGCTAATCACACTACCAATGATAATACCAACTGAAACAGTGCCACGGTGGTTACCTAGTAAAGAATTGTTAAGTTCTTATGTAAAAACTTCACCTTAAGTGCGAAGTTAGGTATCCTCCCAGAAAGATTATTATTTGACACATTAAGAAATTGAAGATCCCGCAAAGAAGTCAAGATATCAGGAATAGAACCCCTGAGATTATTCTCATTTACTGATAAAATTCTCAGCAACGTGAGATTCACAAAGGAAGATGAAATAGAACCCGAAAGTATATGTTTTCCAAAAAAATTTCAGAAGTGACATTCGTTCTAGAAGAATCACAACTAATAAAATTCCATCCCGCACAGGCATCATTACCTCGCCAAGATTCTGCCAATGACAATGGATACCAAAGAGCTCTGGCGACCTTATGGAGTGCTGTCACTTGTAGATCACATTTTCCTGGAAGATAACTGACAAGAATAGAAGACTATCTTGTACAGAGACCAAGAAGAAGGCTAGATACACTAGGAGATAGAGAAAGGATCATATTTGGAACTCAACTCGTGGAGCCTTTCCAGAAACTCGCTAAGTTGAGCCTGGCAGTCCTCTATCTATAAAAGAACTTGTTGTATTCAGAAAATATATCACTCATCACTACCATTATTTAGAATAAAAATAATAATATGTAATTTCATCAAGTATTTACAAACATTGTAAGGAGGATAAGGAGCATTCAATTGTTTGATTGAAGAAGTAATAGTATGTTTTGCATGTCTCATGTTCTCTACTTATGAAATCTTTATTTTAATTGATTGTTTATGCAATTAATTTGTCTATGAGTTAGTTATAATATCTATGTAGATTAAATATTTGTATTGGAACAATGAAATATGTTTTGTTAAAAGATTTATATTATGAGATTTCTCAATATCACTTTGAAAGCATTTATAATTTTATGAGTTGAGTTCCATATAATTTTATATTTTTGAATGGAAAACGATCCGATGAATCCCCACCGGTAGAAGATGAATAAGTGATTTGGAAAATTAAATTGTTTTAAAGTTTGTTTAAATGAATTCTGTGGACGAGTTATATCATAAACTCGCTGAGTTTATCTGTCTGGGGATTAATATTATGTTCAGATTTAATATTAGTATTGACTATGCGTTTGTTGTTAATTGATTACTGATAGATAATTATTCCTATTAGATGCTTTAAGATGTATTTTTAACCGAATATAAGTTAATTATATAATATTTTAATGATTGTTTTGTACCCTTGACATCCTTGATCGAATCAATTAATTATTGCATCGTGATTTAAATTTGGTTCTCACTAAATTGTTCAATGAAAGTAATTATATCTATATAGATACCTTATCTGAATTATATGTTGCGTCGGTTGTGCTATTTTACTGCTTTATTAGATTAGACGATTTGTAGTTAATTAGATTCTTAATGATTTACTATTCACTGGTCACATCACATATTTGATAATAATAATTTAATCATGTTATAAATTTAACATGAGAAGTCCAATTTATTAACACTAGACCATCTAATCCGTTATTTATAAAGTGACTGTCGGTTGAAAGTACATGAACCATTTATGTTTTAGTTTTTTATTAGCCTCAAACAATTAGGTTTGCAGGAAAAGATAAGTTAGACAACCCAATTATATATTTGGGTTATTAATGTATCAAACTGTTAGTTTTGGTTATTATATGCATTAACTAGAGCTACAGAATAAGCTTGACTAATAGAATAGGCAGGCCCTTGGCTTCAACTAGTTTAGTTTGAGTCTTTCACAGGAGCAATTGCATTGGAAGTTGTCAGAAAATAAGTTGTGTTAGTTTCTGTACATGAATCAATGTTTTGAGAAAACCTCAAGGACTTACTGAAGCACGATTTAATAAAAATAAATAGAGGGTTACAGATTAAAAACATATTTTCCCTTGCATTTGAATATTTGAAAGAAGCAAGCATTGAGAAATCTCCAATGTTAAAAGTTGGCGAGAGTATCATTAGTCATAAGTAAGCGTGCATCTCGATCAATAATCAATAAGTATGTTGAAGAAAATATATATATATATATATATATATATATATATATATATATAGGTCTACTTAGATGGATCTAAAAGTAGGCTTAAAACATTCATTGGTTGAAACAGTTTCTCTCTTCTAATCTTATTAGTTGAATTTGACACATGTCGCTCTCACATTCTTAGGCCGCTTATCTATCATTTTTCTAAATGTAATTGTATATTAATGCATGGTTAACATGTAAAGATTATTTAGAATAGAATATCACGGTGTTACAAAATACAAAGGATGTGTGTATGATATATATCCATCTTTCTATGTCTATCAGAGAAATCTCTTGAATTAAATTAGTTTGAAAATCCTGAAGGTTTGGCGAGAATACTAGAATGAGGTTGATCGGACAAAAATTAACAGGCTAGCGGTATCCACGTCGGATTGAAGAATTTCTGGAAGGCTTGTATGGTGGCGATGATAAGTTTTGTCTTGTGCCCGTTGAGAGGGTTTCCAATGCTCTACAAGCGGACCCAACACGTTAACCACATAACCCATGTCAGGTCTCTCATAAGGTTGATTTGCAGTGCATTGGTGTGCCAGATCAGCGACCTTCAAGACGCTTTCGAGGGTTTCACTATCATCGGTATCAACATCTTGATCTATAAATTTAAGCATGGTTTCCTTGGAGACGGGTACCTTTCGAAACCATGTTACAAGTTGATATCGTTCGTCTGGCATAGTGTTGTCTAGTGCTTTTAGGCCGGTAATCAACTGCATTAAGACTACTCCAAATGCAAAAACATCCACCTTCGTTGTCACCCTCCCAGTGGCTGTTTTGACAAAAAGAAATATTTAAATTATATTAGTGTTAGTTTGATGGATGCTTTGATTCTGGGTAGTATCCAAATGTACTCGTAACATTGTTACATATATCTCAGGGGATATAAATCTAGTTTCGCTGACAAACTCAGTAACTAGTATTCAAGTCTGAATGCTTAGAAACAGGGCAAGATTTGCAAACAAAGAATCACGAGGAGGTACTGATTTGGCCGGATAATGTGGAACTTATTTGACCCGCTTCTCTTAAATCTAATTTTTTGATCAATTTGCCTCCTCAAGTGAACGAAATGATAATTGTTTGGACAGTTCTGTTAAGAATATTTTTTTTGAGATTAAGGTATCATTAAGATGTAAATACTGTTCACTTTTTTGAAAGACCTACGATTTTTCAGATTTTAACCTATAATATGTTGATACGTCATAAACAATATTCTCATATAAAAATAAAAATAAAAACCAGAAAACTAGTGTTCTGGGGATGTATAAACTATAAACTAACTTTGTTCATGCATAATTCAACTTTATACAAAAATTAAACTCACTTTAATGATAAATTTGCTAATCAAGTGCATTTCATAACTCTCTTCAAGCAGTTGAAGATAACAACAGAAAAATCTGATGGAAAATGTAAAAGAGAAAAACAGAACCCAGAGACTAGAGACTGAAAGTTTGAAGTACTCACCAGCATATTCTGGTGCCAGATAACCGAATGTCCCAGCCAATCTCGTCTCCATAGAGTATTTGCCATCAGGAGCATGTTTAACCAAACCAAAATCTGCAACCTTTGCTCTCATGTCATCATCAAGAAGGATGTTAGCAGGCTTTAAGTCGCGATGAATGAAACTTTGTTGGGCCAATGTATGCAAATACTCGACCCCTCTTCCCACATCTAAAGCAATTGAAACCCGTTGTTTCCAACTAAGAGGTGCATTTTGATGCTCTCCCCCTCTAAACAAATGTTGACTTAAAGTACCTCGTGGCATGTATTCGTACACCAAAAGCCTCTCGTTATCGTTAATACAATAACCAAGAAGAGCGACTAGATGTCGATGCCTAACTTTTGTTAGTACTTCAATTTCCGCTTGAAACTCTTTTATCCCTTTTGTTCCCTGCTCATCTGATTTCATCCTCTTGACCGCGATTTTAGTACCGTTATGAAACTCGCCTTTGTATACGACTCCAAATCCACCTCTCCCCAACACATTATGATCACTGAAATTATCAGTGACTTGCTCAAGTAGTTTGATGGAAATCATTACATTACCCCCTTCAGAAATAGGCATTTCACTATGATCTTTACTTTTTTTAATTAATAGTTTACTATGAATTCCATAACACTTGTAAGACAAGAACAACAGAATCCCAACAAATACAAGAATACTAATCACACTACCAATAACCATACCAACCGAAACAGTTCCATGGTGTTTACCTAGTCGAGGATTGTTCTTATGAAAGAACTTCACCGTGGGTCCGAATTCAGGTATCTTCCCAGAAAGATTATTATTTGACACATTAAGAAATTGAAGATCCCGCAAAGATGTCAACTTCTCAGGAATAGGACCGATGAGATTGTTCTCATTCAGTGATAAACTACTCAACGAAGTCAGATTCGCAAAGGATGGTGAAATAGTACCGGAAAACTTCTGTTTCCCAAAATTCACTGTAATCACCTTCTTTGTAGAAGAATCACAACCAACAAAATTCCATCCTGCGCATGCGTCATTATCTCGCCAAGATTCTGCCAATGACAATGGATACCCAAGAGCTCCGGCGACCTCAAGGAGTGCCACCACTTGTGGATCACATGGTCCCGGAGTAGGTAAACAGAACCTATTTGTATTTATTGCCAGACTAATATTTGCACCGTATTCAAACACAGGTAATGGACCCTGCAACTTATTATTTTGAAAACTAATTTCTGTCAAACTGAGAGACGTGAAAGACTGAGGAACTAAACCTGTTAACTGATTATTGCTGAGTTGCAACTCATATAAATTTATACATTTTGAAAGATCTGGAATGGCACCGGTGAAAGCATTGGCCTGTAACGAAACTCTTCTAAGTTGAGTCATTGAAGAGATCACATCAATCTTACCACTGAGGTTATTATATGACAAAGAAAGCTCCTGCAAGTTGAAGAAACTGCTAAACATATCAGGAATGGAACCGGTTATGCTAGCGTTATCGGCATAGAATGTTTGTAGTTTACTGCTTTGATTGAGGTCGTCCGGAAGAAACCATGGCTTCAGATTTGGGTTGTTGGAGATGTTAAAAGTATCGAGAGCAGTGAGACCGTGAAAGAAATCCGACGGAATTGAATCGAACTTGTTATCATTGACATATACATATTGGAGGAGACCCAAGTTAGCTAATGTAGGTAAGGGTCCGGAGAATGAGTTATTCTGAAGGTTGAGGCTTTTGAGCTGTGAGAGTTTGTTGAGGTCGGACGGGAGGGTTCCGAAGAGGTTATTGCTAGACAAATCGAGTTCCTGCAAATTGGGTAAACCAGTTATAATGTCTGGAAGGGAACCCACTATGTTGGCGTTGCCGGCATAGATTGTATTTAAATTATTGCACTGAATAATGTCCTTAGGGAGACTCCATGGCTCCAGATACAAGTTACCGGCGATCATAAATATCTGGAGATTGGTGAGACCACGAAAGAAATCAATAGGCATTGAAGTGAACCGATTACCGTTCAGATATACTACCTCCAGGAGTGTGAGATTAGATAAAGTAGGTATGTTGCCGGAGAGCGAGTTATTTTGAAGGATGAGGGTATTGAGCAGTGAGAGGTTGTTGAGATCAGATGGGATGGTTCCCTTGAGGTTGACAGAGCTAGCGCTGAATGTACGTAAACTAGTGCATTTAGTGAGGTCATTAGGGAGAGCCCATGGCTCCAGATCTTGATTCTCGGAGATGCTAAAGTTTTGGAGATTAGTCAGACCGAGAAATAAATCGACGGGGGTTGAATTGAACACGTTTCCATTGAGGTATGCTTCTTGGAGGAGAGTCAGGTTAGCTAATGTAGGTAAGGGCCCGGAAAATGAGTTATATTGAAGGTCGAGAGTATTGAGCTTTGAGAGCTTGTTGAGGTCAGATGGGAGGGTTCCATTGAGTGACATATAAGGGATTTTGATGGAGGTAACCCGGTTGGAGTTGTCACAAGATATTCCTTCCCAATCACAGTAGTTTGTGTCGGGTTTCCAGGTGGATGGGGTCGGAGAAATGGATTCGAAGAGCTTTGACATGATAGCGCCATCATCGGCAATGGAGAAGGAAATAAGGCGGATAAGGATTAGGAGGATGGTGTGACGCTGACGGGCCATTTTTCGTATACGGGTCAATTGGTGTTGTAACTCTCCATCTGTATGTAATTTGCAGGTATAACTTTTCTTCTCTGGTGCTAGTTTCTTGTTAGCTTCGAGCTTATTTATTAATCAATGAACCAAATGAGAAATGGAGAAACATAAAAGTGGTGTCGTTTAGTCTTCACCTTTTACGATATTAAAAAAATACAAAGGCTAAATCACATGGCATATATATTAATTTACGCAGAATCAATATAATCAAAACAATATTGATTTAATAATTATTGGTTAATCACATGTTGATTAGTTGGCAATTAAGTAGTTTAATTAGAACTATGTCGCATGCTTGATACGCGATTTAAAACAAAATATAGTCTGTCTACATACGCATGCCAATTTTTTAGAGGATATATATGCGTTGCACATGACAAATTTGTAAATTCATTTTATATTCTTAGATTCCATTTCACGTCTGTTCCGAAATTGTTAATCCAGAAACGGGATTCAGAATCATATCATCATATTATCTATAACAAGAAACTCAAGATTTGTAGCTGAAATGACAGAAAAATTATAGGCTCTAACGAAGTTTATGTAAAACTTGTGTTGTCCCATGTTCCGAACTAGATTATAGCTCCTTTGACCAAGGGGTTTGACTTTTGACTCTTATGGTATTCACAAATTTCTATAAAAGAAGTCAGTAGACAAATTCGATACTATAATACTCTATATGCAATTGGGTACGGTACATATTGATTAAATTGTTAATTAAGTTTCTAATCATATACAATAGGACCAGACAACTAGTTACCCTTTGACATCCGATTGTTCATGTCCACGTCACTCGTCTACATCATGCCATGCAATACAAAAAGTACATAAATTAATTACTATAGTTTATGAAAATGTTCAAACATTAAATATCGTTACCAAACTTTCACGATGTGGATGATGGAGGTGGACAAACTGGTGACCTAGAATTACACGTAAGCAACTTTACCGATTATAACCGAGACAAACCCAGATAAAAAGTAGAGTACCTCAATTGCATATTTTAAAAGTATGTTTTATATGAACATTTTCGTAAAGTATAATAACGTACTGTATTTATCTATTAACCGTACCGTAACTTACACAGGTACTCCACTAATGATGTTTAAGCTGCTTTTCCAAAAAGAAAACATTACTATAATGTTCAACCTAAAAACGTGGTGGGAATGACTTAAAAGTTAAAACAACCAAACATTTTATTATTATTATTTTCTTTTAAACTTCTGAATGCCTGAATCTTTTTGAACAAAGAAATAGAGAGGGACAAGGGACCTAATATTTATGTATGTAGGCCCACTTAAAAAAAAGAAGAAAAAAAGGCCTTCTGGGTTTCTTGAAAAAGATTTGGGTTGAATTCAATGAACCAAATTATATGCAAAACATTTAAAAAAATTGCTTTGCTATATTAAATATTAAATATAATTTTTAAAAAAAAACTTTATTCTACTTATTATGGTGTTTTTTTTTTTATATTTAATGCAATTTTTATTCTTTAAATGTACGTGTTTTCATAAATGAGAAGAAAAAAAAAAGGTAATTATTTGATTATATTTGTTGTAGATAATTTACTTTATCCTACATTAGACAACAACACCGTACATATTCCCGGTTCCCACTCATTTCTTTAATTAGTCAACCAAAAGAACCCAGATAATTTAAATTTAGCTCAATAAAACACGCTTAGAAGCAATAAAAGTGTATTCACAAATCACAAGTCAACAATTTCACATGTTGGCGGCTGTGATGAAATTCAAGAAAAAGTAATGAACTTTAACCAACTATTGCTAACCTTGATCATCTACAGTAAATGAACACCGGAGTTTAATGTCGTAAAACTTTTAGATATCTGAAAACACTCATAATTGATAATGTTCTCGTCTTTTGGCAAAAGTATGCAATTTTAGGATGGAGTTTTTCAGTTCAAGGCGACTTCGATGTTTAAATGAATTCTTCTCAATTCAAAGCAATGAATGTCACTTCTAGTATAGTATATGATTCCTAGTTACGATGTTGACAGGATCGACTTGATCGAGATCAAGATTAAATTTAACTGTGCTTGAACTTCTTAACAAGAAATTTGCGGAATAATACTTGTTAAGTTTGGAAGTTATATGTGTGTCTTGTATAAGTGTTTGTATTTAGTAAACAACAGAACACACAAATTGTATAACAAAAGCTCCAATATTATTTATGAAAATAATACGAATACACTTGATTGTATTAGGGTTACAATAACCTTGAAGCTAACTGATCTATGTATACTCTCTGTCTAAGCTTACTCACTTGTATAAGCTTACTCTCTTGTATGTTTTCTAAAATTACAAAGATGATATTTATACACCAGGGCATACATACACGCATGCTATTAAGGTATGGAACTCTACTTATAAATTGTAGAGTTCCAATTTACACGTTATAGTAATTAATGCATAGAAGTCAAACTATCTAAGCATGTCTTGTAGCCGTAAAGCAACCCATGCTTTGTTGTGCACGCTTTGTCAAGATTAGGTAACTGCAGACTCATGTGCGCCGCATATCCTCTGGACAAGGTCAGCAGTAGAAACAATGGAAACTGGTCTAGCAGTACTAACTCCAGAAATCATACCAGCAGTATTAATCTTGGAATCCTACCAACAGTACTAACTCTGAGATCCTTCTGGCAGTACTAATCTTGTTCTTGTTCCAGCAGTAGAAACTTTGAAATGAATCGGCAGTAGAAACTTTGGATAGCAGTACTAACCTCTATTAAGCTTGACAGTACTAATCTTTATATCCCAACAATCTCCCCCTAAACTTATGCTTTCTACCCAACAGCACTAAGTTTCTCCAGATTTTTATCTTTGACAATCTTGGGGATCACTTCTTCTGCTTATTCATTCTCTTTAGATATTTCTTTAAATCTCTTATCAAAACTGATGTTGCCTCAAGATTTGTGCATTTGACTTTTTGCTTCAGCATGCTCTCTACCACAGCAGGTTTTCATGGATAATCTTTTCCAATCAGAAAATATCCTACACCTCCATCTAACTGGCTATACATATGCACTCCACAGCTATCAAAGCAATACCAGTAGTTGACAGGTGAGTATTCCTTCATGAACATCCTCATCTCTGCTTCAGGCATATACATTTGCTTCAAATATTCAAATAACTGGTGATCATCATTGTATCCTCTCACTTCTCCAAATCTCTTCAACCCAGCTTCATACATTTCATCTACATCTTTTCTCCTAAAAACTCTCAGCATAGAAGAAAAGTTTCTATAAGTCTCAACTGTACCCCCTGCCCTTATCACCTTATATTGCCTCCTGTTTGACTCATTAAGTATTTGATACCAATCTATAATTGGATAATCTACCTTCAAAGGCTCACAGTCAACTGAATCAATAAGCACCATTCTTCCTTCAACATCTTCATCTTCCTCTTTTCTATCTTCAGCAGTAGATGGCACATCAGTATGCACATCTTTTTCAACATTCTGCTTCTTTAGCACTTTCTCAAAGTATCCTTCACTTTGTGTGCTCTGGGTAATATCTTTCTTTCTCTTGAAAGTCTCGATACCCTCTTGTACAGGCATATCATTCATCCCTTTTAACTTTCTTTCCTTCTCCATCCTTATCTCTTCTTTTCCCATCATCATCCTATCAAGCTCCCTTTCATACATCCTCTTTAAATCTTCAAACTGGATAGTTGCTAAGATTTTTACATGAAATCCAGCTCCCTTGAGGAATGTAATATACTCCTTTTTCAACTGAGCCTTAGTCTTTGGCTTTGCCTTCTGTTTCTTATACCTAGCCTCTGACTCTCTCCTCTTCTTCTCATTCAATAGCCTTTCTAGCTCTGCTTCTCTTTCCTCTTCTGTATACCTCTGTCTTTCTTCTTCTTGTAACCTTCTAGCCAATTCTTCATCTGCCTCTATTTGATGTTTCCTTTTGAGAGGTCTTTCTTCTTCAATTAGAATGTCTTTTCCCTTATTCTTGGCATCTAATTTCTTTGGCATAGCAGTAGGTGCATGTTCAGATGGTTCTCTTATGCTTACACCCTTTTCTTTTACTCTTTCTTTCTCCTTAGGGCTTTCAGATACCCTTATTAATACCTCTGCTGCAGCAATCTCCTCATTAGCCCCAGCAGTACTAACTGGCTCATTTAGCCCAGCAGTATTAACATCTTCTTCCTCAGTCTCTGCAGTACTAACTCCAATGAGTAGCAACTGGAGTAGTGTTAATTTTTTCAAGTAGCAGCTTTACCAACCCCTTTAATTCCTTGATCTCATCACCTTGAGATGCTAGCATTTCCTTCTGCCTAGCCACCTCCTCTGTCAGTTTGGTACATAAAGCCGTCAATTCATTTGGTGATAAGCTATCCTCACCACTGCCAGAAGTGTTAACCTCTATTAGTGGATCATTGAAAGATTTAGCTAATGTCTCAGACCTAGTCTGAGCATCATTAGCCCCCCTTGTGGTTTCTTGGCACCGGGGACCACTGGATGCATTGATATCCACTGGATCTTCAGCAATAGGAGAATCCAATGGAATCTCTGCCTCCTGTGTTGCCATGGATTGGGTCCTAGTTCCAATACCACTGTCATGTTCTCCCAATGGGGCAGAATCAGTAGTGGCAGCCCTTTCCATATGGTCATCCCCTTCATTGACCACCTCATTTAAATCAAAGGACTGATGCATCTGAGAAAGAGGAGTCTCAAATACATGTTTCTTAGCCTTTGTGGCTTTTCTGGAGGTTGGTTTGGAGTTCCTTGTTTTCTTGGTTTTAACAGCAGGTGTGGGTTGAGAAGTAGAGGGTGTGGCTACTTCTTCACCTGCTGTGGAGGGTGCACTTAGCATATGTGCAATAAGATTAGTGACCCTCCCAGAAAATGTAGTGCCTTTTACTAACCCTGTTCTCCTCATATTTGAAAATAGTTTTTGTGTATGTGAGAGGAGAACAATTTTACCACCGACTCTTGGTAGGTTAGTTAATTCATTGTCAAAAATGTGTTGTAGAAACCTTGGATACATCAAAAATTTTGAGCCAGCATGTTCCAGGTTGTACAACATTCCATTAAAGATCAATTTTGAAAAATTGAACTTGATGTTATTAGCTAAGCAGATCAAAGCCGAAGCAATGTTACTGCTAAACTGATCCCATGAAGTTCTTTTTTGAGATATGCATTGTTGCATGGTATGAATTAAAAATTTCCACTGAGGAGAAAATATAGATTTCCAAAAAGTAAGTTTATTTAACTCCCCCTCATACCCTAGCAACAATAGGTTTTCATAAATTTGAGATACAGATAAGCATTCGATACCTTCTTTATCATGAAGTTGAAGATGAGCACGAATAGATGCCTCTGTAACTCGCACGGTTTGCTCTGCAACTTGGCCAACAATGGTAGCCACCCTATAGACTTTTGTCTTTTCAGCAGAAGTCCAAAAATCGTTTATATGTGAAATAAAAATGATGGGGTTGACAGAAAGTGCTACCTTTAAGTTGCTATTTTTAAGAAAATTTACAATTTCATAAAAATCTTCTGCTTCTTTGGGTTTTAGCAGATAAGCAAGCAGATTGTGCTTATCTTCAGTTGGTAAAACATCGTTAGAAGATGGAGAAGAAGTCATTTTAGATGTGAAAATTGAAAAATTTTCTTGTGAAAAGGTGAATTTTGATTGCTTTTGGATGTTTGAGGTTAACAGTAGGTGAAAAGCGAACAGTGAAAAATGTTTGCTATTTATACTATTTGAAAAGGGGCAGCATTAAATGTCCTAATTTTGAAATAGAATAAATTGTGCCAGCAGTACTAAATTGGGAATTTTATATTAAAAACATGCCTAGTACTAAATTTATGCTAGCAGCAGAAACCGTTTATCACAACCAGCAGTACTAATATAACTAACAGTACTAACGGGGGAAAGCAGTACTATTATATATTAGTTACAGACAGCAGTATTAACAATGACTAACAGTAGTAATGTAAACTACATTAGCAGTATTAATAATGCTAAGCATTAATAGCGGTACTAAACAAAAGTAGCAGTATTAAAAATATCTACAATATTAACACTAGCAGTACTAAAAGCAACACGTATAGCAGTATTAACATTGACAGTATTAAAGATACTGATATTCTTATTTAGTAGACCAGTATTAATAGCAGTACTAATTTTAACAGCAGTATTAAAATACTTAACAATATTAACACTAGCAGTACTAAAAGTGACTAGCAGTATTAATATTTGACAGTATTAAAGAATACTAACAACATAAATTAGTAGATCAGTATTAACCCATGAATAAGCACAGAGTTTTACAAAGAGCAGTATTAACTAAAGATTTATTAAGAATTTATCATTCCAATGCTTGTAACCAGGAATGTAAATCTACCCACATCAAATGCTTTTGTGAATAGATCTGCAAACTGATTATCAGTATGAACTTTAAAAATCTGAATTAATCTTTTCTCATTACAATCTCTTATAAAATGATATCTGATTTCAATGTGCTTAGTTTTAGAATGTTTTACAGGGTTATTTATAATACTGATAGCAGAGTTGTTATCAATAAAAATGGGAGTATTTAGAAAGGTCAAATCATAGTCCAACGTCTGATTCTGAATCCAAAGCACTTGAGCACAGTAACTTGATGCTGCAACATATTCTGCTTCTCCTGTAGATGTGGAAACAGTAGTTTGCTTCTTGCACTGCCAAGACACAAGTCTTCCTCCCAAAAATTGACAACCTCCTGATATAGATTTTCTATCCATATTGGCTCCTCCATAATCACTGTCAGTGTATGCAATCAAGTCAAAGGAAGATTTTTAGGATACCAAAGGCCCAGTTTTGGTTAACCTTTGAGATATCTAAAAATTCTCTTGACTGCATGAACATGTGACATTTTAGGATCTGCCTGGAATCTAGCACAGACACAAACAACAAACATAATATCTGGTCTGCTTGAGGTCAGATACATGAGGGATCCAATCATAGATCTGTAGAGGTGTTCATCAACATCCTCCCCCTCAAGATCTGCATGCAATGGTTTGTGTGTCTCCATTGGAGTGCTAGCAATCTTTACATCTTTGTATCCAAACTTCTCCAGAATGTCATTAACATATTTCCCTTGACTTATGAAGATCCCTTCTTTCTGCTGTTTAACTTATAATCCTAGGAAGAAAGTCAACTCTCCCATATAGCTCATCTTGAATTTTTGATGCATAAGAGCTTCAAACTCTTTACAAAGACTATCCCTTGTTGAACCAAAAATAATATCATCTACATAGACTTGAACTAGGAGGATATCATTTCTAATTCGTTTGATAAACAAGGTTTTGTCAATTGCACCTCTCTTGAAACCATTCTCCAACAGATAAACAGATAAAGTATCGTACCATGCTCTAGGAGCCTGATGCAATCCATAAAGTGCCTTATCCAATCTGTACACTTTATTTGAATGCTTGGGATCTTCAAATCCTGGTGGTTGGCATACATAAACCTCTTCTTCATTAGTGCCATATAGAAATACACTCTTCACATCCATCTGGTATACCTTGAAGTCCTTGAAAGATGCATACGCCAAGAACAACCTAATTGCTTCTATTTTAGCTACAGGAGCAAATACTTCATCATAGTCAATGCCCTCTTCTTGAGAATATCCCTGAGCAACCAGCCTTGCTTTGTTCTTGATCACAATGCCTCTCTCATCTTTCTTGTTTCTGTATACCCATCTTGTTCCAATTGCCCTTTTTCCTTTTGGGAGATCCACCAATGTTCAAACATCTTGAATCTTAAACTGAATCAGCTCTTCTTGCATTGCTTCAACCCAACTTGGATCTTTCAAGGCTTCATTTGCCTTCTTGGGCTCTATCTGAGATAGAAAACAGACAAATAAAGAAGTATTGATGTTTTCTTCATTTAGTCTGGCAGATCTTCTGGTTTGCATGGCAGAGTCAAATCACCTATTACATTCTCCAATGGATGATAGGCTTTGTATTGTTGATACTTACCAGTAGATGACAGAGGAATCCCAGACTCCAAGTTTGTATCATTCTGTTCTATTAGAATGCTAGTCTCAGTCAAGGATAGACTAGTTGGATCTTGATTCTCATCTACATTTTCTTCTGCAGTTACATCTGCTTCTAAATCTGCATTTCTTTCTGCATTCTCAAATGTATTCACACCATGTGCTTCTTCTTCTGGAAGCATTTCAGGATCTGAGGATGTATGGCCATCATCATAAGTACCATATTGTTCCTGACTTGATGTGATTGGTTCTGAACTCTGAGCTTGTTGTTGTGGAGGTGGTTGAAAAACTTCAGGTGGATCAGGTGACCAGATGGGTAGAGTAATGTACTCTAATGGAGTATCTTTCTTCTTATTTGCAGCACTTGATTCACCTGTACTTGTACCTGTATTTGATGACTCATACACATTTCTGAAAGATTGAGTTAGAGCATCAATATCAAATAACCAATCTGGACCTTTTCCCACTACACTCGGTGTGTGTTCATTAAAAGTCACATTCATGGTTTTCTCCACTATTCTAGTCCTATGATTGAATACTCTATATGCTTTACTTTGGGTAGAGTATCCAACAAAGACTCCCTCATCAACTTTGCTCTCAAACTTACCTAGATGATCTTTGGAATTTAAGATAGTAACAGGACATCCAAATGGTTTTAAAAAGCTAATCAAAGGTTTTCTTTTGAAAAACAATTCATATGGTGTCTTGTTATGAGGCTTCACTACTAGTGCCCTGTTCTGAACATAACAAGCAGTACTAACTGCTTCTGCCCAGAAAGTCATTGGTAGTTTAGCATCTGCTAACATTGTTCTAGCAGTCTCAATTAGTGTCCTATTTTTTCTTTCTGCTACTCCATTTTGTTGTGGAGTTCTAGGAGCACTAAACTGTCTTTCTATTCCTTTTGTTTCACAGAATTTATTCATCTCATGATTTTTGAATTCTGTTCCATTATCAGATCTGATGATTTTAACCTTTTGATTAGTTTGGTTCTCAATCCTAGTAATGAATGATCTAAGTATTTCACCTGTTTCATTCTTAGTTCTAAGAAAGAAAACCCAACTAAATCTGCTAAAGTCATCAATGATCACCAAGCAATAAACTTTCTTTCCTATACTACTGACATTGATTGGTCCAAACAGATCCATATGCAGTAGATGTAAAGGAGAAAAGTTTGGGTTCACACATTTGGTCTTATAAGAAGATTTGTGTTGCTTCCCCTTTAAACATGCAACACAATGGTCATCACATGAATATGTCTTTTCAGGTAAACCTCTAACAAGTTTGTTTTTAACCAGTTTGTTAATAGTTTTAAAATTCATGTGACACATTCTTCTATGCCATAGATCAGACTAATCAACAGATGCCTTTGAGATAAGACAGTTTAAATCTTGTTAAGGTTTCATGTTTGCTAAGTCACAACAGTACACATTATTCTTTCTGGGAATTTTCATTTAGATTAAATTTATCAGAAAGAATAAAGCATTCTGTGTCAGTAAAAAGAACTGGATTCTTTTTCTCTGTGATTTGACTCACACTTAGCAAATTGAATCTCAACTGTTCAACATAATAAACATCTTGAAAGCTTATCTTATCACTGTTGACAGTCCCTTTTCCTGTAATCCTTCCACCTTTAGGATTACTTCCAAAAGCTACATATCCACCATCAAGCTCCTTGAAGTTCTGTAGCTTGCTTCTATCCCCTGTCATGTGCCTTGAGCATCCACTATCAACATGCCACAAACTTCTTGGCTTGCTCTACACAGATAAATACAATAAAGATTATCAGTTTTCTTTGGGAACCCAAACCAATTTGGTTTTGGGTTTCCCTTGTACATCCACAAAGTCAACTCTTTCAAAGATCATTGCTTGTGGTGTACTGTTGGTTTTGGAAACTTTTGATTGATGTTTCCAAGTCCAACTGATGTTAGACTTAGCAGTAAAAACTGGGTTAAAAGTGCTACCAGTATAATTTTGCCTAGCAGTATTAAAATTGATAACAATGTTAATATGTCTAGCAGTATTAACTACCTTAGCAGTTCTAACTGTTCTATCAGTATTAACTGGTGCAACAGTCTTAACTGAAGCAGTAGTATTCTGCTTACCAGTATTAACATTGATAGCAGTGTTAATACTCCTGACAGTATTAATTTTTAATGTTGCTTGAGTCTTTGTACTGTTGGCTCTGTTTCTGATTAATGCTGTTGTAGTATATTTTGGTGCAGCAGTATTAACTAATTGAGCCTTCATCTTCTTGACAGTATTAACAGAATTAATTTTATTTTTAAAATTGTGATGATTAATTCTGTCAGTAGTCGTCCATGGTGATCTCATAACCCTTTTATTTCTTGGATTATGATGACACTTATTCTGAAGATGGTTTGTTTTTTCACAGATAAAGCATGCCTTCATCTTCACCATTTGAAAATTCTTTCCCAGTCTTTGTGAAACTGATTGATTCCAGTTTCTTTGGTTTCCCCTGGGAAATTGTTTTGTTTTGAGAGATGGTGATGAAGTGCTTGCTTTGCATTTACAACTAGTACAGTTAACATTTGCAGATTTAACATGTTCAATTTTGTTAACAGGTTTACTAATTGCTTTTGTCTTTTGATTTACAAATCCTAGGCCTCTCCTAGACTTGTTTTCTGTGGTTGTCTTCTGTTCTACCCTCATTTTTGTCTTTTCTTGAAACAACACTTTACCCTCTGCTAATTTCTCACCAGAAATTTTAAAAATTAGCCCAGTATGCACTTTGTTATTTTGCAACCTATTGTTTAAACTAGTGCTTGTTGTTTTAGATTTAAACTCAACTTTCTTAAGCCTATCAGGTTTAGACTCTTCTTCATCATCAGATGTCCACTCAGTTATCTCAACTTTATCAAGATCATTGTCTTGATTCATGATAGGATCAACCTTCTTGACCATATCAGACATTTCCTCCTTTAAATTACTTATGTCTAAATCAGATTTAGGTGGAAAGTAGTTGTTGTTGTATGGTGGGGGTACATTATTGTAACCTAGGCCTGTTTTGATTTTATCATGTATTTGTGCCTTGATTATATTTTGTACATTTTTTGATGCATTTTCTAAGTCACAAACTTTTAGTTTTATGCTTTCTTTCTAACAAGTGACTTCTGCTAATTTTTTTGTTAGCTCATCCACTTTGTCTGGTAATACATCCATTTCCCACTTAGCATACTTAACATCATAGTCAAACTGGGTTTCATTTTTCTTATATGCTTCAATGATTTTTTCTAGGTTTTCTATGGCAGCAGTTGTATGTTTATGTTTAATGTCCCACTCTTTTAATTCATCACAGATTTTAAAGTTGTGATCTCTGTAATGTTTAACAGTTTTCTTACATATACTAGAGCACAATTTAACCTGTACCTCATATGGGACTTCATCTGAAGTGCTTGCAGCTTCTGTTTGTGCCATTAATGCCTGATTCTGAGCTTCATGTTCATCTTGATAGCTCCAATCAAATCCCATACCATCTTGGGATACCAAGGCACTTGTACTAACCCCCTGACCTTGAACTTGAGCAGGAACACTTTTTCTCTGTGCTCCATTGAATCCTCCAGTCCTTTGACCATTCACCTCCTGTCTTCCAGATCTGCATTCTCTGGCAAAGTGACCCATTTTGTGGCAGTTGTAGCACTCCACTTTGCTTTTATCAAAACCAGCATTGTCTTCTCTTTTTATGGAGAAGTTGTTTCTGCCAGTTCTTTGTAGGTACCTCTTTGCCCTCATTGTGATCATGGCCATCTGCCATTTGATGTCCATTTCTTCTAGATCATCAGGACTGATCTGTTCTAGTTCTTCATTAGTCAGTGATGAAGTCACATGACTAACAAAGAAGGCTTCTAGAACTTGATCACAAGATTTGTCTTGTGATGATGATCCAGATGCAGAACCTGTAACAACAGAGGTAGACACAGATGCTGAGTTTGGATCTACTTGTACTCCTCCTGATGACATAAATGCAACATTCTGCATATTTGGAGTGTATCCAGTGGCTTGCTTCTTGCTCTCCACTTCTGGTTCAAATGATCTCAGATCATTATATAGATCATCAAGCTCCTTATCATCCAAATTACTGCCCTGCCTCAAAGCAACAGTGTACATTGTCCATTCATCTCCAAGTGATCTTAGAAATTTTCTGTTAAGATCATCTTTGTCAATCTTAACATTGTGATTTTCAAGATCACCAACAAGTTTAGAAAATCTGTCAAAAACTTGTGTTAATGTTTCAGATCTGACAGAATTAAAGTTTTCAAATTGTTGTTTTAACAAAGATCTTTTGTTTTTCTTGGTGCTCTCATTGCCACCAAATCTTTTCTCTATTGCTTCCAAAAGAACCTTTGCATCCTCATAATTTTCAAACTTTCTTTGATATTCATTAGGAATAGATATCAATAGAATGCTAAGAGCTTTAAATTCTATAGCTCTTTCCTTTCTTTCAGCATCTGTATTTGGTGGTGCCCTTGGAATTCTGGCACCATCACCATTAACAGGATACTTAGGACCATTTACACAAATATCCCATAGTTGATAGTCTGTAAGCAACATGTACTGCTTCATCCTATTTTTCCACACATCATACTCATCTAGCCTGAGTATGGGGATTTTGTTTGCTTGAGTTTCATCAGAAGACATTTTATAAAAGTTTTAAAAATAACTTTTAAACAAACCAAATTTTGACTTCCAAAAGTTCAAAGCAACATGTGCTCTGATACCACTTGACAGGATCGACTTGATCGAGATCAAGATTAAATTTAACTGTGCTTGAACTTCTTAACAAGAAATTTGCGGAATAATACTTGTTAAGTTTGGAAGTTATATGTGTGTCTTGTATAAGTGTTTGTATTTAGTAAACAACAGAACACACAAATTGTATAACAAAAGCTCCAATATTATTTATGAAAATAATACGAATACACTTGATTGTATTAGGGTTACAATAACCTTGAAGCTAACTGATCTATGTATACTCTCTGTCTAAGCTTACTCACTTGTATAAGCTTACTCTCTTGTATGTTTTCTAAAATTACAAAGATGGTATTTATACACCAGGGCATACATACACGCATGCTATTAAGGTATGGAACTCTACTTATAAATTGTAGAGTTCCAATTTACACGTTATAGTAATTAATGCATAGAAGTCAAACTATCTAAACATGTCTTGTAGCTGTAAAGCAACTCATGCTTTGTTGTGCACGCTTTGTCAAGATTAGGTAACTGCAGACCCATGTGCGCCGCATATCCTCTGGACAAGGTCAGCAGTAGAAACAATGGAAACTGATCTAGCAGTACTAACTCCAGAAATCATACCAGCAGTATTAATCTTGGAATTCTACCAGCAGTACTAACTCTGAGATTCTTCTGACAGTACTAATCTTGTTCTTGTTCCAGCAGTAGAAACTTTGGATAGCAGTACTAACCTCTATTAAGCTTGGCAGTACTAATCTTTATATCCCAACAGATGTTTACGGGCATCGTATCTCAAAGTTCTTTCCAGGTTGCTTTAGTCAAGATATAGCTAGGTAGATTTCTTTAATTGTTCTCAACTTCAGTAGCTGGTTTGTTTTGGATCCTAATGTTCTACCATCGATCTTTCCAGTTTTTGTTGGATACGTCTTTTCTAATCTATTTTTACGTTTTTTCGCCGAAAATAGAATAAAGAAATCTAGACTAAGTGAAAATTTTGGTTTTAGGAAACTAGAAAAATACTAGGAGATACAAACACCAAATTAACACATGAAAAAGACACGCCTCAAAACAACCAAATAAGACATTCATAACATGCACCATTGAGAAAGGAATACTCCTGCAAAACGACCTAAAAAGATACTAACTTAATATGTCAGTCACAACTACACAAATTAATTGGCAAAGAATGGTTGACAGAGTGTACTTGTCTTGACTTCGTACGAATATCAAACACCCCGTTAACCTTCTTGCATCATATTATTGCTTTGACTTCGAACATGATTTGCAAACTTGACAATGTTTACTACAGGCTTGAAGTTTTCAATTCTGATCTGATACAATCAATTAATATGAGCTTGAATGTTTCCAAGTATGAAAAAAGAGCAAATCTCAATCTTTTACCCTCCTTACTCGCCTTTCTAGCCACAGGTACGTTGACTATTGTCCGACCTGTGCATATAAACATTTACTACAAAATAAACTTTACGTTAAACATAATAGAAACATTACATTTACATTAACTTACGCCTTAAACCATTGAAATACATATATATTCATTTTACATGGACTCCTATTAAGAACCAAATTCCCAAAACAAAATCAACATACAACTCTTACTGCACGATATCCAATTCATACTAACAGCAGGAAATTATATATATATATGAAAAGCAATAGGCTTTGATAACGATAACGATAGCGCTAAAGGCTGTCATTAAGAACTAAATGTATGGATTAATCGTTCTACTTTCAGCATAACCACCTCAAAGTGGTTGGTAACAAGTGGTTAAAGTACAAAAATCAAATGCAAAAAGAAATAATACACCTCAAAAGATCGTCTTTAATACATTAAGCTCTTAGCAACAATTCTTGAATCGTCTTTAATACAACCAAGAAAAGAAGGCAAAAAGAAATATAATAAAATTCAAGTTGAACAATTCAGCACGTATGACAATTCCCAAATTTACCCTTCAACATATATAGTTTACACAAGAAATGTGGTAGACAGATCACAGGATGACCAAAAATATTGCAAACCCATGTTCCTAATAATGTGCCCTTTAATATACAAAGAAACAAATATATATATATAAATATCAAGAATTCAAATGGTTGATGAGAGAATTTGCTTTATCCTATCTTTTTAAACTGTAAATATTACAACATCATGTTCCCACTCCATTTTTTATGGAATCGGTCAGCTAAAAGAACCCTAATCAAATTTAGCATAATAACACATGGTTTGATAAAATTCTGTTTAATTTACTCAACAATTTCGTGGGAAAGGAACGAACTTCAACGAGCTATTCTTGATCATCTTCAGTAAATTAAAGAACTTGATAAGAATGAAAACCTGTATATAATCCATCTGTTCTCTGGCTGGAAGCTTGCTAAAAGTTAACTGTTTTGACCTTTGACTTTTCTTTTTCACACTACCGGCAATCTGTTGAATCAAATGTGTCTGAAAATCCTAAAGGTTTACTTGGAATGCTTGACTGAGTTTCACTAAAGGACATATCAAACATTCTCGAAGTACCCTCATCGGCTTGCCATCTTTGAAGAACTTCAGGCAGGCTCATATTGTGGCTATAAGTTTCTTCTTCTTCTTCATGTCGAGAAGGTTTCCATTGCTCTACAAGAGGACCCAACACGTTAACTGCATGACCCATGTCGGGTCTCTGAAACGGCTCACGTGCAGTGCAGTGGCCAGCCAGTTCAGCCACCTTGAAGATGCTTTCTAGGGTTTCTTCATCATCGGTATCAAGAAATTGATCAATCGATTTGACTATGTTTTCTTTGGCGATAAGGACTCTTCGGAACCATGTCACCAAATGACATCTCTCATCCGGCATAGTTTCGTCTAGTGCTTTTCGGCCTGTAATTAATTCCATTAAGACTACCCCGAATGCAAAAACATCCACCTTCGTTGTCACCCTTCCGGTAGCTGGTTTTGACAAGAGAAGTTTATTCATTATTAGACTTTGGTTCTTAATTATTAGCTCCCAGTTCAGATAATATCCAAAAGAAACCATAAGTTCAATGCATATCATAAGGAATTAAAATTAAGTTTTAACAAAGTCAATCAGAAATGAAACCAGAAAATCTAAGAGGCACAGGATTTGCAGATTACAAGAAGAAAATCTGCTCAGGTGGCATGATGGACGGATTGGCTAACAGGTCAAAAACAAGGTCATTTCTTAATATGGTTGAAAAAAGGACGTGCATGATTGGGTTGATTAGTAAACACGTATTTGTCCATTTTTAACAAATAACTAATGTATTATGATTACTGAATCTTTGTATACAACAATTTAGGAGGTTGTACGCACTATAAAATAAACTCAATGACTTTCAAGCTGTTTGACACATTTCCAGTTCCTCCTTTCGGCTAAATTATAAGATTTGACCCGTTTGAAATAAAACACAACCCAAACTGACCTATTCATAATTAAATCGGTCAAAACTGTCACCTCTAATAATAAGATTTGTAATTGCTAAAACAGAATTGTAAAAGTGAAGGTCGAAATTCTCACCAGCATACTCTGGTGCCAGATAACCAAAAGTCCCTGCCAATTTAGTCTCAACAGAGTACTTCCCATCGGGCGCATTCTTAACCAAACCAAAATCAGCAACTTTTGCTCTCATGTCATTACCAAGAAGAATATTAGATGGCTTTAAGTCTCGGTGAATAAAGCTTTGTTGTGCCAAACTATGCAAATACTCAACCCCTCGTCCCACATCTAAAGCAATAGAAACCCGTTGTTTCCAACTAAGAGGAGGACTTTTATGTTCTATCCAGTTAAACAAATGTTGACTTAAAGTACCTTGTGGCATGTATTCATACACCAATAGCCTCTCGTTATCATTAATACAGTAACCCAGAAGAGCAACAAGATGTCTATGCCGTACTTTTGTTAGTACTCCAATTTCCGCTTGGAACTCATTGATCCCTTTTGTACCCTTCACACCAGATTCCATCCTCTTGACTGCAATCATAGTGCCATCATGTAACTCACCTTTATAAACAACTCCAAATCCACCTCTTCCCAACACATTTTTGTCACTAAAGTTATTAGTGACTTGTTTTAACACTTGAATGGAAATCATCACATTACCACTTTCAAAAACAGGCATCTCACTATGATCACCACTACTTTGACTTTGTAATTCAGTATGAACTATAAAACCATTTGAACTACTGCCAATTACACTCTCTTTTACCAACTCCTTACCAGTTTCTGGACTTCCAACCCTACCAAACTTTTGGTATTTGTTCTTCATATAGCATTTGAACGACACAAACAGCACAATCCCAACAAAAATAAGAACACTAAACACGATACCAATAATCATACCAACAGAACTAGAAGAGCCCTTTGACCGCCCAGGTGAGCTTTGACCCGCAACACTAGAATTCGATTTAGAACCTGGTGGATTTATACTTCCACTAGGAATATTTTGACCTAATAACAGATTGTTATCATGTAAAAACTTCACTTTCGGTGGGAATCCGGGTAAAGGACCCGAAAGATTATTGTTTGACACATCAATAAGTATAAGATCCGGCAAAGATGCCAAGACCTCAGGAATCGAACCAACAAGATTGTTCTCATTCAATGATATAGTCCTCAACGAAGTCAAATTCGCAAAAGACGGTGAAATAGTACCCGAAAACTTCTGTTTCCCAAAATTCACGGCCGTCACATTTTTGCCAGAAGAATCACAAGTAACAAAATTCCATCCTCCCTCACAAGCATTATTCCCTCGCCAAGATTCCGCCAACGACATCGGATACCCAAGCGCTCTGGCAACATCAAGTAGCACCGATACTTGCGGATCACAATCTCCCGGGTTAGATAAACAAAAACTATTAGTACTTAACCCTAACTCAAACTTCACACCACTCCCAAACACAGGTAACGGACCCTGCAACTTATTATTTTGTAGAGTAACATTAACTAAATTAGGAAGAGACATTAAAGACCTAGGCAATACTCCCGTTAACTGATTATCCCTAAGTTGTAAATCAAATAAATCGGTACATTGCGATAGATCCGGAACCGCACCGGTGAAGGCGTTCGCTTGTAACCAAACTTGCTTAAGTTGAGTCATGTTTGCTAAAACATCAAGCGTTCCGCTAAGTCCTTGTTTCTGGTTATTTAGCCAAAGATTCATTACCTCAGATCCACCTAAACTCACAGGTAAAATTCCTGTTAAGTTATTATAAGATAACCTAACATCCTGCAAATTAGGGAAGTTATCAAAAATATCCGGAATCGAACCGGATATATTCGCATTACTTGCATCGAATGTTTTCAAATTAGTACTATCAAGGAGATAATCCGGTATTGTCCACGGTGACAGATCTAAATTATCAGATATACTAAAACTTTTAAGATTCGTTAAACCTATAAAGAAACCTGAAGAAATTGAAGTGAAATTGTTACCGTCAAGATACACTTCTTCAAGTAATGATAAATTAGCTAAACTCGGTAACTCGCCGGAAAGTGAGTTCCTTTGAAGAGCTAGGGTTTTGAGCTGAGTAAGAGTGTTGACGTCGTCCGGTAGGGTTCCGGTGAGTGATTTTTCCGGAATGTTGATTGCCGTAACTCGTTTTTCGTTATCACATGCGATTCCTTCCCAATCACAGTAGTTAGTGGTAGTTTGCCACGTGGATGGTGTAGGTGAAATGGAGGTGGAGAGTTTTGACATTACGGTGGCGTCGTCGGAGGTGGTGAGGAGCAGGTGGAGGAGGATGGCGGTGAGGCGGAGGAGATGGCGGCGGTGATTTGCCATTATTTTAGGAAGTGAAGGTGGTGTTGAGTGTGGAGTATAAATGTGGCCGAGAAATAAGGAGGTAAAGTATAGGGTGTGATTAGTAAATGTATTGTAAGTGTAAGGTAGTTATCTGTAAATATAGAGGTCCAAGTGTCCAAGTGGGGATGTTATGTCCGTGCCGTTATAAGTGGAATGATTAACGGTAATTTACTAATTTTAGTGATGGAGTTTTTAGTAATCTATTTCGTCATTTTACATAAAAAAAAAAATATATCAAAATCTTTATAATCTTTTTTATTATTATAATATAATTCGTTTTCGTTAAAAATGATAACGAGTTAAAGACATTTAAAGAGTTTACAGGCTTATACATTATGATTACAAATTTGAGATATTAATGTTTGGCGTCGGTGATGGAGAAGAGGAGATGGTAACGGTGATGATGGTGATAGTTCTTAATCGTAATCGCTTTCTCGAGTAAATGGTGGCAGAGCATATATGGTGGGGTGTGGGTGATAAATGTATGGTGTACTATTTGTTAATTTTTGTAAGTAGAAGGTAGTTAAATGTAAATATAAAGATCAAATTGAACTGCCCAAGTGGCAAATAATTATAGATGGAATGATACTGACATTTCAATTTAATTTTCTAAAGGGAAAAGTGCAATAAAAATAGTATATTTATCACCTATTTCTATTTAAGGTACATAACTTTAAATATTTTAATTTAAGGTATCGAACTTTTAAATTGTAATCAAATTAGGGACGCAAATTTCACAAATGACGAGTTTTCACCGAATTTCTTTTTTATAAGTAACATATATATTTAATGAATTAATATTCCTCGATCAATTATAAAAAATATTGAGTATAATGGGAGATATTAAAGTTGAAAGTGGTAATGAGTTTTTGTTAAATTCTTTCTCCTAACTCAATATTTTTTAAAATTGATCGAGTAATATTAATCGATTGAGTAACATATATGTTACTTATAAAAACGAAATTCGGTGACAACTCGTCATTTGTTAAATTCGCGTCCCTAATTTGATTACAAAATGAAAATTCGATACCTTAAATTAAAAAATTTAAAGTTATGTACCTTAAATGGGAATAGGTGATAAGTGTATTGTACTTTTCCCTTTTCTAAAATAATATTTTGGTGTTCCATGCTTAAGATATTAACTAACTATTTAATAGGTAAAATCTAGCTAATAAGTTTCATCAATGTAGTTAATTAACTTAAATAAGAGTTGATAACATTTAGACATGTTTGTATTTATTTATTTATTTTTCAAAATTAGAGGATATTATAAATAGTTGCAATAATGTTCCAAAATAGCTTCTCAACATTTTTTTGTCCTTATAACTTATACAGCTGTCTTTTTAAATAATAATTAAATAGATAATTTCGTTCTTTTATACTTATCTAAAATCATACAACCTATTGAATGTCTATTTTAAGACAGACATCTTGTCGTTGTCATATAAATATATTATCTTCAAATAACATAAACATAAAAACATAAATAAAGATAAAACACTATAACAATTGGCAAAATTTATTTTTAACATGTTTTTAATTTGATGTATTTTTTTACATCTTTTTTTTTTTACCTCTTGATTTGTCTTAAACATTTAATTACTAATTGACTTGAAATTTATTTCTCAATAGGTTAGCAACTTTTAGTTTTTTTTTTTTTTTTTGTCGTATTTGACTAATGTATAATTTTATAACTGTTATATACTAGATTTTGATATCGAAAATATTAAAAATTTTAAACAATTTGATACTCTTAAACTATACTTCAAAACGCATAAAAAATATGAATTATGATACACCAAAAACTAAAAAGTAGTGTAACGTTATTAGAATGCACTATATCGTTAACTTTGATGCACTATAATTATAGTAATAATTAATTTACTATGATGCAACGTCACTTTAACTATGATGCACTACACATTTTGCACTACATCATATGATTTAGCAACGTTAAAGTATGAATATGATATACTTGACTTTTAACTATGACGCAATATGTTTATTATTACGATGCACTTGATTTTTAACTATGACGCGTTATATATATTATTATGATACACTTGATATATAACTATCCTACAGTTGATATTTAACTATCATGCATTTTACTTTTAGTTACGATGCACTTAATATTTAACTATGATACATCTGACTTTTAATTATGATGCACTTGACTTTTAGTTATGATGCCCTTGATTTTTAACTATGATGCACTTGTCTTTTAAGTATCATGCAGACTTTTAGTTATGATGTACTTGATTTTTAACTATGATGCACTTGACTTTTAATTGTGTATTCAATCAGGACTATGATTCATAATTAGTTAAACATAAGTGGATTACGATGCACCAAAAATTAAAATTCAGTGTAAAGTTATTCTATGGATGTCACGTGGCATATTAAACGGATGACACATAAGTAAAATAACATAAAAATGATTTTTGAAAGTTGAATGTATTAAAAATAGCATACGTAAGTTGAATACACACAATAGACATTAAAGAGAGTCAAATGCATTAAAAATAACAGATGTTGCTTTTGGACTTTAAATGCAGTAACAACTTGCTATTAGAATTAAAATACACGAACACTTTTTTCATTCGGGTTCTGACCAGTCTCTTATGGATCTACGTTAAGTGCAAAGTCAGTGCCTCACAAGGTGTACAGAGGATACAGATTTCATCTGCACCTATCTGTTTTAGTTGTTGGTAGTTTTTGAGTGATTATCAGTTGTGTGTTCTTAGCTCTACACTTTGGCATGTTACTAACATGCATTTTTAACCCGCGCGTTGCAACGGTAATTTAAAAAAAAAAAAAGACTTTAATATGAAATAAAATCTTTAAAAGTTAGAATATATAATAAATTGTAAATCATAGTTTACCTTAATAGTAACATGTACTATTTCTTTTAATAATTTAATAAATGATTAAATTAAATTGGGTTATGTAGATATTGGTTTAGATAAAGATAGATTAAAGACTTGCATCAAGTGTAGACGTCACCAAATACAGATATCGACATCATGTTCTTTCTACGGCTAACTACAGAAAAATATATAACATGAAACCAAAAGAATCGTGATACATGAGGAAAACTTGGATGACTTTAACCAGGTTGTACCCTCGGTAATTCTCCTCATGCGATGGTACATCATCTTCTATTGCAAAAATAGAGTAACAGAACTGCTTTCGAATAGAAATAACAAAACGCATATGATATATTCTACTTAAAATTCAGCAAGATGTTTGTGCATAATGTTCACAAAAACAATAATATTTATTATATAATATAATTCTTGTAAGGACATTGATCTCACCTTCAACCTAACATCTTAATGATCATGAAAAATTGTGAGATTCATCATATGAAAACTGTACTTCAATCCCCAAGCCTTGCTTAGTGTCATTCGCTCCAATCTTAGCGATCAAGCAAAAGTAGCGTTTCCATGTAAGAAGTCGCTAAGCATGGAAATCCATATCCATCAATGCCAATGTTATTGATGTTCTCCGAGTTGGGTTCATAAACAAAAAGTGAATTTTGTTTATCAATACGATACAACATTTCAATTATAGCGTCACCGGTTTTTCTAAATCCGTGTACCCCTTCTATTTCTAATGATGATGCATATGGTATCTTAAGAAACGAATAGCTTTGCAAATGAGTTTGGAAATCCATGCTCCATCTTCCATACACAATATTCTCGTCTCTCAGCCTCCCTATCGATTTCAAGCACAATAAGAGATGTCCCTAACTTAGACATAACCAAATTACAGTCATTAAGTTGTGCCAAACTATCTGGGAGATAAACGTCTACAAATTCTTCAGATATCATATCAAATGATAAAATCATGTTATGCAAATAATACCCATAACCCCAACGAATCCTATCAATAGCAAGCCAATATATAAACCTATCTATACCTACCTGGTTTCGTGTCAATTCAATTGATTTGCGAGGCAGATTTTTAGACAAACTCCTCCAAGCCCCCAAGCTTAACGTAAAAACCTCAACTTGCGAAGGGATGCAAATTGTATCGAATTCCGAATTAGGAACATAGGTAATCTTGATAAGCTTAGGGTCACTAGTGCGAGGACAAACCCCAGAACCAACAACAGTTTCAAATTGGTGATTTCGTAACACGTTAGGCACAACAATATCAACTGATTTTCTAATTGTAGGATTCCAAATAACAACCGTCATCGTTTTGTAAAAGGAAAACAGACCATTCATCTTCTACAATCCATTCATATTGTTGTTGTGAATCAACGTACCTTACAAGCAGATGATGCTGCCGCTGAGAGTGATTGACGTGATAATTAATAATAAATTACATTTAAAACACTCAACATTCTAATATATACATAAACACTAAGTTTGACAACATGCACCATTAGACTTTAAAATGACTATTTTTTCTAAAGGGCAAACCAATACCTATCTCAGATCTTATATATGTATAGTCACACGCAGAGTGTATATCGCTTCTCACAAAGCATGAACTTCAACCTCTAAAATATTGAAGTGTTCATCACAAATCGTATGGTTAAGCCTTTTGGTTTTATTCAATCAAGTTGAAAAATGTCGCCTTTGACCGCAAGTCAAATAAAACTGATTTATATACTCGTAGTTTCCTAAATCTTATTCTTTGGGAGGTATTGGGCCGATGCATATGTCACAATTGAATCATTTACATAAAAACAAATGCGTTCAATCAAACTCTTGAATTGTTTTATTTTTAAAGAAGATTACTCACTCTTTCCTATCAAAATTGTCCAAATATATTAAATTTATGATACTTTGATTAAACGTCATTTTACCTTATATTCAAAGCCAATTTAACTGCAAATATTTTAAAAAATGAGTTATAAGAGTAATAAATGAAGGTAAATTTGAGAATTTAATGATTTTCTATAATTATTTTATACTCGTACTCTCGTTCATTTGGGCCAATAGTGATCATGCTACTAGTTGTTGGTACAAAACTATAAATCACAAATCCTTGGCACATGCTTCTTTTACCTGAATCACAACAACATAATGTGCCTTATACATCAAAAAACTCAATTTCAACAAGATGTAGGTGCATAACATTCTATAAAATCTATATTTAATGCATCTAACATTCATCAACCTTATGCGTCAATCTTCATACCTTGCTTGCCTGCAACAAAAGTCAGCTCGTTCTAAGGCCACACTCTGCAATGTTGCCTTTATCATAGTTCACAATTCAAGTAGAACAATATTAGTGATGATGCAAAATTAACGTTTCTATGTAGGAACATGCAAAGCATGACAATTTTACCACTCTCGAAATCCCAATATACTTGATGTCTTGAGAATAGGGTTCATAAGCAACATGTGCACCATGTTCACCACAGCGAGATTGATATACTATTTCATCATAGGTTCACCGCTCTTCCTAAATCCAAACATTTCCTAGTAATGCATCTGGTGTGTCAATGTTGAATAGCTTTCTAAACGAATTTGGATCGTCGTGATCCATCATCCATAAACCATAAGATAGTTTATAGGCCTCTGCAATGGGTTCTAGCACAACTAGAGAGTCCCTAGTTTTAGATAAAATCAAATTGAAACAACTCACTTTATCACAGTGCGTATATGCCATTTAACTTCGATTCAGCGGAAGCGTTACACTCTAATCTTCTCAAATATCGTCATCCCAATTATAGTCCACTGTTTAGCTACTATTTGTCTTCGTCCACTATTTAACCCACCTTTTATGCGATTTCATTATTATTCATATATTGGATAATCAATACGCTTGGTGAGAATTTTTGTTTTCACATTATCAAGACATTTATCAAGCAATAAATGATTTGTAAACACATCATAGCATAAATAATATTGAATAAACAATTTATAGAATAAGTGCAACCCAGTAAAAAGTCACGTGAAACTCAACTTTAACAATTACGCATTTTTTATTCCATGTACAACAAGTGAATCTACAAACCACCTTAGAATTTGGTTCTTTCTATTGCTATTTCTTTTAAACCTTTCAAAAAGCACCGATATAAATGACTATATTTTTCCCATCCGTTAATGTGTATGCATATCTAAGAATTTATAAAGCAACACCTAGAATCTATTAGAATACAACCTTCCTTTATATTTATCATTAACTTCACGTAGTGCTTATTTAACAAATCTAGCTACAATTTAGCCACGATTTACTTTAGCCATAATTTACGCATTGACCAATTTACGTGTATCATATCTCTGCGTTACTTTTATGATATTTGTTTATTTTTATTTTAACTTTAATCTTTAGTGTTCCTTAAATGATAAATATTAATCAACCTAATTACATTTTCAACCTTTTTAGTTTTTTTGTTTATCACATCTGCCCGCAAGTTTAATTAGTTTATATAAGTTTTATTTTAAGTCAAAAATTCGGGTGTTACATAAATCGTGTTCATATTCATGGTTGAGTGCTACACTATAGGGTAGGTATATTTCTGTAAATTCTTCACTCGTTATATCATACTAGCCTACTGCCTGCGCGATACAACACGACAAAAAATTTATGAGCATTAATATGTTTATCTAACATGTCCTTGTATAACTGAGAACATATACAGTAGTCTGTAGTATATCATTTTCTTATTATTCGCAATTACAATCTCGTCACGACTTGAAACTCGATAAAAAATTAAACCCAATAACCTGCTAAGCCAGAACAATCAATGCGTTCAACTTTTATGGTCGGATTAGGTCAAGGTTCTGATTAATGGTCCAACCCGTTATCCCGAGGAAAAAACTAAGTTTACTTTTGTAATACAAATTTTAACCCATAAACCCATGAAACCAATCCGCCACATTTTCACCGATATTTAAAAATAATTAAATAATCATAAGGCTAAATCTTTTGTAACTGAAACTAATATTAATATATCAACTTTTAATTAATTGTATTTGACTTTAAATTTATGATGGTTGAATAAATAACTAAAAGGGTAAAATAATAATTTACTATTTCTCCTTGTTTAAGACCATGACCCAAACTCTGTATATTAGTATAGATACATATGATTATAATCATAATATACCAATTTTCATCAGCGTCGACATAATCCCTATCATAAGCGGACCAATAAATAAACCTATTTATATCTTGAATAATAATGATTTACGAGGCAAAATGATATATATACTTCTCCAAGTCCTCGAGCTTAACGTAAAAACCTAAACATGACGAGGGATGTCGGTTTTCTTCTTATATTTGGTACTTTGATTGATCATAAGTGATCTTGACAAGCTTAACATCACTCGTATGAGGACAAACCCCAAAACCAATAACAGTTCCATAGGGTCAACCAAACAAATTAGGCACAATGATATCAACCGATTTTCCACGGGGCGTAGCTAGGGAAAAATGTTGAGGGGGTGTTCTTTTTTCATTTTTAAGTCTACAAAAGTCACAAAACATCCTTAATACACTTAAAAAAATTTGTTTACGTAATTTGACATCTTTTGGGGGCAGCTGCCCTCCTTGCCCCCCTCCTAAATCATTTTCTAATAGCAGGATTCCAAATAACGGTTATCTTCATTCCAGAATCACTTGGTTTTTCCCTATAACTATAAAAACACAACAAACCTTCAAAGCTACCAATTATTGTTGGTTTATCAAGTCGTTTAATGGACATGGGAACAGTAATGAAAACTTGGTTTTTGGGGAAACTATCATCATCATCATCCACAATCGAAACATATTTTTGCTTTGAATCTGTTTCCTCAACGTTAGTTACATAAATAAAAAAGCATGTCATCTCCATATAATGCAAATCATCTTGAATATATGGCTTTATCTCTCCAATGACATTCTTATTTTTCCCCCGAAAACACTGTAATTTTCATTTATGTTGAATAAGCATCAATTTAAAGCTACTGAAGTGATGCATATACACAAGTCAGCATGAGGCACATCTTATGATCACCCTTTGTCTATAATATTGCTTCTTCTTGGTCAAATACTTAAAAGACAGTCCACAACAGAGTAGTGGATCAGTACATTATATAAACTACAACTTCAATAGTAGAAATAGTGCATTGGGTATAAGTGCATTACTTCTTTTACCTGACAATGTATAGGCCAAATAAACATTTCTTAGTTTAGTTCATCCATATATTATGTTTTTTAACTTTATATCCATGTAAGAAGAGAGAAAAGGAGAATGATAATGATTTATGCAGAATGTCAATATTTTTAACTTTGGACTAGAAAGCCAACAAACTAGGGGCCTTGCAACTAAATAGCAGATAGCAGATCAACTTGTATTGCAATAAGAGAGTAACATATTTGCTGACATATCAAAATAACAAAAATATTTGGTACAATTTGCCTGAATTTCAACAAGAGGTTTGTGCATAAAAATGTGAGATGATCATCATACATGTTAGAAACATTGATCTCAGTGCTAAGACCAGCATCAATTGATATGTAAAGCATCTAACTTTTCATTAACTTTAACTATTCTGAACAATAATTGCATTTCATCTTTCATACCTTGATCCCCTGCTCCAAAAGGCGTGTCTTCTTAGCTCCACACTTTGCTAAATAAAACTACAATCTCATTGATCAAGCAGAAGTAGTGTTTCGACATAGGAATCACCAAAAAATGAAAATCCTTCTCCAAAAATTCCAATAAAATTGGCATGTCCCGAGTAGGGTTCATAAACAACAAGTGCACCCCTTTCTTCTAAACCATATATCATTTGACTGATTGGTTCACCACTCTTTCTAAATCCAACTACATTTCCTATCCATGCATTTGGTGAGTTAATGTTGAAAAGCTTTGTAAACGATTTCGGGACACCATGTTCCATCATCCATACACCATAAACTCGATTTCCCATATCGAATTCAAGCACAACAAGAGACTCCCTTAACTTAGACAAATACAAGTCAATGTCGCGCATAATTGCTAGGCTGTCGGGGAGTTCTACTTCTGTAAATGCTTCACTTGTAATATCAAAGGAGATAATCAAATTAGACCACGGAAGTTCAATATCGCGTATCCGCTTATAAGCAAGCCAATAAATAAACCTATCTATAACTCGAAGAGACTGCGACAATACAATTGCTTTACGAGGCACATTGATTAATGGACTCCTCCAAATCCCTGAGCTTAACGTAAAAACCTCAACTTGCCAGGGGATGCACGGTAAAGAGTCGATTTCCAATGGAATACAACTATTTGAAATTTTTACAAGCTTAGGATCATTCGTGTCAGGACAGACACAAAAACCAACAAAAGTTTGATAAGGCCAATCTAACACGTTAGGCACAACAATATCAACAGATTTTCTAATTGCAGGATTCCAAAGAACCGCCGTCTTCGTTCCGGAATCACTTGGATTTTCCATGTAGCTGAAGAAGCAAAACAAGCCTTGAGAGCAACCAACTAATCTTGATTCGTAATGTTTTTTAACGGTTAGGGGAACAGTCAGGGAATGCTTCTGCCAAGGGAAAGTATTGTCATCATCGACAAGAGAAATATATTTCTGCTCGGAATCTTCGGAGTCAACGTAGCGTACGAGTATACGTTGGGGCTGAGTGTGAAGGATGTTGTAATCAGCGATAAACTCAGAGCTATCAATAAGAGACTTCCATGATTTTGAAACGGATCTGCATTGAATCAATGATTTGATAGGGAGTCTTTTGATGATATCTGCTTGGATTTCAAAAGGTATGTAGTCTGCCATTTTGATCTTGGAGATTGCTTAATTGTTCCAGCTAGGTAGTCAGCTGTAAGGAAGATGATAGTTCTCAACTTCGAACACATTTTTTAAAAAGTTCGCTACTTTTCTAAAGATTATAGACAACTCTCGTTTTCTAGAAAAATGAAGATGGAAAATTTGAAGGGAACTTCCTGCAACCAGATAATTTCCTAATTTCAGAAAACATATGGTTTCAAGATTTTCAACTATAAAATGAAGTTTTCAGAAGTATAGAAAAGTGGAATTTCAATTTTCAAGGATTATTTTTAGGGGAAAAGAAAATTTGAACAAGTTTTCTTGTCGGTTGTATTTGCATTAGCTGAAAAAATAGAAATATTTACTTAAATTGTTTGTGAAATTGTGAGTATTAACGACTTGAAAGTCCCAATTATACAATTTTGAGAGCACAAAGCATACAAATATTTCATCCGACATTCTGAAATTTCAATTTATTAAAGTACAGAACACAAAAGTTAAGAATAGTACGTACCAGTGGTCGATGGTCGGAGATGATCGATCAAAGAAATGGAGATGATCGGAGTGACCAGATGAACGGCTGTGGTGAATACAAAATTGATGATTTTGGGGGATTTTGAGTGAAGACTGAACAAAGGGTAGATTTGGTAATTTTATTTGTAAAATAATTGATGTGGTGAACCAGAGTGGACTAATTAAAAATTCAAAATAGATTTTTGTATTTTATTTTATTTTATTTTTCATTCTCTTGCTTTTCTTTTTAGTTTTTATATTATTTTGTACATACAATTGTATATAAAAATTTATGATATTTTATTTACCTTACTATATATCTATTAATAATAATTTCTTTATTTGTTCCTAAAAGAAGAAAAAGACATTTTTTTGTCAAAGAAATAGTCTAAATTCAGATTTATAAAATATAAAAGTAAAATTTTGTCAAAGATTGAATCATGGGTTTAGAAAAAAAAAAAAAAAAAATCCCTATGAACTCTACATTCTGAGAGGAATTAGTAAATACCTCACAGTATAAATTTTTATTTAGAAACTAGTATAAATCTCACGCTATATTACATAGCAAAAAATTTGATTTCAAACGTTGAGTTGGAAAGTAATGAACCATAGTCTATGGGCCATTTAAGCCTGTAAGCAACGTAATGGGACTTATTAGGTAGTCAAAGAATTTGAATTTAATGCCCATATTTTATTAATAGGGTTGACTTTATAAAAGACAACATAGTTTAGACTAGAGCATCCACACTCATGGGATGTGGAAAAGTTAATAGAGAAAAGTTGTAAGGTCGATCATAATTTGTGAGTTTAATTCATTGTTAGAATGCAAAAGTCAATAGGGGTTGTAACCTGCAACAATTCTTATTATTTTTGAATGTGGGTCTTAATATTCTTTTAATAATATTTTTCATGCTCAAGAGATATTAAAAGTATAATGATGTGAAAATAAGATAAACTTTATAAAATTTAATTGATTGGGAAGATTGGTATAATGAAAATAAGGTAATGATGATGTGGCAATGTATTAAACGTTGAAAAGTATATGCGTTGATAGTTTACATATAAACATGTCCAAATAATTCAATATATTCTATCAAACATCATACAATCTCAACTTTTGATCTACAAAAAACGAAGCACACAACATTAAAACTATTATATAATATATACCCGATAGTTGCAGTTTTTGGAAAAGGATCAATTACATAAAAGAGGATTGATTACAGTGTTTACTAGTCTGTTCAACCAATTTGAAGCTAAATTTGTAATATGTATAACAGACAGAATCGAATTATAAATAAATAAAACAAATCGAAAATATTCTTGAAATATGATAAATAAAGTTTATGTCATTATGGGTAATTTGGAGGGTACCCTGACCCCCCTTCCATATTTCAATGGTACGCGTCCGTCCCACCCGCAAGAAGTATCAACGTCGGGCAAATCATATGTCCACAAATCACCCACATATACTGTGGCACGAATTCGAACATCTCACATGTCGATTACACATATGAGATATGTGCATTTACAATGACAGTACCACTTGAGCCATATCTAATTGGTAAAATTTATAACATTACCTCTTCATGTCAATTGTTAGATCATCAAATTTTCTCTTTGAAATCTCTGGCCTGTCGTCTACACTTTTTCTGGTCTCATCGTATAATATGATATTATATTGTTCTTCTAATCGTTTTTAATCGTATTAGCTTAGAACTTGAGGTCTGTAAAAGTATTGTGTAACTTTGTATATAGGTCAAGTTTTAATTGGTTTTGAGTTTCTGATTGAGTCATATTTTTCACATCCCTGCATTATCCTCTCGAAATGGTAACCTAAATCAATGTACGAATCAGACAAAGCCTTCAAAAAAGAGACTTACAAAACATGACAGCCCTGGTTTGCCACCACCATACAGAATGAAACATTTCTTATCGGTCGCTTAATTAGCAACTCCTTGCAACACGATCGTATTGGCCATCGGCCAATTAATTTCATAGCGGTCGTGGTCGTCTAGAAAACTTGTGTTGCTAGAGTTGAGTATGAGAGGGTATTTGAGGGTGTATTTTGAGTGCTTATTTGCTTAAAAAGCTCATCTATAAGTGTTTGGATAAGTCAATTTTGTGAAATTTATTTGCTTATTTGTACTTTTTTGCGAGGGACTCAAAATAAGCTCAAAATTTATAGCTTATTTGCTTATAAGCAATAAGCAACTCAAATAAGCTCCCCCAAACACCCTCTAAGTCGTTTGCTCGTAAATGATACGTGGTTGTTTATCGATCTTTTTGTACTCTCGAGGGCAATGTCCTAAGTTGTTCATTTAAGATGCTTGTACGGGAAGTTTTACTTATTTTATAAATTTGTAGGAGGTATTATCCCATTTTATCAAAAATATCATTCCATAGATTTCTTCCAACCGTGACAGAAACTAACGGGTCACGTCAGTTTTTTTCAAAACTGACTGAAACTGACGGACCTCTGCCATCAGTGGCACCGTCCCTTTAATTTTTAGCTCTCACATTTACCAATTTACCTTTATTTATATACACACACGAAAAAAAACTCGATCGAACGTCGGTTATCCGACGGACCAAACCGACGGGCTCTAAGAGCATTAATTTAACAACGTTGTGCAATATACATATAGACAAAAACATTAATTTAGCCGATATATTTATTTATTCTCCTAAAAAATCTACCAAACAAATTGGGATGAAAGATTATGAAAAATCTTATCTATTAAATTCATTTATTTTATTTATTAAATCTTTATCTATAACGAACAAATACTCCGTATGTTTTTATAACTTTAATTATTGTACGTGTTACACGGTTTTAATATAAACTAATTAGTTAATAATTAAGTAATCATCATAGAAAATAGTATAATAATTAACAACATATTATTCGTTTGGATTAAATACATAAAATAAAAGCTCAATAATAAGGTGGTGTTTGGGGAGCTTATTTTTTGAACTTATTGCTTATTGCTTGTAAGCAAATAAGTCAAGAAATTAAAACTTATTTTGAAGCCTTTCACAAATAAACAAATAAACAACCTAAAGCAATCAAAATAAGTCCCAAAACACCCCTAATATAATAAAAAGAGGGCCTAAATATCAATGTAATGATTTTGTAATTTTTAAGCTGAAGTAATTGCAAAACCCTATAAAAATTCATATATCTCAAATTCCATAAATCGATCAGCAGCCCCCTAAATCGTCAAGAAATGGTAAACTCGTATTACATACCTTTCTATATTCAAGCTGAAATTATGAAAAAAATTCCTGTTAAATCATTGATTCGTTTCAGATCCGTTTCAAAATCATGGAAGTCTTTAATCGATAGCTCTGAATTTATCGTTGAGCACAGCGTTAACCGCAGTAGGCCACATCATCATCTACTTGTAAATTACATTGATTCACAACATGATGAAAAATATGTATCCATTGTAGATGATGATGATAGTTTCCCCCAATATAAGTTTACACTTACACTTCCTGTTCCTGTATCCTTTGGATCCGTTAACTCCGGTAAGATAATTGGTATCTCTCAAGGCTTCTCCGGTAGTTATTTGGAATCCTTCAATTAGAAAATCGGTTTCTATTGATGTGCCTCATGTGTCAAGGTATTATGAAACCGTTATTGGTTTTGGGGTTTGTCCTCACACTAGCGATCCTAAGCTTGTCAAGATTACAAATGTTTGTGATTTTTGGTTCGATGATGTAACTCTCATCCCTTGGAAAGTTGAGGTTTTTGCATTAAGCTTAGGGGTCTGGAGAAGTTTGTCTAACAATGTGCCTCGTGAATCAATTAAACTGGTGAAAAATCAGGTTGTTATAGATAGGTTTATTTATTGGCTTGCTATTGATAGGTGCTATTGATAGGATTCATGATGGTGATGGATTTCAGTTTGATAATTTGATTGTGTCATTTGATATGACAACCGAAGAATTTACGGAAGTATACCTTCCTTGTAGGTTGGAAGAAGGTTATTTGGATATATCCAGCTTCAAGACGTCTCTTGTTGTGCTTGAATCCAAATTCATAAGGAATATGGAAGCATATTGTATATGGAGGATGGAGCATGGTGTTCCAAACTCATTTAAAAAACTATTCATTATTGAGGCACCACATGCATCATTAAAAATAAAAGGAGTACTTGGATTTCGGAAACTGGTGAACCTATAACTGAAATGTACTCTATAAGTAAACAAAATAGAATGTATTGTTATCAACGCGACTCAAAACGCATCGTATTGGGATTTCTGGATATGTTTTTGGGCACTTTGCAATAACATACATGGAAACGCTACTTTTGTTTGATCACTGAGATTCTAGTATATGTTTCGATATCAGTTGAGGACAAAGATAATGACAACGTTCCGTAGCGTGGAGCAGGTTAGCAAGACATGGGGATTGAAGTACAATTATAGTCCTGATTAGTGTAAGTTGATGAAAAGTTAATGCTTTAGTTATTGGATTAATGCTTTTGTTACCAGTGACATCAATGTTTCTATCTTTTTGTATGATGAATCTCACATTTTTATGAACATTAAGATGTCAGGTTAGGGGTGATGTTCTTGTTAAGGGTGATGTTCTTGTTAAGGGTGAGATCAATGTTTCTTACATATATTATTTAAGATTTAAGATATCTTATTGTTTTAGAGAATGTTAGGAACAACGTCTTGTTGAATTTCAATGTAGAATATATCAGTTATGTTTTGTTATTTTTGTTTGTTGGCAATTCTGTACTATTAGTCTATCGTTGTAGTAGAAGATGAAGCCATATTTCTGGTTTCATTTTATAGCTTTTTCTATAATTAACTTCATTTTATTTGCTGAACCTGCCAACAATATAATGATCCTATAATGTAAAACACTTTGTGTGCTTTGGCCTACAGATGATGTTTAACTAGTAGAATTAAGCTGATAAACTGCTGTTTTTTATTGTCTCCACTAAACATCTGCAGTTCTGTTCAACTACCAACCCATTCCGAGTCATGGTAAAACTATCGTTTTCACAGTTACCTAATCCGATCATTTTGCCACTTCACACCAAAGATCTTAGAGAAAGTGATTGGATTTAATAAACGAACATTTAAGGAAGATACCAACATTCCTCGTTCATTTGGGTCAATTGTTCTCTTGCGACCTGCAGAGATGCAGTATAAACCAGCCTGAGATCAATAGTTCAAACCTAGAGAACGTGAAAAAACTTTACACACATGTAATATGTTTGATCAAATTTCAAAAGGTTAACCTAATTCGTTTTTGTTTTATATAACAAATATATAATGTTTTGACAACAAATACATTGTGATGTGCACACCAACAATTCAACCTTTCAAGTTTCAATACACATAATACAACCTCCTATACGCATATTTAGGATGTTCACATCATTTTTTGTGATCCTATATCGTATATAGAACATAAAAGTTTACTTGTTTCGCCAACATAAAACACAAGCCACTAAACTAGTTAACATAACATAATAAATCATTTAAAAGAAATTATTACACTTGTAGTGACAAGATAACAACTTTGCTTAAAAGTCATAAACCAACTCCAAAACGATTATCACTTTTTGTATATCCCATAAATATAAACCACAAGTCCCTCGACCCTTGGTATAAACCCAATTCATAAGATTTACACACACAATAGCGCATTGGACTATCATAATATATATATCCTTAAGCTCTGCTGCACCATGCATATGATTATAGCACAACATTTACGCACTCTTTTTTCCACAAACATCCTTTTTTGATATAACTTTTTCTTCAATCTTGTTAGCAAATGTCACTGTTGGCCTCAGCAACTTCTGTTACATCATAAAAACCAACGTCTTCAGTTAGATTCCACATGCCGCTAAGTTAAACCCAGATTTTACTCGCATAGCACAGCAATCCAATTCTTAAGTTCTCAAGGGTATCATGACTTGAAAAATATTTAATTTTGTGGGATCAAACTTTTATCCATGAAAGTATAATTCATTCGCCTAAAATTGGGTTAATTTGAGTGGCATTTTATCTCCATATGTCAGACATTGAAATAATTTCCATAATCATATACTCGTATAATATATTAATATATTAATATTAATAAAAAATTAACAAAAATTTGCTAGCACTTAAACCCTGCCCTTCCTATTTATGGCCTGTCCTCAGAGGTAACCATTTTGACATGTTACCCGGTCAGCTTATTTTACTTAAAAAGGATGAAAGTTGGAAATTGGAATACATACCATGCTTCTGCAGTGAATACTTAGATCCTCGTTCATTTGAGCCAACTGTGCTCTTGCTACTTCTTCCTTGTACAAAGACTTTTCGCAGGCTTCTTTCACCTGATGTACAATATCAACTGAGATTAAAGGACATTTTCACATTGACAACGCATAGCGTCAATCTATTGTATAAATTACTTTAAAAGGAAAAATGGGTGCAAATCAATATTTTTTCTCTGTATAACCAAGAAGTGTTTCTATCCTGATATTCTTACACGAATGTTGCATCAATTTTGTTCTACGTATTTAAACTCAAAAGTATCGATAACTAACCCAATGTTATCACACATAAAACGAAACTGAATGCAACTCTATGAAGTACACGTAGTTTCTACGCAGAACGATGCTAATACAAAAGATAAAAGTACTGAACTAAACGTTGCAAGTTCCCTTAGGGAAAACTTATATTATAAAATTATGATGAAATACCAGTGTTTCCTTAGCACTAGCAAGAGAACTGGATTCACTAACAGTTCTTTCCAAAATGCTCCGAAGACTAGCCAAGTCTTTGATCAGCTCCAATGCAATCTCTTCGGCATCATGCATCTGATTTCTTGAAAACTCAAAGGATCTATCAGCATGTAGACGATACGATGTGCAATTCAGACAGTTGCATATCCCTCTGCAACCTCGTGGAGTTCTCTTCAGAATTCCATTTCTATAACTTTCCCCGTTGATTCCAGGAGCATTTAGAGGTGCAATCTGCAACGAAGAATGTTGTGCGTTTTCATCTACTGGCCTCTGATTGTTTTTGCTTAAATTATTCATGAGCCCCACAAAGTCATCGTTATTATCAATACTTTGTTCAGTACATATGCTGGGCAACGTTTCTATAGCTTTAGATGACGCTTCTTCCACACATTTCAGATTATTTTTAGGTGATGATTGTTCTGATTTTATGGAAGCATCACATTTAACAGGCTCGGCTTGTAAATTCACCTCTGACTGTGAAGTCGATTCACTGCACTCTGTATCTGGCCCACGAGCATCCAAAGCATTGTCATTCAAAGCTAGAGTGACTGTTTTTATTTTATCAAATGATGTGTCAATTTGAATCAATGTAGATTTAGGAGAATCTGATTCCTCATCTGCAGTACTTGGTTGTCCAGAGTTACTCATGATTGTGGATTCATCTGTACTAATATTTTGATGTAGCAAGGACAGAGTAGGCATCCGTTGATTTTGCTCTGTAGCCTTCTCAAGTTTTACGGACCAATTACCTTTTGAGGCACCTGTCAGAAAGCACATAAACACAAGTTTATATAAAGATCGCATATTTCTTGAATGGAGAATTAAATTAAACCATATATTACATGAATCGTCTGCAGAAACACTCATCAAGAACGGAAGCAATCTTCTATGACTAAAAGAGGTTGGATTTTGCAGTACTTTCATTCTAGAGCATGGATTAAGTACCTAACAAAGAATGAAAACCCAAATAGAAGATTAGCCATCAATATTCATAAATAGAAAACCAAATTCGACATCGAAATCAGAACTCTAGAAACAAAAACATTACAATAAGAACCTACTATACTTGGAAAGTACAAACTCTGGAGACTGATTATTACCAGCTTAGATGTTGGCTTTACAAGTACACCCAAGATTTTATCAGTCTTGGATTTACTATAAATGTCTGAATCTGGTGGTGTCATCTGCTCACACTCCCCTAATGTGTCATTTAGATCATCTTCGTGGCTTTTTTGCACCACATTAGAACTCTCAACAAATGTATACAAATCAGGAGTCTTATTACTAGACTTCTGAGCTTGTTCTGGCAATTTGGTTTCAACTATCTCAAAATCTGAAGAATCTGTCAGTGAAATCAGAAGAGTTAAAAAAAGCTAGTGTGCTGACACATTTAATGAATTATGAATGTATAAAAAAAGAGAAACAATATAATAAAAGCAATTGAGTTGTGTGTGTACCATCGTTCCCTAAGTCCTTTAAATAAGGGAGCAACCTTCTATAGCTGAATGAACTTGGACTCTTAAATACCTTCCTTCGGCCACGAGAACTTGTTACCTATCAATTAATTCCATAAAGTACAACTTTCAATGTCATTTATATAAGCAGTCGCGTTGTAATTTCTTGACCATAGTGATGCATGAAATTAGCATCAACAACTCAGCATGTAGAACATAGTAAATATTGCAGCAACCTACTCAACATCATCAATGAGATATCAGATATGAGCACAAAATTGGGCAAACAAGCATATTGTCCAGCTTTTAATGTCGTTTATACAAGTAATCATCACAATTTCAAGTTTGATCAAGAGCAGTAGCTAATCAATAAGCTGCACCATTGACTTTCAAATAAGTAATGAATTGTAATTAGACAGATACTCGATATTAAACCAATCAGAGATAAACAACAAAGTTAAAGTTCAACTGCACAATTAACCATATACTCTATATTGCAACAATCTATTTCAGTTAAACAAGTATTTATCAAATTTTCAAGTTAGACCAAGAAGTGTTTCTACATCATCAAACTAAGTGAACTAAATTAGCATAGACATTAACATTCATTATAGTAGCAAATATACGTAATTAACCACAAACTCAAAATTAAAACAATCCACTCAATAGCATCAATCAGCTGTAAACATAATTATTAGAAAATACTTAAAAAATCAATCGTATCTTACCGAGGATTGACTCTTACTCATAGAACCTTCAGCGTCTACAATTTCATTTACAACGTCACTCTTCTCTTCAACCGCCTTATTCTGTTCAGATTCTGAAACTATTGGTGTCATCTGAACCAATTCATCAGCTACAGTTACAATATTCTCTGACTCGTCCGCAACAAACGAAGCATTATGGTTTACAATTGCATCAGTTTTCTTAAAATCAAGTTCTAAATCCGCTTCACTGATACTTAAATCATCATTACTTGTAACTGCATTAGGTGAAAATACTCTTCTCGCGCGTAAATCCTTAACGGATACATGATTTGTGATCTGATCATCAACTATAGGTTCTAATTGTACTTGTTTTACTAGTGAATTAGCTGTTGTAACTTTTAGTGACTTGATCGAATTACAGTTACGAATGGAATCAGCTCGATCGTAACCTGATCGGTGTCGGTGAAGAAAGATTTGTGACTTACTGCGAGTGAAAATGCAGTCAAGTTGATCGGATTTCGATGGTCGTTGCTTCCGTTTACGAGATCTGAGACCTGATTCCATCTGTTAATCTCGTTCTCGATTGAACTTTAATTTGTATTATTTTATTTTATTTTAGTTGTGTTAGGGTTTTTCGTTGGAGACGGCTGAAGAAAGGATGGAATGTGGCGCGAAAGACTACGTGTCAGGAAATATGGCGCGGAACGGGGTCAATTAATTGGCGGGAAATACACTCCCGCTGTTTTACCCCTTTGTTTGGAGAGACTAGTTCATTTCGACCCCTTGATTGTTTAAAAGTTTATAAAGTTTGCGTGTAGGCATTCACACAAAATGAAAAATCTTTGTAGCGTAAGAAAAACAAACTTTGGTTATAATTTATGCTATAAAATCCAAATTTTGTTAATATATATGCTGATTTAAAAAATAAATATAATAGTCATACGTAAAAAATTTCATTAGTTGGATATGTGGGCAATTTTTAAATTTGCGTTCTTTGGATTTTGTTTTCTGCCTCTTAGTGGTATCAATCGAAATAACTCATTTGTCTTTGTAGAAAATTGAATATCGACACACAACATTATCAATTTTAATGTTGATCTAATTATATCTCAAAATCGACGATGAAGACAAAACATACAACTTAAAATTAGTCCGAGTTTCTGCATTCTTTTGAACTTTATTTTCACCCTTTTGTTGTTCCGAGCAAAAAAGACTCGTACACGTATCTATTTATTTAATGCCCTTTCTCAAAATAAGTCTTGTTTAACATGAGATATCTAGCTCAAATGGAGAGTGAAGCTAAATGGGCTCAAATTATCGGGGCCTTGAAGCCTTGTTGAAAGGGTAACAATATTTTGAGTGTTATTGATCGGTTACTCGTGGATGCTTCTACTTATCACATAGGACATGAAGGTAAATTTGTAGATTGTTTAAGACGGTAATTTAAGTGAAAACTAAATTATTAAAATATATAGTTTTTCTAGTTGTCTACTAGAAGATTACGTCACTTTAGCTTAGAGTGACGTCTAATCTAGTAGGGACTTTTGCTGATATGGAATGGTAAATGATTTATGTGTCTAAAATGTAGGCTTAAAACTGTGTCTGAAAATATAATGGGTACACGTGTAAATTGATTGGTGAATATAACAAGAGATAATAAATAAAATATGTGTGTCAAATATTGTATTTGTAGTCACATTTAGTAATACTCGGAATGAAAAATGATTATGTAACAATCAAATTTTATAAAAATGAATTAAATACCGTAACTTTTAAATTGAATTAAATTTTGAGGACAAAATTTTTATAAGAGGGGTAGAATTGTAACACTCGAACTTTTGAATAAAAAAATTAAACTTCTAGAAAACATTAAATTTGTGTTAAACCTATAATGAGGTTACATTTGATGATAAAGAACATTATAAGGGTTTAAAATGTAATTACGATTGATTAATTAAAGAATGCAAGGTATAAAAGTTACAATATAAAATAAATAGATAGCCACTAATTTATTGGGATAAAGATTGCAGTTGAGTTGTTGGAGTCTAAGTGATTGAGTTTTATATATACATGCTTTATGCTTAATGATTTATTAATTTGTAATGTGTATTAAACGAGAGTGAAGAAAATAAACTCAATAGAGGGCATAGAGAATGGTGAGCAGAGAAGAATTGAAGCTATAAACCAACGAATAGATGGTGAAATAAATTGATTTGTGATCCGTTTGGTTGGTTCATAGTACGAGAGGTGTATCATCATGTGAGTTTTACGTAACTTTTTACAGGGCTGTACTCATTCTATAAATTGTTTATTCAATATTAATTATGCTATGATGTGATTAAAAATCGGTTATTGCTTGATAAATGTCTTGAATGTGAAAACAAAAATCGGCACTAAGCGTATTGATTATCCAATATATGAATATTAATGAAATCGCATAAAAGGTGGGTTAAAAATCGGTTATTGCTTGATAAATGTCTTGAATGTGGAGACTCATTGTTTTCTATAGGATGTTGTTACTGTTCGAGTTTCTTAAGAATTACGTAGGTTTATAATCTTCTGACTAAAAATCATATAAAATGACAACTGACTAATTCTCTTCATTGTTTTTATTATCATGAGCATTGAGTCATGGCATGTGGTCTCTGGTCATGCTAATATCCCTCGTTCGTTTCCAAAAAATCCCCAAAAACTTATACATATCTAATCATCATCATCATAACAATATATATGTTGCTGCATGCATACCTCATATTAGCATTGTTCAGCATTATTATCGAAACTAAAGCGAATCAAACCAAATAAAAATGACAAGATCTTCATACAAAGCCCGATATTGGTTCATTCAAACTACAAAATTTGACGTCGACCCGCTTCATATGGTTTGTTTTTAGTTTATGTACTTTGAAAGCACATTTACTGGAACCAAACCACAAACACCCGTGTATATAGATTCGAAAGTCGTTATATATTCAACACAGAACTTGGTACAAATCAATCATTCTATATGTTAGGAAATAGAAAAGCATCAATCAATAATAAATATATAGGCTTAGGAACAACCTTTTTATACAGGAGTTTTGAGTTAGGGTATTTTGTGAGAAGGTCGAGATAAAAGAGAGAGTTTATGAGAGTCGTCTTCCTTCGTCCCGTGTGGTGGTCTCGGCGATTCAATAACGACGGCGCGAATTCCATTATTGTAATCAACCGTTGAGAGTGGTGTGAGGATATTCAAAAGTGTCGAGAGTTGAGCGTCTCCAATTTTGTAATATCTTTCATACGGTGGATGTTAAGTGGCATACGGGTCCCGTGATTTTTATTTTCGCTTGAGAGGTTTTCCACACAAAAATTGTGAGTGTCATGTTTTTCCTGTTTTGTGCGATTTATTATTGATTTATACAAAGTTATGTGATTTATTGTGGTGGGGATCAATCACAGCGAACGTCATGAGAGAGGGATCGATTCCAACAACACAACGCTCACATATGCTGCTACATTAAACATTCGAAGAATTCGGATTCTTTGGCAACCTAATTTTGAAGCCTCTTCAAGAATCATGGTAAAGATTCATACGTTACTAATGAACCAACTTGTCATGGTATTATGCTTTCATAGATATTTCATATGCCGCTTTCTAATATTTAGAGTCCCATTTCAAACTTAACCCCAAGGTGGTAGCTAGGCTTGGGATTCTTCGAAGGAGACTCAAGTTCAATTCCCGTCCAACAGCTACAACTTTGGGATCAGCCCTCAGGTACATAACCCAGTTGGTTCCAAGAAGAAGGATTTTGCAAGAAAATTGTCATGTTTCCCAACATGGGCTAACAATCTCCTTAGCGGACCATTGGGTTAGTCTGAACTCTGAAGTGTATGTTCAACATTGTCTTTCACATATTGTTCTCAACTTTTCATGGCGGGGCATGTGGGCCTGTGAGCATTGCTGGTTATCTAACATTTTTGCAAAACCCATTTCAAACTTCAAACGTAAATCATATATAAATATACCATGACTAACATTAGCTTTGCTTATCGTCTTATACTAATGACAATCATTGTTTATGTAAAATAAGATAATACCACATTACATAGAGCTTTGGCATTTTCGTAAGAAACTTAGTAACATCAACAAGATTTTTGTTCTTGAAAAATGATTGATGGGCATGTGCCGAAAGGGACCATGTGCACTTATGGGGACCTTGGATAGATGTCATAATAATTCTGTTATAAGAGCGAGGGTCAGGTAATGGTCAACCGAGCTTTTATGAACGCTTGGTTGTCACAACCTTCATTTCAAGACAAAAACCCGACCATGACTAAAAATACTTGTTATCTTTGTGTATTGCTACTTGTAGCTTGTCTTTAATGCACATGCTCCATGCATGTATGATTGATTACAATTTTATAGTACCATTATATATATATATATATATATATATATATATATATATATATATATATATATATATATATATATATAATTATAACTTACTGCTTCAATCTATTTATCTAGAAATTGTGGTTGATTTGGATTGTGTTTTAACTTAACGAGTTCAATTTGAGCATGCAATTCTACCACGTGAATTTTTTTTTTACAAATGGTCTTGTGAATTTTAACATCTCACCTTCTCATACTCCAGTGATGATGAGATTTGAATTCTGTTGTACCTAATTGAAAAGAGTAATAAAAACTTTGGCCTCTTTCAAAACAATATTTTTTCAAGAAAAAGTTTTTACAACATTATAGAGTGTCAGTGTGTTACAATGTACTCATATATATTGAAATGATGACGCATTTCTTATTTCTTATATTGATTATAAGGTAATAAGGTAATCATATACAACGTACTTACAGATTACTAATATTGACTTCTTAATTACGAATAAATTCATTTAACCACATACATATGACGTATGCTGATTAAATTTAAAACCAAGTCACACTGTATTAAAACATAGGGAGTTGTGATATTGTTTTTACAGTATTCTTAGAGGATATTGTAGGTCGAAAAAGTGGAGGAGTGAAAGACATTGTTTTTACAGTGTTTTGGAATTTATTATTTTTATTTTTTAATTAGAAATTCAAATTATTTAAAAAATTGAAACAATTAACAAAATAAATTAAATAAATGAAATGATGTAAAAATATAAAGATAAAGATTGAGATACGATTTGGTGTATGAATTGTATGTGTATATATAGATGAGTAAAAAAGATTTTTTAAAAATAATAATAAGAAGATAGCCGTTGAAACGGAAAAAAATATTTTTTTATTAAATATTACTGTTGGAGTATTAAAAAAAAGAACTTGATTTCAACAGCGTTCGGCGTCAGACGCCGTCCTAAAACGCCATCAATACCGGTGAAGAGTGGATGAATGCCGATAATCGGCATTCTCAGCTAAAAACAGCTACAAATTCCTTGTCACTGTGTATTTCCTTAATGTCATTCATATTATGAAAAACATATGACAACTAAAATCAATAAGAAGGGGTTGTTATGCAATAAATTTTTTTAGCAATAAAAGACAATTACAGTAACTCCAATAGTCATGCGTTGCTAAGGAAAAGCAATCATGTAATCATCAATTCATAGTATCATAGCCGACCCAATTTATCAATAAAATTGTTGAAACGTGATACTTCATGGAAAAAGTAGGTATATATTGCGTTTGATTTTGTTATTAAAGTTTAAATGATCATACATTCATACCAACAAAATCTCCGCTATATATAAAAAATATTATACTAATAAGTTCATACATTAATCTTTTGACACGTGACATTTATAATCTCATTTTTAATATTTAGGGTTAATTAATTTTATAATATATATATATATATATATATATATATATATATCTTAATCTTAATCTTATTATTATTACCTTGATATTTAAATACACCTATTAAACATTCAGTCATTCATGTAATGTGAATTTAGTTAGGACATATATATTCTCAATTTCACAAAATAATACGAGTATATTTAATTTGTTTGTTAATTACAACTTTTAGGGATATCATTTTCTATAAAAAGAAATACTATGTATAAGGTATACTACATTAACGACTAACCATCACGCTATATATTTTTCTTTGCACAAAGTACAATTACTTTAAATAAAAAAAGGTAATGATATTTCCACTATACCTTTTTAATAAATTCACCATATAGTACAACAATTTATACATATAGTACAACTCTTTATTGCACACTTGTGGTAAAACCATCAAAAATATTATTAGAGTTCTCTTAAAATGTCGTTATCATTTTTTATTTATTTATCTATTATCTTACAACACTAACGTTGATCACCAATAACATCGCAACCAACCCCTACACTACCAAGTTACCAACCACTCGATCATTATAAAAATTAATTAACCCAACCGTACACCACAACCATCTCCAAAATCCAGCTCGATCAAATATGAAATGGGAACAAGTTTTATTTAAATTTAAATTATTATTATACCAACTAACAAAAAATATAAGTGGAATTTTACCTAAACGCTACATTCATTTAGATTTAGATTTAGATTATTATATAATAATAATAATAATAAATAAATAAACAAATTTACCTACACATGATTAAAAAAGTCAATGACCATAAAATACATTAATTTCCACACCTAATTTTCTTCATCAATTATTTTCGTGACATGTGTGTCTCATTTGTCTTCTTAACCAAATTCCACCAACATGAAAGACATACGTAATAATATCACAATCATTATGCTACTCCAATTTTGCATACGAAACATCTATCATCAAATACGTACAAATTTTTTGTTCACAGTCTCATTATAAAAATATTAAACATATTTTATATAATTTAGTTGGGAACAAATATAGAGAAATGATTGTGGGATCCATTAATTAGGTTTTGTAACGGTATTATTTTTTTTAAAAAATTCCACATGCATACTCATTATCTTCCCTGTGTATCTAACTACTTTTGTTAATAAAAAAGTCATCATAGAAAACTCATATAACATATGTTTGAACAAGAAAAAGTCTTCTAATATGCTTTGCCGATGTATTTTTATAATTAGAATTAAAATTAGAATTACATCATATACATCATCATCATCGTAGCGAAATCAACCTCCTAAAAGATCTTAATTATTTATATAAACTCAATCCATCGATTCAATATAATAATTACTAGTATGCCTTAAGGTATCCAATTTGATTTTTTTTTGCATTTCCATATTTGTTTTAGATGTTTGTTTACCTTTTACTAATTTTCAAATTTTCAGACCAGTAAACACATCTAAATTACAACTTTTCAATTGTATTTGGGCTTTTGAGAGAACATATTACTAAATATGGAAAAAGTATGAAATTACTACACTTTACAAGACTAAATCAACTAGTTGTATGAAATTATAAAGACAAGAAATAAGCACATTTGATGTTCTTTTTGTACAAAAGAACTCATCCTTTAAGTAGCTTGTTTGTATTATTAACATAAATTGTTTACCTATAACATGAATGACTAATACATAGCAAAAGATGTATAAGTTCACCACCTCTTTTTGCATTATGTGTGTATGCAAATTCAAATAATCAATTATATGATAACATAGTTTTGTTAAAATAATAATAATAATAATAATAATACAGGGAAATGTTCAAACAGGAACACTTTTTATTGTGGGAACGGTAGGAACGGACATTTTTATTTTTAATTTTAAAATTAACTAACGTTTTTAATTAAAAAGTTATATGAAATTTATTAGAATTTTATGCTCTTTAATATAAGATAAAAAAATTTTAAAACATGTGATACACATAATAAAAAATTTAGTGTGTATAACAGTATCACACATAAAAGCTATGTGATACACAACTTTAATTTTTGTATCATATATTTTTTATTTTTTTTAAATCGATCCAATATTAAAGATGATAAAATTTTAATAATTTTGGCATTATTTATTTAGCAAAAAGTCTAGATATGTTGAAATTAAAAATGAAAAAGGGCGTTCCTACGGTTCTTACAATAAGAAATTATTCTACAATAACTCTCACCTAATAATATAACTAGAAAATCGCAAATTAATTAAGGATCCATCTAGCCAAAGTTGGATATGATTAGCATATAGTCTTACATTTATCTTCAAAGTGTTTTAACCTTTTACACATCTCTTTTTGGTATTGTCAAATAGAAAATCATACATACATTGTTACATTATATACACTTTATCATACAATGAGACATCCATCAAGTATAATGCATAAATGAAATTATAATATTGCTCCAAAAGTAACATAACATATAATATAAAAATACATTTAATCAACCTTTTAGACGTGTTTATCCATATTAATCCAAAAATAATTTTGGTACGAATATCTTGAAATTATAGTAAGTAGATCATAAACCAAGATTAAAACAAGAATAAGACAGAGTATTGCTAGGGTATATAATTCAACACCTTTTGTCTCTCTGTTCCATTGTAGCAGCCACCCTCTATCATCAACCCCAACACTTTATACCGAAACCTTCCCCTCATTCTTCTCTCTCTTTCTCCCCATTCCCTCTTGGTTTTCTCCCCCAAATCTTCTTCATTTAACCACTTTTTTCTCTTTTTCATCTTCAGACAAACATGGATGTTCAAGATTACACCATTCCCTCAGGTTTGTTGTTTATTTTTTACGGATTATTTATATTATTTCTTTTTAAAAAACCCCACTTTTTAACGTGGGTTTTCCCAGATTATTATCACCATGGTAGATTTAACACATTAATGGCGGTTTTTGACTTAAAATTGACTTTTTTATTATTGGGTTTTAAAAATCACAAGTGGGTTTTCTTGATTTCGTGATGTTTTCTTGTTTTTGTACTTAAAAACCCATTTTTTATCGTGTTTCTTTTGGTTCGTATAGTAATCACCGTTGTAGATATAACACAGTAATGAAAGTTCTTGACTTAAATTTGACTTTTTTCTTTGTGGGTTTTCAATATCACTATGGGGTTTTCTTGATTTATTGTTTTTCTTACTAAAAATCACATTTTAACATGGCTGTATTTAGATTCTAGTCACCATTGTAGACTTAACACATTAATGGTGGTTTTTTACTTAAATTTGACCTTTTTCTTTGTGGGTTTTTAATATTAGAAAATGGGTTTTATTTATTTTCTTTATTTTTGATGATTTTGTTGGTTTCTTGATATTTGCAGGACATGACAGTCATCATGGGGTTCATTTATGTCATAGATGTGGGTGGCCTTTTCCAAACCCACACCCAAGTGCTAAACACCGGAGATCCCACAAAAAGGTCTGTGGAAAAGTTGAAGGTTACACTACTCTGATTGGTTCAGAAGTTGTTTCAGATGATGAACATCATCTAGATGATGATAAAGAAAAGAGCCCAAGTGAGTTTCATATTTTTTATACAAAGTTTGTTGATGGGGTTTTGTTAATTTAGTCAAAATCTGTTATCTTTATTGAGCTTTTGTTAATTAATTGAAGTTTGTGTTTTTTTAAGGTCCTAAAGTTGAGGAGAAGACAAGTATTGGTGGTGGTGGGATCAGGGGAAGTATTAGTAGATCTGAAGAAGATTTATTTGCAGATGCAGTCACTGAATTTGCAGACAATGGAGCAAGTGCAGGATCTGCAAACAAAACTTTGGATAGAGATTTGTATTATTCCTTTACTGATGCTGATAATGGTGGTGAGTACTTTATATTCACTTTAAATGAATAATTGTTATAAAGGCATAGTTTTTAATCAAGGTTGATGTAATTGTTAGGTCATTGTAATACAATAGTCCTAGCACTGAAGTCACTAAATGCTATCTTGTTGTGAACATTGTAGGGTATTGAAAATCTGATTATGATAATATGATTATATAGGGGTTGATAATAAGTAGTTGGTAACCACTTAACCAGTTTATGATTTGTTTTGCATTTAATAATAAAAACTTGTCAAGTACTAATAAGTATAACTAGTTAGTTGAATATCACAACTTCATAAAACAGAAGTATATCCAAACACTATCTCCTCATCACATTTTGTTAATCACTTTCAAAATCTTATGTCCAAGTGTGAAACACTCCCATAGTCTTATTGGATGAATTCACGCAAGTCTATATGTTCTAACATGTTGTAGCCAGAAAATAATTTAGTGGAGTGAAATATTAGAAGTGATCAAAAGTTTTTATCTAAAGTGGCACAAATTCTTTAATTTATGTTCTTATACTAATTGCATCACATTACATTTCAAGTTCTCTTATTCTGGTTTCGGTTTATAAACCTGTAGATACTAATGACGTAGTAAATGCTCCAGTAGAGATCAACAAAGTGGATGCTAGTCTAGAAGCTTCCGAGAAGCAAGATACCCATGTAGAGAAAAGTGGAGAAACTGAGATAACAATTGTATCTGATTTTTCTGAGTCAAAGATTGAGTTGACTGATAAGGATGCTCAATGCTCAAATGGTTTGGTCAAAGATGGAGTTGTGGAGCCCAAACCCGACCCAAGTTATGTAGCTATCTCTATTGAAGTCTTGGATGCAGCTGAGGGAAAAAGTCAAATTTATGAAACTATCACTGAAGAAGCTAAAGATTCGGAGATTAGCAAAATGACCCCTGAAGTTTCTGAAACTGTTGGTGAATATGAGGATAATATTAAGGAGGAAAACTTGGAGAATTGGGAATCAGCAACTGCGGATTTAATCAATGAAGAAATTAAGCAGGAGATTGAAGCTGTTTGTGAACATGCGTCAGAAGTTACCAAAGAATCTGAAACCGTTGATGGTGGCGAGAGAATCAATGAAGAAATTAAGCTTGAAAAGGTTGAATCTGATCATGAACATGTTACTGAAGTTGCTAGAGAACTCGAAATTGATCAAAGCGCTTCAGTTTTGACCGAAAAGGAACAGACTCAGGAAGTTGTCGAGGTGGCTGATGTGGGTTTGACCGAAAACCATGATCTCAGTGCAGTTGAAGTGAAAAAATGCTTAAACGAACAGATTCAAGAAGTTGTTGAGGAACCCAATACAGTTTTAACTGCAAAAGATGATCTCGAAGAACCCATCTTGATAAAAGGCTCAACTGAACAAACCAATGAGGTTGTTGAAAAACTTGATTCAATTTTGGCTGAAATGGAGAATTTTGATGCACCTGAATTGGTAGAATGCTCAGAAGAACAAATTCATGTAGCTGTGAAGGAGCCCGAAACAGTTCCGCTTAAAAAGGAAGATCTTGGGGAATTCAACTTGGAACAATTATCAAACAAACACTCCCATGAAGAAGTTGTTGAAAAACCCGAATCGATTTTGACCGAAAAACAGGATCTTGGTGCTCCAATCCTGGAAAAAAGCTCAGAAGAAAGTCAACCTGATTCCAGTTTGACTAAAAAGGAGGATGTTGGTGCACCCAAATCAGATGAATGTTCAAAAGAAAACGCTCAAGAAGTTGTACAACATAAAGTTGATCATCTCAGCAATGATGTAGATGAGATCAGTGTTCAAACGGTTAACCCTAAAGATTCATCTGATAATTCGGTTGACAATGGCAAGAATGCTTCTGTTGTTGTTCCTGAAGCTATTGTAGAAGATAGTAATGACAAACTCTTGAACAATCAAGAATCTTCTGTGGCATTTTCGGTAGATTCAAGTAGCCGCAACAGTTTGGAGGGAAATTGGGGATCAGTTTCAGGTACACATATCCAGACTCTTACTGTAGCTGGTCACAACACAGTCAAACTGAGCCGGGTTGACCCAAATTGTTCTTAATTTTTTTTAAAGAATACAAAAATTGATTTTTTATAATTAATTTAATTTTCGTCATCAGATGAGATTTAACACTGCTGGAAGTGTTGACCCATTTTGACGCCTAATAGATAACTATAACCAGAATCAACGTACTCATATAATCTTAATTAAATTGCTACCCCTATGTGGGTCTGTGAACTTCAGTTAAACTTTCTTGTTTATTTGTATAATGTTGCTACAGTGCTCTCTACTGCTTCCATTGATGCTGAAACTTTACACGCGGTTGACAAGTCAAAATTCAACTCTGAGAAGTCAACTTCAGGAACACTAGTGGAACCTGAAGGCATAGATCAGAAATCTGGTTCTTCTGATATGCAAGATTCAAAACAGCAACCAAATTCTGAAACTTTGCCCAAAGTCAACAACGAGTCAAAGAGGAACGAGGAAGTGATTGCCAAAGTTACAAACTGGAGCACCGGGAAACAATCTACACCTCTAAAGAACCTTTTAGGTGAAGCAAAATCACCAAGTGTTAAACAACCTGAGCCCGTGGTTCAGAAAGATGAAAACGAGAAAACAGGTTTGACCGGTGAAACTCCTGTGGTCAACCATGATATATCGTCACCGCCAAAACTAATTGATGATGGTAAGAAGGGAAGGAAGAAAGTAAAGGGTAGAAGTTGGGTCCCGTTTGTATGCTGTTCGTCAGTAAATGTTGTTAACTAGAAGATGAGGTCGATGCAGTAAAGCTATGGTTTATTTTGCTGAATCGGTTTTTAATCGGTCTATAGTTTGGTTGCTAAAACCTGTTGCTAGTTTCGTATTTGTATATTTTTTATATGGTAGATGGATCAAAATTGTTTCTTTAATTGATATAGAATATGGTCTATTTGTACTTGGTATTTGTGTTGAGTAGTGAATGTTGAACTATATCAGTGTGCGACCCATTTTGTTAAATTAGTACCTTATGAGAAATCTTGTTTGTTGGTCGACTTTAAGTTCCGGTAATATCTTTACTTGATGTCATGGGACGTGGGTACAAATCCTATTAGTTAAACTCATGTTATCAAACCCGTTAACACCCCTAAGTTGGGTTACCATATAAGTGTGCTGCTATGTAAGCCAATTATGGTTGCCATTAGTCAACCTTTCTGAAAAATAAATCTTATAAAAGTGAAATTTTGCTCAATTAAGTTGAGAAATGTTTTAAATACAAACAATTTACAAAATTTTAGGTACAAACTTATGTGTTAAAGAGAGATAACTACGATGATTGAGAATAAAGAAACCAATATAAAAATAACAACTCAAATTATAATTTTTATTTGTATAAATCGTTCGTTTGTAACTATAACATTCATCTTAAGTTAAAAGATCAGTTTACGTAGGTACTCTTTGTAATTTTGTTATAATTGGCATCAAATTAATTTTTGTTTTTTAAGAAAAGAGGAAAAAAACTCGTATTAGAATTTAGAAACATCTCAAAACATGTCAAAAAATTAAATAAAAAATAATAAAAAATTCAACTGTTTCATCTTAGTTGTTTCACACACACATACAAAGATCATCACCATCAACACCAAACCAAACAAATACTCCGTAGTTTAGTTATTAGATCCACATCGTTTTGACTCCAATTCTCCCCTATTTCTCACCAAATCAAACTATGTCTACCGAAATGGCTAACACCGATCCAGAAGGAATCGACGGTGTTCGTATGACGTGGAACGCCTGGCCCCGCACCAAAGTTGAAGCTAGCAAATGCGTGATTCCATTGGCGGCAACTATTTCCCCAATTCGACCTCACCCTCATATACCTTCAAACCCTTACCCTCCTCTTCGTTGTAAAACTTGTTTCTCAATTCTTAACCCTTTCTCTCGTGTTGATTTCTCTGCCCTAATTTGGATCTGCCCCTTTTGCTTCCAACGGAACCACTTCCCTCATCACTTCTCAGGTAAATAACTGTCATATATTTCATAATAATGTAACTTGATTAACTAACTGAAATATTATATCCTCAGTATTTCGCATATAATGTGATTCATAATGTAATTCATAATGTAATTCCAGTAATGTGTATGTATGTGTATTGTTGTTTTTCAGGTGATCTCTTAGCTACTGAACTGAATTATATTCGCAATATATCACAATTGAATAGTACATGTTACTTAATATGGTTACACAGAGTACAATTCCTAATGTAATTTCACTTCCTGTGTATGTATATGTGCTAATGTTTTTCAGGTAATTCCGTAGCTAAATGATCCGCAATTGAATACTCGTTTCGTAATTAGTAATTACCAAATAGTATAAATTATAATGTATACCTACTGCATGTGTATGTATTTGTGCTTATTGTTTTTCAGGTGAATTTGAAATTAACTGAATTATTATATCCATAGTATATATTGAATAAAAGTTTCCTAATTTTTCACACATAATATAGTTAGTACTGTAATTCCACTGGCTGTATAGGCATTTGTGCTTATTGTTTATCAGATAAATTAGAAACTACTGAATTATATTATATCTACAATACATCGTGATCTGTCTCAACACTGACACGCATTATATATATATAGGGTGGGGATCAAGAGGGAAGTAAAACAATGAGGGAAGTAGGGAAGCTACACAATTCATTTACGATGAATGATAATCAAACTTAAAAAATCATATTTTTACCAATAAATATTAATCAAAACTGATGTTATAACTACTGATATTCATCTATAAACTGTTTTTTATAACTTATATTATCATATGATGAATATCAAGGGAATTCGTTGACATTCATCATTGATGAATGTTAACCAAAGTGGATATTATCAGTTTATAATTATTTCTTTGAAAAATTATTCGTTAGCATTCATTCACGATGAATGATAATCAAAACATAAGAAAACATATTTTTACCAATAAACTATTTTTTATAACCTATAATATTTTACGATGAATATTAATGGAATTCGCTAACATTCATCGATGATGAATGTGTAGCTTCCCTACTTCCCCGGAAAATAGTGCTAACCTCTGGATCCGGCCCGTATATATATATATATGTGTGTGTGTGTGTATATATATATATATGTATGTATAATTCATAATGTAATTCCACCGCCTGTGTATTTATTTATGCTCCTTGTTTTATTGATAATTTTGAAGCGAACTGAACTATTATGCACGTAATCGAGTACACGTTTGTCACGCATAATGTAACTCCATTGCCTGTGTATGTATCTATGCTTATTTTCAGGTATTTCGGAAACTAACGTTCCGGCGGAATTATATCCGCAATATACAACAATCGAATACACGTTTCCTAACACCGACATACAACATGTGATTCCACCGCCTGTGTATGTATTCGTACTTGATACGTGTATGATTGAGGAGGAGTTAGGGTTTGCACGATCTGCATTACAACAAGCACTTGAGTTTTTACCGGAGAATGCGTTGGTTGGGTTTGTATCGTTTGGGACGCAAGTTCAAGTTCACGAGTTAGGGTATGCGGATATGTCAAAAGTTTATGTGTTTCGTGGATCGAAAGAGATTAGTAAGGATCAGGTTTTGGATCAATTAGGGTTAGGTAGTAGTGGGGGTAGGAGAGTTGGTGGTGGGCCAGGCCCTGGGCAAGGGTTTGGACAAGGGGGAGGGTTTTTGAATTCCGGAGTTTCGAGGTTTTTATTGCCTGCATCCGAAGGTGCATACATCATTCATTCGGTAAGTTAAATGCTCTTAGGACAAATTACACTAGAATGTATCCATATTTCCACTTTTTGTTAGTGGAAATGTTATGTGCAGCTAACAACACATAACTTTACGTGCTCTTAGCCAAAAAGGAAGGACTATCTGTATGAATATCAAAAACTCGAAGAACTATTTCTAGGGTTTATAGTTTGGTAGTGTTTCGATCTTTACACCTTTTGCTATTGTATGCATCCAACTTCGAAACCTCCCATTGTATGTATTCAAGTTTTCAAACCGTCTATTATATGTTTTTTACATGTTTTTGGCTACATAAATTGACGTGTTTTTTGTAAGTTCTATACATACAATAGTATCTTAAATACATACAAACGACAGTTTTAAAACTTGATTACATACAATAGTAAAAGTTGTAAAGTTGCATACACTTCCAAACTATAAACCCTTCTTTCTAAAAGTTTAATGCTAACAGAACCTAAACTACATGCAGTTAAGTGTATGGATGTTATCGCCTTTATCTATTGTATGTATTGAACAAAAAAATTCTTTTTGATGTATTAAACTTCCAAAACTTGCTGCTGTATGTACCTGGTCACCTATTAATCGGTTGACCAGATTATTGAACGACCTGACTGCCATACCATCTCATCTGTTTACATGTTATAAGAGATAAGATACACGCAATAGTAACGTTTCAAAGTCTGTTACATACAATACAAAGTTTTTAGTATCCAATACATTCAATAGGAAAAGGTGTAAACGTGAACACATTTTATGTAATTTGCCCATACTTTTGATTCTTGATTTTTATTTGAAGTTTAATAAATTTGTTGATATGTGTCTTACTAACTGAAGTGTTGGAATTTAGCTTCTGGAAGAATTAGTTACGGATCAATGGCCAGTCCCACCTGGTAATCGATCGTTAAGGTGTACAGGCGTTGCAGTGAGTGTTGCAGCTAGTTTGCTTGGGGCTTGTATGCCTGGGACTGGTGCTCGGATTGTAGCATTGGTTGGTGGTCCATGCACCGAAGGCCCTGGTTCGGTAAGTTCTTTGAACTTTTGTATGTAATTTTACATATCCTGTAATTGGACTGCAAGTTGTTGGTGTTAATGCACTTACATACAATTATGATTCTTTCAGTTACTGTGTGGAATCTTCTTTCTATATATAGATTCATACTGGATTATTGGGACTTGAAGTTGCAATAATCAATTTCGAGTGTTCGGGTAAAATGATGATGGTTATTTGATTATTTAAGGTCAATCAATAAGATTTTGAAGAAGACTGTACGAAGTTGATGTACAGTAACTGATTATTGGTGTATTATAAATTATCAACCTATCCCTAGAGTTATCAACTGTCCTGGTCCTATAACTTTCAATTTAGTATTTACTCCTATTCAATATTTCCACATATTTTCATGAAATATTTCGTTTTGAGCTGTCAGTGATTCAGTGATTGGTTTGATGAAGTTAACAAATACAATGACCGTCACGTGTTACACACTCGCAGACTTCATTTTTTGAGATTTATGGAGTTACTTTTTTCTTTATGAAAAATCTAAGCTTGTGTTAGTTTTTCGTTTCTTGCAGATTGTATCAAAAGATCTCTCAGATCCAGTACGTTCACATAAAGATCTGGATAAGGATGCAGCACCATATTTTAGGAAAGCAGTTCAATATTACGAGGAACTTTCAAAGCAGATGGTCAGCCAGGGTCATGTGTTAGATCTTTTTGCTTCTGCACTTGACCAGGTACTAAATTCGTTAGTAGATCTTGATTGCAATTCATTCGTTTGTGATTTTACTGTGTTTATCTGATTGTAGTTAGATTTATATGCTAACAGATGGTAAAGCTAACTATAATGACGCTGCTAATGGTTATTTTGACAATAAAAATTTAAAGCTAAAGCTACTAATAGTTCTAAGTTTCTAATGCCTTTCCAGAAAAAAAGTTCTAAGTTCCTAATGGTAAACGGTATCTTTAATTTGGGCTATATAACACTACTTTTGTACTCTTTGATAGTCTTTGAAAAGTAAAAAGAAATTTTATATCTTGATGAATAACCGATTATTTCTTATGTTTAATCTCTTGACTTGCCATGAATGCCATGTTGTCCCATCAAATTCCTTTGCATGTTCATCTTTTTACTGTCTTTGTTCAAAACCAGGTTTTAAACAGAATCATTTGAGAAACTTAAATGAAAAGCTTTTTGGTTGCACATTGAAACAGATTTAGTTATCCATATGAACCACTTTACATAAAATCCTTTATTTTGGGAAATGGTGTTATATATACGTTTCATGCAATAAAGGCTGATAATAATTTAGATATTAATAACTGAGTTAATGCTTTGTTAATTCAATGTTGTTTATTTTGTTAGGTTGGGGTAGCAGAAATGAAAGTTGTTATTGAAAAAACCGGTGGCCTTGTTGTTCTTGCTGAAAGTTTTGGGTATTCGGTTTTTAAGGACTCATTTAGACGTGTTTTTGAGAAGGGGGAAGAATCACTGGGTCTCGCCCATAAGTGAGTACTTTCATTCTTCACGATCTCAGTTATCTGTTTTTCTATTCCGTTCTTTGAATCAATTATGATTGATACAAACTTTGTCCATCCCAAAAAAGGTATGACTTGACACATGGTTTAATAAACATGTTTACTATTGAACAAATGTGAAAAATGCTCTTTAATAAAAGACAAAAACAGTTAAAAATTGTGAACCAAAATTGAGGTTATGACATCCAAATAATGATTACTGATGAACAAAAAAGTAACTCTTGGGATGTGGAAGTATGTACTTGCTTTTTTAGAGGTGGCAATTAAATGTGTCGATTGGGGTTATTATATAATCCCAAACGGGAATTAAAAATATATTTATTACTAAAAAATAAATAAATGCGCCAAAAAGTATTTCCGAATTAACCTAATCTGTTTCGATCCATATTGAAAAAAGGCTTGTTCTGACCCATTAGCCAACCCGTACAACCTGCCCATTTTGCCACCTTTATTTTTTATAATGGTATTATTGATATATATACATATATATATATATATATATACATATATATATATATTGATATATATATATTTTGCATTTTTTAAAAATATTCACTAGTTTATTACTTTCAGTGGCACCCTTGAGGTCAATTGTTCAAAGGACATTAAAATTCAAGGTATCATTGGACCTTGCACATCGTTGGAGAAGGTCATCTACTGAATCTGCCAATAATCTATTTTTTATGGTCGTATATTAATGTTTTGGTTGGTTTACTGACTACTGCTCGCCTTGCAGAAGGGACCCGCTGTTGCCAGCACCGTGATTGGGCAGGGGAATACCACAGCCTGGAAGTTGTGTGGACTTGACAAAAATACTTGTTTGACAGTTTTCTTTGATATATCATCAAGTGATAAGTCAGATGCTTCAGGAAATGTAAATCCACAGCTGTATATACAGACCGTTACTAGGTAATGTTCAAATTATTTTCTTCTCAGAAGTCATAATTTTTGCAATTTATCTAAATTTTAGTATATTTTGGTTGAAATTTATTTGTCATAAAATATGATGCAGTTACCAGAATAATGATGGAGAATCAAAGATGCGTGTTACTACCATTACTAGAAGATGGTTAGAGAACTCCAATCTCTCAGAGGTAAAAAAAGTGTACCTTTTATATACTATTCTTGTAGACCATTCATTTACTGTCCAACAATTATTAAATATGGTTGTGGGTCCAATTTACACCATGTTGTTGAGTTTCAAGAGAAAATAAGAGAAATGAAACTGTAAATTACGTGAGAAGAGAAAGAACAAGAAATATGTAGTATATATTTAGTTATTTATTTCTTGCATGTTTAGTAGTTGGAAGAAAAATGAAAAGCTATTGTTGTGTATTTATTATTTTTCATCTTTCTGATAGAAAGGGAATTAAAGCTAACAATTATACAGTTAAGCCCTTCGCATGTAAATTAGGTTAGTTTAGGCCAAGTTTAGTATTGTCAATAAAATAGTTCATAAATCTTTCCACATTTGGAAGGAATGGTTAGAGAGAAAATGAGTTAAAAGTTTACTTAAATTCTTGTCTTTTTCCCTGTAAAATTTGAGAACACCAAAAACTCGTTTCCCTCTGTTTATTTCTAATTTATTCTTTTCTTTTCATGTTTGTGAGCTCACAAGTGCAATGTTAGAGGATTAAGATGGCACCCATGCAAAATAACATTTTCAACAAGTTGATTTTCATCTATTTATTGTGTGCATCAGTGCTTGCATGGGAATAATTGATACTAAATATTTGGTAGAATGTGTACATATTCAGGACTACTTTTAGTAGCCATATATATTTTCAAAATATATGTTTGTTCTTTAAGTTTTGATATGCTATATTACAACATCCACTTTATTTTGAAAAATAGCGTTAATCTAGACAAAATGTCTTTTGCAGGAATTGATACAAGGTTTTGATCAAGAGACAGCTGCTGTGGTAATGGCTAGATTAACTTCTTATAAAATGGAGATGGAGGTACTAAAACAATACCAATCATTTAACCAAACTACACAGTGTTATTTTATTTGTTTTTGATGGATTAAGAATAATCACAGGAATCGTTTGATGCAACGAGGTGGCTAGATCGAAACCTCATTCGTCTCTGTTCAAAGTTTGGTGTATATCAAAAAGATGATCCTTCTTCCTTCGCCTTAAACCCTAGTTTTTCGTTGTTCCCTCAGTTTATGTTCAATCTTCGAAGATCACAATTTGTGCAGGTAAAAATTGACTCACTTAGTTACTAGTAGAGGTTAATGGGTGTGTTGGGTTCTCGATCAAAACAGGTTCATGACTAAAATATAACTCTGTACGGATTAGGTTGACCCTAAAGACTTTTTAGCCATATCTCTTTAATTATTCTTTTTTTTACATAATTAGTGTGTCAAGTATTAATAAAGAAGTATGTTATTTCAGTAATGCTATAATTTTTTGAATGAAATACTTTAGGAGGTTTTATGCATCAAAAGTACACTTTAGGCGACTTTCAATCCATCTGACCTGTTACCCACTTACCCCTACCCTCCAAGGGTTTTTTTTAGATGTCCCTAATCGAGCTGTTTATAGATTAATGAGTCAAAATTGCCACATTTACTTCATATTGTATCTTGATCATTTTCTGTTTTTTCTCTTCTTTTTTTGTGTTTCTTTTTGTTTTTTCATGACAGGTGTTCAATAATAGTCCAGATGAGACTGCTTATTTTCGGATGATGCTTAACCGGGAGAGTGTAACAAATGCGGCTGTCATGATTCAACCTTCGTTAATATCATATTCATTTAATTCACTGCCTTCACCTGCATTACTCGATGTAGCTTCCATTTCGGCTGATAGAATCCTTTTATTAGATTCGTACTTTAGTGTAGTTATTTTCCATGGAATAACAGTAGCTCAATGGAGGAACATGGGTTACCAGAATCAACCAGAACACCAGGTATGTTATTGATTTCATTCCTCGTTATTTCTATTAATATCGTATAATACTTTTGTTTCTGTCCTGCTTTATCTGCAATGTAATGTGGTGTGTCATTTTTCACAGGCGTTTGCACAGTTGTTGCAAACACCACATGATGATGCTGAGATTATAATACGTGATCGGTTTCCTGTCCCTAGATTGGTGGTGTGTGATCAGCATGGTTCTCAGGTTATTATTGAATCTTAATCTCATTTGCATCTAAGTATATTCCTATGCATTTCTATTGCTGGAGTGTGTAGGTGGCAAAGTTTAAAACTGGTTGGGTTGGGCCAAAACTTTTTTTTTTAAATTAAAAAATTCAGCAATTACTTAATATAATGAATATGATTATAACTTGTAAGAACTCTTATTTCAAGTAAGTTGCCCATTTTCTTTTTAGCTAATTTATTTGATGTTTACCCATGACTTGTTTACATTAGGCTCGTTTCTTGCTGGCCAAGTTGAACCCATCAGCAACATACAACAATGAAGGGTCAGGTAGCATGGATGTTATCTTCACGGATGATGTGAACCTTCAAGTATTTTTTGAGCATCTACAGAAGCTTGCAGTTACATCTTCTTGAGACTAATTTAATATTATAGAAGTTTATACACTCTCAAAAGTCATAGGCCATCACTAGTTCCAGCCAAAAACATTCGTCTTTATTTCTCCCCCTCCTGTTTTCTGTGATGATTTAAGGTGTTGTGAGATGTGATTTTCATTTGATACATTGAAAAAGAATAAGGAGCATATGGGGCCGTGTTTAATTTTAGTGTTGAGAAAGGAGATCAAGCAGCAAGTTAGGCATTTTACATTTTGTGGTTCTGTAAGTTAATAGGGATTAATGGATTATGTCTTATTGTGTACTGAATTTATGAGATATGATGAGTTTATGCCCCCGGGGAGCTCGAAAATGCAGAAAAATCTGGTTTTTGACTTTTGGTCTTGTTTTCTGGTTCTGATTATGCTGTTGTTTTGATACATGAAATGTACACTTGAATCCTTGTTTTCAAACCTGAGTTGTACATTGAATTCACTTTTGGTTTGAAGTGGGATTTTATTTGCTATGAAGTCGTGTTTCATGTGTGTGCTTTTGTTTCAATTTTAGATTCTTGCGTTGTTTAAAGAAACTGTCTGACCTAATAAAAGAGGTTAGCTAAACGTGGTTCAGTACGTCAGTTCCACTAGTATAATATTTTGTAAACTGTTGTAATCGAAAACATATTATATATCGTCTTTCTTGATTCAACGTTGTTTGCCAACTTGATAAATAAGCATAAGGTATTCAAATGATCGTTTTTCTTCTGTTTTGTTGGTGAGCATGTTAACTTGTAAGTATCGTAGTTTTCCTGCTGAAAATCATGACTAATTTGCACCACCAAATTAAAACTTCTTCCATTAATTTTCAACCAATTTATTAACACAAATAAATACTGATTTTCTTAACTTTGAGAAAAAAAAGTCACTTAATTACAACTGAATAGTAAACACCCATAACAGAATGAAATGAATCATTAGCATATGATATAACCAACCAATATGATCTAGTTTACTTAAGTATGTAACTGAAACATGAAATATATAAACACGACATCTGTGTATCAATTTTGCAGAATCTGAAAGATATATCAACCTTAAAATGTCAAAGGAGAAACGCCAATGCATTTTCCCTTTTGATTTTATACCACTTGGCTCATATAGACGCATTTAGATCATTGTACCTCACGGCAGAAACACTACTTTGCCATCAGATATCTGACCTACTGGTTAGTAACACATTTAAAGGCCAACCATGAATTGACAGGTATCAAATAACAAAGATCGTATAGCAATCAGTTACGAGACAAACCACCAATTGTATAAATTTTTTGCCAAGATTGCACACAGGTAACAGAAACCGATTAACTTTGTCTAGCTAAGTGAACCAAACAAAACAAAAGATTCCAACATACTAAAACGACCAGACTCTGATAAAATTAACCTAAGCGGAACGTTTAAGCAGCACCAGCACCCTTGCCCTTCTTCCTTTGAAGCTTCTTCATATAGAATTCAAGCTCCTTGCCTTCCAAAATATAACTGGTTTTGCAGATAACAGAGAAACAATGTAAGGTAAAATTTACAACGGTTTAACATTAAAAGTGCCCATTTTTTATTCACTTTTTAATAGGATGGTTCGTGTTTCATTTCATCTCTAACGGGTCAAAACAGTTGATAAAACAAAATTTTGGTACACGGAAAATAGGCCAACGTTGCCCAAAGTATACTTTAAAAATGCATAAAATATCTTATACATCATTTCAAAATTTTAAATTGCTGTTATAATTTTATACTTTTGTATTCAAACTTGACATACAAGTTATTTCAATAAAAATAAATAAAAAAGGACAAAAGCATCTAAGTTCAACCCAACCCAAATTGTACCAAATTTTACCCATTTGGATCCAAACATGTATTGCCTTACCCAGCCCACCTGAACAACCAATTTGCAACCCCTTGTAGATATGTAAAAGAAGTGTGACAAACATGTATCGCAAAGAATACTCACCCATCAGCTCTGCCACATTGACCTGGCCGTGAAGAAATGCATGCGTACAGCCTACCAGAACTAAACTGTTCTTCAACATGGGGATCAAGTTTACGTTCTTCCTGACGCTTCTCAATCTTTCTCTGGACATGGTTGCTCTTTTTCGCTTCCTCTGTTGCTCCTTCCGCTTCCTGAGCCAGCACAACATGAGCCATGAGAGAATAACATACTACAAGAAGAGAACTACTTAATGCTATAGCAACATTTACACCTTAACATCCATTGGTACTAAAGAATTTTATTTCCAAGGGTACACTTAAGCAAAACTATATGTTTTGTACTCAATTACAGCTGAACTTCAGACTATTTCAGAATTTTTGCAAGCCTTAGGAGAAGAATTTCATACTGCATGTATCATGTCTGCATGTAATTCAAAAGATTTACTTTTACTTGTTTATATCATAAACATAATCCATAAACCAAGGATCATAAGCGATATATCCCACAGTGAATTTCTAATATTTCAACTTTAAATCAACTCTCTTAAGTTAGCTTTCTGATTTCGGCATGGAAAATTTCATTATAATCAAAAACACTGGCCTCAGGAATAACAGCCAAAGCAAAAAATAATCCTAACTTAAGACGCAAATCCATGGACAATTCTATAAAAGGCAAGTAAATTGCACTTTCAGCTTCTTTCTAATCCAAAAAAACTGACAGATTATATAAAAAGCAGATCTGCATAACAAATCTTCAATAACCAAACAGAAGACAGATAGACCTTAAATGTAACATTTATTCTACATAAGATACAAATCACTCTAGCCTCACTCTAGATTTCAAAATGATAAAACCCCATGAAAAATGCTTAACATGAAAATAAATCATAAATTGACCTTCACCGTTAAAGATCATAAATGAGTCACCATTTTCACAACAATAATATGGGAATAAAATGTCAAAAAAAACTTCCAAAAAACGTACCTCTGCATCCTTCTTAGTAGTAGTAGCAACAGCAGCTTTCTTCTTCCTGCCAATGTCAACCCCATAATGTTGCAGATACCATTGCTTAAAAGGGGCTGCATCCACTTGAACTATAGCACTTTTCACAAGAGTCTGTGTTCTCACAAGCTCGTTGTTTGATGAGTTATATACCACATCAAGAATACGAGTTTTGCGAGTAACTGCTTCACTTCCCCAAGAGTAATTTCCAGTGTCCAATCTAAGGGCTCTCCATTTCACATTTCCTCCCCTCACCCGGACTCTCCTTACAGTCTTGTTGCTTGAGATCTTTGTGTTAGCAGGCTGACGACCTAGCTCGTACCTGAATTAAAATACATATAAGATTACGGTAATTTCATACGAGTATACGACAACCGACATAAGAAAAAATAAATACACTTTCAGCCATGAGAAAGAACAGATAAAAATTAATTATCAAGTATCAACACAAAAACTAGAAAAGGTGAAAAACCACACACACCGATTCTAGACCAAAGTAAAAGCTAGTTGATCAATGTGGGATAAATGTTGCACAAAACATGTAATGGATATATAATTGGTCCTAATATGCGCTTCGATGAAAAATCCTGATATTCAAGAGACCTAAAGCCACTATAGCCAATCAAATCGAGTACAATTCAGATAACCATATACTTGCATCTGATTGTAAAAGTTAACAAATGTTTGGCAAAAAACTTAACCTTTAATTGGACTTGAAATTCAGATTACTACTTTTTAAATAGTCATATTCTATTATTCCATTCCAAATTAACCACATTAATCAATTTAGATTTTTTTTTAACACGTTCAACATCCAATCCAGTTCAAATTGCATCCATAATTGAGATACATACGCAAATACTTACTCAATTATCGAAAAATCTTACAAGCAAGTACACATATGTGCACTAATAGAGCTAGTGATTTTGGTTATTGTTGCATACATTACCTCACATTATCTCTGACGGCAATTAAAACGATTGACGCTAACAGAGCTAGTGATTTTAATTTATTAATATATACATATATATATAACGATACATGCTGATAGAGCTAGTGACTGTAATTGATAATATACTCCTATTTTATATTATATATACAACGATACGCGTAGTGGAGCTAGTGATTTCAACTACTAAATAAGTATACAACTATACATATAATTATATATATAACTATATAAGTGACGGACGAGTGTATTCTTACTTTCGCTTCTTCCTCCAGGGCTTCTGCTTCCCACCAGTGGCACGCCTCTTGTGCATCGAATCACGTGAGATACCCATGCTGACGGTGGTTGCAGCTACGACGGCTCACCTCTGCGGCCGATTTATATGAAAAATATGATATCGTTAGCCCTAATGTATAATCACATGTTTGCTTGAGTTGACACTTATAGCCCTTGATGTTATGGTCAAGTGTTACTTTAGTTCCGGACAAAAACAAAACATGTGTTGGTTTAAATATTAGGGTAGTGTAATTTTAACATTAGCATATTTATATGAGAGAGATGCGATTTCTTATTTATTAAGTATTTTGGATCGGAATGAAAATAAAATGTGATATAAAAGTATATTTGGATATGTGTATTTGATGGTTGTTGTAAACCAAGTAGTAGACTATGAATGTTTTTAGTTTAGCTATTATTAAGATGTAACCTTATAAATTCAAGCAATCGATGTATTGATCCACTAATTAGTGTGTTCATTTGAAGTAATCGCACATATTGTACCGGTGTTCATATATTCATAGTTGTTAACACGCACATGTGTAAAAAGATTTACTCGTATTTGTTATCAAGTTTTGTTACATACTACATTGTCAAGTGCCATACGTTGGTTTGTAATCCCAAGTCCCAACTAACATTCAAGTGATCCATTCCAAATCAAACGTTCCATCTTCATCTAATAGCATTATATGCGGTGTACTTCATATTTGTGGACACTTGATTTATTAATTGATTGTATTTAATGCACGCATTTCCATCCTACTTTGGTCTATTCTTGAATTGTTTTTACGGAGAAAAGAAAGAAACGGAAGAGAAGCTAAAATCAAATTGTGTTTTTAAATTATTTTTTGAGAAGAAAGAGAAAGGAAAAGAAAAAAAAATACGAGGGAAGCTATAACCTATTTTTTTCTTATAAAACTTTTCTCACAAATGTGAAATGATTCGAAAGGAAGTGTTATTTCATTTCTTTTTCTTCACAAACACAACATCACTCATACATCTTTCTCTTTTTTCTTTTCTATTCTTTTTTTCTTTCTTCATTTCTCTTATTCTCCTTCTAACATTAAATTTGAGAACTCGGTATTATTGGATAAAAATAAATTTACAAACATTACACATCATATTAATATCCATTTCAATTAAGCTTTCCAAAGTCAATTTACATCATCACATACAACTGTTAAATTCGTCACTTCGATAAGTAGATCATATCCATTTCACATATTTTTGTATAAATACCATAAAAATAATAAACCATCACCAACATTACCTATTAGTCAATGACATGATATCCTCACAAGAGAGGTTCCATGTTCAAATCACATTTTCGAGATGACCAGATAAAGAATCGAAACAAGTCGCGGTAATACCCGATTAGACCGCGTGCTTTCCGTTACAATAAGAATAGCACCAAACAAAAATAAAAAAACCCTATTACTAGTGAAGGCTGAACATATCGGGGTGTTTGAGATAGTTTATTTTTTAAGCATTTATTTGCTTAAAAAATAAATAGGTACCACCTTTCTTATTATCAAAGGTGTTTGGATCAACGAACAAGCAGATAAATATTTATTTAAGTCCCATAAAACCCTAATCTTCACATACACCGTGAATTTCAACAATTAGATATATAGATCCGTACATTTTATTCATAAACTCGTAGCAGTACAAATCACAAACAGATAACTACTCATCAGATCTTACACAAACTCAAATAAAAAAACACACACACACACACTTACACACACTGACTAGTTAGTGATACTAATTATTCGGCGACGGTTTAAACCCAAGCAACTGCTTCGAATGCACCCACGGTTTAACTACAACTTCCGCATCAAACACCTTCCGAGCACCGGACTTCGAAACCGCTTCAATTTTCAAATAATATTTAGTTCCGGACACCACCTGCTTCTCCGCCGCCACTACCTGAGAAAACTTCAAACCTCCATCACCGCCTTTTTGTAACCGATTGTATTCATCAACTGAATACCTTCCGAGTTCCTGAATTTCCTGATTCGTTTTCACATCCGCGATTTTCGTACGGCCGCCTGGAATCGCGTTCGCAACGAAAATTGAAACGAAGAGAACGGAAATTAGGATTGAGAGATATGAAATTGAGGTTCTGGTCATTGTGAATTGAAGATTGACAGGTTCAATTTTGTGAATTTTTATTGGATTTTAGATTTGAAGAAATGAAGTGATGTGTATCCTGATGTGTGTATAGGTGCATATATATGCAGCGGGGTGACGCGTTTAGGGAAAACAACAGGCACCGAGTTTGTTCGTTTCTTTATTTAGGATAAAGACGGCACGGGTTTTTACGGGTCGGGTTGTCAGTGCCAATAAGGGTATAAAAAGACCCGGAGTTTTATAAACAGGGATTTGAAAAAATAAATTCTATTATTTGTCATGTAGCTATTTTATAATCTTTCATCGAGTGTTTTATTTGACTAATATATCTCTTAATCTTGATCAATGATATGAAATTGTTACGTTTTTATTTATGTGTGTCTTTTGAATACCGGATTCAAAATATAAAACAAATTCTACTTTTTGTCAACGCTATTCGTCTCGAAATAATTATCGTTTTGCATAATTAGATACATTCCTTTGACTTATTATAATCTTTTTATTTTCATATTTATAATAATAATCTCAAGCAATGATAATATTGGTTCCCCTATTCTCAACACTTTTGTCATTCTCATTTGAAGTTCACCCTCACTTTATATATTATATTTAAAGTGTGAGGTTCAAATGATAATGAAATTTTTTTTGAGAATGGGGAACAAATAATAATGCGCCACGTGTCACAAAAATTCACTTTCTCACGTTTTTAAAAATTAAATATCTCAAAAATTGCTCATTGAAAAATTATAAAAATTACACCATGAGAATCAACATTTTTTTCTCTTCAATTAGACATCTCACATGATATACTTTCGACGATTTTTTTTTTGTGATTGTACAATATTAGTAACGTCACAACCTTCCATTTACGGCACAGAACCGTACATTTTATTCATGCATGTCTTAGGCTAATTTACTACGTAATGAAAACTAAACTATTTTTATGAGATAAGTGTAGCAAAGCACACTAATTAATACGCGAAGTATTAGAATTTTGCAATTTTACAAAATTACGCGAAAACAATCGAGTGTAGCCCGACAACTACACGATCGTTGGTGACACGAATTTTATAAATAATGTAAAATTATTTTAATAGTAGTTATTTACTTGAAAATATTATGCTATAAAGATAAATCATAACGATTAAACGAAAACGTTATAGGTTTTATATAAAACGTACCGAACACAAAATAACGCGCGAATCAAACCCGACAACCAAACGAGAACACAACGAAACATCTTTAGAACATAAAATAAAGTATTTAAAAATAAAACTACAATCAAAAATTAATGTGAGTTTATCGTGAACGAAAAACGTATAATAAACGTCTAACGTTTAAACGAACAACGAAACGAACGGGTAAACGGGCACCGTGCGTAACGTAAACTTGGAGAACAAAATTTAACAAACCCACACCATGTGGGACCCCCCAAAAATCTGCCACCATGCCCCATGCCCTTACCCTCTCCATTTCCTTAACCCCATACCACCTTCACTCACTTTCACACACAACAATTTACACACTCAATCTCTACTCTCCTTTTCCCCTCCCTTCCTCTCTTTCTCACGTCAACAACCGCAACACCACACATTATCATCATTAATCATACATCATCATAATCATTCACCAAGTTTTGCAAGGAAACAAGAAAGGAAAACTAGCAACAACATCAACATCATCATCTCTTTCGTTCTTCATCTTTTCAAGCATTGTAAGGGATCACCATCTCTCTACTTTCTTTCATGTATTTAAGTGTATTAACATGTTATATGCTCATCTCATAGAAGATCTTGCACTAAAACATAACGAAAACTAAAGAACACAAAACTTTGGTGAAACTGTTTTCTGGACAGAATTTTTATCGTTGGTAGAAAAATTATAATAATTTGTATGAGTAACAAAAACGTGTGAAACCACTTGAAAAGGTTTGGTTATTTTGTTAGCTTCAACTTTCGTTTAGAACTCATCTCCTGAAAATACACCGAAATCGAGTTACAAACTGAGTTATGAACATATGTCGAAAATAGTCGTTTATGGACACACCCTTGGTCACGAATTTATTTAGCGAGTTTCACTTAACTAAAAATTATGAAAAAAATACGAAAAGTAGTTAAGATATGTGGGAATGTTGTATAAAAATTTCAGAATTTTTCATGAACAAGTGACTAGTGAAATCGAGCTCGGAAACGAACCTATTTTTCTGGGAACATGGTTTTAGGGACTGTTTTGGTGCATTTTAAATAACGCCACTTTCGGGTTAAACACAAAACGCAACGACAATTTTCCCGAGCTCTATAAACGTATTTAGGACATTCCTAAAAGTTTCGTGTCAAACCGAACACGTTTGACCAAGTCAACCAATCGAGCCTCGGTACGAAAAACTTAAACCAAACCAAAAAAATATTAGATTATAGCTCGAAACGAACATTTTAAATATTTACTATGAAACTCAAACAAAAATAATGGCAATATGTGAGAAACCAAAGACGACATTTTTGCAATTACAAATAAATGAAAACTAAACTTACACACACACACACACACACACACACACACACACACACACACACATATATATACGCGAATAACAAAAACGACACCTATATATATATATACAAAATTACTCAAACGTAAACTATATATATAATGAACAAACTATATATAAATGTATAACAAACTAAATATATATATATATATATATATGTATGTATACATATGTATATACAACGAATAAGTCATATATATATATATATACACACGACAAACAACTATATAATATTCGTATATAATATTATGCACAAACGCAAATCGTAACATGATAATTATATTTTGGGAAATACTATTATTCAGAAATATCACCAACGAATCGTACACATTTTTAAACAACAAAGATCTTTTAACGAGTGAACAACTAACATAGTTTGGCCGTTAGCCAGCTACTTATACACACTATCTCTTGCGTTTAGGGCGTTAAGGAACACTATTTGGGCAACATTACTTAGTTCACGAGGTGAGTTCACAACCCCTACTTTTACTTATTTTACTGCTTTTAAACTAGGGGTGGAAAACATAGCAACTATTTTGATACTATATGCGAAAACTTGACTTCTTATTAATGCTTTTATATGATTACGAAATACTATTTGTTTACGAAATGATTTGCATACTATTTTGGGGAGCATGGACAACGAATCCTAGTACGAACCATGATTTACATGTGTAGTGCATCAAAGACCTTATGGCTACAACCATAATCATTAACCAGATGACTCTAGCCACTGAATAGACGGATAGTACTATCGGGGTGACGTCCCTTCAACTAAGAGCGGAGCGTATATTTACATGTCCGATTAGGCAACAACGAATTTGTGTCGTGGCTTGATTATGGGTTCGGTTGCGTTACTTTAACTCGTGAGGTTTAGCTCACCTTTCGGGGGATCCTGTCTATGCCTTCCTATGAACAACGATTTAGGAATGCGTTCCTACGAATTATACACTGGAATGATTTTCCAAACGTTTACGAATGGATGTGTTTACATCACGACAACGAGACTATACTTGTGGATATCCTGCAGGACTCCTACGGAACATATTTTGGAAATGCGTTTCCAACGAAACTTTTGGATAAACTCCAATGAAAACGAAATTTATATGATAGGTATGTCAACGAAAACGAAACTTATTTGACTCGTATGTTAACGAAAACGAAAACTATATTTGATCATTAGTTGATCACCTTTTTTTTAACTTGTACGTCAACAGTTTACAAACAACTTGGTTTAACAATGATATTAAACCTGTGAATTCACTCAACATTTTTGTTGACGATTTCTACTATGTTTTTCAGGGAATTAGCGCTCATGTAAGACTTGCATGCATATTGGAATGACAACCCCCCAAGACGAATTAGGATGCCACTTTTGAAACATGTTTACGAAATCCCGGATATTAAGATAATGACCATTTAAATTATGTATTTCAGCAACACTACTACTACGACTTGTAAAGTCGTAGCTTTTGTAACAACTATATTAATGACATCTTAATCACTTTGTTCTGCGATAATCATATGCTCTGTGTTGTAACGATCCTATGCCGTCACGATCCCCGCTCGTACACAATTGCTTTCGATGAACAAAGTTGACCGTTTTTGGGGTTGTGACAGTAACACATGTGGTACTCGTTGATAACACATGTGGTACTCGTTGATAACACATGTGGTACTCGTTGGTAACACATGTGTTACATGGTGGTATCACAAGTGTTACCTGCTGGTATCACATGTGTTACCTGCTGGTAACACATGTGTTACTCATTTACAAAACCCAACGAAAACGAAAAATAAAAGCTGTCGAAAGTATACCTTGTGAGATCTCTAATCGAAGAGAAAAAAAACGTTGATTTTTGTGGTGCAATTTTTATGATTTTTCGACTTACCGCTTGGGAGATATTTAATTTTTAAAAACGTGGGGGAAAGTGAAATTTGTGACTCGAAGCGCGTTCTTATTGGTTCTTCCATTATCACAGACAGTTGATATACTAATTTAAACCCCACTCTATATTTAAAATAAGAAAGAATTGGTTATTAAATTTTAAACATCAAAGTTAATCATACACAAATAAATAAATAAATACCTAAAAGAAATAAAAAAAATTTTTTAACCGCGGTAGTATTAAATTTTATACATCAAAGTTAATCATACACAAATAAATAAATAAATAACCAAAAGCAATAAAGTTTTTTTTTTAACCGCGGTAGTATTAAATTTTATACATCAAAGTTAATCATACACAAATAAATAAATAACCAAAAGCAATAAAGTTTTTTTTTGAACCGCGGTAGTATTAAATTTTATACATCAAAGTTAATCATACACAAATAAATAAACAAATAGCCAAAAGCAATAAAGTTTTTTTTAGAACCGCGGTAGTATTAAGAAGGCATATATATAAATTGCATATTCATTCTCATCAAAGTTAATGTTAGACAAATGAATACCTTTACGAGATGAATAACATCAATATCTTTTGATCTACAACTTTTTGGGATACTATGAAACATAAGCAACTAAATTAATCTATATCTATCCATATTAATATATATAAGAAAAATCCTAAAAAAATCTCTTCCTTTAATTTTTAGATAATCCTTCATAAAACAACCTTAGGATTAAACCATTACATCATTTAATTAATTAATTATATAGTAAAATACTAATTTGTCCATAATTAATTTAAGCTTACAATCCTCATAATATCTTTTATTTTTATTTGTCATAATAAACCCTTCAAACTTCCACCTTTTTCTATCTATAAAACCTTAATAAAATAAATAATGACATCTTTTATTCACGATGCTTGTAGCTGCCGTCAAACACCTTCAAGGGAATCCAGATCAATTTTGTGAAAAAAACAGTGCCTGAGAAAAAGACAGAGACACGACATCCGATCCGACAACCCCACTTCTTCCCTTTGATGTACTACTCTAACCTCGTACAAATAAAGTATGTGAAAAACTTGGTCCGGGAGAAAAAAAATAGAGATCCGTAGTTGAACACCAAACATCCGATCTGGAAACTGATTAGGATCCGGTAGACGACATGGCCTATGATGTTGATTCCTACTTTTATAAGTATGTGTTCTTCAATCGAACCATGACTTATGATGTTGATTCCTACTTTCTAAGTCTGTTGAGACTTATTTGTTCAATAGAACCATGGCATAAATTGCATATGTTGGTTCCCTTAATCACGAATCTAGATTTGTCGTTTGACTTAATTGAAAGGCGGAAACAATCAATCAAGCAATTGAAACGTAAATACAAACACAACGATTTATAATCTTTTCGTATATATTAACAATTGAAGAATAAAGATTACAAACTCACTAACTCTCTCTGCCGTATCTCTCTCTCTCTCTAGGGTTTGATCAATCCGAAAATGAAATTCTAACTCGATATATATAGTAACCCTACTGGACCCTGCGACACAAGCCCAATGTCGCAGGCCCAGCCCATTGCGACACAACCTTTGTGTCGCCATAGCGACACAGGCTCTGTGTCACCTGAACAGTATATTTGTGTATATATTCTATCTCGCTATTCATTTACATACTCGCATATACACATTAAACACGATACAAACACAGACTAATTGACTTTGACAATTACAATTGTTTGACCAAATGACTGACACACATTATGCACCAACAAACTCCCCAATGTCAGCAGCTTGGTCAAATAATCTTCAATTAGTCTTCACCAACAAACTCCCCCATTGAGATAGCTTGGTCTTCAAAAGTCTTGATGTTCAGTCTCATATTACTGATATCCAATTAGATCTTCAACTTCAGTGACCATCATCTCTTTCATCAATAGCTTCTCTAATAGTATTTATCTTCAAAGTCTTTGGAGAACTCTCATCAATTTTTGTCTTTTGAATATGAGCATGATATGTAACTTGAATAAAATAACTCAGAAATAAAATATTTTTGTAATTTTCTTTATAAGACAGAATTAAAATACTGAAAGCAATAAATAAACAATCTTTTTGGGGACGGAATTGTTTTGGTTTGGTTAGGAATCATATCAGGATAACATGCAATTATTAGGAATAGTAAGTGTTATTTCGATTATCAGTATGTTTGTCCTCTTTAAATTTACTTAGCATATTTAAATCACCTGTTATAAAGATTAGTTCAAGACGACTATTGATATTTTATCCATCTAAACATTTGTACTTAAGTATATGATTTCAACTCATAATGAGATGAACCACTTGTGTTATTATTAGCATGCATATTATATTATATAACTCACATTAAAATATACATTTGAAATCAAAACATGTTAGTATTTTCTATATAGAAGGTAAAGGTATGGACGTATCTTTAGAACCAAGTTAGCGGTAACAGGTCTGTACTTTCGTACAACAGAGTCACATAAACAATAGTTCGGGTTGAACAAACACCAGTCTGAAAAATTTAAACTAGAGGGTACAGGTCTGTACTTTCGTACAACAGAGTACCATAGTTTAACACAAACCAGTACGAGGCAATCTTTTTATAACTTTTCTGTACATTTGTACATTTTATTTGGGAATTGTAAGAATGCCACGGGTACGTAATAGTTGTCTATTGCTTAACATAGACTACGCACCAAAGTTTTTTCAAGAATATATTAGATGAAACCAGGTCTGTATTTTCATACAACAGAGGAGACAACTAATATATTCCCACAGATAACACCATACAAAGACCCTATATTTTAGATCATAACATGTTTATTATTCAAATATTAATACGAAGCGTTAAAATATTTCGGACATTTATGCCCTTATTTCAACTTGATGTCATACATATTAATATGTTATTATATAAAATAATATGCATATTTAAAATTTAAACTTCTTAGTAACTTTAGCACAAATGTCTACCAATACATCATTTGATGAAGCTAATCTTTATAAGAGGTATTTCAAATATGCTAGATAAATCTACTGACACATCAAACATAAATCTTAAAATTCCATTTTATGCATGTCTCCTGATGTACTATCATTTCTCCGATTCTTTACAGACACAATTCAACGTCTATTTTTAACAATGTTGCAACTTTTGCGTTTCTTTAATACTAACAAGTATAAAGAGTGGCAGTTGCCTTTTCAAGAATTTGTCTGTTCATATTTTTCTGACTTTTTAAATTAGAATTTTTAAAATTTCTCCCCTTGAACAGCAAATTCTTTACACAAAAACAAACAGGTAAATAAACATTAAACAAAACAAAAAAAAATTCAAGTCACATATCAAGTCAAATTCAAATTCTTTTAGCACTTTTTAACCACCTTGTTTCACTTCAAAAAATCATCCATTCACCCAAACATCATCACCACACATAATCACATCCTTGCAGTCATTAAAAGATTAGCTATCAAAGACCGGACTGCATCACCACAAACAAACATTAGTACTTATGAGACACCCAAGCCTTGATAGACTTGGGTTGTCCACTATCGTCCATAACCATCAAATCAATGAGTTTATGATATTTTAAAAACTCAGTTGATTTCATTGATGTGTTGTTTGTGGATTTAGGTTTCCAAACCCGTTTAGGTTCAGATGATTTGTTTTCAACAATGTTGGGCTTTTGAACAGCAGGTCTACTAGGCACAACTTTGTTTACTCTAGTCATAGGTTTTGGAGAGTTGGATGCACAACTAGATATAGGCGAAAGTGAACCACGCCTTGAAAAAGATTTTTGAAAAGAATTTCTAAATAAGGAAGTTCTTGGCATCCCTCTACCAAACCTATCTAGGGATAATAACCGACAATCCCTAATGATGTGGCCCTGTTGACCACACCGAAAACACGAACGCCGTTCCACATACGGCCTTTTCCAATGACTACCCTCAAATTGTTTCGATAGAGGATTTACTGAGGGAGGCTTAGCGGATGAGGCATTTACAAAACATGAACACTTATGCGTACATGTTGATGTAGAAGCCTCTAAAGTTGAAGAGGTAGATGTTGATGGTTGTTCATTCTTAGATTTTTCATTTGAATCCTTGTTTTTACCCGTATTATAAAAAACCTTTTCAGATTCATTAGTAATTATATGATTTTCGGGTTTAACATCAACCTTTTCAATTTTAATCTTAGCCTCTTCAGTTAAGTCCTCTACCTCGACAATCTCCTCAACATTAACTGGAGGCACAACTTTAGCCTTCACAAACTCAGGCTTACTTATCTTTAAGCTACCTGCAGGATTAACAGGTTTTATGTCTATCTTGGAGGAGATAGGCACAAAATCATTGATGACTTCCCTTACGGGCATAGGGAGATAATCTTTAGGAGGCGGGACTTGATGATAACCAAGTCCAGCTTTACTTTTGGTATCACCCCTTTGAGCCTGAAGGATTTCATCAAAGACTAGAGAAGATGTTGAAAAGTTAGATAATTTTCTTTTTAAATCTAGAACTTCAGCCTGAGAATCAGCAAGTTGTTTCTTTACTAAAGTGAACATATCAACATAACTTCCTATTTCATCTTGCTGTTCAAAAATTTTGGCTTTTAGTTCTTTCTTTTCTTCAAATATAGCTTTTAACTTTTTCTCAGATGCCTTATCACTTTCTCTTAACATTTCATTAGATTCAGTTAATTGTTCTATGCTAGTGTTAAGGCGTAAAGTCTCCTCTCTATACCTATTAACCTGATTGGTTAGCTTAATGCAAGAAATGCAGGATAAAGGTTCAACATCAACCTCATGTATGTTGGTCATGAGTGCTTTATTCTGATGGTCATCCATTGCTTGATCTGACCAGTCGAAAGCCTCATCAGACAACATTAAGGCAGCAGATACCATTGCCTTCTCAGCAGACTGGTTTGGAGTAGGTCTTGTAAATCCAGAGGGAGGCTGCTTTGTCTCACATTCACGAGCAAAGTGTCCATAGTTTTGACACTTATAACATTTAACTTTGCTCTTATTAAATCCCAAACCCTTATCGTTTGGGTCCTCCAATGATGTCTTCCCCGTTCTTTTAAAATATGTTTTGGCCCTTCTGGTAAGCATGGCCAAATTCCACCTCAAATCCATTCTTTCCAGCTCATCACCATCAATTTGACGAAAATCTTCTTCCGTCAAATCCATAGAACTAGCCTTCTTACACAGGAAGTCATCATATGCAGATAGAAATGCTGAGAAAAGTGCTACATGATCTTGTGTAGCAGCCGGCATTGGTCCTTGATGACTTGATTGCTGAAAGTAAGTACCACTAGGAGTAGCACTTGTTTAAGGACTTGATGAAATACCAGCCCCACCAGCTAAAAATGCAGACCCAGATGTCGCACTAGAAGAAACGTCTACTCCATATATCTTAGGATTTTGGACATTTGCAGTAGACTTTGTTTCCTTTCTTTGCATGTCCAAAAAATCAGCTTCCAATTGTCCAATAAGATCATCGAGCGACATATTCATAATGTCTGGATCTTTCTCCATCAGCAGTACCCGATTTTCCCACTTAGCAGGTAGAGATTCTAGGAGCTTTTTGTTGACTTCAGTTTTATCCAACACAACTCCTCCTTCAATTAACTCACTAACCAACTGTGAGTATCTGGAAAACAAGTCTGAGAGAGACTCATTTGGTAGAATATCAAAAACGTCATATTGCTTCTTGACCAGTTGCAATTTATTCTTTTTGTAAAAAGAATTGTTCACTTCCACCACATCTCTTCTCAAAAGCCTTCCATAAATCATAAGCACTATCAAGATGTCTATATTGCTTGAGAATTGAAGGTGGTAGTGCCATTGTTATAACTGAATGAGCCTTTCTATCATTATCAAAGGCTTTGCGTTCTTCTGGAGTCATAGACTTAATAGGCTTCACAGGAGCAGCTCCATTGTACACTCCAATGCATACTGGATGTTCGTATCTCTCGGTTAGAGCAACCCACATTGCAGGATCATTGAAAGACACAAACGCTTCAAAACGTTGACGCCAGTAAGCATAATCCATACCAAGCGTATACATTGGTGGTTTGTTTGTACTACCAATTTCTGAATTCTGCTTAAGTAGATCACCAACACGTTGTAGCGACGAGGACGCCATTTAAATAACCTGCAAAAGAAACACACAAAACGACAAAACGAAAAAAAAATAGTACTGTTTATACAGCACAGGTAGTCTTATGTCGCAAAATTTTCCCTTTTTGAATTTTCCCTCCAAAATATGGTTCGAAAATATCAAAAATTGCACGAGTAAAACGAAACTTTTTCAAAACCAAAATTAAGAACTTTTAAGCTTTAAGAACAAAATTTGGTCATGCGAAAAATTTCCCGCCAAAAGACTTTTTTTTTTTTTAGGTGACACAAAGTTAGTGTCGCAGGTTGTGTCGCAGTCTGCGTCGCACACTTGTGTCGCAGGCTGGGTCGCGAAGTATTGTGTCGCTCTTAAGTGTCGCTATAGCGACACAAAGTCAAGATTAGGAAAACCCTAGTAGCGACACAAAATTAGTGTCGCACCTAGTGTCGCAATGTCGCGGCCAGCAGCTCCAAAAACCCTAAAAATCGAAAATTTTCGAAACCCTAACGAATTTCGAACGATAATTGATGAACAAACCCAGAAATACACTTCCAGAAGCTAAATATTCAACTGATTGGACCCAAAGCGTTGATCAAACCACCAAAAACACCACGAATCAAACCGAAAACATTTCAATTAACGATCAAATCTTTAAACAAACACCCAAAAGCTCTGATACCACTTGTTAGTTCCCTTAATCACGAATCTAGACTTGTCGTTTGACTTAATTGAAAGGCGGAAACAATCAATCAAGCAATTGAAACGTAAATACAAACACAATGATTTATAATCTTTTCGTATATATTAACAATTGAAGAATAAAGATTACAAACTCACTAACTCTCTCTTCCCATTCTCTCTGCCGTATCTCTCTATCTTTAGGGTTTGATCAATCCAAAAATGAAATTCTAACTCGATATATATAGTAACCCTACTGGACCCTGCGACACAAGCCCAATGTCGCAGGCCCAGCCCATTGCGACACAACCTTTGTGTCGCTATAGCGACACAGGCTCTGTGTCGCCTGAACAGTATATTTGTGTATATATTCTATCTCGCTATTCATTTACATACTCGCATATACACACTAAACACGATACAAACGCAGACTAATTGACTTTGACAATTACAATTGTTTGACCAAATGACTGACACACATTATGCACCAACAGCATATATACGTGTTTTGAATTATGTAAATGATTAGGTGGTGTACAAATCAATTTCAACCACCCATCATGTAGTTGAAGTTTTATTTCAATTGTCGTAAGTTGTTTTTATTGCCATTGATTATAATTTTATGGTTTTATATTTGCAGATCAATATTACCAAGCAATTTAAATCTGGATCAGCCTGTATGTAACTGAAGTTTTATTCAATTGTTGTAAGTTGATTTCTTATTACAATTCTTTTTAACTTTAGGGTTTTAATTTTGAAGATTAATTTTATGATTCGATTTCACTCGGCCTTTATGTAAATGAGAAGGAGTGGATTTCTCAATTTTAAATAGCACTTTATAAATATAGTTCACCAAGTATTTTACGAGTCCTAGCAGGGTTTGTTCTTAATTTCATTATTCCAAGGTTTTTGATTTTGGTTTCGGTTAGTGTGCAGGCAATTTCAGTTCATTCAGCCACTCATGTTTGTTACATCGATAATTCATTGATAGAAAGTCGGCTTCCCTTAAAATGACATAACGGTCGTATTATAGAATATGTTCATTTAGGCGGTTATAAGAAATCCAGAGTTTCGCTGGCTTTTGTAAGATTCCATTCAGAGCCAAATATGTGTGGTGACAGAAAAAATTTTTTTATGTCAAATCTAAATGACAATCTTTTTCAAAATAGTCAAAATAGGCTGATTAGTTAGGTTGATTAACTGGTTAAAAAGGATAAACTTTGTATACTAATATAAAGATTATAACAAATTTTTTCATGTATAATCTCGCGAATTCGTAGGTCCTAAGTTAGTTTGTGTTAATAACAAAAGTTGCATCGTAAATACGAGCGAATCCATACTTAAGGGACCTTATTTCATACTATTGACTTTGACTATCAAATTAAAATAATACGGATGAAGATCCTCTCGACTTAAAAATGAACATTATGAATTATATTATATTTTCTATTTTATTTAATAATTTTTTTTTTAAATATAATATAAGATTCACCTAATATCGTTATTTTATATGGAGTTTTTATTAATCAATTATAGCCTTTTATTTTACTCAATTTTATTATTATTATTATTATTATTATTATTATTATTCATTATTACTAATATTCATTATTATTAATTAATTAATCTTATCTATTAATCATGGTGAATCAAACCTTAAAATTTGTCTTCTCAACAGTATGTGGTTGAACGAATATTTCTAGAAACCTTTTTCAATATTGTTGTTATTATTTATTTATTTGGCATCAAATTTATATTGATTTTTTTAACGGAAAAAAAATATGTATATTAGTTATAGTGCTATACATTCTAACTTATCTTAAATATAATATAGAAATTCATGTCATTAAATATTTAGTTGACCAATAGAATTGCTTAATTTTATTAAATTAACTTAAATTTAGGACATGATGACATCATAAATACTATGATATAAAAATGATTAAATTTAGATAATTCTTTTAAAAATTAATATTAGATAACTTCTAAGAAAATATCTCTTTATTAAATTAATAATTAATATTCTGTAATATCTCATATGTATATGGAATAACAAGAGAGTAAGATAACTTTGAAATTTTCAATTAATTATTAACATTAAAAATCTTTTAACATCATCAAATTGTTAATTAAATAATTAAAAGCTTTAATTATTTGGAAAAAAGTTCTACTTATAATATAAAACAACCATTTGCATCATAAATATTATTAAATAATTATAAATTATTACAAGACTTAGTTTATATTGTATGTAATTTCAAAACCTATCTCTCCAAATCTTCATAATGAAAGACACGTGATTATCGTATATTTATTGTCTAATTGTACTTCAACATATAAATTTTGGTGGTAGTTTAAGGTTAGTTTGTTAAACAACATTACTCATACACTTCCAATAAAATTATTTTTATGGATAATTTACTAATAAAGTATAAATGCATCGGTCTATCTTTTTTTTTTTCCTATATAACATAAAACTATTTAAAAAAATTAGATAAATCATTCTCAAATATAATATAAAATTACCACTTATACTAAACATGGTTTATTGTTTGTTTTATGAGTGTCTTTATCTATGAATAACAAAACTTTATTTTTCACTTCAATTTGGTTTCAATTTTCAGTAAGTTGGTTATTATGTGTTAAACATGGTTAATTAACAAACTAAGAAATTGTTGTAATTTCAAAAGTTATTTGCGAAAAGGGCTATCATAAAGCTAATACTTGCAATAATTTTTATGTATGAGCATTATAATCAATACTTGATATAAACATGATGTTACAGTATTACCTTATTGTTGATGGAAGCTCTCTATTAAAATTTTATAATCAAGTTTCACTTATTTATCAAATGTAGTACGTATTATAATATTATACTAACACTACCGGCCCATGTGTAAACAGGAGTTTGAGAGATAGCTTATTAAATATAATCACTACTACAAAAATAGGTTACTGGGTGGTGAAAATGCTCATTTCGGGTGGTAAGCCCGTCTCAAATGGAGGCGTTTTAAAAGATATATTCATTTAATAAGGCGGTCAAATGACCGCTTCAGGAGATCATTGATTGGAGCACTTTTTAAAGCAGTTTAGTCACAACGGTTCTACATGAACTGCCTTAAAATTTATAGGCAATTTCAAAAAATATATTATATTTTGATTTCTAGAAAATAAAAGAATCTCAGCTATTAACAAAAACAAAATACTAAATAAAATTAAAAATACACTTATTCAACTAACATCAACAACATTGAAAATTAAACTATGATACTTATTCAAATTAAGCAAAATAAATCAATTGAAATTTGAAACAAAACACACTAACTGAACCAAACTACACCCTAACATTCAATATCATTGAACAAATTGAAAGATTTCACAAGCTAGAATTACAAAAGGAGAGATAACATATTCGCTTTCGATTCTTCTTTAACACCGATAAATTCCTTTGCAATTTCACATATTTGATTTCATTACATATACATAAAGTTAAAAAAAAGTAACAAAAGTTTTGAAGAGAAACCCGCGATCTTCATTGCCACCATCTTCATTACCGCCTGTTCATCACCGTCATCGACACCACCGTCGTCTTCTCTTTCTAGACTTGTTTTGAAATAAAAAATCTTTCATTTGTTTCTTGTGTGTGTGTGTTTATAATTTCTATTCAAAGAGTTACTACGGATTTCATATGTATATGCACTATCAATGCTCAAAGTTGAATGAGGAAGGAACAACAGATTTTATTTAGTAAAAGAATACGTGGCGGTCCAAACGAGAGAAAGAGAGAAAGAGAGAAAGAGAGAGATAAAAGAATACGTGGCGGTCCAAACGAATAACCAATTTAGATAAGTGATTTAAAATGACAGTTTACTTATAATCGCATTAAATACTAAAATTTAAGTCGGTTCCTATGTACACGCTTTGAATAAATTCAAATAAACCGTTTTAACTTTGTGTTTGGACCAACCTTTTGAACCTTTGAACGGGTTTTACGATCATTTTTGTAGTGACTAAGGAATCGTAATAAGTATTTAAATTATTTTCTCGTTTCTAACGACCTTGACATGATTCATCATGTTAATTTGTCACTTGCAAGGATCATTATCCGAACAAAATAGACTTGTAATATTGATAGATTAAATACTTAAAAAATTTATTTGACTATTGTCGTCCAAAATTTTAACGGATCGATGGATTTTGTTTGCACAAATAAAATACAATTATGTATTGATTAATTGATCAATGGTACGTAATTGATGAAAGCTTCGTCTTACTTTAAACTAATAAACACATAAAGTTAAACATTTTGAGCAATTAAAAAGGACCGAGTATTATTCGGTCCCCCTCATCTACACTATTGAATTAAACATTTTGATCAACTAAAAAGGACCGAGTATTATCCGGTCCCCTTCATCTACTCAATTGAATTAGTGACGGAATTTTTTACCTATATATAATTAGGGGTATTGTAGGTTATGGGCGAGTCATTCACGGGTCTCAAATCCGTGATACATAAGTACAATATATAGGCAATCGTATGCCCTTGTCGTTTGCCTTTAATATGTAGTTCCATGTCTCCCCTTTTTACTCTTTCTATTTGTTAGGTTTTGATTAAGTTTTAAACTGTACACTTATAAAGACGTGACATTAAATTGCTAATATAAACATTACATTAAATTAAATATAAATATTTAGGGTGGAAAATACATTTTGATTTATTATAAATAATTTAAGTTTTGGTATTGAGTTTATGACTATTTTGTAACCCTTCGTATGTCCAGTTACGCAACAAACTAATTTTGTATTTTCAACAGTCAATGTCTTCGTATTTTTCGCTCTCTAAAAGAAATAGTTTTCCGATTAGGTTTGGATGCAGACCCAAAACGTTAGAGGTGTTTGTCCCAATAAACTACGCAATGAAATTTTCATATAGTTGTATACTTGTATGCATGATTGTTAAAAATGTAGATCACGACCTTAAAGTCTCATGGTTTTACGATATTGATTAACAAAAACGAACTCGATTTTGCATAGGATCTTAAAGTCCTATGATCTGCTTATCTTAACCCTAGGATCTATATCCGATTTGATCTCACTTGACTTGAATTAACGAGCCAGAAAAATAGAAATATGTTTATTTTGTCATATAAACGTTTAAGAGACTAACGGTTTATTCGATTCACAATATTAAATTTAATTAATTTGTCAAAATGATAATTTAACTCTTGAAAATCGATATCTTATTGGCGACCTTAAATCATTATTAGAGCATTACACATTTACACACTTGTTATAATATTTAAAATATAAATACTTCATTAATTTGTCACATTTTAGTATTTTGTGTATTTTAAAATACTTAGAGAGAGGTAAGAAATAGATCATTTAATTAGAATCTTAGTAATTTTGACTCGACCTTACAATCTCGATCTTACAAATATAAAAATAATCTCACGTAAATCTCGGTTATACGTATGTATGTACGATGCATATTTTGATACGTCTGATAAAAATGATAATAAAGGGTTGAAACTAGATCCAAAAGCTTTTTGAAAATACAGATCCAAATGTTGTTCAAATTTTGTTTTTGTTTCTTTTGTTGGTCAACTCATAACCATGATCGTTAGTTTCAGAATCACCCCCTGATACTTATCGTGTTACCATTTTCCCCCTCCATGTTGATAAAAGTAAAACAGCGGACCCTTTGTTTTTGTCAGTAGTGATTTTTTTTTTTTTAATTAGATGTACATGACTAACTTTGGAGATTGTAACTTCAGAGAATCATAATCTTAAATGATTCTAACTTTTTTCGCTGGATTTATATTTACAAATGATAAATTCTCAATAAAACAAAATATTAAAAATTTTGTCAACGTGGAATATATACAAATTTCTGATTAATTAAAAAGGTGTAGATTTTCTTTTTCTTTCTGCCACAAAATCAATGGCGCGTTTTGTTGTGGATTTTTTTTTTGAGTTTTTTGAAATTCTTTTAAGAAAATTGAAAAGTTAGAAAACCCGTTCAGATTGGGGTTTTCTAAAAAAGTTTTATAGAAAGTAGAATCTATAATTTATGGTTTCATAAATTTTCTATTTTGAAAAATGAAAACTCTATCAGTTACATTTCAACTCGTATTATGAATTTCTTTTAGTTTTAAGTAGATGCAAAACTCTAGAAAAGCATAAAAGGGAATAAGTGAAGATTATTTTCTATAGTTAAATGCGGCCTACACGTTCTCAAAAGTGATATCGACTTGAACGAAATCAAATTGTAATGCTATAATATTACTTCTACTTTATTATATAACTAAACTAGTGAATTTCTAGGTCGTGCCTCTCACGAGGCTTGAATTCACAACTAATATGTTGAGCGACAGTTCATATATCGCTAGGTCAAATGTGCTTTGGCTAAATTGTAAATTATTAAAGTAAAAAGAATTAGTAACAAGTTTTTTTTTTTTATTTTCTAATATTAAGTTTTTCTATTCTATTTATTTTGACGTAAAAAGAATCAAGTCTTAAAACTTTTGTTTTTTTGTTAGTTGATTCCAAGTGGCACACTTTTAAGTGCTAATGTGGCACAATTTTGGTTAACCTTGTCCTTTTTATTTATATAGTTAATAGTAATAGTAATAGTAATTAGTAATTAGTTATGATAATGAAAAGAGAAGTATACAATATACATTATAAAAGTTGATGTATAATATATTTATTGATGTATGGTGTATTTATCACATTTTTCTATTTCTCTATGAAAAATGAGAAGGAAGAAAAACCAAATAACATGTCACGTGATGGTTAAATGCATTTACTATTTTACTATTTTCTGTCTAACAAAATAGAAACAAAAGTAGATGGAAAAAAACTTCTTTAGAGAAATTGATTGTTCTTTTTTCCTTGTTACAACTTTTTGCTAACAAATTTCTAAACAACAAAATTGCCCAAGTGTTACATTTCGACAAAATGAGAAACTATTTTAATTAAGGAAGAGCCCATCGTTTTCGTTTTTCAACAATTAATGGAATGATCAAAATCCATTCATTTATAAGTCAAATCTGCCTAATTTTGTTGGTTTTAGTTGATGGTAAATTCTATTTCCAGCAAATAGAACATGACAATTTGGCCTCTAAAAGAACATATGAAAACTAGTGAAACTAAATTACATTGATGATTAGATGTGGATTTAGAACGGGGTAGGGGGCGGTTGCCCACTTAAAAAAATCTAAAATTACAAGAAAAAAAAATGTTTAAAGTTATTAGTAACAATTTAGAAATTCTATCCTTCAAAATGATGGAAAATAATCTATTTTTTTCTCATGTTATCTACAAAACAATAATGACATTTAATTTGGTTAACATGTCTTCTGAGTAGATCTATTGCTCAATAATTTTAATTAATTTAAGATCATAATCAAAATGGACCATAAATTTGTAGTTTAAAACATAAAAAGAGATAATAGTACACACCCTTAATCAATGATGCAATGTGATACATTCTTACACTTTATCACATGTTATACACCTAGTACCACAAAGGACTTCCTACCGAACTACATTAAATAAAGTACAATGTATCTTTATATAATGAAAAAGAATTTTTCTATAAAATTCTTTACTTACCCTTCTTATCAATTCAGAAACTGCCATCATTTTATCGTAATATTAAATATTTTGAATTACTTATCATCATTTTGTCATAATAGTTTGAAACTTTCTCGATTCATATTAAGTTTTTGATTCCACCACAAAACCTTATACCCCTTACACTTTATAACGTACTTTAACATTATAGTAAATTTGGCATGAACGATATTAAATCAAACCCGAAAATAAGTAGTAATTGATCCCTACGCGAAGCGCGGGTATTTAAACTCTCGTATTAATCAAAAACTTAATCGAAGCTTTCTTAATTAGAGGTAGAGTTTACAATAATAAGTAAGTACACGGTAATGTTGCATTATTTCTGCTCGTTATTTTGACGTCTCCGTAATAGTTGCATAGTGGGGACATACATCGTAAAGAGTTAATTACTGACAAAACAAAATATTTTCAATTTTGTCTATTTTTTCTCAAAGCACATTTTATATCCCATTTCCCCATCATGCTTTCAACTTTTCCTATTCAACCATTATGCAAGTGGGAAATCGAATTCATTGTTCGTAATTGTGAACTTCCACTTTTACTAGAAGTTTTCGCGCTCAAAATTTAACACATGCATACACCTCACGTGCTTATATAGTTTATACAACATCTAAAATATGTCTTTTCCTTGATCTAACGGGATGCATAACAACTTTGGTGGTGAATCAATTGAATCACTGTGTAACATGTCTTGTTATATTCATTAATTCAACAATGTATTCAATTTTGGGGTTACATAGTGATTGAATAGAGACAAAAGCTACGAAAGGGTTTATGACCTAACACTATGTGAGTTGTTTCCGAACCTACTGGTTGTGGGTTCAAGCCTATGGGAGACATTGTGTAAATATTCATGTTTATATATATAATGTATGAAGTAGTTGTTGGTTTTTCTTTCTAAGAAAAAAATAAAGACAAAAGTTAAAAATACGATGGAGAAATGAGACATTAAAAATACGTAGGAAAAAAGAGACAAAATTAAAAGTAATTTATGTTTTTAGGTAATTAACCTTTTATTGAACCCTATATTATTTGAGATACTTGGAATAAAACGTTACTTAATTAAGAAAATTCCCTATTTACATTCACTTTAAACATAATCTTATGAGAAAAAAATGGTCTACTATAATTTGGAAACACACACTTCAAGGGTAGTTACCATAAATAAAACAAATATAAAGGGCAAAAACTTCACTTTACATAAATTACAAGGGGTTACCACAATTAAAGCAACTTTGTAGATCCCCAATTTGATTTGAAATCAATATATCCGCCCAAACCCCCATTTCCAACGGCTACATCTCACTCTTTCTCATACACTCTCTTTAATCTCTCATTATTTCTCGCTAAATTGTCCGTTGAAACCCTAATTTCTCTGTATCTATCGATTTATATCTATAGTCTATACTTCAAATTAGGGTTTTGTAAAGATGAAGCCGTTCAAGCAACAACGAAACCCTATCTTGAGAGAGAATTCTGTTGATACTTCACCGTCAAACCCTAGTCCGATTAAACAAAATAAATCTGCTATTCGAAAGCAGAAATCATTGAAAGAAAATGCACCGCCTTGTGACGTCAACTCGATTTCCGAATTATCACCGTCACCGTCCTTGACTGGTAAAGCGTCTCCTGGTGGTAAACTGAAATCACCGCTTCCGCCACGACCTCCTCTGTCGAATACTCTTAAGAGGAAGCTTAGTAATGATTTTCCAATTGAAAGTGGCGTATCCGCTGGATCTTCCGATACCGGAGTTCAGGTAATTTATTAAACAGTAAAATTGTGATTTTTCACTGGTGTTTAGCTGGATCGATAGTGTAGTAATGAATGTAGGTAATGTGTTGTGATCTGGTTAAATTCAGGTTATTGTGCGAATGAGGCCACCAAATAAGAATGAAGAAGAAGGGGAAGTTATAGTCCAGAAGACTTCGATGGATGCGTTGTCAATAATTGGCCAGACGTTTACTTTTGATTCTGTTGCAGATGCGGATTCTACTCAGGTGAGTTTCTTGTATTTATTTTGTTTATGGAAAGGACATATTCATTTAAACATGGATGACTTAGTTATTCTAATTTTACTGGATTTTATATGTCCGTTCAGGCTGATATATTTCATCTTGTGGGAGCACCCCTTGTTGAAAATTGTCTGGCTGGATTCAACAGCTCGGTATTTGCATATGGTCAGGTATTATTTGGACCTCATTGTCTAGATATGTGATATCTAACTATGAATATAATAAGTTTCTTTCTTGGTTTTTCATGTCTATTTATATTAACTATGAACCATTTATAAAATTTGAGTAGACTGGGAGTGGTAAAACGTACACCATATGGGGGCCAGCCAATGCATTGCTGGAAGAGGAGTCATCTAGTGATCAACAAGGTTTGACACCCCGTGTGTTTGAAAGACTTTTTTCCCGCATTAATGAGGTGGATTGCATATCTTTTTTGTTTATTTCACATGTCAAGTTGATATTGAGTTACCTTCAATTTGCTTGTTATTTTTACCTTTCTCACGAGTAAGTTGCAAATTCGAACAGGAGCAAAATAAACATGCTGACAAGCAACTTGTGTATCGATGCCGTTGTTCTTTTCTCGAGGTAACATGACAGTTTCTTTATCATGGAATAGTTAACTTCTGCTGTTACCGTTTCTAACTCTGAAACATTGTATTCACAGATATATAATGAACAAATTACTGATTTGTTGGATCCAGCTCAAAGAAATCTTCATATAAGAGAAGATACCAAAACTGGTGTCTATGTAGAAAATTTGACTGAGGAGTCTGTTTGCAGTATAAAGGATGTGACACAGCTTCTGAAAAAGGTCTGGATATTCTACCTTTGACTAGGAGTTTGTTTACAATATAAAGGATCATGTTAAGTTTCTACTTTGATGATTACCTTTGGCTTTATAAATAACGCAACATGACATGGGCATACTAGTGAGAGGCTCAATTGATCGTACTAGTGATGTAAATCAACTACACAGTCCTAGGCTCAAATTAACGTAGTCTTAACCTGCTGTTGATGACCTTTAAAGGGTTATCCAGATGATCACTAAGCTAGACTGCATATGTATTATTGTAGAAAAGACCCTGCAAAAGTAAGACCTCTATCTGCAGCAGGGTTGGTTGCTCTTTCACTGTGTCAAATCACAATTTAGTTAAAGTAAAAAAATCAGTGTGATCCAACCTTTTATGACAGTTTCCACCATGCTCTTTTGTCCATAATCAATTAGCACCTGTTAGTTGTATTGTACGTAATGAGACCATGGAAGAAATAAAAGATATATATTTTTCGGATTTAGTATTAACTAAACTGGGAAATATACTTTGGAACTTCGTGCAGCTTTTCTACTTGCTACTAATATTTTTTTTTTACTTTATTGGATAGTATTAATCAAAACTATAGAAAGATTGACAACTGTTATTCATATTTAGACCAAAAAAAGTTTCAATCAAGTTTTTCCATGTCATCAGAAAATGTTCATGTACAGTGTTTTTTGTGTGTCTGTATTGTGTCATACTTAGTATCATAGTTCTCTACAGGGCTTATCAAATAGGAGGACAGGAGCTACTAGTATAAATATGGAGAGTTCCCGCTCACACAGTGTTTTTACTTGTGTTGTTGAATCACGTTGCAAGGTAATAAGTTTTTTGATAAAGAGGGTTAATTTTCAAGTTATGTGCTTATATGTTATCCATGACATAGACTTGTTAGTACTTCATAGTATCATGTATTCTGACTTTCAAAAAATAATAATTTCACTGTAGAGCATGGATGGTTTGAGCTCCTTCAAAACGAGCCGAATAAATCTTGTTGACCTTGCCGGGTCAGAAAGACAAAAATTAACTGGTGCAGCTGGCGAACGCTTAAAAGAAGCTGGGAATATCAATCGGTCACTTTCACAGCTTGGGTATGACATTTCATATTTTTGTTTTATTAGACTTTTTATTATTTTGCATATTTATACTTAAGATTGTAATCATTTGTTGTTTAATTTGCAGCAACTTGATTAATATTCTAGCAGAAGTCTCCCAAACAGGAAAGCAACGGCATATCCCCTACAGAGACTCCAAGCTGACATTTTTGTTACAGGAGTCACTTGGCGGTAATGCAAAACTTGCTATGGTCTGTGCCATCTCTCCTGCACAAAGGTAACATGAATTTTAAAGCTCTCTGTGCATTCTAACAACTTATATACTACACTTTTACATGAACTGATTTTTAATTTTTTTTCTATATGGTATAGCTGTAAGAGCGAGACTTTCAGTACTCTGAGATTCGCCCAGCGTGCAAAGGCCATTAAGAACAAGGCAGTTGTCAATGAACAAATGCAGGATGACGTGAAATCACTTCGTGAAGTTATAAGGCAACTTAAGGTACATTTTATTTTCATTATGCTTTATAGTAATTTTTGTAATTAGTAGTGGTGGAAAATTGGGCAGGGGGTTGGGTAACATGTCATATTGGGTTCGAATTAAAAAGGTAACTCCTGTTCTGGGTCAGAACGGGCTGAGAGGGAATGACCTGAAACCCCCTTTCGTCTTAAAAAGATACTCCATACATTGTTATGATTAAATAGTGTGTCAAATATGATTACAAGCCTTGTATAATGTCAATAATTATTCAACTTTTTGAAGAAGAATGATTGGGAAACTATTACCTTTGTGCATTAAAAGTACATGTTGGACAACTTTGACTTATAGTCGTTTAAACGGGTTGAAGTTGCCACCTCTAGTAATTGCCAGTTTTTTTATACAACTACTAACTGTAAATGACATATAACAGGATGAATTGCTGCGTATGAAGTCAAATGGTAATCAAGCTGATACTGGCGCGGGCTATTCAACGGGTTGGAACGCTCGAAGAAGTTTAAATCTTCTGAAATTTAGCCTCAATCGTCCAATGATGCTGCCACACATGGATGATGATGATGATGAAGAAATGGAAATAGTTGAGGAAGCCGAGCAAGTTAATTTAGCAGCCATTGAAGCATGCAACAACATGGATTCCGGTAAATGTAGAACTATAAAAGCTTAATTAGTGTTTGTAGGTTATTAGATATGCTTCTAAACAGAAGCATTAACAACACTTTTTCTGACACAATTTTCTGATGCAGTAAACACGTCCATTCTAACTGCTGGAGATAATCAGGAAATCTCGGGACATTCGTTAGATAAAAGTATATGTGGTCAAGATCCTTTAAGGAAGCCCCAGAATGCATGTAATCCAGATTCTGAGAATGATGTATCCATGGATGACGCTACAACTAACCTAACCATAGCACCATCTGAAGTAACGCTAGTTCTTAAGTCTCCTAATCCAAGTGTTTCACCAAGAACTGTTAGCAGCAGCAGGAGAAGTTTAAAGAGTTCCTCCACAATGGCTGCTTCTCAGAATGACCTGTCAAACATCAGTGCTTTTGCACAAACCGACCGTTTGGCTGCCAGTCTAATGAATGGTCTTGAAGTAATTGATAAACAAAGAAAAAGTTCGGTTCTGGGACGTTCATTGTTCAGATTTTCTTATAAACCGGTTACATGTGAACCAAAACCAGCTAAAAAAGAGGTTGGTGTGCAAACAACTTCTCTTGAGGATGAGTTTTTATGCAGCAATTGCAAGTGTAAAAACTCAGAAGAAGTAAAAGAGGAAAATGCTGATAGTTTGAGTCTCCAGTTGGTTCCTGTCAATGCATCACCATTGGTTGATAATACATCAAAGCAGATTATTGTCCCAAAAGTATGATTTTTAACAAAAAAACTTAGGTTGCACTTTCTTTCATTACTGGCCTAATTTATATGTAACATTCTTCCAGGCTGTAGAAAAGGTGCTAGCTGGAGCAATAAGGCGAGAAATGGCATTGGAAGAGTACTGCAGCAGACAAAATGCTGAAATCATGCAACTTAATCGTCTGGTATGCTTGATTCTAGAGGTGGAAAGATGTGAAAGTTGGGTGGGTTGGGTGAAGGGGTCAAAGTTAGTGCTTGTTGAAACAGTCGTAGCACGCTAGATTGTGGGTCGACCCACAAACACTGTAGACAACTAATGTTTTAATCATGATTATAAAAACAAAGATTAAAATAAACCTAAATCTTTGATTAACAATATTTAGTTGGTTGTATGCATATGAATTGACTTTGGGCAACTTCAATCCGTTCAATCCATTTGATTGTTTCTCTTTTAACTAAGTTTTCTTGATTTTGACCCATTCGATATGTATGATAGAGATTATTCACCCCTTAACCGCTTTCATTCGACCACAGGTGCAACAATATAAACACGAACGGGAATGCAGTTCAATTATCGGGCAATTGCAAGAAGACAAAATTGCTCGTTTAGAGAATTTGATGGACGGTGTTTTGTCGGCTGAGGAGTTTGTGAATGAAGAATTGACGTCTTTAGCAGATAAGCATGAAGTATGCATTTCAATTCTTACATTAATTTTGTCTACTTTTTCCCCTATCAATTAGATGTCACAAGATGGATAGGTCGGCCGGGTTGGGTTTTGGGTCAATATAGGTTGAAATGTGATTCTTTTACCATAGCTTGAAACAGTCCAGACCTGGTTGGGTTTACCAGCAAACACTTTATTTTCTAGTTTTCAAGTAATTAATTTGTGAATTACGATTATCAGAAGTCAAGAACAATGTTGTTTAAATAAGGGCAATGGTATAGGACAACATACTTTTGTCTTTGGTCCATTTTCGTAATTTTAATTTTTAAATTTTTTTGGTGATTTTAAGGTTTGAGGCAGACTAAATCTGTAAAACCTAGAATTACCAAAACGGATCGGAGAGAAGTATAATTACCAAAACGGTCCAAAAAAGTATATTGCTATTGTATGACATTTCTTTTATATTAATACTAATATGACTATTCGAATAAAGTACTTTAGAAAGTTGTATGCATTAAAAATAGACTCCGGACTGTGAACCCATTTGACCCGTTCATAAGTAAATGGGTCGAAATCGACACCTTTTAGACTCGCAACGTGTTTAGGAATCTTCTAAGATTCTTTTCCTATATGCAATCCAGATTTTGAAGGAGAAATATGAGAATCATCCAGAAATTCTAAGGAAAGAAATCGAGTTTAAAAGTGCTTATGATGAATTGGAACGATATAAGAGTTTCTTTGATATGGGGGAAAGAGATGTATTATTGGAAGAAATTCAAGATCTAAGAGGTCAACTTCAGTCTTACATAGATTGTTCACCTAACTTGACCAAACAACCTATTTTGCAAATAACTAATGGCGAGTCAACTGTGGAGAGTGCTGAACAGAAATTTGAAGCTGAGAGAATCCGTTTCAACGAAGAAGAAAGTAAATGGATTTCTCTAGTAGAAGAATTGAAATGTAAACTGGAAGAAACTCGGTTGCTTGCTGAAAAGCAAAGCCAGGAACTTGATTCTGAAAGAAAATGTTCAGAAGAGCTTAAGGAAGCTATGCAAATGGCTATGGAAGGCCATGCACGCATGCTCGAAAATTATGCCGATTTGGAAGAAAAGCATATAAATATGCTTATAAGGCAACGAAGAGTTCAAGATGGAATTGAAGATGTGAAAAAGGCAGCTACTAGGGCTGGTGTGAGGGGGGCAGAGTCGCGATTTATAAATGCTCTTGCTTCAGAGATCTCTACCTTAAAGGTAGAAAGAGAAAAAGAGAGAAGGCGTTTCAGAGACGAAATCAAAGGCCTTCAGGAACAGTTGAGTGACACTGCTGAAGCTGTACAGGCTGCAGGTGAGTTAGTTGTTCGACTCAAAGATGCCGAAGAAGCCGTTGCCACTGCACAGGTGAGTTTCCCGTTTTTTGTGCGTTTGTAGTTATTATACTAATTTTTCTCTGAGGTTCTATTCAGAGGTAGCAAAATGGGTTGGGGCCGGAACAAGCACACCTTTAAAATGACTAGTATGCTAAATTCGATCGCAAAAAGTTCATAATTCCATCAATGATTTATTTTTTTCCTAACAAAGTGGTTTGCGTGGTTTATGCTACTTATTTGTTCAACCCATTAGAGATGAACCATAACGAATCGACCCATTTATAAGTTCATGGGTCGAAATGGCCACCTCTAGTTCCATTGTAGATGCTCCTTTTGTTATTGTTTCTTCTATCTCAGCTGAGCTGCTTGAAATGTTGTAGTAGTAGTTATTCAAGCTGTTATCATTGTAAAATTTGTTGAATTTTCTTTGTCGATCCAATTGAGTTTTCACTTACCTAGAATTCACCTTACTTAAAATGAAGATTCACTGTTTGAAAAACTACTACTTCTAACTTTGTGAACTGTGTTATGGCTAACTAAGTTACACAAACAATTCATATGAAATATATAGATAATGTCAATGCTCTGTGACTAATTTACTTATTCAATTGATAGTGATTGCTTATCGATATAAACAAGGGTACTGGAAGTCCCTTGGTCATATGAAACTGCAGCTTCTAGGAAAATTTTCAAATCACAATTATATAGTAGCCATTGTCATAAATATAAAAGATTTACATAAAAGCCCAAAAAGATGGTATCCTAAATTTTCTTCACTTGATCTTTTTTTCAGTCTCCCTCCAATTGTTTGCACATAATACATTGTAAAACAAAAAGGCATACTTGGACTTTTATAATTGGTAAGGTGGCTTTTGATGAAAACTAATTCGGCATGTATGCTTTGTTATATCATTTGCTGTATTCAGCTCACTATCAATTTGTAGGTGTTAATGGATTCTTTCTGTCGGTTCAAGTTCGTTGCTTTAAGTCCACTGTCTTTCTAAAGACTGATTATGATTTGGTTGTAGTGATAATCTAGTTAAATTTAATTCACCACGGTAACTGAATTTGAATTGCCCTGATCTTTCATGATATTTCACAATGGTGTTTCATCTTAGTCTAGTATTAGATTTGGCAACCCATATTCTTTCTGTACGCTGATACATTCTAAACGGAATCACAGGCACGGGCGATAGAAGCTGAACAAGAAAGGGAAAATGCATTCGAACATATTGAAAAACTGAAGAAAAAGCAAAAGATTGAGGCATCACCGCCCGTTTATGATATGCCAATATATGATAGAGAGGATCCAACCACAGTTAACCAGCAACCCGAATTCGAGAAACTATATAATGTGGACAGTGAAGAACTAACCACACTATCAGAACCCTCTTCCTGGTTCTCTGGATACGACCGATGCAATATATAGGTACGAAAGTTGATGTCAAGATTTGTATGTACTAATAGAAAATTCTTGTTATATACAAACAGAAATATGATATTTTTTTCATAAGAAGATGAATGAATCATAATCTCAATTCCATCTTCACATTAATCTCTACCCTTGTTATTGTAGAACAATTGACCACTCTGTATGATAATTTAAGTAATCAAATAATAGATAGGGTATGTAGGGCTGAAAGACAAATGGTCTTTTTGGATTTGTTTTAGTAGAAACCCTAAGTTTACAATCTTAGATCATATAATTTGTTTGGCCTTGGTGTCAATTGGATAGGAGGCAATCTTCAAGTAGATCATGTCTATTGCTTCTTTGTACATAATTTAACAAAGAAGAAGTCATAGACAAGGAGTTCACAAGTACCATCTTTGGAGCCCTCCTGAATCCTGTTGTGTGGAGACCATTAAACAATTAGCTTGTGGTGTTGTCTTTTTTGATCCCCTACTTGTGGACCACTATGAGTATATGTAATACTGGACCATTAGATAGGAAAACAACAAAGTAGATAACAGTCCTAGCCTTACATTATCTAATAGAGATACATCATAATCCCATTCATTTATTTCTCTATTTTTATTTTTAGGAATTTTATAAAATTGTATAAAAGAATAGCAAGACAGGGGATGGGCCATGATGGTGACAATCCCTTCTTTCTTTATAGGATTATTAGATGAGGGAAGAAGGTAGTTTACAAGTGGAAAATTTGTCTTGAAACACAATTATTAGCTTGGTAGAACAGAAGAGTTGGCCCTGATACAGTTATAGCATCCTTCAAATATTTAGTATCATTTTTTTTTTTTTTTGGTGTGACAAAATTGAATTAGTAACCATAATCACAGTTTACAACCACAATTTCTGCAAGATACAAATGCATAAAGACAATAGTTTATGTGATTTACCAATTTGGCTTGATTCATGGTTAGAATATTTGTTATGTCATGTGACTTTTGGATTCTACAAAAGACAAAATGCATAAAAAACTAGCCTACTTTTTGACTAATTCCCTAGCTGTAGTTACATTTACCTTTTCCTGAGTTTTTCTATTTTAGGCTACTGGAAAGAGCAACGTATCTATGTTTTTTTTATAATAAAATTGAAGAAAGTAGAAGTTGACTATTTTGTGTACCAAAGTAAATCACTAAAATGAGAATTACACAAAAGCATGTTGCTAATTTCTGCAATTTTCCCTTGTACAATGAGAGAAGGTTGTTACTCCCATTTTCTCGCAAGAAACATGGACATAAAGTGGACTAGTAAATTTTCATGGTTTAGTGTTCTTCATTTTGTACAGGATTGAGGGTTCAGTGTCCCTTACTTCGGACGACGAGCTTTCTTGAGCGTTCGAAGCCAAAATGTTGACATTTCGGTGGTTGGACTATTATTATTATCATAATAGTAGAATTGTGTATATCATCTTTTCATTGCATTTACAAAAAAAAGTTGTTATTTTATTAAGTTTGTAGTTAAGAAGAGAGAATGTATAGTAGTGAAACAAAATGATAGTTAAATGTTTTTGGGTGATAAAACATGATACCAACCAAAGTAAAAGCTTCTTAGTAGGGTGGAAGAAAGAGACATAAAGTGTGTGATTTATGAATTATGTAATTGGTGACAGCCTGGTTAGTGGGCTTTCTTTCCCTAATCATGATTAATTAATGCTAAATTAACCCCACAAAACAAATACCTTCCATCAATGTTTCCTAACTATTGCTTTTATTTCTTCATTACCCATTTTTTTTCCCTTTCCTTCTCATTTTAGTTTTTTTTTTTTGGTGTTGTTGCTAAATTCATGTTGCTTGTGACAAAAAGGACAGAGGTTAAAATGAGTAATATCTTGATACGGATCAAAACAAGTAACGTTAGGTTACGTTGACAGTCTAAGTGATTTTACCATTTGTTTTCTTTCTTTGGTACTCTCTCCGTTTCACTATTGCCGTCTCTTAGAAAGTTTTTTAGATTTAAGATATGTTTGATGAATGTCAATTTTGTTCTTGTATTTAAGATAAATTTAACTGAAAATTTGTATGAAATAAATGACTGAGAGTAATAAATGAGGGTAAATTATAAAATTTAATGATTTTTAATAGTTAATTTTTGTAAGTAGACAATTTTTTTGGGACAGACATAAATAGTAAGGTGGACAATAAAAATAAAAATAGAGGAAATAATGAATCTTCTCTCCATTGAAGCCTTTTATATATAATCTTTTTCATTCGACTTTAACCAAATTAAAGTGACTTTTTAATTTACTTTCTAGTAAAAGAGAGATCCGCCTTTATGCTAGGCATTACTTTTTTGTAGGTTGAGAAATGTTTCAAGAAACCCAACTTTGCAGAAATAAGTAAATTTGTAGTATAAATATATAACAATGATGATAGTGTTTTTGTCTATTTATATACTCATTAAGGCAACTAATTATGTTAGTTTTACATTATGTAATATTTGATAGGTTATAGTTTTATAAAATTGTCTAATAATATGTCAAACACCACTATTTAATAGGGATTAAAGAGGAGATATCATTTTAAAAAATAATATATCACTGCTTTATTGTGATTTAAGTATGAAGTTACTTAAATAACCTATAAAACCAAACCAATTAATAATTGGTATCATCTTTTCATAAAAACGTTTCAATCCCTCAATTCCGCCATGTCTTCCGAATCAAAAACTTAATGCTAACTAGTCGTTAGACGATCGTTAGGAATGTCAATCATCTCTTACATAAGTGTAGTATGTAAAAAGAATTATGTCCTCGGAAATGCGCATTTGCTACTACAAATTTGTATGATAATACGATGAATGTTGATAAGAAAACAGTTTTAGTTGATCAAAGGAAGGAGGATTGAAATCTAATGACAAGTTTGGCAACCTTTACTATTTGCACCAAATTATCATCTTCCGAAACAATGTAAAGTCCATATCAGTGTTGACGAAAGTAGGCTCAACCACTATTTGGTAGATAATAACTCAAAGAGGGGCCAACCTCAATTTCACAAGTCCACAATAACCCTTATCCCTAATTACATTCCTTTGTACCATACTTCAACATTGCCTCATCAAACAAAGTAAATGACCAAAAAACAACAAAAAGGAATTTAATGAGTGAATAGTAACACTCTTCAATGATTTTTTTATGAAATGGAACAAAAGCATGCTATAGTGATTTGTATGTCATGCAATTGAACTTGTACATTGTTTTAACATAGCACATTTTGGATCTAGTATACACAAACCTTCTATAGTTTCTTGTTTTGAAATCTTTGTGTGAATGGGAAAATGATTGGGTAGGTTTGTAATAGTTGGTTTGCCTTTTTGTTGTTAACAATCATCATGAATTGCCATAAATTGCCTTAGAATGTACTTTACATTTACAATGGTGCTAGTAACTTTTAGGTACAATGTCTAAGCTTCCTTGATAGTACATGTTTATGTACATTTCTTTCGTGAACTTTGTGAAACATCAATATCGACCGATTTATTTATCGGTCGAGTTTTAAGCTGTCATATAGATTTAAAAAGTTATGTATTTTTAAGAAGTTATAGAAATGATTTTCCAATAATAAAACTGAACATTGAGACCTATGTGCTCAACTTCAATACTACTTTTTATTTCCCCTTATATTTATATTTGTAATGCCATAAAGACATATAATTTCTATCCATAAACATGAATGTAATTAAACATATTAAGTCAAAAAGGGTCAAACTTGGAGGCAAATATGGGGTAGAGATATGGCACATAAATGTGGACCTATTTTTATTTTATTGCATATATACTTTTTTTAAATCCATGATCTTCAAATTATTATACATTGATTATTTTAAATTGTAACCCAAATATAATGAAATGACAAAATCTTGCAACTTGCAAGTTGCCATCAAGATCTAATTGCATTAATGAATTATACTACACAATTTATAACTATTTTAACTCATAGTAACAAATTATTTTAGAGTTCCCATTAAGATCTAATTAAGATGCATTAATGAATAATTAATTATACTATATACAAATCTATCACTACTATAGTGTACGTAAGGTACAACATATTTTTGCATAAGGTGTTTTAGTTCGTAATCATGATCAACCATCATTCTTAAGTAGAACTAGATTGCCTAATGTCCCCACAAACAACTGTCTTCAAATTACAATCAAACAGAAATGACATCTATCTAAAAATGTAATCTTGCCACAACTTACGCAATCGAGTTGTTTTCAAGGATCCGATAGCTAGATTTGAAACATAATGTCAGATCAAAATTTTTGAAGCGGCGATTATAACCGTGCTTTGTGGTGTTGTATAGTACAACACTTTAAAACACAGTTAGTGGTGTACTAAGAAAAAGTGGTGATATACGATATCATCACCATTAGAATGTAGGCTTGTAGTTTTATCTGCAATTTTATTTATTTAACATTTTTAATAGAAAGACAAAATTACAATGTACCCAACATATTTGTCTAATTTACACATTTATAAGTATTTTCTTTAAGGAGACTTGGAACCACAAAACTTTTTTATTGGATGAGCTCGTCATATAGTGCTAGGGCCAATTGCTATTTGATATATGTGCACAATTATCAAAAGAAATCTTGATAAAGCCTTCATGTTTCATGAAAAATGGAGTATAATTCTATTTGTTACTGATATTTGTCTTTTAAGTGTTTTTCTGTCCATTTGTATTAGTTACTTGATTTTAATAATCTATAAATTGGGTGAATGTTTTTTTGAGTGATGGAAATGATACTGTTTGTTTGTTTTAAAATATGAAGTAGTAGGTATTTAACTTGTCGAGACAACTCAAAAAATAACATTTATTTGATGATTAATATACTATAAAATATTTAGAGTAAAAGCAATCAAATGAAATTTGGAAATGAATAATAATAATAATAATAATAATAATAATGATCAAGTTTATCAAAATGGTAAAGGCATGGTATATGAAAAACAGGTTGAAGCAAAAGCTCTTTTTGTTTATATCCTCAACCTCTAATCAATTTCATACCATGTTACAACATCTTACTAGTAATCAGTTATACAATGTTCCATCTGCCCTCCGCCGCTGTCGCCACCACGGCCTGCCGCCCCCATCACCATGGCCCGCTGGCGCAACCAGAGTTTTGAACTTTAGTCTAGAATTATACAATCAATATCTTGAAGCAGCCATCAATGTATCTTCTATTTTCTCTCTGTACAGAATTACAGATGTGCCTCTCTTGGGGCTCATTGACAATTTATTGTTATGTCAAGGGATTCAGTATCATAGCTCAACTTTCATTTGACCTATAAAAAAAAAACATAGATAAGATACTTTGACTTTCTGTCTCACAAGAAGTCAAATTTTGAAAAGTCAACTCACCATGAAGTCCTTGTGGCTGATCTTGGCCTATTGCCATCTTTACAACACTTTGAAGGTCATTTTCCCACAATGTTGAAGCCTACAAAATTCCATTTAACAAGAGCTTTCGATAAACACCTCGCAACACATACAAGTCTTGAAATTTAATGTACTAATTGAAAATTTAAATTTACCTCGCCAAATCCACTAATATGAGACGTTGGCTTCATTGCGTTGCGGTGCATTGCCGCCATCAAAGGGTTCGTGGAAAATTGATTTTCGGATACGTCATGAACCATTCCATTATTTTGAGATTGAAATCCATAAGGAAATGACAATGTTGAGGCATCAAATGGGTTCAAGCCATTTGGCATAGGCACTCGAGGCCGGAACATCTAAAAGTTGCACACAAAGTACTCAAAGTTACTCTCAAATTGACACTAAATACACTCCTTTTCAAGTGAAATAATTACAAATACCTGAAATACGGGGATTTTGATATGCATTCAAAAGTGATTAGGCGTAATAATCAGACTGATCAAGATTAGGCGTAATCGTTGAGTACAAATTAATCATATTTGAGGAACAAGGTAATACGTAGTTGTAACTATACTAAATATTGACATTGACATAAAGATAAAATAAACTACTTTAATCAACAATTCAGTTAAAACATGTTAGAAAAGCTTACATCTTTCGATAAAAGTGCTTCCATGCTCACATCCATCCTAGGGTTAACAGTCGCCAATTTCATTGACAGAAACTACAACAAATAAGAACCCAATATTAACTTCACGAGGGAACGAAATCAACATATTTCGATCATAGTATAAGAAAATACGAAAACATTAATCTTAATCACCTCCACTTGTCTCTGCAATGATTGTACATAGTTTATTATCTCATCAAGCATAACAGCTTTTCCTGTGACCTATAAAATTAAATAAAATGCACATAAATATGGTTAAGGTCGAAACTCTTTATGTAAAAATGGTAAAAGTCACAACATGTAGAAATGGTAAAAAGTCACAACCTTAAAGTCCAAATGCTTATATTTTGGACTTAAAATGTAAAAAAAAAGGGTAAAAATTGAAAGTTTATGTTTACCTTGTTACAACCAGGAACAAGATCTTGAAGAAACTTCATCCTCTCACTGATTTTCTCTCTTCTGACCTGAAATTATCAAATAAAAGAAAGAAATGTGAATTGGGTGTGTGAATTGTGATTATATCATGATAAAAAATGTTGTAACAAACTTTCTAATTTTGGTAAGTATTGCATACTCTTTCAGCAAGACTGTGGCTATCAGTTGCTTGACCCCTTCTGGCTCTAACATGAATGTAGTCCTTTGGTGGTTCTGCTACTACTTTTTCTTTGTCCTTTTTTTCATCATTTGACTTGCTTCTTTTAACATCTGATTCCTCTTTTTCTACTTCTGCCACAACCTGCAAAACACAAAATTTATAATCTATGAAACAGTCTGTGAACACTGAACAAGAAACAAAAAGAATTTATGAATGACTAAACTAACCTTGTCATCTTTAGATTGTGTTTCTTTCCCTTTTCCTTTGGTAATCACTTTTCTCTTTCTTCCATTAGTACCCATTTGTCCTTTCATGCCAGTTTCAGTTTCTGATACTGATGATTCCTCCAATTCAGTTGATAACCTACTTAACTTTTTAGTACTGTTTTCTTCCGGGATTCTTATAAATTGAGATCCAACATTTTTGTAAGATTGACTACTTGATAGCTTCTCTGATTCCATTCCCATTCCCATTCCATGATGGAATTCACCAAAAGTAGAGAATCTTACAGCTCTTTCAACAAATCCAGGATCTGTAGGAAATTGATTAGCTAATGGTAATTGGTGGTGATCTGTTATTGAAAGATTAAGTTTTGGTGGTGAATTCAATGGTGTGTTGTAACAAGAATTGCTAGTACTATTGTCACCAGAATTGCATATACTTCCTAATCTACCAATCAATTCTTTAAGCACAATGCTTTCACCACCATTCCCATTTCCATTTCCTGGAATTGGGATTGAATTGGCTGGTGATGAAACAATTGAACTCAAAGCAGACTCAAACAGATCTCTTTGGTCCATTGAATTTTCACAATTTGGGTTAAAAAAGCCTTTAAATCCCATTCCAAAAACGGAATTCCAACCTTGAGGGATTCCATTCCCTTCATTGGTGAAAAATTTCTCTTTTTCCATAATTGAAGTGAAATACTAAATGGGGTTGCACTTTCTTGCCAAATCTCCAAATGGGTGTCCTGTTTTTTGAGAATTAAGTATGAAAGATTGAAACTTGTAGAGGAATGATAGTCTTTTTGGTGGTTCTTGAAATTCACTCAAGTGTGTGAAAGATAAAGGGGTAGTGTATATGTGAAAGAAAGAGAGTTTGTATGTATGTAAGAGAGAGGGGGAGTTATGAGTTTAAAGATGGGTAATAGCATAACATAACATAAAAGTATAAAGAAAAAAGATAGGAAAAAGAAGGAAAATGAAGAGGAAGCAATGAACAAAAGTAACATTAAAAAAGAAAAGGAATGTTCATTTGACCCTATAAGCCTTTTTTAGATGTAAGTTGTGTTATATAATCATAAGTCATTATATAAGCTTAGTTATCATTATTGTTACATTGTTTGATATGTTGTCAAAACTATATGAACTTGATTTTTGTCGTATTCGCATAATTAAGGTTTTCGTGATGGTATATGATTACGTTCATTGATAGAAGCGTTTCGTAAGAGTTAATCTTATTTGTGTACGTCTATTTTCATGTATAAGTTAGCATAGTTCCTTTCATGATTAATAGCGATGATACATCAAGTACGTCATGATCCGCAATAGATTGATTGAGAGTGTATGTGATATGCAGGTCTTTTCTTGAGAGAACAATAACGATAACGATTCTTATAGAATTTTAATTACAACTACAAGCTAATATGATTTTCTAATTAAAATGACTCTTATTAAACATATTTACCAAAAATTTGAAAAACTCGTATAAATAGAGAACGAGAAGCCATATTTTCATGTATACTATTCATACAGTAATATTTGAGTTAAGGTTTAAAAGGTCAAAATACATAGAGTAACAACGTATATTACAGTATGATTTTGTGACAGTAACAAATTAGTAATTATAATTGTTACTATTATGAAAAGTAAAAAAGTAGTTAGTGAACATGAAAAATAGATATGGAGTAGTATTTTGGTAGGTAAAGCCGTAAAAGAGAAGTAGCACAAAACTGTGTTACAGTACTGGCACTTTTGTCATAATGTTCTCAATCATTAAAACTCCTCATTTCATAGGTTAATGTGCACTTTCTTTTTTCTTTTTTTCTTTTTTTTTTTTTTGTTATTTATCCTTTCTTTGCAAAAGACATATACTTATATATTAATTAATTAATTTTTAATACGGAATAGATCCACATATTAAGTACTCTATGACTTGACTTTTTTTTCTTTTTTTAAATAATAATCATAAAAACAGCCATAAATAGAAATACAAATTCTATGTTTACGAAAACTTTATAAATTTAATTTATAAAATGAGTTGGCTACTATATGTGGCACTAAACAAGCTTCTTTCTATTTATGTGTATATGGTTCACTTTGTCATATTTAGTTTTAAAAAATAATAATACTAAAAGTATTAATACCTTTTATTTAAAAGATTAATGACATATTGTTTGATTATGTAATAATTTAATAACTTTGAATTTAATTATAACATGCTTTAGTTTTATCTTTTGATATATTTTACTTTTATTTTATAAGGAAAAGTCAAATAAATAATTACAAAGGGAAAACCACATATAAGGCCTATGTTTTGAGAGATGGAATCATTAGAGTTAAGAATTATTTAAAGTATGAGAGAACCAATGAGATTGTGACATGTGTACAAAAACTCATTTACCCTCAAGATTTTAAAAACTAACACATGTGTTAATAATTTGTAAAACCCATCAAAAAAATGGAAAAAAAAAACTCGTCCAAAGTATACCTTGTGAGATGTCTAATCGAAAAGGAGAAAATGTTGAATTTTATGGTGCAATTTTCATAATTTTTCGATTTGCCGTTTGTGAGATAATTAATTTTTAAGATCTTGGAGGTAAATGGATTTTTGTACATATGAATTGACAGATAAGTCACCCTTACTGCCACTCTACAGAACCGTACAACATGACTCTTGCTTTCCAATTGGCTGTTTAAAATTAAGGGTGAGGTTCAAACGAGGAAATGCTTGAGCGCTCTTGCGCCGAAGATGAAATAGAAGAAAAAAAAGTAATAGTAAAAAAGATTTACTTGTGATATTTCGGCTTGGGACGCATTTAAGTTTATCTGTATCCGAGGCATCTATTTCCTTGTTGAACCCTGTCTTCTTCTTGTCTTCTTCTTGTTGCTGCATATCTCGTTTGTGCACGGGAATCGGTTTGATTCTATCTCTCTTCTAATGATCTTTTCTCTATTTTTTGATCTACTTTTGAGTTTCTCATTTTCTACTTAACATTATTAGCTTTTAACTTTCACGATCAATATTTTTTCTTTTAAATCATTTTATAATTCTAAGTTTTAATTAATTACATTGTCATTAATGCTATGTCAGCAATAACTTAATTACATTACATTTAAATTATTATTTTCAAATTAAAGACTCTAAAGTAGTAATTAATTATTCATTTATTTGTATGAATTAAACCTAAATTTTTATCTTTAAAGTTCGTCGATTTCTTTTGCCAACCGGCTATATAATAACTTTATTTTTTTATTAAATTGCTTAAAAGATAGAGGGATGAGAGAACAAATATTTACATTTATATTTATATTGTTTAAAATACAAGACAATATTTTATTTAGGGAAAGCATGGTTATTCGTGCCGGTCTGACAGTTTTATAAAATAATGTAATGAAAAATAATAATAAATTGTGTTTGAGGGGGTTAATTATTGGGTCAAACATCATTTAGAATCTACTTCAATGATTAAAGATAGACACCTTTAGATCTATAGCCTAATTATTTTGAGTTATTTCTTCACTCCTAGCTATATATATAATTTTTTAATTATTCCATCCGTTTCAAATTTATTATTCATAGATAAAAATACGCAGTTTAAAAAAACAAAATTATTACATTATACTTTTTTGTACTATAACAGTTTTACCTTTACTTTTTATACATCTTTTTATGACATACATATAAAGTAGGGGTAATATAAAAAATTTAGTTAATTATATCCTTTTGCTTTTCGAAGTAGACAATTAATTTGGAACATCCCAAAAAGAAAACCTGAACTTTATATATGGGACAGAGGGATGTGTTATTTATTATATACTCATTTCGTCTCACTTTTATTGTTCCTTAAAAAATTTTGTTGAACGAATATCAATTTTGTCCTTTTTTAAAATAAGTTTAATTGAAAATTTGTATTAAATAAATGATTGAGAGTAAATTTGGAAGTTTAATTATTTTTAATAGTTATTTTTAACTATTAGATAATCTTTTTAGGACAAACATAAATAATAAAGTAGACAATAATAAAAGGACAAAAGGAATAAAATAAAATAATAATTTGATCAAATTTAGAAAACGTTAATGCCTGTTGTTACACTTCTACTCTATCATACGATCTAAATGTTATTTTTCTCTTATACTACTAACACTATGTTACAAACTCTACTCTATCATACAATCTAAATGTTATTTTTCTCTTATACTACTAACACTATGTTACAAACTCGTGACTACACGAACTTTCTAAGAAGTTTTGTACTTCAAATATAGGTAAGTTAACATGTAGTCATTAGTTACTTAAGCATTAATAATGCTAAGTATTAAATTGTATAATTGTATAATTCTTGGATGGATTTATAAACATACAATTATATTAAGTCTTAATATAATATGTAGTAATAATGAAATATTCGACGGTACATAATAAAATTATAAAAAAAATTGAAAGTCACCCAACGATTGTCCTTGACTTTTGTATAATGTCATTAAGAAGAATACACCTAGAGCATACGGAGTGGACCGGAATTTTTTGACGGCATTCGGAGTTAAATGGTGCGTTCTTGGTATATTTTTTTTCTTTTTCGTTTCAATACTTAAAAGAATAAAAGAATAGGTGAGTAGATGATTCTTTTTTCTTTGTTTTGTGAGTTGTGATGAAGATGAATAGATGGTGTTATTTTTTTTCAATGTGAATGGAAGCCCGGGAAGATAGATGAAGATGGAGGTGTATGAAAATGTAGTGTATTTATTTGGGCCTTTTTATTTTTTGTTGGGCTAAAACTATTTTAGTAATGGGTCATAAGTGCAATTAGTTAATTAAGTACTCCATTCGTCCCATTACAAATGTCATGTTTGACTTAATAAAGTATTTTTATTTTAACTTTGACAAAGTTAAAAAAGAAATACTTTATTAAGTCAAAACATGACACTTGTAAACGGAGGGAGTATATTAATTAATTTGATGATTTATTTGTTTTAGAATTATTAACTTAATTGAATATGTAAAAAAAATAAAGTTAAAATATACAAAACTGAAGAACATTGAAATTGAACATTGAACTCATTATTTTTCAATGCCCCTAATTCCATCCTCAATGTTCTTTTCAGTGAACTAAACATTGAGCCGAACGTCCACGACTTCATTTATTAAATTTGATCGTGATTCTATCATCAGATGGAATTAAATGCATTTTTTGAATATATGTTTCGTTTGTAATGTAGCTTCCTGAAATGACTTGTTATTTTCAATAACATGTTCACCATGTCATCTAACTTGTGATCTCGTTCTATCGAAAAATCCATTAGACTGGTTAATGTTTGGAAGCAACATATCGGCTACTCTTTTTTCATATATAGTAGTTAATTTGTGATTTGCGAACCACAATATTTTTAATCCATTTTATATTTTTGGCAAGTATAAAGACTGTTTTCCAAATGTGATATTTCGAACTTTTATTTATTTGAACATTCGTTATCTTTTTTATTATTATTGAAGTTTTTAAACTCGTGTATATATAAGTTTTAGGGGAAGGTTATTGTACTTTAGTTAGTTAAGGTAGTAACGGTGAGAATTAATCTTAACTGTTGATTTAATAAACATTGGTAGGAAATTACAACACATTCATGAAAGAAGATTGAAAGTCACGCACCTTTTTTTTCTTTTTGAACCTTTTATCCCCAACCTTGTTCAACTTGCAACAACTCTTTCATAATTAGGATTTAAGCAAAAATAATTTCACCATAAAATCACTCCTTTTATTTTCTTTAATTTGAGACTCACTTTTAAATTTTTTTCAAACTAATACACAAACTAATATATATGAAATAAGGAACTGATACATGACAAACTTAATCACATATAGATACACACATAAAATAAAGAAATGATACACAACAAATCCGGTTACAATAAGGGAAAAAAGACCCTCCATCAATTCCGGCTACTCAACTCCGGCGATACAACGTAAATTTCATATCTAACAAAAAAACACCACTGCTCTAGATCTAACAAAGAACACCAAAACGGAGGTTTCCGGTGACAAATCGGTTCATCCCGTCGTTCAGATCCGTCTTTGTTCATTGTTACGGTGTTGAATGAATAATGAGAAAATTATCGAGCTTCGCTGGAAAACACAGCTTTGCCAGAAAACGTCGCTTCGCTAGAAAATGCATCTTCGCCGGAAAATGCAACTTCGCCGGAAAACGCTGCAACTATGACGGTATGATGCTGATGGTTATGGATGTGCCGCCGGAAGTAACGTACCGGCCGTCAGAGTTCTTAATCTAGGTGAGAGGAGAGGAGAGAAGAGTGGGAGAAAGTGTTAGAGAAAGTAGATCTGAATGTGAGAGAAACTAAATCTGGATATGTGATGTTTTAGGGTTTAAAAGGATGATTAATAAAATAGACATGTGACAGCTTTTAATTGCATCCTACCATTACAACCTTAACTATTAATCCTACTTGAACCAAACTCATAAGTTTTAAGGTAACAATATATATTTACATGCACACCTTGTTTATTGTATTTTAGAAATAAATTTGAATGTATCTAAGTGGCCGACCAAATTTATTGTATTTTAGAAATAAATTTGTATGTATTTAATATTAACATGCTTGATTTTCTCAATCCTCTTTTACTTTCATATAAAATACTAACGACGATAATTTGTGTACAAGGAAGATCACAATTCTTTAGGATGATCTTGTATTAATTATATTTTATTCTATATTTGACATCATCTTGTGGTAAAAACTAAAAGCTATATATATATATATATATATATATATATATATATATATATATATATATATATATATATTCTGTTTTTATATATTTTTTTAAATAAAACTACTTTAAAACACTAAAACATAATATGAGGCACCATGCTACATTTCTTATATCCTATAACTAAGATCATTCTCAACATTTTCTCTTTTAATGTCAAACATAAATATCAAAATAAATTATTCTCAACCCATGTTTTGTCACGGTTAATTCGTAAAATAAGATTATTAATAAATGATAGTTTAATTAAGTAATAAACATGTCCACAAGTAGAAGATGAAGAAATCATGTATAGTAGTAATTAAAACTCAAATTTCGTTCCACATACGTATTATCATAATTTTTTATTTTTTATTTTTTATTTGATTTAATTGAGGGGTTCTTTTTTTGTTATGGATAATGAATTTTTAAATTAGATTTTTTAGAAAATCTGATTTACGATAACACATGATCACTTGATAATACATGATTTTTTTTAATTACAATGTTATTTCCATCAGATGAGATGATTTTGAAATTGTTGATTAACAAAGTTTAAATTATTATTAATATTATTATCTTGTTTTTTTTATATAAAAATATGGGGTTTTTTAAAGAGATTTATTAGGTAAATTTTTGAATTTAATTGGTTAATTGAGTGTTCGGTGAAATACTTCATTCTCATTGGTTAATATAGATAGATTTTAAGCAAGATTAAAGTTAGCAAAATTTTCTTTTATTAATATTTAGATTAGATTAGATTAGATTAAATTAGATTAGATAGATTAGATTAGATAGATTTAGATTTAGATTAGATTAGATTTAGATTTAGATTTAGATTAGATTAGATTAACAAACACTCTACACAAAATACATATTACCCTTTTAAGACACAAAAGCACTTTGATGGTGGAACCGTTAATCGGTAATTGTCCTATTCTTTCACGGTATCTCCCGGCAATTTAATATTTTTCTGGTGACCGTGAATCCTTCAAACCTTTTACCCTGAATAGGATATTTTAATTTTAAAATTGGATGCATATTATAGTAAAATGTACAGACCCTTTATTTTTATACATTTTGACCTCCTCCATCCCCACTCGACTTCTTTTATTTTTAGCTGAAAAAAAAAAAATACAGAGTACTATTTTTCCAATATCAAACACCCCGTCGGAGTAAATTATTACTGTAATTTATAAAAGTAAATAGAAAGAATGCACTTTTTCTATCCAAACAATCCAAATTTTAACAACTTAGCAACTTATGTAAGGTAATTATGCATATGTTTATTTACAAGAAGTCAACAATCGAACATACGTAAATTCTTTATTTAATAAATACTTATATACTTATATCATAAATAAAAGAAAACAAGGTACGAGTGGAGAGGAGATGATGATCGTCCTTGAAATAGTTGTAAAGGTTGTCGGAATATAAATCAATCACATTCAAGTGAATAAGCTTCCGATGAGACCACTACATTGTACCAAATTACACTATGGACGTATTAGTTGTCGTGTTTTATGTCACCTACTTTTAATATTGTTTTATGCGGTGTACATAATAATCTAAGGTACAAATGACCTTCGTTACGTGACATAACGGGCATTAGTATGTCTTGTATTAGGTTTCGAAAGCAGATTTTGGATCTATCGTGACAATTCATGTCTTGATTTGTGTTTACGAACAATTTGGTATGTTACTTTGATTTGTGGTAGAGTCGATTCAAAAAATGTTTGACAGTTTCTAAGTTTAATATGCATGAATTTAAGCAAATGTACGTGTTCTTCTATATAAAGTTTGGGTTGTAGAAGTACGTAAGCACGTTTACATGAAAGCGAAGATTAATATCAAGTAACATTAAACTATTAAAAACGACCAATAAGACAAGGGTGACGTTATTGTAGAAAAGATTTTGATACTGCCTCGGATTATACAAAATTTAAGAAAAGTTATAATCAGTACATTGTATAAGCGAAAAATGATAGTCTTAACTTTACTTTGTCACTGTCTTTTATTAATCAGTTTAAAGAAAAAGTAAATTATTGATAAACTGGTAAAATTAGTATAATATTTTTGGAAGTGAATACTTATTTTGAGAAAAACTAAAATAGAAAGATGGACACTTATTTTGAAATTGAAATTACATGGTATAATACATCAAATGTAAGAAGTAATAAATGTCAAAATATTTATGCACTTTTATTTAGAAACACTTTTTCTTCTGTCTATCCTCCATGGCTCCATTAATTCAGATATTTTCAGCCCAATACAATCTTCTCGGAAATAAGTACTTAAAATTGTAGTGCATAGTTGGGCTGGTATTGGGTTAGAGCCCATTTGGGCCTATCAACTTTAAAAAGAGCTTAAAAGGTTCGAATATCTGGGCTTACTTCAACTTAAATGCTGGACTTGATTCTAGTTTGAGGTTCACTGAGATATAAAAATATTAAGGGTAAATTACAAAAAATATACATATAATTGTTCAAGTTTTTTTAAAAAATAACCATTCAACTTCATTAATAACAGAGATCATACCCAAGGTTATCATTTTTGTTCAAAAAACCATCCATTGAATCCACAGTTGTTAGAGTGAAACAAATAAATGGGTATAAATGCAAAGGAAAGGTCGATTAAATTGGTGGAAAAAAGAAAAGGACAAAAATACTTTTACGTGCGTGGTACGTGTATAGACTTAACGACATAAAAGTAAGGACGGAGGAACGTCATTGGGACAAAAGTGACAACCTTGTGTATGGTCTCTGTTCTTAATGAAGTTGAAGGATGTTTTTTGAGAAAATGAACAATCACATGTATATTTTTTGTAATTTACCCAAAGATTAATTTTGTTATTAAAACTTCTTAAATAACCAACCAATCATGGTTTTCACTAGAATCTGATAAAAAAATCAGACAATTTGGCTATAGATTACTAGTGTAAAACTCGTGCAATGCACGATAAATTTTTGTAACCTCGTGTTAGATGATAAAATTATATATAAGGTAATAAGAATGTATTAAATAATGAATAGGTATTTGGACCACCCACTAGAGCCACTGCATATTTTAATGGAGCACGACCGAACCCCCCATAAGGTCCAACATTGTCGGGCAAATCACCTCCATCACATATACCACAACGTCCGAGCCAGAACTCTCAACGGATTAAACTTTAACGTTGTGGGTCATGCACTTCATTGATGGTAGGTACATTTATGATAATTAATACAAATGACAAGTTTGAACGCATTACCTAAAGTAAGTTATGAGCTGTCCTTACTGCTAGACTATTTAGTCATTGATAATGTATTAAATATATAAATAAATGAGTCAACAATATAAGCTTCCGGCACATTACAAATAAATGAGCCAAAAGTTTTAATTTTTTTCATTAGCGCCAATAATCTGTATATGATCATTCAATAATACTACATGGAAATAGAAGTAACATTTTTCATACTCCTTACAATTTCTTTTCCAACATCTTCAAAAAACTTGTGTCTACTTGATTTTCCAAAAATACATAATTATAATTCATTAGATTATTTTTTATGGACCACCTTAGCACATAGAAGAGAGCTACTTAAATTACACCATAATTAGAAACATGAGCTACAACATACCACAAATATAAGAATCTTAGATAACATATTAAACGAATGAAATAAGAAAAAAAAAATATTTTTCAAGCAATACACATATACACATATACAACTATCATTACAAGAAATAATTGTATATGTCTATACATTGATTTCCCAGCTAAAAACTTAAAATATGGTATTTTTCAACAATAGAGTAAACCACTTAAAACTAAGAACACACTTGACAAGTTAATATAACATTAAACTTCACATCCTAAACTCGAATACGTTTCAGCTAAAAAATGACAGATTGTATCATTTTTAATAATTCACTTGCACATTTCTCCACTTTAGAATCAAAATTTACTTAAATGACTTGCAATATTAATATTTTAATATTAATATAGTCTTGCAATGTCAAACATAATGTATTGCCTGCTATATACCTACAATACATCGATCTATACGTAGTATAAATAACTTAGCTAAAGTGTAATTTGGAGGGTACCTCATACTATATTTTAATAGTACGCGTTCGCTTCATCTGTAAGGATCATCATCGCCGAACAAATCACATGTCCACAAATCACTCACATGTGAGGTCTGGATGTTTGCGGTGACGATACCACCTAGACAATGACCAATTGTTTACGTACCCTAGCTATATCCTTACTAAATTATCTACTCTCTCTCAAGCCTCACCTTACACCACCTCATCTCATCTACTCTCAAGTCTGAATCATCCCCCATCCCCGTCTGTCCATCTCTATGTACTATTTTACTTTCTTTTTCATTTTGAAACATATCAACAACATTTATATTATTTTTATTTTCTCGTACTTAGTTTCCAAATATAAGATTCGGTATAACATAAACGTTAGTACTTATCAATCACACAGTCTGTTAGCAAATCTGAAACGTGAAGTTTAAAATACAATATATATTATTATGCTCAAGTGTTTGTGAATTTTAATGTTTTTCTATACTTATAAGTTATAACCAATTTTCATCTATATATAAATCTTCAAGCATTATCATCCATCTTCAAAATTTGCGCCATGTACACCCGAAACGCTAAACTTTAACAAAGAAAAGGTTAGTTCAAACTTTGTTGAAGTATTAGTAGAATTTAAAAAATAAAAATAAAATTAAAGTGACGTACATAAATTAAGAAGACAAACAAAAATCAAAAAATGATTAAAAACATTCGTATAATGATAAAATCGTAGAACCTTTGAGTTCTTTCAGAAAATAATCATCATCATCCACCACCTAAAAACTTTCCAAGATACAAAATTCATAATATTCAACTTACCATTTTAATCATTAAGTTACCAAATAAAAATTCTAGAAGAACCAAAGTTAGAATGTAAATCAAGAAACAGAAATAAGAAAATCAGAAAAATATACATCTATAATCTCAACCATATATACCTTAAATGTAAAGTAAAAGGTGAAAGGTTAAATCAAAATAAATTTTTTTATTTTGTGAAAAACATGATCAAAATCCATACATATATAATCAGTGACATCTATACTATAAAGCAAGAAGTTTAAAAACCACACTCACCCATAAATCTGAAAGAAAGTAGTACAACACAAATAAAAAAAATACACACAGACATATAAACCTTGTAACCACAAAAAATGATGGGGTGGTGGACAAAGTCATATGGTCGGAGGTGTTGACATGTCACCGAAAAGTGAAGCTTTGAGAGGTGAAAGATGAGGCGAGAGATGAAATTGTTGAAAGTGAGAGGATTTATGAGATGAGGGGAGATATGAGTTTTGTTGGACGTATACTATCCAAGTATTCATCGATATTCATCACTATTCAACAATAGTGTTAACTTACCCTAGAACACAACAGTGGAATGAATAAAAAAAGAAAATAAAGACAATCTAGGACTTGAACATGCCACCTCATTTATAAACCATGAAATTGTTAACCACTTAAATGCATCTCTTCACTATGAACAGGTTATAAACAGTTTAATCACCTTCGGTGATTGTAGGAGTTTAAATGTGTATGTAATAAAATTGACCGCCATCGTGTAAATATAACTGTAAAATTTTGTGATTGTACGAATGAAACGGGCTATATTAGAGGTAAGTGCCCAGTTGTGTAAATAATACTCGTATTGAAAAACAAAAATAACATGTAACCTTTTGTGTAGGTCACCTTATATGATAAAAGTAAGAGTTACGTACATATAATCACGGTCAATTTTATTACCTGAATGTTAAAAAAAATCAAACACATAGTTATATACATTTAGATACACTAAACGTCAAAAACGCTTATTTTTTAGTGCTGAGATAAAGTGGTTGTATATTTTGTCATTTGCATTCGAAAAGATTCGTTATGAATTTTTTTACTACTTTTCCTTGGAATGGGTAGAGAAAGTCTAGTACTATAAAATATTTTATATTTTATATAAATAAAATAGAAGTATGATTTTTAACAGATAGAAATAATAAAAAATAAAAATCCAACAACTATATTTCAATGAAGGAAGTCAAGGCTTTATTATAAGAAGTAAACAAGAAGATGCTAAAAAGAAAGCATAATTGAAATATATACTCCTACATAATAGCATTAGTTTGAGTTACTTGTTGGTGATATAGATAGAGAGAAACAATAATAAAATGGAGGAAGTAATTGTGATGCCAAAAAGAAGTATGGGATCACAAGGTTTACAAGTATCAGCAATTGGATTAGGATGTTTAAGTATGACCCAAACCTCCAAATCTCAACAACAAATGATCCATCTCCTACACACTGCCATTGATTCCGGTGTCACGTTTCTCGATACGTCTGACGCTTACGGCTCTCATCATGCCAATGAACTCCTCATTGGCCAGGTGAAAACTGCTTTTACTTAACAACAAAAACTCACATACTTGTTTTTGTTATTACTTGAATCCACAATCTGTTGTTGATTATCATTTTCCTCATGCACATATTTCTAGTAGTTGTGTGTTATATGATTTTAACAGTGATTGTGAAGTGTGAACTAATAACATCGATCGAATTGAAATGTTTATTACATAGGCTTTAAAGGGAGGGAGGAGAGACAAAGTGCAAATAGCTACAAAATTTGGTATCACAGCTATCGCACCAGAAACAGGGCTGAATATGACCGGTGAACCTGCATACGTTAAGGAAGCTTGTGAAGGTAGCTTGAAGCGATTAGGAGTTGATTGCATTGATCTCTAGTACGTTCATCGGATTGATACAACCATCCCTATTGAAATCACGGTAACTCATATTTCCTACATCTTTAAATCGTGCAACATCTCTATTTTTAATGTAGCCCCAATCTTTTAATAATCGAATGTTATTACTAGATGGGAGCACTGAAGAAATTAGTTATAGAGGGCAAGGTAAAATATGTAGGTTTATCAGAAGCTTCACCAGAAACCATTAGAAGGGCTCATGCTGTTCATCCAATAACCGCTGTTCAGCTTGAATGGTCATTATGGACAAGAGATGTTGAAGAACAAGTTATTCCTACTTGCAGGCAACTATAATCGTTGAATTTCAGTAGATTTAGAACTCTAACAAAGTCAACATTTTGACCCTTTTTTGTATTTCAAATTCTTTTGTTATCAGGGAACTTGGTATTGGGATTGTTCCATTTTCACCTCTAGGAAAAGGGTTCTTCTCCTGTGGTCCAAAAGTGGCTCAAAACCTTCCCATCAATGACGTTCGAAGGGTTAGTAAACTCACAATCACATTAACTGTTAATTAAATAATTTTTGAAAAAGTATCTTTTTGGGCCAACCTGACCCGACCCTACCCACACTAAAGGTTACATGTTTTCACCCATTGACCACCCCCCTGGCCCTTCCAATTTCACCTTGATGGCTATGGGATTGACCTGCTCTTTGTATTTTGCAGCTTTTACCAAGGTTTCAAGGTGAGAATTTGGAGCATAATGCTATTTTGTTTGAAAGGGTAACCGAAATAGCACAAAAGAAGGGGTGTACCACATCACAACTAGCGTTGGCCTGGCTGCTACACCAAGGTGATGACGTGTCTTCCATACCTGGCACGACCAACATTGAGCACTTCAAGGAAAACATCGGAGCTGTATCTGTAGAACTGACTCCAGAAGACATGGGTGAGCTTGATGAAATGGCATCAATGGTGAAGGGTGAAAGATATTCAGATGCAATAATGCAGTTTACTTGGAAGCATGCTAATACTCCACCATTATCATCATGGATAGCAAAATATATACCATCTCTTAATATTAGCTACTGAATTGTATCAGAAAATTAAACATGTAACGATGGTATTTGAGTAAAACATAAATAATATTTTTATTCAAGAGTTCATGTACCTTCGAATTATGGTTCACCCTTTCTTTTATATGTCCCACCACCATTATTTACGTGCTAAAATACGTTACATCTGTACAAATGACTCAGAATTAAGAAGAAAGTTTTTCTTTGCTTCTCCTCAGTACTCTTGCTTCTTGTCGTATTTGCATCATCCAGGGCTGATCTACATAGCCACTTACTTTTAAACAAAAAGCGTTTTCTAGTTTTAAAAAAATAATTGTTAATGTAGTGCATCTACTGTGAAATTAAGTTTGTTATGGTAATTCATACCAAAGGTGGCAAGTAAGGGTGGAAAGGGTCAAGTTGGGTTGACCCATAAACCCTATTTTGAGTTTTGACCCATAAACCAATTCCCCTTTTAGTGGGAATAATCAAATAAACCTCAAGTGAATTTATCAAAGGAAAGCAATCACTAGTAATTCTACTTGATGTATTTAACTTGGGACCCAAGTATGAACATATATAGCAACTTAGCATTCAATAAAAGTAAGCTTATCAAACAATAACAAGTAGTCACAATCAAATTACGGTAGGAATCTTAATTAACCACACTAAACATGTTTCGTAAGAATCATTAATTATCTTAAGGGACCTCTATCAACATACCAAATGTCGAGAGCATGTCATAAAACAAAGAAAAAGTACAAAATCCCAACTGAAATGCTAATGACACATCATTCGTTTCAAGTAACCTCCTATCACATTCACGTAACTCAAGTCTCTTCAAACGATTCTTTAAATCGACGTATGATGACAAATACTCCAAACCCAAATGAGTTAGTAAATAACAACAATCCAATCCCAAATATTTAACCAACACTTGGATCCTCCAATAGCTTTAAGTGATTCATCCGTGACTTGAACACATTTCTCCCAATTTCAATATGTCAAATTCTTAAATGATGTTCTTATAATTGAAACAACTCCTACATTCCTATAAGCAACCTTCTATTTCTCTAGGTTTTTCCGCACAACATTCTCTAAGTTTTGATCAAAGGGGAAATTACATAGCTATATGGATAAATATTTTACAAATAATCAACCTACGATCAAAATTTCACCATATATCACACTATTTCGCAATTAGGGTGAAATCGCAAAAGTGGTAAACTTTGGGTGAGAAATCAAAAATTGGGAACCCATGTTTCAAAGTTCACCCTGACAAATCCCCTTATGCGTAATCACCCTTTAGAATTCCTACTTTTTGCAAAATGACCCTTGTAATTCTCCCTTTTTGTAAATTTTGACGTGTCAATTTCTCTTTTTTCGCAATATGCCCTGATTTATTTACTTTTTCAAAAAATTGAATTTCTAAATATCAACTGATTAAGGTAGACTTCGATAAACAAAATTTTAACAAAAATCAGGATCAAGAGTAATGAGTGGGCCTCAGTGTCTTGAAATTTGTGGGTTTGGTTGGTTAGTCTTGTGGACCCACATGTATATCATGTTATCTTGGTTAAGTATTTCTGTAAAGAACTAACGTGATTGATAAAACTTCGATTGAACTTAGTTCTTAATAATTACATTGCACTATTTAGCCATCAACCATTCGTACAAATAGACCATCTTGCAAGCTTATTTATACATTCAAAAATACAAACTTATTGTATACTAATAAATAGATAGTTAAGATTAAATACTTTTTCTTGTAAGTAAAGAGAAAATGTAATTATTACGTTTCTATTTTAGTTAATCGTTTCTTTCATTTTCTATGTTTATCAGCCTATTGGGGGGTTTTTACATTCAATCTCAGTTTTCCTTTATTGTCGTTATCCAAAATGTTTGATTGTCATTTGTTTTAATTAGTTGTCACTTCTCTCGCCACAATTACATAAATTATGAAATTGGATGAAGATTACGTTTTGCACCTTGAAAATTTTTATTGCATTATAACGTTTGAACTCGAGTCTTATTTCACATGCTACACAAACGAAGCTACCATAAATACTTCGTACGCTTTTCAACTCATTTTTACATGATTCGACCCATATTAACACTTATATCTTAAACTTGCTTCTTACATTATCCTAAAATCAAATTATCATGATCTTAAGAAAGAAAACTACCTTAGACGAGAATAAAAATAAAAACTAAAAAAAGTGAAAAACGACAATATGTGGGCATGAGCAGGACACGACGACACACGATATCCAATCTTTTATTCTTTTATTTCGTTATCCCTGAAATTTGGTGTTTATCATATGTGGTAAACTACACCTCACCCACTCTTTTCATATCCCAACCGTCACCGGAAAATGCAATTCTCCGGCGCAGTAGGATCGCCGTATTCCATCCGTACAAATTTCCTTTCTCACTTACTCGCCACCGATGTTTCTCCTCTAAAAACACCACCTCTAAATTATAATTCCACTAACAATTCTAATACTACTAATAATAATAATTTATTAATATGTCGAAGCTCATTAACTCCTAAAAGGCCATCATCGCCTTCATTGGTTTCTGTCAACGATGACGCCTCCAAAACTCAAATCATTGATCTCATCGATGACGATAACGACGTCGTTCGCCAAGCTCGGGTGTGGTTTCATTCTCTATCTACTTCATGTTGGTTGTAATTGAAGCTTATGTTAGGAACTCGGAAGTATGACATGATCAATTTTAACCATTTTGTTATCATTTATATTAAAAAAATGAGTTTTTAGGAGGTTTAGATGCTATAGGAGGTTTTAGGGTTAAATGCCTACAAATGTATCTTCCGATTACTGACATACTTTTATTAAATTATTGTGTCTAACCGGCTAAACTTGCTTGTGTAATAAGCTTTCAATTACTGATATTGTATGTATTATTCAATGACTTTTTCAACATGTAGCCAATATATTTTGCTAATGTGGCGGCTAGATATGTTGCCACGTTATTGCTCATCATTAAAATCCAGTGCATTGTCACTTGTCTACAAGTTATGAGAAAATTTACTGCACACAATAGAAATGATTCCGTTGGTTACACATTATAGAAGTTGGTCATTAATTTGATACATTTCTAGGCAGTTAACCCAAAAAGATATACGTACAATAGTAATAGTTGAAAGTTTGTTACATACGGTAAAACATTTCTTTTGTCCACTACTTACAATGACAATCTGTGTAAAGCTGAATACATTATTGAATAGTTTACCCAATAGAAAAAGAAGATTAGTTAAATTTGTATCTAAAACTTTGTTACTGCGAAGAAGTAGAGATCTGCTGATTGGAAGGCAGCAAGGGCTCATTTGGATAATGGAATTGTATATCAAGGCAGGGTTGAAGGATCAAATGGTGGTGGTTTGTTGATTCGGTTTTATTCTCTTGTTGGGTTTCTTCCATACCCACAGTTGAGCCCATCACATTCATGCAAAGGTATGCGCCATCTTATACACACTATAATGTCTGTTTAATTATCATTTATCACAAACAAACTATATTATGCTTTGGATCGATCATATTCGTATAGTGGCTTATTGGCATCTAGATATAAAGATTGGGTCCTTTTGATGTGAATTTATAAGGATGATTTGAACTAGCAGTGCAGTACTGAAGTTTTTGATCATTTAGGATTAGACATGTCAAATTTGGATAATCAAGTCATAAGTTACCACAGGGTCTTTGGCCTAACAGTATGTAAGGAGAGCATCAACCAAGTGGTTGTGGGCTCATTATGAGACAAGTTTTATATATGTGTGGTTATACATATTATGTGGGCTAGGATGTGTTGCAAAAGTAGATTTCAAATAACTTTTGATCTAATCACATTTTAATAATCACTTTTAATGTGCACATCCAAACACCTCCCGTCTCTCGCCTTTTTGGACTTGATTTTTCTCCATTGACTCGTTTTAAGAGAACAAATAGTTGGTCATCTCCTAAACCAGATAGTTAAACATAAAGCCTATGATCACTCATTGAGATCAACAGTTTTGGAGGGACATATAAATAGCTTTCTCAACAAGCTTGCTTTGTTGTCACTAACTACACTTGGTGGTAAATAATGCAGAACCAGAGAAGCCCATCCAAGAGATCGCCAAAGCCCTAGCTGGTTCTCTCATTTCTGTTAAGGTACATTTCTACTATACATAAAGCTCATATTTAAGGACAGAAACTGTCTTTCTTCTATTATTTGATCCTATATGCAAAGGAAGCCAGATAACCGCATCAACCTGTTAACATGGCTTCATGTGAAACACAAATGGTTAGGTGATTCATGCTGAAGAGGAAAAAAGGAAACTGATATTTTCAGAAAAAGAAGCTAGTTGGTCAAAATATTCCAATTCTGTAAAAATTGGAAATATTTATCAAGCAAAAGTTGGCTCTGTGGAAGACTATGGTGCCTTCGCTCACTTGCAGTTTCCAGATGGTAAGAAGTTTGGTCTTGGGTCAGAAATTATCCGTTGTGTGATTGAGTACTTAATTTATACTGATGCAATTGAAAAATCGATGCAGGTTCTTACCATCTTACTGGACTTGTACATGTGTCCGAAGTGTCATGGGATTTGGTCCAAGATGTGAGAGATATCCTGAACGAGGGCGATGACGTCAAGGTCAAAGTCATTGGTGTTGATAGGTGACAACTTTATATTGTTTACGCGGATGATAGTATGATATTTCAGTTGATCGTCATTTTATGATGTTAGGACTATGTTCCAATGGTTGTAGTATCACTTTTTTCATGCCCCGCGAACACATTTATACAAGCAGGACCGACAAATGGATTTTATAAAAAGAAAGACTCTGCTTCTTGAATCTAAAGACGGGTATCAAATTTTTATAGACCCGTATTAGGTGAATGGTGTTTTATGATTTGGGAACAAATTAAGATGTGATACCGGGTCCAAATCACTAAAATGGAAAAAAAATGCAGAAGGAAAGAAATGATTTTTAACAAATTAGACTTAACAGTCTCTAATATCTTTTTCATTACCAAATATAGTCTTCTGATATAAGAGGATCTTGTAGGAATAAATCAAGAATTACATTGTCTATTAAGCAACTAGAGGAAGATCCCCTGCTGGAAACTTTGGAGAAAGTCATTCCTCAGGTATTTTTTTTTTGTTTGGATCAGATTTCAACTGTAAGGGTAGGGTAGTTCAGAAATAGACTAAGATAGGCCATTGGATGAAAAATATATAGTTGTGCATATTGACTCTATTCACATACAATTTTTAAGTTAATTTCTCATGCGCACAATTTAGAAATTACATGTGATTAGAGTCGATTTTTACCACTCATTTTTTGTCCTAAGAATCCATATTGATTACCTGGTACTCCACTTTTCTTAAAAAGTCTCGAATGAAATTTTCCCCTCAACAGAATACTGAAGAATTGAACGCAGTAAATTATGACATCCCAGCTTTAATCAAGTCATAATAAAGGTTCATTTGATAGTAAACAAGGCGATTTCCTTTTTATGCAGGATGGTTCGAGTAGTTCTAGTGCAGATGGCAACAGTGATTATGTGATTGAGCCACTTTCAGGGCTCGAAACGATAGTTGAAGAGCTACTACAAGAAGATGGGTAAAACGAGATTCATACGTTACTAAAAGTTCTCTAAAAGTTCTCTTGATTATGAAACTTTTATGGCTTCTAACTTTTCGGTTCACTTGATCAGAATAATCGATGTAAAAATAACACGTCAAGGATTCGAGAAACGTGTAGTATCGCAAGATCTACAGCTTTGGTTGTCAAATGTAAGTTTTTAGCATTACTAATTGAAAGCACTGATCAGAAGCAATTCTTACATGCGTTAATCTTGCTCTACCACAGGCACCACCTAATGGAAATCAGTTCACTCTCCTTGCTCGAGCTGGAAGACAGGTATGCGTGTAACGCAATTCCTAGGTCGATGTAGACTTACTCAAACTTGTATAAGTTGAAGATACCCATATAATACGATCATGTTTCTTGATTGAAAATCATTTAAAAGTCATAGCTTAAACATTATTATCAAAACTTGATTGGGGAACTCCATACCACTTTTGACCCAAGCGTATAGACCATTAATTACCCTATGTTCATGCATAAAATGAACTACTTGCAAGTATTACAAGACCTGTTATATGGTCAGAGCTTATATTTGTACTGATCTCTTGCTTCGAGTAACATGGCTTAACATGATTCAGGTACAGGAAATACAACTGATAACTTCACTCAATCAAGACGGGATAAAAACAGCTTTACAAAGAGTACTTGAGCGTGTTCCATGAGTTGATCAATACTCTCAAGTTCTTAATATACGCAAATTATTCCTACTTATTGTACAGAAATCACATTAAACCTGTAACTATTCTTTTACTGATGTACCGTGAGATCACTCGATTCGTAGCATCAGCACATTTTTATTCTAAACCAAACAAACATAAGAACGCGAAATAAATTCTTGAAAAGATTTTCATTGCTGCACTTCAAGCGATAACCCTCGAAACAGGTTCCAGGCTAGGGTGGCCGGACGGCTTGCATTCCATCTCTCGTAGCACGGTTTTGAGTCCCACGCCTGCTGCATTTGCTTTTGGGTGGATCCCATGGGCTAAACCCTGCATGTATGCTCTGTTCTGTCGTTCTTTCTCGTAGGAGACCCCGTATCGAGATTCCACATCTGTAACATTGATAAATATGAATCCAACCTTATAAAAAGAACTCTACTCATTTACAGCCTAAATCCAACGATGAAAGAAAATGATACCTTTAGCAAGGTTCGCGTGGAGCTGGCCGTCTCTAGTCAAAGCCATCATCACCTGCGGCAACCCAAGTGGCAATTCATCACCTCTATCCACTTGCCAAAAGTGAATCGTCTTCCCATAAGTTTTTGCCACCTTCTCCAAATCTTGTCGTTCAACCGGGCCAGGAACACCAGGGAGAAAAAGCACACCACTCTTCACCTCGTACTCGTGACTATGCCACATCGGTTTCTCCGAATCAGGTAATGTTAAAAACAGTTCTTCGGTTACAATATATTCTACACCGATCAACCGTGCGTCAGCATCGGGACGATCGTAGATCAAGCACTGTCGCATTTCGTCGTTTTGATGACCGCAGTAGTGATGTGCTTCCACTTGTCGTGTCATGTCATCCGCGTAAAAGTGAAATCTTATAACAATCAACAAAATTCAATACTTTTTCAATTATTATTTATTGCTATGTTATAAATTTGTACATCACAAAAACGATGTGGGAAATAAAATTACCTTTTTTAACATCGACAATTTTTTATATGCATGTTTATATGTACAGTGTGCATGCACTTTTGGTGGACAAAATCATATTTAAAAAATATATATAATAATATATCGATAATTAAATCATCTAAATGAATCTTTATAGTGAAATCTTGTGACAACAAAATCAATATCATTCAATTACTATCTACTGTTACACGTTATTACGTCTAGAAATATATTTTAGATCGCAAACAGTGACGTCGTAAAACATATATTCAATTCTTTCATTTAAAGAATGGAATAATTATTTCTAAACTGTTACCAGATGATATAAAACTATCAATTATGTGCTTTTTAAACCAAATAATCATATCATATAAGCTATAAACAATTAAACTACATAAATAATCAGACTTACGCGCAAAGGTGTTGATGAATTTGTTTGGTGGGGCCAAACGTTTGGATCGTCGACGCAGCCGTGTCAACGATTGAGGTGCCGAGTTTGGTCTTCTCTCCGGGAATATCAGGGTGCGGTGTCGAGTGTACGGGTTCCATTTTTACGATCTGAATTTTATTTTTCTCTTTCGATTAAATCAGTAAAATGAAGATAAACGATGAGGTTGAGTTCTTAAAATGTGGAGAGTTACAGGTGACAGCAAAGGTGGACATAGGTGGCGTGTTTTATTCACCACGTGGCAAGTGACGTGTCTTGTGTAATTTCTTTAAATAGTATGTACGGAGTGATCTGTTTTGACTTTTTCAATGTAAATGGCATAATGTGTTGGGAATGTGACATGTGGAAACGGGTTACATGGACAAATAGTTTGGATCTTACGGATATATGTGCTGAAATTTGGCTATGCAAAGCATCGGAGTGGGGCTTTTTGTCGCGGTTCCCGATCGAAAATATCATCCGACATCGTTCTTCTCATCAACGACGTTTTGAAATAGCGTTCGATCGATGCGCTACGTTACTTCCTACTTTTTTTTTTTTCCACTCATGCTAATTTAAAAAATCAAAAATAAATTTTAAGTCGGTATTCTTATAGAACAATGTAAATGCAGGTCACAACTCATCGTGTTTCAAGTGTATCAAAATTAAGTTTTATAGCTCCAGAGGTCTGATAATAGAGAGTGACTTATTTAAATGCTTCCTAGTATACACTTTCCTTTTTAAGAGAAAAAGAGCTCGTACTAGTAGTGGTTATTAGATATTATTGAATAATCACAATTCAAAATTATGATATGGGTGTCACTTTTATTCGAATCAGAATACATCCTTTTAGATTAACTCGACTGGGTTATTCGGATCATAAGTTACTTAATTGGATTACAAATTACTTAATGGATTACACGGATTGCATAGAGGATCAAAGTTAAATTTATTAGATATATCAAATCATCCGAATACGGATTAAGTAATAAATAATATATTTTTACTACTATATTAATGTTTACCATTAAAAAAATTAATTTACAAATAAGATCTTAAAAGAAAAAAATTAATTTACAAATAAGATCTTAAAGAAAAGAAGATTGAAGAATTTTTGATTGTTTTGGAACTTTTTTTTTTTAATTAGAATGAAGGTGATTTTTATTTGAATTAGGAACTACTATCTATTTTGGATTACATTATATTTTAGAGTGTTAAAAGTTAGATTTTGGATTTTATATATGATATATCATTACATCTTATGTTTGTTTATATAATTGATTAAAGAGTGATGTTCAAATGAGAATGAATGAACTAATAAGAATGCGTCACGTGTCACAAAACTCATTTTTTCTCACATTTTTAAAAATTAAATATCTCAAGAATGGCTCATTGAAAAATTATAAAAATTGCACCATAAAAATCAGCGTTTTTTTCTCTTCGATTAGACATTTCATATGATATACTTTCAACGATTTTTTTTATGGTTTTTACAAATTGTACAATATTAGTATCATATGTGATAGTTGTTTACAAAACTCATACAAAACGGAAAAAAAAATTTCGTAGAAAGTATGCCTTGTAGGATGTCTAATCGAAGAGAAAAAAGTGCTGATTTTTATGGTATAATTTTTATAATTTTTCGACTTACTATTTGTGAGATATTTAATTTTTAAAAACGTAGAGGTAAGTGAGTTTTGTGACATGTGTCACATTCTTATTGATTCATTCATTCTCATTAAATGTTGTTGTACTCATTTGAACGTTATTCATCGATTAAAACGTAAACCATTTGTTAAATTTAGTCTTAGTTGATATCACACGCGTAACTTGAGCTAATTCGGGTTAAACCGTTTAATCCAAACACTAAACCGAAACCGTTTAATCCGTATCCTATTAATCCGTTCAAAACCGTTTAATCGAAAACCGAATAATCCGTTCAAATCATACCCTCTGTACCATTTGATAATTGAGATATTTTAAATGATAAAGTAAATTTAAATGGTATCCCATGGGTCGAGTCTTGTCATAATTGTTGTTAACCAATAACGTTATTCAGTTTACACACTTGTTTTAATAGAACTATATAAAATACAATTTTGTTAACCGTTAAAAATATTATTCATATTTGAAAGGTAATCGTAAAATGGAGTATTTAAATATGAATTTTTTAAAAGGTATTCGTAATAAAAAACGGCTGCCTGTGTAATTTTGTAAATAATTTAATTAAATACAGAAACTTAGACTACATTTGATTCGTAGAATTTATTAAATTAAATGGAGTTGAATCTCAATTCAATTCTATTATAGTATTTCATAACGTTAAGAAATTTACGTCTTAAATTTCTAATTTATTGATAAAATGCTAAATTCATCAAAAAAAAAAAAAAAAAAAAAAATCACAAATCAAACGCATTTTATGTTTACAATGAGAATTCGTGTAATTTATTGAAAATAAATGATGTATTTTTTTTTTATCATAAATGAACTTGACGTTTCTTTAGACTTGTCCATAACACTTGCAATACAGAGGTAATAATTTACTTTATATGTCAAATAGTACAATATAGAAGTCAATAGTCAATACCTATATGGTCCATGCAATTATTTTAAAAACTCTTCAATCATCAAAAATCATTTAGAAACATTAAATTAAACTATACAATTAAAACAGCCATTATTTTTGGAGGTGATGATTCAGTATCAAAAATTCTTCATACACCACTAACTGTAATTTATAGTGTTATACAGTACAATAATATAAAATAAAATTAATAGTATACGAATAATTTTTGATGGTGTATGAACCGCTCTCATATTTTCAGATATTTACACACATATAACTTTTACATATTTTGATCAAATTAATTCAGACTTTTTCTACAAGAAATCAAAGCATAATAATCTACTTTAATTATCACTAGTCAAAGTTTTGAATACTTTTCGTTAAAGAAAAAGAATGGAGATCATAGGTGAATGTTATATATAACTGGAAGGAGGAGAAGAAATATTGAGGTCATTGATTCATCTTTTATCATAAATCAATAGTTAATATGGTGACATTTTTGTAATTGGTGAGGATAATAGTTAAAATAATATAATATTAAATTTCACCTCACACTCCTTTCACTACTAACTTTTTTTCTTTTTCCTTCCCATTCCTTCTTCCTCCCCACCCCCACCTACCACCACCTGCTGCTACTGGCCGTCAGATTCCGGTGACCAGATTTTTTCTTCTTTTTTTTACAATACTTTTTTTTCCTTTTGTATAATTTCTTTTAACCTATCTTTTTACCCTTTTAAACATTTTTTCCATTTTACTTTGCCTTTTTTATAAGGTTTATATATATATATAAAATGCACTAAAAATAATAAAATATAGTACAAAAAGGATCATATGTATGATAAAAAAATACAGTATAAAATAAATAATATATACTAAAAAAATATATATAAAATGTAGTACAAAAATGAAATATGTATATTAAAAAATACAGTACAAAACAAATAATATGTAGTAAAATACATTTACAAATTGTAGTCTAAACAACAAAGTGCAATATAATTTAATACAATGCAGTATAAAAATGATAATATATATAATATAAATTTTTTGAAAAAATGGAATTTTTTTTTTATGTTTTAAAAAACAAATTCCGGTCGCCGAAATTCGGTGGCAACGGCATCCGGTGAGAGGTGACAGCAGGTGGTGGTGGTTGATGGTGGGGTGGGAGAGTGTGAATGAGAAAGTTGGAGGGTTTAAAGTAAAATAAGAAGAAGGTAGAATGTTAAAAGTGAAAATGGTAAGATGACACGTTACATATTGTGGTTGATTTTATTCATTCTCCTCATTCTTCTCATATAGGGTCCTTGTTTATAATTTTATAATCAAACTTATTTTATTGATTTCATTGACAATAATTTCAAGAGTTATCATTAATGTTGATATTTTTTGTGATAAATTACAGTAATTTAAGAAAAAAAACTCAAACACATGACAATCTTTTATTTATAAAGTATAATTATCTATCGAATATAAAAAAATATATATATTTCCAATAACAATCTTCATTTTATATAATTATCTCTTAAAACAATTTTACATTCATAGAGAAGATCCTAAACTCAAATTCAAGACACTATAAGGGCATCAATTAGACAATTATGATTACTATAATCACTTCCAACTGCTTTACCATGTCAGTGTCATATCATTTTTTCTTCAAACTACTTTCACCACTTTAAATCTCCCCTTTTAAAAAACAATACATTAATCGAACATAAAACATTCAAAAAGAAAAAGCTAAAGCCGGAACCACGATTCAACCTTTTTAACGTCGATCAAGATCCTTCTAGTTAAAATTTCTAATTGCCTACAGACTAAGATCATCAGAGAGGGTTCAGAGCCGACCATAGCTGATGGTCTAACCTTTTTAAATCTTACAGTGACTTATGCAATTTAATGAATTTATTAGATACTCGTGAAAATATTAAATTACCAACGGGGGTAACTAAATAAACTCAAATAAATTTCCTTTTATTTTTTTGCAAACTTCCAAAATTTAAAAATATTGAATTAAATCAAATTAATTAAACTAAATTAAATTAAATTAAATTATTGTAGGAGTAAAGAAATGGCGTGGCCGGTAGAGTTTGGTATGGACACCTACACTAAAAAAATATATTAAAAAGCTAAAAAAGAGCCGCGCAATGACCATAACGTTCACCTAGTCAAACCTTTTTTCCCACAAAAATGGGACACCTACACTTTCACCTACTATTCCTAATTTCCTATTTCAAACCCTACCAATTTTAATTTCCATTTCATCAATCACCTCCATCATCATCACTCCAATGTATTCAACTGCCAGTTACTCCACTTGTTTCACTATTTTAATTTGAAATTAAGTAACTGAATTGTGATGGATTGGTGTAACAAACCTATGGAGGTTATGGCTCTGGAATCGTTAGGGTTAGGGTTTGATATTGCTAGTGATTTTCGGTTAAAGTTTTCGAAAAGATGTCCGAACGGTGAACGGTTGGTGGAAATTGATGAATCCAGAAAGAGAGACATTGTGATTCCTGGAACTGGTAAGGTTATTTCAGGTGTTTCGGAGGATATTCGGTGTGATAAAGGAGATCGTATTCGGTTTAAATCCGATGTTTTGGAATTTCGTAAGGTGATCTGATCGATTTACTGTTAATTTTACTTTATGATATGAGCATTTTGTGTGAAATTTCTTATGTAGTTGTGTTTTTGATGCATTTTTATAGGAATTTAGCATTTTACTGTTGTATTACTTAAATGGTAAAAAAATAATTAATATGGATAAAATGTGCATTTAAAATTATGTCTAATAAAGTGATGAGTTAATTAGTGTACGAAAAGATTTTAAAATTTATCAAAATTTCTAATGTATGTATCCAACTTTTGATGTTTCTATTGTAAGATCTGCTTTCTTATAACTCGTAAACTAGTGATGTGGAACCAGTTTTGATGACGTGGCACCTTATACGGTAGCCACATTAGCAGAAAAGTTCCAGTTACCTGACGAATAAGTCATCTTTATATTGTATGTGATATACTCTCTCCGTCCCAATATTGTTGTCCACCTTTCTATTTTGGTATGTCCCAAAATAATTGTCCACTTCCAAAATTAACCAATCAAAATTTTTTAAAATGGTAAAGATAAAATTTTATTGGTGTTCAACTGTAATAAATGCACGTTTCTTAAACTATGTGTTTTTTGTCCGGTCACAATAATTTTGGGATGGAGGTAATAAATATTTTTGAAAAAGTAGAAGATGCTGATCTCAAATAATGATTCATGATCAAGATAAGGGTTCTTGATTGATTCATGAATTAACAACTTTGGTTACAGGAAACTAATGTTAATAACCTTTAGTGAATGTGCTTTTTCACCGGTACTTATAAATGTTGATTGCCATTCTATGAAAGGTGGAAATGTACACTTAGTGCTGATACAAATTTAATGTTTGTTCTGTTTATATTTTTCTTATAGATGTCAGAATTACTAAATCAAAAATCATCAATACAAGGAAAAGTACCATCAGGATACTTCAATGCATTATTTGATCTAAGCGGATCATGGTTAAATGATGACGGCGATGCCAAATATCTTGCTTTTGATGGTTACTTTATCTCTCTGTACTATTTGCACCTAATAGCATCTCCCCCCGTACTCCAAGAAAGCGTCAAGAAGTCTGTTCCAACTTATTGGAATCCGTTGTTACTGGCTAGGTAAGTATCTGTTTATCGTAGACTAGTGGTTATCTTTGAGTCTGAGTGGTAATTTCAGCCCATTATATGAAAACAAGTCAATCTGGGTGGTTTTTTATTTCATAATGGGCTAAACAGCTCAATGTAGAAAATTAGCTAACATATAAAACGGGTCAAATGGGTAGAACAAGTACAACGAGTTCGCTCAAGTTGTGTTGAAATGCTTACATAGCATTTGTAATCAAATAAAATACATCAATTATTTACAACAGTCAGAAAATGGACTAAATATTGCAGGCTGTCTGCCCGCCTGACTCGCTCATAAAGCTGCTTGTTTTGACTTGTTATCCAATCTACCCGAACTGCGAATTTTGCCACATCTACTAATCAGCTACGTTATATGGCAGGTTCATTCAGACTTACGGAACACACATTATCGTGGGAATGGCTGTTGGAGGTCAAGATTTAATATGTGTTAAACAGAAATCATCCTCCACTATTCCCCCAGGAGAACTTAAAAGATATATGGATGATCTTGGAGATAGTCTGTTTTCAGATAATAGGAGTCCTTCTCTTATAGAGAGAAGAACAAGAGATAGCAAACAAAAGGTATTTACCTTTTATAATATGCTAGTTTTTTACTTCTCGAACTCACAGTTTTCAATTAACTATTCTCGACTATTTTTCAGGTTCCGGATGTCTTCACTCGTATGTTGCAGCCACACACCATGCAATTCAGTAACATTACAGAAACATCAAGTAAGGATGTAAGTTGCAAAATACATCCAAGATTTTTGTAAACAGATCGAATAAAAATGGCATTTTCTTTTTATTTACTTAAGAATAGGTTGATCCAAGTTAGGTTTTGCTTTAACGGATCAAATGGATAAAACTAAAATATTGGCTCAACTGGAAACAAGTAGAATGGGTCAAACAGGATTATAGTAGCTAATAGTATATTATTAATGCATAAAATCTCCCAAATCTTTACACTTCTCTTACTTAAATAATTTATATTGTGATATATTCAACATACTTATAATTTATAAATTAATTATTTAAATTTTGGGATAGAAGTGTTTCGGTTCAACCCAACCCGTTTTGATACAGAAAAATACGGTTATGCGTTACCCAACCCACCCGTCAAGTATGGACTATTGATGTATTCCCTCTATTGGAACAGGGCCTCACCGTTATTGAGTGTAAAAGAGGCGGGGATGTTTTTTCGGACAGTCATTCAACGTGGCTTCAGACAGTGGGTACTAATCCTGAAGCAATGCTTTTCAAATTTGTACCAATAACTTCTCTTCTTAACGGAATCCCTGGGAGTGGATACCTTAGCCATGCAATTAACTTATATTTACGCTGTAAGTGATTCAAATAATAAATGTCTCACTTTGAATAACTCTTTCTTGATATTTTCATACAGCCGATGAATATTTTTTAAGCAATGTGAATTGTGCAGATAAGCCGGCTCTTGAAGATTTGCAATGTTTCTTGGAATTTCAAGTTCCTACACTATGGGCACCTCTATTTTGCGAGTTACCTCTTAGGCATCAACAAAGAAAAACCTCATGCCCTCGGCTTCAATTTAGCTTCATGGGCCCCAAAATCTATGTTAGTACAACCCAGGTAAGCTTCATCTATGCTTTCACTGTTATTCCACCTCATGCTATTTTGACATAAAGTAATTATTTAGGGGCGTAACCGAGCCTAGCTCGAGCTCAGCTCGTTTTGATTCATATTTGTAAAGCTCGGGCTCGACTCGCTTATTAGATAAAAATTCAAGTATTTTGTGTATATTCAACTATCTTTCGGTGCAAGTAATTAATAATTAATGTTATAGAACTAGATCTCAAAACCCGTGTATACACACGAGACCGTTGAATGTGTATTTGATTTATTTTTTTAATATTTAAAATGATGTATATGATAAAGTTCTAACGTTATATATGAGTCGAATAATAAGCATGACGTTTGAAAATAAACTATTTTATAGTGGTGTGTTTATTCATCATCTAGCTACCTAATTTGATAGCTCTTCTTAACAATGTAGGGGACTAAATACAATCCTTGCCTAACTATAATAAAAAACGTAATGGAGGTATTTTTTTTTTCCTTAAAGTTATGGGTTGTTTAGTGTAAGAATACTTGGCAGACAAATAGGTAACAAAAAGTCCTAAATTTTTTTCAAACGACTCGTAGAATTACTATTTATATTCTATCAATTTGAGATATTTTAGGGGTTTTATATTTTAAAATTAAGTGAAATTGAGGGACTAAATTAATTTATTAAAAATTAGATAATTGATGACATCATAAATGTGTTTCTTATATTATATTTATGATATATTATTATATTCTTATAAGTTCGTGCAGGCTCGCAAGCTTACTCAAACTCGTTTTAGCTCGAATCGAGCTATTAATGAGTCGAGTAGCTCACGAGTAGCTCAGCTCGTTTAATTTGTTTAAGTTTTTTTTGTTACAAACAATTTACATCCTAGTCATCATTTTCTGCTCTCTCTTTTCTCAGGTGTTAAGTGATGATAAACCGGTGATTGGTCTACGTTTATTTTTGGAAGGGAAGAAATGCAACCGTTTAGCAATTCACGTACAACATCTCTCCAGTCTTCCCGATACCGTAGCACATACAACATCAAAATCTAACCTAAGCCACATACCATCTCAGTGGCGAGGCTCTGATGAATACCATTCTAGCACCCAGTTTCTCGAACCAGTCAGATGGAAACGATATTCAAACGTCTGTTCATCAGTAGTCAAACACAACCCAAACTGGCTAAACCAAGAATCATCAGGTGGAGTTTTTATAGTAACCGGGGCCCAGCTTATAAGCAAAGGCAAATGGCCTAAAACCGTACTGCACCTTCGGTTACTCTTCACCCACATTCCCAACTGCACCATCCGTAAAACCGAATGGGCTGGTGCACCAGCAGTGGCTCGTAAGTCGAGTCTTTATACCAACTTAAGTTTGGCTTTTAGCTTCACACAACGATCGGTTGCTAATGCACATAAGCAGCAGATTGCAACACTTAACTCGGGTGTATATCCTGACAGCCCACCAGTACCGGTCCGGTCCACAAAGTTGCGTAAATTTGTGGATACGGACGAGGTTGTGCGGGGGCCACATGACTCACCGGGTCACTGGTTGGTGACTGCAGGTAGGCTGGTAATGGATGGTGGTAACATTGGGTTGCATGTCAAGTTTGCTCTATTAGATTTAGCACCAGAATTATAATGCGGTTATGTATTTAAGGGTGTGTGTGAGGTGCCCTTTTGGTTATATTGTATAATGAGTGGTTTTAAATCTTTAGGTAGAGCCAAATCACCTAGTGCAAATGTAGGGATTTATTAAGAAAAAAAAGCACCACAAATATCCTTATCCTAATCCTAATCCTAATCCTAATCCTAATATAATACAAAGTAACTAAGGATTACATAACATGTCTTAAAGAATAGTAATATATACTAACTAATTAACTACTCAGTGGCTCCACAAAAACTCTACAGGTTCAGTAATTACAATTTAAAGATACAAAAAACGCCGTCAATGTTAGCGATCGTGCCCTGATTTCGCAAACTATGATTGTCATAGTTTAGCGACAGATGCTATATACGAATGCTATATTTTTACTAAATTATTAAACTATCTCAAGGGTGAAAGTAAAATTTGCAGTTGACATGGTAGTTTTGTTATTATAGTATAATACAAGTAAACAAGTAAATTACAAAAACGTTCCGTGTGTTGTATCAATTTTTACAGTAGCAATCCCTTAGTAAGGTGTTTTTGTATCTCGATCTAGTCCTAAAGACTAGAAGACATGTTTCTTGTCGATATAGAATGACTAAAATACCCTTTTACCCTTGATCATTTGTAATTAAAGACCGAAGGGTATCCGCATTCTAATTGAGCTAGAACAAGCAAACGACATGGTGATTTCATGGATTTTTGATGTTGTTAATGGAGTACATAATTGGTAAGACGAACAAAACATACAATTACAAGTGTTTATATTAATAAAAAGTGTCTTGTAATAAATGTTTAAAGGTAAACCAACCTAACGGAATGTCCCGTTCTCTGAGGACCATGTGAGAGTTTTGTACGCGAATCGTAAGCGTTTTGAGTGTTTTAAGAGTAGAATGAGCAAGTTTGAGTGTTGTGACTAAACCATACCCAAGGTAAATTTATACTAATTTTAGAATGGCAAAATGGTAAAAAAAAACACTCAAAAAACGGGCAAAAAACGGCTACTTTTGTGCAGCCCAAAAAACCGGTTTCAAACTGGTTTTCCAAACCGGTTCGGGTAAAACCGGTTTCTAACTGGTTCGGTAACGGCTATATACTAACCGGTTTTCAAACCGCTGGTTTTTGTATTTTTGGTCAAAACCGATTTTGACCGGTTTCAGTTTCGGGTTTTTTTCCGGTTTTGATTTCGGGTTCGGGTTCGGTTTTTTTGTTCACGCCTACATCTAACCCAAGCCTTCGTTAGAGCCACATGGACCAACTGTCAAGTTGAAACGGGGCAGGCCAGTAACGCACCATCAAGCCCAACCCAACTTGAGCCCAACACACCTTCATACCCTCGCTTGAGTTGTAGGCTTGCGTTATAATCTGAAGGAGAAATTGGTTTTGAGAGTATTGCAAAATGACCTGCAGTTGATCATTAATTGTCTGTATTAGTATCCTTTCAGAAGCAATATCCGGAATATATTGACAGATTAATTATTGATTGTCGCAGTTATCTATTTCGTGTGGCAAGAAAGAAATAAAAGAATTTTTAAGCCAATGCTCAAGGACTGCAGATGAGTTAATCAAAATTATTGAGGAGACCATTAAGCTTAAAATGATGAGTTTAAAGGTTAAAGAATCAAAGGCTGTGACTAAAGGTGCAACATTGTGGGGTTTAAAATGGAACAACTAGAGGCCGCAATGTGTTTAAGAAGTTGATATGGAAGGTTGAAATCATTTGAATTATTTGTGCAATATTCTAAAGAGTTATGATCATGTTTAGGTAGTTTGATATTTGTTTTGTTTGTTGGTTAGGGTGTGTCCTAATGCAAACAGTTATTTGTATCCTCTTATAATTTGTGAGTAGGGTGAGATTCAAATGAGAATGATGTCGAGAATAGGGGAATCAATGAGAATGCTCTATTTTCATTAAGGGTGGAGGGGCACTTTAATCATTATACATTCTATTTAGTTCTAATTAAATAAATATAAAATTAAAAAGAAAAAATAAATATTAAATTTAAAAATATTATACATATACATACAGAGAAATACACACACAGAACACAGGTACGTAAGGGTTTTTCAAAAACCTTCAATTCGCTCTCAAAAAACTTGAAATCAAAGGTGCGGTTTTCGTTAATTCGGATCGAATTCATCAAATACATCAATTCGAATCAAAGGTACGTAAATCACTGTGATTAAATTAGGGTTTATTTCTGCGAATTTCATCGATTGAGATTTTACGTTGTTAATTTCCGCTATTAGGATCTTTTCAACGTTGTTAATATCTGCTGTTTACGATTCTAATTAATGAAAACTCGAATGTAAACTGATTTGTACTTGTTCAACAATCAATTTTGATTCGATTTGAAAAAAAAATCATAACACATACTGATTCAACGATCATGAAACTCTGTAATTCATGTACGTTGATCATCAATCATATGTGATACTAGTAACGAATTGAATATCAGTACTCTATCTTACTCATGTGATTCGGTTTAGTTGTTAAAAAATCATCAAAAACGGTTGAAAAAATTTCAGCTATTGAATTTCAATTTAGTAACACATGTGATACCTGATAAACATGTATTATTGTGCAGTACAAAAAGAGATGGCTGTAATAGAGGAATTTAAAACTACTGATGTTGAGCAACAAAATAATGCACATGCTACAGGAATAGGTGCTTTGATATCACATATTATAGTTATTAGTTACACGTGTGATAATATGTGGATCCTTTGTGTTTGTTTATACAATAAGTATCACATGCTATCTATTGAAAAATTTTGTGCTAGTAGTGTCCTATGATTTGTTAAAAAAAAATAAAAATACATAGCATCTAACTAAAAAATAGTAAGATATGTGATATGATCAAAAAAGTGATGGTGACATATGACATCTCTTACTATCACATGTGTTACTAGTTATTACCACATGTGTTACTATCTAATATCACATGTGTTACTGGTTACAAAATCTTATGTTTTTGCAAACTCTTTTACAAGCTCAACGATTACACCAAAAACCATACAATACGTTTCAAATGAGATTGAAACACCCGGTGGAACTAAAAATAAGTATCACGTGTCATCTACTAAAAAAAAGAATAGCTTGTAATGTCATGGGATTTGTTAAAAAAATATTTCATCAAACTAAAAATGTGATAGTAACACATGTGATATGATAAAAAAAATGTGATAGTAACATATGACATATGCTACTATCACACATGTGATGCTGTTTACTATCACATGTGTTACTAGTTAAAATCAAATGTGATATTGTCTATTATCACAAGTGATACTGGTTACAAATCTTTTGTTTTTACAAATTCTTTTACAGGTTCAACGATTATACCAAAACCCATTCCATATAATGTGCAACAAGGAGACGTTGTGAAAGTCAAGACAACTGATGTACCAAGAGCAAAGGAAAGGAAAAAACCGGAAGCAAAAGCAAGGAAGATAGCAGAAGAACAGGCAGGGAAAATGGAGAATGATTGCAAGTGATATTAACTATCACATGTGATACTACATTATACAAGTTGAAAACATTTAATAGTTGTTTAACTTTCAATTACATGTGATATTGCTTGCTGAATACTATTTTTTTTTCTTCAACTTGATATAATCAAATTGATTTGATATTTTAGAAATATCTTTCATACAATATATGTTACTGGTTGCTAACACATGTGTTACTGGTTGCTAACACATGTGTTATTTGTTTAGTACCACATATGATACGACTTGCCGAATACTATTTTTATTTTTCAGAATCTTGATATAATCAAACTTATTTGATATTTTAGAAATATAGCATGTTTCATACAACATGTTTTACTTGTTGTAACACATGTGTTATTAGTTGATAACACATGTGTTACTTGTTTAGTACCACATGTGATACGGCTTGGTGAATACTATTTTTTTTTTCTGAAACTTGATATAATCAAATAGATTTGATATTTTATAAATATAGCATATTTCATACAACATGTGTTACTGGTTGTTAACACATTTGTTACTGGTTGTTAACACATTTGTTACTGGTTGATATCTCTAAAAAATATAACATTTTTCATACAACACATGTTACTAGTTTAGTAACACACGTGTTACTTGTTGGTAACACACGTGTTACTTGTTGGTAACACACGTGTTACTTGTTCAGTATCACTATCAAAATATGTTACCACATGTTATACTATTTCTTTCACTCGTGAAATCGGTTACTATCACAAGGGTTAGTAAAAACGGTGCAAGATTGTACATTTTTATTAACTTAATATAATGAAACTGTTTGATATCTTTAAAAATATAACATGTTTCATACAAAATGTGTTACTGGCTTGGTAACACATGTGTTATTTGTTTGGTATCACATGTGTTACTTGTTTGGATGTGTTACTTGTTCAGTATCACTATCAATATATGTTACTTAATGTGACATATAATACTTGTTTGTGCTATGTTATTTACAACTTCAGTGATGACTTTTACTTTGTATGTGTGTTAAGATCAAACTACTAGTTGCTACCACATGTGATACTACTTTAAAGTATCATATATGTTAGTAAATTTCAATCACTTGTGATAGAGGTGTTAGTAAACAGCGCATGATTGTACATCAGCATAAACATGATCTAATGAGAACCAACTTACAACGATTTAGCAAAATCTAAAAATGGATTTAAACCAAAAAGGCACTATATATAACTAAAAAAAATATAGTATATTTCATAAAACATGTGTTACTGGCTGGTAACACATGTGTTACTTGTTTAGTATCACATGTGTTAATGATTGTTATTACAAGTGTTACTAAAAAACAATTCTAAAATTAAAAACAGACTGAAATTATAAGTAAGCTTACATTAAAAATAATAAACATAAGCATTTTTGGAAAACATTAAAAAAAAAATCTGCTAAAAAAATGTTGCAAATCATTACAAATGATCTAAGTAAACTATTTTCAAAGATTGTTCAACAAGATCTAAGTAACATATGTGATAGTGGAACTACATTTTATTGTTCAACAAAATCTTCGCAGTAACTTCTACTTTATTCTTTTAATCAGGGTCTTCATGCCTCCGTTTGTGGTTCTTGATTGCAAACTTTACCATCTTCTTTATCCATTCATCGGTGTGTGCGCGCGAAAACTCATCAACAAGGGCATGAACCTTCTCTTTGTGAATGTTGAACTCATGCAGAATAATCTTCGCAGCAAACTTTATCTGCAAACAGCTAAGTTGCATTCGTTGCACACGCCCCTCGATATCCAGACCACAATCCCATTTATTAAGAGGCTGATCGGTGTACTGTTTCATTTGCATCATTAGAAACACACCACAATCCTGAACTTTTTCATGCATCTTCCACTTAAAACCCATCACCGCCGCCCTCTCTATTTTCCTAAGTTTTTGAGACGCGGGGTGCCCAAACGCAGTCAAATACTTCACAAAAAAATAATGCTATCAATATAGTTACACATGTGACACTGTGAAGAATATATACAACAATGTACAAATATAAATAACAGTGTAGTAACACATGTGATACAGTACAATACCACATTTGATAGTAACTCCTATAAATCTTTGTGTTCAGCCAATTCTTCAGAATCTGCATTTTGTAGTTTCAGATGCTAAATTTTCATGCTAATCAATCAATATGACAACACCATTTAATTCATATTTCTTGAGACATTTAAGCGAACACCTTATATGCAAGTTTACTTTAATTAACCCAAATGCACAAATTTCACTTTGATCACACATATATCATAATCATAAACATGATATTCATACTCAATGTAACTATATATGACCCTAAAACACATTCAATATAAATGAACTTTACCAAAACATAACTAACACTTGTGTTACAAAACCCTAAAATCAAACCAAACACATATACACATATAAGAGCATGTAATACAAGATCAAAAACAACTAAAAAAATGCAATATCAACATATTTAACAGTAAAAAATTAAAATAGACCTCGAAAAAACTAACGCAATAGCACGGATCGAAGAGGCATAACATTAATCGGCCTGGATGATGTTGTTACTGGAGCAATCTCGTCATGAACGTCCATTTATACTAATTAATCGGTGTGGATGATGAATTTTAAGTTGTGTTTGAGAACTAGGGTTTCACAAAAACGAATTTCGTTAAAAACTAAACCGTGAGAAAGAGTAATCGAAGAGTGTAGATGAAAGAAACGATGATTTTATCAAACAACACTAATTTGATGATTAATTGGACGGATTTTGATTTCTAGGGTTTCAAAGTTGAGTCGCCAGAGAAGAGAGGAAGGGGAGACAGGGAAATTGTGAAGGATTTTTTTTTTGGAAAAAAGAAAGTGAAAAAAAGAATTAATTATTAGATGGTGAAATTACCATTATACCCCTCCGCCCAAAATCAGATTTAAATTTATTTTTTGTAATTAAAAATGGTGTATTATTTGGGCCCTTGATTTGCTAGATCAGATGACTCACGTTCATCCCCTCATTCTCAACCTATAGGTATGTACTCATTTGAACCTTACTCTGTGTGAGTAATATAATATTTATTTATTTGTTTATCAGAAAAAAAAGGGAAAATCATTCTAGAATAGAGTCGGTGTAAATTAAAAGATTAACTCCGTAAATATAAATTTATGAAGGACTGAAAATGTAATTTTGTTTTTCTATAAAAAGTGCTCATCAACAGGACTTCTTTTAGATTTAAGAAACCCAAAATAAAAGGCGGTAAAAAGAAACCCTAGCAGCAACATGACAGAGGCCCCGGAGCTTCCACCTGATATCCTTGAGCAGATTCTTATAGGATTTGATGTTATGGATCTCATTCGATTCAAAAGCGTTTGTAAGTCATGGTATTCGTTCATCTCCAGTGATCGTTTTTCTAACGCTCATCTGAATCATTGTTACAACAATGATCGCAACAATAACGAACTTGGAGATGCAAGGATTGTTATGTCGAAGTTCGGTGTTCGGTATTGTTTGCGTCATGATTTTGATAATAACCTATACTACGATCGCCATGTTCTTGGTTCTTCCAACGGCCTGGTATGCATTTATGATGGCCATGCTACTGAACGGGAAATATTCATAGCCAATCCTTTAACTAGAAAAGCGAAGAAACTGCAACGTCCACAAATAACTAAAGCGATCAATCGTTTTTGTTGGGGTTTTGGTTATGATTCATTTACGGATGATTACAAGGTTGTATTAGGGCTTCGTATAGGCGGTCAAGATGGAACGTTTTTTCATGTGTTAAGTTTGAAATCGAACGAGTGGATATTTATTGGAAAAGTGATGTATAGGTTTGTTAGTAGATCTGGTATCTTGTGTAATGGGGCACTTCATTGGTTCATGAATGATCAAAATTATAAAAGCGTGATTCTTTCTTTTGATTTATCTAAAGAGGAATTTAAAGAAATCCCCCAACCTGATGATCCAGATTATGAGGATATCCGTGATGGTAGTTTGGGGATTACTGAAAATTGTCTATGCATATTTGATCGTTACACATATGATACCAAATGGGTAATGAAAGACTGCAATGGAGAACTGTCTTGGAAAGTAGCTGATCCTGAATCAATGTTTCCATCTGTATACTTCTTGAGAAATATGAGTTATCACCGACGAATCAAGAAATCCTTTTTCGAAGATGATATAGTTGCGTACTTAGGGATATACACTGGTGCCCCTGTATAAGTGCCGAGCCTTGTATCTCCACATGTTAATGAGAAACCGAAGAGAAAGCGGCAAACAAAGATCAAGATACTTGGTAACCCGTGATTGATTTCTAATTCTTGATGGTACATCCTTTCTTTTATCACATATAGTATATATTATATACAAGAAGTTACCTTTACCGTTTATTATTATTGTTATTAGTTTTATTATTTAAGTTTCTAAGAGATGATTTAGTTACACATTTTTCATCTATGAATTGAACAATGATGTTAGTTTAGCTAATTCTTAAACATTTAGTAGTTGTCCTGAAAAAAGTATATGGATAGGTTAATCTTTGTTCTGATTTTTTATTTATTTTTTATTATTTTTATGAAATCTTGAGATCCAAATGTACTAAGTTCCACCACGACTCAAAGGTACATCAACTCATGGCCATAAAATTTTACTTCAAGTCTACTCAAAAACCATCAGGTCACGTTTAATTGTCTGATACAATTCAGTAGCTATGATTAAGGAATGGTGTCTACGTCCAAAAGGTTAAAATACTACAACTCCAACTGGCCCCTACCAGACCGCGCTAGGCCCATCACGCTAGAGAAACAGGGTCTATTTAACCTTCCATGATGATAATGGTGGAGTATTAGCATGGTTCCAATTAGATTGCATTATTGCATCTGGGAATCTTTCACCCTTCACCATTGATGCAATTTTTTCAAGCTCACACATGTCTTCCTGAGTCAATTTTACAGCTATAGCTCCACTGTTTTCCTTGAAGTTTTCGATCTTAGTCGTGCCAGGTATGGGAGACACGTCATTACCTTGGTGTAGCACCCACGCTAATGCTAGTTGTGATGTGGTGCACTCTTTCTTTTTTGCCATTTCAGTTATCCTTTCAAACAAAATCGCGTTCTTCTCCAAATTCTCACCTTGAAGCCTTGGTATATTCTGCAAATGACAAAACAACACTCAATCCATAGCCAATAGGGCAGGACATTGGATGGGACAAATGTGTTGGTTAGCGAGTCAAAACATTTTGTCTAATTTTTTCTTAGTAAACATTAGTGTCAAAATTTAGATTATTCAATCTAACCTTTTGAAAACGTACTTAGGAGGTTTTACATGTAAAAAAGTACATTTGGGTGTCCATTAACCTACTCAATCCATATGACCCGTTTGCCACGCTTTAGATCAAATATAAGTATATAACAAGTAGACGCATTCATAACTTAATAATCGGATGAAATTACGATTATTAAAATGTGATTGTGATCCTACTAACCCTTCGAAGGTCATTGACGTGAAGGTTTTCTGTTACATTTGGACCAGAGGAGAAGAACCCTTTTCCTACAGGTGAAAATGGCACAATCCCAAAACCAAGTTCTCTGAAAGAAAGTTTAAAAGACAAAAAACAAAAGTCAAAGTATTGACTTAGTTAAAATTATAAAAACCGATTATAAATAGAAGGTTAGAATTGCCTGCAAGTAGGAATAACTTGTTCTTCAACATCTCTTGTCCACAATGACCATTCAAGCTGAATTGTGGTTATTGGATGAACAGCATGAGCCCTTCTAATGGTTTCGGGTGATGCTTCTGATAAACCTATATATTTCATCTTGCCTTCTTCAACTAATTCCTTCAGTGCTCTCATCTAGTAGTAACATTCAATTATTAAAAGATTCGAGTTAGGTTATTATTAAATAATAATAGAGATGTTGCAGTGTTTAAAGAGATAGGAAAAACGAGTAACCGTGATTTCGATAGGGACGGTTGTATCAATCCGAAGAACGTAAAGAGATCAATGTAATCAACTCCTAATCTCTTCAAACTACCTTCACAAGCTTCCTTAACGTATGAAGGATCGCCGTTTACAATCAGCCCTGGTTTTGGTGACATACACGTGATACCAAACTTGGTAGCTAATTGCACTTTGTCTCTCCTCCCTCGCTTCAAAGCCTGTGTGATCAAAATAAAAATTCGATTGATGCTATTACTTAACAATCAATGTTTTATTCAGTTATATACAGTTGGAAATACGTGTGTGAGTAGAAGATAATCAACAACGATGCCAACGAATACTTTGAATTGTGTGTGAAACACTTTAGCATTTCGCTCAATATGACTAGGGTTACACAAAATCCATGATTAAGGAATTTGCTACACGGACTTACATTGTAGGTAAGGAATTTGCTATTTTGATACATTGTATGTTTTGTATGATACATTTATTGACGTGTCATCTATATCTATCACGTGATATCCTTATAAGTTGTCATGTCATCAAAATATATACCATATCAAAATAACTAAGTTTTTTTTTACATATACAATGTATACAAGAGTAATGTGGTACACACTACAATGTCGGCCGTTGATTATATTTTAGCACTTTATCCCTAAATCATACGATGGAAATACACACATAGAGCACCTATGAGTCTATGACTATGAGGCAACATTATTTCAACCATGTATTTACTTGGCCCACGTGTATGCAACCACTGGCCCAATCCAGTTTTCATTGTGTTTTTTGTTAGTTTTTTTTATTTCTACCTGCTCTTCCTTTGATTCATGATCTGTATCCAAATCATTTGCTGTGGTGGACTTATCATCGTTTTTCCAAAACTCCGATGTCATAGGTTTTCCGGTCAACGTAAAGGGGATGTTCCCGTGTATGAGGTGAGTAATATCGGTCTCTCCACAAAATACTTAAATATAAAAATATCGTCAAATTATTAGATTTACAATATAGGTATGTTGGAAATTAAGTCTCAACATTGTGGTTTCATAAAAGTATTTGCCAAACTTTTTTTTTTGCGAGATCAAAATTCTAGAAACTGAAAGGTAATCAAAGAGAACCCTAGCCAGGTTCGATTTTGGCTCCTGTCGGATAAAAGTGAAGCCAAATTTACCCATTTTTACCAGTCGTGATCACACGGAAAAGTGGGAACCAACTTTGAAAATTTTATCTTCGTAAAAAACCTAAAAAAAACTGGCATCAACCGGCGTGGAAGTCTCCCCAAGGCGAAAAAAACATTGCCATACCCCATGCCCTAGTCCTCAACAACATGGCAGAGGCCCCTTAGCTTCCACATGATATCCTTGAGCAGATTGTTATAGGTTTTGATGTGGAGGATCTCATTCGATTCAAAGGCGTTTGTAAGTCATGGCATTCCTTCATTTCCAGTGATCATTTTATTAAGGGAGGTGATTTCTACAAGTAACTTTTTACTTGTTACATGTACGTTTATATTCACGGAATTTTTTATTTTTTATTTTTTTTTATTGTAGAAAGCAAAATATTCATTGTAAAAATCATCTCCCTTTATTAAAGCTCATTTGAACCATAGTTACAATAATGATCGCAGCAATAATATATTTGGACATAGGAGGATCGTTATGTCTAAGTCTGGTCGTACATATGAATTTCGTCATGATCATGAAAATGACTATTGGTTCTTCTAATGGCTTAGTATGCATTTATGTTTCTGGAGCTGAAATTTTTGTAGCCAATCCTTTAACTAGAGAAGCCAAAGAACTTCAACATCCACAAATAAACTGAAGTGAACAAATGGTTTTGTTGGGGTTTTGGTTATGATTCATTTACGGACGATTACAAGATTGTATTAGGGTTTAGTTGCCAATCTTTAAACATTTAGCAGTTGCCCTGACACAAGGAGTGTCCTTTGTGCTGTTATAATTGATGTTACGTGCTGTTTATATATATTTTTGAGTTTCTCAACTTGTTATTATTCAGATTGATTGCAGCCTACTGAAGTCGAAAGTAGTTTTGGTGGGAGTATACTTCTTTTTATCTCGCTGAAGATTAATTGTTAGGAAAAATTTCAGAGGATGTAACGTAAAATTACCCAAATTTCCTAACGTAGATAATTAAAGACGTAGTCAAACTTCCAATTTTATCTTAAATTTTATTTATTTTTTATAAAATTGAAGTACCGAAGTTCAATGCACTTTTGATGGGAGTCCACATCTTTCTATCTCACTGAATGTTAATCTTTATGTATAGTAATGAAGATTATATTGTGGTTTGAAGTCCAGTATCATGTATTCTTGTTTGTTAAATGTGACAATCATGCAAGTTGATTGTCAATTTGTTTTGTATAGAAGCGTTATGCATTAGTGTTATCATTAGCTTTCATCTAGTCTTTTCAGCTTCTCGCTATGTCCTTCAGTTTAAACTACCGTTTACTCTGTTATTCTATCATGAGTCGCATTCACTCATTTCCCATTCATTTTGATTTTCAGTTAATTAGGGGACATCCTTCAGGACCGAGTGCCAGAGCTTGAAGATGTTAAAAGAGTCAAAGATGACAGACTTGCTGCACGGAATACTGTTTGTTTTTTCTTTCTATAGAACTGTTCTTCAAAGTTATGCATCTGTTAGGGATCTATGGATGGCTTTCTGCAGTAACTTGTGGTTGATGTATTTCAGTAATTGTGTTTGAATCTTTTCTAAAATTGTTCAAAGCTGGTACTTGGTTCTAATATATTGTACCACTCATCTCAACTCCTAATGTACTACTATGACTTAAAAGGTACATCAACTCATGATCATAAGTTTTACTTAGTCTACTCAAATGCCATCAAATTCCAAATTTAATTGTCTGATAGTACAATTCAGTAGTTGTTAGCCTATTATTAATAAGGAATGGTGACTATTTGGCTTTCCATGATGATAGTGGTGGAGTATTAGCATGCTTCCAAGTAAATTGCATTATTGCATCTGGATATCTATCACCCTTCACCATTGATGCAATTTCTTCAAGTTCACCCATGTCTTCTTTAGTCAATTTTACAGATATAGCTCCAATGTTTTCCTTGAAGTTCTCGATCTTGGTCGTTCCAGGTATAGGAGACACGTCATCACCTTGGTGTAGCACCCACGCTAACGCTAGTTGTGATGAAGTGCAGCCCTTCATTTTTGCCATTTCGGTTACCCTTTCGAACAAAAGCGTGTTCTGCTTCAAATTCTCACCTTGAAGCCTTGGTACATGCTGCCAAAAGACATATAACACTCAATCCCATAGCTAATTAGGTAGCATATCGCAATTTGGAAGGGCCGAATGGGTTGGTTATGGGTCAAAACATGTTTTTTGTAATGGGTCGGGCCGGTTGGCCCAAACCACATTCTGTCTAAAATTATTTAGTAAATATTAGTGTAAAAGTTTAGACTATCCAATCTAACTCTTTGAAAACTTAATTTAGGAGATTTAACACGTTAAAAGGTACGCTTTGGGTGACCTTCAACCTACTTGAGCCATTTGACCCGTTACAGATAGTATATAACTTAAAGGCTCATTTATTCATAACTTAATCGGCCGAAACTGATACCAATGGTTTTATCAGTTCAACATTTTCCTTTCCCAAGTCCAGTTTACATCAACTAATTAATTACGGTTATTAAAATGTGATTACTAACCTTTCGAAGGTCACTGTCGGGAAGGTTTTCGGTCAGATTTGGACCAACGGAGAAGAACCCTTTTCCTAGAGGTGAAAATGGAACAATCCCAATACCAAGTTCCCTGAGAACAAATTTTATGATACAAGAAAAAAAAGTCAAAATGTTGACTTTTTTGTAATAACAAATTGATTGAGAATGGGAGATTAGAATTGCCTGCAAGTAGGAATGATTTCTTCTTCAACATCTCTTGTCCATAATGACCATTCAAGCTGAATAGCAGTTATAGGATAAATAGCATGAGCCCTTCTAATGGTTTCGGGTGAGGCTTCTGATAAACCTATATATTTCACCTTGCCTTCTTCAACTAATTCCTTCAGTGCTCCCATCTAGTAGTAACATTCAATTATTAAAAGATTCTAGTTAGGTTAATAAATCATAATAGAGATGTTGCAGTGTTTAAAGAGATAGGAAAATCGAGCAACCGTGATTTCAATAGGGATGGTCGTATCAATACGATGAACGTAATAGAGATCAATGTAATCAACTCCTAACCGCTTCAAGCTGCCTTCGCAAGCTTCCTTAACGTATGCAGGATCACCATTCACAATCAGCCCAGTTTCTGGTGAGACAGCCTTGATTCCAAACTTTGTAGCTAACTGAACTTTGTCTCTCCTCACTCCTTTCAGAGCCTGTATGATCAACACATAAATTTGATCCATGCTATTAGTGTTGGAAATATGTGTGTGAATAGCACGATAATGAATATCAATTTTCGACAACTAGCCAACACTTTCACATATAAGTATTTCGCTCCAATACGACCGTGATTACACAAAAGAACAGGTTAGTGTCTGACCTGGCCGATAAGGAGTTCGTTGGCATGAGAGCCATAGACATCGGACGTATCGAGAAATGTGACACCGGAATCAATGGCAGTATGTAGGAGTTGGATCATTTGTTGTTGAGATTTGTTGGGTTGGGACATACTCATACATCCCAATCCAATTGCTGATACTTGTAAACCTTGCGATCCAATCTTTCTTGTTGGCATTTCAATTACTTCCCCCATTCTTATTGCTTTTCTCTATCTTAATTTAACACCAAATTCTATTGATTTTTATGTAGAAAAAAGTGTTCAGTTATATGGAGCCGAGTATCATTTGTAGTTACATATGCACTGACGTATGTACTTACGCATGCACCCACGTATACTTTAGTCTATTAACTTTTTCCTTGTCCTGATATGATTTATTTAATGTTCATTTCTTAGTTTTTCATTATAATGCAGTAAAATTTTATCTTATATTTTTAAAATCGAGTTTCAAAACTTGCTATATTTAAAGGGCATAATAGGAAGTTTGGTAATAATTCTTATTATTTTACCGGTATTATTGTAAGTGAACGATATTTTTGAGATAAATAAAAATTTAAGTAATGTGGTGTACAATTAAAATGAGACGAATATAGATAGTTTTAAATACATACTTCAAACACATATATACTTCAAACACATATATCATTCCTGAAAAAAAAAGTAAACTAAAATCAAAGCATGTATAGACTATTTTTTCTTGCTATACTGCACTTTATGTTGCAATTAAATTGACCCAGCAAGAAAAGTAATCAAATGTATGTAAAACATGTCTCAAGAAAAATACAAAATCAAGCATATTCACAAACATACTCAAGATATCACATGATCCAAACACGAACACATAACTTGTAGATTTTCATAACAACAAAAGCACCCGAAACAACATTATTCAACCCACATCTTAACTTAGCTCATAGTGTACAAAAAGTCCCCTTCAAAAACCCATGCCGTTTACTCACATTTCTATGATGACAGTGGTGGAGTATCCTTGTAACTATGCACCAAAATCTGTTCGGGCATTCGAGCACCCTTGAATGAAGCCATGGATTCAAGCTCAGCCATTTCCTCAGCAGTGAGTTTAACCGCTAGAGCTCCAAGGTTTTGGTTCAGGTTCTCGATCTTTGTTGTACCAGGGATTGGCCCCACATCTTCCCCTTGGTGCAAGACCCATGCCAGTGCCAATTGGCCCAGAGTGCACCCCTTTCTTTGAGCCATTTCACTAACTCGCTCAAATACAATCTTGTTGTGGTCAAAGTTCTCTCCTTGTAGCCTTGGCATAATCTATAACAGATGAAATAATATTTTCAGATGAATAGAACTTACAAGATGTGGAAAGCTTTAACAACCGAATGATAAGCACGTAGAGAAACTAAAAATGGTGGTACTTCCCCTGCCCCAAAATTTATGCCCATTTGATTAAAAAAACATACTAAGTTTAAGAAAAAACATAATTAAAGCACCTATTATTTACAATAGAATAACAAATTAAGTCGACTTCTTTTTCCTACCCATTAAATGTTCCTTAATTGGATATTCGTTTATGGGTTATATAGGAGAATTAATAATTGCTGCGTGCATATCAATCTTTCTTTATAGATGGTCAAATGTATATTCTTTCTTGCAACCAAAAGGATGGAAAACATAAACAAGCATATAGTGGTAACGAAAGTGTATATATAGTTACTAGAAAGTAATTACAATATGCTACAAGCGCAAACCTTTCTGAAGTCGTTATCTGCCACATTGTCCATCAACTTCGGACCTGTTGCAAAGAACCCACTACCCAGTGGAGCAAAAGGAACGATCCCGATTCCTAATTCTCTGAATAAAAGTACACACACAACATTACAATATGTGGCTTGTAGTAACTCAATAATATTAGTAACATATAGGCTATAGCTCGTGTGTTACCTGCAGGTAGGAATAACCTCAGCTTCAGCATCCCTAGTCCACAAAGACCACTCCAGTTGTACAGCTGATACTGGATGAACAGCGTGCGCTCTTCTTATAGTTTCCAGACCAGCCTCAGACAGACCAATGTATTTTATTTTACCTTCTTCAACAAGTTTCTTCAGTTCTCCCATCTACACAAAAATATTGTTCTTTTCTTACACACACTATATAACAATCTTACCTTAACATTCTATATGCTCATTCCAAAATAACATTGATAAATGACAATGCTGACCGTCTAGACACCCTGTCCCAAAAACAATATGTGGGAGACAATGTTCAGGCACACTCACTGGCCTGCTTCTGGGTTGGCCCCAAAGTTGCAGCCCTGAGTGAACTTGGGTCTCCACTGGAGATTTGAAGTCTCGTACCACTAAGCTACCCACCCCAAATATATATAACTCCAAATAATTCGATCATAATCAGGTTTTAGTTTACAATTTAGAGCATAGTTAATATGACATAAAAACAAGGAGTGAAATGAAGAACTAACAGTGATTTCAATAGGGACATTTGCATCTATACGATGAACATAGTAAATATCAATGTAATCAACATCAAGCCGCTTCAAGCTCGCTTCACATCAAGCTCGCTTCACAACAAGCTCTAACATACTCCGGATCCCCTCGTATTTTCGCCTCAAAACCCTCCCCAAATATGATCCCAAATTTCGTAGCCAATTGAACTTCCTCTCTCTTCAATCCCTTCAAAGCCTATATGTAGAACATCCACAAGCAGTCAGAAATCCATAACAGCCATTCGGCTAAGCTTATTTTTACAGCTTGTTGGCTTATTGAAATTCAAAAAAGCCAATTAACTTGTTTTAACTTAACGCCTTACTAGCTTATGAGCTTTAGTTTCAGTTTGGCTGGTTGGTATTTACGGAGTATATAAAAAATAAACTTTTACAACTGTTTAGGACTGACTGGTTGACCCGTTAACCTGAACCCAAACAAATTAAAGGGATTGGCATCTATATGAAGTTCATAAACTCAAGCTGATTAACTTGTAAACTTAACTTTAGTTTGTATAATAGGCATTTAAGTGAGAAAAAGATGTGTGACACCGGAATTAACGGCGTGATGGATGACTTTTATCATTTCATCGTCAGGTTTAACGGGGCCGTAACCACCAGACATGCCCATACATCCTAGTCCAATTGCCGATACCTCTAACCCCTGCGATCCCAGCTTGATTCTCTTCATATTTGACATTTTTTTGTTACTTTTGATTTTAAATTTTTGGCGAAGTTGAGTTGAAGAAAAGTGATTTTAAGGTATATATATATTATTATTACATATATATACACACTTGTAAAGTTGTAAGTGATGGATGATACTTGATGATTGTAGACTTGTAGTTATGGTTTATTAATTTAATAATAATAATAAGAGATATAGTTGACTGATTGACATATCAAGGGTCGTCGTTGAACTTCCAGGAACTCTTTACACGTGTTTGAATTACTTTAAGTTGTTTTTAAGTATCACTCGTGTTACTATTTTAATTTGTTCAGATTAAGTGTTCATTTCGATTTTTAACCGATAAAAAAAATTTTATCGGTTAAAGATGATATTTGATTGATAAAAAGTATAATTAGTAAACATTTCAAAAACTCTTTATATAGTTAAGGTGAATATTTTAACTGAGACGAAAGGAGTATTTTTAAAATTATGATATGTTCGGCAACCAAACTCGGTGGAGCACAGAGAACCTCTGATTAAAGTTTTTTCTTAAAGTTTTTTTTATAAGAAAAGCTTTTATTAAATTTTTTTTATTGAAAGAAAAACTTTTCTTTTCAAAAACTTGTTGACTGGAATGAAGGAAGTATTTTTAAAGTTATTATATGATTGACAAATGAACCAAGTTACAGCTTAGAGCACCTTTAATAATTTTTTTAAAAAACTTTTATGTACAAAAAAAGCTTATTAAAAGGTTTTTTCATCGAAAGAAAAGCTTTTTTTACAAAATCTTTAAAAAATTTCAAGCTTTTGAAGTAAAGTTTTTTTTATAGGCTGTGAGTGTGGAGTTATAAAGAAAAGCTTACAAATGCTTTTTCTTATTGAGTTAAAGCTTATTGAAAAGTTTTTTCTTACACAAATTTAAGTGCCATAACAAAAATAATTTTGAAAGCTTTTTACATTGAAGATGCTCTTAATAATATATTTTTCTGAAGTATTTAATTAGTTAATTGTGTTTTATATACAAAAAAAAAAAAAAAAAAAAAAAAAAAAAAAAAAAAAAAAAAACAGAATTTAATCAGTTTGGTGGAGTAGCCCCGTTTACTTAAAGGGATTAGTGTAGGAAAATGTACTTAACTTTAGTCCGATCTCTATAGTGTGTACTCAACTTCGTTTTGGTCTATTGTGTGTATCAACCTTTCAACTTAGTTTATTGTATGTATCCGATATCTAATATGATAACGTGGCAACCATATAATATGCCACGTCATATGATACGTCATTGACACTATGGGTGCCACGTCAGTCGGATACACACAATAGACCAAACGGAAAGGTTGATACACACAATAGACCAAAACGAAATTGAGTACACACTGTAGAGATCGGACTAAAGTTAAGTACATTTCAATTTACTAATCCCTTTACTTAACTCCCAACCCGAGCACTTACAAAATAACAGAGACACTACACTTGTACAATTTCAATCTACTTCCTATAATCTCCCATGTGTTTTACTCACTAATGCAATTGATATATCAAATGTATGCAAAACTTGTCTCAAACACATAAGATGAAAAGACATTGTACAATTTCTTCACAACAAACACACTCGAGACAACGTTATGAGTTCTCATAGTGAACCCAAGGTGCACCACAATATCTCATGCTCTTATTCAGATTTCCATGATGACAATGGTGGAGTATCTGAGTTCTTGTAGTTGTGCACCAGCTGTTCAAGCAATCTAAGACCCTTGAATAAGGCCATGGATTCAAGCTCAGCCAGGTCCTTAGCCGTGAGTTTAACCGCAAGTGCTCCAAGGTTTTGGTTCAAGTTTTCGATCTTGGTTGTACCAGGTATAGGACCCACATCATCCCCTTGGTGCAGGACCCAAGCCAGTGCCAATTGGCCCATGGTGCATCCCTTTCTTTGAGCCATTTCACTAACTCTTTCAAATACAATCTTGTTTTGGTCGAAGTTTTCTCCTTGTAGCCTTGGTAGAATCTTTGAACAATGGAAACAAGAATATTAGGATGAACAAAAAAATTGATAAACAGGTAGAGAAAAATGGTACTCGTCCATTGGTCCCAATATTACTTTCCAGTAGTAATAACACATAGGGTAAAAAAACATAACTAATGCATCTTAACATCTATTATCTGACAGAATAACAAATTTACAATCGTGTTATTTACTAAACATTCAGTAAATGTTCCTTTCATATTCGTGATAACAATCACCTGTATAATTAGGTATATTTGTGAAACTAAAAGTTACTCAGTATACCATTGTTGGTTTGAAAGTGGGAAATATTTAGAATACACTATAAAAGTAAGGTGGATAGTGGATATATAATTAAGAGACAAAGAGAATACTGGTTATTGATAAATTTTTACAGAGTATACAACAGCTGATTCACTATCTTTCTGATTGCCAAGAATTAAGAAACAATTGGCAGAGGTATGGGGGTATGTACACATCAAATTTACAAGTAATCGCGATATGCTAAAAGCACAAACCTTTATGTCATCATCATCTCCCAAATGGTCCATGAACTTTGGACCCGTTGCAAAGAACCCGCTACCCAAAGGACAAAAAGGAACGATCCCAATTCCTAATTCTCTGAATACATGTAAACACAAAACATTACAGTAGCTCGTTATGTCCTAAATGTATTAGTAAACATATATACAGCTCTTTTTTACCTACAAGTTGGAATGACCTCATCTTCCACATCTCTGGTCCACAAAGACCACTCCAGTTGTACAGCTGTTACTGGATGCACAGCGTGCGCTCTTCTTATAGTTTCCGGACCAGCCTCAGATAGTCCAATGTATTTTATTTTACCTTCTTCAACCAGTTTCTTCAGTTCTCCCATCTATGAAAAAGGACTATTCTTTCTTACACTCAAACCACACCAAATAAAATAAAAAATCTTACCTTAACAATCTATATTCTCATTTCTCAATAAAGTTGATAACCGGCAACATTCACGTGTCTACACGCCCTGTCCCAAGGACAATTAGACAGTATGTGGAAGTCAATGTTCAGGCAGACTAAGTGGCCTACTAACAAGAATGGCCTTAATTTTTGGTTGAAACTTGAAAAAGGTAGCCTTCTTAAATAATTTTACCATAATCTTGAAGGGGAGTGATTTTATCATGATCAAATTTCTTACCTGCTTATTTGACTATCTCTAGATAACATCATCATAATCAGGTTAACAATTTAGCGCATAGTTCAATATGACATAAAAACAAGAAGCGAAATGAAGAACTTACAGTGATTTCGATAGGGACATTTGTATCGATACGATGAACATAGTAAAGATCAATGTACTCAACATCAAGCCTTTTCAAGCTAGCTTCACAACAAGCTCTAACATATTCCGGATCCCCGCGTACATTCTCTTCAATACCAATTATGATCCCAAATTTTGTAGCCAATTGGACTTCATTTCTCTTCACACCCTTCAACGCCTATAGGCCACAATCAGTCAAATTCATAAGAGGCATTCAACTAAGCTTATTTTTACAGCTTACTGGGTTATTGGAATTTAAAAAATCCTATAAACGTAGTTTATATTACTAGTTTATAAGAAGGTTGAAAGAGTTTGATAAGACCATAAGTTTGAAAGATATATAATAGCAACAATCAACTCGAATAGCGAACCTTGCCAACGAAGATTTCGCTAATGTGAGGTCCATAAACATCGGAGGTGTCAAGGTGTGTGACACCGGAATTAACGGCGTGATGGATGACTTTAATCATTTCGTCTTCAGGTTTTGGAGGGCCATGACCACCAGACATGTCCATGCATCCTAATCCAATTGCTGATACCTCTAACCCCTGCCATCCCAGCTTTATTTTCTTCACATCTAGCATTATGATTAACTTTTTTGTTCTTAATAACTCTTATTTTTTTTGGAAATTGAGTTGCTGAAAGGTGATCAAGTGATGATCAGTTTGATTATTGTAGTTCAGGTCCATTTCAATTTTAATAGATGACATATATAATTGACTGATTGATGTGTCAAACGGTCGTCATCGTTTAGAATAGGGAAAGTAAAAGCAAGTGGAACACGTGTTGGATTAGCTTTTTTTATTGTTAGAAAGATTTAATAATTAATAATAATATATATAAGGGATTCAAATGGAAGCGCTCGATCATAAAGGTAAGAATGCGTATTTATATTTTTAATATTAAGATTATCTATTTTTTTTTTTATAAAAATCATATCAAAACTATTTGAATTTTATGTTGTTTAAGATGAGATAATTTAAAAAAAAAACCGTAATACACATTATAAAAAATTTAGTATATAATCACACCAAAAAGTTGTGATACACAACTTTAAATCATATATATATTTTGTATATATAAATAAATTTCATATTTAAGAAAATAAAATTCTAATAATATTAATATTATTTATTTTGCAAAAATTGTACATATAATTAAATGAAAAATGAAAAAGATCATTCCTACAGTTTCTACGATACGATAAGAAATGCCATAAAATATATATTTCTTCCCTTTAGTTTCTAATTTATTTACTCAAAGTATTGTATTTTCTGATAGAAAAAATAAAAACACCAAAAATTCAATTAGGTTGACGGGTCAACCCGTTTACCTAATTCGTAACCCAAGCATGACCCGGAAATGTTAACTCGCAGATGGGTTACGTTCATTCAACCCTAACACATTTATTTCGTGTTAGTTTGTAGTTCTTCGAAAGCCACCACCACTACTTTTTATGAATGCAAGTGATATATCAAATGTACGAATGAATTACTACATATGTGTCATAATTCCACTTAGAACTCACGAATCGGCATTAACAAATGACTATTACAACACTACAACATCGGTGAAAGAGTTAGAATCAAGAGCCATATTTGTGTACACCTGCTATTAACTAAATTACAACAACCAAAAATACTCAGAAATTAAACCAACCAAACTACACATAACCTGAAAAAGGTTAAACAGTCGGAGCTTCAATGTTCCTCATTTTACAAGTTTCTGCTTTCTTAGAAACTCGATACGTGAAGAAATTTCAGCACATTTCATATTGGTTTCTGCAACCTGTTTCTCTAAATCAGCAACCTGTTTTGGCCAACAATCAATACAGAAACCACATCAGCGTAGATATATTAATAGCCATTAAATAAAAGTTACTTAAACTTTTACGAAGATTCTAAAGGAAACCAACGGCAAAACTTGGACCCACCGTAGTTTTCAACTCACTCGTCCTTTGCATATACCCCTCACAACTGCAACACAGACTCATAAAGGTAAATGTCTAATTTACCAGATCACTATATATATAATAAGTAGAAAGAAACATAAATGCAGTCAGCTTTACATTTTAAAATTGTTCTGTGAAATCAGTATAGCCGACCAAACATGTGTCATCTTTAGGCCAATTGTTATACCAGAGTTTCGAATATTAATACATAGATACATAATGAACATAATACTAGTCTATTTCAAGAGAAGGCAAATATAAGTGCAAAATACCAAGTATTACCTCATGTATAGTTGGATGTTTTCATCACACATTTGATCAATAGCCCTTGAACTATCTCCACATGCAACTTGTTGATCAAAACCCCCCTGTGATAAGGACATCAAGCTCCATTCAGTCAATTTGTTACAAAAATGGAAAGATAAGCAATTCTACGTTGGCCCAATTTTCAACAACTCAAAAGAGTATTTATACCATCTATTGAAATAACAAAGTACCATTCCAAATAATCGTCCTAACACATAAGAACAGGTTTATGTTTATGCAAGTTAGAACGGAAGACGTAAGATATAGATTATGAACCAAACAAGTATAATGTATCTACAAAGCATCCTGATCTTTGCACGAGTCAACTAGAGGTGGAAATTTTGAACCCATTTACCTTTTAATTGCTCAATTCACAGTAGGTTTTATTTCTAAAAGGTCAAACATGTTAAATATAAAGAATTGGCTAATACAGAAACAGGTAAAAATGGGCCAAATGTCATCCAAAGTGTATTTTTAATGCATAAAATTTCATTGCAGTTGGTGTGATCCTATTTGGCATAACAATTATTTATTAAGAAAAAAAGGACAAAGGGTGTTCAGGGTCAACCAAAAACTAGCCGGTTTGCCCAATACCCAACCCGCCCGACCCACCCATTTCCCCACTTCTATACAGATGTCAAGCAGAAGATAACAGACAAAGACTTACAGTTTCAAATCCAGGAGGAGCACGAACTACAGACACGTCATTGTTTCTCCCACGGCTCCCCATCTGTGAACCACTTAAATCGGGTCTTCGGTTATCAGCAAGATCAGAAATGCCTTTCATTTGAAGCGGTACATCACCAGTCTTCTGCATTTTACGCAAGAAACCCGGATCTGGCTGGTGACCAATTAAGTGACAGTGCCGTTTCCTGCATTGTCGACAACAAATTATTAATTAAAATCTCAAAGATAAAGTAGAAAATGTGTTTACAAATAACGAACCAATAGTCCATTTGCATCTGTTTTAGCTTCATTTCCAGCCTTGAAAATACAGACGATCTTTCAAAATCCTGCTTGTCGTGTGCTGGTTCTATGAAATTGGCTTCAAGAACTCCTGCAATAACAACACAATCAGTGCATTTCCAAAAAATAAAAAAGTAATTTAAAAAAAACAACAAAAATAATTAACAACACACTCAGCGAATGTATATAGGTAATAGAACTAGTTCACCAGTATATTGTGAATGGAAAACACGCTTACCAACAATTCCATATCCCTTAGAATTTCCCTCACCGGTTACTTTCCAGAAAGGCTGAAACATATTGACAAATCATGAAAACGAACCAGAATACAAAGATAGTCACAGTCACAATTGTGGAAATGTGTACCCTAATAAGACGGTTTTTATGGTATATATTGAATCCCGTAACTCCTATAGCTGGTGCTTCTTTGATAAATCCAAGGGTTGTCTCTGCAACAGCCTACATCAGATTACAGAAAGCACTGGTAAAGATACTAGAATTAAATATCAATATCTAGTTTCCTTGTTGATCCTTAGTAATACATATAAATATAATTATAAAGCTATAGTTTCCGAAAATCTGATTCCATGATGCCTAGAACATATACCTCTTTGACTGAAGAAACTTGTGGCCTATAAGTGACGATTTCGCTGTATTTCAAATCATCTGCCACAATGAACTGCTCAACAGGTTTCCCCCTTAGGAATATTTTGAAGTTTTTAAACTTTCTTAGGTACAACATAGAAGCATATGCCTGAATGTATTAAATCATAATAATATCTCAATTAGAAACCAAATAGATTTTTTTTAACAGTTTAAGATTCAAACAATATAATCACCCTTAATGAATGAAGAAGGCGGTACGAAATATGTGCTTGTGTATCAGCTGCTCTCTTGCTCAATTTAGCCAAACGGGCAGCTTCATCTCTCAATTTTATATCCTATATATCAACAGTAAGACAAATAAAGTACTTATTAGTACAAATGTACAATAATGTTATTATCTTCAAAAATAAAGTTACTCAAATAGTCAAACCTCATCATCTTCATCAAAGTTCAATTCGTAGATACCTTCATCATTGAGCCATAAGTTGTAAATCATTATCTTTGTTCCATGCGCCCCAATATCTTCAAACTGCAAAAAGATAATGTGTTACAATATAAGCTGTAAAGCTGATATACTACTGTAGGTCATTAACATAAACAAACCTGTTGAATTAGGTCATCTTTTGAGACGAATGGAGACCATTCAAGAATCGTCTTCAAGTTAGTAGACCAATCATCCTGAGTGCCATATAATATAGGTTCTGCCCAATGCTTCGAGATTTCAAAATCAATCTGCAGCAATATTCTAATACATAAGAATAAAAATACATATATAGAGATTTATGATATAATTTCATATGTATGTACCATTGGAACGATGACATCATCCTGTCCGGTTTTGCGGAGAAACGTATAGGATAAAAGACCAACACTTTGGGTTGCTTTGCTACAGGAATAAAGTAACAAATAGCATGAAATGAAAATCTGTCAAAATCCAATAAACTCAACTAAAGAATCAATGAAACCACATCAAATCAGTACCCGTTCCGATAAGCACGGCTGAAAACAATCACATCAGCTCCTAACCGCATAGTGCTTGTTTTAAACCCATTACCATCTGAAAAGGAGAAAAAGAAGTTAATGTCTTTCAAATCTTAGGATACATGCACATTAATAAATTCAAACTCAACTATTGCCATTCGCAAAAATAAACTAAAAATATTTCAAGATTAGAATACTTATTAATAGTTACATTGGCCAATTGTGTTGTTTGTCTTCTTCGTTGAATATCCCAAGCTCATGCACTTCCGCATGCCATCTGGATCCATTCCACCTCCATCATCTGCAACAACGGTTACATTTTACTGAGACCTTCCTACCTTTAGAAACATTATAATCATCAATTTCTACAAATGAATACTACACAAGAACAGTACCAAGAAAAATCAAAGCAGGAGAATTGTCTCTTTTGCTGTATATTCTGTCAACCTTAACAAAAGTTGCCCCATTATTGATCTGTTACAAAAGGTTGACAACAAAACATGAGTCATATATAACATGGTAAAATAATATTTAAAAATGTACGTATTTCTTATTTCTCTCAGTAAACTTAAAGTTATTGGTTACCTCATCAACAGCATTATCCAAAAGCTCAGCAATTGCTGCAACAAGATGCAAGTACATCGTAAGAAACTTATTTCTTAATAATTATACCATCATTAACATTAAACGTTTTTATAATGACTTGCGTTTTGAAAGATGACCATGATAAATCAAGTTATTCAGTTTACTAATTAAAGAAACATGTTGCAATGTCAAACTCACAACATAGGTTATTAAATACATTACAACAAGCATAAATTTAAGTTAATAAAATAAAACACCAGATATTATATATCTTCATATAACATTACATATATCTTAAAACCAACCTCCAAAAGCCCATTTGTGTGAAGTGGCATTAGAATGAAGAAACTTGGGATGCACACGAGCTTGTTCCAATTCACCTACAACAAATTCAGCAAGTTGTTTGCAACAACACTTTCATTCTTTACCCTAACTACATTTATTTAATTTCCATAAAAAAAATTACAAATATAAATGATACTATTATTTAGTCCACAAGGTTTCATTATTTGCTAATTACACATTTGACTAACAGTAAGTGAATAGTAAACCCTAAACCCTAAAACTAGGGGGAAATTGCATATTTTAGGCTAAATTAGAATGCAATAAGAATACTAACTAAATAAAATAAAATTCAACCTTGATTAGGAGTCCATTTAGTTGGACCAATATCAAAAGCTCCGGCTTTCCAAAAACTCCGGTTCTCTAAACTCCGATCACCGGCAGTAGCGTTATTCTGAACTTCCGATTGATCGCCACAATCACATTCATCATCACTATCCAAAATATTAACAGCATTCAACCTAGACATTATTAAAGAGTGATAATTTTAACAACAAATGAAGAATGATGATTTAGTTTTTTTTTTCCCTCGTGTTTTCTTTTTCATTTCGGAATCAAATTTAGAGTAATAAGTTACATGCTTCGTCCTTGTAGTTTATACAAGTTATATAAATGGTCCATAGTGTTTCATAAGTCATCTATATTTTAACTGCATCTCGCTTCTAATCCGGAACAAAAGTCAACATTTATCTCTCCCACGTTTAAATAATTCATCAATCAAAAAACATGATAAATTAGCCCCCTATAATTTATTAATATTAATTTTACCCCCTATATTTTCTTAATATCACTTTTACCCCCTACAATTTCTTTATATGCTTATACATTTTTGGGTGACTTTTTATTATTACTTGTTTTACTTATATTTTGTAGTATCCGTCAAAATCTCACCTTTGATAAGGATAAAAAAGGTGATAAGGTAAAAATTAAATAGTTTTCTTATTATGAGGTGATTAAAAGAAACTACAGGGGCTGTATATAACATTAATGAAGTGTAGGGATAAAAATCAACCGATTGTTCATTGAAATTGTTAATCGAAAAAAGAGAGGAAATATAGAAGGAGAAAAAACAAATTTAAATATAAAACGTGAGTTGCGGTTAAATTTGTCTGAGAGTATGTAGTTTAAAAACCATGAAAGTTAAAAGTCAATCCTTAAAAACAACTTTAAAAGCTTCGGTATTAAATATTATGTTTTTAAAAAATACTTCTGAAAGGACGACTCTTTCTTAAATACTTTTTAGAGAAAATTACACAAATCATCCTTTAAATTTACCTGAAATTACACAAATCATCCTTTAAATTTATCTGAAATTTCATTGATACTCCTTTACAATATTTAATTACACAAATCGTCCTTTCTTTTGAAACTTGTTACGCTAATAGTCCTTTAAATTAACGATCGTTAACTCTCCATTAAAAGCATTAAAAGGGACACATGTGATATTTTTTTATTCTTTTAATATTTTTAGTAAATTATAAACTATAAAATCTAAAATATGTATAGATACGTTATTAGGTGTACAGAACATCATTTTCATTTTCTCTACTGAAACATCAAATTTTATAGTCCACCACTCAAATCCACCACCATCTGTCACCACCCAATCAACATTCGTGGCTTAAAGATTACGACTCACATATAAAGTTCACAGTTTCCAACGCCGTTTTACTTTGAAGCAAGGATTTTCATTTGAGACGTTTTTCGAATAAGGAATTGATGCAAAAGAGAAGAGACGGTGACTACCAAAGTCGTAACAAGATAAGATGAATAGGTGATGGAGTACCCGGGTGGTAAAAGATGGTGTTGGACTATAAATTTGATATTTCAGTGTAGCAAATGACCGAATTTGATGATGAATATGCTAAATGGTATGGTTAAGATGACAATGATGATATGTGCACCTAATGACGTATCTATACATATTTTAGATTTTATAATATATATTTTAGTAAACAAAAATATAGTACAAAATATATCACACATGGTCCTTTTTAACGGAGAATTAACGATTGTTAGTCTAAAGGACTACTAGCTTAACAAGTTATAAAAAAATGATTATTGGTGTAATTAAATTTTGTAAAGGACTGCCAGTGAAATTTGAGGTAAACTTAAATGATGATTTATGTAATTTTCTCTACTTTTTAAAAACACTATGATCTCTTAGGGCGCGTTTAGTTACAGAATACTCCTCCATTTTTTCGTAATTTTTTATAAGAAAACTGAAAAACTTGAAAACATGTTTAAGTTGGAGTTTCCTAGAGAAGTCTTCTATGAAAATGAAATCTATGATTTAAGGTAATCTACCTTTCTTATTTTGAAAAATGAAAACTTCATCTCTTATGACAAAAAAACCCTTATAATTTTCAAATGACAAAAAACTCGACAAAAATGAAAAGAGAAAATGGATATATTTTTTCATAACTAAACGCGCCGTTATTCTCTTTAAGTAACTCCCCATTGTCATCTCCAACCAACATTTCATCTTCGGCCTGTTCATCTCTGGCCAATCCTCCATCTTCGGTCATGGCAATTTTAGAATGATGTCAAACTCCTTTCTCTGTTTTTGTAAACAAATAAGTAAATGATAAGGTATACAAAAAAATAAAAACAGCCGTTTCGATTTTTCTTTGTTTTTCAATTTCTTCTTGATTTCATGAGAATTTTTGTTAGATTTGTAATGGGCGATGGCAGTGGAGGTCCACGTTCAATTTGATAATAGCGAGTTAATAAATTATTAATTATTAACAATAATGTTCAAATAGAAACACTTTTTATGGTGGAAACGACAAGAACGCATATTTTTATTTTTTTAATTTTAACATTACCTAATTCTTTTTTTGATAAAAAGGTTAAGTGAGGTTCAAACGAGTACAACAACTTTCCGTGAGAATGGATAAACAATAAGAACGCGCCACGCGCCATGTGTCACAAAAACACACTTTCCTTCACATTTTTAAAAATTAAATATCTCTCAAGCGGAAATTCAAAAAATCATAAGATTTGCACCATAAAAATCAGCTTTTTTTCTCTTCGATTAGATATCTCACAGGGTATACTTCCGACGAACTTTTTTTTTCGTTTTTTTAGTGGGTTTTGAAAACAACTACCACATGTAATACCGGCGAGTAACACATGTGATACTAATATTGTACAATTTGTAAAACCTCAAAAAAAATATCGTCGAAAGTATACCTTGTGAGATCTCTAATCGAAGAGAAAACAAATGTTGATTTTTATGGTGCAATTTTTATAATTTTTCAATGAATCATTCTTAAGATATTTAATTTTCAAAAACGTGGAAAAAATGAGTTTTGTGACACGTGGTTCATTCCTATTGGTTTCTCCAATCTCACAAAAATTTTCATTCTCATTTGAACCTCACTCTAAAAAGGTTATATCAAAATTATTAGAATTTTATGCTGTTTAAGAGGAGATAATTTTTTTTAAAAGGTGAAAATTCTTAACAAACCTAAGGTTGGAGGATACGACACAAAGGAGAAACATAATTTCGAGGATTACACGTCGTCACCACCCTACCCACAGGCTTTAAAGAAAGAAATTGTTAGAGATTATACACCTCCGCCTCCTTATCCAGCTGCTTTGAATAGATATATACAGAAGAAGGATCCAATAGAATTCACTAGTAGGATGGAGGAAGTACAACGACAGATTTCGATCTTATCCCAACCATGGATTGTCGGAGATACGCAATTCATGGAAACTACCAGTGACCGAATGGAAGAACCTGAAGCAATTGAGCAAAGTCAAGGAACTTCCATTCAACGGCATGAGGGGATGGTTCATCAAATCGATAAGTATCCTCATTCTTCTAATTCCATTATTTCTAATGAATTTTTTAGTGAGTTTAAATATGTAGAAGAAAATGAAGTGGACTGTTCGATTTTGTCAAATTTTGATTACAAAGATTCAGATGAGGAATTGCTCATGTTACTTGGTTTAAATGACGAAGAGCTCCTTGAACTAAGAAACCGAGATGGTATGATGACGGAAGAGGAATTGCTAGCTGCTATAGATTTGAATATTAATGAGGTTCCGTTATTGCACCTGGAAGTTCAACAGTTGAAGGGAGATGATCAAGCAATGGTAAGGATTGGAGAAGACAACGAAAACAGAACCGACTGTAATCAGATGTCAACCGGTGGTTGGATTAAAACCCAGCTGGCAGTTGAGATTCAAACAACGCTTGAGTCGTCTCAACCGACGGTTAGAGTATCTCTTAGTACAAGTTTGATGTTTTCAACATATGAAGACCCTTTTTGGCAATTCGAGCGGAAAGTGAGTTTCTTGCAGTTTCTGGAAGGTTATGGAGCGTCATGGAAAGGACATATTCCTGCTATAAACAATAAGTCCCAAATTGATTTCATTTTAATAAATTTACATTTATGGATTACTTATCATTATTACCATCCATGTTTTATCTTAAGTGTGGGGAAAGTCACCCAATTTTCAAGTAAATAAGGGTGGAGTCAAGCTAGTGACTCAAACAAAAACAAACGCTTCTCGGGAGGCAACCCGTGGTTTCTTTTATGTTTTCTTTATTTTTTGTAGGTGTTTGAACTTTGTGGGTGTGTTCCCTGGAAACCCTCACGAGACTATAACTCGTCCACTCGGGATACCGAGGGGTTTAAAGGCTTGTTGCATACGCTAAATGCAATCGTGATTGCCTACGAAAGTGAGCTTTTGTATATTTTCGATCAGATCCAGAGAGCAGTATTGCACAGTCAGGGGAGTTTTTCGTTCTAATTTTTTTCTCATTCTTTTGTGTTTTCTATAATAAAGTACAATGGGGACATTGTACAATTTAAGTGTGGGGATGAGAATCGAAAAGAAATAAAAAGTTGTATTTGTCCTTAAAAAGCTGATTATGAAAATTTTTGTCATATTACGTAAACTTTCGCGATACTATTTTTGAGAGATGATAGTAAATTAGAAATATGTTTATAAAAAGGAATTCTTAAATACCATTTTGATATGTTGATAGGCCGCTAAACATGATTAAGTCCAATTTTTCAAAATTTTACATCTTCATTATATGATGTATTGATAGGCTTTCTATACACAAGTTTTTGAATTTTAAGAAGTAATAATCTAACATGAATATAATTATATGAGGAACGCAAATTGATATATGACTATAAAGTCTTAATTTCTGTATGATATCATATCATATTCTATAATCTTGGGGTTTAAATTGAAATCATTTAAAAGATACGTTGATCGACTCCTCTGTTGTACTAAGTACAGACCTGATTTTCATCAGAATATCTTAAGAAAAATATATATACAGAAAGCAAAGCAAAAATGCTTAAAAGAAAATAAATATAAATATTAGTCAAGTTATGTCGCTTTGTTGTACGAAAGTACAGACCTGTCACCGCTGTCTTGACTAAAATCCGTAAGAAGGTTACACTTCTAAAAATGAGTTAAGTTATGTCGCTCTGTTGTACTAAGGTACAAACCTGTCACCAATGTCTTAACTCATAAAAATCGATTTTTCAATTACTCATCCATTATATAGAAATATGGTTATGATTTGATTACAGGGGTATATCAATTGTGGGATGCATGAGTTATATTCATAACAAATAATAATGTAGTGTTATTCTTAAACTGAAGTATAGAAGGTTTGTAGAGGATTATAATATCGATAATCATCTTGAAATGTCAAAATTAAAAATCTTGTGTTTAAAAATGTTTAGTAAGGTTTAATAAGGATTTATATCAACAATCTGGATAGATTTATTTGTTCCTAATAAAAAGTATGTTGACTAATATGATCTCAGAATAGTTCAAAAGAAATTCGCGAAGTAAGTGATATGTACAATCCTATTTATATGGGAGATGAGAAATTCTAGATTGGTTTATATCAGAAATCTACTTGAGGACAACCAGAACTTAAGTGTGTGGATATTTGATAACATCAAATAATGCATTATTTATATAATAATATTCCCTTGTTTTTAAGCCTTTTTATTGTAATTTAATTACAAATGCTACTGATTTCCTTTATATTTGTAAAAAGGTCTTTTAAATAAAGAAACGAAGAAAAGGAACGAAAATCGACTCAAGACTGAAGAAAAGAAAGAAAAGATTGAAGACCTAAAAATATTGGACTTGAAGAGAAGACAAAGCCCTAAAAGATAAGAGAAAGTGGGCCAAATTAACGAAGAAATTCGGATTTAAGTTTGGAAGATAAAGCCCAATGGAGAGCCCAGCCCAAAAATGGAATATTCTGGAATTGGATCCCAACCGGCGGTTGAAGTTTTCAGCCAAATATGAAAGGCGGTTGAACGCGCGGGTCGCAGACCAGGTTTTCGGGTTAAAATTCAGCCCAACCGGCGGTTGGATTCGCGGACCTGAAATCTATAAATAGGGCTCATTCTCAACCTTTAACCAGACAACAATTAACGAATTAGTTAACCCTAATTCGGTTCTGGGGTTTAGAAGATCGACTTTTAGGGTATTCAGAGGTTAAGGAGCTAGGGTTTGAAGGTCGTTCAACCCTAACGAAGATTTGGTTTAGATTTTAGGGTTTGATACTTATTCTTTTCTATTTGCAATGTGTAATACTTTGTTTATAGATCTGAGTTGTCCTACTTTAATTATGAGCTAATTCTTTATTTGTATTTACTTAGATGTATGATTCTTAGATAAAGGTTTCATTATATGTTTAATATTGATCTTAATTATGAATGGTTATTGAGTTTATTTGAAGATCCATATCGACTGTGAGCTACGACGCGTTTATTAATTGTTACTTAACGTGGTCAAAAGACTTATGCTAGAACTAACGTTTGTATAAGTTAATTGATTATTTGCAATTGAATAATTTATTAGTTAATTGTGGCTTGAGACTGTAACCGATAATAGGTTAAGAGTCATAGCAATTAATTTAACCCAATCGGTGTGATAATTAGAAAACCAATAATTATAGACTCAAGGCTAACGCAGAGTCAAGAATGAATCTCAATGATCTGTTGATAGGTTAAATAGCATAAACCTAATGTTGGTAACACGCATGAGTGTATTCAAGAGAATCCAGTATTAAGGTAAGGTTTATTAGTGATTCGCTAACCTTAACAGGAGGCTGTCCATTCTAGTTGAAATCACCATAATGACTGATCAATAAACATATATGAAACCTGAATCGAGAAATCGGTAATCTAAGTAAATACATGCGTATCTATCTGATTATTCTAAATTGTCTTTTCTATCTTTTAATTGTTTTTATTTAGTTTTATTAATTTAATTTACGTTCGTACGGAACTAAAACGCTACCCTTTATCAATTGTAATTTGTAATATTCGGTTTAATTAATTATTTTAATTTGCACTGATTCCCTCTGTGCGAGTCGGTCTTACCAAAGCTATACTATAATACGAACAAGTGTTCTTGCTTGGTTGTGTTTAAGTTAACTTTAGTATTTCCTTTTCATTTAAAACTTGTATTTTTAACGACAATTAACACGCATCATGTACATATGATGATATTAAAAATAAAAAAGGGAAATTGATCGATTTGCCCAAAATTTCGAACGTATATAACGTTTTGCCCCCCAAAAAAAAAGAATTGACGATTTGCCCTACCCGGAAGCAAATCGCTTGCGATTTGCGATCGGTATTTTGCGATTTGCGACCCGGACACGTACTTGACCGTGTCCGGGATTATTCACTTGCGACCCCGTGTACCCGATGACATGCGATTTGCGACCCGTCCAAGCGATTTTCGACTTGTCTTGGAGATTTGCGACCGAACATTTCGATCTTAGGACCCGTGTTTGCGACCGATATATGTATAACAAACCCTATTATTAGCCCTATTATTTGCGATTTGCGTCGACACCCGAAACGACCCCACCGTCTACCACCCCACCCAAACCAACAACACCCGAAACCACCCCACCGTCACCACCATTACCGTAACCACCCCACCCGATTCGCAAACTTTGGGTCGCACACTTTGAGTCCCAAACGATTTTTTCCCGAAATTCAAGCTTTATTATGGCCGATACTCAGGTATAATTGTGTATTTCATTTGAATTGGACATTTAATTTCGAAATTTGTTTGAAGCATTTTCATCGAACACTTGGTGTACATTCGTTTTTTCTTTATTTTGTGCACTTAGATTGTTTGTTTTGGTTGTAATACTTGAATATGATTATTTTAAGATGTTTGGTTGTATTTTGTGTTTAGATTTCACGTTTAAATTCGAAATTTCTTTGAAGCATTGCATCGAACACTTGGTGTGCATGCGGTTTTTTGTGATTTTGTGGACTTAGATTGTTGGCTTTTGCGATGATACATGAATATAATTGTTTATGAAGTGTTTTTGATGTTGTTGTTAAAAAACACTCAAAATATACTTGTTGGCATTGGTTTTGCGACTTGTTATTTGCGACTTTGTCTTGTTCACTACTCGCAAGGAAATGTGACCATTACCCGTTTTGACTTTATTTGAATAGGTTTGCATTTATTTAACTATGTATTTGTTAAGTATATAGAATAAATGTGTATGTATATGTTAAAGTGTATGTAATTATATTAACTAATTCAAATGGTGGTTTGTTTTATAGTTAAAATTTGTATGTTGATGGTTTGTGTTTATATCTGTTAATTTTAGAATTAAAGTCTTGAATGTATCCTTATGAAATTTAATATTAATTTTGTAGCATTTAATATGCGTATTGGTTTGTTAAAGTGTGTGTATTTGTAAGTATATAGGATTAAGGTGTATGTATTTGTCAATGTATGTCTTGAATGTATGTTTTGGTTTTGCTACTTGGTATTTGCGACTTTGTCTTGGTCACTAGTTTAACTTACGCGACACTTCCCTCCTAGTGTCGCTATTTTAAATGGCGACACTCTTACAAGTGTCGCATAATACATCACGGTGACACTTATTGCGACACTCAATATAGTGTCGCTACACCAGCAGGTAGTGTCGCTATGACGATCATTACAGCCGTAGACTTTATATGTTTGACTATTTTTTACTAACTTTGCTTGATTGATTATTTTTCAGGACTTCTTCACTGCAAAGTTGACATTGAAGAGTCAGCTTAGTGTTATTAAACACATTAACGCGGTGTTGACATAGAATCAAGAAAAGATATTTAAAGATCATTGCTTGGGGCATTGGTTGGATGTGAGGGTAACAGATAATGACCCCTGGTTTCGTACATCATATATTGTAGTTTAGACGACGTGAGGCTCCAAGGCTTAACCACCCTCGCTGGGAGTCGGATGACTTGTGGTTTAGGACCACCTCGGACCATTTTATAAGATTCGGTCGGAGGGAGTTTTGTTTGGCGACAGGATTATAGTTCGGTCCCAACGATAAGATGGCGTATCATATTCCCCCGACGGTGCGTGAGACAACCCCGGCATTTAAAAAGCGGGTATTCCCGGGTAATGGCAAAATACTTGTGTCAAACATTATAGCTTTGTTAGGTGATAAAGGCTTGTTTAGTGGGCCGAGGAAAATGTGCGATGAGGATTGTGTGCGAGTGTGTATGCTATTGTTGATATTTCAGGGTTTTATAGGAAAGCAGCCTACTCATGTTATTGAGGATGATTATATGCATATGGTTGAGGATTTTGATGTATGTGACCGGTACCCTTGGGGAAATAGTATTTGGGCCCGAACTTATGAGCAGCTGGATAAGGGGCTGGGTACTCGGTTGTCTCAGCACGATGTTAAGTACACATTGAATGGTTTCGGTTGGGCGTGTAATGTAGCATTTTATTAATTATTATTATTCGAATTTTTAAGAAGTTTTGTATACATTATATACTTATATGCTAATATATAAACCGTTGCTTATTGTTTACAAGGTTTGGATTTGGGAGGCTTTTTACCGTCAGTTGGAGGAAGTTGCTACCCGGCCACCACGAAATCTAGTTCCACGTGGGGTCTACTGGGAGCTGCCTAATCCGGGGAGCACTACGAATCTGCTTACAGACAAAGATGATAGATTTGTAATGTCATACATGTCCGTTGGTGCAGCTGTAAGTAGTTGTAGTTAGTTTTCGTTTTTTCTTCACATACATACTCTTATATATATTAATTATGTCTTTGCAGATACGTACATTTGTTAATCATACACGCCTAGTAATTATCGTAGATGGGGCCCATTTGAAGGGGGTTACTTGGGGACTAACTTAATTGCTGTGGCGATGGACGGAAATAATGGCATCTTGCCACTAGCTTATGGAATTGGGGCCGGAGAGACGACCGATGTTTGGTCGTGGTTCTTTGGAAACTTACGTGACGCCCTTGAATTATCTGGTGGGATTGACAACCTGACTATCATTTCTGATAGGGCTCCTGCAATTGCTGCCAGTATATCAGCTGTGTTTCCAGATGCATTTCATGCCCTATGCTGTCGTCACTTGTTGACGAACTTGAGAAACAAATCTTCAAAAGTCAGGCACTTCGAATGGCATTACTGGAAAATGTGTAAGGCGTACCGTAAGTCTGATTTTGATCACCATTTTGATGTCATTTCTAGACGTTTACAAGCGTCAGCTAAGGTTCTTACAGATGTTGGGAAAGAAAGATGGTCGAGGCATCATGCCACACGTAGACGATTCACTTACCAAACGAGTAACAGTGCGGAGTCCATTAACGCCCTGACCAAGCATGCAAGGAAACTTCCAGTCACAATGCTTTTGGAGTTTTATCGTTCTTCGGTACAACAGTGGTATTTCAAACATCGGAACACTGCAGCAGGACTTAAAACACCTGTCATACCATATGCGGAGCACAAAATTGGAAAGAGAAATGGGAAATCATTGGGCTGGATGGTTAACCCGTCCACAAATATGAGTTGTGAGGTGGTGGATGGGCGAAAAAATGGAACAGTCAACCTGGATAGACGAACATGCACATGCAAATAGTGGCAGTTATCTAGTTTACCTTGCGGGCACGTGTCGACAGTAACACGTTACTTCAACATGGACAACGTAAGCTGCTTTGTGGAGAGGTATTTCACCACTGAAACATATCGAGCGGCCTATAGTGAGGCTATTGAACCGATGGTGCATCCTTCAGAATGGGTAGATCCAGGTAATCTAAAGATTTGCTTACCGCCCATGCTTGTGAAGAGGCAATCTGGTTGACCACCTTGTCGTGCTCGTATTCCTTCTAAAGGAGAGGAGCAACCAATAAATACAAAAAACAATGTAGTCGTTGCAAGGAACACGGTCATAGTCGAGCTATGTGTACGGCTCCTTACGATAGAACAGATGAGCCAACTCGATCAAGAACCAAATCAAGATCCACCTCAAGGTCAAGGTCAAAATCAAGATTTAAAACAGTAAGTTGCTACAATTTTTCAAAGATAAACAAAATTGTTAAAGTTTATTATTAATATCATTTTGAATCTTTGACTTGCAGAAAATATCAACTAAATCAACGGAAAATTATTTCGAGACGGAAGCCGAAGCATCTCAGCCGACTTAGTATTTTTCAAGTGTACATTTGAGTCACCGTTGAAGTTATTGTAATAGAAAAATATATGTTACTTACTAATGGAAAAACATATTTTGATTCAATAATTTTTCGAGATGTTCACTTTGTTGTGTTTGACGAACAATAAATATTTCATTACATATGAATTTTAAACCTAACATTACATAAATGATAAATACAATAAGTTAAATTGTTCAATGGATTGAAAGACAAATAGAAATGGGTAGAAATTACAATAACTCGCCACTAACTAATCGAACAACCGTCTAGCACTTGAAGAGCCAGTAAAAATCTTTGAAATGGCAAGCGGCATCATAATTTCAGAATTCGAAAAATGTGTTAGATCATTGCGTGTAACATAGACCTCAATTTCTCTATTTATTTTCGCATAGTTAGTAATCTGCTTTAGTTGATTGACATCATCAGTTATCAGTTGTAAACCAGTATCCAAGTGTTTATCATGCTCTTTAAAGTAACAATACCACTTCTCTGGAGCCCAATAACCCATCTCTTCTAAAACATAATCCAAAAATTTGTTGAAAATTCATCAACATTCACGCAGTCAATAAACGTCAACAAACCTTGCGTGTACATTCTTCTTGCACCCTGAAAATGTCCAGCATGACGAAAGGCGATGCTAAACAACTCAGGAACTTTTGCGTATAATTCATCAGTTATTGGTTCTTCATTTGGAGAACGAAAATGCCAAAAATGATCAGTGTGAACCATTTGGGGAACTTTTGTTTAGTAAAATGATAAAAATGATAAAAACCCGTATAAATAATAAAATGATAAAAATTTTGAAAATCTTGTAAAATTTTATCCAAACGGATAAAGGACTTTAAATGTACAAATACGGATAAACGACTTTAAATTACCTCGGATCGGAGAGACCGCGTCGCGTCTCGAGATGATGTCGATTCGCGAGATGATCGCGTCGCGTTTCGAGATGATCGCGTCGCGAGTCCCCAAGATCGAGTCGCGAGAAACCGAGTCGCAAGTCTTCGGGTCGCAAATCGCTAGTCATCGGCTACGCTGGTCGCAAATCACAGGTCGCAAGTTGGTTCACCGGTCGCAAGTCATCGATTACCGGGTCGCAAATCACCGGGTTGCAAATCACCTGGTCGCAAGTCTGATTATACACGGGGTCGCAAATCGCATGTCATCGGGTACACGGGGTCGCAAGTCGCAATTACCGGGTCGCAAGTGCATAAACCCGGACACGGTCAAGTACGTGTCCGGGTCGCAAATCGCAAAATCCTGGTCGCAAATCGCAATTGCGATTTGCTTCCGGGTAGGGAAAAACGTCAATTTTTTTTGGCAAATTGTTATATACGTTCGAAATTTAGGGCAAATCGATCAATTTTCCATAAAAAAATCGTTCATACGGTTCCTAACAATAAGGAATGACTCTACAATAATCCTCCCCTACAGTTCCAAAATTAAGAAATGACTCTACAATAACTTTCCCCTATCAGTGACTACTTATTAATAACAAACAATCACATGAAATAGGAAAAGAAAGTAACAGTTTATATTTAAAATAAAAAATTGTTTTACATCGTTGAAAGATTAATAATTAACAAAACAGGTCAGTTAATTTAATTACAATCTAATTCGATTGCTTATTTACAAATCAATTATATATATGCAAAGAATAGAATTTGAATTTCTATTCCATTGTACCAACCAAACTCGTTACAAATCAATTCCATTAGATTTCAATTTCTTTTCCGACTTTCAATTCCATCAGGATAAAAATTCCGCATTAAGAGTTTTGCACACAATTATTAACTATTTATTTATTATATCATTAAATTGAATGGCTAAATTGTCAAAACCGTTAGATTTTTTTTTTTTTTTGGTAAGTAGCTTGTTACCCACGCCTAAAACCATTTTTTAAAAATATTTTGTCTTACTTTGTTTTCCATCGATGCACATACGGTTAATACGGTTACTTTTTTAAAAAAAAAAAATCCATAATAAATCAAATTGTTTTTAACAAATCAAGTGTGCGTTCATAAAAAGATCAGGTGTTAAAGCTATCATCCTTTTATTTTTAAAATTACACAGATTATTCTTGTGGTTTGTAAAAATCCACGCCCATAGTTCTTTCATAATGGTTATTTAATAAATTTACTAACCCTTAACATGTGCAGAAGGACTATGAGCGTTCGATTTTGTAAACTACAAGGATAATCCTTATAATTTCAAAAGTATAAGGATTATCGGCAATTTTTCTTGCGAACTACACGGAAGATGCATGTAATTCACTCTATTTTGTTTCTTTACTTGTAAACCACGCCTAAAACCTTTTTTCATTTTTCTTCTTCTTCTTTTTTTTTTTTTTTTTTTTTTTTTTTTTTTTTTATATATATATATTTAACCATGCAAATTTTTATACCACTCCTTCTCCAAACCTTCTCTCAATTCGATTTCTCTTTGATTAGGGTTTATAAATTTCATCTTCTTGTATTGAGTTCTTCCCATCAATATTATTACAGATTTATTCATACCTTAAACGTATAGTTTGTTACACATTACCATTCCAATACCATATACATTCGTATATTTTGCATATCGATCCATCAACCGTCAACTATGACGAACAAACGTATTAACACATCCTATCTAACGTACGACCAACTTAATAACACTCCATCTCGTAAAGATGGAATCGATGAAGCCACTGAAACAACCCATAGAATATACGGTTGTGATCTTATCCAAGAAAGTGGTATTTTACTTAAACTTCCACAACAAGTAATGGCCACCGGTCAAGTTCTATTCCACCGCTTCTATTTCAAGCAATCGTTTGCTCGTTTTAACGTAAAGAAAATTGCCGCTAGTTGTATTTGGCTCGCATCACAACATGACGAAAACCCTCGAAAAGCAAGAGATATCGCCAATGTTTTTCATAGAATGGAATGTAGAAGAGAGAATTTACCAATATCGCATTTGGATAGTATTAAATTTTCGAAGTTGAAGAGAGATTTTATTGCATATAAATTGAGTATATTTAAGGAGATGGGATTCGTTTGTCACGTTGAGCATCCTCATAAATTCATATTGAATTATCTCGCCGCACTTGAGATATCGAATCCAAAGTTGAAACAAGAAGCTTGGAATTTTGCAAATGATAGTTTACGAACAACTTTATGTGTGCGGTTCAAGAGTGAAGTTGTGGCGTGTGGAGTTGTGTATGCGGCTGCACGTAGATTTCAAGTTCCGTTACCTAAAAACCCTCCATGGTGGGAAGTATTTGATGCTGATAAAAAGGGGATAGATGAAGTTTGTAAAGAGTTAGCTTACTTATACTCTAGACCTAAAGCACAATATATACACGTATGCAAAGAAGACAACGGTTCGTTTACAATGTCTAGTCCATTAATGCTTTATGATGCTAATATAACCAAGGTACCTGTCTCCTGCAGAAGCGGTTAATCCTGATTCAATTAATAAGTTGAAAGATTCGTGAAAGAGTGGTAATGATATTCGGAGCATTCAAGTTGAGGGAGACGTTAATGACCGAACGGTTTCCACCAATGAGGAGCGGCAACAGGGCAGGGATCGGAGCGGGAAAGGAAAAGGGGAAAAGATAGACATAGGCACCGGTGGTAAGGTTTATATTTAGAATTGTGTTGGCTAGTAATGTACCTTCTTTTTTTCATTTTACTTCGAGTAATGAAGCTTGAGATTTATTCTGTCCAAAGTCGTTTGATGTGGAGTTTATTGATTTTGTGACATTGTCTTAGTTTGGTTTGTAAACTTGAGAAACTAAACCGAATATGAAACGTAACATGTGAGTTGAATGGAATAACTACAGTAAGTATTATCACATTGATTCATCTAATGGAAGAACCCTATTGCACCAAACTTTTTGATGTAGCGTGCAAAGAACAGACATATGTATTAAGCCTGTTGATTCCCTGAATAACAGAAATAATTCTTTCTAAAGTGGCGTTGATTTCACGAATACCGCGATTTAGGCAATATTCAACTCAATCGTAAAACATAAATTGAGAGAAAATTCGATTTTCATGAAACTCAAAACTAACTTCTTTCACAGCACCAACAAACCCTAAAAGGGAAGCATAAAATTCAGATGGGCCTAAAAACGTAACGGGCCAAACATAAAAGCTCAAAACAAAAGCCCAAAATAAAAATAAAAACATAAAATAGTCCATAACTTATCCTAGGAGCTGTTTTTGAGCCTGGAGGCAGTTTACCAAGAGGTGAGTCTCGTCCCAAACTTCGATTCGCCAGCTCATGGGTCTGAAACGGAGCCCCGTAGCCGAAGTTACGGCCTTTTCCGTGAAGCCCATTTAGTTACACGGTCGTGGGTTTTCAGAAATACAAGGGCCTGATCCATAACACTTGTACCTGCAAAACCTTTTAATATGGGGAACTCTATTTACAGGTCATCTTTTGCATACATTAGAAAAATGGGTCATACATTTAAACGGTAACATTGATGCATCTACGAACAAATGGTCTAAAGATTGATATTACTTGGCCTCATTAAAGCTTTGATCATAAACAATTACTAAAAAAAAAAAAAAAAAAAAAAGAAAAAGTGAAACAATTCACTGGATCATGCATTTTGTCTTTCAAATGGAGAGTAACTAAACATATCACTTTCATCTTCAATGAGATATTAGTGAATAATGAGATTAGACATCATTGATGTCAACAAATATGCACTTATGTTGAAGGTGATACCTGCACATCAATCTCTTACTTTGGAACATAGCCGTCATCATCATCAATGAATGATAGAATCCGGATGATGAAGCAGAGAGAATCACAACAAGAGACTCCATTAGTTTAGAGATGAACAACTGTCCAAAGGAATTTACTAAAGTATCCGGGAGAACTACTTCTCCAAATTCTTCACTTGTCAGATCAAACGAAAATAACCGATTATGTATACCTAATCCCGAACGAATCGTAGATGATGCGCCACAATCAGCCGCATCATCAAAGTTTATCAATTGATTCCCAATAAATAACACCCTTTATAACTACCTCACTAAATCCCATTTCAATAGGTTCACGTGGTAAATTACAAGATATACTTCTCCAAGCCCCTGAGCTTAACGTAAACACCTCAACATCCCAACGGATGCCATTTATAGCATCAAATTCTGAACTATTAATAAGTGTGATCTTAACAAGCTTAGGGTCACAAGTATTAGGACAGACTCCGAAACCCATAACTGTTTTTTGGTCCGTATTAGGCAAAGCAATACGAACGCATTTCCTGATTGAAGGATTCCATAAAATAACCATCGTTTCATTTTCTACCTCTCGATGTTCAACATATAAACCATAGTATAAACATAATAATCCGTGAGAGGAACTGAGCATTTGGGTTAATACTTACTGGACCAGTAACAGAAAACTTGTGTTGGGAGAAAGTATCATCGTCAACAATTGAAACACATTTACGTCCAGATTTTAATTTGCACCGCACAAGTAGATGATGCGGCTGATTGTGGCGCAAGCTGTGATCATTGATAAACTTTGAGCTGTCAATTAGTAACTTCCATGGTTTTGAAACGGATCTGAATCGAATCAATGATTTCACAGATAGCTTTTTGATGATTTCCTCTTGGATATCAGAAGGTATATCCAATGATTTCTTCTTGGTCATATTGACTTTGCTTTTGAGTTTTAGGGTTTTGAAAGAAGGGTTTGGTTCCGTAGTTTGAGACTTAGAGTAATGGAATGTTTTATCGCTGATATATATATATATATATATATATATATATATATATGTGTGTGTGTGTGTGTGTGTGTGTGTGTGTGTGTGTGTGGTATTTTAATTTTAATTTGAAATTTGAGATTGAGATATCCCTGCGGTTAAAACCGTTGAAAAGCATAATTGGGCTTCACAGTATGGTTCATGGGCTGAACCCAATCATAGACAAATCTTAAGGTAATACAGTATCAATTATATATCAAAAATAACGTGTAGATCCTTCAATTATACATTTTGTTCTGTTTATACCAAAATTCAATTTAAAAACATGTTAGATCACACCAACTTTTGTTCAAACTGTGAGAAGTATATGAAAACAAGAAATAACCATTTTTGGTTGTTTGGGTAGGCCTTTAACATCAAATGGGAGAGAAAAGAAGAAAAAGAAGCAACTAATAAGTTAAGGTCTTTACTATTGCAAGGGGTGTAAAAGTAAATCAAAATTCACCAGAAAGTATGTATTCTGCAAGGCAAACATAACTCTATTGTTTTCATTTAAATGCATCATGTATGTCAATTATCCTTTATACACATTCAAACTGTTATGCGATTTACCCTCCGTTTCATCCGTTTTTCTAGTTCTCATCTCTTGCGAGAGTGAAGGCAGAAAAAAGGCTATTGGAGTAAAAGCCAATTCATGTGTACTTAACTACTAGCAGTTGCTACATATTTTAGCAAGAGGAGCAAAATGGGTCAGTCGGGTTAGGCAACGAGCCAAAAACTGGTCGTTGTTTGGTATGAGTTGGGTCGGGTTTGGTTTACGTGAAACACTAGAAGACCCAATTGTATCCAAATGGTTCGAAGTTTCCGCTTCTAATTGTAGCTAAAAAAGAAACCTCTCTGTCACTCAATTAAACTATCAGTCTATCAGCTCTCTTCTTCAGCATAAGCTTATTCGTAGCTGTTTTCAACTATAAATAAGGACCAGTTAATACTGATATCAGCAGGGGCAAACGAGGATGCACAAATGTTCAGTGATTTGGGTCCATCACACATCTAAATCTAAATGACTTATACATGATGAGAATATACAAACATAGCCAACACAGGGAGTTACGTGGAATAATTTGGGTCCGTCACATTTGGCTAACAGATTTTGTACCATGATTGGCACTGTGGAATTTGGATGCTAACATTGTTGGATTATCTGCTCTAGTCAATACATAAAAGGTTTATGACACAGAAGTGACACAGAAGTGAAGTGTTCCATTCTTGTTGGTAAGTTATATGGCCTGTAAAATAGATGTCTAGTTTTAAAAAAAATAAAAATGGATATCTAATATGATGCAAGCACACTCATGATTCAACGAATGATATAACTTTGCATCATTAAAGCAGTCATAACAATTAATCAATTATAACAATGAAGTGTCAGAGACACTAATCTTTATTATAACCTAAACTAATCAGCACGAGACGTAAGCAGATAGCCAATGCTTGAGGAGTTGAATGTGATACTTTGATCTCTACACCTCGCAACATGGCCATCGTCGTCATCAATAAATGATAGGATCCGACTGATGAAGCAAAAGTAGTGACTCTGAGTAGGAGCTCACATAGCATGAAGTCAATAAACCACCGTCTCCATCAACCCCAAGATCGTTGAAATTCCCAGAGGAAGATTCACAAACTTCAAGTGTGACTGATTCGTTAGAATCATCTGTCGTTTCCATAATAGGTTCACCATTCTTCCTAAACTCTAATACTCTTATAAAACTTGCATAATCATTAGCCGTAACGGTATAAAGTTTTTTAAATGATTTCGAAACACCATGATTCATCTTCCATACCGCACAAGCAGGTCTATCAACCCCATAATAGCTTTCAATCACAACAAGAGAATCCATTATCTTCGAGATGAACAGTTGTCCGGGGGAATATGCTAAATCATCCGATAGAAACACTTCTATGAGTTTTTCACTTTTCAAATCAAACGAAATGATCCGATTATGTCTAGGTTCATCATCCATATCAATCTTATCATAAGCAAGCCAATAAATGACCCCATTTAAAACCACCTGAATCCATGACAATTCAATAGTTTTTCGAGGCATATCGATAGGTACACTTCTCCAAACCCCTGAGGTCAACGTAAACACCTCAACTTTCAAACACACACACTTTATAGCATCGAATTCCAAACTATAGATATGGGTAATCTTAACAAGCTTAGGGTCGGCGGTATCAGGACAAACTCCGAAACCGATAACAATATATCCTTCCGGTAAATATAACACATTAGGAATAACTATACCTACGGATTTCCTAATTGAAAGATTCCAAAGAACAACCATCTCTGTTTGATACTCTTGATCGAAATCAATATACGTACCGTAGAAACACAGCAATCCGTGCGAGGAACCGAGTTTAATTGCCCTCCTAAGTAGGTTAACAGTTACTGGAACAGTAGGAGAAAACTTGTTTTGGGGGAAATTATCATCATCATCAACAATTGAAACATATTTACGTTCAGAATCTAATTTATACCGTACAAGTAGATGATACTGTTGATTGTGACGTACGCTGTGATCATTGATAAACTTTGAGCTATCGATCAGTGACTTCCATAGTTTTGAAACGGATCTGAATTGAATCAGTGATTTGATCGGAAGTTTTTTGATGATTTCAATTTGAATTTCGAATGGAAGGTGATCAGACATTGTGAATTTATTTTGAATTTGAATTTGGGGATACTTATTAGGGTTTAAAATGAAATTAGGGTTCTATCACAGTGTGAAACTGAAATCAGAAACGGAAATTGAAGAAGTCATATCCTGAACTCGGCCGATGACAGCTCAAACTCAAACGGTGACGGATGGATCTGAAAATTGGGCCATTGGTGTTTTATGATGCTATGGCCCATGAAGAGGCCCAAATATTAGATTTGTCCGGTTTATGATGTTGCAATTTGTAAGTTTGTTATAAGAGATTTGGAAAACTTGATCGATAAGATCGTTTTTAATTGTATACGCGGGTCATAAGTTTATAATTTTAACCAAACACCGTCTTAAAGTAGAGATGATGTAGGTCGAATAATCCAATAGCGTCAATAATGTGGTGTAGAGTCTTAATGAATTAACTATGTATTTTAGAAAATAAATGTTCTTTATTTTCTAAAATACATAGTTAATTAGTGACATCTCATCTCGCATAATTGTCTAATGTTTATATTTGCTTGTGTGGCTAGACACACAATGACAATCTTCATAAACTTCCCACCTACTGCGTGTTAGAAAAATCATATAGTCACCCAAAACAAGTCTACTTCAAATCAAATGAAAACATGATAAGGGCAACTCCAACGTTCCTCTATTTGTCTCCTCTATCTCAATATATAGAGATAGAAGAGTAAAAAAGCTCTCCAACCGTTAGATGATGTCAAATTTCCTATATATATAAAGGAACATTGTTAATCATCTAAAATCTTTAAACTATACTTAATATATTTCTTAGTCATGTTTATATATTATTTAGTGTTGATATTGTTAATAACAAATTAATAAATATTATAATTTAATAATTAAATAATAATAATTATTAAACCAATTAAATAAAATACGTGAAAAATACAAATGAAAATGAGAACATGTATTATTATGCACAATATGATAATTGAAGATGAATGTGATAACAATATTATAATGAAATATTTATTGTTTATCGATTTTAAAAATATATAAACATAGCTCACTAAATATAAATTAAGTGGGATAAATATTATGGAGGTGAATTTTTAGAAGAGATAGTTGGAAAAGAATTTTTTTTAGAGAAAAAATATGCTGAAAAGATTCTACGTTTCCTCTCTATTTAGAGACGGAGATAGAGGTATGGTTGGAGAGTGCCTAATCAAGATCAGAATGTACAGACTATAAAGAATTCTCTTCCTCGATTGTCACAGGTTTAACGACCCTAATATTGAGTTGACATGGTCATCTACAAATCATAATTAGAACGCACCTTACGCATGATCAACTTGATGGATGCTATCCGGAGCCCATACAATTGGCAAACTCCTACTTGAATGTGCAGTAAAACTATATGACAGATACATTACAGTCTAACTTATGCATTATTATGAGAATAAAAAGATATAACCAATGCAGGGGGTTTCTTGCAATATCTACTTTTCAGGTCCATCACATTTTACACCTGCAGGATCATCATTTAGTTAACATATTTGCTACTTTGATAGAGGAAACACTTGTAAGAAATGGTCTCTCTCATGGAATATCAGACCATCTTGTGTTGCACAGATAGAGTAACAAAAATTGTAATAAACTAACATATCTACAAGTCTGTTAACACTTGTGTATAAATTTCACCAAAATGTGAGCATTAGTGATCATTAGTATTGGGAAAATTGATATCACTTATAACACAGGCATCAATGTATATAACCAAAACTAATCAGCAAATATCGATGTACCTTGCAACGAGACTTTCATCACCATCATTAGTGTCAGGATCGACTTGATCAAGATCAAGATTAAATTAAACAATGCTTGAACTTCTTAACAAGAAATTTGCGGAATAATACTTGTTAAGTTTGGAAGATATTTTTGAAACTTGTGTAATTGTTTGTATATAGTAAAGAACAGATAACCCAGATTGTATAACAAAAACTCCAATATTATTTATGAAAATAATACGAATACACTTGATTGTATTGGGGTTACAATAACCTAGAAGCTATATTAACTGAGTGTCTAAGTCTATGTGTTGAGTATATATGTATATTAAACTAAGTTACAAAGAACTATACTTATACTAGACATACAATGCATACCCATGTTTCTTAGGTATGGAACTCTACTTATACAGAGTTCCAATTACACGTTATAGTAATTAATGCTTAGAAGTCAAACTATCCAAGCATGTCTTTGTAGCCATAAAGCAACCCATGCTTTGTTGTGCATGCTTTGTCAAGATTAGGTAACTGCAGACTCACGTGCGCCGCATATTTATTCTGGACAAGGTCAGCAGTAGAAACTATGGAAACTGGTCTAGCAGTACTAACTCCAGAAATCATACCAGCAGTACTAACTCTGAGATTCTTCTGGCAGTACTATTCTTGTTCTTGTTCCAGCAGTAGAAACTCTACAGATGAACTGGCAGTAGAAACTTTGGATAGCAGTACTAACCCTTCTTAAACTTGGCAGTACTAATCTTTATATCCCAACAATCTCCCCCTAAACTTATGCTTTCTACCCAACATCACTAAGTTTCACCAGATTTACCTTTTGACTAAATTGGGGTTTACTTCTTCTGCTTACTCATTCTTTTAAGATATTCTTTTAATTCCTTTATCAAAGTTGCTGCAACTTTCAGATTTGAGCATTTGACTTTACACATCAACATGCTTTCTACCACTGCAGGATTCCATGGATAAATTTTGCCCATCAGGAAATATCCTACACCTCCATCTACTTGGCCTACCATGTGAACTCCACAACTATCAAAACAATACCAGTAGTTGACAGGTGAGAATTCCTTCATAAATATTCTCATTTCTGCTTCAGGCAAGTACATCTGCTTCAAATACTCAAATAATTGATGATCATCATCATATCCTCTCTCTCTTCCAAACCTTTTCATACCTGCCTCAAACATCTCATCAAGATCTTTTATTCTGAATACCTTGAGCATTGAAAAGAAGTTTCTATAGAGCTCAGTTGATCCTCCTGCTCTAACAATCTTAAAATGCCTTCTGTTTGCACTATCCAGTGTCTGATACCAATCTATGATTGGGTACTCCACCTTCAATGGCTCACAGTCATCTGTATCGATGATTACCAAACTTCTATCATTTTCATTCTTACTCTCAAGCTTTTCTTCTGCAGTAGATGACACCTCAGTATGCACATTCTGTTCTATTCTTTTCCTTTTCTGCACTTGTTCAAAGTAACTTTTACTTTGTGTGCCCTTCTTCTTTCTTTCAAAAGTTTTGATAACTTTTTCTTTTTCCTCCCTTATATCTCCAAATCCCTTCATCATTCTCTCAAATTCCCTCTCATACATCTTCTTTAAATCTTCAAACTGGATAGCTGCTAAGATTTTTACATGAAATCCAGCTCCCTTGAGGAATGCTACGTATGACTTCTTCAGCTGAGCTTTAGTCTTTGGCTTAGCCTTCTGCTTTTTATACCTTGCCTCAGACTCTCTCCTTTTCTTTTCATTTAACAACTTCTATAGCTCAGCTTCTCTTTCTTCCTCTGTATACCTCTGCCTCTCCTCCTCTTGCGATTTCCTTGCCAATTCTTCTTCATCTGCCTGTATTTGATGTTTTCTTTTTAGAGGTCTTTCTTCTTCAATTAGTATCCCCTTACCCTTATCCTTTGCCCCAATCTGCTTAGTTTTAATTGTAGATGTATGTTCTGATGGTTCTCTGAAGCTCACACCTTTCTCTTTCTGTTTATCCTTCTCCTTTGAACTCTCAGACACTCTTAATAATACTTCAGCAGCAACCTCCTCATTGACTGCAGCAGTACTAACTGGCTCATTTAGCCCAGCAGTAAAAACTGCATCTGCACTGGCAGTACTAACTGGCTCACCAAGCCCAGCAGTATTAACTTCTTCTGCACTGGCAGTACTAACTGACTCACCAAGCCCAGCAGTATTTATTTCTTCTTCTCTTTCCATAACCATTTCCTTAACCCTTTCCTCCATCAGTTGTTGAACCAACCCATTCAATCTTACTATTTCTATACCTTGAGATGCTAGCATATCCCTCTGCCTGGCCACCTCTTCAGACAAATTGGTACATATTGCCATCAATTCCTTAAGTAAAGAACTATCCTCACCACTGCCAGAAGTGTTACCCTCTATTAGTGGATCATTGGAAGATTTAGCTAATATCTCAGACTTAGTCTGAGCATCATTAACCCCCAATGTGGTTTCTTGGCACCTTGGACCACTGGATACATTGATATCCACTGAATCCTCTGCAATAGAAGATTCCAATGGCATCTCTGTATCCTGTGTTGCCATGGATTGGGTCCTAGTTCCATTACCACTGTCATGTTCTCCCAATTGGGCAGAATCAGTAGTGGCAGCCCTTTCCATACACCTTCCTCTTCATTGACCACCTCATTTAGATTAATTGGCTGATGCATCTGAGGAAGAGGAGCCTCAGATGCATGTTTCTTAGCCTTTATGGCTTTCTTGGAGGTTGGTTTGGGATCCCTTGTTTTTTTGGTTTTAACAGCAGTTGTGGGTTGAGAAGTAGTAGGTGTGGCTACTCCTTCATCTGCTGTGGAGGCTGCACTAAGCATATGTGCAGTCAAATTTGTGACCCTCCCTGAAAATGTGGTGCCTTTTACTAACCCTGTTCTCCTCATGTTTGAAAATAGTTTTTGTGTATGAGAGAGGAGAACAATTTTACCACCAACTCTTGGTAGGTCAGTCAAATCATTATTAAAAATATGTTGTAAAAACCTTGGATACATCAAAAATTTTAAGTCGGAATGCTTCAAGTTGTACGACATTCCAGTAAAGATCATTTTTGAAAAATTGAACTGCATGTTATTAGCCAAGCAGATCAAAGTAGAAATAATGTTGCTGCTGAACTGATCCCATGCACTTGGATACATCAAAATTTTTGAGTCGGAATGCTCCAAGTTGTACGACATTCCAGTAAAGATCATTTTTGAAAAATTGAACTGCATGTTATTAGCCAAGCAGATCAAAGCAGAAGCAATGTTGTTGTTGAACTGATCCCATGCAGTTCTCTTTTGAGAGATACATTGTTGTAGGGTATGAATCAAAAATTTCCATTGAGGAGAAAACATGAATTTCCAAAAAGTAAGTTTATTTAACTCCCCCTCATACCCTAGCAACAATAAGTTTCATAAATTTGAGGCACATGTAAGCATTCAATAGCTTCTTCATCATGTAGTTGAAGATGGGCACGAATGGATGCCTCTGTGACTCTGATGGTTTGTCCTGCAACTTGGCCAACAATGGTAGCCACCCCATCGACTTCCATCGTTTCAGCAGAAGTCCAAAATCGTTTATATGTGAAATAAAAATGATGGGGTTGACAGAAAGTGCTACCTTTAAGTTGCTATTTTTGAGAAAATTACAATTTCATAAAAATCTTCTCCCCCTTTTGGTTTTAGCAGATAAGCAAGCAGATTGTGCTTATCTGCGGTTGGTAAAACAACGTTAGAAGATGAACGAGAAGTCATTTTAGTTGTTAAAATTGAAAATTGTTCTTTCAAAAAAAGTGGATTTTGATCGCTTTTTGGTAGTTCGAAGTTAACAGTAGGTGAAAAGCGAATAGTGAAAAAGGTTTGCTATTTATACTATTTGAAAAGGGGCAGCATTAAATGCCCTAATTTTTAAAATAGAATAAATTGTACCAGCAATATTAAATTGGGAATTTTGTACGAGCAGTATTAAAAATACACGCAGTACTAAAAACTTGCTAGCAGCAGAAACCGTTTATCACAATCAGCAGTTGTAACACATACTAATATAACTAACAATACTAACTAGGGAAAGTAGTACTATTATATATTAGTGACACGAAGCAGTACTAATGATGACTAATAGTAGTAACAGGGACTACATTAGCAGTATTAATCATGCGAAGCATTAATAACAGTACTAATTGATAATAGCAGTATTAAAAATACTTATCAATATTAACACTAACAGTACTAAAGGTAGCAAGTAGTATTAATATTGACAGTATTTATAACACTGGCAGCATAAATTAGTAGATCAGTATTAACCCATGAGTAAGCACACAAAATTTTACAAAGAGCAGTATTATCAAAGATTTATGAAGAATTTATCATTCCAATACTTGTAACCAAGAATGTAAATCTACCCACATCAAATGCTTTTGTGAACAGATCTGCAAACTGATTATCAGTATGAACTTTAAAAATCTGAATTAATCTTTTCTCATTACAATCTCTTATAAAATGATATCTGATTTCAATGTGCTTGGTTTTAGAATGTTTCACAGGGTTATTTATAATACTGATAGCAGAGTTGTTATCAATAAAAATAGGAGTGTTTAAAAAAGTCAAACCATAATCCAACATCTGATTCTGAATCCAAAGTACTTGAGCACAACAACTTGATGCTGCAACATATTCTGCTTCTACTGTAGATGTGGAGACAGTAGTTTGCTTTTTGCATTGCCAAGACACAAGTCTTCCTCTCAAAAATTGACAACCTCCTGATGTAGATTTTCTATCCATATTGGCTCCTCCATAGTCACTGTCAGTGTATGTAATCAAATCAAAAGAAGAATTCTTTGGATACCAAAGGCCCAGATTTGGTTGACCTTTGAGATATCTAAAAATTCTCTTGACTGCATGAACATGTGACATTTTAGGATTTGCCTGGAATCTAGCACAGACACACACAACAAACATAATATCTGGTCTGCTTGAGGTCAGGTACATGAGGGATCCAATCATAGATCTGTAGAGGTGTTCATCAACATCCTCCCCCTCAAGATCTGCATGCAATGGTTTGTGTGTCTCCATTGGTGTGCTAGCAATCTTTGCATCTTTGTATCCAAACTTCTCCAGAATGTCATTAACATACTTCCCTTGACTTATGAAGATCTCATCTTTCTGCTGTTTGACTTGCAGTCCTAAGAAGAAAGTCAACTCTCCCATAGAGCTCATCTTGAATTTCTGATGCATAAGTGCTTCAAATTCTTTACAAAGACTATCCCTTGTAGAACCAAAAATAATATCATCTACATAGACTTGAACTAGTAGGATATCATTTCTAATTCTTTTGATGAACAAGGTTTTGTCAATTGCACCTCTCTTGAAACCATTGTCCAATAGATAAACAGATAAAGTATCATACCATGCTCTAGGAGCCTGATGTCCATAAAGTGCTTTATCCAATTTATACACTTTATTTGGATGCTTTGGATCTTCAAATCCTGGTGGTTGGCATACATAAACTTCTTCTTCAATAGTGCTATACAGAAAAGCACTTTTCACATCCATCTGGTATACCTTGAAACCCTTGAAAGATGCAAATGCTAAGAACAACCTAATTGCTTCTATTCTAGCTACAGGAGCAAAAACCTCATCATAGTCAATGCCCTCTTCTTGAGAATATCCCTAAGCAACCAGCCTTGCTTTGTTCTTGATCACAATACCCCTCTCATCTTTCTTATTTCTGTATATCCATCTTGTTCCAATTGCCCTTTTTTCCTTTTGGGAGATCCATCAATGTCCAAACATCTTGAATCTTAAACTGAAGCAGCTCTTCTTGCATTGCTTCAACCCAACTTGGATCTTTCAAGGCTTCATTTGCCTTCTTGGGCTCTATCTGAGAAAGAAAATAGACAAATAGAGAAGTGTTGATGTCTTCTTCATTTAGTCTGGCAGATCTTCTGGTTTGCATTGCAGAGTCAATATCACCTATAACAATTTCCAATGGATGATAGGCTTTGTACTGTTGATACTGACCAGTAGATGACATAGGAATCCCAGACTCCGAATTTGTATCATTCTGTTCCATTAGAATGCTAGTCTTAGTTAAGGGTAGACTAGTTGGATCTTGATTCTCATTTACATTTTCTTCTGCACTTACATCAACAACACCATATGTTTCTAAATCTGCATTTCTTTCTGCATTCTCAGATGTATTCACACCATTTGCTTCTTCTTCTGGAAGTATTTCAGGATCTGAGGATGTATGGCCATCATCATAAGCACCATAATGTTCCTGACTTGATGTGAGTGGTTCTGAACTTTGAGCTTGTTGTTGTGAGGTTGTTGAAAGACTTCAGGTGGATCCGGTGACCAGAATGGTAGAGTAATGTACTCTAATGGAGTATCTTTCTTCTAATTTGTTGCACTTGATTCACCTGTATTTGTACCTGCATTTGATGACTCATACACATATCTGAAAGATTGGGTTAGAGCATCAATATTAAATAACCAATCTGGACCTTTGCCCACTACATTGGGTGTGTGTTCATTAAAGGTCACATTCATAGTTTCCTCCACTATTCTAGTCCTATGGTTGAATACTCTATATACTTTGCTTTGAGTAGAATATCCAACAAAGACTCCCTCATCAACTCTGCTCTCAAATTTGCCTAGGTGATCTTTGAAATTTAAGATAGTAACAGGACATCCAAATGGTTTGAAAAAGTTAATCAAAGGTTTTCTTTTGAAAAATAATTCATATGGTGTCTTGTTATGAGGCTTGACTATGAGTGCCCTATTCTGAACATAACAAGCAGTGCTAACTGCTTCTGCCCAGAAAGTCATTGGTAGTTTAGCATCTGCTAACATTGTTCTAACAGCCTCAATTAGTGTCCTATTTCTTCTTTCTGCTACTTTATTCTGTTGTGGAGTTCTAGGAGCACTAAAATGTCTTTCTATTCCTTTTGTTTCACAGAATTTGTTCATCTCATGATTTTTAAATTCTGTTCCATTATCACTCTTGATGATTTTAACTTTCTGATTAGTTTGGTTCTCAATCCTAGTAATGAATGATCTAAATATGTCACCTGTTTCATCCTTAGTTTTAAGAAAGAATACCCAACTAAATCTGCTAAAGTCATCAATGATCACCAAGCAATAAACTTTCTTGCCTATACTAATGACATTGGTTGGTCCAAACAGATCTATATGCAGTAAATGTAAAGGAGAGAAGTTTGAGTTCACACCCTTGGTCTTATAAGAAGATTTGTGTTGCTTGCCCTTTTGACATGCAACACAATGGTCATCACATGAGTATGTCTTTTTCAGGTAAACCTCTAACAAGTTTGTTTTTAACCAGTTTGTTGATTGTTTTGAAATTCATGTGACACATTCTTCTATGCCTAAAATCAGATTCATCAATGGTTGCCTTTGAGATAAGACAGTTTAATTCTTGTTGAGGTTTCATTTTTGCTAAGTCACAGCAGTACACATTATTTTTTTCTGGGAATTTTCATTAAAATCATGTTTTCATCTAATTTAAATTTGTGAGAAAGAATAAAGCATTATGTGTCAGTGAAAAGAACAGGGTTCTTTTTCTCTATGATTTGACTCACACTTAGCAAATTGTACCTCAACTGTTCAACATAATAAACATCATGAAAACTCATCTTATCACTGTTGACAACTCCTTTTCCTGTAATCCTTCCTCCATCCATTTGCTTGAAGTTCTGCAGCTTACTTCTATCCCCTGTCATGTGTCTTGAGCATCCACTATCCACATGCCACAAACTTCTTGGCTTGCTCTGCACAGATAAACACAGTAAAAATTATCAGTTTTCTTTAGGAACCCAAACCAATTTGGTTTTGGGTCTCCCTTGTACATCTACAAAGTCAACTCTTTCAAAGATCATTGCTTGTGGTGTACTGTTGGTTTTGAAAACTCTTGATTGATGTTTCCAAGTCCAACTGATGTTAGACTTAGCAGCAGAAACTGGTTTAAAAGTACTACCTGTATGATTTTGCCTAGCAGTATTAAAATTGGTAGCAGTGTTAATATGTCAAGCAGTATTAACTACTTTAGCAGTTCTAACTGTTTTACTAGTATTAACTGGTGCAACAGTCTTAATTGACACAGTAGCATTCTGCTTAGCAGTATTAACCTTGGTAGCAGTCTTAATATTTTTGGCAGTATTAACTTTTAATGCTGCTTGAGTCTTAATGCTGTTGGCTCTGTTTCTGGTTAATGCTGCTGTAGTAAATTTTGGTGCAGCAGTATTAACTATCTTTGCCTTGTTCTTCCTGACAGTACTAACAGAGTTAATTTTATTTTTAAAATTTTGATGATTAATTCTGTCAGTAGCTGTCCATGGTGATCTCATAACCCTTTTATTTTTTGGATTATGATGACACTCATTCTGAAGATGATTTATTTTTCCACAGATAAAGCATGCCTTCATCTTTACCATTTGAAAATTCTTTCCCAGTCTTTGTGAAATTGATTGTTTCCAGTTTCTTTGGTTTCCCTGGGAAATTGTTTTGTTTTGAAAGATGGTGATAAAGTGCTTGCTTTGCATCTGCAATTAGCATAGTTAACATTCACAGATTTAATATGTTCAGAATTGTTAACAGTTATACCAATTGCTTTTAGCTTTTTATTTACAAATCCTAGGCCTCTCCTAGATTTGTTCTCTGTGGTTTTCTTCTGTTCTAATCTCAACTTAACCTTTTCTTGAAACAACTTTTTACCCTCTGCTAATTTCTTACCAGAAATTTCAGAAATTAGCCCAGTATGCACTCTCTTGTTTTTCAACTTATCATTTAAACTAGTGCTTGTTGTTTCAGGTTTAAACTCAACCTTTTTAAGCCTAACTGTTCTAGACTCTTCTTCATCATCAGATGTCCAATCAGCTACCTCAACCTTATCAAGATCTTTATCTTGATTCATCTTAGGATCAACCTTTTTGACCTCTTCTGACATTTTCTCCTTTAACTTATTTATGTCTAAATCAGTTTTTGGTGGAATGTAGTTGTTGTTGTATGGTGGGGGTACGCTGTTATGACCTAGGCCTGTTTTGATTTTGTCATGTATCTGTGCCTTGATTATACTTTGTACATTTTTGGATGCATTTTCTAAGTCACAAACTTTTAATTTTATGCTTTCCTTTTCACAAGTGACTTCAGCTAACTTTTGGTTAGCTCATCAACCTTATCTTGTAATACATCCCTTTCCCACCTGGCATACTTAACATCATAATCAAACTAAGTTTCATTTTTCTGATATGTCTTTATGGTCTCTTCTAGGTTATCTATGGCAGCAGTTGGATGTCTATGTTTAATGTCCCATTGTTTTAATTCATCACAGATTTTAAAGTTGTGATCTCTGTAATGTTTAACAGTTTTCTTACATATACTAGAGCACAATTTAACTTGTACCTCATATGGGACTTCATCAGAAGTGCTTGCAGCTTCTGTTTGTGCCATTAATGCCTGATTCTGAGCTTCATGTTCATCTTGATAGCTCCAATCAAATCTCATACCATCTTAGGATACCAAGGAACTTGTACTGACCCCCTAACCCTGAGCTTGAGCAGGAACACTTCTTCTTTTTGCTCCATTAAATCCTCCAGTCCTTTGACCATTCACCTCCTGTCTTCCAGATCTGCATTCTCTGGCAAAGTGACCCTTTTTGTGGCAGTTGTAGCACTCCACTTTGCTTTTGTCAAAACCAGCATTGTCCTCTCTTTTCATGAAAAAGTTGTTTCTGCCAGTTCTTTGTAGATACCTCTTTGCCCTCATGGTAATCATGGCCATCTGCCATTTGAAGTCCATTTCTTCTAGATCATCAGGACTGATCTGTTCTAGCTCTTCATTAGCCAGTGATGAAGTCACATGACTAGCAAAGAAAGCTTCTAGAACTTGATCACAAGATTTATCCTGAGATGGTGATCCAGATGCAGAACCTGTAACAACAGAGGTGGACACAAATGCTGAGTTTGGATCTACTTGTACTCCTCCTAATGACATAAATGCAACATTCTGCATATTTAGAGTGTATTCAGTGGCTTATTTCTTGCTCTCCACTTCTGGTTCAAATGATCTCAGATCATTATATAGATCATCAAGCTCCTTATCATCCAAATTACTGCCCTGCCTCAAAGGAACAGTGTACATGGTCCATTCATCTCCAAGTGATCTTAGAAACTTTCTGTTAAGATCATCTTTGTTAATCTTAACATTGTGGTTTTCAAGACCACCCACAAGTTTAGAAAATCTGTCAAAAACTTGTGTTAATGTTTCAGATCTGACAGAATTAAAGTTTTCAAATTGTTGTTTTAACAAAGATCTTTTATTTTTCTTGGTGCTTTCATTGCCACCAAATCTTTTCTCTATTGCTTCCAAAAGAACCTTTGCATCCTCACAATTTTCAAATTTTCTTTGATATTCATTAGGAATTGATATCAACAGAATACTGAGAGCTTTAAATTCTGTAGCTCTTTCTTTTCTTTCAGCATCTGTATTTGGTGGTGCCTTGGAATCCTGGCACCATCACCATTAACAGGATACTTAGGACCATTTACACAAATATCCCATAATTGATAGTCTGTAAGCAACATATACTGCTTCATCCTATTTTTCCACATATCATACTCATCTGGCCTGAGTATGGGGATTTTGTTTGCTTGAGTTTCATCAGAAGACATTTTATAAAAGTTTTGAAAAAGCTTTTAAACAAACTAAATTTTGACTTCCAAAAGTTCAAAGCAACCTGAATTAGCTCTGATACCACTTGTCAGGATCGACTTGATCAAGATCAAGATTAAGTTCAACAATGCTTGAACTTCTTAACAAGAAATTTGCGGAATAATACTTGTTAAGTTTGGAAGATATATTTGAAACTTGTGTAATTGTTTGTATATAGTAAAGAACAGAACACCTAGATTGTATAACAAAAGCTCCAATATTATTTATGAAAATAATACGAATACACTTGATTGTATTGGGATTACAATAACCTTGAAGCTATATTAACTGAGTGTCTAAGTCTATGTGTTGAGTATATATGTATATTAAACTAAGTTACAAAGAACTATACTTATACTAGACATACAATGCATACCCATGTTTCTAAGGTATGGAACTCTACTTATAAATTGTAGAGTTCCAATTACACGTTATAGTAATTAATACTTAGAAGTCAAACTATCCAAACATGTCTTTGTAGCCGTAAAGCAACCCATGCTTTGTTGTGCATGCTTTGTCAAGATTAGGTAACTGCAGACCCACGTGCGCCGCATATTTATTCTGGACAAGGTCAGCAGTAGAAACTATGAAAACTGGTCTAGCAGTACTAACTCCAGAAATCATACCAGCAGTACTAACTCTGAGATCCTTCTGGCAGTACCAATCTTGTTCTTGTTCCAGCAGTAGAAACTCTACAGATGAACTGGCAGTAGAAACTTTAGATGGCAGTACTAACCCTTCTTAAGCTTGACAGTACTAATCTTTATATCCCAACAACTAGTGAATGATAGAATCCGACTGATGAAGCAAAAGTAGTGTTTCCGTGTAGGAGCTCACGGAGCAACAAGTCAATGGAGCACCATTCCCATAAATCCCAAGATCATAGATGTGTTTGGAGCAGGGTTTATAAACTTCAAGTGTGGTTAGTTCTTTAAAACCATCTATCCTCTGCATTATAGGTTCACATTCTTCCGAAATCCTAGTACTTTATTAAGTATTGAATTATCTGGTGCTTAATAGTGAATAGTTTTTTAAAAGATTTTGGAGCACCATGCTTCATCATCCATATATCACAAACTGGTTTCTCGGCCTCTTTATAGCTTTCAATAACAAGAGAATCCATTAGCTTAGAGATGAACAAATGTCCAGAAGAATTTACTAAACTATCTAAGAGGAATACTTCTCCAAATTCTTCACTTATCAAATCAAATGACATAACCATGTTACAAGATCCAGCGTCCAAATCAGTATTATCATAAGCATGCCAATAAATAACCCCGTCTACAACTACCTGATTCCATGTGAAGAAAACTGGTTTATGAGGCAGAGCAATAGGTATACTTCTCCAAACCCTTGAGCTTACAGTATAAACCTCAGCTTCCCAAGAGACGTAATATTTAGTGTCAAAATCCGACTGGTTATGTATGCGTGTGGTAATTTGGACAAGCATAGGGTCACTAGTTAGTACGAGGACAAACCCCAAAACCAACATGGGTAAGTCCCTCTGGCAAAAATAACACATTAGATATAGCTATACCAACAGATTTCCTAATTGACGGATTCTGTAAAACAGCCATATATATATGTATCATAAAACCCGTATAAACACAACAATCTGTGAGAAGAACCGAGTATTGATGTGTTCCTAAGTAGGTTACCAGTCACTGGAACTTAAGGGAGTACTTGTGTTGGGGGAAACAATCGTCATCATTCATCATTCATCATTATCATTAATCTAAACATATTTTACCTCTGAATGTAAATTATACCGTAAGAGTAGATAATACCAGTTACCTAAATGTCACCACATATTAATTCATACACCACAAATACCAGTTGATTGGTATAATACTCTTTACCTGGTCGGTGACAGTTGGTGACATGTAGGTAACTTTGACCGTATTGACTTTTTTCATTTTCTTTTTGCATGGCTTTGAAGTTTTCTATATAACTTTGTAAACTTTGATGTAACGATATATTTAAATGTGTTGACTTTTCTAAATATAGAATAGCTCCTCTACCAAACTTCATGGGAGGTTTGTTGAAACTTGGTGTTGGTTTTGCGGTAACCTCAATTTTCATATATGCATAGTACTCGTTGAAGTCGAAAACATGAATCAAATCATCAATTTACCTTTTCATTTATGGACCAAAGCTATAGAATTTGTGGTTTCTTGACATTATTAACTTGAATTAAGTAGGTTTACAATGGATCTTTAATAATCCTGGTTTGGCAATATATAAATTTGTTCTAATTATAATTACTAACTCAAATCCCTTCAACTAATAGTATCATTTTCTGGCATTTTTCAGGGGTATATAGTCCTAAATAGACCTTGGGCATTTGTGCAATGGCTTCAACAAGCGTGCAGACATTAGAAGAGTATGTAGAAAAATAATCTTTGCTTAATATTTTTAAATCACCATTAAAGCAAAAACTGTCACGAATTGAGTTCAAACATGCTGCAACGAAATTGCACCAATTATTTTTTATGATAGGAATATTATCTGCAGGCTATTACACAATGGTTTGCATGTCTTTGAATAATGATGTTTGGGCATGGCCAATGCCATCTTCTGCATTTAGATAAGTATTGCATATGTTTTCGAACTGTAACATTTTTACATCTACATAATTGGAGAATGATATCAGAGAAGTAATAAACTACTTGACTGTCAACATTTTATTTGTGCATAATGCTCACAAAAATGTGAGATTCATTATTAATGTCAGAAACAAAAAACAAATTACTAAAATAAAATATTTTTTTTTATTATTGAAATATGAGAAGCAATGTTGTTGTTACCTTTGCCCTCAGTTTAATATTGAAATAAATACTACAATCTCAATCATCAAGCAAAAGTAGTTGGCTGCCACAGACACTCCCAGAGAATGAATACCTTTTCCCGTAAACTGTAATATAATTGAGGCGCCGTAAGATGGGATTACGAACAAAGGTTGCATTACTTTGAAAATCATCTTTAAATATATTTCTCACTTCATCTATAGTTTCACCACTCTTCCTGAATGCAAATACCTTGTCTATCACTACAGATGGTGATTTATTGGTGAATAGCTCTGTAAACGATTTTGGAACAGCGTAACCTGATCTTTCATACGTACACGATAAACTTTTTTGTTGACATCTAGATTGGTTTCAAGAAAAAAAAAACAGACCCCCTTACCTTAGATATAAATAAATGAATGTCACTGTAGTTGACATATGATTCTTTAAAATTCTTTACCTGTCATATCAAATGACATGATAAAATCATACAACTCAAAAAGAAGCATCTGTTGAACTATTAGAGTGTTTAAGAGGTAAAAACTAAAAAGTTTGCCATGAGACAATTTGCAGAGTATAATTAGGCTGTAAGAAGTTTGAAGATCATAAATTTGACATTTCCTAAAAGTGGACACGTGAACGAAGTTACAATTTAGAACAATATTGATAATCATCCAAAACAACTTAATCAAATCCATCAAACCCAAGATACCCAAAGAACAGGCAAATTGCATACAGCAACACAAACTATGAGGAAGATAACCATCTTGAGCATACTGAATATGGGTAACCGATGAATTGGCATGATGGAACAAGTCAACAAACAGTTATCATTTCGTTAGTGGAACTTAAACATCATCTAAAACAGGAGTCAAGTGACCAAAATGGGGATAAAATCTGAAGGTAGATGAAGTCAAGTAGGTACTCTAGCTACAATAATGGAGTACAAAAAACCAGAAGTTGCAGAGCCTGCAGCCTATTGATAGGTGAACGATCAAATACTAGAGGTGGCAATATGAGTGGGTCGGGTTAAGATAGGTTGTGTAATTAACAAGAGAAAATGGGTAAATTTATTTTCCTGAAGGAGCTGCAGGCCCGAAACACTAATTTTTTATTTTTTTCATAATTCTGCCATTATGACTAGTTAGAGGATAACTAATAACGCAAATGGACCCATTCATAACTAGATGAGTTAAAATTGTCACCTTTACCCTTGACTCGATAACACATAGGTGTCCTAGCATTCACCTGATCCTCAAAGAAATGATACAACAGATAAACATCAAAAAGGCATACAAATATTAGTTTTCTACTAAGCTGTAGCAATACAATCACAAATTCAACTCCCACAAACACCAGATCTAAGGAAAAAGATGCTTTTGATAAGAATTGTAAAACAATCATAAGAATGATGTTGAAGACTAGATTACACAAAATTTTGCAGGTGTCTGAATAATGATGGCCATCTTCTGTATACGCTAGAAATACGCGACAAAAAATTTCACCGTTACATTTATGCCTCTACACTATCCACGAATGATATCAGAATACATTAAATGAATGTTCTTCAACTCTCAAGTATACAAACCTAACTACATGAATGTCAACATGATTTTTCACATAACATTCACAAAAATGTGAGATTCATCGATATTCGATATTAATGTTAAAAATAAAAAATAAAATCTTGACTGACATAATTGCCTCTTGAGGAGAATGTAAACGGCATTACTTATCCATATATGGGTTTTCCTCTTGTACACCACCTGTAAAGGACTCTCCTTTATCATGTTTTACAAAAAAAATAAAATAGAGTAACATAATTATTCATGAACTAAAAATAGCTAATTATATCTTATATAATAATCTGCTTAACTTCATCAAGATGTTTGTGCATACTGTTCAGAAAAATTGTGAGTTTCTTCATATAATAAATATTAGAAACATTGATCTCACTGCTAACACAAGCGTCAATATAAATCTATATTGAACACATTCAATTAACTGACTAATCTGCACTTTATTCTCCATACCTTGCTTGCCTGTTCCAAATTAAAGCCGTATGCTCTAAGCTTCGCAATGTTGCCGTTATCTCTGTCCTCGATTTACATTCGAATAGATACTGTAGAATCTCAATGATCAAGCAAAAGTAGTTGGCCGTTGTCGGCACTCCGAAAGAACGAATACGTTTTCCCACAAATTCTAATATAACTGATTTCGTGTGAGGAGGGCTTACGAACTAAAAGTGCATATTTTTTAAAACCATTTCCATGGACATTTCTCATTTCAGCTATAGTTTTCCTAAATCCAGATACCCTTTCTATCGATGCATGTGGTGATTTTATTAGCTTTGTAAACAATTTTGCAACATCATACTGCTTCATATATACACTGTAAACTTGTTTGTTGACACCTGATTTGGTTTCACTGGTTACTGGACAAAATGTAGACTCCCTTAGGTCAGATACAAACAAATCAAGGTCAGCATACGTGACATATGATCTTCTATATTCTTCACTGTTCAAATCAAACGACATAAATAAATCATACAACGCAAATGCATCACAGGAAGTTTCCCCATCAAAAGCAAGCCAGTAACTAATCCCATCTAAAACATGGCCTTGGAAACGGATGGAACTTGTAGTCCCACATACCAACGAATCACCCGTTGGGGTAATTATAATTATGACAATCTTACGTTTACTAGTGACAGGACAAACTCCAAAACCAACAACAGTTTTATTATGTAACCACGAAAAATCAATTATACAAGGTAGATAAATAGCAATGGAATGTCTAGTTGAAGGATTCCAAAGAATAGCCGTCATCCGGAGGAGTGACAGTTTTCCAGTGATGCACAAGCAGAACAAACCTTGAGAGCTGCAGAGTATCTTAGGATAATAATCAAGGATGACGGTATCTTTGTATTGCGAAAAACCGCCCCTTGCGAGTACTACATATTGTGGCTGAGTGTGGCGAACATTGTAATCGGCAATAAACTCGGATCTATCGATCAAAGACTTCCATGGTTTTGAAACAAATCTGAATTTAATCACTGATTTGATAGGTAGCCTTTTCATGATTTCCTCTTGGATTTCTAGAGGTACGTGATCTGACATTTTGATTATGATGTTGGGATTGGTTGTTAGGGTTTATTATTTTTTCTTTTCTTGATAGATGATAGAAGGAGATTTGAGGGATTTATAGATTAATTCTTCCCGGGGAAAGCAGTTGAAAATAGATATGAAAATTGGGCCACTGGGCTTCATATTATATGGTCCATGGGCTGTAATTAGTTCTGTTTGTTTTATATTTTGCCGTTTTCAATATTTTAACAATTTAACGCATCAATCTAGTTGATAATAAGATGCTTTAAGAAAGTGAATATAGAGAACAAACATATATCTTAAATTTATTTAAAGTTAAATTAAGCGCTCAAATACAATGAGATGACTTAAACTAGTTGTTTCTTTTAACTTTTTTAGTATCTGAGACCACAGAAACTATTAGCATAATAGGAATGTATATTATGTATTTCGTATAAAGATAATCATCGTGTATTTTAGGATACATATTATCTCCTAGAATATCTCATAGGCAGTTAGCATGTTGTATGGTGTATATATATATTTAACAAATCAATGAGAAAGGCAAGGAGTTTATTCTCTATCATGATCGGGCTTCATAGAATTGGTGATCTTTATCCTCTCTCCAGTTCATCTCTTCGAGCCTTGCCATCTCCATCAACTTTTACTGCTTTATCTAATAATTTGTGGCATCATCGTCTAGGACATCCAAACAATGATGCTCTTCGTTTACTTACCAATACAAATTTAATTCATTGTAATTCATTGACAAACAAATTATGTCAATCATGTGTTTTTGGCAAGCATGTTAAACTACCGTTTCGTGACTCTAATTCGTTTACATTAATGCCATTTGATATTTTGCATAGTAACGTGTGGACTTCCCCTGTACTTAGTAATAATGGTTACAAATATTATATATTGTTTCTTGATGACTACACAAATTATTTATGGACTTTTCCCTTCACTAAAAAGTCACAAGTTTTTAACATCTTCTCATCTTTGTCTACGTTAATCTCTACTCAGTTTAATCTTCCTATTAAAACATTCCAATGTGATAACGGTACAGAATATAATAACTCCAACTTTCACCAATATTGTAACCAACATGGCATGCAATTCCGATTCTCTTGTCCTCACACTTCCTCTCAAAATGGCAAGGCCGAGCGTAAAATTCGTGCGATCAATAATATGATTCGAACACTTCTTACACACTCATCCACGCCTCCATCTTTTTGGCACCATGCTCTTGAGATGGCAACATATCTCCTAAATATTATTCCCTCTAAACTAATCAACAATCTTTCTCCTGCTCAACTTCTTTACAAAAGGCAACCCACATACGATCATCTAAAAGTATTTGGTTGTTTATGTTACCCTCTTCTTCCCTCATCAACCATTAACAAACTTGAACCTCGTTCAATGCCTTGTGTCTTCCTTGGTTATCCACCCAATCATCGTGGATACAAATGTTATGATTTAACGACTCATAAAATAATTATCTCCCGTCATGTTCGATTTGATGAATTCCAATTTCCGTTTGCCAAACTATTCTCTCCAACTCCTACCTCCTACCAATTTCTGTCCAGCCGACTCCATCCAGAAATTATCTCACAATTCTCTTCCAGCCCAAACTCTACTTCGGCCCACTCTAACTCTTCATCCCATCCATCTACACAAGCCCCACCGGTAGATGTTGATCCAGTCCATTCCAACTCCCCCTTACCATCGGCGGCCCCTTCCTCATCTACGGCCCAATCCACTTCCTTCCCTTCTAGCCCATCACCTTCCACAGGCCCAGTACCAAACTATTCTGACTTATCATCGTGTAATAGTACTGCTCCCTCTTCACCCTCTCGTACCATCCACACTAGAAATAAGTCAGGTATATCTAAACCCAAAGTCCATTTCAATCTCGCGTCTTTAACCGAACCCTCTCCTATCCCACGTAATCCTAAAGATGCTTTATCCGACACTAATTGGAGGAATGCCATGAATGACGAGTTTCAGGCGCTTCTTGAGAACAAGACATGGATCCTTGTACCTCGCACTGATAACATGAGTGTAATTCGTTCTATGTGGATTTTTCGCCATACATTTAAATCTGATGGCACATTTGAACGTTATAAGGCTCGACTTGTTGGGGACGGCCGCTCTCAACAACTTGGTATTGACTGCGATGAAACATTTAGTCCCGTTGTCAAGCCTGCTACTATTCGCACGGTTCTTACCATAGTCATATCCAAAGAATGGCCAATTCATCAATTAGACGTAAAAAATGCGTTCTTACACGGAACATTGGATGAAACTGTTTACATGCATCAACCGTTGGGTTTTCGAGATTCCAGCCACCCGAATCATGTTTGTCTTCTTAAAAAATCTCTTTACGGATTGAAACAGGCTCCTCGTGCATGGTACCAACGGTTTGCCAATTATGCACATACACTTGGCTTTACTCATAGTAAATCGGATCATTCCTTGTTCGTGTACAAACGTGATCATGATATCGCCTACCTGCTCTTATACGTCGATGATATTATCTTAACCACCTCCACTGATTCTCTACGTCATCAGTTTATGGCCAGCTTATCTCAAGAATTCGCGATGAAAGATCTTGGCCCCTTAAATTATTTTCTTGGCATACGGGTTACACGTCACAACAAAGGACTGTTTCTTGACCAACGCAAATATGCTATGGATATTATTGAACGTGCGGGTATGAGCTCATGCAAAGCTGCCCCAACGCCCGTGGATACAAAATCCAAACTTCCGGCTCATCTTGGAAATCCATATTCCGATCCCTCACACTATCGCAGTATCGCTGGTGCATTGCAATATCTCACCTTTACTAGACCGGACATTTCTTACGCTGTGCAGCAAGTGTGTTTACATATGCATGCTCCTCATGAAACTCATATGATGGCCATGAAACGCATACTACGCTACATTCGAGGCACTCTAGATTTCGGTATTCATTTATATCCTACACGCATCAACTCTCTACTTGCTTATACCGATGCGGATTGGGGTGGTTGCCCGGATACGCGACGATCTACCTCGGGTTATTGTACATACCTTGGCGATAACTTAATCTCCTGGTCCTCTAAACGTCAACCTACGTTATCTCGTTCCAGTGCCGAGGCCGAATATCGTGGAGTAGCTAATGTTGTCTCCGAAACCAGCTGGTTGCGTAATTTATTATTGGAGTTACATTGTTCAATTTCTAAAGCTACTCTGGTCTACTGTGATAACGTCGGTGCCATTTACTTAGCGAGTAACCCCGTACAACATCAACGAACCAAGCATATTGAAATATTGAAATGGATATTCACTTTGTTCGTGAGAAAGTTGCTCGTGGTGAAGTTCGTGTCTTGCATGTTCCGTCTAGATATCAAGTTGCTGACATTTTCACCAAAGGTCTACCGCGTATCCTATTTGATGACTTTCGAGACAGTCTCAACGTTCGTGCTTCTCCCGATTCGACTGCGGGGGTGTATTAACATAATAGGAATGGATATTATGTATTTCGTATAATGATAATCATCGTGTATTTTAGGATACATATTATCTCCTAGAATATCTCATAGGCAGTTAGCATGTTGTATGGTGTATATATATATTTAACAAATCAATGAGAAAGGCAAGGGGTTTATTCTCTATCAGAAACGACATTTCCCGCCTGAAACTTAGCATATCTGAAAATTCTCCATACACATTTTTTCATTTGATAAGCAAGAAAACCGTTATGATCAGGGGCTGAGAGGCTGAGAGGCTGAGATCTTCAAGCATCATATCATGCATGTCTTATACTTGTATGTAAAGGGATTTGCAAGTTTTTTGAAGGTGAAAGCAGGTATTGTAAGTATCTTACGAAATGAGTATTGTAACATCGTGTAGTTTTGAATTTTGATCTATAAGATACCTATGCTTACATTTAATATATGTTTTTTTTTTTTTTTTTTTTTTTTTTTTTTTTTTTTTTTTTTTACATTTCCAATTCTAAAACTGAAGCTAATTAAACCAAAACCGAAAAGTGATATGCTTTTTGCATTGGTTGATTTATACCAAGCATAATGAAAAAAATCAACTCGAATGGTCGAGTAAAAGTTGCACTTTCCCAAGTATAGGAAGCCTTTTGATTATCTCCTCCTGGATTTCAAAAGGTATGTGGTCTGACATTTTGATTTTGAAACTGGATTAATTTTTGTATATTTAGGGTTTTTTTTTTATTATTATTATATTACTCCATTATAAAACGGGAGATGAAAGAATTAAGTGAAGAAGATTAGGTAATTTTAGTTTATTAATGTCAGTTATTTGTGTGTTATTATCTGAGATTTATTTCCCGGGAAAAACGGTTGAAATGGTCAAAGTGGATATGAATAATATAATTGGGCCAATTGGGCCTATGGGCTTCATATTGTATTCTTCATATACGGCCTGGTTTAAGACTTAAGAGAGTTTTAAACCAATTTATTATTTTGCTTTGTAGGTTTGGTTTTAATCATTTAATAGAGTGTTTTTCAAATATTATAGAGTTTTACAGTGTGCATTTTTAATATTGGTTCTTCTCTAACAAGACCAACCTCTAATAACAACAAACACCACAAACCAAGCTTTTCGAGTTCAAAAAAAGTGACGATGTCAAGCATGATCCCGAGCATCATGGAACAAAAAGTATTCGTGTGTAACTTAACGCGGTGCATCTGAGTTGTTTGCAGGAATAGAACTCTTAATATCCAGAGTCTAATGCTCCTTTGTAGGGAAAGCAACACTCATTGAACTTTGTAACCATACATTACATCTCTTAATAATTTTATTTTACTATAACATAGAAAAGGAGACATGCCAGATGTAATGTAGTTATTCATTAAACGTCACTCCTAGAGAGAGTCTTGGAACCTTTTGAACACTCACGCTTTTCTTATTCACTTTTATCAAACAACTTAATTACCTTTCCAAGATGACAATGGAGGTGTTTCGGAATTTATCCAGGTCATTTGCATGTATGCATGCCTTTCCCCTTTCACTACATCGCTTGAAGCAAACGATTCAAGTTCCGCCATCTCCTCTGCTGTTAGCTTTACGGCCAAAGCTCCAATGTTTTGGTTGAAGTTTTCAAACTTTGTGGTTCCCGGTATGGGGACTACATCAGTTCCTTGGTGATGCACCCAGGCTAGTGCTAGTTGAGCTGCAGTACATCCTTTCCTTGTAGCCATCTCATTCACTCGCTCAAAAACGGTTTTATTGTGATCCACGTTTTGAAACCGTGGCATACTCTGCAATAAATTCAATCAGAACTTATGGTTCCATTCATATGCTAGATAGTAAATAGTAAATACAAATCATACATTTATCCAAAAAAAAAATACAACGGATTATTGACATAAATGTAATATTTCTTGATTATTTCTAACTTCAGTTGAGTATCTAATCCAACTCTTTATGTAACAATAATCAGTTTCACAAGTCCATCAAATTCCAATTCCATTGATAGGTTCCATTTCTTTAGAAATCATTCTATGAACCAAACGGGGCCTAAGGGTTCAAGGACTTGTCATATATTAGAAATAACTTTTTTACTAAAAAAGAAAATTAACATGCAAATAAAAAACCCCGAGAGTTTTTAAGGAATGAAAGTAATCGATGTTACTCAGTTGTTTTGAGAATATCGCCTCATGGATTTCTATTGTGATTAAATGCCTAAATATACTCTCTCTTTTTGTGAGTAACTGAGTATGATGATCTGATCATCTGTCCTGTAAGGTTTTCTCACGCTCTTCGTTTCTAGATAATAACTATTGGATTATAGAAAACATAATGTGTATATATATAGTTGTATATGATCATATATGCATACCTTCCTGAAGTCACCTTCTGTCAAGTTTTCGGCCAATGATGGACCGACAGCTAGGAATCCTCTGCCAATAGGACTATAAGGAACAATCCCAATTCCAAGTTCTCTGCAAAAACATCATCACAATCATTATCATTATTATGATTAAATAAACAAATAAATAAAAAGATATCATAACAGTCTGGACCATATGTTATTCCATACTCAAATTGCAAACTCAAAACCACTGATAATCACCTGCAAGTAGGAACGATTTCATCTTCCAAATCTCTCGACCATAAAGACCACTCGTTTTGTACAGCGGTTATCGGATGAACAGCATGTGCCCTTCTAATGGTTGAAGCACATGCTTCTGATAGCCCAATATACTTCACTTTCCCTTCCTCAACCAGTTTCTTCAGTTCTCCCATCTTTTTTCAGTACATTTTATAAGTACTAAATTGAAATCACACAAATTAACACACGCATAAAAAAGCCGGAGAAAACGAACCGTGACTTCGATTGGGACACGAATATCAATCCGATGGATGTAATAGAGATCAATACAATCAACATCAAGTCTCTTTAAACTAGCTTCACAAGCTGATCGAACATACGCCGGATCACCACACACACTTGGCTTTCCTACACTTCCTTGGATTCCAAATTTTGTAGCAATTTGAACTTTGTCTCTCAGTCCTCCTTCTTTCAGAGCCTGCAAAAAGTTTCAGATTCCCTAAATGCAAATTCCTAAATTAACAAAACGGATTCTATCCAACTTTATACGAAAATCTACTGCATGTATGATACTTCAAATATATATCAGACTTTCAATTATTGCTGATATATCAGTCCATTGTAAGTCATATTTCTGGGGATGCGTAAGCCACATAGATTGGCACGTCATCAAAACAGGTACCACATAACCGAATTACAAGTCATAAGAGTTCAAATACATAATAACAATAACCGAAAGTTATATACATATACAATAACAATAACAAGTTTTAATAAAGTAGGGCAAATATTCAATAGTTTACATAAAATCCAGAATTTGTCAACATGTGATATATACTAATTTCTCTACTATATATAAAAGTGAGGGTAAAAAATCAATCTTTGCCAACAAATGAGTCCAAGTTCAATTTTTAAAATAATATAGACAAATTTTACAAAAATTGAACCTAATCTAAGTACCTAATTTATCAAAAATTAAATAAAATTAAACTCGTTTCTTAACAAGAATAAAATTTTACGCACCTTGAAATTAATTTATACCTAAAGTACACAAATTTTGAACTTTATGTTACTTTATTTGACAATTTGCCCTAATAAGTAAAATATACTAAATAAATACAATAGATATTTGAGTAAAAAAAAGAGGTAGGTAAATAATCACTAACCTTGCCAACAAGGATTTCGTTGGTGTGAGGGCCGTAGACGTCTGACGTGTCAAGGAAGGTGACACCGGATTCAACAGCGTGATGGATAAGGTTGATCATATCGGGTTCAGGTTTGGGTAACCCGTAATTACCGGACATACCCATACAACCTAAACCCTGTGCTGATACAACTAAACCTTGTGAACCTAATTTCACTTTTGGAACTACCGGAAGCATGATTATTTCTTGTTGATCCGAATCAATTACTCCCTTTGTAGGATTGTGAGTATATATATCTGGGTTTTACTCTGAGACTGAAGCGAGTGAAAATGATGAACTCATTGATGACATATTCGGTTTGTCAGCTCTATTTTGCTCAAAAGGGGTCCATCTATTTATCAATCTCTCTCTTTATATATTATTTATATTTATATATATATATATATATATATATATATATATATATATATATATAGAGAGAGAAAGATAAGCTCTAAATTTGAGGGAATGAGAGAAACAAATCTCAACACATATTTTTTTGTATCTTCTCCGACTCATATACAATACTCATTTCATCTTTTTGTTTAAAATTCAAAATTAAAGCATGTAAATCTATTAAAACATTATAAATTTCAAATTCATCAAAAACATTCATACATATCTTCAATTCGTCATAATTCATATTCATCAAATATTAAGAATTTTGAGTATAACTTTTGAATTTTTGTGAAAATTTTGATTCACCAATGAATACAATAAAATCAAACGAATTTCAACATACAAAACTTATAAACAAGTAATTAATTTAATTATAGTCGTTATTAACCATCGAATTTCACCAAAAAAAATAGAACATTAATATTCATTTGGAATGAATGTTGATCAAAATTACAATTAATATTTATAAACAATAATTTATGATGAATATTAACTTATATATGTTTTTATACATTGTTGAACTAGATAACTTATCATTCATCAGTGTATAATAATGTATATGAGTTAACATTCATCGTAAAAGAATGTTTAAAAAATTTAAGTTGTAATTTTGATTAACATTCTTTCAAAATGAATATTAATATTCTTAAAAATTTTTTGAGTTATTTACAATTTTGACACCGCGTTGACTTTTGAGTTGACCAGAATGTATGGTGTTATGGCTAATTTTTATGTCTAAAATGCAGGATCCCAAATTGGAGTATGATTTTATTCTGCAGGTATTCATGATCACGGATATACACAGAATTTCGCAGACATCCAGGATCTCGTATATGCTCAGGATCCCGGATCTTCAGTATCCCGGGATCATATGCTTTTAACTTGTGCTTGCTTGTTTGACCAGCTCATATGAAGGCTTGAGTGTGACTTATTGACTCCGTGGTACATGGACCAAGACTACTTCAAATTCAAACGGAAACAAGTGGAATAACGAGTCAAGGAGAAACCTGGGTGATCCCTGATATTTTGGGATAGTCAACAAAGTCTTTGTTGAAGACCGGAGGATCCCGGATATTTCAGAATTTCTGTTATATTGTATCTAGTATATAAATGAGGCATATGATCGATTAGGGAACACTTCTTACGCACTATTAACACTTTACATTCACGATTGACACTCCATTACTCATCTGCTTAAGATCAAAACTCGTTTTTACTTATCTTTTTTACGAAATTCATCACACACATACACTTTAGTTCGATCATATTGTGCTCTTAGTGTGTATTATCCTGATTTTCATATATAGAATTAACAAAGCCAAGGAACGATTGTTCAAACCCGAGGTTTTGTGCCGGCGATCTAACAAGATCAAGGGTTTTCCTCGTATATCCTTGTGTCGATCGCATTTACTTTACATTTTGATTACTATATTTGCTTTATATCGACTTTTCATCAATCTAAAACTTGATTATCTTGAAAATCACTTAAGCACTCTACCTCACTTTACTAATTTGATCACGGAATTATATTTGGTAATTTTTGGTCAAAACATATGGCTAGAACTAGCTTCCCTCCTTCCCTCATTTTTTTATTTCCCTCTTGATCCCCACCCTATATATATATATATATATATATATATATATATATATATATATATATATCATCTTAACTGTATATTAAACATATCTACCATTGTCTTAAAATTGTACTCAACAATATTTAAAGTCTAAATTACCCTTATAGTACTAATTATAGAAGTGCATTAATAGTAATTGTTTGACTATTAACTATAATTACTTAACAAAATTGTAAACTTAAAATTTATATTAACTAATCTATATTTTTAATCATACGATTTTAACTATATAAATATGTTTTAATATAATCTCTAAAATTTAACTTTACTATTACATGTAAAAATTTTTTATCAACTGTCAAAAAGCGAAAACCTAATCAAATATCACAAATAAAAATAATCACACCGCTGCTCTGTGCGGGTATGCTGCTAGTATATATATATATATATATATATATATATATATATATATGTGAGTTGAATCTGGGGAGAAGAGTTTTATACGAGAGAATGGAGATAAATGATCTTGGTCTTTGGTCTTTGATCTTATGATCCAGAATTAAAATATATATTACAGCAATATTGTAATTTTCATAAACTATTTAATGGTTGGAGGGGTATAAACGTAAAACTATAGGCACTTCATTTGGAAACCGTTCCTTTCATCGTCAAATACTAAATGGAGACTTTCACAAATCATTCTAGAAAACTGATCCTGCCAAATTTTGTTGATATTTACGGTCGCTTTCTATTTCCTAAAAGAATGGAAATTTTAGTTAGTAGTGTTTATCCATTAATTAAGTGTCAATGTTTTCCCATCAATGCTTGGTGGCTATGAGTATATTTTTCTTATTTAAATTTAAAATTACTTACAATAATAATAAAGCAAAATTCTTCTTTACATGATAAATAATGAATCATTAACGATTTTATAAATTAAAGTTATTAATTTATGAATCAAACCTATTTAATTATGAATCATGCTTATGTATTTGTGAATCATATTATAATTGTGAAAATTAAGTAGAAAGTATTGACATTTGATTTCACTGAATTATTGATTTTGTAACTATCATCTCAAAAAGTGAATCAATGTGAAGCTAGAGATCATTGTCAAAAAATAGTGAATCAACCATTCATAACTGGTTATATAACTCTTTTTTTATTTGTTTGTTGGCAACACTGAATCATATAATGACATTTATGAATCTATGTGAGTGTATTTGATAAATTATTGCATTTTGTTTAGTGGTTAATATGATTCATTTGCTTTAAACTTGGTACCACTATACTATTACAAAATTTTTGAATCGATGCGATAAAATTTATGAATCACTCTTGTAAATTTATGAATCAGTTTTAGTGAATTACTGAATCAAATTTATATAATATGTGAATCGATGTCATACATATGAATTGATTTCGGTTTAGTCATTGCTATTATTATAAATTAAATCAATCAACCTTTTCAGACTCAACCTTTTGTCATGTTCGTTTCTTTATAATAATTCAATTAGAAGTAATTTTCCAAATAAGTGGGTCGACTTTCAACACCGATATAATACATTCATTTATTAACCGACAATGGATGATTCTATGTCTGGATCATACGATTACATTGTTCATAATAAATAAATCGATTCATAAAAATCTATGCACATTGAACACATACATAAACTTAACGACTGAATGAACCATCGAAAACATCTGCATTAATTTGTGTGAAATGAATTGTTGTTGTTTTTTAAATTAAAAAACCAGCTCCTCCGCGATAAGATTGCGTTCTTGCTGATCTAGTTTTCGTTTGTATTGTATCCTATATGAAAAATCTTGAAGAGTCCTTTTGATTATAAAAATAATAATAATAATAATAATATTCATTCAACACAAAGTCCGGTGCAAGCTTTTGATGCATTCAAAAGTCAAACATGTAGTTGATTACTGAGAAATATAATCGGACTGAGATTTGAGAAGAGTGATCTCATATAAATGCTCCTAGTGATTTCACGTCCTCAAAATATTAATTTCTCATTTATTAATATAAATTTTAACTAATTGACTCAAAATGAAAATGTCAATCCTACCCTTTTGATGGTCAAGTGAATGTAAGGTCATGATTGCTTCTCTCATTTCTCTCAAATAAAACTTTTCTTTTCTGATCCCCTAACTATATATATATATATATATATATATATATATATATATATATATATATGTATATATAGTGGGAGGTTCAAATGAGAACAAAATAAAGTTGAAAACTTGTGAGAACTACTAGATAACGTATATGTTCACATGTGATTACCTCAATTCATATGTGAACATTGATATATGATAGATTTAGAAAGAAAAAAAATGCTAAAAACTCTAAAAATTACGTCGTAAAATACATTTGAACCGATTTGTTCACATGATCATTCACATGTAAACACATATTTGTATTTTTGTATTTTTCGATATAATTTTAGGATTTTTTTTCTTTTTTATTTATCAATTAAACCTACATTAATGCTCCTAAATGAATGAAGTTAATCACATGTGAACAAATACATAAACTAGTAGTTCTCACAAGTTTTCAACTTTTTAGTTGGTTCTCATTTGAACCTTCCCAACGAGGATCATCAACACACCGGCTAATAAAAAGTACGTAAGGTATACGCCTTCCAGAAGAAGAGAATAAACCGATCTTAGGAGGAAGCCACTGGTTCTAGACCGCACGGAATCTCCATAGCCAATTTTCCATTTTTGATTATGAAATCAGAAGGTGCTGCCTTTGGTACTACTCTTATTTTACACGATTAGAGGAATTCCTCTCTCCGCTTTTAGACCAGTACCATGGAGTCCTCTAGTTGCCCCGGCCTTTGATCAGATAAAGCTGCCCACCCTATGACTAATATTGGACCGGGACTAAAAAAGGACGCATCCAAGCAATTGGTATCCGATTGAAGCATAGAAATAGATTCGCGTGAGGGGTGGGCCAATCACTAATGGATCTCTCAACGAGAGCCTCATTCGCCCCGGTTTGAACATCTCCCTAGCCTACCTACTTTCGAAGCTATCCTTTTGTCTCTCTATCCTTGCAAAGGATAGCGATTTGGGAGCGTCACGGGGGAGGAAGATCGAAAGGTAACCTATGAGACCGAAATTCCCATGAGCTTCCTTGAGCTGGTAACTCCAAAATCGATGAGAGAGGGAAGTGGGAAGCAGGGCTCGAAGAACGAGCCGAGCCGTGCAAGGACGCAGGAATGGAATTGCTCCGTTGATAGATCCAGATTCGCATCCGCCCATCTAAGAGATTTCTTCGTTATATATATATATAGGGTTAGGTTCAAATGAGAACCACAAAAGGTACAGAACTGCGAGAACTTTTGAATTACATTGTTTTTGTACATGTAAACGAAATAAATTACATAGAAATGTTATTTAATGTTCATATTATTGACAAACAAAAGTTAAAAACAACAAAATACATGTTAAAGTATAAAATATATGAAGTGTTCATATGTGCATATATCAAATGTGCACATGTGAACGAAAAATATAAATTTGATTTTAAAGGTTATTTTGATGCTTTTTCAAACTATTTTGATTTTAACCTTAATCTACATCAATGTTCACATGTAATTGAATAAATTAAACATGTTAAAATCTTTATAATTTAAAAATTCTCGCAGTTCTGTACCCTTTTGTAGTTCTCATTTGAACATTTGACTATATATATGTGTGTGTGTATAAATCAAAGTTTTATAACAATAATGTAGCAGCCCTCTCATCAAAGACAATTAATTAAATTTCTTTATCTATGACACATATTCTCCTTCCTTTATTAAATTAAAGTATTAAAAAGTAGAGATGCCGATTACAAAATACTTCATATTTATTTTAAACATTCCATTTATAATTCTAAATATACTTTGCTTTCTTTTGAAAAACAAATGATTGAAAATATATAATTATATAACGTTTATTCAATTCAACATGAGATCATGATCGTGTAAAACGAATAATTTAAAAATATGCAATTACGATATAACGTTTATCCAATTCAATTGCTATCATGCAACTATATCAATGTCTCATGTCGGTTTATTTCTTCAATGTTTAATTTTCACTCACGGCTGACTACATGTTGCACTTTTTATAGTTAAAAGGCAAAAGTGGATTAAGGGTCTTAATTTACAACAAAAAGAAGAAAATTGAAAACTTCACAATTAACGTAGTTTACATAAAAGTTTTGCAACATTTATAGTTTACATTATTTGGTTTATACTTTCTATCTTTTTAACTTCAAAATTCAATGTCTTATTTATAGCTTGATTTATCTTTTACAATTATTTTCAATTTCATTGATAATTGCACATTTGAGTTAGCAAAATTAATTTATTGAGATGAGATACTTACAAATTAAACATATAACTGTATTTTACTAATGGCCGTGCATCGCACGTGCTTAAGAACTAGTTTGCATATGTAATGAAGTTAGAGGGTAAATAATTTAAGAGTAATGTTATGGGGTTAGTGTGCGAGAATGTATTTAACTTTAAACGTATCTCTATATTTTTTATTCAACTTCAAATGTGGGCGGATATGTGTATCAAACTTTCAGTTTTGATCTATTGTGTGTATTCGACTAATGTAATATATGTTTTTGAATTTTGATAGTACGCCAAGGTGCAAAATAGTACCTCAACTTGGTAACCTAGTTAAATTAATATCTCAAAGTCACTTAACTCGTGTTTCCGTTAATTTTTTTATTTTTGACCGAAGGATTAGGCGTTAGGGTAAATCGCTTGTATCTTCTCTCTATGTTGTACAGAGCATTTCAAAGTTAGTTACATTGTGATTTTCATATTAAAGTGATATATTAAATTAATGTAATTCCCAGTATCGTAATTTCAATTTCGGCCATGAAATGATTGATTAATTTAAACAATTACTTTTATGAAACGTCATTTGTTTTGAACCAATAATAAGCTGATAAGCTTCAAAAGGGGTTCTCCATATATACCACCTACACGTGTGTAACATTTGACATATATCACCGTCATAAGAAAAATACTCCGTATTTGATAGAACTTAATTATCTAAATTTAAAAATTTGATTGGTACACTTGTTAAAATGATTGGTAAATATAAGGAGAGAAAATATGTGGAGTACATGTGTCAAAAACTGTATAGTTAAATCTTGCTAATTAGGCTTATTTAGTATTACTCTTGAGTATTATCAAACGTAGTTAACCCCGATCAGAATAGTAATATACATTTTGACCTTAGATTGTATCCGTACACATATACCACTAAATTTAGTGAAAATCAATTTAATTGAACCATCATCATCATATTTTATAAAGTGAAAACGGTAAAAACAGTTGACTTTCAAATTTTATAAAGTGTGAAGTTGATTTTTTTTTTGCTTCACACTTAATTTTTTAAATGTGAAACTTATTTTTTTTGGCTTCACATAAAATTTACGAATTGTGAAAGTTGAAAATTAAGCTTCACACATTCATAAATTTATTTGAAGCTAAAAAAATTAAGCTTCACAGTTGAAAAATTTCTAACCTTTTGTGAAGCAAAAAAAATAAATAAAGGTTCACAATGAAAACTTTTTGGAAAATAAAAAAAAATAAGGTTTCACAATAAAAAACGTATATGAAGCAAAAAATAAAAGTTCACAATTAAAAAAATTGTAAATACAAATTGAGATCATTTTTACCATTTTTATCTTAACTATATATATATATATATATATATATATATATATATATATATATATAGAGAGAGAGAGAGAGCGCGCGCGCGCATAATGAAAAAAGCTAAAAAGAAGTTGGTTGAAGCTGCCAAGTCCCAATCCTATGTGGAAGATGAGATATATTTACATTTTTTAGAATTTTCCAACAATTGTATAAAGTAGTTTTTATAATTACTTTTTAATTTGTAATCATGTCAAGTGCAACGTGATTTTGTAAAAGGTGATCGATATATTCATCATGTTTTTTGATAAATCTGCATTACATATATATACGGTACAAACTGTTAATGCATGGTGTTGGTGCATTTATCAAAATTGATGGTGTGAAAAAAAGATAATCTTAACCACTGTTTATAGAGAAAAAAAATGAATCCATGCAGGAACTTAATCAAGTTAATCATTTTGAAGCATATAAAAGGTTATTTTGTCACAATTGGGTAAAAAAGTAACTATTATGGAACATTATACTATTTGCTTTAAAAATATATTGTAGAATTGAATCCGGATACAATACACAACACAAGAAATAGAAGAAATCATGCATACAATGCTTTATTTGGGAGTTCAGTTTGATCAAAACAAAAACTTAATTCTTTTTCCAAGAGGACAATGGAGGAGTCTCAGAATGTAACCATGTCAATAGGGTAAATCCAGTTCCTTCTCCTTTTACTACATCACTCGAAGCAAATGATTCAAGTTCCGCCATTTCCTGTGACGTTAGCTTTACGGACAAAGCTCCAATGTTTTGGTTGAAGTTATCAAATTTTGTGGTTCCTGGTATTGGAACCACGTCGGTTCCTTGGTGATGCACCCAGGCTAGTACTAGTTAAGCCGCGGTGCATCCTTTCCTTATAGCCATCTCATTCACTCGCTCGAATACGGTCTTATTGTGCTCAAAGTTCTGAAACCTTGGATTAGTCTGCAATAAGTAGTTTGAATAAGATTTTAAGTTTACATCATAGAAGAAAAATGACAAATAGACCTAAAGATTAGTGTAACGACATATGCCAGATGAAAATCATCCATGAGCTTTAGAAAAGGGCCAACTTACTAAAATTAAAGCTGGTGATCAGTAATATGTGGTATTAGACCAATTTTTATGCTTACTTTTAGGCAAATCTATTGTTATATATACATATCATACCTTCCTTATGTCGCCATCTATCAAGTTTTCGGCCACTTTAGGACCGGCAGCCAAGAATCCCCTACCAACAGGACTATAAGGAACAATCCCAATGCCTAGTTCTCTGCAAAACACACCACAACAATCATCATCAAACAAACTAAACAGAGTCCTATACTTTGTGTTGAGTTATGACATACTTAAATTAGTTTTTAAAAAATTAAAAGAAAAAAAAAAAACCTTTGCAGATTACCTGCAAGTAGGAATAATTTCATCTTCTATATCTCTTGACCATAACGACCACTCGTTTTGTACTGCAGTTATTGGATGAACAGCATGGGCTCGTCTAATTGTCGAAGCAGATGCTTCTGATAATCCTACATACTTCACCTTCCCTTCCTCAACCAGTTTCTTCAGTTCCCCCATCTTTTTATTACATTTTGTCACATGTACAAATTTCAAATTAAAGTCCAAGGGAAAAGAAAGAAAGTAGTAGTATAGAAACTAACATTTCTTAACAGTAGAGACTAACCGTGACTTCGATTGGGACACGAGTATCAATCCGACGAATGTAATAGAGATCAATACAATCAATATCAAGTCTCTTCAAACTAGCTTCACATGATGATCGAACATACTCTGGATCACCAACCACCTCCACCTTTCCATACATCCCTTGAATTCCAAATTTTGTAGCAATTTGAACTTTGTCTCTCAGTCCACCTTCTTTCAAAGCCTACAAATAACTTCAAATTCCCTAAATTAAAATCAAATACAAAACACCATGCCTCAAACGGTCTTTTGAAAATTGCTTAGCTGCTTATTTTAAAATAAATAAGCACTTAATACAAACTAAGTGGGTACACACTTATTTTTTAAATAGATAAGCACTTTAACAAATAACGATTCTAATTGATTACTCAGAATATGTTAATTACTGTACCTTGCCTATTAGGATTTCGTTGGTGTGTGGGCCATAGAAGTCGGAAGTGTCAAGAAAGGTGACACCTGACTCAACAGCGTGGTGGATGAGCTTGATCATCTCGCGTTCAGGTTTTGGTGGCCCGTAGTTCGCAGACATACCCATACAACCCAAACCCTGTGCTGAAACAACTAGACCTTGTGAACCCAATTTCACTTTTGGCATTGCCCCCGTCATTGTTGGTTCTAATGTATTTACTTTTGCAGTGAATCTATATGCATCCAGACACTATATATATAACTGAAACAAGGGAAGCTAGTTAATTAATGAACTCACTGATGACGTCAGTACAAGAGATCAAGGGAAGATGATTAACTCACTGATGATGTCATTTCAATAGATCATGGATTAGTATATTGACAAACTATAAATTAAGGTTGTAAGAAGAGTCAAACCATAAGAGTCGAATTTTTATTATTTTTCTTAATTTATGCCAGCTCATCACCCAAAATAAGTTGTCAAGACTAGAGAGTATAGTATAACTACCAGTAAATCTCTACTCAAATTAAGGTTTGAGTAGTGTTTTAATTTGGGGGAAAAGATATATAGCCTACTACAATGACGTGGTTTCCAATTAGGATAAAAAAGATATTACATAGATGCCTTGTCTCGTAAATTTAACGACGTGGTATGTACACGTCATCATGTTCGAATATCAATCGGTCAAAAAAAGTTTGAATACCTACATCAACAAAGTTTCATCAAATACGTTGTCGATCGTGATAATAAAAACAGTTCGTTGGTGACCTCGGTAAAAATGAGAAAGTTCGTTGGCGATTCGTGCCATTAACCTAAAAATCATATACATTGCTTTAACTTTTCAAGATTTAAACTTATTTTCAAACTCTATATAATTTAAAGACTTGGTAGGAAGAATACCCAATCGCTTTTGTGCGCTTTTTCCCAGTCGCTGCTGCTTTCCTTCTAAATTTGGTTTGGGTAAAACGTTCCTAACGCAGATTTCTACTTGTATACAAAAGAAATTTGCATGAAAGTCTCGTTTTTAACGTCAATTTCTGCTGCGTATCAAACTCTTGCCATATATATAAAACAGGTCCTTAGATTTTAGGATTTATTTCAGAACAAACCTTATACTTGTGAACCTTTAAATTTTTGCACTTTTAACCCATATAACGCCATGACAATGACAACAAGTTCTCAACTTGACTTCAAAGCCCATTTACCCAATGTCTCAAAGCTTTGAAATTTGCCTTCACTTGCCTTCCAATTATATTAATCTTAAATCTATATCTTTTCATACAAATAACAAAGATCAAAACACACCATTCACTCCATTTTCTACACACCATTCCATCAATGGATACATCTCGAATCGAATCTCGTAACTTACAACCTCCCTCCACTTCTACAATCTCAACCGAATCCATCGAAATCTCCATCCAAAATCTCATCAAATCATGCAAAAGAAGGCAAAAATGGGAGTTTTTTTCAGGATCAACCAAACAAACTTCCAACAACAAATCACCATGGCGAAACCACTTAACGAGTTTCTTAGAATCAACCCCGGTTCATATTATCGCCATCATATTGCTCCTACTTGATCTTATTATGGTAGTTCTTGAACTCTCGAAAACTCTAGTTTCTTGTCCCCCAAGCAAGAGAATTAGCAAAAAGGTAGATGTTTGGTACCATTGGGTAGGAATTGGAATCTTGATGGTTCTTGCCACCAAAAGTGTAGCATTAGTAATAGGGTGTGGGAGTTCTTTTTTCAAGCGGCCCGGTTTAGAAGCTGATGGTGTGGTTTTGATTGGTGCATTGTTGTCTGAGATTTTGATGGAACGGGTTGGGGTCGGTTTGATTGTTGTGGTGAGTTTGTGGCGAGTTTTGAGGGTTGTTGAGAGTGTTTTTGAGTTGAGTGATGAAGCTATCGAATTGCAGATAACAAGTATAATCTGTCAATTTGAGTTGCTTCAAGAAGAAAATGAAAAACTCACGCGGATTATATCTGAAAAGGACAAAATCATAGAAGAACTGAAAGAAGAACTTGACAGACGAATTTAGATGCATACACAAGTGTCAACTGGACAACTGATATATAGTGCTTATCAAATATATGAAGTTACAAATAATGTGGCACATGATTGTAGGATTATGATATATGTACATGATTTGTAGAATTATATATATTAACTAATATCTCATATATAAATGCTGCTATAAAAAATATTACATGACCCAACATAGACTACTAGATAACATGTATCTTGAACCTGCATAACAATTCAAGAAAGCACATCATCATTAATTGCACAATAAGACCAACAATAAATTGTTGTGCCACATCAAGATGATATGTTAGAAGCGAAATATCGTATCCATGAACTCAAATCGTCAAGAATCAAGATATATGATGCATATGAGAAGGCAGATGTAGCAAGTTTGTCCCATTTACATTCGAATGGCTCAAAATGGGTTGTATTGATCTCTTACCAGTCAAATAGATTAGATAAAAAGTCTTAACTAATAAAAGTAGAGGTTGAAAGTTGCCAAATGTGCGACTTTTATTAAATATGTGATAAACTTAAATTATTTTATACAATTATAACTTTCTTCCATCATCTTTAACACCAGTTTATTTTCTGTAAAGAACAATGTCACCTAAGGAGCTGAAGCTAGCAGGAAACGAACCTAGGACCCCCACTTGAAAATCCCAAACATTCACCGATCAGCCACACCAACAAAAACTAAACAAATTGGGCAAAAAGTGTTTCAGGTCAACCTGACCCGTTTTGACCCCCATAGAAAGCCTACCAGGTTCGACTCAACAAGTCACTCAACCTGATTCAAGCAGCCCATTTGCCACCTCTACCTTCGATCCATAAGCATATAGTAAACCAATAACATGACATACTAATAAGATACATTAGCCTACTAAAATTATCTGAAACACATCACCGACAATTCAAAATTCGGTGAAACTGAACAAAAGAAAAACATCCAACCAAGTCACAATCTTTAATGCATAGTTAATATCATCAAACACAACATAAAGCTCCAACAAACTAACAATCTTTGAAACGGGCTATGAAATCCAACAAACACAACAAACTTAAAAGGAAGACTACGGGTCTTGAAAATCATACTTTTAAAACAAAAAAGAATGGCAAAACTCTATCGGTTTACCAGCTTCCTCACCATCAAATTCTGGGCTCTAGGACTGGTATGGACGTCGAAACTGGTACTGGAAATGGGATTAAATACAACAAAATTTAACTTCTCCTGAAAATTTATATCAAGAAGTGAGTGTATGCCCAATTTAGAATTATGATTATAAATTAAACACTAAATGGGTTATAACTTATAAGTGAGCAGGAGTGTATTCAAATGCTTAGAACCTCATATACTGTTTCCAAAAGATTAATTAATTTTTGCAAATCATATTTACTACATTGTTACTTTTAAAATAATAATAAAAAATGAACAAAAACTGTTTGCGGCGCCTACTCGGCCCTGCATAATTTTTTTACAAAGGTAGTAAACAATAATAATCACAATTAGAACTCACCTTAGGACGTTTAACGGCCCGGGTATGGATGGCCCGCCTCTTCCTCTCTGGTCTCTTGTGAAAATGAGGAGACACAAGACTTTCCACATATAGAGGGAGCCCAACGAACACACGATTCTTGCAAAACCACATTTTATGAGACCGTAGTTCGTGATAAAACGACCTTTTATTTGGAATGTAACTTTTCAATTGTTTAATGGAGTAGACAGCATCATGCTTGATCTCACGTTCATACCTAAAATATTCCCAAGACTCCTTCACATTGTACTCCTTCATTACCCATAACTGATGGGGAAGAAACTCATGCTGAAATAGGCACAGACGATCATCCATTGTCCCCAAACGTTTTGACCAGTTTTGACCAAAATCTAACTGGTACCTCGCCATCAGGTTGAGGGACTTCCTGAAATTTCTCAGATGATAAATGAAATGAACAAATTATATTCTGCTTCTCAGATGTATCATACCCAACAAAATGAAGAGCCTCGATGCATAAGACACCAATACTACTTATAAACGCGTACTTTACCACACCAATATCTTTCCAATGGTTAGATCGCAAACTAAAAACGTGAAAACATGTGTCATCCTTATTATTCCTAAACCCTAACAAAACCTTATAATCATCTGTCGATGAATCATAACCAAAACCCCAACACATGGACTTAGTTTTGGGAATTTTGGGCATTGTTAGCTTATTCACCTCTCTAGTCAAAGGATTAATTACTAAAACTTCATTAGGGGAGGGGAAAGACATATGAGACCATTAGAAGACCCGAGAAGGTGGCGGTCATTAATGTCAAAGAACTTGTTGTCTCGATCATACTGTTCAGACATAAGGTAATTGGAACAGTTGGACATAATAATTCTTCGGTGCCCCAATTCGTCATTATTGCTATCAACGTGATAGCTATGCTGGAGATGAGAATTAGTGAAATTTGGGCCAGAGATTAGAGATTGCCAAAACTTACACACGCTTTTGCATCGGATCAGATCCCTCATGCTCAATCTAATCAGTATCTGCTGATAAATATCCGAGGGAAGATGCGCCATCATAACCCTAGGTATCGGTGAATTGGGTCTGAAAGGGGAAAGCGAGGAGCGTATTAAATTGAAATAAATGTTTTGATGGAGTTATTGGGGGTATAGTTGTTACTCATCACACAATAACAACTCATGGTTGCAGAAGATATTACCGACACCTTTTCGCTAAACGTTGATAACCAGCAACGCTTAGTGCTCCACACGACCCGCCCCAAGGACTCGGTGGCCCACTAAACGGCCCACTAAACGGGAAATGTGACCATTTCGGAAAAGTCTAACTGAGATATGTGCCTGAGGGATGGCCCAAAGTTGCAGCCTGTAAGGATTAAACTTGGGTCTCCACTGATATTCCCAAGCCTCCAACTATTACGAGCCAGAAGTTTTTACTCACATTATTATATTACTGATTGAGAAATTTATTTACCATCAAACTTTTTGAAACTTACTACATATGTCTAGTGGTTCTATTATAAATTGCATACTTACGGAGATTGCTGGTTACAAATTCAATCTATAAGCATAGGTATCATGGCTACTCACCAACTAATTGTAAAATCTATAAAGCATCAGAACACATATGATTTATATCTAACAATTTCTCAAGATGGAAGAGAATATACACTTACAAACTATAAATGAAGTTTCTTCACCATCATCGTGCACTGAACTAAAACTGATGGACCATCACGAGCCCTCTAAATGATCATCAAGACCTTCAATAGTTACTTTATTTCACACTGAAATAAAAATTATACCAGTATTGTCATAACCTGAAACCCTGCAAAAAAAAGAGAGCAAAGCTGTCTCCTTTTTGCCCGCCAATTAATACTTCTGTTAATGTCTTTCTTTTTTAAAAAAAAGGATGTAATAAGGATAAAAAATGTTTCTGTTTCTTGAACACATTTGGACTACAGGATAGACGTGTGGTAATTATAATATAATCTAATGCTTATTATCAGTTTTTACCAATATAAACTTCAAAGCCCAACCACCCAATGATACAAGCACACTAAACTTCACTTGCCATTTAATAATGCTATCCTTATTATGTCAAACTTCCCATACAAAGAAAATCATCAAACCCTATCATTCACCCCCATTTGTTGCACACAGATTTCATAGATGGATTGATTCTAAATCCACCCCCACAACCTCTCTGTACTTCAACAATAACTACCAAATCCATTGAAATATCCATCAGATATCTAATTAAATGCAGCAAAAGAAGGCAGAAATGGGAGTTTATCCAAGAATTAACCAAAAGAAGTTAACACAACAAACCTCCATGAGTAATGCACTTGACCAGTATTCTAGAATCAACCGCGATTCATATCAATGCTATTACATTGCTTCTCATTGATCTTGCTAAGGTAGTCCTTGAACTCCCAAAAACTATAGCTTTTTTATCCAGCCAACAAGCAAGTAGATGTTATGCTACCAAGACTGTGGCACTAATAGTAAGGTGTCGAATAAGAGCGTTGTTGTATGAGGTTTTTAGTGAAAGCATGGGGTGGGGTTGATTGTGTGGCACTAATAGTAAGGGGTGGGCTTGTGGCGGGTTTTGAGAATTTGAGCTGAGTGATGAGGCCATTGAATGGTAATATTGATGATTCTTGTCACTGCTGACAAAGACATGAAGCATATAAGAAGTATTTTGATCCATAAGCATAAAGCAAACCAAGAACCTGGCCCATTAGAGGTGGAAATTTCTACTTATTTAACTTACGAATGGGTTGATTTTGGTATGTTTATCTCTAACGGGTCAAACAGTTTAAAAACACAGCAAAATAATAAATGGCCCAAATGGGTAAAACAGGTCGAAAGTTGCCCAAAGTTTGTTACAATATTAGATCATTACTAAAAAAAATTGGTACTAATATATGAAAAGCTAAACAATACATGAAAGTAATTTGGCTAAAGTGTTCTGAGTCAACCCAACCTAACCCGTTTTAATTCATATGAATAATGACCCGGACCCATTTTCACATGTTACCCAACCTGCCCGGCCCCTGGTCATTTTGCAAACTCTAGACCTACAAATAAGATAATTAGCCAACTAGAATTATATAAAACATACCAGGGTAACGGAGATCACCTATAATTCAACATTTGCTTAAACTAAACACACAACCAATAGTTAAAAAAATATTCCAAAAAGGTAACATATTTAGAGTACACTTTTAAAAACTTCAAACACACTCAAGACCAAAAGTACGGTTGTAAATATAAGACTTAAAACAGAAAGGAACATCGACATAGACAAGTTCTGTCAACTTGAGAGCTTTTATAGCATCAAACATTGGCACTGGTACTAGCACTGGAACCGCCACGTGCATTGGCATTGACATCGGCTTTGGTTTGAGGAAGGGCATACAGTGCTACTACAACATTATTTGGCTTGACCTGAAAATTCAAAGGTGAGGTGAGTTAATGCCCAATTTTATAGCAGAACCAATAAGTAAATAGTGTTTAGAACTGTGTGATATACAACTTCGTATAGCATATGAACCACAACAGTTTATGAGGATTGTAAATAGGTCAGAATAAGTGTGTGCTTGACCTTTTCCCCGAAAGCAGAGAAATATTAAACAGTTGAATTCACAATGTCAGGATTGTAAGGATCCAGTGGTACCATTGGGCCAAACCTCTTAGGAAGATTGTTATATGCAGAAGCTTAGTATAGCATATGAACCAATAAGATGTTCTATTGAATCTTGCTTGACAGTAGGTTTAATGAGGATGATACAGGATTTCAGACCACCTATATTGTGCTACTATTCTAAATATTATGTAAATGAAAGATGTGAAATCACACTAGGGAAATTCTGTAGGTGGCTATTCTGATTCCTGTTGTTAGTAAGTGGAAAAAATAAGCAATATAACGCTAAAGTATATCTAGTAAGTCGCAATAACATAATATACTGGGATAGCAGAAGTCCTATATGCAAAAGCGGTTATTAGTTTGATGTATGCTATGGTATGCACGAGCCTAGACATTGCTCATGCAGTAAGGGTTATAATCAGATTCATGTCAACATTATAAAGTAGTCAAGTGGTTGCTATGCTACTTAAATGTAACTTTTCTACAGTCGCGTTGTGGGAAGATATTTCGAGGCAGATTTAGGTGGTTTTGCATATTCAAACTATAACGTTACGGCTTAAATGATTTAAAGGGAGAAACATGAGTCATTTTGATGTTTGTATGATAAACATTGTCCTAAGAACTAACCTTATCAGAAGTGTGGTAAACAAACAAAATGAAGATAAGGAAACATAAATAAAGTGAACTGAACGAAAGAAGAATCTAATTAGGCTAAAATGAACCAGGATTGATTTTAATGGAGTTAGAGCAGTGCAAATGATCACAATTTATATGTATATGGAGCGGGTAGAGAACTAGCTTAACTAACGTCAATGTTCACAATGATGATTTTATTAAGGATTGATAGATCAACAAGGCGTAATTCTATAAAGATGAAAGCCTTATGTGATTATAACATGATGCATTGTTGTCAATGCCATCATAAATATTAAGAATAATTAGGTAGAACTGATGATATACTACATGGTACATGAAATAGAAAAAAATGCAATACCACAATTACAACCCACCTTGGGACTCTTCATGCTATTTGTTGTCTCTCTCTTTCTCTTAGGCTTCTTCTGAAAATGGGGAGAGATGAGACTCTCCACATATAAGGGTGTCCCTAATAACATCCGACTATTACACCGAACCATTTTATGACACAAGGACCTCTTATTTGGAATGTAATGCGTCAATAGCTTTACACAGTGCATTGCGTCATACTTACTCTCACGATTAAACTCAACTTTTTCCCAAGATTGCTTCTTATTGCATTCCTTCATCACCCATAAGTCATGAGGAATTAATTCATTTCGGAATGCACATAAACAATCTTCGATGTTCCCCAAACGCATTGATGCGTGTTGAGCAACACCAGATTGGTATTGTGCATCATTTGGTTGGGGAACTTCCACAAACTTCTCCTCAGATAAATGAAATGAAAGAATTACTTTCTTTTCAGATGAATGATCATGTACAACCCAATGTAAAGCTCCGTTGCATAAGACACCGATTCTACTTATAAAAGTATACTTTATCTCTCCAACAACCTTCCAAGCATTTAATTTTAAACTAAAGACTTGAAAATAGGTACAGTTCTCACCTCTTTTAGAACCCGACACAACCTTGTAATCATTGGTAGATGAATCACAACCAAAACCCCAACACACTGACTCGATCTCAGGAATTTTGGGCGTCGTTAGTTTCTTTACCTCTCTAGTCGAAGGATTGAGTACTAAAATTTGGGTAGGGTATGGGGAGACGCATACGAGACCATCAGAACAACCGAGTAAAAAGCGGTCAACAAAATCCAAGAAGTAGGCATTAACATTTTTCATATGCTCCATTGAGTACCTAGGAAATCTAGATATAAAAACTCTTCTGTCTCCAAGTTCATCATTTTCGCGATCACTAATATAACTTTGTTTGAGATGGGCTTTAATAAACAGAGGGTTAGAGATCAAAGATAGCCATAACTTGCACACACTCTTGCATCGGATCAGATCCCCCACACTCAATTTTATCAATATCTGCTCATGGATTTCGGGGATTTCAAGGATTTTGGGGATTTTGGGGAGAAGATGTGCCATTGAAACCCTAGGTTGGGCGAATTGGGTGTGGACGAGGAAAGAAAGGGTGTGAATTTAATTAAGACATTTCTTTCGATGATAGATTTATTGGCACTCACATAAAGACAAATCATAAAAGCAGAATTTTTATTCACACATTACTGGACGGAGAAATTGTTTTTACTGTGATAACTTATAGAAACTTACTACATATGCTTACTGTTCCACCAAACATTCCATACTTACCAAGAGAGCCATTTACAAATTCAATCAATAAGAATAGATATTATGTATCCCAGTATGTAATCTAAAAAGTCATCAACATAACACTAAAAAAACACATTTGCAAATTCATACTATAGGACTAGATATCATGCTCTGACCAAAACAAGTGTTCATGATCTTCAACAACTACTTTATTCCCAGCATTAAACTAACTAGTAATAGTAATGGCATGCCTTCTTGCTATAAGGAAAGAAACCTAAGGCTGATTTATATTAACACTAAATTAAAGAATACCCGTCACATAGTTGATATGACCTTTCAATTTTCTTAAACAATCATTGTAAAAAAGAAAAAGAGTAGAATGTAGATATTAGATACTCACAAGTCACAACAGAACCCATTTTACCAATTATGATTCTGAAACTAAATTTTTTGAACATACATTATAGTGTAACATCAGGATAACGACTGAAATAACTAAAGGAAAGACTATACATCACATTGACAAATATAACTAATCACCTTTTAAAGGTTTAACCTACATCATATGTTTTCTTTCAGTTTTACTTTTGAACTGATAACCAGACTACAATCAAACAGCTGCAAAACATAACTACATGCCTCCACCGTGTAGCCTAATTGGTTCTGGAGCTGAGGGTATTCAGAAGTATCCCGCGTTTAACCCCACACGAGGCAACAAGGAACCTAATTTATAGAAAAAAAATATATGGTAGGGGTGGATCCGTTGTTTAGGCCACAATCTAAGTAGGCCACTAGGTGAGCTCTATTTACCTCTCAAGTTAAGCCTCTAATGCGGTCTGAGATGGGACAGCAGAAAGTCAACATAACTACATACTCCAGGTAAAGAAGATTCAGTACTACAGATCAAACATGTATCATGGTTATCAATGAAATTAGTGTTTAGTTATGCTCTTAAACTATATATTGTGCTTGAATATATGATAATTAGTAAAGAATATCAGAAAGATGACAGTGAGGACTTTCAACAACACTTGTCCTGCACTTCATCAATACACTAGCATTAATAATATGATGCTAACTATATATGTCGTTTTTATTGTTCAAAACTAGAATACGATAGTAATTAGGGTTTGAAATCACTCACCGGTGGACCAAAAACAATGAAATCGCCGCCGTTAGCATCACACCATCTCTATTTCTTCAAACTGGAACAATATCCAAAATTAGGTTTGAAAATTGATAAATAAATAAATAAGTTGTGTTTGGAAAAACATGGAATGATTAAAAAAATTTGCCGGGAGTCGAACCCGGTTCTATTGCTTGGAAGGCAATTATCCTAACCGTTGGACTACAAATGCTTATACTTTAATTTCTTGTTTAAGATATTACAAACCTTCCTAAGTTTACACCATGATCATTGATATATATGTTATTGAAATAATTATTAGTGTTTTTAGCTCAAAAATTTTTTGGATAATATTCTAAGGAGAAGATCTCATTTGAGTCGAGGGAAAAGATGAGAAGGTCTTTTTACTATATTTTGGGACAAAATTGTAAGGACTAAAATGCAGTAATATTAAAAAGCAGTGAAATTTATAGGAATAAAATGCAATGTCGTTAAATTGCAGTAATTGTCGTAAATTATAAAAAAAATATCCTAAAATGCAGTAAAAAATGTCTTTTCATCATTCCCCTCAAACGAGGTCTTCCCGTCAGATCCTCCACCTAATTATTTTGCTTTTTTCTTGTGCGAGTAGAAACACGTTAATTTTGGTCGAAATAAATCACTTCAGCGGATATTTTATCTTGTTTTGATACAGTTTTAAATCACGTCAATTTTTATATATAACTTCCAAGAATGAAACCGAAGTTGTTTTAATATCTATACTTTTTGAATCTAGAAAACCACTTGGTTGTATTTGGATCTTGATCTTGCTTAGGATGATCTAGTTCTAATTGACAAAAGTAGTCTTAATCAAATAAAATCTCAAAGATAGTAATTGTTAAAATGTTATCCCCCAAATTAGGAGTCTCTATTTTGCATGGTCCGTAATGTTTATATAGGTTAAAGTAGTGAATTGAGATCCTGTCATGTTGAACCAAACAAGAGAGGTTATGTTTTCTCACATATAAACGTAGTAGATATCATGCTATAATATTATAAAAAGGAATTTTTTTTCATTTATAAGACTTTTGTTTGTTAGGGAACATGACCTCTTATGTTTAGGTTTAACGTGAGAGAATCTCAACCCTAGAGTAATACGAGTAGATTAGTTTCAATCATGTAACGAAGAACAGAAGTTATAATTTACAAATAGGGAACCTCACATTCTCACAATTTGTAACTTACCATTGATTTGAGATGAATGTATAATGATTGTTTATTGTTAAGACATGAATAAGATGATGTAACATTTAAGAAGTACAAGAACCAAATCAAAAGAAACTAAACGATATTAATTGTTACAATAAAAGGGAGAAGAGTCAGAAGACTATCCATCACTTATTCAAGTAGAATTCATCACTTCCCTATAATTCTAAATAAACAAATTATCGCTTGCTATATTATATACATGTCGAGGTATTCACCGTTGTAAGCATATTCAGAAATCAAAAAGAGGGTTTTGGTCACTCTACTACAGTTACTAAAGGCGTCTGTGCCAAACCACACACGTCTTAAACAAAGGAACTCAATTCGAGCAAAATACTCGAGTTTCTTGATAAGAACTTGGACACTTAAGGTGAGATCGTGTGGAGTCTAATGTAATAGGGTTATCAATCAATTACCTTTGTTTATCATCTTGAGAGAAAAAGAGGATTATTTGGACTTCAGGATACATAGATGTGTGGTGAATTTTAGAAAATAAAAATTATAATACTTATGTCTCAGTTCTAGCTAAATAAACTTCAAATCGCAATCACCAATTGGCACAAGCTCACTAGACTTCACTTGCCCTCTAATGATGCTGCATTCATTATGTCAAACTTCCCATATACATAACAATAACAAAAACCTACCATCACCAACATTTGTTGCACACGATCTATGGATTCATTTCAAATCCAGCCCCACAACCTTCATCCACTTCAATAATATCGACCTAAACCCTTGAATATCTCATCAAATCCTGTTTCAGCGTTGTATAGGTTTGGATTGAAAGGATAGTGTGGGATTGATCATTGTGGTGAGCTTGTGGTGGGTTTTGAGGGTCTGAGCTGAGTAAGGAGGCCATTGAAATGAAATCTTGATTTTTCTTGGTACAACCACCAAGGCATGATGAATATAAGAAGTATTTTGATCCATAAGCATAAAGCGAACCAAGATCCTGATCTATTAGAGGTCACAATTTTGATTGGTCAACTTATAAATGGGTCAATTCGGGTATGTTTATCTCTAACAGGTCAAACAGATAAAGTACAGCTAGATAGTAAATGGCTCAAACAAGTAAAATGGGTTGAAAGTCGCCCAGAGTGTGTTTTCAAGGAATAAATCCTACTTACTTTTTTGCTACAAGATTAGATAAATATTGAAAAACTTTGTACTAAAATTTGACAAACTAATTATGTGAAAAATATTTATATACAAAGTGTTATGAGTCAACCCAACCCCCATCAAGTCCTAAGCAATAGTGGCTCGTTTTAATCCAAACCCATTTTTATATGTTACCAACCTGCCAACCCATTTTGCAACCTCTAGACCTTACTAACAAGATAGTTTAGACAACTGGCGTGATATGAAACATACCAGGTTAAGGATAACCAAATATTCAACATCTGCTGAAATTAAACACACAAAACCAAGAGTACGGTTTTATAATAAGGCTCCAACAAAGTAACAATTCAAGAACACACTTTTAAACCTTCAAACATTAAACACTAAAAACCTAGAGTACGGATGTAAATATAACTTATAAGCCTTAAAAAGGAAAGGAACATTGACATAGCAAAGTTTTGTCAGCCTGACAGCTTCTACAGCACCGGAACTGCAACAGCAACATTGGAGCTAGTACTAGTACCTTAGCAGTAATATGCATTGGCACTATCACTGGCACCAGCATTGGCATGATGAACTGCTACAACAGCATTATTTGGCTTGACCTGAAAATTAGAAGGGAGGTGAGTTAATATCACCAATATTACAGCATAAGCAGACATTATAATGTCTTAAGAACAGTGTTATATAGAGCTACAATAATCGAATGAAGACCCTATAGATAAACTCTAAGAACACTCGATTTATAATATTCAAATCATATAAATCAACAAATTTACAACGATGACTATGTCAAATATACATCGATACATAGACTCACGGATGCAGATTTTCATTTCAACTGAAATATCAAATTTGCTTACATGTATCTGGAATAAATGCATGAATCAAAAGTTGTGATTTTCTTGATTTTAATCTTTCAAAATGTTATTAAACAATTCTATAAGGATTCTCATTCATAGAAATCAACTTATATGTGTGTATATAAAAGGAATTCTGTAAACTACACAATTCAGCTCCTATGACATATATACAGTTTATGACCCATCTGTTAAGAATTTATCCAAGTGAAGAGTACTGGGGAAGGTGTTAACAAGTTTAGTCTTCAAAACACCGAAAGGATGGAAGACATAAGAGATAAGTCCTTTATTCATAAGTGGCTCTTTGTTTGATGTATGATATGGTATGTATGAGCCTAGGCATTGCTCATGCAGTGAGAGTAATATAGAGATTCATGTCAACATCAGGAAGTGATCAAGTGGTTGTTATGCTACTTAATAGCGACTTCTACAGATGCACTATTTTCCAAATCAAGATGCAGTATTGTCAGAAGGTATTCAGAGGCAGATTTAGGTGGTTTTATTGGTTTTTCATACCAAACTAAAGCACTAGGGGTCCCGTGAAATGAAAGAAATGTCTAAAGAACTGACGTTAACAAACTGTGGAAATTATGATGAGGACGTGTAAATAAAGTGAACTGAAAGAAAGAAGAATTTAGTTAACCTAAAGAGAAGCAGGATTAATATAAATGAAGTTGGAGTCATGCAAATTATAACAGTTCTTATGTATAAGGAGTAGGAAGAGAACTAGTTCAACCAATTTCAATGCTACATAACACTGATGATTGCATTTAGGATCCATAGACCAACACGTAGTAATACTTTACGAATGAAAGCCTCACGTGATTTTAACATGAAGCATTCACAATGTGGTCAATGCCATCATAAACAGTTAGAATCATTAGGTGAAACTAATGCTATACTACAAGGTACATGGAAAAGAAAATGCAATACAAAAGTTAGAACCTACCTTAGGAGTCTTCATGGTACTTGACTCTTGTTGCATGTCTCTTTCTCTTAGGCGTCTCTTTCTTTTAGGCTTCTTCTGAAAATGGGGGGATACAAGACTCTCCACAAATGTAGGTGCCCCCAATAACTCCCAGTTATCACACCACAACATTTCATGACACAGGGGCCATCTATTTGACATGTAATTTGATAATAGCTTTACGCAGTGCACAACGTCAGGCTTTTTCTCACGATCATACTCTAAGAATCTTTCCCAAGACTGCTTCTTATTGTATTCCTTCATTACCCATATGTCATGAGGAAGTAATTCCTGTCGGAATGCACATAGACGATCTTCCATATTTCCCAAACGCATTGATCTGTGTTGACCAACATGAGATTCGTATCGTGCATCATTTGGCTGGGGTACTTCCACAAACTTCTCTTCGGATAAATGAAATGAAAGAATTACATTCTTTTCAGATGAACTATCATACGCAACCCAATGTAGAGCTTCATTGCATAAGACACCGTTCCTAGTTATGAAGGCATAATTTACCTCTCCAACAACCTTCCAAACATTGAATCTTAAGCTAAAGACTTCAAAATAGGTACAGTTCTCATCATTGTCAAACCCTTGTACAATCTTGTAATCATTAGTAGATGAATCATAACCAAATCCCCAAAACATCGAATCGTATCCAGGAATTTTGGGATTGGCTACTCTTTTTACCTCTCTAGTCGAAGGATTGAGAACTAAAAGTTTGTCAGAGTAAGTGAAGACGCATACCAGACCATCTGAAGAACCGAGTATACGACTCTCATTAAATTCAAGTAAAAATGGATAAGCCTTTAAGAAGCCAGGAAATACAGAAATCGCAAGTCTTCTGTCTCTAAGTTCATCATTTTCGCAATCACTGATATAATTTCGTTGGAGATGAGCTTTAATAAACCGAGGGTCAGAGATCAGACATAACCATGACTTGCACACACTCTTGCATCGGATCAGATCACTCACACTCAATCTTATCAATATCTGCTCATGGATTTCAGTAAGATGATCTGCCATTGAAACCCTAGGTTTGGCAAATTGGGAAAGAAAAGGGGAAAGAAAGGGTTCGGGTTTAATTAAGACATTTCTTTGGATGATAAATTTATTGGCACTCAGATAAAGACAAATCATATCGAATTTTTTATTCATACGTTACTGGATGGAAAAATTTCTTTTACTGAGATAACTTTATGAAACTTGCTACATAGGCTTACCGTTCCACCGAACATTCCATACTTACCAAGAGTGCCATTTACAGATGCAATCTATAAGAATAGATATTATATATACCAATGTGTAATACATAAATCATCAAAATAACACTAACAATTTCCCTTTAACTATTTCTCAACAGCATGTAAACAAAAAGTTATTTGCAAACATATAAGCATAAATATCGTGTATTCGTGGTCTGACCAAACAAGTGATCATGATTGTCAATAACTACTTTATTGCGATCATTGAAATAACTAGTGATATATAGTAATGGGATGCCTTCTTGCTAAACTAGAAATGATCTCTTACGACTAGCATTGCAATTCACTTTACTATAAGAAAAGAAACTCAATGCTGATGGTTATTAACACTAAAGGAAAGAATAGCCATCACATAGTTAATACGACCTTTCACTTTTCTTCAACAATCGTTGTAAATTAGGAAAAAGAGTACAAAATAGATACTCACAGTCACAACAGAAGCCATTTTACCAAATATGATTCAATGCTAAAACTAAAACTTTGAACATACATCATAGTGTAACCACAGGATAACAAATGAAATAATAATAGGAAAGTGCACTTTATATCAGTTAAACTGAATTAAGAGTTTAACCTACATCATACGTTTTCTTTTAGTTTTACTTATTATGAACTAATAACATAACTACATGCCCGGTTCAATCCTTACCTGAAGTAACAATGAACCTAATTTATAGAAAATTTCTACAATAGGGGTGAATCAGTTGTTTAGGCCACAATCTATGCAGGCAGCTAGACGAGCTTGATTACTCTCACGCGATTGGTCTAAGCCTCTAAGGTGGTCTGAGGCGCGCCCGTTGGGGTCGCCGGAAAATCAGCATAACTACATACAGTGATAGATGAAACTTAAACCAATCCGAAACGTAATCAACTTACCTGAGTTCATAAAAAAATATGTTGGAGCAGAGGTAAAACAGATCAAACCTGTATGAAAATTATACTATATATTGTGATTGGTAATTATAGGAATATATTTAGGATCAGAATCGAAAAAACCTGGTACATTTAACACTGCCTAACTATAAACAGTGGGAGTACAGCACATTAAGACGTCAGTGAAGACTTTCATCAAACACTTGTCCTGCACATTTGTCAAAGTTAGAATACGAAAGAAATTAGGTTTGAAATTACTCACCGGTGGAACAAAAACAATGAAATCGCTGCCGTTGACACGAGACCATCTCTATTTCATCAAACACTGATAATATTCGAAATTAGGTTTAAAAGTTTGGCACAAAAAAATTATGAACGAAATCAAAAAGATGCGTTTGCCGGGAGTCGAACCCGGGTCTATTGCTTGGAAGGCAATTATCCTAACCGTTGGACTACAAACGCTTGACATTTTATACATGCTATTAATTATGTAAAATCATGCATACTACAAAACTCGAAAAATGGCGGGTATTCTTGAAAATCAAATGTTGTGTTAGTATATAAATAAGTGAGAAAAATGCATATCATGTGTAAAATAATGTACGTTATGTTTCTATTTGGCATATTTGTAATGTTTTTAGGTTAAAGACTTAAAGTTAAAGATTAGTTTAAAATTTTTTTGAAGTTGTCACTTGCTGATTGTAACTTCACAATTTGTTACTTACCATTGATTTGGAATGAGTGTATAGCCGTTGGTTATTGTTAAGATATGAATGCTAATCCCGCAAAGATAGAATTATCGTAAGGGATAGAACTTCAGTAGTGCATTTCGACAACTATTATAAAGTGTCCACACCCTGTTCTTAATCCGTTAAATGAAAAATTACAATTCTTAAATATAATATAGAAAACCCTTGATTATGTCATTAAAAACTCAATTGATCAAACTTAATTTTGTTAAATTAGCTAAAATTTAGGATATGATAACATCATAAATTATGATTTATAAAACAATTAAATAAAAACTATACTTTATTCAATTTTATATATCTTATATTTATTTATAGCATGTACCAATAAATAATTATTTTTTATAAAGGGGACGTATCTTGAATTTAACATTTCACATATACTATAATTTAATTTAACAGGAATACTCATAACATCCATATAGATGATTCCTATTTTTTTAGAAGTATGATCATATGGTTACTTTATCTTTTTATCTATATTAAATTAAATTTGATAGAATTATACATTCTTTTATATTTTTTCTATAAAAATTCAATGATAATCCTCATCTTTATACATAGTTTGTTCAACAGATATACAATTTTCTATCTATGTCCTTCAATTTTTTACAATGAATTACCAACTCTATACATGAAAATATTATAAGTCAGTCACATTTTGTGAATTAAACTTTAATCATTTTTGGAGATATTTGAAAAGTATTACTACGATATAATATTTTCATCGAATATTCCGTGTGTATACACGGGCTTGAAGACTAGTTACTATTATAAAGTGCACATCGTGTCCTTAATCCCTTAAATGAAAGATAAGAAATTACTAACATGTCCTTACATTTTCTAAATAAAAATGATAATAATAAAAAAATGCAATTCAAATATATCAATTATAGTACATAATATATCTAACGTTACAATTAAATTTTAGTTGTTCATAAATGTCTACTTATTAAAATGATACGACAACGTTTTATGCATTTTCAAGATGAAATAAAAGTCTGTAGATAATTTTACGATGGTTAAAACAATCATAATAAATTTAAAGAATAAAGCGAAATATGGATCATTCATTGTAGGACGTCACTACTATTTGTCACTTATTATTGTTGACAATCAACACTAATAACTATTACTACCGCATATATATATAAGAACTTATTCACGGGCATCAAAGGAACTAGGCAAAACAATCATCTTAACGGGAAAAAAAGAAGTTAATTAAAATTTAAAACTGAAGTGACAATTTTGAAAGCATTTATAGGACATGATATATTAGGATTAAGTACTAGGTTAAAGCACTACAACCAAAGCTTCCAACAAAAGTACTGAGATCCATCAAGCATAAGTTACTGAAATCCATAAAACAGCATGATTTTAGATACAACTGGAAATCAAAGTTCGTACAGCACTGTACTGTCATCTTGGGTACTTCAACATCTTCAAGCTCTGGCACTCGGTCCTGATAGATCCCCCTTAATTAACTAAAAAATCGAAACAGGAAATCAGTGAGTGCCTTGAGTCATGATAGAACCACAGACTAAACAATATATAAGATTCTTGTTCCAAAAAAAAGATTACAATTGAAGGAAAAAGCGAGAAGAGAAGTTATTGAAAGCTAAATGATCGAGAACACCAACACACAAAGCTTCCGTAGAAAAGACAAAACCAAATTCTGCGAATGGTATTTTGCCAATTGCTTTCAACATCTCTAAATTCAAGAAGAAGTTACTGGTATAAGAATATCCAAATGACCACATGTTTAACAATATTATACTGAACTTCAAATCACCATATAATCTTCTATAATGAGTTGCAATCTAAAATAATAGCAAGTTGAGAAACTAGAAATATAAGTAAACAGCACGTGTGATCAAATAACAGAAAAAAAAAAAAAAGAAATTTCTTATTTCCATCCACTTGTGTCAAGAACAACTACTAAAAATGTTTAAAGAATTGGCCCAATTAACATCAAATGGTCAATTTAGAAAAGATGAATTTGTCAATAACTTCCATGTTAGAAATTTAGTAAATATAAATAAAAAAGGAATAGGAGATATTGGAACACACCTTACCACTTGTCTTGTCATTCTTTGCCTGCCTCTTTCTTTTTGGTGTCACCTTAACATGTGGAGATACAAGGCTCTGCACAAATATAGGGGCACCCGTTTATCTCCCAGCCCAGGACTGCCGTATATCATCTTGGAAAAATGATTTCTTGATTCTGTTATAACCCTTCATATTTCTCAAATAGTGTGCAACGTCAAACCTCATTTCCTGATCATATGCGAGATCCAGTTCCCAAGACTGTTCTCCATTGTAGTTTCTTAGTACCCATTTGTGACAATCAAATTTGTAACGAAGAAATATGCATAGACATTCTTCAATAATCCCCAGTCTGGTTTCATTGCAATAAGTATATATCAAACCATTTGGTTGAGGGATTTCTTTAAATTCCTCTTTAGATAAATGAAAAGAAAGAATAACCGTCTTTTTATTATGATCATCCATAAACCAGTGAAGTGCCCCATTACACAAGATACCAGATCTACTAACGAACCTATAGTTCACTTCTCCAATAGATTTCCATGTATTTGATTTCAAACTTAACACTTGAAAAATTGTCCAATTTTCACCAATCCTGATCCCCAAGACAACCTTGTAATCGTCTGTGGATGAATCATAACCAAAACCCCAACAAAATGATGACCTGGTCTCATCAGTAATCTGTGGACGTTGTAATCTTTTCGCTTCTCTAGTTAAAGGATTGGCTACAAACATTCCTGTTCTGGAAGCATATATGCATACCAAGCCATTGGAAGAACCAAAAACATGGCCATCATAGTATTGAAAGTAAAACTTATACGGATGACCAAATTTAGACATAACGATGTGCAAGTTGATTATTGTTGTGATCATTGTTGTATGGTTCAAGTGGAAATGAACGAATGCCATGACTTACAAACGCCTTTGAACCAAATGAGATCCTTTACATCAAATCCTATAAAAATCTGCTCAAGGATATCAGGTGGAAGCTCCGTGGCCTCTGCCATTGAAATCCTAGTTCCAGTAATTGTTGGTACTGGAAAAAATAATTATAGCAATGAGCAGTTACACAACTATGAGAAAATACCATTATATTAAACAGCTTAATAATTCACATTTTTCTCCATCCTACATTTTGAATTTCTTCTGAAGCTAAACTTGCTTTCTGTCACATAGCAACCATAAGAACTCAAAATCAGCCCCAAACTTAAACAATTTGACCAATAAAAGTCCAAAAACTACCATAAAAATAATCTAAAAGTTTATAAAACATGAGCTGAAAGGAATAAACCCTAACTCCCCATATCAACAAGAATGACAAAAGCCCTAGCTCAAAGATTGTCAAAATCATAGCAGCAAAAATTATATATTAAAATGTTGATAACGATACAATATAGCAACAGCTATGATGATAGATTAAGTAATTTATAATCGCAGGTGAATAATAAAATCGATAGAAAATAACTTACCGGAAATACAAGTGGCAGATGATCTGATGATACTATTTTTATAAAGTTGATGGTGAAGTAAAATGTTGGGAAGAAAAGTGGAGGAAAAAATGGGAAAAAAAGGTGGAAATGTTGGGGAAAAGTAATTCGAAGGGTAAAATAGGAACTTCACATCCATGAATAAAAAGACGGGGTACATTACAGTTGTCAACTTGGGTTGTCTTTTTTGCAGTGTTATAGTTGTTAGACTTTTTTTTTTTCTAACACATACAATATGACAAAATATAAGATGCACTTATTAATATATACAAGATCAGTAAAAAGTTAGTAATTTTTCGATTTCAAAAATAAAATTAAAGTTGTCGGAAAAGCGTAAAAAATACTAAAAATCATAAGATGCGGTAACTAATATATACAAGATGCAGTAAACAAAGTACTAGCACAAATATACATCAATTGCATTTAAGATGCAGTAATGTAAATGTAAGATGCAGGATGCAGTTGATTTTTTTCAGATCTAAAAAGTAGATCTAGATATGAAAAGTAGATTTACTTTTCAGATATACTTTTTAGATCTAGATCTACAAATTTTCAGATCTATTTTCTCTTAGATCTAAGTGTTTTTACAAAGAGGTGGTGTTGTCAAGATGATGACGTAAATGGTGGTGGCGGTGGAGCGGCGGGAGAAGATGGAAAAACGACCACGGTTGGTTACGTCCGGTGGAGGCCGGTTCACCAACGGTGGTTGTTCGCATCTCAACTCTCCGGCCACAAAATCCGTCGTCGTTTCTCCGGTGACGGTGACGGTGGAGCGGCGGTGGTGGCGGTTGAGCGGCGGTGGTGAACGGTACGGAGGTGGTGGACAGTGGTGGACGGTGGTGGTGGTGGTGTGTTAGTGTATGAGTGTTTGTGTGTGAGAGTGTTTGTGTGTGTTAGTGTGTGAATTGAGAGAGTTTTTGTGAAAAAAGAAAGAGGGGTTGGGCTAATTGACCTCTTTCATGTTAACTTTGTAAAAATTGTAAGTTAGTCCTTCCGCCCAAAAACAATTTCAAACTAGTCCCCCGTGACATAGCATAATCTGCATCATTGATCTCGAAAATGAAAGATCCGGATCTTTTGCCCTTCCTAAAACCTTACGCTTCTTTGATCTCAAACATTTATTTTTTATTGGTGTTTTAGTCCTTACGGTTTTGTAGTAACAATTGTTTAATTATTAAACTTTTATTTTTTTAGTGATTTAGTAAAAAAAATTGTTAATTGTTTTGTCTCTAATTTTATAAAATTTTCATACCAATTCATAGAGTGTATGGAACTATTCGGGTTATTTAAGCTTTTTTGACACGGAGGTTATTAATAAACTAAATTTTGAGACGTGAGTGAAAATACCTTGATATTTTATACGGATATATTATTCTGTAACCTAGACAGGCGTTTTGTTTAGAATTTTATAGCAAATTTGCTAGGTAACGGAGGTTAATAAAACGAATTATACCTTTAAATACCCATGATAAATTTAAATAATAATACAAAAATAAAAATTTTTAAATTGTGCTAGTATATATATTAATTTAGGCTCATGTTTGGATATATTAAAATTAAGTTAAGTTAAATTAAATTAAATTAAAGTTATTATATAGCAATAAGATTTATATATCTTGAAATTATATTAAAAATTTAATTAGCATGAACTTTTATTTTATAATTAATTATATTATTAAGAATTTAAGAGTAATTTTGTATTATTTAGACTTAAATGTACGAAAATGTAATTATTTATGCTCTGACATTCATAGTATGCAACAAACTACTCGAGGTTACATTATGTAATAAACTTTCAATTTATTGCTATTATATGTATTTTATTGACGTGAGATGTCACATGTCACCTTATATAGTTGATACGCAAATTAAAACCACAAAAAGTTCACTACACATAATTATCCAAGTTCATTATTGTTTCGATCAATGTTGTAGCTACGTTCACGAGACGTTTAGTGAAACGATAACAGGAGATGAATTCATACCATGACTTACACACTTTTGAATTGCACGATCTCTTTCAGATTATTGTCAAATCCTACAAAAATCTTCTCTAGCACATCAGGAACAAGCTCTGGGGGATGTGATGCCATTGAAAAGAAGAAGATACATAGATACTCCATAAATCACTATTTTTCAGCGATTAGTTTAAATTCTACGGAGTAAATTTTAGTTCACCTTTTGTAATTTGAATCTATTATATATTTTGCAAGATGGAATGTATTTTTTTATTTTTATTTTTTCTTAATAATCTTTTAGGGAATTTGTTAAGGTTTCTAAATTAATTTCAAAGTATTAGTTATATCAACTTTCCATACATATAGTGAAATTTTGTAATTAGTATTATTATAAATTATAATTATAATAATTATTATTAATTATGGAATGTATGCAATATAAATATGGAAGGTTAGTGTTTAATTAATAGTTTTTAAAACTAATTTAGGAAAACTTAACCGATTCCTAAAGGCAATATAACCCCAAAAAAGTTATTTACGTAACTTTCAACCCAAGTAAACAAAGTTACAAAATTAGTCAACATAGGTCGGTTGTTTCCCTTCCCTTGGTGTATATATAGCTACGTCGGGTTGTGTATTTTATTGAATTTATATACGAGAGATATATTTTTAGGCTAACCAGCTACAAGTCTACAACCTTTCGTGGCGATATGATAATCGATCCCTGATAGCCTCATCGCGTTTTACTCACTCGAAACTATCTATGTATGTATATCAGTATATGGTGAATCATGTTATATATTATTAATTAGTCTAATTTGTTGCTTATTAGTAGTTGTTTTGTTGTCTGCAGAAGATGATGAAGGTCATCATCGAAACCATTAATTCAAGGAACATCACTCTTAAAGTTGAAAGTTCCAACAGTACTATCGGCAACTTGAAAGCCTTGATTCAGGAAAAAACAGGTTTTCCACAGTACATGCAGAAGTTGTTCTTCGGTGGAACGCATTTAGAGAACAATCTTACCCTTGCCGACTACAAAATATGTAGCGAATCCACTCTTCTTCTCATGCTTAGGTTAAGGGGATGGATGCAGATATTTGTCAGAAACGTCAGGGAATCACGTACCATCTCTCTAGAAGTCGAAAGGTCCAACACCATTAAAAATCTGTGTTGGGTTATAATAGATTAGTATTGCCAATCAATTCAAAAGTTAGTACTGCTATTCAAAGTTTCTACTGCTCTTCTTTATTAGTACTGCTACAACCATTTGTACTGCCAGTGCACTTCCAGAGTTAGTACTGCCAGTATGATTTCACGGATTAGTACTGCCAGTTTGTTTTACAAAGATTAGTACTGCTGGCATGATTTCTGCAGTTTGTACTGCTAGACCAATTTCTATTGTTTCCACTGTTGGTTCGATTTACAGAGTTTCTACTGCTGCTTGTTTCTACTGCTTAGTGGAGCTGTCAGACTACCCAAAAGTAAAGCAGTAAAGCATATTTTACTTTATGGACACAGAGCACGCTTGAAGAGTTGACTTATGTGTATTAATTGCTATAACGTGTAACAGAGTGTCTAGTTTACTTTTGTGGCATGCTTAACATTGTAACTTGTGTAAATCCTAGTAGCATATATAAGAGAGCAAGCTTAGATACATTCACAGACAGACATTGACATTAGTTAGCTTCAAGGTTATTGTAACCCTAATACAATCAAGTGTATTCGTATTATTAATCTTAATAATATTGGAGCTTTTGTTATATAATTTGTGTGTTCTTTGTCCATTAAAATACAAACATCTATACAAAACATACATACAACTTCCAAACTTAACAAGTATTATTCCGCAAATTTCTTGTTAAGAAGTTCAAGCATTGTTACATTTAATCTTGATCTTGATCAAGAGTGGTATCAGAGCATCAGGTTGCTTTGAACTTTTGGAAGTCAAAATTTGGTTTGTTTAAAAGCTATTTTAAAAAAAAAAAAACTTTTAAAATGTCTTCTGAAGAAACTCAGGCAAACAAAATCCCCATACTCAGGCCAGATGATTATGATATGTGGAAAAATAGGATGAAGCAGTACATGTTGCTTACAGACTATCAACTATGGGATATTTGTGTAAATGGTCCTAAGTATCCTGTTAATGGTGATGGTGTCAGGATTCCAAGGGCACCACCAAGTACAGATGCTGAAAGAAAGAAAAGAGCTACAGAATTTAAAGCTCTTAGCATTCTATTGATATCCATTCCTAATGAATATCAAAGAAAGTTTGAAAATTGTGAGGATGCAAAGGTTCTTTTAGAATCAATAGAGAAAAGATTTGGTGGCAATGAAAGCACCAAGAAAAATAAAAGATCCCTTTTAAAACAACAATTTGAAAACTTTAAATCTGTAAGGACTAAAACATTAACACAAGTTTTTGACAGATTTTCAAAACTCGTGGGTGATCTTGAAAACCACAATGTTAAGATTGACAAGGATGATCTTAACAGAAAGTTTCTAAGATCACTTGGAGATGAATGGACCATGTATACTGTTGCTTTGAGGCAGGGCAGTAATTTGGATGATAAGGAGCTTGATGATCTATACAATGATCTAAGATCATTTGAGCCAGAAGTGGAGAACAAAAAGCAAGCCACTGGATACACGCCAAATATGCAGAATGCTGCATTTATGTCATCAGGAGGAGTACAGGTAGATCCAAACTCAGCATATGTATCTACCTCTGTTGTTACAGGTTCTGCATCTGGGTCATCATCAAAAAAGAAAATTGGTGATCAAGTTCTAGAAGCATTCTTTGTCAGTCATGTAAATTCATCTCTGACAAATGAAGAACTTGAGCAAGTCATTCCAGATGATCTTGAAGAGATGGATATTAAATGGCAGATGGCCATGTTGACTGTAAGGGCAAAGAGATTTATGCAAAAAACTGGGAGAAACAATTTTGCATATAAGAGAGAAGATGGAGCAGGATTTGATAAGAGCAAAGTTGAGTGCTTTAATTGTCACAAGATGGGACACTTTAAAAGAGAATGCAGAAGTCCTGGAAGAACCAATGATAGTGGCCAAAGGACAGGGAGCTATAATGGAATGCAAAGAAGAAACATTCCAATTCAAAACAATTCAAACTCAACAGCACTGATGTCACAAAATGAATTTGAATTTGATTGGAGTGATCAAGAAGAGCATGCTGTTACAAATCAAGCTCTAATGGCCATTACAGAAGCAGAAGCAAAATCTCCTGAAGTGCCTCAAGAGGTACAAAATAAATTATGTTCATCTATCTGCATGAAAACTGTTAAACACTATAGAGATCATAATCTATTTATCTGTGCTGAACTTGAAAAATGGGAAGTTAGGAATAGAAGCACAATTGCATCAATTGAAAATCTAGAACAACAAATAAAAGCATATCAGAAGAATGAATCACAATATGTGTATGATATTGAATATGCTAGGTGGGAAAGAGATTGTCAAAAGGACAAGGTTGATGAATTGAGCAAAGATTTAGAGAATGTGAGAACTGAAAGAGATAGCATTAAACTGAAAATAGATAATCTAGAAAATGCTTCTCAAAATGTTCAAAATTTAATTAAATCTCAGATTCATGATAAACTCAAAACTGGATTGGGATACAACAATGTTCCTCCACCTTATAACAACAATTACTTTCCTCCTAAAAGTGATATTGAGATTGAAACTTTAAAGGAGAATGTAGAAATTGAAGTCATAAAGGCTGATCCAATCAAAAGTTTAGCTGAACCTGAGATAGATTTAGATAAAGTAGAAATTACTAGTTGGGTATCTGATGATGATGACATAGAAGGAGAACTTACTGAGCTAGTTGAATCAACTAAGAAAGATTTTAAGAAAGTAAGTAGTGCATCAGATACTATCTTAACTGGTAATAAACTAGCAGAGGGTAAAAGATTATTCAAAGAAAAGGCTAAGTTTATATCTACTCAAAAGAAGAACACCACTAACAAGAATGAAAAGAATCAAGCCCGTGATAAATGTAATTGTAAAGCAGGTATTCAAATACCATACAATTATACAAAATCTGTTCCTAGAGGAAATCAAAGAAATTGGAACCAAATGGTTTCACATAAACTAGGAAAGGGTTTTGTCATGATTAAAGAAAAGGCTTGTTATATCTGTGGTAAAACAAACCATCTTCAGAATGAGTGTCATCATAATCCAAGAAATAAAAGGGTTATGAGATCACCATGGACAGTTACTGACAGAATTAATCATCACAATTTTAAAACTAAAATTAATTCTGTTAATACTGTGAAGAAAATAAAGGCTCAATCAGTTAATACTGCTGTGTCAAAATTTACTACAGCAGCATTAATCAGAAATAGAGCCAACAGTACTAAGACTCAAGCAGCATTAAAAATTAATACTGTCAGGCGTATTAACACTACTATCAATGTTAATACTGGTAAGCAGAATACTACTGTTTCAGTTAAAACTGTTGCACCAGTTAATACTGGTAGAACAGTTAAAACTGCTAAGGTAATTAATACTGCTAGGCAGGTTGCAAACAGAATTAATACTGCCAGGCATATTAACAAAGTTAATACTGTCAGGCATATTAATACTGCTAACAAAATTAATTCTTCCAGACATGCTAATACTATTAGTCATCTTAATGCTGTTAATAAGTCTAACATTCGTTGGGTTTGGAAACCTGTGCCTACATTAAAATCAAAGGTTTCCAAAACCAACAGTACACCACAAGCAGTGATTCTTGAAAGAGTTGACTTTGTGGATGTACAAGGGAGACCCAAAACCAAATTGGTTTGGGTTCCCAAAGAAAACTAATAATTTTCATTGTTTCATCTGTGAAGAGCAAGCCAAGAAGTTTGTGGCATGTTGATACTGGATGCTCAAGGCACACGACGGAGGATAGAAGCAAGCTACAGAACTTCAAGGAGATTGATGGTGGATATGTAGCTTTTGGAAGTAATCCTAAAGGTGGTAGGATTACAGGAAAAGGGACTGTCAACAGTGATAAGATAAGCTTTCAAGATGTTTATTATGTTGAACAGTTGAGATTCAATTTGCTAAGTGTGAGTCAAATCACAGAGAAAAAGAATCCAGGTCTTTTTACTAACACAGAATGCTTTATTCTTTCTGATAAATTTGAACTAGATGAAAACATGATTTTGATGAAAATTCCTAGAAAGAATAATGTGTACTGTTGTGACTTAGCAAACATGAAACCTCAACAAGATTTAAACTGTCTTATCTCAAAGGCATCTGTTGATGAGTCTGATCTTTGGCATAGAAGAATGTGTCACATGAATTTCAAAACTATTAACAAACTGGTTAAAAACAAACTTGTTAGAGGTTTACCTGAAAAGACATATTCATGTGATGACCATTGTGTTGCATGTTTAAAAGGGAAGCAACACAAATCTTCTTATAAGACCAAAGGAGTGAACTCAAACTTTTCTTCTTTACATCTACTGCATATGGACCTATTTGGACCAACCAATGTCAGTAGTATAGGAAAGAAAGTTTATTGCTTGGTGATCATTGATAACTTTAGTAGATTTAGTTGGGTATTCTTTCTTAGAACTAAGGATGAAATAGGTGAAATACTTAGATCATTCATTACTAGGATTGAGAACCAAACTAATCAAAAGGTTAAAATCATCAGGTCTGATAATGGAACAGAATTTAAGAATCATGAGATGAATAAATTCTGTGAAACAAAAGGAATAGAAAGACAGTTTAGTGCTCCTAGAACTCCACAACAAAATGGAGTAGCAGAAAGAAGAAACAGGACACTAATTGAGGCAGCTAGAACAATGTTAGTAGATGCTAAACTACCAATGACTTTCTGGGCAGAAGCAGTTAGTACTGCTTGTTATGTTCAGAACAGGGTACTAGTAGTAAAGCCTCATAACAAGACACCATATGAATTGTTTTTCAAAAGAAAACCTTTGATTAGCTTTTTAAAACCATTTGAATGTCCTGTTACTATCCTAAATTCAAAAGATCACCTAGGCAAGTTTGAGAGCAAGGTTGATGAGGGGGTCTTTGTTGGATACTCTACCCAAAGCAAAGCATATAGAGTATTCAACCATAGGACTAGAATAGTGGAGGAAACCATGAATGTGACCTTTAATGAACATACACCTAGTGTTGTAGGCAAAGGTCCAGATTGGTTATTTGATATTGATGCTCTAACCCAATCTTTCAGATATGTGTATGAGTCATCAAATGCAGGTACAAATGCTGGTGAATTAAGTGCAGCAAACCAGAACAAAGATACACCATTAGAGTACATCACTCTACCCTTCTGGTCACCTGATCCACCTGAAGTTGTTCATCCACCTCCACAACAACAAGCTCAGAGTTCAGAACCAATCACATCAAGTCAGGAACAGTATAGTGCTTATGATGATGGCCATACCTCCTCAGATCTTGAAATGCTTCCAGAAGAAGAAGCAAATGGTGTGAATACATCTGAGAATGCAGAAAGAAGTGCAGATGAAATTGCAGATGAAATTGCAGAAGAAAATGTAGATGAGAATCAAGATCCAACTAGTCTATCCTTGTCTGAGACTAGCATTCTCATAGAACAGAATGATACAAACTTGGAATCTGGGATTCCTATGTCATTTACTGGTCAGTATCAACAATACAAAGCCTATCATCCATTGGAGAATGTAATAGGTGATATTGACTCTGCAATGCAAACCAGAAGATCTGCCAGACTAAATGAAGAAGACATCAATACTTCTTTATTTGTCTGTTTTCTATCTCAGATAGAACCCAAGAAGGCAAATGAAGCCTTGAAAGATCCAAGTTGGGTTGAAGCAATGCAAGAAGAGCTGCTTCAGTATAAGATTCAAGATGTTTGGACATTGGTGGATCTCCCAAAAGGAAAAAGGGCAATTGGAACAAGATGGGTATACAGAAACAAGAAAGATGAGAGAGGCATTGTGATCAAGAACAAAGCAAGGCTGGTTGCTCAGGGATATTCTCAAGAAGAGGGCATTGACTATGATGAAGTCTTTGCTCCTGTAGCTAGAATAGAAGCAATTAGGTTGTTTTTGGCGTATGCATCTTTCAAGAACTTCAAGGTATACCAGATGGATGTGAAGAGTGCATTTCTATATGACACTATTGAAGAAGAGGTTTATGTATGCCAACCACCAGGATTTGAAGATCCCAAGCATCCAAATAAAGTGTACAGATTGGACAAGGCACTTTATGGACTGCATCAGGCTCCTAGAGCATGGTACGATACTTTATCAGTCTATCTGTTGGAGAATGGTTTCAAAAGATGTGCAATTGACAAAACCTTGTTTATCAAACGAATTAGAAATGATATCCTACTAGTTCAAGTCTATGTAGATGATATTATTTTTGGTTCAACAAGGGATAGTCTTTGTAAAGAATTTGAAGCTCTTATGCACCAGAAATTCAAGATGAGCTCTATGGGAGAATTGACTTTCTTTCTAGGATTACAAGTTAAACAGCAGAAAGAAGGGATCTTCATAAGTCAAGGGAAATATGTTAATGACATTCTGGAGAGGTTTGGATACAAAGATGTAAAGATTGCTAGCACTCCAATGGAGACACACAAACCATTGCATGCAGATCTTGAGGGGGAGGATGTTGATGAACACCTCTACAGATCTATGATTGGATCCCTCATGTATCTGACCTCAAGCAGACCAGATATTATGTTTGCTGTTTGTGTCTGTGCTAGATTCCAGGCAAATCCTAAAATGTCACATGTTCATGCAGTCAAGAGAATTTTTAGATATCTCAAAGGTCAACCAAAACTGGGACTTTGGTATCCAAAAAATTCTTCCTTTGACTTGATTGCATACACTGACAGTGATTATGGAGGAGCCAATATGGATAGAAAATCTACATCTGGGGGTTGTCAATTTTTGGGAGGAAGACTTGTGTCTTGGCAATGCAAAAAGCAAACTACAGTTTCTACATCTACAGCAGAAGCAGAATATGTTGCAGCATCAAGTTGCTGTGCTCAATTGCTTTGGATTCAAAATCAGATGTTGGACTATGGTTTGACCTTTCTAAATACTCCCATTTTCATTGATAACAACTCTGCTATCAGTATTATAAATAACCCTGTAAAACATTCTAAAACTAAGCACATTGAAATCAGATACCATTTTATAAGAGATTGTAATGAGAAAAGATTGATTCAGATTTTTAAAGTTCATACTGATAATCAGTTTGCAGATCTGTTCACAAAAGCATTTGATGTGGGTAGATTTACATTCTTGGTTACAAGTATTGGAATGATAAATTCTTCATAAATCTTTGATTAATACTGTTCTTTTTAAAACTTTGTGTTTCTTAATGGGTTAATACTGATCCACTAATTTATCCTGTATGTATTCTTAGTACTGTCAATATTCATACTGCTTGCTACCTTTAGTACTGCTAGTGTAAATATTGATAAGTAATTTTAATACTGCTGATAAATTAGTACTGTCATTAATACTGCTCTACTACTTAAGGATGAAAGTATTTCCAATACTGCCAACATTAATACTGCTTGTTACTCTTAGTACTGCCAGTATAAATATTGTGAGTATTTTTAATACTGTTGTCCTCATTTAGTACTGCTGTTAATGTTTAGCATTATTAATACTGCTAATGTAGTTTCCATTACTACTGTTAGTCATTATTAGTACTGCTGTCTGTAACTAATATATAATAGTACTGCTTTCTCTAGTTAGTACTGTTAGTTATATTAGTACTGCTGGGTGTGATAAACGGTTTCTGCTGCTAGCAATAATTTTAGTACTGGGCATGTTTTAATACCGCTCGTACAAAACTCCAAATTTAATACTGCTGGCACAATTTACTCTATTTTAAAAATTAGGGCATTTAATGCTGCTCCTTTTTCAAATAGTATAAATAGCAAACATTTTTCACTGTTCGCTTTTCACCTACAATTAACTTCCAACATCCAAAAAGCGATCAAAATCCATTTTTTTCAAAAGAACAATTTCCAATTTTTCCAACTAAAATGACTTCTCCTTCATCCTCTAACGTTGTTTTACCAACCGCAGATAAGCACAATCTGCTTGCTTATCTGCTAAAACCGAAAGGGGGAGAAGATTTTTATGAAATTGTAAATTTTCTTAAAAACAGCCACTTAAAGGTAGCACTTTCTGTCAACCCCATCATTTTTATCTCACATATAAACGACTTTTGGACTTCTGCTGAAAAGACAGAAGTTGATGGGGTGGCTACCATTATTGGCCAAGTTGCAGGGCAAAACGTCAGAGTTACAGAGGCATCCATTCGTAATCATCTTCAACTTCACGATGAAAAAGGTATCGAATGCTTATCTGTATCTGAAATTTATGAAAATCTATTGTAGCTAGGGTATGAGGGGGAGTTGAATAAACTAACTTTTTGGAAATCCATGTTCTCTCCCCAGTGGAAATTTTTGATTCATACCCTGCAACAATGTATATCTCAAAAGAGAACGGCATGGGATCAGTTTAGCAGTAATATAGCTTCTGCTTTGATCTGCTTAGCTAATAACATGAAGTTCAATTTTTCAAAAATGGTCTTTACTGGAATGTTGTACAACTTGGAGCATCCCGACTCAAAATTTTTGATGTATCCAAGGTTTTTACAACATATTTTTGATAATGAATTAACTAACCTACCAAGAGTCGGTGGTAAAATTGTTCTCCTCTCTCATACACAAAAACTATTTTCAAACATGAGGAAAACAAGGTTAGTAAAAGGCACCACATTTTCAGGGAGGGTCACAAATTTAACTGCACATATGCTAAATGCACCCTCCACAGCAGGTGAAGAAGTAGCCACACCCTCTACTTCTCAACCCACACCTGCTGTTGAATTCAAGAAAACAAGGGAACCCAAGCCAACCTCCAAGAAAGCCACAAGGGCTAAGAAACATGCATCTGAGGCTCCTCTTCCTCAGAAGCATCAGCCAATTGATTTAAATGAGGTGGTCAATGAAGAAGAAGGTGACCATGTGGAAAGGGTTGCCACTACTGATTCTGCCCCATTGGGAGAACAGGACAGTGGTAATGGAACTAGGACCCAATCCATGGCAACACAGGATACATAAATTCCATTGGACTCTTCTATTGCAGAAGATCCAGTGGATATCAATGTATCCAGTGGTCCCAGGTGCCAAGAAACCACAATGGGGGCTAATGATGCTCAGACTAGGTCTGAGACATTAGCTAAATCTTCCATTGATCCACTAAAAGAGGGTAACACTTCTGGCAGTGGTGAGGATAGCTCATTACTTAAGGAATTGATGGTAATATGTACCAATTTGTCAGAAGAGGTGGCTAGGCAGAAGGAAATGCTAGCATCTCAAGGAGATGAGATTGTAAGATTGAATGGGGTAGTGAAGCAGCTGTTGGAAAAGATGTATACTACTCCAGTTACTACTGCTAGTACTGGAGTTAGTACTGCTGATGAAGAAAATATTAATGCTGCTGGGCTAGATGAGCCAGTTAGTACTGTTGGAGTCAATGAAGAAGTTGATGCTGCTGAGGTATTGATAAGGGTGTCTGAGAGCCCAAAAGAAAAGGAAAAACAGAAGCAAAAAGGTGTGAGCATTCAAGAACCATCTGAACAGGCACCTACAAGAAAAGCACAGCAGATTGGAGCCAAAGATAAGGGTAAAGGGATAATGATTGAAGAAGTCAGGCCTCTGAAAAGAAAACATCAAATAGAGGCTGATGAGGAATTGGCCAGAAAGTTACAGGAGGAGGAAAGGATGAGGTATACAGAGGAAGAGAGAGAAGCTGAGCTACAGAGGCTACTAAATGAAAAGAAAAGGAGAGAGTCAGAGGCTAAATATAAGAAACAGAAAGCAAAGCCAAAGACTAAGGCTTAGTTGAAGAAGGAGTTCATTACATTCCTCAAGGGAGCTGGATTTCATGTAAAAATCCTAGCAACCCTCCAATTTGAAGATCTAAAGAGGATGTATGAAAGGGAGCAAGAAAGAATGAAGAAGGGAACTAAAGATATAAGGATGGAGAGGGAAAGGGAAATGAAGGGTATGTATGATATGCCTGTTCAGCAGGGTATCAAAACCTTCAAGAGAAAGAAAGATGATGCACAGAGCATACAAAGTGAAGGATACTTTGAGAAAGTGCAGAAGAAGCATAATGATGAAAAAGATGTGCACACTGAGGTGCCATCTACAGATAATAAAGCAGAGGAGGATAACAGTAATAGAAGTTTGGTAATAATTGATACAGCTGACTGTGAGCCCTTGAAGGTGGAATATCCAATCATAGATTGGTACCAGACACTAGATAGTGCAAACAAGAGGCACTATAAAATTGTTAGAGCAGGAGGATCATCTGAGCTATACAGAAACTTCTTTTCAATGCTCAAAGTTTTTAGAAGAAAAGACTTGGATGAAATGTTTGAAGTAGGCATGAAGAAGTTCAGTGAAAAGAGAGGCTATGATGATGATCATCAACTGTTCGAATATCTGAAGCAGATGTACTTGCCTGAAGCTGAAATGAGAATATTTATGAAAGCATTCTCACCTGCCAACTACTGGTATTGTTTTGATAATTGTAGAGTACATATGATAGGCCAGGTAGATGGAGGTGTAGGATATTTCTTGATGGGCAAAGAATATCCTTGGAATCCTGCTGTAATAAAAAGCATGTTAATGCTCAAGGTCAAATGCTCAAATCTGATTGTTGCAGCAGTTTTGGTAAAAGAATTAAAAGATTATCTGGAAAGGATGAGTAAGCAGAAGAAGTGAACCACAGTTTGGTTAAAAGGCAAATCTGAAGAAACTTAGTGCTGCTGGGAAGAAAGCACAAGTTTAGGGGGAGATTGTTGGGTTATAATAGATTAGTACTGCCAAGCAATTCAAGAGTTAGTACTGCTATTCAAAGTTTCTACTGCTCTTCTTTATTAGTACTGCTACAACCATTTGTACTACCAGTGCACTTCCAGAGTTAGTACTGCCAGTATGATTTCACGGATTAGTACTGCCAGTTTGTTTTACAAAGATTAGTACTGCTGGCATGATTTCTGCAGTTTGTACTGCTAGACCAATTTCTATTGTTTCCACTGTTGGTTCGATTTACAGAGTTTCTACTGCTGCTTGTTTCTACTGCTTAGTGGAGCTGTCAGACTACCCAAAAGTAAAGCAGTAAAGCATATTTTACTTTATGGACACAGAGCACGCTTGAAGAGTTGACTTATGTGTATTAATTGCTATAACGTGTAACAGAGTGTCTAGTTTACTTTTGTGGCATGCTTAACATTGTAACTTGTGTAAATCCTAGTAGCATATATAAGAGAGCAAGCTTAGATACATTCACAGACAGACATTGACATTAGTTAGCTTCAAGGTTATTGTAACCCTAATACAATCAAGTGTATTCGTATTATTAATCTTAATAATATTGGAGCTTTTGTTATATAATTTGTGTGTTCTTTGTCCATTAAAATACAAACATCTATACAAAACATACATACAACTTCCAAACTTAACAAGTATTATTCCGCAAATTTCTTGTTAAGAAGTTCAAGCATTGTTACATTTAATCTTGATCTTGATCAAGTCGATCCTGACAATCTGAAACTCAATATCCAGGATAAGGAAGATATCCCCGCATACGATCAGAGGCTGTTCTTTGCCGGAGAACTACTCGATAACAAACGTACCCTTGCTGACTACTTCATCCATTGGGAGTCCCCCCTTGATCTTGTGCTTATGCGTAGGGGTCCGAGGAATATATTCATCAACGACATCTTTAATGGAAAAATAATCCCTTTGGAAGTTGTCAGCTGTGACTCCATCAGCAAAGTGAAAGCTATGATTGAAGAACACGAAGGTATTCCCGCAGACAAACAGAGGCTGGTCTATGCAGGAGAGCATCTTGATGATGGCCGTTATCTTGGCAACTACTACATTCAGAAAGACTCCACCATCTTCCTTTTTGATACAACGTTGTCTGGGGCCCCACAAATACAGAAGATATATGTAAAGATAATTTCCACTGGAAAGACCATCTCGTTGGATGTTGAAAGCTTCTACACCATCGACCACTTGAAAGACAAGATTCAAGACAAGGAAGGTATTCCCTCATACCAGCAGAGGTTGTTCTTTCCCCAAAAGCAGCTCGAGGACAGCTTTACACTTGCTGACTACTGTATCCAGAATGAATCCACCCTCCATCTTGTGGATCTTTTAATGACGGGATGTATGACTATATATGTCAAGATCGTTACCAGTAACACGACTATTTGTATGAAGGTAAAATACTCCGACACCATCCGCAAGGTGAAAACCAAGATACAGGATACGGAAGGCCTACTTCCAGACCAACAGAAACTGTTGTTTGCCGGGGAGCTGCTCGAAGACAGTTTTACTCTTGCTGACTACTGCATTCAAATTGTGTCCACCCTCTATCTTGTAGTAAGGAAATAGTTTCTAAGCCCGAGGGCGTTAAATTTGACTGGTTTTTCATCTGTATCTGAAATAATGTATATGGCAATCTTTTAAAGTTTTATAAAGGAGATTGCATTATGTAATACAAATACAAAATTATGATCCACGCTTTTAGCATAGAAGTAGTATGAAGTTATTTCGGTTGATTGTGATCCAATTTTTAATGCTGTTTTGGGTCTGTCTTTTTTTTTTTTGTTCAGGTTTTGGTGGTCTGTGTTGTGTCGACGTCTGCTTTAGTTTGTTTTGTTTTTGCTTGTTGTGTACTTGTATCCTCTGTGATTACTCCTTTTGCATCAAGGTTTTAATGTTCTGCTGCTGCTTGGTCTGGTTTGTTTATGGTCCTGTTTTGGGCTTGGATTGTTGTTGTAATTCTTCTTCTATGGTAATGGTATTGGTAGCCTGCTGATTTTAAAAAACTTTTGCAACTATTGTACCCACCCATATAGTATCCTACTGTAAATACGAATTGAGCAGGTTCATCAATTAGTGGCCACTAAGTACAATGTAGTATACAATAAGCAGACTAACACAGTGAAAACACTATCATCAATTATCTATGAAACAATTAAAAATTGCTTTATCCAAAAAAAAAAAAATCAAAATTTTAGTTTGACCTACATAAGTCAAACTAATCCTCAAAAGTGACTTCACCAAACTCTGGCAATTTACAGTTTTTGCTTTGCTTTCTGCCCCATATTGACCTTGATTATTATGGTCTCATAATAATCAAATTGACATTCTTTTTGAAACTTCTTCACAGTTTGACTAAATGTAGTCAAGCAGTCTTCAATTTTGATCAAAAGCGTATTCCTTCTTGTTAGCATTTCATCCAGATCAACCTTTGTGTTTGCGGTTTTCAGATTCATTCAATATTCCCCGACGTGAGCACAAATTTCATTATTTCCTCCATTTACCAGGTGACTTTCACAAGTCAAACTATGACAGATTGGTGACTCATGACAAATATATACGCAGCTCCTCACTCATGACAAATATATATGACAGATCGGTGAAACTATCGAAAGCATATTCCTTCTTGTTAGTATTATGTTTTGCGCATTCCTCTCCACCGATTTTGTATGGTATCCACATTTTAGTTATTTTTTTCCAAATTTTTTCATACTAGAACATATAAAAACATTTACAATTGACCCTGTAAGTTCATTTTTTGAGACTTATTTACTAGCTTGCTTGTTTAAAGGAGTTAAATCAATATGGAAACTTCAGAGTAGAATTAGCTTGGGATACACCAACTTTCGCCAAAGATAACTAAGATTAAACAAAATCAAATTGGCAAATCAGCAGGTCTATAGAAAAAGATTAAAACTTCTATATCTATATTAGATATATAGAATTACGTTTGTTCACTAGGTTGCAGTGTGAGAATACACGCTACTTTGTCTTTCATCATCCTGATAAAATCAAACGTAGCAAGCAGAGATGAAATTGTAACAGATTCATACATAAGTTATTAATCCAAATTATTATGATAATATCATATCAAATTAGGATACAATAACCACGAAACAAGAGCAGATCTAGTATAAGAATCATAGCAATAAAGTACATGTAGCTGAATATGATATCTAGTTTCTCCACATTAAAAATATGATAAATATAAACATAAGCATATGCATTTCTAAGAACTTCGCCGAACAAGGTGTTTGGGATAAGCTTATGTGAAAGGGCGTCTTATACGAATAATATAAAAAACAAAAAAAATAAATGTGTGTGTGGGTGTGCTGGTGGGGGGTTATAAGCTAAAAAAGTAAAGCCCCATTTCTTCGGTTTTTAGAAAATGTAGAAACTAATTAAAAAGCTTAAGCTTAGCCAAACACCCCTGAAGTCCTAAATTTCTTTGTAGAAAGTCAACGCATGCTCATCACGCATTTTCTGAAACAGAACAAACACATACCTCAAATGTCTAAAACCATTTTTTCAAACCATCCAACAAAAGTTATGAGATCCAACATACATAAGTTACAGAAAACCATCAAACACAAGATACTGAAAACAACTGAAAGATAAATCCCTAACAAAAACATTTTTAAGCAGGGTCCTAAAGAACAAAAAACAAAGTTCGAACATAAATGGCTGTCATCTTAACTGCTTCAGCACCATCAAACTCCGGCACTTGGTCCAGGAAGCGAAGGATCTCTGTTACATAACTGGAAAATCAAAATGGGAAGTGAGTGAATGGCAGATATTATGTAAAAAGTGAGATACTGCACATACGAAACTGAAAACGTAAGGAAACAGGATTAGATGAAACAGAAAGTAAATTCGTAATGGGTCGTCGAAGACAATTCAGTCATAAATATAAAATATGGGTCCAAAGTTTGGGAAAAATGTACATTTAATCCAAAATTTTCTAAAAAAAGATAGAAGAAACAAAACCTAATTACAACCATAGGGAAAATCAAGAAGGGGTGTGAACCAAATATAACTCACAAAAACAGAGATGATTGTTAGTATTAATTTATCATAAAGCTTTTCATTCTTTTGATTTTACACACTAGAATGCATGACAATTTTAACTGATACATAAAATTAAACTAGAATTTACAATCTCACAATCATATATGAATAGAATATGGGCTATTACTATCATACAAGATTTGTTTGTTTAAATAGAGTATGGATTAAGCACTACACTTGGAAGTCTAAGATGAAATACTATTATACTTGATAGTTTCTATTTTCTAATATGTACAAGATCAGAATAAACTAAGGACTAACAAGATATGCTCTTCAATCCAAATTGATTATCACATGTTACTAACAAAAAGGAAATAATACTTAAGGAAAAATTATTAGGGATTAGATAAATCATCGAAAACATTGATAAGAAATCAGAAGATAGAAGAAACCCTATAGTCTATACTTTTAATTATGTGATAAAAGGCACAACCTTTAAATAAGACTAGCATCGGACCCACGCAAAGCATGATAATTTTAAATCATGATGTTCGCTTAGGTTCTTTTCTTTTTCTAATGTTTGATTCCAATTGAATGTTTCGTAGGTCAAAATACAATAATCAGATGTCAAAATTACTGAATGTCATATTGTATGACTAATGTAACATATGATTAATGATAACAATAATCTAGTACAAAACACATACAGAAAGATGTTGTATGATTGAACTTAATTTAATTTTAGAGTTTAAATTTAATAAAATTAGAATCGTAGGATTGAGAGAGAAAAAAAAAAGATTAAATTTTGAATTGACTTTTTTTTTGTCATGTGATTTGAATTAGCAGAATTAAATTGATTAATTTATTTTGTAAGGCAAATAAATAAATACCCCCTCAAGAAATTTGAAAATAAGAACAAATAAATAAATTAATTAATTTAAGGTTACTAGAGGCATTTTTAAATTAATACCCCCTCAAAAATATAGAAGATACGAAATAATTTTTTTTGCCTCTCCATTTAAATTTCTAGCTCCGCCTCTGGTCAGCAACTCCTCAATTTAACAATTAAGACAATGATATAGATGCATTATATATCAAGTACATAAGCATAGATAAGAACTCACCTTATCACCTTCTTTGTTACTTGTCGCCTCTCCCTCTCCCTCTCCATTTCTCTTCAGTTCGCTATTCACATGTGGCGATACAAGGCTTTTGACAAATATAGGGAGCTCAAGATACTCACGACAATTGCACAACCATTTATCCTCACACAAGAAAGACCCTTCATGAAGAATGTTATGCTTTAGTTGTCTTAAACAATGTATAGCATCATGATTTATTTTCGAATCATTGCCCACCATTTCCCAAGACTCCTTTACATTGTACTTCTTCATTATCCATATGTTATGAATATTATATAAGCATAGACATTCATCCATCACACCTAGTTTATGACCACCCCGAGATTGTAAGCACAAACCATCTGGTTCAGGTATTTCTTTAAATTCCTCTCTGCATAAATCAAACGAAAGAATTACTCTACTCATTTGTTGAGGTGAATAATAACCCATAAACCAATGAATTGCCCCGTTGCATAATACACCATTACCACCAAAACATCTATAGCTCCTTAGTCCACCAAATTTCCAAACATTTGATTTTAAAGTTAATACTTGAAACAATGTACGATCCTTAAACCTGGACCCTACAACCACCTTGTAATCATCTGTAAATGAATCATATCCAAAACCCCAAGAAAATGGTTTGCTCATGTAGCGAAGATGAGGCTTTTCCAGACCTTTCACCTCTCTAGTCGAGGGATTGATTAAGAATAATTCATCGTCGAAAGTAGAGATAAGTACCAGGCCATTGGAAGAACCAACGATATCACAACCATGAAAGTCAAACAAATGTGCAACACTTTCATCTGGAAAAAGTTTAATGCAAACAGGTAAGCTGGCCATTAGGATCCTTCGATGACGGAACTCCTTGCTTTTGCAATCATTGTCGCAATTATAATTCAGATGGGATTTAATAAAATGGGGACTTGAAATTAAAGATTGCCACGACTTACAGATGCTTTTGCAACGAAATAAATCACTAGCATCCAAATTTATCAATATCCGCTCAACGATATCCTTGAGAAGATGTTCCATTAAAACCCTAGGGCCGGCAATGACCCTAGGGCAGACAACGCAGAAAGGAAAGTGAGTGAGGACGAATGACGATAATGAAAAAAAGAAAAATTATATGGTATATTATTAGGCGCTCTAGTAAATACTAATTAATACTCATTTAATACAAAACACGGTCCCAAGGATTTTTACCAGGCACTTTTAGCTAATAGAGAGATTTCTTTTACTATGGATACTTTTACAAATTAGTTAACCTTCCAAATATGCTTAATACTACTAATAAAACAGTTGATACTATAACGAGTGCTATTTACATATAGCTGTGGAATCACCGAACTACTTTTACCCATGTGCGGTAACATTTTTGCATTTGATTCAAAAATATACCAACATTAATCGATGCAATATCTCTATAATGTTTTCTGAACACCCCATATCCTAAGAATGGTATTTAATAATGGGTAGCATTGTAACCAAAGATCTAAATATCGACTGTCCTGACAATTTTTGTTCCTGTAGCTGCAAATCAAAATTCCTAGGCTTCCAATTAACATTTTGTGTTACGTTATTTGCAAATCAGATTTCTCCGGACTAAAGTTTCAGTCTCAAACAACTTATAATACATCCTACATTGTTACAACAGTTGAAATCAGTGTTGATGACATGACTTCTTTCTCTCGTAATCCCGAAACAAGTCCACTAATACAGCTTTCTAGAGTGATGTCCGGTCTTTCTGGCAATCTGGCCTTTAAACTGTAAGTAACACATGTACGGGGGACTCATCAACATAATCTCAAACAGAGTTGTGAGAGTTATTTTTGTTGCTTGAGAGGTGCATATGCTGTAAAACTGGATGAATCAAGAGATGCAACCAGGCTTTGTCTCAGCAGATAGCGTGTTTTAAAGGGTGCAATTAAGGTTCACAAGTTTTATAAATGGCGTACCTTTGACCAATAATGCTTTCCTGCAACTATTTTTCTTTCCTTCCACATGCTTATCTACTGGCTAATCGCTAACTTAAGAACAAGACGATACCATGAAAATATCATACTAGTAATAAAGATACTAAAATGAAGAACTCTGAATACACCGACTATAAAGATGCACAAGAAGACTAACCTCGAGGGGTAAGTTTAGTGATTGGAGGCTTGAGAATCTCAAGAGCAGACACATGTTCAATTCCCGCAGCCAGTAAGTGCGTAGCTCTGTTGGTTTTGGAGGGAATGGATTTGCAAAAATTGTTACGTTTCCAGTACTGACAAACACTCTTTAAGCGAGCAGCTAAATTAGTCTGCAATGCTTTTACCGTATTGTCCTTGGGTCAGGTCATGTGGATGGGTCATTGGTGGACATTGTCGGTTAACAATTTTGATATTTTTGTTACCTAAAAATTCAAATGTTTCTGATTATTTAGCGTGTCTTATTTAAATGTTAGTTCAATATGTATTTGATGAGGGCTTTCATCAAACACTTGATAGGCAATTGATCAATTGTTATCAAAAACAAAACAGAGTAAGTGAGAACTTTCGTCACCAGATGTAATATTAAATCCACCTAAATACAAATGGAACAAATTAAACACATTACAATTGGAAAACAATAAAATTTTTATAAAGACTTCAATCAACAAAGAATGAGAAAGCATATGCGTATAGTAAAGCAATTTAACAAGAATGATATTGAACTTCAGATTAATATGATGGAGAAGTATAATAACAAACAGAGTATCACACTTTGTATGGTCAAATAACAGAGCATGACTTCTTAACCATAAAAAAAATTATTTCACATTTGAGTTTAACAGCAAGCAGGAAGAAAAAAGATACTTAAGATATATTAAAGAGCGTAGAACCGGAAGTATTGCTTCTGAGGCCACGCATTAAGCACCATCAAACGACCAACACAGCCACTCTCAGCTACTGATGGCCGCTGATAATAATCACTGCACGCACCGCATCACATAAAAAATTCATGTCACTTTAATATATAAATATTTATATCTAAAAACGACAAGAAAATAGGAAATTAGTAAATATATATGATGCCGAATATTTTACTTACTTATATTTTGTGAGGAAAGAAGGGACCATGAAACAATATCATCATTAGAACTTACCTTGTCCTTCCTCTTGCTATATATCCATTTCTCACAACTTAATTTCTTTTTATTTTTCATTAACACGAGGAGAAACGATGCTTTTCACAAATATAGGATCACCTTCCCAAGTTCTGTACGTACACTCATAATCATGAAAGAATGAAATCTCATGTGGAATATAATCCTTGATCGGTTTCAAAGAGTGTGCAACATCATTTTCTATTTCCAAATCATCTGGCAGTAAGATCCAAGAATGTTTCACATTGTATTTTTTTCATCACCCATTTATTCTCGGAAGAACACGGTTCTCAAAATATGCATATACATCCTCTAATGATCCCCAGTCTGTTATCATTGATACTCATATCTCATATCATCTGGTTGTGGAATTTCATAAAATTCCTCGTTAGATAAACAAAGCGATATAATTACTTTTCTCCTGTTATTATGATCGTGCATAAACCAATGAAGCTGCGCATTGCATAAGATACCACATCTACTAATAAACCTAGATTTAATTTCTCCAACAATTTTCTAAACATTTGATTGCAAGGAAAAACTTGGAAATACGTTACGTACTCACTTTCGTTGAACCATAATATTACCTTGTAATCATTGTTTAGCAAATCATAACCAAAACCCCAACAAATAGATGAATCAATGTCAGGAATTTGAGGTAGTTATTCCACTTCTCTAGTGGTGGGATTAGTTAATATAAGTTCAGAATTTGAAGTATAGATTCAAACAAGGCCATTTGAAGAACCGAGAAGATGATGATTATGATAATCATAAGTAAAGCTTAACGAAGTAGTAGAAATAGACATAAGGATCCTCCTATCTCCAAATTCATTATTTTTTCAATCATTATTGTAACTAAGGTTCAAATAAGCATTAACGGAACGAGAACTTGAGATAAAACATTGCCATGACTTACATACTCTCTAGCTTTGGAGTTTACCAATCACCTCTTATTTTCATAGTATATTCTCAAATACATCATCGACAACCTAGGCCGGAGATCCGTAACCAAAAACATGAACCATGGAAATAACCGACCAAAAGAAAAAACCCTTACTCAGGGTCGGATAAAAAAGTATTCAAAGAGAGAGATCAGAGACTAACCATAGAGATAAACTTGCATAGAGATGATATAATAACGGATTAGCTCTGTTTATTGAGTTTAGATATGCAAAAATGAAGCCCTAAAATAAAAGGCTAAATCAGAGTATATGTAATGTAGTACGAAAATTAACTCTATTTTGTTAGGCCCAATTACCTTGGACACAATAATGCTCATTCTCTTTTTTTTTTTTTTTTTCTTTTTTTCTTAATCAAATTTTATACACATATATATGTTGCATATATTTTTTATAAGCCCCCTTAGAATTTTTGGAAGCCACGTGCAGTCACCCACCTCTCAGACCCTCAAAGACGTACGGCTTCCATGCAAGTTAAAGCAAAGAATATCAAGTTAAAAGAAGATTGTATACGTGAAGACTCTGTTCAACAAATAAATATTTATAAGCTGCAATAATTACCAACAGTAACTACACCGTAAGACAATACACTCAAACCACGTAACATTTTAAAACATTATTAAAAATTATCCATGACAAGTTATGAAATCCATCAAACCCAAATTAAAAAAAAAAAAATTGACACAAGTAAACAAAAAAAAAAGCAACACAAATGCAGATTGGCAGAAGTTCCAATCCATTCTTTTTCTTGCTGTTTGCGGCGATTTCTAATCTGCACACATATTATAGTGTAAACAGATTTATAAAATTATAGTGTATTTTGCAGATGAAGTAAACAGAATTATAAAATTGGAGTGTAACTTTCTGGAAGAGTGAACAGAACTATACAGTTGATGTGTAACTTTCAACAGGAGTAAACAGAGTCATAAAAACTGGTGTGAAAACTCTGATAGAAAGAAAGGAAATCAGAATAGACAAAAGTGCGCTTATGAGAACTCTGTCCTTACAATCCTTGTTAAAGATTCAAAACAGTAATGATGAGCAGATATGCACCTTATAAGAGTATGAATAAAGTATAAACATAAGCATATGCATCTATAAGAGCTTTGCACAAGGGGTCCTAAATTTCCTGTTGAAAGTCTGCTCATCAAAGGTCAAGAAATGTTCTGAAACAGATCATAACACATGCATATTCTCTCAAAACAAAGTAAATGTCTAGAAAATTTCTTAAACCCATCCAACACAAGTTATGAGATTCAACACACATAAGTTACACAAAACCATCAAACACAAGATACTAGAAACAACTGGAACATAAGTCCCTAACATAACATAAGCATGTAATTTTCAGCAGGGTCCTAAAGAACAAACAACAATGTTGGTACATCAATGACTGTCATCTTAACTGCTTCAACAGCATCAATGTAACATCCCAAAATTTTGTAAGTTTTATATTTATATAAAAGTAGGTTATTTAAATTCTTAAAATTATATTTGGTGTTAAATACAAATATAATTTATGGGTTAGAAATATAAAAGAGTAAATAGTTGAAGGGCTAAATGTGTTAAATGCTGAAATTTAGGGTTGGAAGTGAAAAATGTCAAATTAAATCCTCTCCTTCATGAAGATTCTGGAACAAAAATTTAGTCCCTGTACATGTGTGTGTTCGGTCGAGAGAATCAAAGAGGAAGAAGAAGGAGAAATCGAAATTGAAGATAGGTTTGATAAATTGAAGGTTCTAAACCTTAATTCAAGTCAAATAAGATATGAATAACACTCTCTAACCCTTGATTTCATGATTTAGTTATGAACCCTAGTTAGGGTTTAAGTAAAAAGAAGTTAATTAAGGTGAGAATTGGGTATAGAATGATTATGCAAGTGTTTTTGAGTTCTATGAACTCATAAAAATAATGAAAAAGTGAAAGAATTGAAGTAATAATTTTGGGTATAATTATTGAAATTTCACCAAGTATGTATGTAGGTGAATTAGTTGATGATGGTGATTATAGGTTGTTATTGTTGTTAAATGACAACTTAATCACCTATAAGTATGTGTAATATTATAAGATAAGTGTATGATGGCTAGTTGAGAATTGAGTGTTAGAAGTGAAACACTTGAATTCTAGCTAGTTTGATGTTAAAGAGTTAACTTTGAGTTCATTGAGTTGTAAGTAATTCATATATGTGAATTGATATGTTTAGGTGATACAAGAGTGAAAAAATAGTTGCTTGAGCTAATTAATCACTACTCTAAGGTAAGTAATGGATGAGTATGTACTTAAATTGCAATGCTTGAATTACATTGAGTAGCCAAGTAATTGCCCTTTTATATGTTGTAGATGAAGTGGGATCATTGAGATACAAGAGTATTCAATGATCACACTAAATGGTGGAATTCAAGGGTGGTGATTGAGATACAAGAGTATTCAATCAACCATGTTCTTGACACCATGGTATGGACTCCTTGAGTCAAAATACATGGAGTTGAGGATCCTTAATTCGTGTTATGTTGCTATGTTAATATTAATGTTAATGTTATACTTTCCTTTACTTACTAAGCATGTTTGCTTACCATTATGTTATTGATGTATGTAGGTGAGCAAAGTGGGACACGGGGCGATTTGGGTAAAAAGTTCAAGCGAGAATAATGGTGGACTTGCTACAAACTAGTAGTAAGTAATCCTTTTGAATCATGCTCTTGATATGTAGAAACGCCCAACTTGTAAGGTTGTTGATCATTGAATATGATCATCTTTTGTGATGAAGTTGTTAAGTATGAAATTTTTGTAAAGAATGATATTAAAGGTTGTTTTGGGTTGAAATTACCCCTTGTGAATATAGAATTTATGTTGATTATGTTAAGTGGTTGAAAGTTTCCAAATGGGTCAAAATGGATTAACGATTGGGTCATTTTGTTGAAACTAGTTGAATGATGGTTTTGGTGAAATGAGTTAATGATTATTATGTTAAAGCTTTTATTTCCAATCTCTGAAAATGATGCAACAAGAATGAGCTAGTGGTGTTGCACACTTGGTTGTAAAAGTGACCGAAATGGTCAAATTTCGATCAAGAGTCCAAAATCATTGAAAACGAAAATATCGCAAAAGTGCCAATTGGAAAACTTTCATTTTGTCATATTAAGCATGTCTGCAAAATTTCAGGCCGTGTTTATAAACGAGTCAAAAGTTACGCGCGTATCAAATTGGGTCAAAAACTTGAGTTGTGCAGAATGTGTTGTTCAGGACCCAGTACGCGATTGCGTAAGGGTCACGCGATCGCGTACTTAGTGAAGAAATCGAACCAGAAGCCTTTGCATTGTAGGTACGCGATCGCGTACCCTTACCGGGATCGCGTACCTTGTACTAAAATTTGAACAGAAGTTTTTCATGTACTGAGTACGCGATCGTGTACCCTATGGTAGGATCGCGTACTCTCGGGTTGTGTCAATGTACGCGATCACGTATATATATCAGGTTCGCGTATGGTATAAAAAAAGAAAAAAAAAAGAATTAGGGGCGTTTCAATCATACTCAGGGTCTTGGTCCAAGAAGTGAAGGATCTCTCTTACATAACTGGAAAATCAAAATAGGAAGTGAGTGAATATGTAAGATGTAAAGAATAAAAAAAAAGTTGATAACAACCATAGAAAAAATCAAGAAGAGAAACGAACCGAATATAAACACAGTAAACAGCATAATCATTAGTAACTTACTATGGTGCTTTTCTCTCTGTTGATTTTAGAAATGAGATTGCATGACAATTCTAAATTGCATTAGGGTTAAATGCATAGAAATGCAATTAACTAACATTCATATTGCGTACCCAACTATTCAGGCGTACATTGTGTGTACGAAACTTGTTATTGATTGACATTGTATGTATTTTGGTGAGGTGTCAACTTGTAAGGAGGCCATGTGGCATTGTATTTAGATGACACGTCAGTACAAGTACCATAAATTACATACAATAGCAACAAATAATAAGTTTCTTACACACAATGTACGCCCGAGGAGTTTGGTACACATTACGATTGTCAGACCTTAATTAAGTGCATTTTGGTGTACTTAACCCATTAAAATAGTATGCTAAAGCAGAAGTTACAATCATACAAGCATTGATTGTGATAACAGAAAATGGACTATTACTAATGTTCTTAAGAAAATAACGGAAAAAGAAAAAAAGAACATGAACTGTTACCATCATACACGAATCACGATCTGATTGTTAGAATAGAATATGGACTATAACCTAAACATGTAAATTCAATCTAAAATACGGAGTACTAAATAAGATATAATATGCACAAGATCAGAATAGACTGGACTAGTATGATATGCTCTTCAATCCAAATTGATTGTCACATGTTACTATGAAAATGGAAATAATACATGTACAAATATGAAGAATGCCCAATGATAAATAATACCTACACAATATTACTAAATATTAGAGAGATCATCAAAAACGTTGATTAGAAATCAGAAGGAAGAAGAAACCCTGTGATCTATATTATTATGTGTAAAATAATCTACCTTTAAATAATATAAGAACTCGGCCACCTTATAACCCTGTTTGCTACTCATTGCCTCCCCCTCTCCCTCTCGCTTAATCTTCGGTCTGCTATTAACATGTGGAGAAACAAGGCTCTTGACAAATATAGGGAGATCAAAAGACTTCTGATTACTGCACAACCATTTATCATCACATGAGAAAGACCACTCATGAAGAATGTCATACTTCAGTCGTCTCAAACAATGTACAGCATCATACTTCATCTCCGAATCATAACCCACCATTTCCCAAGACTCTTTTACAGTGTACTTCTTCATTATCCATAAATTACTGGAATCATATAAGCATAGACATTCTTCCATAACTCCGAGTTTATGAGAGAGTGAAAATTGTAAGCACATACCATCAGGTTGAGGAATTTCTTTAAATTCCTCTTTGCATAAATCAAATGAAGTGCCCCGTCGCATAATACACCACAACTACCATTACATGTATAGTTTATTTTTCCAACAGTGTTCCGCACATTTGATTTTAAAGTTAATACTTGAACACATGTATGATCAGTACCTTCCGTTGACCCGACTACAATTTTGTAATCATCTGTAGATGAATCATATCCAAAACCCCAACAAAGTGGCTTGCTCATGTGACGAAATTTAGGTTTTTGCAGCTCTTGCACTTCTCTAGTGGAAGGATTGATTAGGAATAATTCATCATAGAAAGTAGAGATGATAAATACCAGGCCATTGGAAGAACCGAGAATTTCAAAACCATTCAAGTCAAAAAAATGTGGACCCCTTCTATATTGAAAAATTTCAATGCAAACAGGTAAGCTGGCCATGACGATCCTCCGATCACTGATTTCCTTAGTCTTACGATCGTTGTCGTAACTATCCTTCAGATGAGATTTAATAAAATTAGGACTGGAAATTAAAGATCGCCATGATTTACACACACTCTTGCAACGGATTAGATCCCTCACATCCAAATTTATCAGTATCCGCTCAACGATATCCCGGAGAAGATTTTCCATTAAAACCCTAGGGCCGGCAACGACCCTAGGGCTAGCAACGCAGAAAGAAAAGCGAGTGGGGACGATTGACAATAATAATAAAAAAAACATCTATATGTTATATTTACTAGGAGCTCTAGTAATTACGAATTAGCACTCATTTAATACATAACAAGATTCCAAGGAATTTTTACCAAGCACTTTTACCTGATAGAGAGATTTCTTTACTGTGACTACTTTTACAAGTTTATTCTAAATTCGAGTGCTATTTATAAGATTAGTTGGATCCCCAGACTACTTTTACCCCTGCGCAGTAAGATTTGTGCGTTTGATTCACAACATATATCAACAACAGATGCAATGCAACCAATGATCTAAATATCGACTGTCCCAAGTTTGAAAATCAAGAAATAACTATGGTAGAGAAACATTTCTCGTCCTGCATCAAATTTCTCCAGATTGAATTCTCAAACTCAAACAAGTCAATATCCATGACTACTCTGTTTATAAGATTGAATTCAGTATTGATGAGATGACTTCTTGATCTCATAAATATTCAACAAGTCCACTAATACATATTTTATAGAAATGATTCTCGATATTTCTGGCTTTCGGCCCTTAAACTTGCATAAGACATGTACAGGACACGGCCTTAGAAGCAAGGATTCAAACAGAGTTGGGAGGCTTTCCTGAAAATATTATTTCTCCTCACAAGTCACAACATGCTTAGCTACAGATTAATCGAAAACCTTAAGAACAAAATGTTAACATGAGAAATACAAAATTGACGAAACATAAGGATACCAAATAGAAGAATACTGAATACATCCACTATAACGAATAAGGATACACAAGAAGACTAACCTAGAATAAGGATACACAAGAAGACTAACCTCACGGGGTAGCCTAGTGGTTGGAGGCTTGAAAGAGATTCACCGAAGGCAGCAATTTTGCAGCCAGCCATGAGCTGCGTAGTTCATTTTTTGGTTTCAGAGGAGGACTTCGTTCCTAGTATAGGCCGCTAAGTTGGTGTGGAGCATATGCTCAAACAGCCATCAACTTATTGTTCTCAGGGTGTGTGGGTATCTCAGCATTGTCTATTATCAACAATATTTAACGAATGACAGACAATAAATCCATACTTCATATGCTTAAAAAGAAACTCATCGCTTGTATTATATATCTTACCTAGATCATTGCATCTTTCTTTTGATTTTTAATTCAGAATGATTGATGAGGCTTTTCATCGAACACTTGGCAGGCAGTTGATCAATTGTTATCAAAACACACAAAATAATGGACTTTCGTCAACAGTTGGCGGGCAATAAACTAATGTAAACAAAAAAAACCTTACTCATAATCCTTGGTTCAGTTGGAAAACTGAATACAGCCTCATACAAATTCCACACCCAAACATCACCAAAATCTTATTGACATCCAAATCCATGCTAAAAAGGAGCAATTGCAAGTCAGCTTTCATTTCTTACAAAAATTGGTAGGGGCTTCACAAAACATTTATATAAATACAGCTGAGATAACCACATTTGCTTAATGATAAACACGAAAAAGCATACTCGAAATAAACTGAAGAATGTCGAACCATAATTATTGATACTGTGACCCCTCTGCCAACATCAGATACTAGTTTGATGACCGCTTACAAAGTACACCGCACACACTTCATCACATCAAAAATGATATTTAGACCATTTAAGAAATCCCACAATATATAAATGATATTTAGGCCTAAAATGTTACCCAAAAAATTGGCTTGATACTGCTTGAATATCACTGGATGGTTGGTTTGTGGCGTTAGGCTTATTTCTTGGCATAAACATCATTTTTCGAGTAAATATGACGCCGAGCATTGTACTTGTATTTTGTGACAAAAGAAGGGACAATGGAACAACATCAGTATAAGTATAACCCGCCTTTGTTTTACAATTAATTCTTTTATCACCCATCGGTTATTAGTTGAAAATCGTTCTAGAAATATGCACATATGTCATATCCTTTTATGATTCACATCATCAGGTTGTGGGAGATACGCACCTTATCGGCTTATCATGAGCAGATATGCACCTTATAAAGAAAAATTTTTGTTCATATGCATAACAAGATTTAGGGCCATAAACATATCAAGAGTATGATGAAAGTATAAACATAAACATATGCATCTATAAGAACTTTGCACAAGTGGTCCTAAATTTCCTGTTGAAAGTCAACTCATGCTCATCACAAGTTAAAGACATTTTCGGAAACAAATCATAACATTCTATGAAAACAAAGTAAATGTCTAAAACATTTTTTTCAAACCATCCAACACAAGTTATGAAATTCAACATACTTAAATTACACAACCATCAAACACATGATACTAGAAATAACTGGAAGCTAGATAAATCCCTAACATACGCATGTTTCTTTTAAAAGAAGGGTCCTAAAGAACAAACAAAGTTACTACATCACTGCCCTGTCATCTTAACTGATTCAAGAGCGTCAAACTCCAACACTCGGTCCAGGAAGCGAAGGATCTCCTTTAGTCGACTGTGAAATCAAAATGTGAAGTGAGTGAATGCCAAATATTATGTAAGAAGCAAAGAACAAACAAAAGTTACTTACAACCAAAACAGATGTTACAATGATACAAGCATTGATTGTGAGAACAGAAAATGGACTATTACTAATGTTTAAAAGAAAATAACAAAAAGATAATATGGACTATTACCATCATATACAATTTGATTGTTAGAATAACATATAGAGTAAAACCTAAAATTGTAACTTTAATCTTAAATAATAAACAAGTTATAATATGCACAACAGCAGATTTGACTATGGACTAATAAGATATGCTCTTCAATGATCAATCCAACTTGATTGTCACGTGTATTACATAATACATAAATAAATATGAAGCATGCCCAATATATTAATGAATACCCACACAAGATTATTAGAAATCAGAGCAATCATCAAAAACATTGATTAAGAAATCAGAAGGCAGAAGAAACCCTATAATCTATATTACGATGTGATAAAAGAAACAACGCTCTTTGCTACTTGTTACCTCTTCCTCATGCTTTTTCTTCTGTGTTCAATTCACATGTGGCGAAACAAGGCTCTGCACAAATATAGGGTGATGAATAAACTCCAGACTACTGCACAACCATTTATCATCACATGAGAAAGACCACTCATGAGGCATGTCACACTTCATTCGTCTTAAACAATGTATAGCATCGTACTTTATCTCTGAATCATAGTCCACCAACTCCCAAGACTCTTTTACATTGTAATTCTTCATTATCCATAGGCTCTCGCTATCATACAAGCATAGACATTCTTCCATAACACCAAGTGTATGATCACCCCAGAACTGTAAGCACATACCATCGGGTTGGGGAATTTCTCTAAATTCTTCTTTGCATAAATCGAAGGAAATAATTACTCTCTTCTTATGAAGTGGATCGTAACGCATAAACCAGTGAAGTGCCCCATTGCATAATACACCATAACCACAAATACATTTATACTTTGTCTTTCCAACAACGTTCCAAACATTTGATTTCAAAGATAATAATTGAAAACATGTATTATTTTTACCTTCCCTGCACCCTGCAACAATTTTGTAATCATCCGAATATGAATCATATCCAAAACCCCAACTAAAAGGCTTACTCATGCTATGACATTCGGGCTTTTTCAGCTCTTTCACTTCTCTATTTACAGGATTGATTAAGAATAATTCATCATAGTAAGTAGATATAAGAACCAGGCCATTGGATGAACCAAGAATATTAAAACGATTAAATTCACCAAATTGTTCAGTACTAACACATGGAAAAAGTTTAATGCAAACAGATAAGCTGGCCTTCACGATCCTCCGATCACTGATTTCCCTATTCTTGCGATCATTGTTGTAAGTACGATTCATATGGGATTTAACAAAACTAGGACTGGAAATTAAAGATCGCCATGACTTACACACGCTCTTGCAACGGATTAGATCCTTCACATCCAAATTTATCAGTATCCGCTCAATGATATCCGGAATCCGCTCAATGATATCCGGGAGACGATGTTCCATTAAAACCCTAGGGCCGGAGACGATCCTAGGGCTAACAATGCAGAAGGAAAGCAAGTAACGGCGATAATGAAAAAAAATCGATATGTTATATTTACTAGGGGGCTCTGGTAATTAATAATTAGCCCTCATTTGATACAAAACATGATCCCAAGAAATTTTTAACAAGCACTTTTACCTGATAGAGAGATTTCTTTTACTGTGACTATTTTTACAATTAATTAACCTGCCAAATATGCTTAATAATCCAATTAAACAGTTTATTCTAAATTTAAGTGCTATTTACAAGATTAGCTGGAATCCCCAGACTACTTTTACCCCTGCACAGTAATATTCATGCTTTTGATTCACAACATATATCAACAATAGATGCAAAAATGCAATATATGTAATCGTCGAGTGTCCCAAGTTTGAAAATCAAGAAGCAGAGAAACACTTCTCTTCCTGTGTTGCATATCAAATTTCTCCAGATTGAAGTCTCAAACTCAAACAAGTCAATATCCATGACCACTCTGTAACAACGATTGAAATCAGTTCTGATGACTAGCCTTCTTGATCTCATAAATATTCCCTTAACAAGTCCATTACTACAGATTTATTTGAAATGATGCTCGGTCTTTCTGGCATTCCGACCCGTAAACTCGCATAAGAAATATACAGGCCAAGTCCTCAGAACCACGGATCCAACATAGTTGGGGGTGGTCTTAGTTACATTAAAATGAATTCTGGATGCATTAAAGATGTGGAAACTAGGCTCTGAGTCAGCATATAGCGTGTCGATTTTCAAAGGCTAGTTAAGGTTCACAAATTTTGTCAATAGCGTACTTTCGACCAATAAGGCTTTCCTGCAAATATTATTTTTCCTCACAACATGCTTATTTACTGATCAGTCGCCAACTTATTAACAAGATGATAACATGAAAATACCATACAAGTAATAGAAAATGATTTGTAGGCCACTCATAAAACATAACTATACCAGATAGAATAACAGTAAATACCTTGACTGTAAAGATACACAAGAAGACTAACCACGCGGCAGTAGTCTAATCGTTGGAAGCTTGGATGAAATTCACCACATGCAGCAACTTTGGGGCCAGCCATGAGCCGCATAGCTCAATCAGTTGTTGATTCCAGGGGAGGACTTTGTAAAAATGGTCACATTTCCTAAAATAAGCCACTAAGTCGGTGTGGAGCATATGCTCTGCTTTCAACATATATATCTTAATTACCTAAACTATTTAGCATGTTTCGTTTGATTTTTAATTCAAATTTGATTGTAGGCTTTTCATAAACATTTGATGGGCAGTTGATCAATTGTTATTAAAACTAACAAAATAAGTCAGGATTTTTCAACAGTTCGTGGACAAAAAACGAATGTAAATATTACTCTTAATCCCTGGGTCAATCTGAAAACTGAATACCAAGTTTGCAAACTAATAGAAAATCAAGTTTACAACATACAACTGACATTGTAAATATTTTTGTATATTAAGAACTACAATATGAAGTTTTTTTCATGTATACTCCATAACATAAACCCAAACAAACTAAAATTGGAAAATAAATAGATTATACAGATCGACTTTGATCAATAAAGAACGAGCAAATGCATATAACCAAAAACTTAACAAATTAAGATGATATTGAACTTCAGATCAACTTAACACAAAAATAATAATTTTTGACATAAAAAATGGCGTTCACTCGGGTTGAGTGGTGTAAATAGTAGGTAGGAATATCAATCATCATAATTATAATAAGTAACAATAAACAGAATAAGATACTTAAGAATGTATGGTCAAATAACAGAACATGACTTCTTAACCAGTAAAAAGTTGTTTCACATTTGAGTTTGACAGTAACAAGGAAGAACAAGATACTTAAGATAAAATGAAGAATGTACAACCAGAAGTATTGCCACCCCAACCACTCGTGTATTAATCACCATCAATCGACCAACGCAACCAACATCAACTACTAACGACTGCCGAAAAAATCCTCTGCACACACCACATCAAAAACTCATATTAATGTTAAGGTTACAAAGAATTCACCTTCTAGAAAAGACAATCAAATGTTACATAAGTAATTAGAGAAATGATATTTAGGTCTAACAACTCGAGAATGAAGCCGCATGTCAGTCACCTAATTTAGTGATGAAAAGTGGGCCCTTTTTCTATTTCCGAATCATCTTTCAGTAAGGCCCAAGAATTTTTTCATCACCCATCGGTTATTACTTGAAAAACGTTCTCGAAATATGGATAGACATCCTTTGATGATTCCCAGTCTACTATCAACGATAGATTGTCTCGCATCATCAGGTTGTGGGATTTCTTTAAATTCGTCTTTGGATAAACAAAAAGATAGAATTAATATGTTGTTATTATTATTTTTATGATCATTCATAACCCAATGAAGTGCCCCATTGCATAAAACACCACCTCTACTAATAAATCTAGACTTAACTTCTCCAACAACTTCCCAAACATTCGATTTCGACAAACTTGGAAACACGTCACCTTCTCACTTTTCTTGAACCCTACTACAAGCTTGTAATCATCATTTAGCGAATCAAAACCAAAACCCCAACAAATAAATGAATTAATGTTAGGACTTTGAGGTAGTTTTACCACTTCACTAGTCGTTGGATTAGCTAAATAAGTTTACTTTTTAATGCATATATGCATACTAATCCGTTTGAAGAACCGATAAGATGACGATTATGATAGTCATAAGTAAAACTTAAAGAAGGTTAAGAAATCGACATAAGAATCCTTCTATCTCCAAATTCCTAGTTGTTGCAATCATTATTGTAACTCTGGTTCAAATGAGCATTAACAAAACGAGAACTCGAGATAAAAGAATGCCATGACTTACAAACGCTCTTGCGCTCTAATACATCATCAACAAGCTCCACAGATGTATTGTTACATAAAAGGGAACCATAATTGAAAGAATCCAAATAATCTACCAAAAGGCAAAACCTCACTCAGAGTCGGCAAACAAGTATTTAAAGAGAGAGATTAGGAAGTAACAATAGAGATAATATTATTACGGATTTTTCTAGGGTAAATGTTAAATGTAATTTAAATTAAAATGCTTAAAGTTTTCTTAAAAACTGAAAACAAACATTAATTGTCTTTGATTTTTGTGAATACATGAATGATAAAGGAAAATAAGTAAGAGAAATATGAATATATGAATATATTATGTATCTTTTCTATGTAAAGCTCCGATTTTTGCCCTTTTATAAATTTTAACTAAAAGTTGTCAATATTATATAGGTTCGCCTAACTTATACTCTTAGGCATAAGATATTAGAGTGAGGTTCAAACGAGTACAGTAACTTTATATGAGAATGGAGGAACCAATAAAAACGCGTGACGTGTCACAAAACTCGTTTTCCCCCACGTTTTTAAAAATTAAATATCTCCCAAACGATAAGTCGAAAAATTATAAAAATTGCACCGTAAAATCAGCGTTTTTTTCTTTTCGATAGAGATCTCACAAGGTATACTTTCGACAATTTTTTTTTCGTTTTCGTTGGGTTTTGTAAACAACTATCACATGTGTTACCAGCAGGTAACACATGTGATACTAGCAGGTAACACATGTTATAACAACGAGTAACACATGTGTTACTACTATTGTACAATCATAAATAAAAAAAAAATCATCGAAAGTATATCATGTAAGATATCTAATCGAAGAGAAATAAATGCTGATTTTTATAGTGCAATTTTTATGGTGCAATTTTTATAATTTTTCAAGAGTCATTCTTGAGATATTTAATTTTTAAAAACGTGAGGAAAAGCGGATTTTGTGACACGTGGCACATTCCTATTGGTTCTCTATTCTCATAAAAATTTTCATTCTCATCATCGATCTTGTTAAGGTAGTTCTTGAACTCTCTAAAACTCTAGCTTTTTCATCCAGCCAACAAGAAAGTAGATGTTTTGCTACCAAGACTGTGGCTCAAGCTGTAAGGTGTGGAAAGAGTGATTGTATGAGGTTTTGATTGAAAGCGTAGGGTGGGGTTGATTGTGTTGTCAATATGTGGGTGGGTTTGAGGATTTGAGCTGAATGATGAGGACATCGAATTTAAATGTTGATGATTCTTGCTACCGCTGACGAGATATGATACATATAAGAAATATTTTGATCCATACACATACAGCAAACCAAGAACCAGACCCATTAGAGGTGGAAATTTTGACTCACTAATTGTGAATGGGTTGATTCGGGTATGTTAATCTCTAACTCTAACGAGTCAAAGAGTGAAAAACACAGTGAAATAGTAACTGGCCCAAATGGGTAAAATGGGTCGAAAGTTGCCCAAAGTCTGTTTGTGAGGAATAATATTTGACAAACTGACTAAATATAAGATGATTTAAGATAGTGTTGTAAGTCGACCCAACCTAACCCGTATAAATACATACCCATAGTGACCTGTTTTGACTGGACCCATTTTTACATGTTACCCTACCTACCTGACCCCGCCCATTTTGCAATCTCTAGACCTACATATAAGATGATTAGCCAACTGATACTATATGAAACATACCAGGATAACGAAGAGCGCCAAAAACTCAACATTCGCTTTAAATAAACACGCAAAACCAGTAGTGGGATTTTAAAAAGAGATTTGAATAGGTAACATATTTTTAGAACACACTTTCAACATCTTCAAATACACTCAAAACCATAAGTGAGGTCGTAAATATAAATCTTAAAACAGGAAGGAACATTGACATAGCAAAGTTCTGTCGACTTGACAGCTCCTATAACATCAAACATTGGCACTGGTACTAGCACCGTTAACTTTACGTGCCTTGGCGTTGGCAACGGCTTTGGCTTGAGGAATGGCATGCAGCGCTACAACATTATTTGGATTGGCCTGAAAAGTAAAAGGCGAGTTGAGTTAATGCCCAATTTTATTGTAGAAGCAATAAGTAGATAGTGTTTAGAGCTGTGTGATATACAGCTACAACAATCAAATGAAGGCCCTATTTATTTATAGATGGATAATATCCAATCACAATGCAATTACCTAAAACCCTAATGTCATCTTCAATTCCATCAAAAGTGAAAACAACTGTGTGTTCAGTTAGTGGTAGGTGTCAACAAGCCAAGCTACTCGAGATCGACTTGTTAACGACTTAATGTACCCAATGTGAGCTCAGTTTAAACAAACTTGAGCATACTTCAAGCTTAGCATGATCTATCGAGCTCGATTAAGCTCACAAGCCTATCATTTATACACATAATAATTAGATATGATAATATAATATTTAGTCATATACTAATGTACATTATTATATATTATATACTAGCCTAAGACCCGCGCAATGCGGCACTAATAAATAAAAAATAAAGTTTAATAGTCTATGATGTTAAGCGTAGCAATAACAGTTGTATTAACTTAGAGTGTTGTTATTAATTTATTTTTCCATATGTTTTCATTTCACTCATACTTATTGTTATCATATATATAATGTCATGACTAATAATGGTTATAGAACCACAAATTTTTATTTATTATATTTAAGTTTTTAATATACGTGCAAACAGTTTAGTATATACCTAATAAAGTTTAGTTTGAATGATCAAATTTAATCAAATGATTGGATTTTATTTGTTATTTATTCAAAAGTTCTAATATATATATATAATTGTGTATATATAAATTAAAAAAAGCAAGTAGGTATAAATTGATTTGTTTTTGTTAGTTTCTATAATTATGTAATTAGTGATAGGGTAAAAAAAATATTTATATACATATATTAATAATTAAATATTATAAAAATATATGTTTTATACCAGCCAGGCTCGAGTTTACACATAAGGCTCGAAATGAGCCAAACTGGGCTTTTTCTTCGATAGCATACTATCTATCGCAAATCATGGATATGCCAATGTCAACTCTACTTCACATTTTACTCGGTAACTTCACCTACCTCATATTAAACTTCAAAGGCACAGGGATAACAAGTCTAAAACATGAATCTAATAAATGGCTACCATATATACTTAAAACAGATGATCTTTTACATACAGCGAATTATGAATCAAACAAATCCTCTAAGGTACAGAATTCAGCTCCTTTGACCTATACAGCTTATGAAGATTGTAAACAGGTCATAATAAATTTGAGCTGGACCTTCTCTTGGCTTCCTACATCACTAAAATCAGAAAAATTCCAAAAGCAGAGAAATATTAAACAGTTGAGCAATGTCTCTAAAGAGACTTGGATTTATAATATGAGGGTTGTAAGGATCCAGTGATACCATGGTGACAACGGCCTCTTAGCAAAACCGTAATTATTATATGCAGAAGCGTATTATATAGCATATGAACCAATAAGATGTTCTCTTGAATAAGGATCTCAGACCACCTATACTATGCTTCTATACTATATATTAAAGTGAAGGAAAGATGTGAAATCACACAAGGCAACTTCAGTAGGTGGCTATCCTGATTACTGTTATTAGTAAGTGGAGAAATAAGAAATATAATATAATGCTGCAGTATATCTAGTAAGTCACAGTACCATGATATACTGGGAAGACATTAAGAAGTTTCATCTTCAAGAGACCAAAAGGATGAAAACAAAATAGCTAGCTGAAGTCCTATATGCAAAAGCGGTTATTAGTTTGATGTATGCTATGGTGTGCACGAGCCTAGACATTGCTAATGCAGTGAGCGTTATATTTCATGTCTCATTGTCGTCAATCCTTCATAAAATATTTAGAATCATTAGGTAGAACTGATGGTATACTAAAAGATACATGAAAATAAAAAAAAATGCAATACCATAATTACAACCCACCTTGGGACACTTCATGATACTTGTTGTCTGTCTCTTTCCGTTAGGCTTCTTCTGAAAATGGGGAGAGACCAGACTCTCCACAAATAAGGGTGTCCCTAATAACATCCGACTATTACACTGAACCATTTTATGACACAAGGGCCTCTTATTTGGAATGTAATTTGACAACAGCTTTACGGAGTGCACCGCGTGATACTTAATCTCACGATTAAACTCTAAAATTTCCCAAGACTGCTTCTTATAGTAATCCTTCATTACCCATAAGTCATGAGGAAGTAATTCATTTCGGAATGCACATAGACAATCTTCGATGTTTCCCAAATGCAAGGTTGTAAAAGGCGCTAGGCGGGGAGTACTCGGCCGCGACCTTATGGGGAGTAGTCGACCGAATCCGGGATTAATCGGGGAGTACTCGGGTTTTTTTTTTAACCTTTATATAATATATTTCAATTATATGTGCAAAAATATAAAATAGAATCATAGACATAAACATTCATGGTGAAATCGTGTTTGAGATTTAGAACCGATGGTGGTGACTGGTGCAATAGGGTTTGAGAAAAGAAAATAGTGGCCCAATTTTGATTATATGGAATCAAAACCCTAATTTTAAAAAATATTAAAAACGTTGACTAAAGTTGACTTTGACCGAATTTAACCATCTTTGACTGATTAATCCGAGTTTGACAGATTAATCCGGACTAATCCTGTTTTTTTCCGTTGACAAAGTTTGACTGCTTTTTTAGACCGCCCAAGTCGGGGCGCCACCACCCCGTACCCCGATTAATCAGTCGCCCAGACCGCTTTTACAACACTGCCCAAATGCATTGATGCGGGTTGAGCAACACGAGATTGGTATTTGCATCATTTGGTTGGGGGACTTCCACAAAATTCTCCTCGGATAAATGAAATGAAAGAATTACATTCTTTTTAGATGAATTATCATGTGCCACCCAATGTAGTGCTCCGTTGCATAAGACACCGATTCTATTTATAAAGGCATACTTTACCTCTCCAACAACCTTCCAAACATTAAATTTTAAACTAAAAACTTGAAAACAGGTACAACTTTCACCTTTTTTGGAACCCGACACAACCTTGTAATCATCGATAGATGAATCATAACCAAAGCACCAACACATTGACTTGATCTGAGGAATTTTAGGCTTGGTTAGTTTCTTAACCTCTCTGGTCAAAGGATTGAGTACTAAAATTTTGTTAGGGTATGGGGAGACGCATATGAGATCATCATAAGAACCAACTAAATAGCGATCATGTAAATCCGAGAAGTAGGCACAAACATATATCTGATGTCTCATTAAGTACCAAGGAGAATCAAAGAGATAATAATTCTTATGTCTCCATGTTTATCATTGTCACGATCACCAAGATAACTTTGTTCGAGATGGCTTTAATGAACCAAGGGTTAGAGATCATAGATAGACATCACTTGCACACGCTCTTGCATCAGATCAGATCCCTCACACTCAATTTGAATAATATCTGCTCATGGATTTCGGGGAAAAGATCTGCCATTAAAAACCTAAGTTCATCGAGTTGGGTGTAATAAGGGGAAAGTTAAAAGTGTGGGTTGAATTAATATTTTCTTTTTTATGATAGATTTAATGGTACTCAGATAAATACAAATCATAAAGGCGAATTTTTACTCATAAATCACCGAACCGCAACATTTCATTTATTGTGATATTTTTTGAAAGTTACTACATATGCTTCACTAGGACATGGCATACTTGCCACCCACAGTGTATCTTGTTCAGCGTCGCAACTTGATGTGAACGAAGGCATTATTTCATTCACCTTATCAGCTCCTAACTTTTGTTATCTTTTGCGGATACAATATTACTACTGATTTTAATGATGGAAATAAAGTATCTATTGCAGATCATGATCACTTGTTTTGGTCAGAATATCTATGCTTATAGATTGAATTTGTAAATAATTACTCTGTATTAGTTTACACGTTGTTGAGAAATAATTAAATTGAAATGGGAAGTATTATTTTTACAATTTATAGAAATACAAATTCAATTGAAGAGACATAAATATCTATGATTACATATTGAATTTGTAAGTGGCACTCTTGGTAAGTATGTTATGTTTATCACCATTATGTGATGTACGAGTCAAAATTCGCCTTCATGATTTTTATTTATCTAAGTACGAATAAATCTATCATCAGACGGAATATCGTAATTTAACCGACACCCTTTCTTTCCCCTTTCCACACCCAACTTGTCGAACCTAGGGTTTCAATGTCAGGTCTCCATGAGCATATATTGTTAAAATTGAGTGTGAGGGATCTGATCCGATGCAAGAGTGTGTGCAAGTCATGGCTATCATTGATCTCTAACCCCCGGTTTATTAAAGCCCATCTCAAACAAAGTTATTATAGTGATCGCTACAATGATGAACATGGAGACGGAAGAATTATTATCTCTAAATCTTCTTGGTATTTAGTGGAACATCGGATAAATATTAGTGCCTACTTCTTGGATTTACTTGATGTATATTTACTTGGTTCTTCTAACGATCTCGTATGCATCTTCCTTTACCCAACCATGGTTTTAGTACTCAATCCTTCGACTAGAGAGGTAAAGACACTAACCACGCCCAAGTTTCCTGAGATCGGGTTAATTTGTTGGGATTTTGGTTATGATTCGTCTACCGATGCTTACAAGGTTTTGTCAGGTTCCAAAAAAGGTAAGAACTGTACATATTTTCAAGTCTTTAGTTTAAAATTTAATATTTGGAAGGTTGTTGGAGAAGTAAAGTATGACTTTAAAAGTAGAATCGGTGTCTTATGCAACGGAGCACTACATTGGGTGGCATATGATAATTCATCTGAAAAGAATAAAATTCTTTCATTTCATTTATCTGAGGAGAAGTTTGTGGAAGATCCCCAACCTGCACACGCGCAATACCAATCTCATGTTGCTCAACATGCATCAATGCGTTTGGGAAACTTCAAAGATTGTCTATGTGCATTCCGAAATGAATTACTTTCTCATGACTTATAAATAATGAAGGAATACTGGGTGTGTCAGACAAGTCGGCTAACATGACTAAAATTAGCTAATTGTCATAACCAGCAGAAGTAGGGCTACCCACAAATACTTTTTATTTTTGATGACTTGAACCCGTTTGACCCACTCAGCTTGTTTCATTTTCAGTTTACCACCTGACCCGTAACAGATTATTAAATAATCCAAATCAACCCATTTGTGCAAATGGGTTGAAAATCGCCACCTCTACTCTGAACTCTTATAACATCCAGGAAAGATGAAGTCATAAAAGCTTACAACTGAGTGAACAACATGTTCCGCTTGTGGTGCCAGTGCAAGTGTTTCTTCGTTCCTGGGAAGTATGTTTGGTGGTTCGTGCTGAAATTTCTGCTGCCCCGTCACCATAGCTATCTGAGCTGGAGGAGTGAAACTCACATTAATATAAAACTAAATAAACACGATCCAAAATATACTCACATTAATATCCTGATAGTGGACTTACTATAACCTAAAGACACATTATTAGTGTATGATATAAGTCCTAATTAGCAAATCAGCATTTTTGAAAATCAGTTACCAAAACAACATAATTAGCAATAGATACTCACAAGTCACAACAGCAGATGTAGCTGTTTTACCAAATATGATTCAATGCTGAAACTAAAACTTTGAACATACTTAATAGTGTAACCGCAGAATAACAAATGAAATAACAATAGGAAAGACTATACATCACATAACAAGATATAATTAATCACTTGTGTAATGCATATGAATTTACCAATTCAAAGATCTAACCTTTATCATATGTTTTCTTTTATTTTTACTTTTAAACTGATAACCAGACTACAATCAAACAGCTGCAAAACATAACAACATGCCTCCAACGTGTAGCCTAATTGGTTCTGGAGATGAGGGTATTCAGAAGTATCCCGGGTTCAACACCACACAAGGCAACAAGGAACCTAATTTACAGAAAAATTCTATGGTACGTAGGGGTGGATCATTTGTTTAGGCCACAATCTAAGTGGGCGACTAGGTGAGCTCTACTTACCTCTCACGTTAAGCCTCTAACGTGGTCTGAGGTGGGCAGGTTGAGGTTGCCGGAAATTCAACATGACCACATACTCCAGATAAAGAGGGATTCAGTAGAACAGATCAAACCAGTATCATGGTTATCAAATGAAAGTAGTGTTTGGTTGAGCTCTTATATACTCTATATATTGTGATTGATTAATTTTATGATAATATGAATATATTTAGGGTTAATTAGAAAAAACCTAAATACATGTAAAACTGTCTAACTATAGACAGTGGAAGTAAAGGATATCGAAGAAGAAAGTAATCCAATATAGCATCTAGATGAAGATCGATGATAAGTAGTTTTCAATGCTCAACATTAGATTACGAAAGTAATTAGGGTTTGAAAACACTCACCGGTTGACCAAAAACATTGAAATCGCTGCCGTTGACACGAGACCATCTCTATTTCTTCAAACACAGATAATATCCAGAATTAGGTTTAAAATTAGAATACGATCGGATGGTAATTAGGGTTTGAAATCACGTACTCACCGGTGGACCAAAGCTGCCGTTAGCATCACACCATCTTAAATTAGGCTTGAAGGTTGATAATATCGAAAATTAGGTTTGAAGGTTAATACAAATAATAAGTTGTGGGGGAATAAACGAAATGTTAAAAAAAATTGCGTTTGCCGGGAGTCGAACCCGGGTCTATTGCTTGGAAGGCAATTATCCTAACCGTTGGACTACAAACGCTACTTGTTTAAATTTTCCTATAAACAAATATAAAAAAAAATTAAGCAAACAAAGTTTAAGACATAAGGTTCATGGTAAAGCAGGAAAGAAAGTTTGTGAGCAAGAATTTACATTTGGTAGAGGATCCGAGTAGCAGGCCAAGTCTATCTGTATAACTGATCGAGGATAATTTATTTCTTATGTGTCATTCTTATTTTGTTGACAAATAAATAAAAATCTTATGTGTCATTATCTTAACTTCCTAAAAAATCCTACATGTCATTGATATTGAAAATACTTTTGAATCCATCTAATTTTTAGCTAAAATTTCCACATTAAAATTATCTCTTAAAAATTTTACAAATCGTATTGAAAAAATTCAAAAAGTGCGACATATTACATATCCAAGATGAAAAGTTACGGAGATCCAGACTTTTAAACTCAATTTTTCACGTGACACTTAATTATAACTAATTAATTAATCATATTTCAAAAAGTTTTGTACTATATTTTATTATTGTGCCCATTTAATTAAAGTTCTAATAGAATTATTCATTATTATTATTATTATTATTATTATTATTATTATTATTATTATTATTATTAGTAATAATATAATTGTAATATATTAAATATTAATGTAAAATTTGAGTATATATTTATGCTTTGATTCGTATTTATGAACATTATCAGGTGAAAATATGCAAGTCGAAACGTTCAAGATTAATCTCAATGTTGCTAATCACGAATATGTTGATTTTAAATTTTTTTTAATTAATTTTATGTGTTTATTTCCTTTGCAGACGTATATATGTTAATTTCGAAAAGAATAAATTATAAAAAACATCCATGTGGTGACACTTTCTTAGAAATCATCTCCGAATTTCAATAATATCAACAGCCATCTTCGTGAATGACAATTTTTTACAAAATTACACCATTCAACCATTTAAAAAGACAACATTATTTCAATTGTTACTCAAATACATATACTACTAACAATTTTACACAATAATATTATGTATGGAGACATATGTATTGTCAACACCACATTAATTATATGATGTTGATCAATCATGATTAACTTATTATGCAATTTAAACCCTTAATATTTTCATGTATACAAGTTAATCCGTATTTTACACTAACAACATATAAGTTAGGTGCTGTTAACAAAAAATAACATTTTCACATTATGCATTCGTAAAATCGTTATTTTTTTACATTTATCATTTTTCAATGTATTTATGTTTATGCTAGCCGTACATCGCACGGGCATAAAACCTATTTTACTATATTTTAGAACTAAATTTATAGGTAGAAAATGTAATGTTGTTAAAATGCAGTAAAATTTATAGATATAAAATGTATTATGTTAAAATGCAGTTGTTGGTAAAATACAGTAAATATGGGCGACGAATTTGTTTCTAAAATGCAGTAAATCAAGTCTTCCCCTTTTGCCAATAATTTGTAGATGCCCCTCTAAATCTTAACCTTTACATGTTACACCATGGCTCATGGTTACAATCTAAGCATGCTCACACTAAGAAATCGGAATGGCACGTTCACACCAACATAACCAAGACGTTATGGTCAAGGAAAGGCTTCGTATGTCGTTCTTGTGGTTCCATTAGGTAGGCGATGAAAGGGAACAGAAGGAGAGTATGCCAGCTTAATTCTTTTTGCTTTTTTTTTTTCTTTTAGATATAAAATTAATATATATATATATATATATATATATATATATATATATATATATATATATATATATATATTTTGAAAGACACTCTTTAATCCTTTGTAATTTCTATTGATGTGACAACCAATTCTTTAGATTTTCTTCTCTTTATAGGGATTGACCTTAAAAAGTGATCAATTATGGTTGACACAAGAAGCCCATATTACTAGATTAAGATTTCTGTTAGAAAAAAGTTCGAATCGATAAAGTTTATCTAGGTGACATGTTTTTTGTGAGAAACGAGAAATGAAACTAATGTTTTTAGACCATCTATTCCCTCAACTTTTTGTAAATGTACATGGACATGCTTTCGTGACTAATTATTACCGGTCGATTTTCTCAACTTATTCACTTTCTATCACACTATGATTGGAGTTACGTGCAAAAACTGCTATGGATTCATGTTTATCCCAACATAAAGTTGTGTTGTCGTTGAGCTATATATGTCCATTATTAAAGTGGGTATAAATGTTTTGTTAGATTTAGATTACGTCATGCGGGAATTGTTCTTGGTTTCGTTAAAGAATTTAACTTTTTATATACAAGAGCTTTGTAACATGATGTGGAATCCATTAACATGAACTCAAAATTCGCGATCTTTTGTTATCCTTTGTGTTACTTCTATTCTGCCATTATATATTTTATTTTATGAATTTGCAAATATGCTTAGTTAATTTAATTCCTTGCTATTTGTTAAAAGCACGTACATCATTTTTGGATATCATCACAACTTTTTATATTTGATATTAATTAGTGATCCATGTATTAATATGTCTACAAATATTGTGTTAGGATCTTTATTAATATTCACACAATGAATCATTAATTTTTTTACAAAAAATACAAGAATTAAAGTAAAATTGTATATGTGACTACACTTGTGATAAATTGGTGATATATATTTGATTAGGTTGTTCCTCAACACAAAATCTTTGATAGCTTGATGTTCTCTAGTCGACAAAGATCCCTTCCGAAACTAACAAAGCTACGTCTATGAGAGTTGACCTTAAAATTGTACTCTATGGCGATTGAACTTCGGTCTCTAGTGAAGATTCTCGAAAATCCACCGATTAGCTACCGTCTGGGATTGAATTTTGTAAATTAACATATTATGAAGTGGTAATACGATGAATTTAATTATTTTTGTTGAAGAACAAAAGATAAGTGGTAATATAACTACCATAAAAACACCTCACTTGACATTAAACAACAAAGATATGTGTTGAATATATGAAAGATTAGATTCATCAGACATCATCATATATCAAGTGGAGTTTTCAAGAATCTATATATTCCTCCCTTGATCCTGGAGTACTTATAATAATATTGTATCTTACACAAAGCATATGTACCATGTGCCTTTTTCATATATATCACTTGGATATATACCTAAATACATCAACACTAAAAGCTAATTGTATACTCAGCTTTCGTGTGAGATTTATAGAATCAAATTAGAATAGGATGTTTGGTATGTTCCATATTTGTATATATTTTGTCACTTTTGGTTTAGTACATCACTATAAGGGTGTAAGTTTAAACTCGATACGCTTTTGAGATTTGTCAAAAAAAGGTTTGTCTTGCGTAAAAACAAGTTATGCTATTGAAAAAGTTATTACAATTATACTCGATATGTACATAAAATTTGGTGATTTTGTAATTGTTCTGTGCATTTTCAAATTGGTATTGTTAGGTGGAATCGAACATGTGAACATAGGGTGCGAATGTGTGTCATATTGTGCGAGTTATTCCATTAGCATCGTTTAAATTTTCATGTCGAATAACACTATCTTACTTATAGAGATTCTTAAATCCGAAACCTCATAGATGCATTAACATCATGTGAAAATAAAATTCTTTTATATGGGAATTTTATAAGTATATATGTATATTTTTATCTGATTCTCTTGCTTATATGATGTCATTTATAATCCTTTTATTTATAATATGTGTTTAAATTATTTTCATTTTTTTTTTTTTTTTTTGGTTTTTTTTTTCTCAAATGAATTTGGATAGATTCTATGTGTCGGGTTACGCATGTCGTACAAGAATACTCATCTTCAATATCGTGTTACATCTTGTTACCATCTATATATAGTGGTGCAATTGTTTGCTTTTTTGAGGATTGCTCTAAATAGATTAGTTGATTAACCAAATTGATATGATTTAGATTAAAATTGAAGATTTTACTTTACGTGATATTTATACCGAAAAAAGGTTAGGTTGTACAGGTAGTAAAACATACTTTAGTTAGATATGGTGGTATGCAAGTATCATATGATGAAACCAAATTTTATTGGGATTGATCATCACCATAATAAAGAATCACACAATCGTCTATAAGTTAATAATAAACGGATGCATGAAATAGAACAATACCCACAACTTTTAACGTGGAAAATCTTTAAAGGTGAAGTAAAAACCACAAGATCCGTATATCACTTAAAATCCGTTAGACCACTACCAACGGTCCGTCACTTTAAAAGTGACGGCCGTCAGTTTTTAAGACGCCATTTACATCATCACTTGGACCCGTCACTTCTTTTCATCGATTTTGCGACGTTTAACTGACAGAAATAGTGGGGTCGGAACTATTATTAAAATAAATGTCTTTTTTTGTTTAGTGTATAGATTAAAGGTATATTGGTAAATGTGGGATCCGAAAAAACTAAGTGATGTGCTACTATTGTCAGTGTTGTGTTAGTTTTGAAAAGAGCTGACGTGGCACTGATTTGGCACTAACTGATGCGTCAGTTTGTGTCACTGTTGGAAGTGGTTTTATAAAAAATGATATTACAAGAATTGACACTTTTCTTAATTATCTTGAATACGTTCACACTTTTCTCAATGGTAGATTACAACAACGGAGTCACTCTTAACTTTATTGAATCATCGAAAACTCACAACATGCGACATAAGAAGATTCTCATACACTCTCTCTTTTTCTCAACTCCCAAAAAAACTCTAACGAAAAATTCATATATTTACAGCCAACTCCAATTTTGTTCACCGAGTTATTTGTTACCCAAAATAACTTGATTTTTAAATCTTACTAATTTAAAAAATTGAATCATATCGCAATACTATACTGTTCAATGCACACTACACCATATTTATATGAGTAGTGATTCGTAGTGATTTGTACACTACAAATGATGATGTTCCACTACAAATACCTAATACAAGTGCTATACTTTCTGAGTTAAGATGATGTATTTGTGGTGTGTACATCACTTATTTGTACAAATCACTGCCCCAAGTATATATAGTAACTTTTAACATATTCAAAGTGCTTGTTTGCCAAAATCAAAATAACTAATGGGCTAAATTAAAACAAAAATAACTATGATAATGATAAAATAAATACCAACAATTATTCACATCTTGAGCTGTGTACGTTGCAATCCCGAAATCTCCCTACGAATTTTGCATTACTTTTATTATCTAGTTTATTATCGTCATAATCATATTGAACAATGCACCTTTTATTCTTATGAAAAATGAATATATTTTGTACCATAAAAGTTAATGTCATAATTATGCTCAAGACAAAACTAAATTAAACGACGTGTTAAAATAAAACAACGTTATACTGGGATTCTCGTATGTATGTTCCACACTTTGTACCACCCTATAAATAACCTCCCACATATCATTATCTTATGTACACTCAAGAAACATCATATCAAAACATATAGAATCTTAGTGTTCATTGTCTCCAAACTTTGTGGACATTTTCACATACCCACAAAATGAAATTATTTTCAATATTTTGGAACTCAAAGAATTCCAGTAGTTCTAAAGAACAAGCGATAAACGAGTCAACTCATCGAGCGAAATTTGCAGTGAAATGGGTGGATGGTTGTAAAACTTGTTTAGAAGATGGTAAGAAGTCTTGCAAAAGCGAAAATGATGGCAACAAAGAGTTGCAATATGAGATTCAGAACGACGCAAATGAAACAGACACACGTCCTGTTGAAGCCAATAGCTCGTTCCTTAATTCCGTCATGAATATGATTGGAATGCTCATAGGTATCGAATTCATTTGTCTATTTTTCCTGGCAGTATTTAACAATCACACGTTCAAGAAAAAGAGAATTGACAGGAAATATAATAACACAAAAAATGACATCAAGAAGTATCAAAAAATTTCTCCCTTCAAAAGTAATTATGAGATTCGATGTTACACATTTAAAGATCATTTACCAAAAAGAATTAGTATAAGATAATAGTTCACAACACCAAATTTAAGTGTTGTTAGACTTAAAAAATGGAGAGAATGTTTATTTATAAGAAAATCGAAGGGTAAAAACTAAGCAAACTGCATTTTTCGACAGTGATATTTTTCTTTCCTAACATAATGATATACCAATTTTGAAAATGTTGTGCATGTTTAGAGTTGCATTTTTTTATATGCTTCCCTAAATGCTCATAGGTATGTCTTAAGTTTTTTTCTAAAAAATGCAAAGTATTATTTTCTTTCACACATGTGTATTGATGGTATAGAAATTCATTTTTTATTTACATGTAGATGTATCCATACGTGTTACTCCCCCGTCCCACTTAAAATGTTCAGGTTACTATTTTGAGTTGTCCCATACTCCCATTATAAATGTTGACTTTGGTGTTTAACTAATCAGACTCTACTTTAGTGGGTAGAGATAATGATATTTGATTGGTGAAAAGTATAGTTGATGGACATTTCTAAAATTGTGTGCATAGTCAAAGTAGACACTTTGACCGGGACGGTGAAAGTACTAACTATACAAGAAAAAATGGATAATATGATGCACATTAACCACATCAATGAGTTCTTCATCATACTTCTACATTACAAAAATCAACAAAATCAAAGTTCGGCCTCTTGGTATCACTAACACAAACTTTAGTTATCCCTAAATCGTCGCTGTTGATGTCTAACAGGACTGGGCCAACTCTCAACACCATATGCACTAGAAAATGGAGGATGGATTTCATGGTTCTTGCTTATAGCACTTGGAATCGCAGCTGCATACACCTCCCACCTCCTTGGAAAATGCCTAGAGAACAACAAAAAAACACGAAACTACACTGACATCGGCTTCCACGCTTTTGGGAGCCATGGAAGAGCCATCACGGCATCGTTCATCTACCTGGAGATCTTCATGGCTCTTGTATCCTACACAATCTCATTACATGACAACTTGAACATGGTTTTTCTAGGAACAAATATCCATTTTTCGTGGGCCCATCACTTGTCAACTTCTCAAGTTCTCACTGTGTTCGCAGTATTGGTGGCTCTACCTAGCCTCTGGCTTAGAGATCTTGCGTCAATTTCTTTTCTCTCGACTGGTGGCATCATTATGTCAATGATGATTTTCTTGACTGTAGTGTGCACCACGTTGTTTGGGGGAGTATCGGCTAATCATGTCATCCCCGCTCTTCGTCTACGAAATATACCTCATATCTCTGGCTTGTATATTTTCAGCTATGGTGGCCATATTGTTTTCCCTGATATACATAGGGCCATGAAAGACCCCTCCAAGTTCACCAAGGTTAGTATATCTAGGCTCATTCACAATGGGCAAATTCGTCTTTACACAATTTAGGTATAGTTTTAACTTTATAGGGAGCAAATTTCAAAAATAGGTAACATAAGTTATAAAGTAACTTGTTGTAGTAACATAAGTCCAATCTGCACATTAAAAGAACTATAATTCAGTTCAATTTTGCTTATGAAAATGTAACATGAAATTAAACTCCTGTCTAATTAGTAACTAAATTTTCGATTTTCACCTTGCACTTTTGTTAATTAAATTAAACTTTCACTTCTTTTTGTAAATAAAATTGAACTTCAAATCCTTACTGTAGATAAATCGAACTTACACCACCTTCAACTTGCGGAATGAACTTGAGCTTCTTTTTTATCGAGACCTTTTGTTTAGTGTAGACAAAAATCGTTTAAAAACAGTTTGTTGCGTACACATCACCTCTCGCTATGTAATATAAAACAGAATTTTACAATATGTTTCCAATTCTCCCTTTTTTTCAGGTATCAATCGTGAGCTTCACATGTGTGACATTGCTATATACATCCTTAGGCTTCATGGGTGCAAAACTATTTGGACCAGAAGTAAATTCCCAAATTACTCTCAGCATGCCTCGAGGCCTTATATTCACTAAAATCGCGCTATGGGCGACAGTACTGACTCCAATGACTAAATACGCGCTAGAATTTGCACCCTTTGCAATACAACTCGAACATAAGTTTCTTTATTCCATGAAGTCTCAAACCAAAATGATCATAAGGGGCATCGTTGGCTCAATCTTATTGCTACTTATACTCGTTTTGGCCCTAAGCGTACCATACTTTCAGTACGTGCTTGGCCTAACAGGCTCACTTGTTACTGTTGCAATTGTACTTATTTTACCCTCGGTTTTCTACATCAAGATCTTTTGGAACAAGATTTCGAAGCCTGTTTTGGCACTTAATGTGTTCCTCATTGCAATCGGCTTTCTTCTTGGAGTCTCTGGAACAATCTCGTCTTTGAAGTTGCTTGTGCAAAATTTTGAGAGGGTTCACTCAGCTTCCTAATCGAATCGGATCAACTTGTAGAACTTTTAAAGTTGAGGTGTCATGTATTTTATCAAGATTGTCAAATGAGGCACATATCAGAGAAATAATAATAAATAAATATAGCAATATATAGTATAAAAGTGTGATGATATATACTGATCAAGGGAGTCAAAATATGTATAACAATCAGATAATACAATTGTTTTGGTTGTGAGGTAAAACTGTATAACATCTATTTTTATATTGTTTTTGAGTAGTATGAATTAAAAAGAAACACACACACACAAACATATACTATAGTATAACATATACTATAACGGAGTTTAGCTCATGATTCATAACATATGTGTGTTTGGAATTTTATTTAATGTTTGTTTTATAAAAATTCAATTTGATGCATATATCAAATATCAAAATCAAAATCAAAATGGTGGATCATATAGTTATAGTGATTATATTGTATGTGGAGATAAAAAGAATAAACTTAAAAGATAGCATCCAACAAACAAAAGAGTGTCGACAATGGCAGCATTTGTATTGCTATTTGAAGATGACCTTAATAATTCTATTAACTAGCACTATAATTGTATCGAGCTTTTATCGAGTAACTCAAGTTTTGAACTCAATTGAGTCGAGTTGGAGCGCGAGTCGAATCTTAAAAGTCAAGTTCGAAATATATATCGAGCCAAGGTCGATTCTACTCAAGATGTTATCGTGCTTTTCGAGGCTTAGATAATTAACACGCACGCACGCGCGCGCGCACACACATATATATATACACGTAGTTTTGGATCTATATAAATGATATTATTAATTATATTCTCAAAAACTGTTTGACTATTTACAAAAATTTTGACTAGTTATTACTATACATTTTAATTTTTATACACATTTGAAATGATTTTTGATCTTGAGTTTTATTCTTTAAATAAATATAAAATAAGGAATATAAGTATTTCCTGTTTAAAAAATAAACAAGTGACTACATACTTATTTTTAAGTGTTTATTTCTTAAAAACTAAGCAGATAAGTAGTCTTCTGAATATTGTTTGTTTCCGTTTATCTACGATAAAAATAAGCAATAAGCAGATAAACTGTAAATTAAGCAATCCTAATCTCCACTTAAATTTGAGTATTAAAAGTTATTTTCATATTATAAATTTGAGCTATTATAATAGAAGATTTCAACATTTCGATAAATGAGTGAAACACCGATTAATAGACTTTTTTATTATGCTATAAAGATTCTGTTGAAAATAAGTTAATACCATTATTTATATAATTAAGTATCGATTAACAATCATGTTTTTAAATCCTCTCATGTTGTATTCAACATGAGATGTCATGTTCACTTACAAATAAAAGTTTTAAAATAAGGAGGAAAATATATTTTTTATGTTACATTTAAAAAGTAAACAATAATATAGTTACGTTACAAATAGATGTTGATCCATACTAAGAACAACTATAGAGTATAGATCATGTTATTTGATAAAACCCATTATTTTACCCCATTATGTTTGACTTTTATTTTTTAGAATAATTATCATTCATTTTTAAATTAAACACCAAATAAAAGATTAAAACATGATAAACACAGTATGAAAAACACAAAGAAGATTTTTCAATTCATATATTTAATAAAGAATACAATACCAAATTTCTAATCTTGTTGATCAATCAAGACGGATACAACTTCTTTTTGTATCGAGGTTTACAACCTTAGGGATCTCTACTAACTCTCTTATTCGTATCTATGGGAGACGATCTCAAGTTATGAGATGGGGTTTTTACTCTTGGTAAAACACACATCTAAATGTTTAGGGATCTCATTATTTATAGAGCCTCAAGACTTACAAAAGGAATTATATTCCTATTATGAATCTAATATCTTCTATTCTCCAATGTCGATCTTCAAATATCTTTAACTTCAAGTGCAAGTCTTTTAGAAGCGGACCTTTAATGTTTCCAAATCAGTTTATACTTTGTATCATCAAATCTATAATGTGACATAAAAATTAATGTCACTTAATTTTCCCAACAAAAATAGTATTGAATTAAACTATAATTAATAAAGTGACAACTTAAAGGTAAGAAGTATCCTATACGAATTAAAATTAAAATTGATTTATTATTTTAAATATAGGTAATACAGTTATTTTTCCTACGGCTTATCAAAATATGATTTTTAATATAATCTTCTACCTCACACACACACACACACACACACACACACACACACACACACACACACACACATATATATATATATATATATATATATATATATATATATATATATATATATGCTAAAGGAGTATAAAATAAAGCTCCATAACTTGCTACTTGGCATAAAATCCTACGTGGCAATTTCTTATAGTTTTCAAATTAATAAATTAATTATATTTTAAATAGTTTAGGATAACCGTAAGTTATTATCACAAGTGTCAAATTATTATTAAACAAGGATATGTTTAGAATAATTAATTTATTAATAATTATCTATTAATTATTATTGTCGTGTGTAGTTCTATTATGTTTAGGATATATTTTAATAATTGTATTGGTGTACTTTCTTGATTATTTATGTTTGTATTATGTATTTATATTATTCAATTGACAATACAGTTGATATATAAATTCATTTACTTTACTAAAAAAGTTCGACGTAGATGATCTTCTTTTGATGTACCACAAAATTAAATATTGTAAATTTGAGATTGTCGTACATCGTACGGGTTTGCATCTAGTATATATATATATATATAACTAATAGAGGATAGTTTATTTCCTATATGGAAGTTATATCATTTTGACAAATAAGCAAAAATCATACTTGTCATTATCACATCTTAAAAAATCTTACGTGTCACTCAAATTGAAATCATAGTGACTACCTATTATCCTTTCTAGAAAATAGTCACGGTAGATAATTTATTTAATTATCATTTATTTAAACGTGTGCACACAAAAATTTGAACATGTAAATCCTTAAGTTTCTATAAAACAAACTAAATGAAAAAGTATTGTATTTAGCCATTATTTGTTTGTTTAATAAGATTCCCTAAGTTACTTCACGGTTTCACAAAACATCACAACATATAATAATATATATGATTTAAAATATTTAAATTAATCTTTATCCATGTACACGAATTAAAGATCATATTATCAACTAACGAGAACAAATAAATATGGATCATGATCATGCACAATTATTTAGAGACCAACTAATATGACACTCAATAGTTTCATGGAAGTGCCAGTTTTTGTTGAATTGTAAGTGGTCTGAATACTCATTTTGATATATTTGGTAGTCTCCATTAGTATAAAATTGAAAAGGACATAAAATCACTAAAGGACAAAAATCCTACTGGTCATATAGTTAGGTTTTATGTATTTTTATACTCTATAAGTGCGCAGTTGAGGTTTTAGCTTATTATTATGATTATTATTATTGTTATTATTATTATTATTGCGGAAGGTTAAAATATGAACGCTTCTTTTGGTGGAAAAGGTAGTAACGAACATTTTTTTAAAAATTTTAAGATTAATTAATTTTTTTGATAAAATATTATAATAAATTATTAGAATTTTTTACTCTTTAATACGAGATAAATTTTTTTTAAAAAATATGTGATACACATTATAAAAAATTTAGTGTGTATCATAGTATCATATATAAAAGTTGTGATTCAATTTTAATTTGTGATACACAACTTTAAATTGTGCATCATATATACTTTTTTCTATTAAATCAATCGCATATTAAAGAGAATAAAATTCTAATAATTTTAGTATTATTTTTTTTGTAAAAAGTGTACATGAAGTTAAAAATATCGTTTCTACGGTTTATACAATAAGGAATTATTCTACGGTAACCCTCATCATCATCATCATCATTATTATTATTATTATTATTATTATTATTATTACTAGGGTAAATTACAAAAAACATAAATGTGGTTGTTCATTTTCTCAAAAAACATCCTCCAACTTCATTAATAACAGAGACCATACCCAAGGTTGTCACTTTTGTCCCAATGACATCCCTCCGTTCAACTTTGTTACGTTTTCGTCGTTAAGTCTATAAATGTGCCACGCACGTGAGAACATTTTTATCCTTTTTTTTCCCACTCATTTAATCAACCTTTCCCTTTGCATTTAATACTCATTTAATTGCATTTTATACCAATTTAAAATAAATTATTGTTAAATGGGTCGATTAAATGGGTATAAAATGCAAAAGGGAAAAGTCGATTAAATGGGTGGGAAAAAGAAAAGGACAAAAATACCCTCACGTGCGTGGCACATGTATAGACTTAACGACGGAAACGTAACAAAGTTGGACGGAGGGATGTCATTGGGACAAAAGTGACAACCTTAGATATGATCTCTGTTATTAATGAAGTTGGATGATGTTTTTTGATAAAATAAACAACCACATGTATGTTTTTTGTAATTTACCCTTATTACTATTATTATTATTATTACTATTATTATCTAATCATGATTTAAGATGTTATCATATCTTCTTATATTATACTAGCACTTAAACCCGTGTATATACACGAGTCATTTAGTGTAAACAACGTATTATAAGAGTATCTGAATAGTTTTGAAAATAATTGTAAGTTAAATTCGTACTATGCTTGGTAAATTTAAAGTTGAAGTGCTTAATTGAGATATATAAAGAAATGAATGACATGGATATTAAAGTTGAGTTTTAAAAAATATACAATTAGTAGCACCCATTTTTGATAACGTGTCGATGACTTGGTGACTTATACGATCGTCACATCATCAATAATATCGGCTATTGTATGAATAATTAATCGTATACATAAAATAGTCGTTACTGGAAGTTCAATACACACATAATGATATATCAAATTGTATTTGTATACATACAGTAGACTTTGAGTTATGATTTAATAATTCCCAAACAATAATCCACAATTTTTATGTAAGCGCCAGATTTGAATCTTATACCTTAAATTATCCAATTATTCTAATGTTGAAAACCACTTTAACAACCCTTCCCGTACATCAATCAAATATCTTAGCAACTTATCTAGCAATATGAACTAAACCGCAAATCAAATTGTGAACAATGCATTGTGATTTGTACCTTAAATTCATGGTTGGTTTTAAGATATTAATACATTATTCATAATGTCAGTTCATGATAAAGGAATTTGACTATAGAATCAAGAAGAGAAAGAGAAAATCTTAAATCAATCATATCACATAAACTATAAAATAACATATATTTTATTTGAATAAATATTTGTTCAAAGAAAAAAAAAGAAAAGAAAGAAGAATATTTTGAGATATGAATTAAATAATTAGATTTATAGGCCAAACATAATGATGGAAATGTGTTTAATTTAATCTTTAAAAAAATTCAATCTCACAAATAAGATTTAACGGTTTATAGGATTCAAATATCAATAAAATTACTTGGTAGTTCTTATTTGAAACTATCACACAATTTTAAAAATGACATTTAATTTTAATATACCTTTTCAGTGATTATTTACCCAGCCTAAAATAATGGAGTTATAATATCGTAGTTACTTTTTGAATAATAAATACTCCATGTGAAGTATGAAATCAAAATAAAATACACGATTTCAGATATATAGTATAATGTGGAGGGTTGTATTTAGATTTTTATATAATTGTTTAACTTTTAGTTAATTATAATTAATGAATAAATAGATAATAACTAACATAATTATTAAAGAATCCTTGTGTTACTTATATATGTAAAAATCAGCTTCTAGCCTAATTATTTAGATTTTAATTTATTTAATTTAGAGTAAAGGGTTTAATTCGTAATTTTAAACTAAATTATTTAGAGTAAGAGAGGTTAATGTTTAAATTAAAGAACTTAATTGAATAATTAATTTTTTTAATTGATGACAACATATATTATATTTAAGATTTAAGATTTAAAATTTATCAAACATTTACTAGCAAAGTGCAAATATGCATCCTAAAATTCGTCCAACCAAACTCGAACTTATCCCAAATCCTAAAGGAGTTATATGCAATTACATATATGCTCTAACCCAGAAAAAGAAGAAGTCTATCCATTAACGAAAAGTCGAAAACGAATTAAAACAGGCCAATGTTTTAGAGGGGGTTTTAATGACAAAACTATAAAGTATCACTTTAACACGAGTCTTCAATAGTCGTCGTTTTTACCCAATTTTTCCGACTTCAATTCCACACATCCGTCACCGGCGTAAAGTAGCAGCATCAAAAATATATATTTATTCGTATACATATACACTTCTATTCAATCATCATCATAATCATGTCTATAATCACCAGCTTAATTTCATTACTTTTAAGTTCTCTTTCCGTTGCTGCGACTAACGACGGCGACTTTCGCGGTGCTGTTTTCGGTGTAAATTCAAAATTCTCCGGCAAGGAACGGTCACTTAGTCTTTTTAAAGCTCACGATAACCTCCGTCACCTTCAGATTTTAGCATCTGGTGTCGATCTACCGCTCGGTGGAACCGGTCGTCCTGATGCCGTAGGGTAAATACTTATACACACTCATTGATTCAATATATTGATATGTATTTGTATTTGTGTATCTATTCGATTATGTTTATGGATAATCATTAGTTTGAGTGAGGATTGAGATTTTAGGTATTTTTCAGTAATTAATTGATTTTAGATGAGAATTAGGGTTTGTGTTAGGTCTGAAACTTATCTGAGATATACTGATGCTTATTGTTAGTAAGAATTGAGCTAAATAAATAATCACCTTCATTGATGCAATTTATTGATATGTAATTGTATATGTATTTTGTTATGTGTATAATATAAATCAGGATTTGTTGTTTCGTAGCTACTTTGAGTGAAAATTGAGATTTTAGGTACTTTTCAGTAACTATTTGATCTTTAATGAGAAGTAGGGTTTTGTGTTAGGTCTAAAACTAAGCTGAGATGTACAGATGCCATATTGATTATTGTTAGTAAGAATTGAGTTGATTAAATATCACATTCATTGATACATCTTTATTGGCATGTATTTGTATATTAGTATGCTGAGTACTTTATAATCATGATTTGTTGTTTCCTAGTTATTTTGAGTGAGAATTGAGATTTTAGGTATTTTTCAGTACTTATTTGATTTTCAGTGAGAATTAGAGTTTGTGGTAGGTCTGAAATTTAGTTGACATACTGATGTCGTGATGATTATAGTTAGCAATCATTGAGTTTAATAAAGAGTAATTGCTTAGTTGTGTATCTGAAATCAAGAATGTACAAATAAGTTGTGCACGTGAAGTGGAATAATAGTGATTTAGTATTATATGTCTAATGAATGGGTGTGTGTTGTGTGTGATGATTTTGGTTTGGTGATTATCTGATACATAAACCTTATTTGTGGCTTTGTGCAGTCTGTACTATGCGAGAATTGGAATTGGAACCCCACCAAAGGAATATTATGTGCAAGTAGATACTGGAAGTGATATAATGTGGATCAACTGTATACAATGTCGAGAGTGCCCCAAGAGGGGTTATCATGGGGTAATGTCTTCTTCTTAAATTCATATATTTAATAAATTAATAAAATATATACACATCCAGATGATATTATTCACCAGAGCTTGTTAGAGTATTGTTGTATCTGTTTTCATTTTCTGCCAGTTTGTTCGGAAATGTTTAGATGAAACCTTTTGTTTTCAAGTTCACATTAGCATTTGAAACAAACTTGCTTATAAGTTCCATACAATCATGAAAATAGATAACTGATTTAGAAAGGTAGCCATATATGACCTTCATGCATATGAATGCTAACAGCTTTTGACCTGCCATGCTTCAAATTCAAACAGCTGGAACTTACGCTATACAATCCTGAAGATTCATTCACAGGGCAAATGGTTACATGTTCTCAAGATTTCTGTGCAGAGATCAATGGTGGTGCGGTTACTGGTTGCAAGGCCAATGCATCATGTCTATATACCGAGACTTATGGTGATGGGAGCTATAGCATTGGTTACTTTGTGAAGGATATTGTCCAATATGCCAGTGTGTCAGGTGACTTGGAAACTAAGCTGGCAAATGGAAGTGTTATATTTGGGTATGTTTCCGTCTCTATTATTGATGTATGAAGTTTATCAGTAAATTATTACTTTAGTCTATCTCTTTCCTAAATGTGTATTGCTAAACTAGCAATGACACCAGTTATAATCCAACAGTTCAAAGAGGATCAATACCTAAGCAACAATGACAAATTAAATATCTTATATTTAAAAGTGACTGCTATATTCCAGTATTTGTGTCATGGAAAAGCAACAAAAGACAAGGATATGCCTAATTAAAATACCTTATACTTTTAGTGAGCTAAGATGGAGCAGTCTGAATCTCTGTATGGCTTACTTGGATTTCAGATTCTTTGTCATCATAGAAAATTGAAAATTGGTTTTGGACAATTGCATGCCTCCTAAATCTGTACCTGTAGGCGGTACTGAATAGTTTTCACCTTTCCTATCAAAAGAAACCCAATAGTATTAGCCTTAGTTGCTGCCACTTAACATGACAAAGGTTCCATGCATAGAGCTAAAAGGTGTTGTGGAAGCTGCCCGAGGACTTCCCAGATTTGCAGCATAATATCTATTCCTAGCATACTCGTTACTGGTAGCGGGTTTACCAATCTTCATGCATATCATGCTGATTTGTTCTTGTATGGCCTTCTATCCCACTACTATCTTTAACTTGGAATGCAAAAAACAGCTTAGATCTAGTGGCTTTGGATACTCTTTGTGAGTATTTGTTCCTTCATACGGTTTGGGAAGTGACACTATGGGGTATCAACGCCTGAGGCTTTTTATATAATAGTAAGTAAACTGGTTAGCTTTAGGACTAGAAATCCCCATCAGGAACAAGAGAATTAATCTTTGGCTGTACATGTTTCACTTATCGAATAGTCATATGTGATATTTCACTTATCGAACTTTCATTTTCTTCATGTTTGAGGGGTCTAGGTTGGAGTAAGTATTTGTATCTTATATAACATATCATCATTGTCTGTTCTGTATTTATATACTGTTTCTTCTGTTACTGATATACCTAGTGCTTATGTACTGTTATTGCTTCTAATCAGGTGTGGTGCGCGACAATCTGGGAACCTTGGTTCTTCTGAGGAAGCTCTTGATGGAATTCTTGGTTTTGGAAAATCAAATTCATCCATCATTTCACAGTTGGCTTCATCCGGGAAGGTGAAAAAGATGTTTGCACATTGTCTAGATGGTGACAACGGTGGTGGTATTTTTGCAATTGGGCATGTTGTCCAGCCAAAAGTTAACTCAACGCCTTTGATTCCAGATGAGTATGTGGCAATTTTCTCTTTCCACATATATCAATTCTTTTGTTTACTTAGCGTAGGTGGACGTTCCAACTTATTTCGTGGTGGATTTGTTTGGTATTTGTTTTTCTTGACTATTATATGTAGTTCTATATACAAAAATATTAGCAAAATTTTAAAGCAGTAAGATCATCTTTTATCTTGTGCTCCTTTACATGAAACAGCATTGTGGTTAATATTCATTACTACGTGTCAGACTTTTAACTCCCCCGGCTCTTCTGTTTTCTCTTGCACATTCCGCTAATGTTAAATAGAGCATTATGCAACATGCCAACATTGTGGCTCCACTTTCACACATACTTGCACATACGTATATACATGCTTTTGTACCTACATGTGCGTGCATAATTATAATTATTTTCTTGATAAACTCCAACATGAAAACAGGATATGTTGAATGCTATATGTTTATATGTACATTCTGTGTAATGTGAATGCTCTCTTCTCATATCTTATCTTTTTCTAGTACCTTGGATTTTAGTGTAGTTTCCAAACTGAATCATAGCTTCTTGACTAATTTGTTCATGGTTAAATTATAGGCCTCATTACTCTGCCAATGTTACGGGAATTGAAGTTGGGACCCAGTTTCTAAATCTGACAACAAATACGCATTTAGGGGACAAGAGAAGAACAATAATAGATAGTGGTACGACATTGGCTTATCTTCCGGATGCGATCTACAATCCATTGATAAATGAGGTGAATTTCTTTAATGCATTATACTATGGAATATTTGTTCAACTGGGAAAATTGCTTCTTTAAAAGTTGCATCATATATGTTGTTTTTATATTTAGCTTTCTCTTTCCCTTTAGATAGTCGCAGGGCAGCCTGATTTGAGATTACGTACTCTTCATGACCAGTATACATGCTTTGAATTCTCCGGAAGGTATAGTGAATATGTAGTCATTATGTTCTTGTCCTTGATCATTGTATGTGACCTTTTTATTCTTTCTAAACTTCTCTATGAAGAATTATTTCAATCCATACCTAATTTAAGTGCTTCGAAATTTGACGTTTCCCATAATCTTCTTTCATTTGTTAATGCAATAGCATAGTATTGTTCCTCTCGTCACTAGTAAATGTAGATGGGTTCCCCCTTTAGATGTTATGCTTATTAGTTTCCATTCTTTCATAAGCCATTGGGTAGATGTCGCAGTTCTGACCCCATCACTTTTGAATGGGTTGAATCGGGTTATGTTGTATTTCTAACGGGGCAAATGTATAAAATACATAAATTATTATAGTAAATAATTAAGAAAGTAGGTCGAATGGTTCAAAAGTTGTCCAGATTGTATTTTTAATGCATAAATCTTGTTCATCATTTTTTCTGAAAAGTTAACCAGCCCATTTGCTACATGTACTCTTGGATTTGGTGTATGTAGGCTCGCCTCTCTTTAGAAATTGAAAAGTAGAATAACTTGCTAACTTTTGATAATACATTTGCAGTGTTGATGATGGATTTCCTACAGTTACGTTCTACTTTGAAAATTCACTTTCTTTGGAGGTTTATCCTCATGATTACCTATTCGCCTTCGTAAGTATCTCCGTTCATGGAATATGTACATTCTCTGGTCATCTATGCTATCTAGGACTAAACAGGATCACCCCACTTTGATAATATGTTATGTTTCACAAGGGATGCTAAATGTGCCTAGAATACATGCCTAAATACATACCTAATTCTTACATGGATATGACACATGTAGACTTGGCTTTTATGTTTTAGGCACATGAAGCAATTTTCTTATTTCACAATTGGCCTTTCATGCATTCTGTCATTTTAGTTTTTTTGAGTGTTAGTCCGTTACATCCTAATGTTGACTACAACAATATTGAATTAAAACGTGAAACTGATGCAGGAAGATAGCTTGTGCTTTGGCTGGCAAAACAATGGCATCGATTCATTAAGTACAATGGACACAATTTTATTGGGAGGTAATCTTTATATTATTATATTTTACGAGGACATTTTGTAGTTCTCTAGTGGGGTCTTATTTAATGGAATGAAATGTGTGATACTCTAAAGTTTCAGCATTTATTTCACTAGTGTTTGATGTAACTTTAGAGTAGCAGATGATCAAACTTGAAGTTGAAAGTAAACATAATCTTTTACTTCAAGTGTCAACTACTCTTGTTTTAGGACGTATGGAGTAGAAAATGTATAACTTTGTGACTTGCATAATCTGTTTAGGATTTCTATATAAATGCAGGTTGGTTAACAACATATTTGACCTATCTGCTAGCTAATCGAATGTTGCTAAAAATATAATCTATATGTTGTGATATTTATGCTTGAATCTATAACAAACCATCAACGCTCTTTCTTGAAGTTATATACTTATATATCCTATCTAGTCAGATCAAATTGCTGTAACTTCCACTGGTTGTAGGTTTCTTGAAGTTATATACATATATATATATATATATATATATATATATATATATATATATATATATATATATATATATATCCTATCGCTCTTTCTTGACATTATCCTATGAACCAGAAGGTTTCATTGTTTGTCAGTACACAATTCATTTTTGAATGCTGTTTGCTTCTGCCGTTTTGCAGATTTGGTATTATCAAATAAACTAGTCTTATATGATCTTGAGAACCAAACAATTGGATGGACCGAATACAACTGTGAGTTGTTATTTAACTGTAGAAATTTGTGCTATTTTTTTATTCTGATTTTTGCAAATGTTATTCATCACGATATACAGTGTTTTGGATTGATTTGTTTTATAAAAGATGAATTGGACATACTTGCAAATGACGTAATCTTTAGTGATACTGGATGGTACTAACACTAACTATTTATTTATTTATTATTTCAATTTCAGGCTCTTCAAGCATCAAATTGAGGGATGAGATTACGGGATCGGTGCATTTAGTAGGTCCTCATTCTATTTCATCCGCAGGAAGCCGTGTTCATCGTACATATTTGATATCAATTTTGGTGATGGCTCTACTTCACCATATGATATCTTAACTAATGAAAATCTCTAAAGGTAGGTAGCGTTAAATTACGCAATATATACAAGGCACATTAAAGGATTAGGCAAATATAACACAGGTATTAATCCATTGTCTGGTAGCATGCCAAAAACAACACATCATACACCATCACAGAATTAAACTCTGCCGTTTGACCTAGCAAAAAGATGATTTTGTAAATAAATGTCATTCTGCATCTGGGTTTCTGCAAAATCCCCCAAGCAATTTTTGGTTCCTTTGTCTGCATAGCTGTCTTCAACTTTCTCCCATTTTTCATTTATGTAGTAATTATTTACATGAGCTCGTGTATTTTGTAAACGGTTCGATATTGGTGCTCTTGAAAAGTTCGATTTTGCTGGGTAGATAGATTCTGTACAACTTCTTTTTTCTGCTTTCGGAAAAGGTTCCATCTTTAGTAACAAACTGGTGCATCATTGCATACAGAAACTGTGGTCCATGTGGTCTTATTTCGTGCTAATTTGATCTTACTTTAGTAGGTGACAAATTACACTTGATTTCATTATCTGTGTGATTATAATATGTGGTGGACTTGGGGGCTGTAGTCCTCTATCACCATTAATTCAATAACTTTACTTCCCCAAGAGTTTAACATAAGTAATTTAAAGTAAGACCATACCCAATGGTGACTGAAACTGAGTGGTCACATTAGCATCATGTCAGCTTTTTTCAAACTGACTGAAACTGACGGACCTTTATCATCAGTGATACCGTCACTCTAATTTTTGGGCCTCACATTTACCAATTTACCTTTATTTATAAACACACACGAACAAAAAAAAAGTAACAGAGGGTCGGTTTACTGACGGAACCAACCGACGGCTCAATGCCATTGGGGTCGGTTCCGTCGGTTGAAACCGACGTTGAAAGTGACGGACCATTAGGAATACTCTAAGTGGTTTTTTTTACTCTCTTAGATTTCTCTTTGCTTTTTTGTTCTCAATTTCGGATGGAAAGTTATATCAATCCATTTGATAAATGAAATTGCTTGAAATTGTAGAAAGGGAGAAAAATGCAGAAATTACAATTACAATAATTGGGAGTCCATGTCAAGTGATGCGATTCATGGGAAGGTGGGACCTTTTATAGCCAAGAATTAGCTGCCCAAACTGGGCCTTTTAGTTACGGGCCAACATCCTAACTATACGTCTCTAGTCTTTTTATTAATGCTATCTATCTTATCGCATTCAATTCAAGTAACTATTAAAAAAAAATCATTTCTTTATATTAGATGGCTTAAAAAGTACATGTTTTTAGTAAGTATATTTTCAGCATACGTCCACTAGTCTATATTTCAGGTTGCTATAGGTAAAGCATACAAAATTTTGTTTCAAATTCCTTTATATGCTCGCAATTAGTTGTCCAATTTTAATTAATTACATTATTATTAAACATTTGTTTTTGGTTTCATAAAGCCAACCACCATATTAAACACTCGGTTGACCCAAAAATACTCTAATATTTTTTGGTTTATCCTAAAATAAAACATCTAGTCTAGTCTTCTCCTACTTAATACTACGTAACTAAATATTCCTACTAAAAGAATCATCAAATTATAATGTTATTTTTATGTATAATAAAGTATACTTTTTCATTATATTTTGGAATGGAATATACATTTTTTAGTAATAACAAATCAAAATCAAACTCTCACTACCAGTGATGATAAATAATAAAATTAAATTAAAAGAAAAAAAAAGAAAAAACAAAGAAAGTAAAAATAACGCTGCCTGCCACTCCAGTAACGTGTTGAATCATCTTCATCAGACCAGACCCCCAAAAAGGCCGTCTTTGGATGAACAACAAATAAATAAACCCCCAAATTCACTTCCTATTTTTAACATTACTTTATATATTTACTACTACTACTATACTATAATAATAAATAAATATATATATATTAAATTAATATTTAATATTAATATAATCATAACAATTTAATTTAATTTAATAATAATAACTTAAAATAGAATAATATAATAATAAAAATGCATCATCCATCAGATTTATTTTCGATTTCAGAGAGAGAAACCGCTTGATCATCATCATCATCATCTGATTGAATTATTACGGAGTATTATTTTTTTCAAAATATATTTTTCTTTGCATCTCCTGCGAAAAAGAATAACGATTTATTTAGGGTTTCTCATCTCGTAAATAAGCATGTACGATTTATAATCCCTTCTATCTCTTTCTCATATACACCCATATATACAAACCCTAATTTCGTTAATTTTCGATTACTTTATTGATTCAGTATGTTGATGTGACACGATTCTGTTTGATTTTTACTGTTAGGTATTAATTGTGATATGTTCAATTGTTATTAGGTTTTAATTGTGATTTGCGTACTATAGATTAATGCAGTTGCTGATTCATTTTCATAAGCTACATCAATAAACGTTCGATTTTGAAGATAATTTTAGCATATTTAATTTAGGACGGGTGGAATTATTGTACTTTTTTTTGCTCTATAATCGGCAAGTATGTGAAACCTACTTGGTTGATCTATTCGATTGTTGTTAATTTGTTTTAGGGTTTTTGTTAAGTGAAATTTGTTTGTTCAAGTGAGACTGCATATCAAGTTAGTTACAAGTCGATTCACGATTGCGAATTGCTAAGTGTTTTTTTCTTTTTTCTTTTATGTAAATTAATAAAAATGTGAACTTTATATGTCTTTCTATGTCTGCCATGTAGTTAGATTGTTTGAGGAAGATATAAATATAGGGAAGTTGAAAATGAAGAATTCACCGAAAAATTGTTGTTTATGAATGCAGGGATTACAGGATGCACAACGACGAAGTTGACGTGATCGATTTCATGGAAGATGAGGTAGACGTTTTGGATTTCGTGATGGATGATGTGGAGGGTGCTGGTGGTGTTGATCAAGTTGTTGACGATTATGATATGGTTAGCTTAATTTTGTTGCTTCTTTCTTTCCCTTCTGTTGTGTGTTGAATATATTATAGCACTTGTATGCTACTTGGATTTGGCAGTTTCATTGACCTAAAAAAGGGTCGCTTTGCATTATATTGTATTTGTATCGTGTTGTTGGGTCAAATGTGAAAATATAAAAACATACCTAGAAATCTTGAAATGAAAGGAGTTGAATTAATTCAATTGCTTTTTCTCATGCGTTGAATTTTTACAACAATCGTGTAGTAATTCGATATGTCAGTTACTGTTGACTTAAGTAAAGGTCGATTTGAATTATATTTTTATCTCCATTGGGTCACATGTGAAGATTCAATAACTTGGCTAGAAATGAAATGAATCAATAGTTGGTCCGAGGTGTATTGAAATTAGAAATGCCTATGTCTTAAATCGGTTTCAACTAAACTATGTTTTGGTATTCTTTTATTATGAAGGTGACAGATACGTCCTCAGCTCAAGCCAGGAGAGGCAAAGACATTCAAGGCATTCCGTGGGAAAGATTGAATATAACAAGAGAAAGCTACAGACAAACAAGGCTGGAACAGTACAGAAACTATGAAAACATTCCTTTATCAGGTGATGCTGTTGATAAGGTACAACCTTAACAATTCTATTACCCTTGGATATATCATGTGTACGATTATTGTAACCCTATTTTTATAATGAATGTCTTGTTGGTTTGTCTAGAAATGCAAACAAAAGCAGAAGGGTGGCAGCTACTATGAATTTTTTCACAATACCAGATTGGTGAAACCTACAATTCTTCACTTTCAGGTACATACTCTGACAATTGCATTGTATTTTGTATAACATTTACTAGAGGTGGTAATTTTAACCCAGTTACTTTGTAACTAGAAAATTTGAGTAATGGTTTTTCCTAATGAGTCATCATAGGATAACGGGAAAGAAGTTGCTCAAATTGTCTTTTTTTTTTTTTTTTTTTTTTTGCTTACCGCGTCTTAAATTGTTTTATTGCAATAGAATAGATTTATTACTGTAATAACATAGTTTTGTTATTATATTTAACGAGTTAACTATCTGTAAAAAATGGGTGCAACATGTTTATAGATCAACCCATCCCCGAACAGACGAGACCAGACCAATTGACCACCTCTAGGATTTTAAGTCATGTTTCCTTCTTTTAATTGCTGCTTGGCCTCAGTAACAATTCGACATAATTAACATGGATCATGCATATTATTTTGTAGCTAAGAAACCTCGTATGGGCTACCTCAAAACATGATGTGTATCTCATGTCTAACTATTCACTCATGCATTGGTCATCATTATCCTACAACTTGACCGAGATCCTTAACTTCTCTGGGCATGTAGCACCTACTGAGGTAAATTTGTGCTAATTATGACAATATTTTAGTTACTTTAGTTCATTTGAAATCTTATCGTTAATAATATTGTATGCTTTCTTGGCACATTTAGAAACATGCTGGGAGTTTGCAGGAAGGTTTTACACAAACTCAGATTAGTACACTTGCAGTCAAGGATGATTTTCTTGTTGCAGGCGGCTTTCAAGGAGAGCTAGCTTGTAAGGTATTATGGTAGTATCATAGTATGAAACAAATAATTGGTCCAGATAGATCCTTATCTTTTCCTTGGAGTGTTTTTTTTTTTTATTAAGTTAGGTGCCTAAAAATGTATTCAACTTTACCCAAAGTTCTATTTTATGTATCCAACTATTGAAGTTTCTATTTTGTATCCAACTATAAAAGTCTCTATTGTATATGTTGGAACTTCAGTTATTGTTATGCAATGGTTTTTCATTAGGTAACCAGTATTTTCTCCCTGGCATCATCAACAAAAACATACCGGTTACCTGATGAAAAACCATGCATAAAAATAATTGAAGGTTTGATACACACGATATAATTTTGGGTAAGGTTCCTTCGAAACATTTTCAGACATTTAACCCTTTCCTATTTGATCGTCTGATGATGAAGATTAATCACATTATGTGTATGATATGTTGCATCTATAATTTTTATTGAAATGCGTATCTACATTATTAATCCTCTGGACTTCATCTTAAGCTAGTTACAGCCAAATTAATACTTAGGATATGTCATTTGAAATTCTATGTGCTTGCTTTATTAATAGCAAAAATTAGATCTAGTAGAAGTTTATATTGCTTTCATATCCTCATTTTAATGCACTTGCAATTATTAGTTATTCTTCATAAACTTCTTTGGTTTATGACATACATTTTGGTATCTAATTATGTTTGTCTCTGTGATTGAATGATGCAGCGGTTGGATAAACAGGGAGTTAGTTTCTGCACGAGGACAACTTATGATGAAAATGCTATAACAAATGCTGTTGAGATATACGATAGCTTGAGGTAATTAAAACCTAGGGCAGATTAGTTTTATAAAGTAGAGATGGGAAAATGAACAGGTCAGGCAGGATCAGGTTAATGCCAAAACTGGTATTTTTGGTGAAAGTCAGATTTGGTTGATCCAAAACAGTTCTTGCAAAAATTTAAGCTTTGTTAAATTGATCATTGTGTTATGTATGATTACAACATTTAACTTCTATAAAAAGGTAATTTATATTCTGTAAACCTACAAATTGGCGGCTTTCAATCTGTTTGACTCGTTTCCACTTTAACTATCTTTTTTTTCTTCTAGCACTTTGACTTGTTAGAGATAAAACGTAACGTCCATTCATAAATAAATGGGTTGAAGTTGCCATCCTTTTATGCTCTTGCTGATGTTAACATATTGATTACCGAGTTGGTTTTTAGTGGTGGGAAGCATTTTATGGCATCAAATAATGATGGTGGCGTGAGAGAATATGATATGGAGAGATTTCAGCTTATGAACCACTTCCGATTCCCTTGGCCTGTGAATGTGAGTTTCTTACAAACCTTATTCTAGCATTTATTCATATTAATTATTTGTTAGTGATTAAGGGGGAATGTTTGCTTTATTCACTGACTCGGTATGATATGTACTAAGAATCATGAGCACATTGTCAGTAATATGATCTTTAATGAAGGCATAAATTGAACAAAGTGTAGTTTGTGGGGTGTATTTTCAGATTCTAAATTTAAATTTTTTGTATGCTTGCAGCATTCATCATTGAGCCCAGATCGCAAACTTATAACTGTTGTTGGAGATCATCTTGATGGACTTGTTGTGGACTCATCAAATGGGAAAGTAAGCGATTATGCCCGTTATGCTTTCTTCATATTTTGTATCCTTTCCGTTTAATCCCAGTTACTTGCAAGTGGCTTGATTCAGGTTAGATTTTTTTTCTTCAAACTCAAAATTTTACCTAAAAGTGGACCAGTCAAATGGTTAAAATTCACCCAACCTCTAAAGTGTTGTTCAAGTGTTTTCATCCTCTTAAATCATGTATTCCGACAAATTAGACATTTAGCTTGATTGTATAGTTTTATGGTCATGTTTTTATACTAGTGATTTACCAAAGTAGAAAAAGGGATAAAATTTGTTTTTACCCATCTTAAAAGATTAACTCATTTTGACTCGTCATACAAACTGTCTATATAGCCACCTCTAGGTCTTGTCAAAGCATAATTTGGGTTTCAGATATTGTGTATTCGTTTATGGTAAATTTTAAATCTCAATATTGAGACACTTCATTTCTTTTCCAGACGGTTGCATCAGTTGAAGGTCACCTCGACTACTCATTTGCTTCCGCATGGCATCCAGATGGAAAAATATTTGCTACAGGGAACCAAGACAAAACTTGCAGGGTATGGGATCTAAGAAACCTTTCTAACCCAGTTTCAGTTCTAAAGGGAAACATGGGGGCAGTCCGGTCAGTCCGTTTCTCATCAAACGGACAGTTTTTGGTGGTGGCTGAACCTGCAGATTTTGTGCACGTGTACGACACCAACTTGAATTATGAAAAGAGGCAAGAGATTGATTTCTTTGGAGAAATCTCGGGGGTGTCACTTAGCCCAGATGACGAAACCCTTTATATTGGAGTATGGGACCGAACTTATGCTAGTTTGTTACAGTATAACAAACGACATAAGTACGGGTACCTTGATTCCTTTGTGTAGTGTAGGTCTAGTCTTTACTTAAAATAAGATTTCTGAAATGAGTTTTGCTTTGGGTTTCTTGTTTTGGACTCCGATGTAGGTTTGGTTGTTGGAGTATATGATGATGATAAACTAAGACATGGGTGTTATGTAAAACTTTTTTCAAGAAAATGTATAGCAGTTATCTTTGAAAGTATGTGTTGCTCATTTCTGCAAATCAATGTGTTTTTCATATCTTTGTTTTTCTGGTGGCAGTCCGAGTTCATATTGTGGAAAGTTCGTCTTTTTAGTCGACGATTGTCACAAGGATTTTACACGAGTCTTGTATAAGGGAAATGAGCTTGCATACCTCATGTAAACATTTTTCGTTTTTAGTTTTTTTCCCTACTTCATATGTTATCTTAGCTCATCCAGCCTTACCATCAATTGATAAGCGATTTCATAATTAGAAGTAGAAAGATATACTAGTCTTCTTACTCCGATTTGTGATATGCTTAGCCGTCGGATCTTACAATCCCAATAACTTTTTCCCATCAATCAGCAACCTACTTCACATCATTTTATAACTGGAAAGAAACATTTGTTAAAAAAGTTTGAATCAATTTGAATTTAAGTTTTTGGAATAAAAAATTTCTTCGAGTCTGCTAAATGTGAAATTAATAATGAACACAACTGTTTAACGTTGAGCCAATTCCCAACTTCACTGAAAGTAGTCCAAAAAACTTCCGCAAACCAACCAACCTACTAAGAAATCGGTAGCATTATCCAGAGACAAATGAGCTATTAAAATCCGCAAGATATGTCACAACTCAATACCAAGTTTGGTTTGGATAATATGTATCGTCGTATTGAGGAGCAAGAATTCAATCATAAAAAACAAGGACAGAAATCAACTTGTATCTCGTCTCTTCCCCATAGTATAGTAGACACTGAAAGATAGACGTCACCAAGCGATTTACGTGCAACACAATCATAGGCCAAAACCATTCGACTATCAGTCCCAAGTCTAAATAGATAACAAAATGCAAGTATCTTAAAAACAAAGATCAACATTGTGTGCTAACAAGTCGAATTTTTTTCAAATTGAGATAACCTGAAAATTATAACAAGCAAAAAACAATAGAGAACTGTATTTATGGAGTATCACTAAAAGATACAGTTTCTATAGCTTGGTTATGCACTATAAAATATATTCATAATAATATACTTCATCGTATCATAAAACAGTACCAAAGATGATAAATTATGCAAATCATACACTCTTAAAACACGCTTAAACAAGCCAATTGAGATTCACATTGGTATCATAAATACACAGCATACACAAAAAAGTTACAAGAAGAAAAAAGCACTTCGAAATCACTAGTTTCTTTACATATCCAACTAAAAATGAAGTAAATCTCTAATAAAACCGAGGGGCATATTGTTCAATAAAGAAACAAAGTTAGTAACATGGTATGGTTTATTTTTCAGTATACTCGATTTATATGTAAATTTATCAAAGGAAGTTAACAAATTAGTAATATTCTTACTTGTAATTTACGTGAATTGTATGCTTATTTAAGGAAAAACTTCCAAATCTCTCTGTCAGTCATTTCTTTGATTAGATGGGCGCCAAACACACCCTCCTCGTCTACAAGGTTCCTCAGTTGTCTTGCAGCACTGTTGAAGCCAACGTAATGTTTTTTTGTGGAGACAAATAGCACTCCATAAGGCGGCTTCAAGCACTGATGAAAAACAAAATAGAAAAAGTTATAAGAGCCAACCAAGCCAACAAATATCAATCTAGTTACTTAATATAATACATTATATTATATGTCTATAAGATAGCTAAAAAGATAACAGGTCAAACGGGTTGAAAGTCACCCAAGGTGCATTCTTAATGCACACAACTTATTACATCACTTAGTAAAAAACTTAAATTATTACTGTAAAACTATATTTCTGTGATTGTACTTTGACACGGATCACTTAAAAAGAACAAATTAAATATCAGGAATAAATTTTTTGGACAACTGTTTTGGGTCAACCCAACAAAGGCCCACCCATTTTGCCACCCCTAATAGCAATAATAGAAGAGAGAATGATTACAGCTAACAGATATATTCAGATTCTTAAAAAGTGATATCTGCTAACAACATTCAGTTTCTTATAAAGTATGATCGGCAAAAACCTGGAAACAGATTAAGATATGTCCGAGACTCCCAAGATAATCAAAAACTCAATTTCCTTACACTTTAACCTTTGATATACATCTCAGAGTGCCATTATTCGCTTGTTTCATGCCTAACTACTTTAAGCATGAACTCCAATTTATAGATGTTAAGGAACCATGCGTAATCAAAAGACATCGGGTTAGAGTTTGTAATAGGTTGGATGGGTAATAAGTGATATTCGTCGAGTCAAAACACTCTTTATCCAAACATTTTTAACTTTTTACAAATAATTGCTGCCCAATATATGATCAGAAAATGTAACTATACTATTTCTGGCATCGAATTTTTTAAATAGAACGATGTACAAAGTTCCATGCCCTAAAAATACAGTGACGGTGAATTTCAACCTGTTTGACCCATTTCCCTTTTACCTATTGCCCCACTAGAGATAGTAACATTTCCAAATCAATGTGTCGACACTTGAACTGCAATTTCCAATTCCATAGGTAAAGAACAGCGTACCTTTTTAATCAAAGCATACAGCTTTTTCAAAGATGTTGAAGCATACGGAATATCAGTCATCAAAATAACATCATATCCTCCTCCTTGGTCCACTTCACTAGCCCTCTCCCACACCCTGCTTCCTGAAAGCTTCCGTGATCTCCTTGAAGAATTTTCATGTCCGATAATGCTGCCATCATGACTACTACATCCATCCATGAAATCCTCCTCTGAAAAACTAAAGTTTGTTACTTTTGGAAATTCCTGTACATCGCTCTCTACAACAGACAGAACGGTAGCAAGTTCTTCCCAATCTCCAGCGTAAAAGTGAACAATGGGAGAAATATTTTGTCTTGATGGAGTAAGGGAACTTTCAGGCTGTCGAATTTGTCTGTCTTGAGCTTGTTGAAGATTGGCCAGAACATTGGGGATAGTTGTGCATCTTATAGTTTCGGCATTTAACTCTTGAAAGTGTACTACTGAAGCTCCCTGTGATGTGCAAATGTTAAAAGGCTTAAGGTTTGAACTTTGAACTCAAATAACATATCATAGGTTGGTTCGTGTCCATGTGAACAGATATCTCTCATTTATAATCATATTATGTTTAAGAACTACTCTATTTTCGTGTTTTCATATTGGTTTTCTCTATAATAGGCAAAATGGATGCGTTTAGCAGGTTCGGTAACGGGTCAAAACGGGCAATTTCGATGAGGGTCGTGTTGGGTCGACCCAAAACACTTTTCGTCCAAAATTTTGAGAGTTTTAAAATAGACATAGGAGGCTTTAAGCATTAAAAATACACTTGGAGAGACTCATGACCAGTTTGACCCGTCAAGAGATAAAACATAACCCCAGTCAACCCATTCAACTTGATCCATATAAAATCCATGCAATACTACTATACCCTCTACGTGGTCATAAGAATATATGTAAGTCGCTGAAAATAAAAGGAGGGATAAGAAAAAAGAAAGAATTGAAACATATAAGGGCATGATTAATCATTAATGTACCTTTAGACAAGCAAAGACTCCCGGGATCCCATAGCCACAACCAAGCTGTATGAAAAGAAAAAAAATAGAGATGATGAAAGGCATCATTATCATAGGGTTGTAAGAATGTTAATTATTGGCCACAGCGTAGCATTGATCTGACCTAATAATTCTACATGCATCTACCACATATTAGTGAGTAAACTCAACATTCGAAATCAATACAACTCAAATATGGGATAAAAAGTATACTGTGTACAGTACCAAAACATAAAATGTATAAGGTGTAGTGACCAAATAATACCTCTAGCACCCTTTTGCCTCTAAAACTTAGTTGTGCATCAGCAATCTCCTGTTTAAGGACGTTCACGAGGTCAAATGAGCTATCCCATGATTTGGAAGATCCTGCACCAAACACAAATTGAGTTATAATGAGATTAATGATGTCATACACACACAAATTGAGTTATATCAAAATAATTATAAACTGTTAAAAGTTATGGAAGATTGAACTTACCATCAGATTTTGATGACGTCAATTCCAAACCTATCATATCTGAGACACTAAATCTTCCCTGCAATAGAAATGAGAAGACCCATCAAAACAGTTAATAAGGAGGTGGAATGTTAACAAGATAAAAAATATGATGGATGTTGCACAGTTCCTGAGATGCATGTTACACAAGTTATCCATCAGAAATGCTTTATATACAAGAGCATTACTTGCATGAAACTAATTTTCATTCACAATAACGGGTATGAAGCAAAAACTAATTATATAGTTACACTGAGGTGACTACTAGACAACACTCTTGACGAAATAACATTGTATCCAACAGCAATACATGAACTTGCAAGGTGAAGACACAAAAAGTAAATAAACTACAATATCTTTAAACAAAGTCAAACACCAAAATGTGAATGATATTAACCATCACATAGGTCCATAACCCACCTTGAAAATATTTACTCCTTGCAAATCTATACTCTCTCCAGCATATTTGTAAGGATGTTCCATCTGCACAGATAAGAAGGCAAGCACTTGAATACATTAACGTATGTAAAAAAAAACTTCGACATCAAATCACAAGTTGCCTTTTTCAGATAACATGTAATACCTTAGAAGGTACAATTTCAACAGCTGGTGAGGGCAAATGCACCTCCCTATCAGATGTGGTAGAAATGCTTTGGCCTACTCGGTCAGGTGCCAAGCCAGGCAAGCATTGTGCAAGCAATGATGGTGCACGCATTATAGCTAGATATTATATGATGTAATTTTTTCACTGAACAAATCTGTAATCAACATAACATTGTATCAGAATATTTTCAAGCAGTGATAAATATTTCATATGTATCAGAAACTATATATATATATATATATATATATATATATATATATATATATATATATATATACATATATATATCGAAGGATCATGTGAGAACATGTTTACAAATAAGAGATGTGAGAACACTCAAATTTTTCTACTACGATTAAATAAGTCAACATATCTAACTTAGTTTATACTTTTATATCCATATTGAAGTGCTTAATGAAATTTTGGATCATTAACGTGAATAAATCACAACTTTCAATGGTGCATCTATTTAGGCCTTTTCAACTTATATAAAATCTGCATTCATACATTTATGTACATTTGAGATATGAAAATATCAACTTTGTATAGATTCTTTAATTTATAGGATTCGAGATTAGCATCCAGTAACTTATTAGATCAATTTCCACAATTCAACACACACAGAGAACATATATAGTAAAATAGTAGATCAATTTCCAGAAGAAAAAAAAACTAAAACTTGATGACAAAACGGTAAACACTTATGTTAATATGAGATTTTAAACAAGTAAAGTACAGAGACAGATTTCATAAACTTATAATCAGATCATAATTTTCTCAACCTAATACGAAAATCAAAAATTATAATGACTACAAAGCGACGCAGATTTACTGAAATTAACGTACCAGAAGAACGAACAAATAACTGAATTTAAACAATTGTGTGCAAATTATGATCAATATCGAAGAATTGAGATAGTATAAATAATAGTTGAGAAAATGTTAGGGTTTTGAATTTGGGGATTTTATTCAAAGTCAAAAGAAAAATATCAACGCGGCGACAATTTGAGCGAGAACTTCCGAATATTTTGGATTTTTAAGTTTGAATTTAATGGAAATGACGGTTTTGTCCTTAAATTCAACGCTAACCGACTGACTGGTGATCAAGTGTAGTTGTAAATATGTTGAAATAGAAGGGTACGGAATCAAGTTTTTTGGTACGAAATGTTGAGCCAACGAGTAGAACGGGTGTTTGTTGCTTTCGTCTAGGTTTCCCACTAAAAATTTATGGATTTTTCTCATAAAATTTGATAAATTCATCATAAACTACAATTATATATACTTTGATATATATATATTACTTTTATGCTTTCGGAGTATATGTGCTTTCGGAATATATATTATTATTGGTCAAAAAACAAATAATTATATTTTTATATTCTTGGAATACTGAAAGAAAATCAATATAATTTTAAAGAGACCCAAATTGGACTCAATAACTCATTAGAAAACAAGTGAAATGGGGAAGAAATTTGTTGTGCTTAAGATTGCGTTTACTTATCGTAAAATCTCTTCATTTTTTTTTTCTAAAAAATGATGAGTGTTTTACTGTACTTCTTCAGAAAAATAATGAAAATTTAAAAGATGCGTTCAAATGTGAAAGATGGAGATGAAAAACTTATATTGTTATAAAAAGTAGTTTTTAACATTTTAGTTATAAAGATGAAAATAAAATTTTCCTTTCTTAAAAAAGTTTTTGGAAACCTCGGATTTGAACATGTTTTTTTAGTTTTCTAATTTTTTTCAATGTTTTGAAAACCGGTTTTAAAGATGAGCCGGTAGGAGGCCTGGTTCCGGTTGGACCGCCGGTTCAACCGGTTTGATGAATTATATAAAAATAGTTAAGTTTTTTTTTCGATTTTGACATTTTTGATTATATATGCGATTTAAATTGTGTATTTTAGACTGTTATAATAAATAAATAAGACATAAGAAAGAAAAAAAACAAAAAAAAAAATAAAGTGTGAACCGGTTTAAAACCCGGTCCGATTCCCGGTTCAACCAATTTCTAGTAATGGCTTAAAACCGGTTTTGAATTGACCGGAAACTTTGATTTTTTCTCGGTTCAACCGGTCAGAACGGGCCGGTTGAACCGATTTTCAAAACATTGATTTTTTTAGAGAAAGTTTTTTGAAAAAGTGAGTTCTTGTAACTAAACGGACCTTAAGGTTCTTAAATTTGATGTCTATTGTTGGATTATTTTCGTTTAGATGGTGTACTAGACTTTTAAAATTTACTTGTTTATTTATTTGATTATTTCATTTCCTCTTTTGTTTCTAAGACCAAGGAATCAAAATATACTTTGATTGGTTCCCCAAGTTCAGTTTTGAAAATGCCAAGTTCAGTTTTGAAAATGTTAACACGTTAATCGACTTAAATTGTTTTGTACCTGGTTAAGGTTGTTTACAAATAATCATTGAGAATTATACTTACTGTAATTTAACAAGTATATTTTTTAGTGTAATTGTGCATCACATGGGTAATAACGCGAGCAAGATAAGTGTGTCATGAGTATTCAAGACATTTCAAATAGAATACGAAATAATCTTCCTAGTTCTTCTTGTTTTAGTTTAAATTGTACTATGTAACAAATTTCAAGTAATACAAAGAATATAAAATTTGTAGAGTATAGTTTGTATCTATTAGATCCGGTAAATATAGACCATCCATATAAGAGATTAATGCTTTTATAAAAAGGATTTTGCCAATTAATAGCACCAACAAATTATTTATAATACCAAATGAACATGAATCGTAGTACGATATGACCTTCGACGTTGAAATAATGATTTATATGATGCCAAAACTATGCCAAGTGAATTAGTGAACCGTTACGGAACACTCATGCTATGAACTTGTGTGTTTTGAACATTTTTCGTCATTGATAAAGATGTAAATTTTATTTGATAAATATTACGACAAGTTAGAATAAACATCAATAGTTGTTTTATTTTGAAGAGATAAAAACAATGTGTTTTTTGTTGTTACACATTGTCGAAATATAAATAGGTAATACAACACAAAATTTGTATTAAGAATCTGATCTACTTACGATATTTATTAAAGTTGAGGGATTACAAGGTAAACTTTAAGTAAAAGCTCTCACCGAATACAAATTCTGCATTGAAATTTTTATAATTACGAAAGAAAAAAGAAAGAATCACTACCAAAATACAACGAAAGTAAAATACTTTTTATAGCTTTGAAGATTGATTAAGATCCACATATTATGTATAGTATTATGAGAAAATAAGGTGGGTCATTTTCTATGAATTTTTAAATTATTATTATTCCGCGTTGTATTACTCTAACAAATCCCGGTCTTTTTACGATAAGTTCTTTAGTAAGGAATAAAATAAAAAAATTTATTTGTACACTCAACTTTCAAAATTTAGTGACCCCGTCCCCTTTGAATACACATGTTTACCTCTGCGATCTTGACAAAATTTACATTTCAATCAGTTTTAACATTATCATAAACTAACCGTTAAAAATATGATGTCATTTTCAAGCTTGTTGAAATAATGAGAGTTAAGTCAAGTATATTTTATTTATTTGTGGTTTCATAGCATGTTTCAAGTAACTTATGTAAAAGACAAGTAGATAAAGGACTAAAGTCAACATATGGAAAAGATGGAGTAGCAGAGTGAAGATACAAGAAGTTTAGAGGCTGAAGTGAAAGATTTCATATTGCAAGGACTATTCTTGCCAAAGCTGGATTCATATATAAGCCTCGTAAGGCTAGGGTTACACACAATTTTGTGTGTGAAATCGTTCTAAAAGCTCGCAACCTAATTTATGTATATTCTTCATTACTTCATTAGTTTGTTATTATGTGAGATTAAGATCGTCATCCTTTTGACCTTGAGTGATTAACATTTAGTTTTTTTGGTTATATTCACTTGATTAAGTTTTCAAGTGAATTATGTGTTGATTCTGAAAAATAACACCAACTTTACTGAATATTACAATACCTTCCTTAAAATTTATTCATGAAATTGAAAAATGATATTTGATTTCGGGCTGACATCACCGCAAGATATTAACTACAAGTTGTGTGACAACCTACATAGTTACTACTTTTAAAACTATTATACTATTACCGATATTTTTTCTAGTTATATTAACATTTTATAGTAAAAGGCCTATTTATGGTTATGGTGCAGGGTCTTTAAAATAAGCAGGACGGCCCTACAATTAATGATGTTATGTTAGTATTTTGATTTTTTCTTTTTCCAAATTGCGATATTGTTTCTTATTATAGCTAATTCCATTTTCATGTTTATTAAACCTAACATCATGTTATCACGTGTCAATTTGTGATTTAACCCTTATGTTTAAGAATATCATTCTGCAAAAAGTTGTTAGGAATTGCAACTAAGACATTCAACTAACAACAACATATTGTTAGCAAAAAAACAAATCCAACAAACGCTCGTGTAATTGCGTTACACCCACAAACAATAAACGGATAGACAAATCGCTGACTAACCAATTAAACAAAGCAAACAAGATAATAAATACGAACAAAGCGACACAAGAATTTAACATGGTTATGCCCAATCTCCAACTTGGAGATTGGTTTAGTCCACGGGGCCAAACCGAGAGTTTTTTCAGTATTAATTTCACACCAAGGGTTTACAAATACATAAGGGTTATATTTATAAGATAAACCTAATTTAGGGAACAAGAAATAACAAATCTTACCAACCTAATTTTTGTCGTGCGAAAACTCCTCTCCCCTGGCAAAAAGTTCTCTCGCCGAGCGAAAATTCCCATCGCCCGGAGAAACAACCTCTGTCCAGATTTTCAACATGCGACAATGACTTGTTCACTTTTTCTCCTTTTCGGTTCGTTAAGCTTCACAATCTTAACAAAAGTAAATAGTAATCGTTATGTTTCCTTATCATGTGTATTTTTTTGTCTGGGACAATTACTTTGGAACGGATAGAGTATTATTTTTCTTAAACTGAAGGTTGTATGTTCTAGCAGTGACTTCTAAGAAAATCTATACCATCTTGCTCGCAAATGTACATCAGCATTGAACTAAGAAAAACTTACTACAAATTCACAAAAAGCAACCATATGTCGCATAGTAACCATGGCCAAAATAACCTGCTTAACACTAACCAAAACCAACAAACCATTTGGCATATACTTCCATTTGATAAAAGCCGAAACTAAGGATCTAGCTAGACTAGATAGAATCCGGCATCATTGACAAATTCAGATTAGATACCTTCGTGCCCATCAAATTCTTCAAGTCCTAACACTTCTTCAATGGAACCATCTACATTTAACTTATCTACTAACAGAAGATCTTCCAGTACAATTTTATGCTTGCTCACGGGTTTTTTGGTCAACGCCTCAACATCCATACGCTCTGTGGTTACTGTTTTTGTGCTGTTTGAGTCGTTGCTAAACTCTAGCCTTCTGCTGCAACCTTTTTCTACATCCATGTTTTCACTAAGAACTCGGCGTCTCAAAGTATCTGGAGACATCTTAGGTGATATACCAATTTTGTAAATATCCTGCCGTGGCGACATCATAAATAATTCCCATTTGGTAGCTGAACCCCATTGTGATGCACAACTAGATGGCCAAAAAATCGGTGTTTTAGTCCGAGAGTCTTCAAAAGCTTCAAGTTTTGTAGGATGATCAGAACTATCAGTGATATCACTAGCTGAATAAGCACTAGGTGCAGAAAGCTGAAGATTTTTGAAAACTGGTGTCTTAGAAATGGAGTGCGTACATGCCAGTCCTGAACTTTTATTCAAAACCCAATGAGGATCGGTGAAGCCCGTTGACTCGCTTTCATAGGCACCGATGACTTCCTTTAGAGCTTCGAAATGGTTCTCATTGCAAAGAGGTACTATTTTCGAGCTACTTTTGGTAGATTTTCTCAACCTTGAAGAATTGCTTCTTGTCTTCCTACCGTCCTTGATGCCATATGTATTTTTTGTATCCAAATAATCAGAGGATTTTGAGTGGGTGCCATATATGAGCCTTTTAGGGCAGCCTTTTTCTGAGTCGAAGTCTATATTTAGGACTTTCGGGCTAATGGTACCAGGAGTGTTTTTTGGTGAATTATCGACTTTGTAAAGCTTTTTACGCGGGGACATAATAAATGAATCCCATTTAGTCCCTGAACCACAATCAAATTCCCAATCAAATGGCCAAAAAAGTGGTTTATCAGCACCAAATTCTTCCAAATCTACAGTATCCGAAGAGTAATCAGAGTTGGAAGATGGAGAATACGAGTGCTCATCCCCGCTATCAGTAATCGAAGAAACACTAACTGGAGTAGAAAAATCATTTTCAAAATATGCCAACTTTGATTTGTTCTCAGTATAACTTAATAGCCAGGAAACAACTTCTTTCTCTTCCAAATTTTCTTCAAACGCAACATCTTCATCCAAAACTTTTTGTTGATCTAGAACTAAAGACGCTTCTTCCATAGGATTCACTCTAGACCCATCAAAGAATGTAACTTTTTTACTTGAAAGTGAGCTGGATTTTATTGATGGTGTTGATAATGAAGAATTGTACCACGCTTCTATCTTAAGGTCCATGTAACTAAATAAACTGTCATGTTTAAAACACGATGATGGAGATAACTCACCACTTGAAGATAACCATATACAGTTGTCATGATCAAGTAATTCTTCCTTCCTCATAGTATCAGCAAATTCATTTTTTTCCACAATAGAGTTAAATCGAGGTCTACAAATGGGACCCACTTCACGATTGTATATTTTACCTGATTCTTTGCACCTGTCGTCAACATTTGATCTTGATTTGAGAAGTTTTTGTTTATGAAAACTTAAGCTATTTCTTCCTTCTGGAAGAATAAAGTGTCCATCTTTGCGCACCATGATGATGATGATGATGATGGAAACTGCAGTTTAAATCATTGTTCAGTTGGATTATCCTTAGTTATTAATCCAAAGAAACAAAAAAAAGCTTAAAGTACAAACAGTCTCCATATGCTAGCAATCAACAAAAATTCAAACTTGAGGATCCAAAGAGGATAGTGAATTCATTCTAAACATGTTAGTATGTTACTAGTCATACAAGCTAATGCCATTTCAAAAGGTTTAAACTTTTTAAAAAGGTTAAAGTCATAATTATTACACTATTACTTTCAGGCAAAGACTCCGACACCTATTTCAATACTTCATCATCGGAAATTGAACTCAAAACCTCAGTTAAAAATTCATTCATATGAAATTCAATCGCTACGGTCACAAACTTTTGAATAAGTATGCAATCTCAAAGAAAGTAAACTGTAGCATACTTAACCAACAAGCTAGATTGACAGCCCAGTCTAACCAAAAAATAAAAGTCGAATAAATAAAGTCACATCTGGTTAAATTTGTACTTACAAAATTCTTGCTGATCTTAATACTAAACAAACCGCAAATTTAATACTCAAGCATTTTCATATTATCGCTACAAATTTTTAGAAAGAAAACAATTATAGCTTTAGGACCGACTACAATTAATGTAGCAAAATCAGCTCTATAACTATATTTTTACAGTTTTTATTTTGGTTCGAATTTATAAAATTAAATAATCAGAAGCAAGTTATAGACTGAATTGAGTGATCGTTCGTACCTGCAACCGTTAAAGGGTGTTAGCTGCTGATCAGGTTGTTTTGTAGGGACATCGGCGTTGTTTAAATTCCCGCGTTTGGGAATACAAAATGAGGGATCAGAGTGATGGTTTATGGCAGTGAGTGAGGGTACCACCTTTCTTTCTTTTTATGGCCTTTTGTAACTTGCTTTTATCCGTGTTTCTCGGGCACTAAAGAAATCGTGTGCTAACTTATTCAAACGCTTGGGCTTTTCATGTGGCGGCAGTTCTAGGGCCCAATAATAAGCCCAAATTTAAAGTCAAATGCAATGACATATACTCTTGACAAAATCTAATCTGATTATAGTATTATTTATGGCAAATAAATTGTAGTTTTGACTACACAATTTAATAGTGTTGTTGGTCATAATCGTTTCTCAAAAAGCACGTATTTTACATTTTTTTTATCCTTCTAACTTTTATATATATATCTCCAACAATAACACTTTAATTTGTATAATTCAACAACACAAAATATTTCCTCATTATTTATCTTCTTTCGAATGTGTCATCATTTTTATACATTTGATGACTTTAAGGTTGAAGCTGTAAATACTTTTGATTTTCAGTTTGGTCAATGTGAAATATTAAATCAAAAATACATTTCATCCCACAAGAAAATCACAGTAAATACGAAAGCATGAAGCATGATATGATAATGCTAAATCACCACAAAGAAATCCAACTTCTAAACCACCATTAAATCCAAAAATTGCACCACAAAAATAGGATTTACAATCCCTCATTGTAATTTGTTAAATCATATAAAAAAAATCCCGAATCTCTCTTGTTTCTAACTTGCAACCCCCATCATTCAAACCCTAATTGCATTACATATCATAACCATCTTCATTTCATCATCCATGGGGGGTTGCATGTCTGTTCCAAACACAAGCCATATAAGAAGACCCATAAATAAACGCATTTCACTAGACGAATTTCAATCCGAACCCATGATCAAATCCCAAACTTCTAGATCATTCAAACGTCCGGCTAATGTCCTCAAAGACTCGGCCGGAAAAGATATTTCTAAACGTTACAAGTTTGGAAAAGAGTTGGGTAGAGGTGAGTTTGGGATAACATATGAATGTCATCATATAACAACGGGCGAAAAAGTTGCGTGTAAGAAAATATCAAAGAGTAAACTAAGGGCTGATATTGATGTTGAAGATGTGAGAAGAGAGGTGGCTATTATGAGACATATGCCTATACATCCAAACATCGTGACCTATAAAGATGTTTATGAAGATAGAGATGCAATTTATTTACTTATGGAGCTTTGTGAAGGTGGTGAGCTATTTGATCGAATAGTCGCTAAAGGTCATTATACCGAAAGAGCGGCTGCCCTTGTTATCAAAACCATTCTTGAAGTTGTCCAGGTTGGTATTAATTATCTTCTTTTCGATGCTAATAAAAATTTTGCGTTTTAAGGCAAATATAGTTTAACAACTTAATTTGTCGGTGTTTTAAAATGCAATGTAAATAGTGCATTATGGGAATGATTGGCAGCCTACGAAGTATGCCTTAAGATATGTCTAATAAATAGGTGAAGACACATGGCAAAATCAATAATCAATAATCAATAATGATAGATATAAGAAAATAGAAAATAGAACGCGCGTTGGATATAAGAAAAAAAAAATAGAACGCACGTTGAATGTTAAATGAATTAGACATGTTTTTTATGCACACAGAAAAGGCATATATATATATATAGTGTTACCTTGTTCTCACATTGTTGAAAAAACAATTTTGTTTAGGTGTGTCACAAACATGGAGTAATGCATCGCGATTTAAAACCTGAGAACTTCTTGTACGCTCACGAAGGCGAAAATGCATCTTTAAAGGCAATCGACTTTGGTCTCTCTATATTCTTTGAGCCTGGTATGTCATGAAAACAAATCTGATTAACTTGCTTATTTCCTCGTTATTTTCTTAATTAACGGATAGAGTTGGTTGTAGGCCAAAGATTTAGGGAAATTGTCGGAAGCCCGTACTACATGGCACCGGAAGTACTCAAACGGAGTTATGGAGAAGAAATCGACGTATGGAGTGCCGGTGTCATTCTTTACATCTTGCTTTGTGGAGTTCCTCCTTTTTGGGCAGGTATCTTACTACATACTAATATCAGGACTATATGACAATTGATCAAACTTTAAGGGGTAATTTGTAAATACTACTCGTTTGAAAAATGTAGCATCGTGTATCGAAAAATTACTCACATTTTGGTGGTTTCAATTTACAGAAACAGAAGAGGGAATTGCGCAAGCAATAATAAAGGGTGACATAAACTTTATAAGAGACCCTTGGCCAAGGGTATCAGAAGATGCAAAAAATTTGGTAAGGGGCTTGCTTGACCAAAACCCATATCATCGGTTGACCGTTGAAGAAGTCCTTCGTAAGTACTCGTGTTTATATGCATGTACATTTTATAGAATTTATAGATGATAAAATCCAAATTAAGTTTTGTTGATAACAACTTTCATGCTTTTATTTTATGTTATGATTGTCATTAAAAATAAATGTCATGCATCACTGGTAGTACATTAATAACCAATCACCAAATATTCATAAAGGTCACTTAATTTAAGGATAAGATTCTAAGAAGAATGTCTCATTTGAGAAAAAGAAGGAGAATATATTTTTATTGGATTTTAGGACAAAATTGTAATGATTAAACTGCTGTGATGTTAAAATGCAGTATTTGTCGTAAATTACAAAATATCCTAAATGCAGTAAAAATATGTCTTCTCATCCTTCCCCTCAAATCAATCTCTTCGGATCCTCCACCTTTAACTTAATTAAACATAAGATTAATTCTTTATATGACCGTCGTTATCATTTTTCAATAAAAATTAGCGTAAGTTAATGCAAAGTTACTAAGATGGCCTTGTTAATTATTATAGAGAACCAATGGATTCAAAATGCCCACAAGGTCCCCAACATTCCATTGGGAGAAAACGTAAGATCAAGAATTCAACAATTCTCTTTGATGAACAAATTCAAAAGGAAGGTCATTAGGGTAAGTTTATTAACATTTTTTATTTAATATATTGTATGTATATTTTCTAAAATTCGAGTTCTTGACCATTGTTCGGGTTTGAATTCAGGTGGTCGCAGAAAATTTGCCTGATGAACAAGTACATGGACTAAAACAAATGTTCGATGACATGGACAAAGACAAGAACGGATCACTTACTTTCGAAGAGTTCAAAGATGGTTTGTGTTTGATCGGAGATCAACCGCTCGATGATCCTGATGTCCACATGCTAATGGAAGCTGTAAGTACCACACACGGAGTACTATTTATTGATCACTTGATTCATATAACACCAAAAGTTGGGATTAAAAAGTTGTGTTTTTTATACTTGTTTGTAGGCTGATCTTGATGAAAACGGGGTGCTAAACTGCGAGGAGTTTATGATGGTCGCAATTCATTTGAAAAGAATAAGCAATGATGATCATCTTCGGCAAGCTTTTCACCATTTCGACAAAAATAAAAATGGATACATTGAGTTTGATGAATTAAAAGACTCATTGTTTGAAGACCAAAATGCACTCAACGAAAAGCTAGTTCATGATATCATACATGACGCCGACCTAGACAAGGTAATAAACATATATGATCACAACAAATGCAAATGAGAAACTTAAATTATGTACGGAACTGTATTAATTCGATTGTTGTGTGTGTTGTAGGATGGACGGATAAGTTACCCCGAGTTTGCAGCGATGATGACAACAGGGATGGATTGGAAGATGGCGTCTCGACAATATTCTAGAGTAATGTTGAATGCAATTAGTGTTAAAATGTTCAAATCAATAGATAAGAATGAAAGATTGAATGAATGAATTGTAGAACATAGAATGTGGATGGAAACAAGCTAATACAATATCTTGTGTTGTGCTTAACGATTTTGTTGGCTTAAATTATGATTAAAAAATATAACCTTAATGTTGAAAACCGGCCCATTAATAAACGGGTAAAAATAACTTCACTTAGATAACATAACCACTTTTGTTAAAAGTGTGATATTAGGCCCATGAAAAGACATACTTAGAGCACATGAAATCGGAAGGCAAAGACATCAACGTTCAAGTCCTTGAATGCAGAGATTCGACGTTCACCGTACTCGGTAGGCGTTCACCAAGCGACTTTTTTTTTTTAATTTTCGTTTTGAAAATGGGAAGATAGATAATTAAAGGGGAAAAAAAGAGGAGACGAGGAAGAAGAATGAAGAAGAAGATGTTTCAGACTTTCAGCAGAGGAATAAGAAGAAGTGGGCTAGGTTATAATTTATTTTCTTCTTTTTAAATCTGATAGGTTAGAAATCGGGCTGGACTTTTTATAAATTTTGTTTTCTTAACTTATAATTTTAAAATAGGATAGGCTTGTATACATTTAGCCCAATGTATCAAGTTTGTAATGTATTTGTTTTTACTTAATTTAATGTGTAATTTATTTTATTTTATTTGTTGTGTTATTTATTTGTTATATACTATTTGCATTTAAAATAAATAAATAAATCATCTGAACACTGAAATTCAGTACTTCTAATGCTGCTAATTTCAGCTTCAGTGTTCTTTTCGATGCTGAACTGAATACTGAACTGAACACTAAACATAATGTCAACCACTCACTCTACTCTTATATGTGAAACTTGCCAAAATATATAGGATCGGATCTTATCTTATAATGTGATGATACGATAAGATACTAGATAAACAAAATAAGAAATAATATGTACCTTATCATGTGACGAAAAATGAATGGAACCGGCTTTTCTTATATTTGAAATACTTTGGAAGTTTATTAAAAAACTATGCCTAATTATGTCATTTTTTAATATAAATCAGTGAAGGTGACTGTTAGTATGCTCGTGTACTACATAGAAAGTGAGTGAATATTATACGTATTTTATTTAATTATAAGTAAAAGGTAGAAAATTCTTGATTTCTTGGAAACCTTCTCGATTATCAGATTTACTATTCTTAAAATAGATACCTAATAATGATTTTAGCACAAATGAGGTTTCAGATCGTATTACAAATTTGATAGAGTATCAAATTAATTAACCAATAGTTTTGAGTGGTTCAATGGTAAGTTCGCTGTTAATTTTCAACAACGGGTTAACACCTGGTACAATATTATGATGAGTGATCAATGTTAAATTTAGAGCGAAATGTTTTTAAATCAAAGAAAAAGAAAACAAGTTTAACTTTGAATAACCGGCTTTGGGGTTTAACTTCGGTCTTTAACACCAACCTTTAACTTCGATGGTGAGTGGTTAACGTCGAACATCCGACGTTAAAGCGATCAACTTCGCCAATAACGTGTCAACTCTGAGTCCTCTCATAGCAAGAGATAAGGCGACACTTGGTACAATAATTTCAATTTTTTCCGTTTAAAGTAATTGAATTTATTTTGTAGTTCGTTATCTATGCATTCTTATTTTGCGGGAAATAATTAGTTAGAAAACTTTATCAAAATGTAAAACGTTTGATATCCATCCACGTGTATGCTAATGGGATCGTACGTACAAGACAGACTAATCGTCGAAATGGGAACAAGATAGGGCCGTTGAATATGCCACGTCATCAGAGATTGAGACTAACAACCGGCAAAAGCGCGTGGTAGTTGAATGGTTATTGAGTACAAAAGAAGTGCCTAACAAAAAGTAGTGGCCCAAACAGGCGAGTTACTATCAAACCCATACCATTTAGCGCGTTACCAAACGTCATTATTATGCCTTCGGTATCCTTATTACACGTGTCTTGTCATTTAGATTTTAGCAGATATACTGTAGAAATTTAGAATTACATGACAAGAGTTATTGATAGCGTTACAAATAATATTTTTTTTATTGACATTAAAATTATAAAAAAATAGTATGAATTTTTATATAATAAGTAAAGTAATGGGCTAACGGCATATCCTTAAAATACATAAGTGTTACATCGAACGTTTCGTTTTCGATATGGGAATATGTTTTAATTTATGTTTGTAATCGTGGCAGCGAAGTTAACGCCAAATCCAATGTTTTCAATATGAGATATTATTAAATATTTATTTTTTTTTGTAATCGTGGCGGCTAACTTAAGGGCTTAAGGCTTATGTTAAAATTAATAAATTTATTTATATAATATATATATATAGGGTAGTAATAAAGTAATTTTTTAAAGAAGGTAGGGAAGCTAACCATTCATTCGTAATGAAAAAATCAAACGTAAAAAAATATATTTTTATCAGAAATATTAATCAAACCCGATGTTATACCTACTAATTTTCATAGTAAACTACTTTTTATAACTTATAATATCATATGATGAATATTAACAGAATTTTCTAACATTCATCGTTAATGAATGTTAACCGAAGTGGATATTATCAGCTTTTTTGAAAAATTATTCGTTAACATTCGTCCACGATGAATGATAATCGAAACGTATAAAAACATATTTTTACCAATAAATATTAATCAGAACCGCTATTATAACTACTAATATTCATCAATAAACTATTTTTTATAACCTATTGTATGATATGATGTATATTAAGGATATTCGCTAACAATAATCGTTGATGAATGTTTAGCTTCCCCATAAAATAATGTTTCTCTCTAGATCCAGATCATATATATATATATATATGTATATATATGTATATATATGTATATATATATGTATATATATGTATATATATATATGTATATATATATATATGTATATGTATATATATATGTGTATACTAAAGGAGTATAGAAAATTATTTCAGAATTTGCCACGTAAGATTAAGTGTCATGTAGCGATCTCTTATAACTTTTATTTAATAATATAATTTAGCTTTTAAAATAACTATTAAATTAAATATAATAATTAGAGTTGTAGATGAAATCAAATTACCTTGAATTATGTATTAGTTTATTTGTCAGAAAAAGTGTATTAAATTAAATATAATAATTAAGAGTTGTAGATTAAATCAATTTACCTTGAATTATTTTTAAACTATGAACGTTCTTTGTTTACAATAATAATTGGTACCCAAATATAATTATGGATGTTTTTATCATAATCACCTAATATAAAATATTGTGCGAGACATAATATAAATTTCCGTGCATCGCACGGGTTTGCATCTAGTATATATATATATATATATATACTAGTGTAATACCTGCGCTATGCAACAGAAAACAATATTTATGGTCAAATAATAACTCAACGATGGTCGTATGACATCGGTAATTTGTTTGTATGTAGAGTTTAGGATTCATAATACAATTGATAAAAAGTAAAAAAAAAAATGTGAAATTGATAAAACTTATAATGTCAAATGAAAATTAAACAAACTATATAAGGAAGTGTTGAGTCTTACTCTTAAAACTTTTCATCAATAAAATAGCAAAATGCATTATATGTAGTATGTATATATATATATATATATATATATATATATATATATATATATATATATATATATATATATATATATGGTGAAGATCCTGTGAGAACTAATAGATTGTGAGAACTGTCCCCTTCCTCCTTCAGACTTGCCCTTATCCTCCTGTGCATGATCATTTTTTGAAAGAAACCCATTTTTTTTCAATTCAAAATTACTTTTATATGAATAAATTTAAATCAAACAAAATTCATCATTGAATTCAGTTTTTCATTATCTCTGAAATTAAGTAGAAATAGTTAAGTGCAACATGCAACCAGGTGCAGAACGCCAAGCTTGGATCAGTTGTGTTTTTTCCTTCGTTTTTATCTTTCTTTTTCAATATATAGACACAATTAGATGCATAACGCAATCAAGTTCATAACGCAACTAGGTGGAGCTATGCACCAGGTGCAGAACGCAAACAGGTACATAACGTAAATCAGGTGCAGAACGCAAATTCGATCAAAATTTTCAATCTTAAGTTATAACGAGTAGGTAAAAAGTTATAACTATGCCTTTTCAATTAATCTTGGATATACAATAATGAATTAAAGAAAAATAAAAAAATAAATATTCTCGAAATAAAAAATGACGCAGTACACAAACGAAAAAATTGAACTTGGATCTGACGGGACCTTCTTCTTCTTCTTTTTATCTACTTCACCACAATTTATTTGATCTCTTTTTCCCATAAAGAAATGAAAAAAAAAAAATCAAAATTTTAGAGATCGTCGTTGCAATTAGCGGCTTAAGAATTTCGACTGCCAAAAATTGGCTTTGCTCACAGTCCGGGAAGCATCAGCGGCGGTCACCATGGTTACGATCTGGATCTTTCACCAGAGTCGGTGACGTTACATTTTACGACGTCGTTCATCGACATTATTTGATGTTACAATCAGGTGATGGTGGCTGCCTTATGTGATGAAAAATGAAATTGGGAGAGAGGATAGAGGTGCAGGAAATTTAGAGAAATCAGTTGGAATAATCAGGTTTAACTTGGGGAAAGAAGAAAAGACATTGGGTTCATATGAGTTTTGGGCCGCTTTCTCACAGTTCTCATGTAACATGTAGTTCTCACCTTATCCCTTCAAAACATATATATATATATATATATATATATATATATATATATATATATATATATATATATATATCATAATATGATAAATTATATCAATAAATAGTAAATAATAAAATATAAAGTTGAAATTGGTAGTATATTTTATGAAAATTGATTGACTTGGACAAGATTAATTTGATACCATCGACATTGCTTGATAATGACCGTTTGTTAACAACTATGAGCATGTTTGGGCGTTAATAATAGTAACGTGGTACTATTGAACATGGTAAAAGTTGTTTTAAACTCTCAATTCAAGACGTACAAATTACCATCGAGTTGATACAGCTTTTGTTTTTAACAATTAGGGGCGTAGTTAAGTTTGTTCCATTGAGAATGATTTAATGAAAAGCAAGTATAATTGGCCACTTTTCTTTATGGTTCATCTAATTTAATTCTCAGGACAAGACATGTAACTGATCATTAATGCTTTATAATATACTAGCCAAACGTTCCTCTCGAATAATCAACCTTATTGCTCAAAGTTAGTTGTATGTATGTCATTTAACACGACAAGTCATTCTACTTCTAGAAAATGGCATAGAATTAATACACACAATGATATAATCAATTACTTGATTATTGCTTTCGCAAGTACTTTGTTTAGATTATTAAAAAGACAACAAAATTGCGGAACAAACCACATATCACAACATTTTACGATCAGGGTAGCAAATACTCATACATGACAAATATGTTAAAAAGGATATATACCTAATCAACAAGACCGAAACTCGATCACGATATCTAGGTCAATCTAAGAGACCTAACACACTTTCAAATAACCACAAATGAAATCATGCATACATTTACATAACACATTCCATATAAGGTAGATACGGAAAATTAGGTTAACCCATATCCGCCTTAGATACGCTCAAGAAGCTATCTAACGTTTGAGGAGTTTCTGTCTTTTCATTTTTTTCTTTTTTTACAATTTTTTTCTAATTATTAATAATTAATTAAATTAAACAGGGATATACCAAAAGAAAAGGAATTCTACGTAACCAAAATGTCTCCTTTAATATACCACCTTTTAGGATATTTTGCCAATTAGGTATATCAAAAAAATCCGATATGCTGTGTGCACTTTTGATATATATTGAGTGTATTTTTGGGAAATTCAATTAAATAAGAGGGTTGCCAACGGACGTCAGTCCGTGGCGTCAGTTATGGCCAACGGAATCGACGCCGTTGGCACGACAGCGTCGGTTCCCCACGTCAGTTTTTGCCTTTAGTTTTTCGACGCCAACGGACGGAATAGGAGTGGGCCCCACGAGGGTTTTTTTTATATTTTTTTTGTTTTATTAGTTTTTAGAATTTAAAAAATTAAAAATAAAAATAAAAAAAGTTTAAAAACTATCCGTTGGCATCCCAAGGTTTAAAAATTTTTTAATTTTTTTTAAACTTAAAAAACTTACCTTTTTACACTATAAAATAAACCCCTTTCCCACACATCTTTTTTCACTGCAACCAACTACAACTTATCTACTTTCTTTCCCACACTAGTTTCATCTTCTTTCTACAATTTTCATATATTTTCAACACTCTTACTACTATTTTCAAATGTCGTCCGATTCCGATAAGGAAGTTATTTATGCCGTCACTCAAAATTTCGATCCGATCGCTAGGCTCAATAAGCTTGACACGGAAGACACAGATTCGGACGATGATGCCGAACCATCAATCCATATACCTCGAGCACCAAGACGATATTTACCTAGAGATCGAGAAGGTGCCGGTCAAAGTTTGTTTCAAGACTACTTTGTCGAGCGCCCAACATTCCTTCTAGATTACTTTCGTCGACGTTTTCGGATGAGCCGACCCTTGTTTATCCATATATGTCAAGGTATATTGTCGTACTCTCATCTTCCATTACCAGACTACTTTGCTTATTTTAATCAAAGTCAGGACGCGACCGGAAAGTTCGGTTTTAATGTTTACCAAAAGGTCACTTCCGCCATATGCCAAATGGCATACGGTTGTGCACCGGATGCATACGCTTGTTTGAACAACTTTTGTAATGTAACACCCTTCTCTTCATATTCTATAAAATATTCTTTTATTTCGGAAGCGTAGGTCGAAACATATATTGCATTATTAACATTCATAAAATGTACATATATATTGTTCAAAACATCGTACATAACCAGGTGTTACATATTTTCAACTTTCATTTAAGTTATCAAAAATATATCAGAGTTGCCAGCTGGTCAAACATTCCTTGAACATAATCTTCCTGCCCGCCCATATCAATCATGACCTGCAGGGATTAAGGTGGGGGATTAGCACAAAGCTAAGTGAATGAATGTGAAACTAACAGTTCAACTTAGCATAACAATCTGTTTACATCAATTAATCGTAAACACATATCGTCAAAGAGGGTCGGTGGTTTTTGAGGAACCCTACTGCCGCGGTGACCCTCAAAGAACGCTTATCACAATTTGTATTGGCCTATACAGAATATACCGATAACTTGATATTACCATTTCACAATACAGGTTTTAATACAACACATGTACAAACCCTGTATCTGTAATCCTGTAATAACAAAGTCCAACAATCTGTTGACCTCTTTAGTAACAACCAATGCCCGAAGGCCACATTGCACGTAGATTCATAATCAGCAAATCAGACTAAACAGTCTATCAATTATATCTACGTTTACTTGTTGCAACCAAACTGTTACAACCAAATCAAACTTGTGAGTTCCAGATCCACTCACCTGTCAGTCTCAGTCCAACAACTTAGAAGTCTAATGTTACTGAGTCTTCTGCTGATCTGAGAATACAACAAATAATGAGTTAGTAACTCATTTCATAATCATATAACATATTTAAGCAAGCAAGTAAATTCCTGAAGTCTAAGAAAACAAAAGTTCAATCCGAAGCGAAACCAGAAAATCCCGAAACGATGTTTAAAACTAAAAAAATGCCATTTTCGACCCTTAGATGACCCCGAAAGCCCAATAACTGCCTAGGCTCTTAGAATAGAGCCTTGACTATTGGGTCGTTTTTGAGTGACCATGCGAATCTCTACCCAATCCGAGTTAGTGAAATTTGTCACTTAGTCGCTACCCTGAAAACACTTCCCCAATTTCAAAATTTGCAAAACAAAATTTTAAAAATCTCAGTTCGCAGTGATCTCGGTTCGCAAAACTCGGTTTGCAGGGCAACTCAGTTCGCTTCGCAGCAACTCAGTTCGCATCCCAACTCGGTTCGCAGGGTTTAGTTCGCGAATCTCAGTTCGCAAGACAACTCAGTTCGCTTCGCAATCAAGCACTGCGAACTGAGTTCATCTTCTTGCAAGTTGCGAACCGAGCCTGCTGTAACCAAAAACCCGAACTTTCTTTTGCATAACTCACAAATTCGACTTCCTATCATTCTAACAAGCTTTCTAACAACTCATATACATCAAATATCATCATATAACATTTTTCAAGCTTCAATTTCACAACCAATTCATGAATTGTTTATTTTCATAAAAACAAATTATAAACATTAAAACACTCACAAGAACAAGATGATGATGATGTTGAGTTCGATTTAAACTAGAGAATGATGATGCTACCGATGCGATTTTATACTTCACAGGAGGTTTCTTCAATTTTGTTTTCAATTCGCAGGGCATATAGAAGATTTGAGAACGTATAGAAGATTTGAGAATATGTATGAGTATATATATTAATCTAACCCAATACCATTACAATTTTAGTTCCCTTCTTAATCTATTGTCTGGAACCTAAAACCATTTTGCGAAAACCAACTATTTTATTTTACCGTCAACTAGATTAATTTAAAACAATGGATTATGTATTAGTCACAATAACTTATTTATCCTTTTGACTAATATTATCAAATAACATGATAATATTAAAATATTCCTAACACATTAAATAATAAATTTAAAGTTTAGGAAATTACCCGTATATTACCAGGCCCTAAGGGTGGATGTTACATGTAAGTGTATTTTTCATCTATTTTCGACCGAGTACTTAAGAAGACCAACACTCCAAGATGTGCAACGGTTACATCAACGTCATGCGGAGTTGCATGGTTTTCCGGGTATGCTCGGAAGTATCGATTGTATTCACTGGCCTTGGAAAAATTGCTCAGTGGCATGGCAAGGTCAATACACCCGAGGTGATCATGGCCATCCAATAATCATACTCGAAGCGGTTGCCTCTCACGACTTATGGATTTGGCACGCTTACTTTGGCCCTGCGGGATCGAGCAACGACCACAACTTCCTTAATGAATCTGATTTATTCAAAGACTTACTACAAGATAGAGCTCCAAAAGTAGTGTACAATATCGCAGGGACTCAATTCTAAAGGATATTATCTCGCTGACGGAATATATCCAGAATGGGCGAAGCTTGTGAAGACGTTTAAACATCCGATAACAGAAAGCGAGATGAGGTACAAGAGATACCAAGAATCTGCCAGAAAAGATGTGGAACGAGCTTTTCGGAGTGCTTCAAGGCCGTTGGGCAATCATCAAAATCACTGCTAGACAATATAGCGTCAACAAAATACTTCAAATCATGTATTGTTGTGTGATTTTACACAACATGATAACTGAAGACAATGGATGAAACATGTGTCGACTTGGGGAAGAGTACACGACGAACCTGGAAAATATGTCCCAACGCTCGTGGCAAGAAATAGTTGCAACACAAATGCGTATGGATAAGGAATTACACGACTATGAGCATCAACTTCGCGAAGCTCTTATTCAACATATTGTGAACCTCCCACCAAATTTCCGCTAAAGACTTAATTAGTCGTGTAGTCAAATTTGTGAAGCGAATATGTAATTATGGTGACTCACCTGCATGTCGCTTTAAATTATTTCCTTCACAAACACCTTTAAAAATCGGTTCTTGCCGTTTCACAGGTGATCCTGAATTCTCACATGTTCACCAATTTTTCGGAAGCTTTGTAGTAGTTTATAGTCAAATTTGTAGTCTTTGAAAAAGTCATCTCATTTTCCACTCATTTAAATATCAAAATATTCTATCATTTTATAAATCTTGATAAATTCATTATTGATTTTGTCAATCTGTCAATTGGTTGTGTTTCTTGTTTGATACCAAACAGGGTTTTCGTGTACTGAAATAGGATAAAGTGAAACCCCTCTTTTTTTTGTGGTTGTTTATATTTGCACTCCAAGTGTTTGATCAATTGCGTGAGTGAGGGTGGAATATTTGATTACTCAGAATAAAATATTTAATTTGTGGGTTATTAGAATCAATGACGATCGAATCGTTTCCGGGTAGTTCAGGGTATATCGATGCAGGTGTTGATAAGAAAATAACATATTTTAGTAACACTTATGTATTGGGTTTGACAGTTGTTGCTGGAATTGGTGGTCTTCTTTTTGGATATGATACAGGTATTTGCTTTATCTTTCTTTTTTTTCGTGGATTCCATGTCTATACTATCTACATATTTTTCTTGTTTCCGACTTTCTGTTTGTACTGGGTTTGATTTGTGTAATTACATATCAAATAGTTATGCATGGTGCTTATGATATGATATATGCAGGATAGAATGAAAAAAGTTACTAATTTCAGCATGTTATGCTCAATGGCTGTGAATTTGATTTTGTATTTTGTGGTTTGTTTCTTGTTTAGCTAATTAATAGATTGTGTCTTGTAGATTACCAAATAATTTTATTATTTTGGTCTAAATAAATCGACAAAACATAACATACTATGCATGAGTTACGTCTACATCAATTAGGATGTGGTTGTGTGTATTGCTTTTGAAGTAATGACCCGACAAAATTTAGGTTAAAGGATGTCGGTGTTCGTGGTATTTCATTTTTTTTCGTTATGATTTTAGTTGATTTTGATGTTATTGTCGTATCGGGCACTTGGGCTAGACCACAAGTGTTACACAATGGTATTCGAATTTTTTTTTTCCTATGAGGTTAACGGGACTACCTCTTGCATGTATACACACGAACTAGTAGGTCATAGGTGTGGTCTGTTACTCTCCCTTTTTTAGTTTTTATACTTATTTGGAAAATAGAGTATAAATTCATAATATACTTATATTTTTCTCCATTAAAAAGCTTAGAAATTTTAGTATTACATCTTAAACAGGATAAGTTTTTCAGCTAATGTGTGAAAATGTTGTGTGCCTTTTTCATAGGGCTGGTGTTAGTATAAACTATGAGGTCCTATATGATATGCTATTGCCTATTGGGCTAAGAATTCTATTATGATATTAGTTTATTCAAATTATTTCCGGCTTATTTACTTTGCTTGTTAGAATCCCCTGGTCAGCAGACGTATTTACAACCATGAATATCTAACCACATATATACATATGTTCTACATAGCGTGATTTTTATGTGCTGATTATATGGTTCAGGGGTCATATCCGGTGCCCTTTTGTACATACGTGATGATTTTGAGGCAGTCGACAAAAGTAGTTTCTTACAGGTACCCTTAACTAAAAGCTTCCTACACTGAGCTCATTTAGGCTGGGCTCGAGTCGAGCTTTTAGCTAGTAGCTCACAAGTAGCTTGTATATTTACACTCCTAATTTAAAATCCTAACTGTGTATATACAGGAGACGATTGTTAGCATGGCTTTAGTTGGTGCAATGATAGGAGCTGCTGCTGGTGGGTGGATAAATGATGCATATGGGCGTAAAAGAGCCACTCTTCTTGCGGATGTAATTTTTGCACTTGGGTCATTTGTGATGGCTGCTGCCCCGGACCCATATGTACTTATACTTGGCCGTCTCTTGGTTGGGTTGGGTGTGGGGGTAGCGTCTGTTACTGCTCCGATGTATATCGCAGAAGCAGCCCCATCTGAAATACGAGGCGGCCTTGTAAGCACCAATGTGCTTATGATTACTGGTGGACAATTTGTTTCCTACCTCGTTAATCTTGCTTTCACAGAGGTCAGATTCACTTTGGTTTATCATAGTTTAAGATATGAGAATTTGGTAGAGGTGGCACTTTCGGTCCATTTACTTATGAATGGATTGATTTGGGTACTGTTTTATTTGTGAAGGGTCAAACAGGTAAACTAAAAAAATAGCAAAAAGGAAATGGGACAATTGGGTCAGTAGTCGCCCAAAGTATTTTTCTTTTCTTTTTTTTTTTTTGCATAACACTTTTCTGGTCGATTTTGGCTCACTACTTAATTATAGGGTAAATGAGACAAAAAGCTATCCAACTTTATCAACTTTTTCGTTTCGGGTACTCAAATGTAGCCTTACAACCGTTAAAAAGCAATTTTTTGGGTGACTTGTTGCTTCAGAATGCGAAAACTCTCTTTTGGTGGTAAAAGAAAAAAGAAAAAATTAAAAGACCCAATATCCGTTGGGTACCATTTCATAACAGTTTTATCCTCAATAATGAATAATGTTAAAATTTTATGCAAAATAAGGTGTTTCGGGTCACCGGACCCGACTCATTTCAACTCGTGTTGAAAATTATACAATTTGACCCAAATCTGTTGCCTAACCGGTCCATTATGCTACCTCTACAGTTCAATATTGCCAATTCCAGATTCTTGGTTCTATGATATGTTCATGCTCCACTAGTCTAAGAAATGTGAATATTGCCACTATATTACTAGTGATTTTCTTTTTTCCTTTTTTATAAGATATAAATAAACCTTACTGTTATGCTGAAACTGACGGAAAATGGTTAAACAGAACCTCTTACTAGGAGGTTAAGCTTGTAAAGACATGTTCACAATTTTTTCTTGTAGTTCTATATAAATTCTCAAAAATGATGCCTTATTTCTAATTAAGCTTTTGTTAATTGCTAAGTTATGATCACATTACCAAAATTGAATCCTATCCTATGGAGAGTATGGTAAAATATGACAATTACTTTACTTTATTATGTAATATACCGGCTACTAAAATTGTAATGACCGATTCAAAACATTCACTTGCTAATAAATATCAAGATTTGCATAATATATAGATTTGCCACTTAATCTGATCTTTCTATAACTATATTAGAAATTTTATGTACAAATATGCACTTCATTTTTATATTCAACTATCTTAAATATACATTACTAACATATGAGAATATAGAGAACTAAAATCGATGCTGTTATTATTATAATGCATCAATATGCAAAGAGTGAGTTCAAGATTTAAACGTTGTCATAAAAAAGAAGTGGAAAAGGGGAATACTGGTCGTTTATTTTGAGAAGAGAGTATTCTTAATTTCCTTTACTACTTGATAATTAAAGAGAAACTTTGGAATCTGTTTGTTCATATGTACTTGTAATATGAGTTTCTTGTTATATCTTTATTCTATTGTGAGGCGTTCTATATTAAAATTTTCGATCTCATTTCACAAATGATGCTGAACAGGTTCCTGGAACATGGCGATGGATGCTTGGAGTAGCTGCTGTTCCAGCCATTGTTCAATTTTTATTGATGTTATTGTTACCCGAGTCTCCACGCTGGCTTTACATGAAGGTGCAATATTTACTCATTACTCTAAAAATTTATCCATATTCCGTATTTTCACTGTCATCTTTATACTATCCTTTATATCTGATGGGGTCTTTTATGTTATATAGAAGAGCAAATCGGAGGCCATTGTCGTACTTTCAAAAATTTATGACCCATGTCGGTTAGAGGAGGAACTTGACCAGCTTTCGAATGCGTTAGATGAAGAAAACGAACGGAAAATTGCTATTAGTTACTGGGATGTTTTTAGAATCAAGGAAATCCGACTTGCGTTTTTTGCCGGAGCCGGTCTTCAGGTACGCATCCGATGAATATCAGATGTGTAGCATGTTGTACTTGAGTTTGGTGTCGGGTAACTGGTCAAAATAAGTAATAATTTTGATTCGGGTCAAAACAGGCTGGCCGGCTGGGTGGGTAAAGAAATAAACATCTATTCTTCTATTAATAAATTAGTGTGACAAGTACAATTACAAATTATATTATTTCCATAACAATATTCAAATTTCTCATTTTGGGTACTCAACCTTTTTTATATCAATATAATATCTTCAAAAAGGGATATTTACCTTTTGAAGCATCACCACCACCCAAAAAAAGGTTTGTAGATGGTTGTGGTACTACTTATCTGTTTTTTACCATCAAAAAAGGATTTTTTTACCTTCTGAAGTCTTGCAACACAAAAAGTAACTCTTTTATCATCCGAAACAAACTTGAATACATTTAATTTTCAAATTGATAAAAAGAGGTTCCCTTTTAGGTGGTTAAAATAACTTAAAAACCCTTGAATTATGAACATTAAGTGCCTAAATTGAAATTGTCATTTCTACATTGAAACAATGCATTGATTCTTAAAATGCTCTTCAATTTGCAGGCATTTCAGCAGTTCACGGGGATTAACACCGTCATGTATTACAGCCCAACCATAGTCCAAATGGCCGGTTTCAGGTCAAATCAATTAGCACTTTTACTGTCTCTCATAGTTGCATTGATGAATGCATGCGGCACCATTGTTGGAATAAATCTCATCGACCATTTTGGCCGCCGGAAATTAGCCCTGAGCAGCTTATTCGGTGTCTTTTTATCTTTAGTTCTCCTGTCAGTTGCATTCTTCCTAGAATCATCAGGTTTTGCCAACGTTGGTTGGATCGCGGTACTTGGGTTAGCCTTATATATTGCGTTTTTCGCACCGGGTATGGGCCCCGTTCCATGGACCGTAAACTCAGAAATATATCCCGAATCATATAGGGGAATTTGTGGAGGAATGTCAGCCACTGTGAACTGGATATCAAACTTGATAGTCGCTCAAAGCTTCCTTTCTGTTGCTGATGCTGTTGGGACCGAATGGACTTTCATGATTTTGGCTGTTATTGCTGTAGCAGCTTTTGGTTTCGTGTTTGTATTTGTACCCGAGACCAAAGGGTTAACTTTTGATGAAGTTGAGACAATATGGAAGGAGAAGGCGTGGGGAAGTAGTTGTGGCTCGGAATCACTTCTCGAGAAAGGGGAGGAGGAATCATGAAGTGTGCGACCGTGGTGCACCAAGGCTCGCTGGGTTGGTGCAGCGTGTTAGCCGATTTTAATGGCTACTTTGAATTTCAGTGATAGATTTGCTTGCAAAGATGTATAGGTGTGTTTTATATAAGGTACATTGTTTGGTCAGTTTTAGTGTGAAATTTCCTTCTTTTGAGGTCTGTACATAGAGAAACAAACAAGTGTATCAACAAGATTAATACCAAAGCAATCCTGATTTGAAGTTAATCATTTATAATTATAAGTTGTATAGCACTTAATATGATAACTTTTCAACGATGATGTTTGGAGCTGTAATGAAGATGTCAAAAATATTGGTGCAGAAATACGGTGAATCAATTAGTTGTACGGTACAAGTTCTTTGGATTTATGAAAGATAACGGTGATTTTTATCACCACCCTATCACTTACATGTCATAGTTTGATGCCAATAGACAGAAGTTTAGGGGTTGAATATGATTATGTTGTCTTACCTAAAAAAGTTTAATGGAAGTTCAAACTATCATCAATAAGAACCATCACATATCATCATGTACTTTTGAAATGCATCTGAGAAATGTAAAACGGGTAAACAAGAAGCAACTCTCTTCACGTTATTTAGAGAAAGTCGAGACTTTTTAACTCTGAGATATAGGCAGATGAACCAGGCGTTATCATTTTCAGACTTTTCTCCAACCATCACAATATGTTTTATCCAACGACGTTTAAACGTATGTCATTATTAGACATTTAAAATACGTTATCACTAAGCTACATTAAAACTATTTATATATCTAAGAAATTTCACATACGTATATGCACAAACAAATTTTACAATTACAGTACTTTTTAAGGTTAAGTGCGCAAAAATGCAATTTAACTAAGGTCTAACATTCATAGTGTGTACATAACTATTCGAGCGAGTGTGTAACAAACTTGTTATTTGGTACTATTATATGTAATTTATGATATTTTTGTCATGTGTTATATATATAAGGTGCTACGTGTCATTCTTACAAGTTAACACGTCATTAGACTACATATAATATTAATAAATAACAATTTTTTTACCCGCGATATACATCCCGTAATTGTATATACACTATAAATGTCACCTTACTTTTTATGAAGTGGATAAGGTTGAATGTCACTTCAACAGTAATTCACTAATTTGTTTGGTATCCCTTTAGTCCAATTTACTAATCTGTGTTAAACTAATTGTATTGTAATATTGCCACCTATTCGTTCATATTAAATTAATACTATATTAATTAAAATAAATAATAATAATGCCTTTATATCTCACGTTTACTTATTAATTATTATATTAATTTTAATAATAATACTTGTAACTAATTTATAGAGTTTTCTCTGTATTTTTCTTTAAACTTCGCTTTCAACTTTTATACCTTCGTTTTGACCAAATCAGTTATTAATCTTATGGAGAGAAATTAAATGGATACACGAAAAGTTATGTAAATTTAATAAACAACATCACGTTATAACGTGGATAAGAAGAAAATTAATTGGAAACGTAAACAAGTGGTTAATAGATTTGTCTTGTAGTCGTTTGAAACTGAGATCTGAATTCTTCAATTTGCACTTTTTCATTAATTAATTAATATAAATAAATATAACTTTTATATTGTCTTGAATAAATATTAACAAATAGTTACGATCAAATTTATTTCTCTATCTTGATAAATGGATGATTATTGAAATACAATCCACTAGAATCCCTTATTTTATAAGCCTTTTCAAGTAGCTTCTAGAATTTCCTACGGAATTTTACAGCTCCAGCCACAATCTCTAGTTTTAAATACTTGTTGTAAAAACACCCCCGTACCATGAAAAGAAAGTTATAGTGCTTTATGGTGAATTTCTTCTTTGCTGTTGTGATGCACTTTAAAACTGTCATAATTAATAACGCATATTCTAAGTGGAATTCGAACTAGCTACGGTTGGAGATTATGGCCGGAGTTGTAGTATATCTACTTAATATATCGCTGACAATGACCGTAACAACGAGAGATCAAACTGATGCACTTATCAAATAAAGAAGCGTCACTTTAGAAATATAAAAAACATGTTTTGATCGGTGACCAAGCACTTTAATAGTAACCTAGTCATTGCTTAAGGATAAAGTTAGTTGGTACTACAAGATGCAGCGACTAGCTAGTTACCCATCTACGTATAGCTCAAGAACTTTACCAAGTATTTTAGACGGCTGATTCTGAGTACCCTCCTCAACATTCGTGACTGTCGTTACAATATTTCATGACACAAAGTGTGACTTTATTCCTAGATTGTGACCGAATAACTCTAAGCCATGCACGATGAATCTTTTGCTAACCGTCTTTAGCTTCAATCACTTAAAGATCGACACTTGACGGTGAATATTCATCTACACTTTCGGAATGAATATTCGCTTCTCATTGCCATAAATATTTACACACGTTGTACCTTAGAAGATTACAGATTATATCACCACTCTATGTTATTTCATCGTTTCTAGTACAATTGGGTCGCTAAGTGTTAGATAGTCGAAGTTGGGTTGTTTGTTCAAACTGCGAGCTAGCTATCAGTGAGCTCTAACTGACTGGTAATTTGCTTGGATATGTGTGTGGCCAAAACTATTCCGCAATCGCCCTTTGATACATTTGTTATTCATTGATAATAAAGAAATCATTATAAATAACTTGACCTTCATTTACTTTGAATATTTACGTATTCTGTGTCACTAAGTAAAATGTTTTAATCAAATTGTTTGTTAATTAATTAAGTCTAGCTTAGCTCATTTACGTGTTTTCATGTATTTATATTATGTCTGGCACAATTATCGAATCAATAAGAAAATAATCAACTTAATATGGTATCAGAGCTGACTGAACAAACTTCACCACTCAATTGTGTAAATTAAAAAAGTGGGTCAATGCAAATTTCGCAAAATACAGAACAGCCACGGTTAATAGTTTATTTCAAATCACGATACAAGTTTTGTCTCCTTATTTGGATTTAACGTGCCTAGCTACATCAAATCAAAACTTGGTAACCAAATAAATATAGATTCATGATAAATTAAACATTAATAAATACATGGGTTGTTTGTATTGTATTGTATTGGTAGGTGCAATGAATATATGATTTGGTGTGGTGGGAACATACAGAAAAACATGGTTCAACCGAATATACTATACCGATGAACCGGTGTTTGATGGTGACCTTCCACGTGGTATGTTGGATCTTTCCTTGTCTCTTCTTCTTCATGAGTCCCCACCATATTTTCAATGGTCTCTACCTCACTCAATCCTACATCATCTCTCTTCTATATTAAAACAAAACATTCCAATATTAATTTGTGTTTCATTTCTTCTCTAGAATACAAAATTTATGTTACACTATGTTTGAGATTGAATGTAGTTTTATGATTTGGCCTTTAAAGGATGCTTTTAGGTAAAGGAACTTGGTGTAACAATGATGCACAATAGATTAACCAGTTAACCGACTTGTTAACTGAATTTTGAGAGCAAGAGAAACGTGTGAAGAAAAATGAAACAGATGTTAACGGAATATATATATACTTTTGAAGTTAACGTGTCATATATGAACGGAAAGTTTTTGAACACAGTTGTAGTATTCTAAGTCGTTCAATTTTAAGTTTCCTATCTAGATAAAACAATTCGTAAAGACAGATTTAAATAGTGTTATTATTATTTTCCTAAATTAATAACTACGTGATGCGACATCATAATTTACAACCGACTATATATTTGGAAACGGATAGATAATGACATATGAACATACTTTTGTTGTATGTGAAGAGGATGATCACATCTTCAACAAATCTGATCCATTTATTTCTTAAAGGCTCTCATAGCCACACTTGAAGAGGTTCATCTCTCCCATCCAATCATTTATAATATATTTGCCAACACACCTTGAGACTTTAGTTCCTAATCCAAATCTTGCTCTTTATACTATTTCAAAAAATCATAAATCATTAATGAAATGCACCTAGTTTAGTCTTAATTGGTTTATTTTGCTAATAACCACAATCTTGGTGTCCATGATTATGTAGGTAAAAGAATGAAATGAGTGGTGATTAAGTATATTGATATAATCATAGGTGATTAGGTATGTTTTACGGTGAACGATATTGACATGTGTGTATTAAGGACCTTTAGTTTTTTGCATATTTGGTATTGATATAGTGCTAAATTATCAATGGCGCGTAGCTCAGTTGGTTGAGTGGAATCATCTTTGTTACAAATAGCACAAGGTTATGGGTTCGAGCCCTGACACCCCATAGCCACAACCACTTAGTGAGTAAGGTATTTCACTTATATTATGAATATGCAGCCTATTGTGAGCCGGTATGAGTTGCCGGTTTTCCTTTACCACAGATTTAGTGTTAAATCTAGTCTATTAAAATTGTTTCTATAAATATTTCATCAACAATTATGTTTCAAATAATCACGGTTTTCATTGGTTAATTTTGTCGATTTTAGAGAGAAAATGACACCATTAGCATTCTACGCATAACCATTTTCATTACATTAATGAATTGTTTCATTACTCGCGAAATCAACTTTCTAATGATGCACATGGCACTCGAATGTCACGAGTCGACCATTTATGTTTGGCAAAACTGATAGAACTCAGAGATAGAACGTTTATGTTACTGTTTTTAGTTTAATGTCGGTGCGTCAAAACAAAGTTTAATGTCGGTGCGTCAAAACAAATACGACGTACATGAAAAAGTTTTACTTTTATAAGTAAACTTACAAAAGTTGAACGTGTGAAACGACTTTTTAGTTAGTTATTATACCGATAAATTTTATAAATTTGGTTACCTATTTATAAAATTTACTAAAAATTAAGTGTTTTCTAATTACCAAATTAGAATTAGAATTTGGTATAAAACCTTAGGGACCCTCATTTAATGATGGGATCTGATATGCAATTGGTAATGTACAAACATACATACATGATACATGGCCCCATGATGTCAACATCCATCCATTCTAGGGATGAGCTGTCATAATGGACCACAACAAATAACCCGACCCGGTTGTAAAGGTCAAAATAGGACACGTATCACCTACGCCGACAGGTAACCTCTGTTGGCTCACTTATTGTATTTTTACTAAAAAATATATTTTCAGGTGTGAAAAAGCCCGAAATTTGCGGGTTGGATCCCTTTTTTCATTACCAAAATAAAAAGAATATTCTTTTTCATGCCATGTTGTATTGTTCACTTTGCGGCTTAAAATACAAGTTAAAATCCAATCATTATTTTTTGTTTAATAATAACTACTTTGATTACAAATATAATTATTTTTGTGAGTTTAATGTGTGACAACTTTGATTTTCTTCCCAATAATTATTTTTTGCATTACTTAATAACTTTTTAAGATTAAGAATATTTTAATAGTTTGATTAGTAACTAACATCTTATTGGATTATAAAGCAACCAATAATGGTGTTACATCAAGCATGCATAGTTGGAGGATTAGTCAAAAAATTAAGATTAGACAACACACATATATTTTGTTACTATTAAAGAAGAACGTGTTGAAAATGCATAAACTTAGCAAACGACATGTTATATTTCTGAAGTATTTTACATGTAAAAAGTTTATACACTATAAACAACTAGCATACAAACTCCAAATGAGTAAAGTGGTGGAGTTTGGGTTCCTCTAAAGGCGTCTCAAGTTCAATTCCTACAAGCATAAAAAATATTTATTTAAAGTCACGACTTCTGAAGAGCCGGAGATTCGCCCGAGTTATGTGAAGTGGCGTTTTGCATAAATCACGTGAATTAGTTACCCATCAAATGTGATGTAATACCACACTTTACAAAAAGAAAGAGGAAAAGAAAAAAGAAATGAAAAAAAAAAACATTATACATGGTTCCACTTATCTTAATTATCTTAATTAAGTTAGTAACATTTCTTGATACAATTAAGAATATGCGTATGCTTTATGTTGTAGTTAAAACAAATATGCATTAAAAATGTGAAAACAAAAAAAATAAATTAAAAAAAGGTGGTGAATCCTATTACATTCATTTGTTGATCGATGATAAGGGTGAACAAAACCCGGTTTTTGCGAAAATCGATTCGGGTTGAAAAACCGAACCGGTTTTTAGTCAATAGTCAATAACCGATTTTTCCAAAAACCGGTTTGGAACCGAACCGGTTTGAGGGGGAGAAAAATCCTAACCGGTTGTAACCGGTTTGGACCGGGTTGGAACCGATTCGGGTTCAAAAACCGGTTTCAAACCGGTTTTCCTATATAATTCGGTTTTTTTTCGAGCATTGAGCGTTTTAGGGAAAATCGACGTATTCTTCAAATTTTTTCCGATAGAATGTTAGTACATTAGGTATGGAAACATAACCTAAGAATAACTTAAAACAAAGTCTTCTAAATCTTCATAAAAATATTATTGAAACCAATAATTCTATATAATTCAATCTTATTCTAGCGTTAAGCGTTTTAGGGAAAACCAACGTATTCTTCAAATTTTTTCCGATAAAATGCTAGTACATTAGGTATGGAAACAGAACCTAACAATAACTTAAAACAAAGTCTTCTAAATCTTCATAAAAATATTATTGAAACCAATAATTCTATATAATTCAATCTTATTCGAGCGTTAAACGTTTTAGGGAAAACCAACGTATTCTTCAAATTTTTTCCGATAGAATGCTAGTACATTAGGTATGGAAACATAACCTAACAATAACTTAAAACAAAGTCTTCTACATCTTCATAAAAATATTATTGAAACCAATAATTCTTCAATTCTTCTAACATCTTCAATTTGGGTAGTCTTCAAAAGTCGAAATCTTCTTCGGAGGAAGCCTCTCGCGAAGCTTGATCGAGAGCAATTTCTTCATCGGAAAGTGATATTGCCATACCCGCTTCCACCTCGATATCGTGTATATCTCCTTCGTATTCCAATTCACCTTCAAGACTTGAAACGTTTTGTATACGTTCCGCAGCGTCTAAGTGATCCTTCAAGCATATACACATCTCTAATGAAGCCGGTGTGAGTCTTGTTCTTCGTATGGAAAGTACCCTGCCACTAAGAGAAAAAGCGGATTCCAAAGCTACCGTAGAAGCTTGGACGGTTAGTAAATCTCGGGCCATGATGGTTAGAATGGGAAATTGAGATTCCCTCCCTTTCCACCAAGCCAAAATATCAAAATGTGCGAATTCTTCGGGTCCCATTGAGGCTAAAAAATCCGTTCCGGTATATCTCCCATATTCGCTAGTGGCCCTTTGGTCACCATCACCCCTTGCCCGTTTATGGTTTTCTTGTCTTAAACTATTATATAAATTAATCATTGGATCTCGGGAAGAAGATGATGAAGCAAACATTGTAGAAGCCGAACTAGAAGAAATCATTGTTGTTGAACCATATTTTTGAAAATAATGACCAAATAAATCTTTAAAAGATTTGTTAAAATAGTCTTTTGTATTTTGTGCAAAAAATGGGTCCTCATCATTCAAATCCAAATCGTTACAAATGTTATCGATAAGTAATTCCACCCCGGAAATGTTCAAACATGGGTTTAACGCGGCGGCACAACTAATTACCGGTGGTATTTCTTTAAAATATTTTCTTAGTTTTGCTTTCATGGGAGCCACCATTATTGCATATACATTACCACAAAATTCGTATTCGCTCAGTTTTAAACTCATTAAAAATATTTGATTAAGTATCAAATGACTTGTGAGATAATAAACACCCGATAATAAAGTAGTTGCGGTTTTAAAAACTTTGAGCAATTCGGTTATCTTTTGAATAACCTCCCAATAGTCGGAGGAAAATGATGTTGCAAGACCTTTTTGAACAAGTTGATCATGAAAAACGTATAAAGTGTCGCGTTGCCGTAAACCACACATAAACATTTTGTAAGTCGAATTCCATCTTACGGGCATGTTCCAATTAGGGGTTAAAAAGATGGAATCCGTTTCCTTACATAATCTCATATAATGTTTGTATCTAGCCTTACCCGAACAAAATATATCTTGTAACATAATTTTATACGCGTTTTTTACTACGCTTATTTCTTCAACCATTAGTCCGTCTTGCACAACCAAGTTAATGATGTGTGCAACACATCTACTATGGTAGAAAATGACTTTCAAAGGTGGTTCGTATTTTAGTATTAATCTTTGAACGGCGTTTGTATTATTACTCGCGTTATCAAACGAGATTGAAAAAACCTTTTTGTTCTATTTTAAACATTTTCATTACATCTCGTAATATGTAAAATAAGTTTTTACCCGTGTGAGGATAGTCAAAGTTTTAAAAAGCAATGGTACGTTTCATCATTTGCCAAGTTGAGGGATCAACCCAATGTGCGGTAACACCAAGGTACGAACTGGGCAAATCATGAGAAGCCGACCAAACATCGGTTATTAATGATACACTTGTATTTAAGTTTTCAAAACCGATTATTAGTTTACTTTTAGCATTTTTCCACAAATTAAGAGCATCACGTCTAAGAGTAAGACGACTTACATGATTATATCGCGGTTGAAGAGTATTTTGAATGACCCTAGTAAGCCGAGGGTTGTCGAAGTGGTTGAACGACAAAGCTTCTTGAATCACAAAGCCGGCAAATGCTTCTCGACACCGCTCCGCTTCGTATGTAAAAATACCCGCATCCCGTGACATTGTTGCTTGACTCGACTTGGGATTACTTTTGACTCCATCACAATACTTGGTAGCATGTGATTTCAAAGTAGAGTTGGAGTCGGCTTTCAAAAATTTTCCGCAACGTTTACAAAATGCCTCAGTGGAACCATCCGACAATAACACTTTGTCGTAATTACACCAAATCTCGGGATTTCGTTTGGTTACCAAAACTTGAACAATAGTTGGTGCATTTGAAGAACCAACACCGGCAGAAGTTGAAGAAGATTGAGTGGCCATTTTGATAGCGTTTCGAGAGCGTTTTGAGAGGGGTAGAGAATTTTTTGAGAGTTTCATACGTAAATCGTAAGCGTTTTGAGTGTTTAAAGACTAGAATTAGCAAGATTGAGTGTTGTGACTAAACCAAACCCAAGGTATCTATTTATACTAGTTTTAGGATGGCAAAATGGTAAAAAAAAACAAAAAAACGGTCAAAAACGGCTAGAAACGGCTATATTTCGAACAGCTCAAAAAACCGGTTCCAAATCGGTTTTTAAAACCGGTTTTTCAAACCGGTTCGGGTAAAACCGGTTACAAACCGGTTCGCCAACGGTAAACTCCAAACCGGTTTCCAAACCGGCAGTTTTTATAAAAACCGGTTCGGTTTTTATAAAAACCGGTTTCAGATCGGGACCCGGTTTTTTTGGTCAACTTTAATCGATGATATCAGACTCCAGATCCTCCACTAAAAATGAAGCCATAATCACAGTTGGCAAAATTTGGTATCATTAAAATGGTGATTAATGATTAATTAAAGAGTAACGTTCAACATTAGTGAGAATGAATAAATTAATAAGAATGCGGCATGTGTCACAAAATTCAATTTTCTCACGTTTTTGAAAATTATATATCTCACAAACGGTAAGAATTTTTTTAAAAAACTGCACCATAAAAATCAACGTTTTTTTCTCTTTAATTAATAAGAGGGAAGTATACTTTCGATGACTTTTCTTTTTCGTTTTCGTTATGTTTTGTAAATAACTATCACATGTGATACTAACGACTATCAAATGTGTTATGAACGAGTATCACATGTGTTACCAACAAGTATTACATGTGTTACCAACGAGTATCGCATTTGATACTAATATTGTACAATCATAAAAAAGTCTTCGAAAGCATATCATGTAATATGTCTAATTGAAGAGAAAAAAATGCTGATTTTTATGGTGCAATTTTTATAATTTTTCAATGAGTCATTTTTGAGATATTTAATTTTTAAAAAAGTGAGGAAAAATGGGTTTTGTGACACATGACACATTCTTATTGGTTTCTTCATCCTCACCAAAATTTTTATTTTTATTTGAACCTCACTCTAAATTAAATTATAATAAATATTATATAAAATTCAAACATTAATATAATTAAATAGGAAATGGATATATATATATAAATGGATCGGATTTAGATGGAATCACCATTTTATGAGGAAGAGTGAAGTTACACATTCATCAACGATGAATGTTACCGAATTCCTTTAATATTCATCATATGATATTATAAGTTATAAAAAATAGTTTATTGATGAATATTATTAGTTATAACATCGGTTTTAATTAATATTTATTGGTAAAAATATGGTTTTATACGTTTTGATTATCATTCATTGTAGACGAATGTTAACGAATAATTTTCAAAGAAACTGATAATATCCACTTCGGTTAACATTAACTAATGATGAATGTCAGAAAATTCTCTTAATATTCATCATATGATATTACAAGTTATAAAAAGTGGTTTATCTATGAATATTAGTAGGTATAACATCGGTTTTGAATAATATTTCTTGGTAAAAATATGTTTTTTTACGTTTTGTTATTAATAATCGCGAATTAATGGTTAGCTTCCTTTCTTCCCTCAAAAAATTACTTCCCTCTTGATCACTACTTTATATAATATATATATATATATATATATATATATATATATATATATATATAATTTTTGTTTTTCGTTCACGTGTGCACATTTGACTTGTACACATGTGAACATTTCATATATTCAATAATTTAACATATTTTTAGTGATTTTTAACTTTATTTTGTCAATAATATGAACATTAAATAACATTTATATGTAATTTGTTGCGTTTACATGTATAAAAACAATGTAATTTAAAAGTTCTCGCAGTTCTATACCTTTTTGTGATTTTCGTTTGAACTACCCTGTATATATATTGAATAAGTTATGAACACAAAAATTTATGGTTATTGATGAAATGAAAATATTCAAGTGGATGAAGAAAGACAGCACAAGTTTGCTGGCAATCTGGCATGGCAGTTGGCCTTAGATCTTGAATTTCCATTATTATGTATGTTACAATTAATTAAATATACAATTAAAATAATAGATTGATAACTTAAAACTACATTATATTAAGTTGTTATAATTATAATATTTAAATCCAAGATGTGTTTAATGGCCTTATATATTCCCTTAGATATTGGATCAAAAGATTCCTTGATCAATAATGTGTATATAAAGATTAAAGATTAAAGATATAGAATAAAATACTAGTCCAATCATTTTTATTTTTGTTAGTAGGTATGCCAAAAGTTTCATTTGGTAGGGGTATATTCTAAAAATATCCATAGACTAATTCTAGGATGTTATTTTTTACGCAACATATAAAGAAAAATAATAGTTGGTTTTAAGCAAAAGTATTACGAGTACTATTATTAAGGAAAATATTTGTGCAGCAAAAAAACCCGTAACTTGAGGGGCCGTTAGCTTTGAGAGAGAGAGACTTAGAGTGTATAAATGAAAAAGTTAAAGGGTAAAAAATATAAAATTTCTAGTTAGCCCTTAGTTGAGAGCACTTAATAATTGTACTGTTAATAATACCAATGTTATCTACTTATTATTATTAGGGTTATTATTATTTGGATTTTCCTATTTGTTGTAACACTCCGAAATTTGTTAAATTTAAAAGTTGTGTTCTGTTATGCGACACAAGGGCTAGTGTCGCAGGTAGCGACACAGAGCCCAGTGCGACACAAGGCTTGTATCGCAGTGTCGGGCAGAAAATCAGTTTTTTTTAAGGGTTAATTGTGTAATTAAGTGTAAAATTAAAATAAAACTATGTTCCAAAATATTCCAGAAACCAGAATACAACTCCATGTTCATATGTGTGTGTGTGTTGAAAATTCTGGAGAGAGAAAGTGAGTGAAAACAAGAGAAATCAAGAGAAATCCAAGAAGGTTAGCTTTGAGTCCTGATTCTTGGAACATATTTCTGATATTGGAGGTAAGAGGCTTAAACCCTGATCGAATTTAAGCTTACCCTTATGTTATTGATAAAAGAAATTGAGTTTTAATTGAGTTTAAAATAATAAATTTGGGGTAAAATGTTATGTGGGTTAAAAATGAGTTTGGATGTGTTTGAGGTAAGTCGTGTATGTGTGATAATCATCTATTGAAACCATATTGAACTAAATATGTTGATATAGCTCAGGAAATCGTTAATCTCAGAAAGTTTCTGCTGTCCTGTTCGTCATTGCGACACAAGGCTTATGTCGCAGTGATGATGTCGCAAATTAAAACTGTTGCTTTAGCGACACAAGGATTTGTGTTGCTAGTTTCCATTGCTAGTTAGTACTGTTGCTATAGCGACACTAAGAGCTCGTGTCGCAGCTTGTGTCGCTGGTTTCCACTGTTAGTTGTAATTGTTATTTTAGCGACACTAAGAGCTAGTGTCGCAGGTTATGTCGCTATAATATATTGTGCGACATTATCTTAATGTCGCCATGATAAGTAGCGACACTAGGGGGTAGTGTCGTAGAAGTTAAATTAATCTTTTAACCATAGTTAATTAATACGAACACCTCGGCAGGTATTTCGGATAGCAAATCATAAACATCTGAACGTCGTCATCGAGGTAAGTAGTAGGAAAGTAAAGAATTTAATTGTCTGATTTTGTTAATAATGATTGTGTTACAAGGTTACATTGAATAACAATACTTAGATCACGTGTGTGGTTAGGTATTGAATAACTGAGTATATCTATGAGTTGAGTGGCCAATTGCTGAGTGAACAATTGTGCCCATGAGAATGAGTTGAGTAGCTAATTGCTGAGTGAACAATTGTGCCCATGAGAATGAGTTGAGTGGCTAATTGCTGAGTGATCAATTGTGCCGTAAGAGTAACAAGTAGGCCAATTGCTGAGTGACCAATTGTGTCAATTGAGTATATGCTGAGTGCATTAATTGTATGAGTGAATGATTAAGACATGAGATGTCTGGTTTGTGATACTATTGTGAATTAAATCGCAATCCTTTACTTACTAAGCGACGAGCTTATGTTTTGTTGTATGTTGTGTTGATATGTATGTCTAAAGGAATGAGAGGCGGGGATATGGGCAAGCAACCTGAAGGCTGCTAGTGATGGACTTATTATGGTTGTATAGTAAGGAGACGGACTCGTAAATCATGCTCTGTATAAACATATGATATTTTGTGAAGATAATGTACAAGTTGTGTCGGACAACGTTAATGTTTGTTTATATTAATATATAAAGTGTTTTGTAAAATTTAATTGAGTATATATATATTAAAAAAAAAAATCCGGGACGTTTCATTTGTAGCCCTAATGACTAAATTTAAGGATTAATTTGTGCAAAATTTAATGGTACATTAAGTTCGTTGGGATCAATTATATTCAGGGGGTGACTAGTTATTATCAAGATACAAACAAATTATGCATGTCTGAATTTATTATTAATGTCCTAAAGTCTATGTTTGGCATTTTCTTAATTATTATTATTATTAGAGAATTTATAATGACAATCTTAAAGTCCGTCAACAAGAAAAATTAAAGACATTTATTAAACATAAAGTTTTATTTATAGTTGAAAATCTAAAAGTTTCAGTGTAATAAATATAATTTTGAACTAAAAATGAAAGATTAACATTAATAATGCACATGATTTACATGTTGTATTTCTTATCCACACCCATTTGAGACTTTCATTATTAATATAAACTAAAATGCAAAAAATAAATATAATATAATAAAATTTAATGATTAAATTTGCAATTGTATATGCAAAAACACATATGCTTTACTTTAGCTAGAACTATAAGACAAGATTAAATTAAAGGTATAATTAAGTATCTTATATCTAATACATTTATAAAACTTCCTAATAATTTCGTGTTCGTCTAATTGCCTATTAACAACTTTTACACCTCTTCGAGAAGATCGATAATGACGTATTTATAGACTAGAAGTATATAAACATGGCCGGTTCATCGGATGTCATTTAATAATAATCAATAATCCAATACATATTACATCGATTAAATTTATGTATATGTATATTAATTTAATTTAAATAAGTAGATATTGACGTTTGACTAAACGAATTGGTGTGTCATTTGGGTGTGTTTGACGAAGAGTTTTTAAGAGTTTTTTGAAGCTTTAACTTTTTTGTTTTCAAATTGAAAAGCTCCTCATTTCTAAAAGCTTCATTTGGATAAAAGAGCTTTGAGCTTTTTTTTTTTTTTTAAAGCTTGTAGGCTATGTTTGGCGAAGAGCTTTTTGAAGCTTTAGCCTTTTGTTTTCAAATTGAAAAGCTCCTCATTTCTAAGAGTTTCGTTTGGATAAAAGAGCTTTGAGCTTTTTTTTTAAAGCTCCAAAAAGCTTGTAAATGAAAAGCTAATCCTACAAGCTTTGAAAATTGAAAAGAGCTTTTAGTGAATAGATTTACATGATTGCTCTCGTCATTTATATTTACAATTTGAGACTAGTTAGTTTATCGGCACTAGTATTCCAAATGATTTTTCGAAGTTATTGTCCTTTTTGTTTTCAATAAATTAATAAGGAATTAAACCTAGTTAATTATTAACAATACGGTATGTAATACAGTAACTCATAATCATTTTTGTATCAAATCAAATATTTAATACATATATATATAAATTTTGACATTAAGAGGTGATATTTGAATCATTATCATTTTTCTTACACTAAAATATTATTTGTCAAATTTATATTTAGTTATATTTATTATTATGTTTATATTCATATACACATATACTATACATATTATTTCATATTATTATTTTAAAGTAGTTTCATATTATAACTATTAACTATACATATTTTTTATAATGTTACCTTAATTATAAGAAAATGAATATGTTAATAAAAATATAAATAATTTAGTTATTTATATTATATTATTATGAGTTATATACGTTAAATATATATATATACCATTTAATTTAATTTTAATTTATCATTGTCCTTTATTGTAATTTTACTCATTTCAATTACAGCTACAACTACTTTACCAAACACAGGCGAAGAGCTTTTAAGAGCTTTTTGAAGCTTTAGCCTTTTGTTTTCAAATTGAAAAGCTCCTCATTTCTAAAAGCTTCGTTTGGATAAAAGAGTTTTGAGCTTTTAATTTCTTTTAAAAGCTCCAAAAAGCTTGTAAATAAAAAGCTAATCTTACAATCTTTGAAAATTGAAAAGAGTTTTTAATGAATATATTTACATGATTGCCCTCGTCATGTGAGACTAGTTAGTTTATAGGCACTAGTTATCCAAATGATTTTTCGAAGTTATTGTTCTTTTTGTTTTCAAAAAATTAATAAGGAATTAAACCTAATTAATAATTAACAATACTGACGTCCCTCAAAATAAATATTATAAACACTTTTCAAAATAACAGTGGACATGTTCATATTAGTACTACGCGAAATATAGTATGTAATACATTAACTCATAATCATTATTGTATCAAAATATTTTATACATATACATATAACTTTGATATTAAGAAGTGATACTTGAATCATTATCGTTTTTACACTAAAATATTATTTGTCAAATTTATATTTAGTTATATTTATTATATTATTTTTATACATATACTATACATTTTATTTTATATTATTATTATAATAATATAGTAGTTTCATATTATAACTATTAACTATACATATTTTTTATAATGTTACCCTAATTATAAGAAAACGAATATGTTAACCAAAATATAAATAATTTAGTTATTTATATTATGAATTATTATGTTAAATATATATACCATTTAATTTTATTATTTCTATCATTGTCCTTTATTGTCATTTTACTCATTTCAATTACAGCTAGAGCTATTTTATCAAACACATTTAGAAAAATATATCTACAGCCTACAGCTTCAATTAAAAGTTACAGCTTACAGCTACTACTAACAGCTACAACCTACAACTACAACTACAGCCTACAACTCATTTTGCCAAACATACTTACTACAACCTACAACTACAACTACAGCCTACAGCTCATTTTGCCAAACATACTTATTAATTATGTTCACATTTTTTAAATGATCAAGATATATTAAAGAGTGAAGTTTCGTTCACATCTTATCATTTTTACTTCTTATATTTTTGGTGAAAAATCAAATAAAAACTCATGTCTCTTAATTATTTTTATGTCATTATGATTAGAGACAAATCAATGCAACCCAATTTAAGGCACCAACATTGTTACATTAAATTAACCATGTAGAATCTATACTCCCTTACAGAGGGTTTTTTGAAACGTTACTATTTTAAAGTTTTGAATGACCAAACTAGCCCTCACTAAGTATAAAAATATATTTATAATTGGAAGTAAAGTATAAGTCAAACCATATTTTATTAGCAAATATGTTATTTTCTTGTTAAAATGGAAAAGATTAACACATCACAATTTATTTTAGAATTACAAAATGTAGCACGTGACAAATTATTTTAGGAAGACAATACTGTACAAACCGACTTATGTTCAATATTTTTAACATTCGTGAAGTCTTTGCAAGTTAAAACATCATTTGTAAAAATTAATCTTGAAACGGTTGCCTTCGAATATACAGTAATATGTTGGATTTTAAATGTAAGTGTACAAATATAAGCTTTATTACTCACAAACTAACAGTCTTTCACAAAGACGTGTGATGTACCGCTACATTGTGCGGGTAAGCTACTAGTACTAAATAAACGATGAGTAGCTTACTCAATCAATTGCCATAATTAAGTTATATTATAAACCAATTTATATTAATTTTTCTATTTGGTATCCTAAGATTTAACAGATAATATGCATATATGCTCTTTTAAGTATTTAAAACTCAAAAAAGTTGCAATAAAACAACTCAAAAGGCGAAACATATCACTACCTAATAAAAAATTCACGGATTTTCACCTAGCGGTATACTGGTAGCATATTATTAACAAACATTATTCGATTAATTATCAATGAATACGGAAGCGTGAATGTGGTATTATGAAGAAAAAAAAATCAAGAAGAATTACATTACATTATACTAGATTAGAATCTATGTATTATTCAAAATATATTTTATTGTACGTGTCAACATTTCAAATATTGTCATCGCATGTATCTTAGCTTTCTAACATATAACCAACGACGTGACATGATAACGTGAAAGATAATTTGAAATCACATATGACTGTCATACTACTATACAATCCGATCACCTAACGGAAAAATAACAAATAACCACAACGATAAATTATAAAAATTTAGAGAAAACTCTATATACAGTAATATAATGTACCTTACAGAATTTAAGTAATGTAAAAAGTAAATTGAAAATTAAACTTTTAAAGTCATCCTTTAAATTTATTGAATAGGCAATATTAATCCCTAGGTTCCTTTGTAACCCTAACTACGTATTTGTATTGTCTACTGTTGTAACAATATTTTCAAAAATCTAATAGATATAAGATATTTTAGGTCAATGGGTACAAAAAGATACATTCTTATTCTTATGTCATTTATTAATTAAGCTTTTTAATTATTATACCTTAATATCAATTCACAAAGTAAACAAGTAATTTATCATGAGATGATTGAGATTAATATTATATTTCTAATGCTTTTAATGTGTCTTCCACTTTCACCATAAAAATATATTAAGCATGCTCATATATCTTAATTTTTTTTCTATTTTGAATTCTCAATGAAAATAAATTGTTTATAGTTTTTAAACAAGTATAAGTAATTTTAATATCATGAACAAAAAGCACACATTTACAAAATCATATAATCATAATTTTATATTCATAAATTAATAATTTTATAATTTGTTAAGATCTTAAAAATTCAAATTTAAATTATCGAATCAATAATAGCTTGAGAAGTTTTATACAAATAATTAATAAAAATATTTTTTGCTACTAAGTAAATTCAATAAAAAAAAATTATGTTTGAAGTTATAAGTTACAAGAATTTAAGATGGAATGAAAGTATGAAAAACTTTTAAGAAATAATGCATGTACATATGAATTGTTGGTAAAAGTTACTATAAGTTTATAACCATCAATCTTTTTAGGTAAAATATTATACATTCTATTTTTTGATAAAAGTTGTTTTAGAAAGTATATGTACATTTAAAAAATAAGTAATAGTACAATAGCAAATATAAAAGAGTTTTAAAATTTTCTCGCAACGCGAGGGGCACTTCTTACCTCGTTAGATTTTCAATTATACTAGTTATGTATAAAAAATAAAAAAGAAATTTGAAGACAAATTTTCGGTTGTTGTCTTGTTTTTCAACTTTGCTTCCTTCTATTTTGAATCGATTTTTCTTGGCTTTGAAAAAAAAAGGACATATTTTCAGTTAAATTATGACTAGATTTTAGTGACAAATCCACATGTATATCGATGACAAAATATGAATGCATGATACATACATGTGATGTACACACATGCATACATGCATATTATGCAGCTTGCATACATAAAATGACAGCCTATCAAAGTCTTTAAAACCCAACTCTTTCCTCTCACATACCCACTTTCACAGACCCAAAAAACACTTGCAAAAAACAGGGGGGAAAATGGGCAGCTATTCATACGAATCAATTTCATCAATTTCCGAAAGAATCTTTCAAGGAAACCGATACCCAGATCTTGAATCCCCAACCCCATCATCAATCAATCATCAAAATCGATCTGGGTCATTCAAACACAGTGATTCTTGGTCTAAAAAGAAGAAAAATCAAGTCTTTCTTGAAGGATATGTTGATGAAGATGAACTTGTTAGGGCTAAAAGTTTAACAGATGAAGATCTTGATGAATTAAAAGGGTGTTTTGATTTAGGATTTGGGTTTTGTTATGATGAAATTCCCGAGCTTTGTAATACTTTGCCGGCACTTGAATTGTGTTATTCAATGAGTCAAAAGTTTCTTGATGAACAACAAAAGTCGCCGGAGTTGTCGTCGGAGACGGAAACGGTGAGTGAGACGGCGTCTCCGCCGCCGTCTGCCCCGATTGCTAATTGGAAGATCTCTAGTCCTGGTGAGTCCTTTATTAACATATTATTTTGATGTTATAGAAGGTTGTTTGGATTGTGTTTAAGCAATTTTTTGTTTTAACAAAGTGTTTAAACAAATTAGTGCTACTTTTTTTTATCAAACTTAAAAATGTTCCAAGTTTTCATTTTATGCATAAATTAGTTAGTCGCATTGATTGGTTAACAGGAACTTAGGTTGCATAAATATGTCATTTGCCTTTTTTTGTGTCCATATTTTGATGCTCAAAAACACATTAGATGCTTATTGTATAAATTTGGAAACATATGCATATATGTGTGTTTTAGAACCTTGATTTTAGATGTGTATTTTATAGGTTTAAATAGTTGTGTTTGTACAAATTGGAGACTAATGTTGGATTTGAACTCTATTTTTGTAACTTTTGTGCAGGTGATCATCCCGAGGCAGTAAAAGCAAGGCTCAAGTATTGGGCACAAGCAGTAGCTTGCACAGTTAGATTATGCAATTAGCAAATTTGTTGATTTACGAAGTGCACCAATGTGACCCGAAATTTCGAATCTTTATTATTAATCTTGGGGAAATGGGACGAGATACGGCTTGCGGTCGTGCAGGTTGTGAGTTTTCGACTATGATGGTTTTCGAATTCTTGATCTGGAGATGGGAATCGACTCGATTTCCATCGATGAGGGATTGCGAGTTGAAGAAAAGAATGAGGATGGAGAACTTCAGTTTTGATGGTGTTTTGATTCTAATTGAGTTTTGACAAAGCAAAATTGATAATTGTATGATGATATAATTTGTAGTTTTGAGTAATAAATTCTTGAAATAAATGTGTTTTTCCTATCTTGTTTTGTGTTTGGTCTTTTACTTATGTTACGTGTTATATTTTGCAAGTTCAGAAATGAGATAACATATAGTAATAAGCAACAAGTTGAACTTGTATGATGACTTCAGTACAAGTAACAAGATAATAAATCTTAACAGTTAAGGATGTAGTATTTTATTTACAAGAAATACTTTCTCCTGTCTTATTTCAAGTTTTAAGGATACTATTATCGGATCGTGTCTAAATGAGTGTTCATTTTTATTCTGCAACCAATAAAAAGAGTTTTCCTAAATGTAAAAGTGATATTTTATTAGTCAACAGTGCAGTAATGATAGTACATTTTTAAAACTACGTACGAAATAAACATTTAAAATGAGACTAATAAATATATTTGTTTATATGGAAGTATGAATTGTCAAAGAGAAATTGCTCAAAACATCTTACAAAAATAATATTTATATTTATTGGGCTAATTAGTTTTTTCCTTCAAAATATCACAACATTTTTTTTAAGAATACTAATGTTTTTGTTTAAGTTGTTAGAATGGTTTACATTACAAAGATCACTTTATAAACTATTCTCATATCAAATGGTTTACATCAAGTTTGTGATACAATTCAATAACTTAAAAGAGCCAACAAAAACCGCAAAAAAATAGAACACATGTTCATTAATGGATATGAAGGTTTGTGACTCCCTCAACAACTTGAGAATGAAGACTACTCTTTCTCCACCTCCAGTAACTCACCCTCATTGGATCCACAATCTCTAAAACCGAACAAATTGTTACCGCAATATCCGAGTCTCGAAAGTTTGACTCCGGAAGTAGAGTTTCTACTGCACTCCTCAAATCTTGGCTTGGTTCAAAACCATGTGAGAGAAGATCCAACAGAAGGCTAAGAGCGAACACGGGGTAGAGATTAGAAGTCAACACCTTCAAGCAAACTGTTGAAACCTCGGGATCTGTTATCAACGAATGCATGTCATTTTTGTAAAGTCCCCGAAGGTATCTCCACGGGCTTTCGTTTTCAGGTCTGGTTAATATGGCTTTTACAGTGTACTGAACTTCTGAATCTCGTGTTGCCTCTATGCCTCCTAATCCAGGGTATCTTGTTATGACGAAGTATCTCTGCATACGGAAATTAAATTTATTTTAGAGTGAAGTGTCAAAATGTATCAAACTTGCCCCAAAATTCTTTTGTATGTATTTGAAGTATCTCAAAGTTGCAATTATTGTTAATGTATGCACCAAATAACTTACCATCATTTTTTTTTGCTGACGCGGCAACCATATAAGTTGTCATGTCACCAAAACTGATGCCATGTCATCGATTTACAAGTTATTATATGCATACAATAACGATTATACAAAATTTGAAATATATTATGGAAACTTTAGAAGTTAGTAAATACAAAAGAATTTTGGGTTAAGTTCGATGCATCTTCATACTCCTAATCCTATCCTAATCCTAATAAGATATAACCAAACACTAAAAACTGATTATAGCAACATCAGAGAACCGTTTCCAAAATGCAAATCCAGAGAACACAAACCACCACAAGTTTATCACATGCTATATAGGACTGTTGGTGATCCACCAAAACAAAATAATGCACATAGCACATGGTTGTGTGTGTTTTTCAAGCAAACAAATGTATGTATAGCACATGTGGCCCTATAGTAAGGGGTTTTGTTCAATTATTGTCAAATATATGATAAATAAAAGATCTCACCAAAAATCTACTGCATATGCATAGATCTATATATCTATTTATATAAAGATTTCAGTATTTTTATGGGCTATCATGTCCAGCTTTGCCATTTTGCAAAGATATCTACATCGAGCCAATTGTAATTATAAATTGAAGTCACAAACTTTAAGATCCTTTACGCAGGCCAACTGGTTTATTGTCCACCAAGCGATTTACACATTTGAAAAGAGAAAATGAATAGTAGAAAAGGAGGGATCTCACAATCTGGCAATAAGACTTGGCATTATTAAAAAATAAAAAAGTAAATAACATAATTCTTTTTGTTTTTGTATAGTGGAAGTTGTTTTAGACAAAATGAATTGGGTTGAATTGGGTCGGTTAATGCAAGTATACACTTTAGGGGACTTTCAAATCGTTTAACTTTGAACATTTTCCTTTACGCTAGCTTTTAGACCCGATAGAGATAAAACATACCAATGTGTGCAGAATGCATGCATTCATAATCAAGATTTCATGTTAAGGAAGTTAATCTATACCTGATTCCATGCGGAGTTGTTGAAAATATCATCTTCAAGGAGCTCATTACAGTAAGCAAGTTCATCTTCCCAGCCTCCAAGATTTTGAAGCACCCACTGGACACGAAGGAATAGATCAAATGAATCTCAAAATTCAAGTAAGGAATATATTTGATACTCCGTATAACAAAATATTGTTGGAGTTTTTATTAAACTAGAAAGCTACAAGTTCAAGGTGGGAAAATGGGCAGGTTAAATAGCAGTCAAACCACAAACTATTTTGGTAGCAGTCGGATTACCCAAGATAAAACTGGTTTAAAATAATTCGATATATATTATTAAAAGGTGTGTCAATCATGATCATAGAAGTTAAAATATTTCAATAATACTTTAAATTTTTAAATGAAATGATTTAGAAGGTATTATGCATTAGAATTAACTATGAACGACTTTGACCCGATAGACCCACTCAACCAATTTGACCCAAATCTTTTTAAGTTAATTCTTTATTTCATTCTTTAACCTTTGAGACATCTCACATAAGGGTTGCCCAAATTGACCCATTCATATTTTAATGGGTAGATACTGTCACCTAGTACAAATCTTGTAAAACACCACTAGTGATCTATCAGAGAAAAGCTCAACTATCTGTTGTTGTAGCTGAGGTGAGACAAAAAAAAAGGATTCGTATAAGTAGGCCAGCGATAACATTTTATTTGTACCAATTGGTCCAATAGAAAGGGAAACATACCTGTCTATGAGACCAAGCATGATAATTTTTAGCATCTTTTAAGAATATTTTCTTGGTGAACTCAAGTTCTCTACTAGCGGCTTCAGTACCCAGTTTTTCAGCAACCCACCTCCTATGGTGCCTGTAATAAGAATACATATTAATCATCAAAACTCTACCTCAAGAGAGTACTTATAATCAATAAAATTCAATAAAATAAATAATTAAGGGTTAGGTGTCTGGATATGGTTCTTTACCCAAACTTCTATTGAATATCTCCGAACTTTAAAAGTCTTTATTGTACATTTGTACGTATCATACTTCATAGTTCATACTTTCATTATTACTATGGTAAATATCCGATGACTTGTTTATCAGTTTACCGGCTTTATTGATGATGTGGAACATATAAATTGCCACGTCATCAAAACCGGTGCCACATCACCAGTTTACAACTCATAAGAGGTATGATACTTACAATAGAAATAACTGACAGTTTGATACTTGCTATAGAAACTTTAAATTTGGATACATACACTAGAACTTTTGAGTAATGTTTAATACCTTTTAAGACACTTAACGCAAAATTTTATTACGTCACAAATAATGCCTAGACGTAACAGGTTATGCTAGCTGGTAGTTACAAGAGTATCCATCATTTTATCTATTGGTAACATACAATAAGGCATTATGGATACAGTCTCACCATAGTTGATAGTTTTTTGAGTTTATGTTGGCAAGATGCTCAACAAATTCTAATTCATCATGCAAGTCAGAATTGAGAGCCTCGAGTATTAATCGTCTGAATTGCCACACCTGTGAGAGACAAAAGCAAAATCGTTTAAAAAGTGTACTTTTGTTTAAAAAGAGTAAAAAGCAGATGATAGTTTGCTAAGATATAGAGTATCTGACTTAGTATACACACAAATGAGAATCCAAAGAAAATGGTTCTAGTAAGCTCTGTACAAGCTAATTTAACTTCACGTGCAGCAGAAGCAGCATGATATTGAAGACAGGAATTCAAACAGATTTAGCACTTTGTCTTTTTAATATTAGCAGTTAACAGGATTTGACTGACAATGTTCACGACCACAAATTACCAGTTTCTTTCTTAAGCCATTGTTGATGCTATTTACGCTGTAGACCAGAAACTCCGATCAAATATCAATGTTACCAATCGAAGCTGAATCTGGCCACCTCACACCTTAATCTTTATAAAGAAGATATGGGTCGATCAAAAGAAAATTAACACCTTCCCAAGCTCATATACACTCAATAATTCATCATCTTCCTCGTGATTCACTAAAACCTTAATATGACTATACAGTATTATGACCATGCATTCAACGCCCACAAGGCCTTCTTCAATACAATTTTGAGAATACTATCATGATCACCGATGGGACTAAGTTCTTTCAACTTGATATTTCTTCTTATTTGTGTGATTAACGCTTAATCATTTGTTCTTCTTCTTAAAGCTTGTTGATTGCGTTACCATAAGACAAGTCATCACTAGCCAGCCACCCAGGTATAGTTAATTCATTCCACAGGTCACGGTATCTATATATTGCACAAACTGTATTTACTTAAAAGTCTGTAACGATCATAAATATCTCCAGACGGAGCACTTAAGTACCCACCAACTAGATCTACAATCCATAAAGTTACAATCTTTCCTAAAAATCCGAAACCAGGTGACCTTTATCATTCCAATTGCAAAGATCCAAACTTTATTCGTTTGTATGACATACATTTCATTATTATTTGTTCTTCTTCTTAAAGCTTGTCATTTACATTACCATAAGACAGGTTATTACTTGCTAACTACTCGGGTAGAGCTAACTCGTTCCCTAGGTTATTTAATTTGCTTTCCACAAGTTGTATTTACATGATTCAACCTTAAACACAAATAAGAAATTAAAACCATAAAGTTACAATCTTTCCTAACAATCTGAAACAGGGTCTCATCACCTCAATCACAAAGATCCAAACTTTATTAGTTTTTCTTATATAAAGTTCATAATCATTCATTCATAACTATTTGTTCTTCTTCTCAAAGCTTATTGATTTACATTACCATAAAAGAAGTTATTACAAGCCAATTACTCGGTTATAGCTCTCGTACCCCAGTTCATTCAATTAAACCTGCACAACTTTTTTTTACAAAATAAAATCACAAACACGAATAAAAACCAGAAAGTTACTATCGTTGCTATATATCTGAAACGTGTGTCATTACCCTCATCACCACATTAAAAAATATTCAAACTTTATCATAATTTCAAATATTAAACTTCATTAGACAATTAATTCTTCTTTAACAAATTAGGAGTATTCTTTTTAATAATAGGGATACTTATAATCATATATACACACGCAAACACATATAGAAATCATAAAGTTACAATCTTTCCTACCAATCCGAAACCGGGTGTCAATACACTCATCTACCCATTCACAAAGATTCAACTTTACTAATTTTTCCTACATTAAACCTCATTCTTTGAATAAAAATTCATTCTTTTTAACAAAAGGGTAGCATGTAATCATCATAAATATACACACATAAGATTACTGCTTACAGTGTAATTAGCAGCGTTAAAGTGAATAGCTTCAGAAGTAAGTTGAAGAGATCGAAGAGATCGTTCATCAGCTAAATAAACAGCCCGGAAGTAGCCCATGGTTTCGGCGAATTCTTCGGAGTATGCAATCGGAACGACGGGATTTGGGCCGTCGTTTTGGGGTACCGGAGTGACGTCAGCCCATTCCGGTCGTTGGCCAAGTGGTATTCTCTCATCTTCATCGGAATCCATTCGATCCGGCTTGGAAAAAATTTTTACTTTTGTTTTTAATTTTCTATTTTTCTTTACTTTCATTTTCATATTTTGATCCCTTCCGCCGACATAAAAAGAGTTTTTTTTGGCATAAATTCTCGATAAAAGGTTGTTTATTAAGATTGTTATTTTTATTATGACAAGGAGAAGGTGGGAAACAACGAGAAAAAAATTTGTAACGATTAAATTACAATAAATTTATATTTATAAAATGTGGTGTTATTAAAATGTAATATTATTAAAATACAGTAGTAGTTATAAATTATAAAAGGTTTGTTTTAAAATGCAGTAAAAAAGATTTTCTTCTTCTTCTTCCATTCAAATGATTCATTTGCCTCGAATCCTCCACCATATTATTATTATTTTATTTTTACTGTAAATTGTTATATGATTAAATTAAACTAAAAATACTTAATAAAAATGAGTTTTTAGTTGTCAAGTTTGTACTAATAATCATAAGTTTTACACGAATTTTATTAAATATAGATGACATACATTACTTTTGACTGATCGGTATTTTTAAAATAATTTTATTAAATGTTAGATGATAATTTAAAGTTGAAAATAGTAATGTTATAGAATTATTTATATAAATAATTGTGTTTTTAATATTTCCATTGACCTATGGTAGATCAACCATGATGTCAAAATTTTAAGATGATTTATTTGTGACCAAATTGAAATGAAAGTTAAATACATTATATAGTTTTCGTTAACCAAGCAGTTAAATCTTTATGTTTGTGAGCTATTTTCTTTTCCAGTTTTATTAATTTATTTTTAAACGGGAATGATACATTGTACTCTCTCCGTTCCAATTTAATTGGGCACTTTAAATATGCATACGGTTTAAGAAAAGTGCAATTAAGGTGTAGAGAGAGAGAGTAGAGAGATTTTGGGAGAGAAATTGGGAGTTTGTGTGAGAAATGAAAGAAAAATGGGAATAAATAAGGTGGGCCTTGGGCTCAAGGAGTTGGGCTGGTTTTTGGGCCGAATTGGCCTCATAGGCCGGGCTTGGGCTTGGTTGGGGCAGCCCAATTAGAGCCTTGGGCTTGTACAATAGTTTCTCAAGCCCGTTTTACGTTATTCGTGTTAAATCGTTAAATCGCCTAACGTTTCTTTGAGTTGTTTTTAACTAACGATTGGATTGATTTATCTTTTGATTGAAGTATTATTAAAATACTTTATTTTGAGTTAATAAAATATTTCTCGACCTTTGTTTGGTTGCCGAATTCGATTCGCGCATTTTCGTTTCGTTTGTCACGTTTTATGCACAACGTCTAGTTTTTCGCGTATTAATAATAATAATAATAATAATATAGTGTAAATAACTATTATTTTAATTATAAAATGGATTTACATTATTTATGAAAAATTATCACCAACGCCGCATGTAGTGTCGGACTCTGTCCGATCGTTTTGCGCAATTTTAGATAAACACATAATCACGTAAGTGTATATTCAAATATACAGGTAATTACAGATATTTAGCCTAATACAAACTAATTACAAGTAATTAGGGTTTCTAGTTAGGTTTAACAATTAACCTAAAGTGTCGGGTGTCACACACAGCCCGAAACTCCTTTCCAACACAACTTGAAACCCAAAATACCGTAGTATCCGAAGACGAAGCCGAGCACGAGGTTGATGTCAAGGGTAAAAGTAAAAAAAGCAAGCACAAACTAAGTGGACGGACTATGAAGTTAAAACATTGGCCGAGCGATGGGTCGATAATTCACAAAATCATATCGAAGGAAATTCGCAAGCCGATTCACAATTTTGGAACAAAATAGTCGAAGACTACAATCGGTTAGTTGATGTTAAATGTAACATCCACTTTAAGGGCCTAGTGGTATTCCGGTAATTTTCCTAAACTTTAAATTATTATTTAATGTGTTAGGAAATATTTTACTATTATTATGTCTGATAATATTAGTAAAATGTATAAATGAATTATTGTGACTAATGAATAATTCATTGATTTAGACCGAACTAGTTAACGGTAAAATAAAATATTTGATTTTCGCAAAATGGTTTTAGGTTCCAGACAATAGATAAAGAAGGGGATTTAACCTCCTCAAATCTCCTATGTATATATATACATATTCTCTCAAATCTTCTATATGCCCTGCGAACCGAAACAAATTGAGAAACCAAACTTGAGAAACCAAAACTTGAAGAACTCTCTGTGAAATTATAATCATTTCATCATCATCTTCTTGATTCAAAAACGAATTTCATTATCATCATCTCGTTCTTATTGTAACAGGTGAGTAATTTGTGTTTATAAACTTGTTTTTATGAAAATTAATCAATTTGCGAATTGGTTGTGAAAAAGAAGTTTGAAAGACGTTATTTGATGATATTTGATGTATTTAAGTTGTTAGAAAGCTTGTTAGCATGTTAGGAAGTCGAATTTGTGAGTTTTGGAAGATAAAAATTCGAGTTTCCTGGTAACAGCAGGTTCGGTTCGCGAGTTTGCAGAAGATGAACTCAGTTCGCAGTGCTTGACTGCGAAGCGAACTGAGTTGACCTGCGAACTGAGATGTTGTGCTGCGAACTGAACCTTGCGAACTGAGTTTGCTGCGAAGCGAACTGAGTTCTTGCCCTGCGAACCGAGTTGCGAAGCGAACCGAGATTTGGTTTGCGAACCGAGGATCCCTGCGAACCGAGATGTGCCCTGCGAACTGAGATTTTAGAATTTTATTTTGCAAATTTTGAAATTGCGTAAGTGTTTAAGGGACGCGACTGAGTGACAGTTTCACTAACTCGGATTGAGCCGAGATTCGCATGGTCACTTGGAAACGACCCAATAATCAAGGCTCTATTTTATGAGCCTAGGCAGTTTTTGGCCTTTCGGGGTCATCTTGGGGTCGAAAATGGCATTTTTCGGTTTTAAATATCCTTTCGGGACTTTCTAACGTCGCTTCGGATTGAACGTTTGTTCTCTTAGACTTCAGGAATTTACCTGCTTGTTTAAATATGTTATATGATTATGAAATGAGTTACTAACTCATTAATTGTTGTATTCTCTGATCAGCAGAAGACTCAGTAATATAAGACTTCTGAGTTGTTGGGTTGAGATCGACAGGTGAGTGGATCTGTGATCCTCAGTGTGATTTAGTTGTAACATGTTTGGTTACAACGGGTGATGTAATACTACTGTTGATAGACTGTTTAGTCTGGGTTGTTTATATTATCCATGATGATTATGGATTATGTGATATTTGGCCATTGGGCATATGTGAGATGTATATTCAGAGGTCAACACTGGTTGGGCTTAGTTACTATTGTTTGGCCAAACAGGGGTTCCTTATACACATAGTTGATAGGAACTGTTGTTGGTGAAGATACTAACAAGCTATCGGTTAATCACTGTATTGGCCTGCAGTTGATTTTAAGTGTTCCTTGGAGGATACCTCAGGAACCACCGGTCCTCTTTGACGTTGTGTGTTTACGATTATTCGCTGTAAACAGATTTGTTATTTCTGAGTTAGACTGTTGGTTACAGTTCTTCTCACTTAGCCGTGTGCTAATCCCACCACCCTACTTCTTGCAGGTTAATGTTTGATAAATTGATGGGCAAGAAGCTTTTGGTTTAATGGAATGTTTGACGACCAGCTACTCTGATTTTGTTTTGATACATTATGATGGAATTTGTACTGTATAACACCCAAACTGATGTATGTTTTATGTTTTCTTAAAACGATATAACTTTAACATATATTATAAAAGTATGTTTTGATCAGACGCTTCCGATATTTCGAATATAAAATGATATTTAGAGAGTGGGGTGTTACATTAAACGCACAAAAAGTCAAATAACCGGCAAATATCAAGACGAGCCTCGGCCAAGCGGGTATCAAGACGAGGACGTTATTAGGGTGGCAAAAGAACACTTCAAGCAACAAGTGGAAAGGAACTTTATTTACGAGGTTGCGTTCCACGTAGTCAAAGATGTCCCCAAGTTCTATGCCGATCACGGAATTACGTACAATAAACGCGCGTTCCAAGAAGATGACGGTCCAATAAATCTAGCCGAAAACGAAACCAACGATAATCCGAACCCCGCCGACCTTGCGACTAATATGCAACGACTATTTCAAAACGACCAGCTTCGTCGTCCACCCGGTCGTGAAACAAGTCGGAAAAGTCAACGAAGTTCAGGTTCTTCGGATGCAACATCTTCAAGAAATTCAAGCGACGTGACCCGTGAGGCCATTTTGGAATCGGAAAGAATTCAACAACAAACTCTAAAAACTATACAAGAAGCGACGCAACAAAAAAATGGAGTTTGATAAATAAAAGATGGTGTTAAAACAGTGGAAATTTATCCAACGGCCTATATCGTCACACTGAGGACAACACGAAATTGCAATGTTCGAAGAAACTAGGAAAAATATAATAAAGAAGTATCAAGACGATTTCAAAATGATGTTCAGAAAGGATACGCGACAAAGTGGGTTCTCCGACAGCGACTAAATTCATTATTTTAATTATCGTAGTGTTTTTTTTATTATTGTAATATTTTTTTTTAATTATTGTAATGTTTTATTATTATTATTATTATTGTAATGTTTTTATTTTAATTAATGTAATGTTTTTTATTTTAATGAAAGAGTTTTTGTTTAATTTATATTTAAAAAATTAAATATTGGTAGTGTTTAGTCAGTCTTTCATCAGTTTTGATTGTGCTGACGTGACGCTGAGCTGACAAAACAGAAGAAACAACTGAAGAAATTATTGTCGGGAGTGATCTAATAAATACCATCGGATGTCACCCAAATAAAAACAGAGGCAGACATATGCCACCCGAACACACCAAAACTAGCGCAACACCTTGACTTTATCAATACCTAACAGCTTGATATAATTATAAAAGAAACGTATCCGTATCATAACTAGATTTGTCTTCATATATTATACACTTCATCTCCTATATTCTTTACACTTTGTTCCCGAAGTTTTTTAGAGAAAGAAAAGAAGAGAAGTGAATAGGAATTAGGAAAGGATAGAAAAAAAAAAAAGAAGGGGAACAAAGTTTTTGCGTGCACAAGTTCAAAAGAAAAGAAAGGAAAAAAAAAAACAAGTCATTGTCACGGACGGAGCCATGTAGAAGGTAGAGATAGCAATTGCTACGGGTCCATTCAATATGTGTCGTGTAATTTGTTATAAAAAATTGCATTTTTTTAGTCTTACGTGTGTACAAATATTTTGAGATACCAATGATATGGGTCACTCTAAATCCTGAATTCGCCACTACACATCATCAGCCTCACATTTGGGTTGGACGCTTTTAGACGTTTCATTTGATTGAAACAAAATGGGTCAAAGATTAAATAAGTTAAAAATATTAGAAGTCTTAAGAAACATCAACCAGTTAAATACATATATATCACCGATGCAGTTTGTATATATATCTACATGAACGTACTTTCATATGAAAATTATTTTAGTGTTAATGGAGTAGAGACCAACAGCAATAACAACATTGGTCAATGGAGAAGAAATTAAGTGCTCGTGTGCCACGTGAATAGATAATATATACATGAGAACATGTCGATATACACAGGAGATATATGCCAACGAGTTTTTCTTGTTTCATCTCTCCCCAAATCTTCTCAATTTGGGAGGAAATGTAGGAAACAAAGTTTGACAACATTTATCCTCTCACTTCATTTCTTTTCTCTCCCACAAAACATGGGAACTTCATTTCTTTTCTCTCCCACAAAACATGGGAACTTCATTTCTTTTCTCTCCCGAATACAAATACTTTCTTATTGTGTTGTGTCTTGAAGTAATGGTAACTTTATAAAAGATTCTATCGTGTACCCGACTTCAATTTTTTCTATCGTGTGTTTATATGTATATCTGACCTGTTATTACTTGTAATCTCTGACGTGACACCCCTTTTTGCTAATGTGTCAATGATGTGTAAGATGACGTGACATCTTATATAATTGCAAAGTTAGCAAAATTACCGGTTATCGATTGAATAAGTCATCAGATTCAGTAGACCAAAATTGAATTCGATAAACACAATAGAAAAAAATTGAAGTCGGTTACACGGGCGGAGGATCATTGGGACTAGGATCATATTCTGCAACAATTTGTTTAGCATATATTAATTTCAATTTATAAGTGAGATAATAACTCATACATGCCTATATGGGGTCTAGTTACTCACTTCATTTCTGAATAATGATGATGCTCCTAACTCATAAGTGGTTTCTTGGCCATAAATATCAAGGTCTTCTAGGCAATATGCACTTTAGAATGATATAGTTTAAGGAGATGAGATTGTATATATCAATAAATTATAGCTTCCAAGTACAAGAGTAAGAAGGAGTATTGTTTATTTAACCAACTACTGACACATAACCACAAATACAATAGAAACATCACTAGTAGACCTTCACTGAAGAGTACTCCAATACTCCATTGCCCATTATCTCCTGCAAGAATCCCACAAATTTCACAACATTAAACATACAATAGGCCTCAAAAGAGTTCCATAACATGATAAAGTTAATTGCTTTCAAAACCTTCATTGGCCGGCAAGAAACGACACACCTTGTCTCTCAAGAAGATGAAGAACTCAACAGATTTTGAATATCTTTCTGTTTAGATTCCAAGAAATTCCAGACATCGGTAACTGAACTTTTTAAAAGCAAAGTCTATGATTATTGTGTTCCTTTCAAACTAACCTCGAATTCGAGAGGTGGGGTTCGAGGACCATATCGTTCTATCACTTTTCCTTCCTTGTCAACCAAGAACTTGGTGAAGTTCCACTTGATGCCATTCACCAAGAAACCAGCTTTCTCTGATTTTAGAAACTGGTAGAGGGGTGCTGCATTATATCCGTTAACATCAACCTGCAACGATCCAAGAACATTTCTTTTACATTTACAAGTTTCTCCCTTTATCCCTTAAAATTTGCAACAGTTCTTTTTGAATTTCCCATACTAGTGGCAAAGTATCAATCTCTTTTTCAGAACCTTCTGAAGACACAATAAGGCAATAATGATCCCCGAGTCTCTGTTATGTTGACTTAAATATGAAAGCAAAATGTTAAATCGCTCATTTTCATGACAAAATGGTATGATAGAAATTTAGTAATAGTCAAACACCAACTTCGCCCGACTAGTATGGATATGGATACTTGCATTAGATTGAAAACTTCATCTAAATGGAGTGGTTGGACGTGCTTTTTGGATAAAACAGAGAAGATTAAAGATAGGGACTGTATTAATTTTACCTTATTTCTCAAAATCTAATTATTTTTACCCTAAACAATCATAACATTATATTCATAATCACTTTTATGCAATCACTCAAAACAAATTATTGCAACTTGAGTTTGCACGCACACCAAAACACCCCCCTAAACTCGAGAAACCTATTCATGCAGTCTTAATAACTTTTCTACATAATTCATAGTAAGAACTTTGCGATAAAATTAAGGCATCAAAGATAACCTTATCAAATATCGGGAACTCAGCTTTGAACCTTGTGCATACGGTTTCTTGAATTTCTTCATTTGTTCCTGGCTCTTGCCTAAGAAATTGGTTGCATGGAAAAGCCAAGATTTCGAAATCTGCCAACAAAATATCACGTCAATCAGGAAAAAAAAATGTAGGTAAAAGTGAATATGAATCTACGTTCTTGCACAATATGATAAACATACCTTGATCTTTATATTTTTGGTACAATATATTCAGCTCCTTGTAATTTGACTCTGTTAATCCACTGTAAATATAATAAAAGAGATTAATTTTACAAATAGCCAATAATGGTTATATTTTGCAAGAATCGAGTCATTACTCAAAGCAACAACAGAGTTTTATAGACATCATCAACTTACAGAAATGTTGTTACTCAAATTTTATACTCCATCTGTTCCATGATTATAGTTCACGTTCGAATGTTGAAAAATGAAAGTCAACATTGGACTTTGAATATTCAAAATAAGTATCTACGCTTTAAGTATTCAATCCTTTGGTTTTGAATATAATTACAAGTCCTTGTCAAAACTTTTTTCTAGTATAGAATCAAGTATAATTTATCTTTAAATAACAAGTCAGTACTTTTTGAACATTGAAAGTCAGAAGTTGGCTCCCATTATAAGACTGAAGGCATATTAGGATATAGAAGATAAAAGTATCAACTTCCCACCTTTAAATTCAAATTTGACAGATTATTTTCAATGTTTCCTATAACATACTACCCAATTATTTCTACACAAAAGGAACCAAGTCTTGTCGATTTTAAACAATCAAATGACTTAAAAGGCTATTCAAAAAATAAATGTGAGCTCTTACGAAATGGAGGTTGTGATCATAATGGTTTTGCGGGTGACATACATAATAAATAAACAAAGAAGATATGAATACCCTCAAGGCCTCAACCACCAACTGTGAATTCCAATCATACATCATGAAGAGATGGCAACAATAAATGATAACAAAATGATTCAACAAACTCAAGAGAAGGCTTTAAATTCTTGATCAAGAACTACTAGATATATTTATATTTGTGACTTTTAACTTTATGAGCACCAGAAATTACCTCACAAATATCGTAGTTATCAATTTACGAACTAAACGAAGAAATGCTATACGAAGGTAAGAATCATAAATTATAAATCATAAATAAAGTACATATGCTTCAACTTTTTCTTAAACAATATACACATCAAGAAGTTTACTTGTAGTTATAATACCAAACATTGTTCTTATTAGCATGATTTGGAAAATAACTTTTAACAAAATTCTTAATATCAAACAACACGAAAAATTATGTACTTTGTATATATTTAAGTGAATGGCACAAAAAGGTACTTGATCTATATTTTTATCACTCAACTATTTTATCAATTTAAAGTATCTAAGGTTTTTTTTTATCAGAACATGGAACCTTCTATATTGATTTGAAAATGTATGGTTAAATAGGGCCTTTTTTCGTGTCATGATACTTCAAAAGGTAAAAGGATCAACTAAAAACTAGAAAAATGTAGCCACAGCCCACACAAGTATCCAAAACATACTTTTTGGTGTCTTGATGCTTCAAAGGGTAGAAAAACCATTTTTTGTTATGAGAAAAATTCAGATACCTTAGACTGATCAAGAGAAAGTTGAGTAACCAAAACGCGAAATTTGGTAAAGTTGTGTAACTTTTTCTACCATTTACCTTTATGTAATGGACACTTACAAGTTTCAGATCAATAAACTGTACAATTTCCAAAATCATCTATATAAAAATTAAGTATCAACAAGTAGGAGATTCGGCATATTATTGTGTTCAAGAAATGAAGCATTAACAGAAAATCGAGCAACTTAAAGCAGAAATGAACTTATTTACCATTTGGAAGCAACATTTACAATCAAAAGAACCTTCCCCTTGTAAGAGCTCAAGGACACCTCATTTCCACGGATATCCTTAAAAATCAAATTATTAAGAAACTTCAAATACAACCCATACATTTCAAAACAAAATACATCAAAATATACTAAAGATGGTCAAATATGGACTGTTTACAGGTCAAACCAAGTACGAGTAATTCACATTCAAAAAATTTGACATGAATGTTGTAATCAAACAAAAACCATATGCACTGATACATGAAATCTGTTTTACAGATCAAATTCACTATCTTATACTCCTAAAATTTCAACTAATTCACCATCAAATTTCATTTTAAAATTTAGTCAAGTTGACCTAGATTCAGAACTACAAGTTCAATTGCTTGATCAGTTGATACACTATTTATGAAAATAAAAAACCAACAGAAACCCAGAATCAAAATTGTATATTCAGAGCAACCCATTAATAGAATCTTCAAAAACAGATTGATGATTACCTTAACAGTGAAATCATGAACGGATTTTGGGGTTTCTTGAGCCATGTTTAGAGTGATAAAAGAAGAAAAAGTAGATGGGTGTCTGTAAAATAAGAAAATGGAGAGACCAACAAGAATAAAAGATGTCAAATTTGTGACTATTTTTGACGCCATCGATTGTTGATCCGTGTGTGCTTTTTTTATATATAGAAACAAATTTATTCTATATTATTTATATTATTATTTTATAAATTTAATTTAATTGATTAATAATAATTCTGTTGGAAGTCAATTCGTGTGTTCGTTACGACGTATGCATAGAATATTTTCTTTCTTGTTTTAATATGTACTTTTTTCGAGAGTTGGGTTTAAACGAGAACTACAAAGAATTACAAAACTATAAGAATTTTTAAATTACATTATTTTTATACATGTAAATGCAACAAATTACATATAAATATTATTTAATATTCATATTATTAAAAAAATAAAGTTAAGAATCACTAAAAATATGTTAAATTATTGATTATATGAAATGTTCACATGTGCATATGTCAAATGTGCACATGTGAACGAAAAATATAAATTTGATTTTAAAGGTTATTTGAAATTTTATCAAACTATTTTGCTTCTAATATTAATCTACATCAATAATCACATGTGATTAAATCATTAAACATGTGAAAATTTCTATAATTTGAGAAACTTTTTTCCCTTTTGAATAAAAGCCTAAAAATCAAATCAAACTAATATATATTTAACGCGGGTTTTTTTTTAACTAAGTGAAGGACTCGTGACAATGCGAGTTACGACATTTGACTTTATAAATGTAGCAATTAAATTTTAAGTAAGCATAATATACAAATGATTATATCAAAGAAAAAGAAATAAACTAATGTCATAAAAACTATGAATAACAATTAGGAAATATATGTTCTACATCGTTCCATTTATTCACATATGACATATTTATGTAGATAGGAATAATTATTTTTGAATTTTATAAGGTGAAAGTAAAATGAGTAAAAGGCAATACTTTGTTTGCGTTAGTCTCATATTAGTCTCATTATATATTATGTGTCTTATAATTTTATCTACATGTAAAAACTATACTACAAATATAAACGTTATATAATATTTAAATGTTACAATTCGAATACTTTCTTGCTTTATAAAACTTATATAATTCCTTTATAAAAACTTATATAATATAATGTTTATGATGACAACACGGACGACAAAATTTAACTTTTTTCAGATCAAATAAATATCTCAATTTGTGTCTTCAACTTAAAGTGTCATATTGTATATATGTATAATGTTAATATAAAAATACAATTGATTTTTATTTATTTATCTGTTTTGTATTATATAGCAAAAGGATTGAATGTTGTAGATAATTAATTTAATTTTAATATAATATTCATTAAAGGTGACACCCGCGACAGCAATGGCGACTAAATTGAAATTGTTGTACATATAAAATTTTATATTGGATGCAGTTTAAAATTAAATGTTTTACAAATAATTAGGAGGGTAAGTGTAATTATGATGAACTAATCTAGATCGTTGATAGTTAATGTAGTTAACCAAATTAAGGGTCCTAATTTTTGTTATATGTTTCATTAATTATAAGTCTGAACACGTATTAATAAAAAAGTAAGGATAAAAATGTAATTATACGAAACTCAAGGACACACTTTTTATATATCATAATTGGAGGTGGAAATAAATCTAAACCGTAAGATCATACACTATTTTCACTTTTACTTATTCTACATATTTCACTTTTTCACCTCAACCATCATACAATATAAAATCTCAATATGTATATACAAGATGCATTACAAAAAAGCTAATAGTTATAAAAAAGAATGATGCATTACAAAAGTATCAATATGCAGTCAAACATATACAGAAGATATAGTAAAAAAAAAAACCTAACACATAGACTAAAAAAATGATGCAGTACAAATTATTAATATGCAGAAAAAATAATATACAAGATGCAATACAAAATATCAATATGCAGTAAAATATATATATAAAATGCAGTACAAAAATACTAAGACGTATATAAAAACTAATTTTATATAAAATACAATATAAAAATGATAATATGTATAATACAAAATATAATACAAAAAAAAAACAATATGTACTATATATATATATATATATATATATATATATATAATGCAGTAAAAACAACAATATGGAGTATAATTTTATATAAAATGTATTACAAAAATGATAATATGTATAATATAAAATGCAGTAAAACAACAATATGCAGTAAAAAATAATATGCAGTATAATTTTATACGAAATGCATTACAAAAAGGATAATATATAATACAAAATGCAGTAAAAAATAAATAATATGTACTATATATATATATATATATATATATATATAAGATGTGGTAAAAATAACAATATGAAGTATAATTTTATAAAAAAACCAGTACAAAAAGGATAATCTAAATATTACTAAAAGAAAACATTTTCTATAAAAAAAATTATAAAAAATGAGAGCTATTAACCAATCAAATGTTTTGATTTCATAAAACTTTCAATTAACCAATCAAATTCACTAACTTATCTAAAAAATCTCTTTTGATTATTTCTCTTACTTCAAACTTTTATACGCCTTTACTTTTAGTTAATATATATATATATATATATATATATATATATATATATTATACATACATATGATACAATTTGTTTGAATAAGTCTTTATTCGATTATGTTGTTACAATAGCTAATATTTTTCATCCCCTTTTTCAAAGTCTTACACAAATAAGTGTGAATGATTTTGTATTTAATAGCACTGTGGTTTTTTTTTCATCATGCATTTAAGCATTATATACCCAATTTTTGATTGTATTATTATATTATTATATTGGTACTTTTGTCATTTAAAAAAATAAGAGTTCTAAAGGTTTCAAATATATCACTATAATAATTGGTTTCATAAATTATATTTTTTCCTTACCCTTTTTATTAAGCTCGGAAACATTTATACATGTTCTCTCATGAAGAGAACATCAATGTTATTAAATGATTACATAATTTAACCCTTAACATTATCATTGCTTAGTTAGCTAATGCTTACACATTAAATGTTAGTTATGTTTGAATAGTTATTTTTTCTTACACAATTCGTGTATATACACCGATTTAAAATTAAATAGTATATAATTAAAAAAGTTAATCCTTAATGTTTATTTAACTAACGATTACATTTTAACATCGATAAATATTTATTCTTTCTTACACAATCCGTATGTATACATGAGTTTAAAATCAAATAGTATACAATTCAACCAATTTAACCCTTAATGTTTATTTAATTGACGATTACACGTTAATAGTGACAAATGTTAATTTTTCTTAAACATCGTGTGTATTCACGGGTTTAACACTTAACATTATTAATGTTTAATTAACTAATAATGACAAATTTTATCTATATTTGAAGTACAAAATCCTCTTAAAATATCTGTGTAATCATGGGTTTTTAACCCAGTAGATATATAATACAAAAAAATAATAATAATTAAAATTCAAAAAAATTTTGAATATAAAAAATTTTATAAAATATGGCCGCCAGAATTTGATGGTGGGTGGTGGTGGGGTGGGGAGTGTGAATGAGGAAAGTAAGAGGGAATGCTATATAATATTATATAAGTAGCGGGGACATAAACGAAATTTTGTTAGATAACACGTGACACGTTTTCATTGGTGTTAAACCTTCTAACTCTTTCTTAAGTTGAAGCATTTTCATCAGAACATTACCCATATTAATTATTAATTATGGTATTTTAGGAAATTAGGGTTCATTAAATGCATCCTAATGTGTGACACGGGCATACGTTAGCAAAATCCTTTTAACATAATACATTTTTAAAATTTAATAAAACAAAAAAGAGGTTGGTTACACACAACTTGTATAATTACTATTTATGTTATTTAATGTATCTTAAGGGAAAAGGTTATTGTACATTTCTACTTCTAAAACTTACTCCCTCCGTCCCAAATTAAGTGTCTCACGTACTATTTTAGGTTGTCCCATAAATAAGCATTTAGATGTTTTTGGTAGATTGTGACTTTTCTAAAACTGTGTGCATTTTAAAATGAGACATTTATTTTGGGACGGAGAAAGTACTACTATATTTATCCTATCTGACCTCATACATAAGGAAAACGTTAACAACTACACAAACTATCTTCAACATTTTTCTAAAGTAGACGTCAACAAACTACCAAAATAGATGATTAAAGATGTGTTTGGCAAAAACTAGCTCCAGATGTCAATCAACAAACAAAATTGATGATCAAATATGTGTCTGGTAAAAACTAGCTAGAACTTATTGTTTGGCGATGAAAATTGGAGTTTATATATATATATTTTTTTGAAATATTTGATAAAGTAATTAAAACTTGTAAATTTAAATTTATATAAAAGGACAACAAATAACATAGTTACTTACGAATTAACGGGGTAGTTTGGTAATTTAATTTTTATAAGTTTTAATAAACTCCCAAATACTAATTCCGCTAACTTATTTTTATAGAGCTTATATTTTCAATAGTTTACCAATCCATCCATTGTATGAGTTTCTTCAAAGCACCATCATCTCTAATCAAGAGGTTAGAAAGTTCAGTTTCCTGGAGAAAAGTATGTAGGCCAAAAGAATTTGGAGGCTTAGAAGTTGTTCCTTTACGAATAAAAAAACATTTACACTTCATCTCTTCACATTCAAGGGTTTCAACAGTATGGAAAAACATAATTAATATTCAAAACGAGAACAAGATAGTTCAAGTTTTGGACCCGCGAAGCTCATATTCATGTTTGTTCACTTATACTTCCTCACATCAAAATCATTTGGTAAGATCTTCGAGTTTTACCTCATTAATGAAGATAATGAAATCTTTTGGTATTTTGCGTTTACTCGCACACTGATGAGACTTGAAAAAGTCGATTGTATCTCAGAAATAAGATAGACACTCAAAAAGACGATTGTATCGAGTGGTCCCCGGGTGACAAATTCTGATTCAGTGTAGCTATGGCGACTAAGATGCGTATATTTTTCGACAATGATCTGCCAACAACTTGGTCACGATTCATATGGTTCAAACATATTCCCTCCAAGGTACAACGCTTACAATGGCTAGCTCTTCATGATGTTATTCCGATGAAAAATGTTCTAATACATAAACATATATGGTTGGACCCTCAAAAAGCTCTATGCTACTGATGACATGAACACGTGGAAACCGTTTCTCATCTATTACTTCATTGTCAGTGGACAAACGAGATTTGAATGAATTTGTTCTCTTGGTGGGCGTTAATTGAGTCATGCCTCAGTCTCCATCAGTTGGAATGGAGGTATGACTGCCGTCACTAAGTTTTCGAAGGCGCTGTCCGAAATTTCAAAATGAGGTTCAAAATTAGTAACTTTAATATTTTTTAAAAATTGTGTAACCGAAAAAATGAGACGTCTATAAGATTCATTTTTTTATCTCTATTTTTCATGTAAAATAAGATAAGATAATGAAAATATAGTTTTATCATTTTTCAATGATTCTTTTGGCAAATCGATCTCATGAGAAAAGAATTTGAAAAAATAAATAAATTTAGGCTTACATAAGTATAATATATTCGATTATCATTTATATTTTTGTTGATATTACTTGAATTTGGTTATCAAAATCTACAATTCTATTATTAATGTCTATATTAATATTACGATTATTATTATCCACGTTAAAACCATGTGCATCAAAAATATTTTTATTGTTATCTACACTTCACATAATCAATTTGACAATCGCATATGTTACAAACGGGTTAAAATTGAGAGCTTGCATGTTTATGGTTTAATATTTCTTATTATTTGTTATCGATTGTCATGAGAAGACCTTTTAGTTGTTGGGGCCTCGGGGTTAAAAAGGTTAAGCAAGTATCTTTTTATTTTGTCTTTGTAACAATAATTTATTTGAAGGTCCCAAAAAACATATTAGTAGGTATTTATAGACAAACACTTACGAATATGCATATATACATACATATAATACACTATGCATGAACTTTTGAGGTCCTAAAACTTCAGGGGCCCTGTGCGGTGGCACCACTTGCATACCCTCCAGGACGACACTGCAAATATTCATAAATGATGGAAATGTTGAGGATGTGAAGCTTAATTGAAGTTTTGAATTGAAAGTTTTGCGATCCCGATGGGATGGGAGTGATCCAGGTGGGATCCCTTTGATAGAGGGAACAATTTCGACATGATCGTGTGTGACCCCGATAAGATCACTAGGTCGGTCAACACACTTATTTTTTTTGTTCCGAAAGTTACTTCTTCCTGTATATAATGACCACTATGTATTATAAACCATTGGACTACAAATTTAATAGAAAAAAACTCTTCATTTGCTATAAGGTAATCCTCGTATGTCGCCACTCTCGTCACTGGGCCTTGTCACTGATGCCTTGTTATCTCAGGACACAGGCCTTGCGATTCTCTTTATAGAATGTAGTGTCAACAGTTTATAGAATGTTGTGTCGTATTGTTCGTTTTATTTATCTTGTTGCTTTGAATAATTGCTTAGTTAGTACTTGTTGTTCCGTTTTTTGTTGTGGGTGTGTGTTTATGTTGACACACGTTGATTGAGTTCCTTCGAAATTCCCAATAGGAAACCCATCGGACTTTGCACAATATGGTATGTATGGCTTGCACGCAATAACCTCGCCTAAAGTCTCGTGTTGGTTAGATGTACTATCAAAGATCAAGCACACAAGTTTCAGATGGGCCTTGATTCAAAGGTATGCTCTCCCAACGATTATCACGCATGAATTGGCTACCCGCAAGTACTCAGTTACACTTCTTATCAATAAATATAGTTACTTGAACACGTCTAATACGATTGTACTTTATGGAACAAGATCGCTCTTCAATTGGTGTCGTCATTTGAATTGAGATATTGTTCCTCGTTTATAATAATTCCCTTTAATTGTATGAGTTGTAAATTTTGAAAGTAAGTTGTAACTTTAGTCCCTAGAGTTATTCATAAGTTTCACTTTTAGTCATTTGTCATGTTTATTTATTTATTTATTTTTTCTTTGTTTTTTTAGCAAAAAGATATAAAATTGAATATGACTTCAACATTGACTTCAACATAATGTTGAAGTCGTATTTAATTTTATATCTTTTTGCTAAAAAAAGAAAACAAAGAAAATAAATAAATAATAAATATACAAAATAAATGACAAAGTGAAACTTATGAATAACTCTAGGGACTAAAGTTACAACTTACTTTCAAAATTCACAACTTATACAAAATTTACAAAATACAAATGACCACCTCGTTCTTTCTCCCCCCATGGCTTCCACACCGCCACCCAAACCCTAACAACTCTGCCGCCGGCCACCACTACCCCACCACCACACTATACCATCAACCACCCTACTACACTGAACCATGGATCCTACATCCACACAGTACAACCAAAACCCTAACAATTCCGTCACCGGAATTAAACCCGCGCCGGAAGACATCTACCTCTCGAATTCCGCTCAATTGTCACGTCAGCAACTCCTCCGTCGACGATCGCACAACATGAAACAGTTATCAAAGTGTTACCGTGATCATTATTGGGGATTGATGGAGGAAATTAGGGTTCAGTACCGTGAGTATATGTGGAAATTTGGAATTAGTCCGTTTCAACAAGAGAATAATGATCATGAGAATAATAATAATGTGAAATTGGAAGATGGAATTGATGAAAATGGGAATGGAATTGGGGATGGAAGTGGAATTGGGAATGGGAAGTGTTTGTTTAATAATTGTAATCATAAGGCAATGACTTTGACTAAATTTTGCCGTGATCATATATTATCGGATTCGAAACAACAGTTGTATAAGCCGTGCGAGTTTTATCTTAAGAGGTTTGTGCGCTTTCGTTTACATATGTTGAATTTGTAAGATTGTTGTATGTTTGTTTTGTAGTTGCATGTAAATTAGGTTATAATGGTTTGTTTGGGATTGCTTAATTAAGTCATTATCTGCGCATTTCTTATTTTTACGGAAAATAAGCAATTATGAGCAGAGTGTTAATAATAAGTAGATAAGTACCTAAATAAGCAAACTCAAACACTTTCGTAGATTGTTAATGTATTTAAGGTTACACAAGTAGGTTACTAGTATGCTTGATATGATAATGTTCTAACCTGCATTGAAATGATACAATTGGATTATCGAATGTTTATGAATCATAGGTTGTGATAATGTGCAGGGCTAGTAATATCTTTGCTTGTTTTTATGTTTATAAAGAATTAGGTATGTTTAAATGTGTTTGCTTGTTTTTGTGTGAATTTGAAAGTGCTTATCTCTGAATTGAACACTTTCCTTTGCTTACATCAGTTTGTTAGGTTTACTAGAATCATACAGATGTCTCTAAGAATGCTTTCTATATTCTGTTTAAGATCCATTAGAGAGTTTTCTTTCACATGGAGTCCACAAATATTCACACGATGGGTACTGCTGTGCTAGTATATTTGATATAATAACGCGTTATTCTGCATTGAAGTGATACAATTGCATTATCGAATTAGTATGAGTCATAGTTTGTGATATATGTGCAGGGCTAGTGGTATCTTCTTTTTTAATGTATCATGGAAGTGTTCAATTTTTGACTGGATCCTGAGCTTCATCTTTGCTTCTTCTTCTTCTTCTTCTTCTTTTTTTTTTATTTTTTATTTTTTTATCATAATAAAGGATTTGGCTTTACTGAATGTCTTTGCTTGTCTCTAGGTGGCTTGTTTTGTGTGACTTTGAAATTGCTTATCTCTGAGTTGAATACTCTCCTTTGGTTATGTCAGTTTGTTACTAGATGTTTAATGATGGCGTACGACTAATTACATGGGGATATTAGGTTTCTTAGAGTTATACAGCTGTTCTGAAGAATGTTTATTATATCCTGTTTAAGATCCTTGTAGAATTTTATTTCACTTGGAGTCCACAAGTATTCACGTGTTACACGCTAGCAGAAGTTGTGTCTAGATTAAGATTAACAATACGTGTGCCAATTAATGCATTGCTCATAGAAAGAGATCAAGGGCAATCGTAACACTTCTATGGTCTCGTCATTTATTGAATTTCCAACCAAGTTAAAGGGAAACTTTAAGTTACATATAAGGCTATCTTTATTTCATCAAATGCGGATCCATTTGCAGTCGATGCTTGTGCATGCACAACAACAGTTTTAATATGATATTACTAATTCTTCAAAGAAGTTTTCTTAGCTTCATAGACATTAAAGTACAGTTGGTAAATTAATTTGAATACTCTCTGAATGAATACCCTTACACATTGATTGAATCTTTAAACTTTGAGTTAGAAATTTGTGGACAACACCATTATCGCAGGCGGTACTGTGCCCTCATTATATATTGATGCGATCTTGATTAGTATTAGGAAAGTATTAAGTTTTGTTAATTAATATTTTAATTAGGTGTATATAGCATATATATTGTCAGATAGATTTTGTATTATTAGGAAAGTATTATTAGGATCTTATCATGGGTAATCTTAGGCAGCGACTTAACGATTACCTATATATAGGGCTCTAGTTTTGTAATTTGATTATGGTGAATATTGATTGGGGTTTTGATTTCTTGGAGAGTTGGTTTACCTCTAGAAAGTAAACCGCAGGAGAGCCAATCGACCTCTCGAAAGTCGATTATCTATCTTATTTACTGGTTTATTATTTTTAATCACCACACGATCACTTGGTTCATATCATATATCAATAATGTGATGTGATTCAACTTAATCTTTGTTATATACCTCCAAAACCTGTTGTTTTCATTGTAATGAGCATGAGGGTTCTATTAGGTAGATTAATTTCAGTAAGTAGTTAACTGGCTAAGCTGTTGAATTGCAATGATATTAAACTATTTTGGATTCTGGAATCATTTGCTTATATTGACCCCTAGATGTGACGAAGTGGGTATATTTGCAATTGCAATGGGTCAGATTAGGCTGAAACGAAACACTGTTAATCGTTTTTTTTTAATAAGTTGGCACTTCTAAATTGTATGCATCCATCAACATCTGTATTTAGTATGGTATCGATTTGTCATGCATAACTAATAACTAACATGATATACCTTTTTATTTTTTCTTACAATTTAGTGCGCATGGACTTGTACCCTGTGGAAAACCAGTTGTACGCTCAACTGTGCCTTGTTACTGCAGCATTCACTTTCTGAAAGCCCAGCAACACGTCTATCGTGCATTGAGGAAAGCTGGTCTAAACATTACTTCTACAAATAAGTTTGCTCCAAAGATGCATGTCATTGTGAGGGAATATGTTCGTGAAATTCAGGAGAGAAGGAAAAATGGTTTGAGGGCAAATAAGAAGAAGATTGAGCCTAAGCTTGAAATTGATAACTGACTGCCTCTGTCTTCTGCAGGTAGTATAAAACTATAAATCATCTCTAGGGGTGTTTGACCCTTTTGCAGTGTTTTAACAATGTACAAAGTATAAAGTTCTGAATAGTTATATATCATCTCATTGGTGGGTATTTTTCTTTTCTTTTATTTTTTAGTTTCTATTTCTATTTCTTAGGATTTGGAATTGGTGAAAAAAGGTTGCAAACCTCGGTGTAAAGAGCTAGTGTTGTTTATCCATCTTGTTTTGTGTTCAGTAGTGTATGTTTTTTAATTGTGCATCTCATAGTAATGTCAGGACATGTACATGATTATAGAACTATGGCATTGGAAAGAGGTGATAAAACGGGTTGGTTGGGCTGGCTTGGCGACAAGTCAAATAGACGATTGACAGAAGTTGCAACTTTGAAATTTAACATGAAAACAAGGAGCTTGGTACAATAGAGACCAAACCATTATGCTGACATAAACCCTTGTGAAGCTTATCAAGCAATAATTTGAGAACCCGAATTCAGTGGCCAATTACATACATGGCATGATGTATTGATATACATTGTAGAGGAGTCCCGGGAAAAATTAGTTTTGAAAATTCAAAGTTGAAAAAGGTTAACAAAAAAAATGAATGCAGATGACTACAAGATCAGGCGAATTCATTAAACCGTGTTAGTGATATCTTAATAAAGAAACATATGCATTACTCGCTGTACGATATTCGCTCATAGCCTGTACAACCCAAATGAAGAACAAGTCATATTGCCTACACCCTACGACACAACAAAAAATTTCATATTGCAGATATGATATACATTGATCAACATTATTATGTAAATTTAGAGGTGGCAAATTATTTAGTCCATGCAATGTACAACCCAAATGAAGAGCAACATATTCGCAACAAAATGTTCATATATACAGATAAGATATAAATTTGAACATCGACATCTACCATATTTGCTTTTTGTACGGGGGCAAAACATATGATTCTTTTTTAGTAGGGTCGAAACTATCATATTGACATGCAATTTTATGTTTTTGCTCCACGTTATTATACTAGCAATGACTTGCACTTTAAATATAGCATTACAATTATACTGTTAACAATCAAAGTCATAACGATTACAAAACCTATATTACAATGAAGAAGCAAAAGGGTTTCCCCTGAAAACATATGTTCTCCTGATGATCATCTGCAGAAAAACTGGGAAGAACTAATCTAATGAAAAGGATCAAAGATTGGTGCCATTGATGCTAACAACTTGTATTGGATGATGAATTCTGCATAGAAAAATGAGCTCAAGTTCCTGCAGTTGTGTCATTTCTTAGCAATATACCATCCCCTTCGGCTTGGGATTATCTTCCCTACTCACTCATGTGAATCGAAGTGGCACAGCCCGTCTTTTTCTTCTAGTTTTTATTTGAAACTTTTTGCATCATGTGAAAGTAATCTAACTAGTAACAGTAAAAATCACCCTTTTCATGCTTAAAAACGTTTTCACACATTTCATGCTTGAAATGTTATTAATGTAACCACTTCTTTCGTTTACATAATAATTAACATATAAGAGAGTTAAAAAAAGATTGTAAGCCATCCAATATCATCTCTTAGTTCTCCAATTGCCGTCCCCAGTAGGATACTTTCATGTAAGTGCAGCCAACAAATGATTTATAGACTACACATTTTTATATATGTTATATACACATATTACATTGTTTACAAGTTGGGCCTCACTATGTTAATGTTATAATTTGTTCCCAGTGACTCAAGAACCTAGAGAGTTGAGACATCTCTATCAGTGAGTGTCATTAATAGGGAACGGTATGCAATAGAGTTGTGAAAAACTGGCAGGTCAGCACGTTAGAATGGGTTAACGGTGGGCACGGTGACTTGGGTTCACCCGAAACACTTCCTATCCAGAAAATCAAATATTTTTAGGGTGCAAAAGTCACCTTTTTCTAATAATAGTCTGATATATTGTATACAATATAATAGGAGGCCTCATAGACTTACAATTTGGACCACTTAACATAACCCGAATTGACCTTTAGTATGCAGTGTATTAATTTAGATTCATCTGTAGCTTATATCTAGGCAGGTTGTATTTTCATAATCAAAAGACAAGAACATGGTTTATTTATTCACAACTATCAGAGACTCGATATCTCTTGTGCAGAATTATTTGCATTAATCTCTGTATTCTCAAACCTAGTAGAAACTAATTCAACCAATGTACAAAAGCATTTACCATGTAATGCCATCTATTACAACTCTCCATCTACACAAGAAATCACCAAACTTTGTTCTATAAGAATGCATATAGCTTTGTTATAAAGATGAAAAAACACGAAAATCTCACATCAAGGAGCAAGTTTCCAGTTCTTAAACCTGTTGACAAGCGACTCAATAGATTTTTGTATCCTGGAGCTTTCCGTTTGTTCAACTGCTAGTGATGCCTGCTGTAAACTTTCAATCCCTCGCCCTAAACTCGCAATCGAAGGTGCAGAAGGGATAGATTCAACCGCACATTCAATACCATCACCATATACAAGCAAGCTAGTGCAAGTAGCAACACTGCACCCGAATGTAGCCCATGGAAGCACCCCAATGGGACGAACCCGGCGTTTCCTCATTATTTCATAAAAAGCTGTTCTCATTGCTGAAAGACTAGTTTTCTCAGCAGATGCAATGACACTGTGAACAACAGTTCTAATCTTCTCTGCAGATGCAGCTGCTTTCATGGAAGATGTGGTATGTACGACTTTTGATGGACCAAGAACCTTGCTAATCGATAAAGAAATGAGCTTTTGGGTCTGTGTCATTATCAGTTTCAAAGACATCGGAACTTTTAAGGTAACAACTTTTATAAAAGTTGATGCTGGAACAACTTTCGAAAGAGACGAAGCTCCTAATACTGCTGTTGCTCCTGCCCCCACTGCAACCACTGGTTTATCTGTTAATCTTCGTTTTTTATCACCATGATTGGTGGTTTCACCGTCTTTTGTCGACTCAGCAACGAGCTCTTCAACTGTGTCCTTAATATCCGTAGGAACTACGGTGTTCCAGTGTTTTCTTAAACCGGCTAACGTACTAGCATCTAAAATGGCAACTACTGACTTAAAATTCTTCGTTTGACTACGAAGTGCATGTGCAAGAAGAGCGTGTGATTTCTCATCATCAGGCAGAGCAGAAAAGTCAACCTTAGACGATTGACGGTCCCCGGTTTTGCTGATAGGCATACGGCCAGCATTATTAAGAGCAATTCGTAACCCTTCAACCGCTATTCGAAATGCATAAACTTCTGATAAGATTTGAGTATCAATACTATCTCCCTTGCTCACATCATGAAGCATCTTTTGTGCGTAAGCTAAGGCCCTTCCCATTGACGGTATTTCCAGAAAAATGTTATGCAAATCTTCAAGCAATGGATAAACAGAATGTGCATATTGTGGGGCCTCATAATCATCTTTCGGCTGAATGTTCACAGACATCGTATTCTGATCACCACTTAATTGAAGTAATTGAGAGTATAACGGTTTCAACATCTGAGAACGAATGTAATCATCTAAAATAAAATACCTACTTGACCCCGCTGTAACGGTAGAACTCACTTTTTGTGGCATCAAATTATTAGGCTGTACAGTAAAACCTTGAAAGCCATTACCCGATTTAACTTCACTCAATGGACTATTCTCACTTTCCAATTTCACAAATGGCGATTCAAGCAAAAAAAACGATGAACCAACTTCTTCAGCGATTCGTTTCGCAGCTAAAAAATGTCCATTAAACCCAACACCAAAAATCTCCTTCAAAACCAAACTCCCAGCCACATTTTCATACTTATCTTTACCAATCTTATGTAAAAAACACCTCTTAAGTACTTGTAACGAAGAAGTCGGAATCGATCTTTCATCATCACCTAAAAAAAGCGCATCATCATACTCAACCTCATTCACTTGAGCCACGACTGCTTCAGGCTTAACACATCTAACAACACGTTCAGCGTCAACCGCCGACTTCTCCGACAAATTCTGAACACAAAGTATATATATCACTGCCTGTGATTCCGGTTCACGAATGGCAAACACAAACCGTTTCGTCTCATCTGGTATATCCAAAACCCTAACAACACTATCCGATACACGGAGATCATCGTTTCTAATTTTCGCAAACGGCCATAAACTTTGAACATAATACAGTATTCCAGTAGCCATAATCATCTACGAGAATAGATATACAATAGAACAATACCATAGGGCTTCAATTTCGTAACCTAAACCTAGTTCTTCATTATCATCTCACGCATTATAAATCGAATTTATGTTGAATTCTACACGAATTAGAAAAATTGAAACGAAAACCTAATCAGTAATTAACAAAAACAGATTGAAATGTGAATTAATATAACGTATTATAAAGAATTAATAGGAAGAAATTGAGTACCTGATGCGATTTGATCGGGAATCAGAAGCTAGGGTTTATGATTCTGAACGAATGTTCATGAAACTAAAAATGAAGAGTTTGAGATGGTCATGTTAGTTGTGCTTTCCAGGAAATATATCAATTTTTGTTAATTTTTGTTACCCATAAATATGGAAAGCACGTGACAGAGTTTATGGTCCGGTAGAAATCACCGAGATGAATAATATAATTCGATTATCTTCTTGTTCTTCGTTCTCTTTACTTTTATAAAAAGGTTATCAGTAACCTAAAAAGTTACAAATTCGCAGCCGGCAATTAATCTTGAGGATCGTCAATCGACTTTGAGTTACAACCTTAATTTCTTTCTTTTCAACTGATGGCTTTTATTATAATATTCGAGTCAGATGCTATATAATCTTTGTTCCATATTACATGTATTAAATCTCATACGTGTCAATCTATTATGATCTTAGAGTATGTGTTCTTTGTATCCATGATCTACATATACTGCTATATATGTATTTAACAATTAACAATCAATTATTATGATTATTTAATAAATATTATAATATTAAAATATTGGTTCATTGAAAACATGATTAAAAACTTTAGATCAAGCATATGATACAAGATCTCTGAGTTCTCACGATTTGAAATAATTTAGTAGATTGCGTGTTTGGTGAATTTATGTATCCACATCTATATTACATAACTAGCTAGTTAACTTAATATTCAATTGTTTATTGTTTATCTGATTGATGTATAGTCTTTTATTAACCAACCTTTCATGATGGTATTATTTATATACTTTGATTTGCACAACATTGATCGACCCCTTGATTGTATATGTGCTTGATGAAATCTTAAAATATTATATATATATATATATATATATCTAGGTCGATCAGTGAATGCCGATTAAATGCTGTGTTTTTTCATTGAGTTTTCTGCGGTTATAATTTAAAATTTTTACACATGTTGATTGTTGGTATTAAGCGCATGGTTGATTAATTCATTGTATATTGTATATGCTTTAGATTTATTAGTGTTTTGGTAAATTATATATGTATTCAAGTTTCATAATAAGTTAAAAAAAATTGGATGATTTTTGTGTTGATTCAAATTAAGTTACTTTGTGATATAAAAAGACCCTGATAAGACTATTTATTTGACTTGCTTCTCAATGTTTACATAGGATTTTATACTTTAACTAAAAGAATTTTATTTGATTAAGGATCAAAGTTATGCATACAAAACTTGGTCATTAATTTTATGGCATTCCGTCAAACTAATTAATGATCATGATTGAGATTAAACGTTATTATCTAAATAATTTTGTGATACGAATATTCTGAACTAGCTAGATGATTTAAATTATGTCATAGTTAATATAAAAGTGATAGTAACATTTAATGATCAAGAAGGAATGAGATAATCGGTTTTGGAACTAGGTAAACGTTATGATGTAGTACAACTACTTGAGGACTATATATGCAACTCGTGTTCTTAAAATAATTACAATAATGTAAGATATAAACATGTTAGACTCGTCAAATTGTTTTTCGATGTAATTAAATGTATATTTTGAGTTGAACATGATCAAAAACTTGGCGTTTTAATTTGCTTTTATTCTCGGAATGATTCCGTACGTACCAAATATAATGGAAACGAAATCAATATAAATTGTGTTTATCGATGCTATAAGACGTTTGCATCCATGTACTTATTATTGTCCCCGAAAGTGAGTCCAGATCTATATTATTACTAATAATTTGGTTAGCAGAATGTGACATTAAGATGTCTTAGGCGAGGAGTTAATTCACCCTTTCAAAATATATAAGTTCTAAACATCCTACACTTTCTAGTGTAGCTTATAATATATTTTCATATAGTCTTATTGTGACTGTGATTGTGATTATGAGGTTGTTTAATAGAAGATTAAACTATACTTTCATCCATATACATATATATGTATCTCGAGAAATTTAGCGTAATGCTTGATAAAAACCTGCCAAGGTTATATTGTGTTAAGATTGATATTATTGTATGCGATATATGTTTGGCTCTAAGTACTCTATTTGAATCTATATTTAATTATTATATAAGTTTGACTATTTTGGTGGATAATGTTAAACATTTTTTTTAACTATGTTAATCATCATCATCTTCATCATGATATGAAACGATATATCATTCACCTTATATTTATAGGCTAGTTACTCATAGTATAATGCAACTATCTTAAATTATTTGATCTCATGTAATTTTGACTTTGTGATCTTGACTCTATTAAAAGAATCTATGTCTTGTAACTTTTAAAGCTTAAACGTATAAAATAGATTGAGCATTTGATAGAAGAAATATGACAATAACAACGATATAGTTTAAGATAAGATCATGATTGTTAGTTTATGATACAAGATATACTATCGTCTATATATACTTGAGATATATGACACAAGTAGTTGTCATACACCCTCTATAAGCCCTTCATAAATAACCTCTGGGTGCTAAATCTTAAATTTCTAACTTGTCCATGTAATTACTTCTTAATTGAAATTATGCATTGAGAAATATATATACACCTAGACCAAGGCTAGATCTAGTGAGTGGGCCGATTGCAACTCTTGCCTAAAAAGGATAAAGAGAGATTTTAAGTGAATAGTCTTACTATTGAATAAGTTCCAAATTAACTTGTGAATTGTTGAATTGATTTTAAACGTACTACAAATCATATTATTAGATTATACTGAACATATAGGGGCTTTTAATCCTTATGATCTGTATAGTTGCCTCATATTTCTATGCACGTAAATTGATAAATGAGTTGATTCGGTCATGTGATTACTTATCATTTAAGCGACGGATCTTGACGTGATGCATAATCATAAGCGAAGTCATAAATTTATGATCGATAGTGGCGTATGCAATATATGCTATTGTTATGCATGTCAACTTATTTGGTATGATATATAATATGTTTCATTTTGAATGTACTTATATGTATTTTTGGTATCATTATTGATAATTCATAGTAAATGGTGAAAAGTTATATATAGATAACTTATTTTAAGTGATGATGATGATAATGCATGCATCGGGGAAAGAAGAGCATAAAATAATGATGCATGCAGTAACTTATCTTAAAAGGACAAGTACGATTGAAGCACGCATGGTCATAGACTTAATTTTTATGGACCTTGATTATTATATAAATTGGCATGAACGGTTAGACCATCCCGAGTCAATGATGATGCGAAATGTATCTAAGAACTAGGAAGTTCTTAAGAGTTATGATTTTGAAATGAGTTGAATGCTCTCAAAGAAAGTTAATAATTATCGACTAATGTTAAGATTGAATTCATGATTCCGAATATGATAAAAGGGGATATATGTAGGCATATATATCTAACTAACGGACCATTTAGAGTTTTAAATCGATGCATTGTATAAATGGTCATGATAATTGCAACCTTGAGATTGCGGGCACATGTTTCAAATTATCATATTTGTTTTGATAATGTCGGTGAACGTAAACTTTAGTAAATAACATATTAAGCGTCTTTGGCTGATTGTAATAAGTGTTGAACAACTATTAATTCATACATCGATTATTTTTGTTGAAACGCTAACGAGTGTATTTAGTTTACCACAAAGACTACGATCAATGATGAGAGCAAAACTATTATTGGGGCCATGTTAGTATACATGCAATAATATAAATTCGCATTGGGCCAACAAGATTATGATTCCTCCCCGTGATAATTGACATTTAGTCATGAAAAAGATATATCACATCTTAAGAGTTTTATTTGTTTGTGCAATATATGTATTAGTTGCTCCATCACAATGCACAAAGTCTAGATGTGAAAGAATGTTAAGAATATGTATGGGGAGGGGATAAGCAGCTTAAATTAGAATTATCACAATATGATATTGATCCTCATAGTGAAGAACAAGAACTTAAAGTTTAAATGATAATTCATATTTATTAATTGTCAGACATATTCGTTGACCAAAATTGAGTGACTAAGTCACCTATATAAGTTGCTCATGCTCCGATTAAGAATGGTAATAAATCCATAGCACGTGGAACGTGGTAGATATATCGATTCCAAATAAAATTCTCGAAGTAAAAAGGGAGCAAGAAATAATATGGTCAAAATCGAGGTAATAAAGACCCCGTGAATGTTTGATAAAGAGACATTGGACATGAAGGTCCTGGATGAACCTTGGGTACCCCAAAAGTGAATAGCGAAAAGTGAAAAGATCTTAATAATTTATATCGTGTCTCGAAAATTGTGGAATCGAATAAATGAAATCGACGTCGTTAATATTTTTGTATATAACATAGCGCTAGATATTTGGAGTGAGGATCGTGAAAATATTCCTACCGAAAAGTGCAAAGGTAGAAATTATTGGCCAATATGAAAAGATGCAAGAAATTTATAAAATGTGAAATCTCTCGATGTGAGATGGTTGGACTATAAGTCCTTACATGAACATGTAAAACATGTCGTATATAATCCGGTCTTCAAAAGCCCAATGACTATAAAACTATGAGATATAAGGCAAGAGTGGTGATACAAAGATTATTTGAAAAGACCGAGATTTATATATGAGTAAACATTTTTGATTGGTGGATGCAACAATCTTATTGATTTCTTAAAAAGTCCAACAATAAAAGAGAAACTTAGATCGCATCTGTTGGATATTGTTAGAGCTCATGTACTATTGAAACTCCATGAAGGATATGAAATGCTTAAAGCATGTTGCATGATTAAAAGGTTTTGTGATAGAAAGAAAGGTTCTCGAGAACACTAATTGATCAAATTGAGTAAGTCCTTATATCGATTATATTGATTGGGATAGTGATAAAATAGCCCCGTTGAATATTTCTTGACAAATTATGAAATGTAAAATGATATATGTTTGCCCATACATTTTGAAAAGACGTTCGAATGCACATACATTGTAATACATATATTTGAACTATTTGGGAGCTTCCAAAGGCGATTAGTGCTTGGAAAATAAATTGAAATGAACGGTTATTGTGAAGACAAGGTTTTGTCATGGGTTAAGTATTTAAATCTTGATGATGTATAGTAGTCTTTGTGCACCTAGAAATCTATACAAGAAATGCTAATAAGATTTTATGGGCTAAGGATATCACTAAGCACTTCAATGGTTGTATGATTATTTGTTTCCTTTTGACCTCCGAAGGATGACAATAAAGTTATTGGTCAAGAAATATAGTATTACGTTATCATTGGGCGTTGAAATTATATGTCTAATTGTTGGCGAGATATAATTCCTTTCACTTGAAAAAAGCATTCAAGTTCTTTAATACACATGACGCATTGTTCAAGTTAAGAAATGATAAATTGTCGGTGATGGAGCTATAACTTACATTGCTAAAGTTATATTATACTCATGGCTGGTGAAAGAGTAAAATGTGATGATATTTTCCGTGAACAAGTTTGTACAAGGGATGAGGTCAAGTGATGTGCTCATCAGGGGGAGAAAATACGCGTTGCACTCTTTTTCCCTTGACTATGATTTTGTTCCATTGGGTTTTTCTAGCAAGGTTTTTAACGAGGCAACATCCCCAAGCGTATTGAAAGTATTGTGTATCGTTTTTCCTTCACTAAATTTTTGTCCCTCCGGGTTTTTTCTGGTAAGGTTTTAACGAGGCATAATCTTTGTACAATGGACATCCAAGGGGGAGTGTTATGGATAAATATGGAATGAATGTCCATATCTATTAGATAGAGTGTGTATTCTAGTAGAAGATTGTTTACTTGTACTATACCCCTCCTTGGTGAGATGAATAATATAATTCGATTCTCTTCTTATTCTTTGTTCTCTTTACTTTTACAGCAATTTTGATGATAAAATAATAATTATAATTATAATTATAATATAATAATAAATAAAAATTGAAAACGTAAGCGTAAAATATAATTTTTTACTTATATAATTAATCATTAGTTAACCCTTTACAAATAATTCTTTTTTAGCCATAAAAGATTATAGAATTACTCTTTTTTAATTTTAAAGGAGCTTTACTTTTAAATAAAATTGACTAAATACTTAAAATATTTTACTTCATCCGTCTCACTTTTATTGTCCACTTTACTGTATTTGTTTATTCAAAAAGATTATACATTTGCAAAAAATAACCATAAATATAATTGAACTCTCATTTATTAATCTAAATAACTCATTTTTTTAATATTTCAAGTCAAACTTATCTTTAATATAAGGAGACATTATTCACTCCGTCTTAAATTTAAATTTTTTTATTGAAAGAAAATATAATTGAGACGAAACAATTTCAGATTAATTATTCAAATTGAAACTACAATGTACAAACAGAATAAAGTAATTAAGTAGTTTAAAAATTTTACAAAGAAAAAAATAAAATTTAAAAGAATTCTTAAACCAGCCGGTCCGTGGACCATAGATTATAAAGCCCAGTGGCCCAATTATCTTATTCATACGACACCGGTTTTCTTTTCAACCATTTTTCCCGGGAAAAACAAATCATCAAATCAGAAATATTAATAAACTTTGATAATTCCGTTATATCAAGAACCCTGAAAATACAAATCCTAATAAGCATCCCCAGCATCATAATCAAAATGTCAGACCACATACCCTTCGAAATTCAAGAGGAAATCATGAAAAGGCTTCCTATCAAATGACCGAAAACTTTCAGATTCGTTTCAAAACCATGGATGTCTCTAATCGATAGCTCCGAGTTTATTACCGATTACCATGTTCGTCACACTCAGCCACAATACGTACTCATAACGTCCCATTCTTACAAACACGACCAAATAACCCTTGATTACTACCCAAAGATAATAAGTAGCTCTAAAGGTTTGTTCTGCTTTTACGATTATAATTATATCAGGTTTAACACTCATAATCTGTTACACACTGATGTCTGTTATTCGGGATATACGGCTGTGTATTATGGTTTCACCCGGATTCTGCAACACGCTATTCTTTGGTATCCTTCAACTAGAAAATCGGTTGCTATTTATTTACCTAATGCTGTGTTATTCACTATGTAGTACTGTTGTTAGTTTTGGGGTTTGTCCTGACACTAGTAAACGTAAGATTGTCAAGATTATATTTGTGGCAACGGGTCATTCTTCGTCTGGGTGTTTGAAAGTTGAAGTTTACACAGGTGATTGGGGAATTATGTCTCCCAGTCATCCTTGTGGATTGATTCGATATGCACGTTCTCATGTTTTTTATGGGATTTGTTATTGGGTTGCTTTTGATGGGGAACTCGTAGGGACGATGAATTTGAGTGGTATGATTTGATCATGTCATTTAATTTGACAAGTGAAGAATTTAAAGGATCATACATCCGGTACTGTGACGTTCCTTTGTTTCTATCTAAGGTAAGGGACTTATTTTTTTTGTGAAACCAATGAAGCCAGTCAATACATCACCAAAAAAGTTTACGGTGTATGTATGACGGAGTATTATGTTCCAAAACCGTTTACAAGTCAAATAAACCTTTGCACACCCGATATGTCGATATAATATGTGTATGGAGTGAGGAAGAATGGCGAAACGATAGATGGAATGAGAAATAATCGTAAAGATGATTTTCAACAGTATGCGATTTTTGTTCGTAGACCATTCTTCTCACAATACATCAATTATGTTAGAATCTATGGGAAAAGATATTCATTCTTTGGGAGAGTGTGCGAAGGCCTACTACTTTTGCTTGATCATTGAGATTTCGGTATATAGATAACATCGACATTGCAAAGTTTAGAGGATAGAGTGATTGAAGTGCAATTATACTGCAGAGTAATTAAAGGTTAATGAAATTTAATTGGATTAAAAATAGATTGATGCCTATGTTACTGAGGATAGAGTGATTGGAACCAACTTGCATCTTGTTGAAACTCAAGCAGATTATGATACGTTGAAACTCAAGCACCATAAATGTCATCTTGTTGCATCTTGTAGTTGTCTGTGTCTTGTCTATATCCTCACTGTTAATTAAATGACATTATTGGTGGAGAGGAAGCAATACATTGGGGTTTGTCGGTACCAATGCTACTAGCTTGTTGCAATAATCAACATGCCACCAACAGTTCCAGAATCTAACCGAAACTAGAGGCCTGCGGAAAAGCATGGTAGGATTTCTGTTGCATATAAAATCACACATACCAAATGTCCCGTGAGTAAAAGCCAATCTTCAGCAACTCAGTAAGAGGCAATTAAATTACATCATTTCTTGTAACAATTAATACATAATATATATTTGCCAATCTTCATTTTTACTTCTGGGCGTTGATATTGTAGTTATTGATGCGACAATGAGTATGTCCCCCTAATATGGTTGCCTGGGAAGAGCAGCGAACCGGAGATTATGGCAGCGCCCAACTGTAGCAAATTGGCTGACGGCAGATTTAGTAAAGTTAAAGTTTAGAAAAAAATATTCAAACAGTGTGGATCCTGATTTAAGTTAGAACTGATGATTGTTCTGATATGATGCAGAAAAGCCATGAAGAGGTCTGGATAACAAATTAGACGAGTGTAAGCAGATAATAAGACATTTATAGTATATTCAAGATTGATCGAATCTTGAGTATGCTTGTAAAGCCATTAAAGCTGGTCATGTTCAGCCTCCATTGTTTATACTTCTTAATATAGTAGCTTTCAGTAACTATAAATATCGACGTTGAATTAGCTTCAATTTACTTTTACTTGTATATATGTGGATGTGGATTCTTCCCCTATATATACAACATATATAACGTGATGCAACCGAAGGCCCGAACATAATCGTAGCATATAAACTTTAGAAGAAATTAAATACTTTAAACAGATCCAACTTTGTAATTCAATAAGTAGCATGAGGGAAAAGATCAAATACACTGATTATTCGATGAAAATAGATAAACCAACATTCGTTAATGAGAATTCAATGTAATTTTTAAGATTCCCTAGTTCTCTCTAAAAATCATAGTTCCCGCCGGATCCAATTTCAGTAGCATAAAGACCAACCGCTTCGTATGGGGGGATTCTTAGTCCTTATCACATGCTCGCTATATATTCCGTGAAGTAAATTTATACTCTTTCAGTGTGACAGCATTCGATCATAAACAGATAACTTAAATCCATCTATTGCTTGACAATTGACATAAAACATCTATTAGAAAGATTTCAAGAGATCATTGGAGTACAATGTGCCACGTAGATGACAATTGGACATAAATCGGCTACACCAGGTCACAATCACGACAAATGGTCAAATTAAACCGTCACCTAAAAGTTAAGGTGTTAAAATGTTAAAAAAAATAATTTGAGTGGTTAAAACGAAAACAAAACTTAAAAGTTTAGGGAATTAACCATTATTAACCCTGAACATATACGTTTGAACATTTAGTTTCATCAATAGTTCTATGTGTTTCATAAACCATTACCAATGTAGTATTTCTTTTCTTAAAATAAATTAGAATTAGATTTATAGTCGAGTCACGGCCTTACAGCCTTACAGAGTTACAGGTATGAGGTATCTACTTACCAAAGACCGGGCCGAAAAGCAACTTCTTCGGTCAATAGTCCAGGCCCATTAACTAGGCATGTGCAACTCATGAATTTAACTCTAGCAAATATTCAGCTATTTGACTTCTGAACATACTCTTATGGGCCTCCACCCAAACCAGTCCGTTTCTAAATCCCCAACTTGATTTTCTTCACCGTTTTAACGACTTTCTTATCTTTTCTTTCTTATTTTCTTCACATATGTATAAAAATGTCATACCGTAAATGAAGTTGTTCTAAGTTTGAAGTTACGTAAATTAACTAAACAACCTAAAGAAGAATTAAATTCATACATCTAAAATTATATTTTTTTTACGTCATGTCGTAACGCGCGAATGAAAAAACTCGTTACATGACAATCTTAACTTTGAGATTAGACTATAAATAACCACATTGGATTTATAATTACATGAAATACATCCACGTACTAGGGAAACTCTATTAGCATATAGGAAAGACGTCATATTTTAATTTTTGCCCATTAATCAAAAGTCAATTCCAGCTAGATATATAGGTCAAAATTACTACATTTTCTTCAGCTAGTGGGTGCATGATGGTGTTCTTGGAATACATGTGGTTGGTGTGTAGGGATGGGAAGGAAAAACAAAACAAAAAAGTGGGTCTTACGGTACGATCAAGTTGTTGTCAATATAGTGTGTGTAAAACGTGTGTTGGGTGAAAATGATTTACATCGCAAATAATTGTGATGCAAATTCAGATCCGAAGTGAGGAAATTCATACGGAGGGGACGAAAAAAAAATATTTTTATTTCTTTTATAACTTTGTAGAGGCGATATTTTTAAAATGTCATTAACATTTTAATTTTTTTTCATTTTTACGTAATTTGAGATTTCTTGTGGGGCCGGTCGTCTACGCTGCCCCCACCCTGACTCCGCCCATGCGCAAATTGTTGATGTCATAACTCTTTTTGGCTATGAGATGCGCAACTCATAAAAAATCGATGTTCAAATATAAAAGTAAACAAATTAAGGGGGTGTTTGGGATTGCGTTTTGAAAATAGATTGTGCGTTTTTAATAATCAGAATTAGATAATCAATTGTAATAAAACGTATTGTGAAAATTTAGTGTTTGGATTTAATTCTACCGCTTAAAACGCATTAATCAAATAATTAACTTTTAAGGTATTTCACAGATTTGATTATTTGATGATATAACAAGCTAAATTACAGTAAAGGACATTTTTATCTTTATTAAACTATATAATATAATTCATTATCTATAACTTATTTTAATTTTTAATGCAAAATACTTATTTATCAATATAGTTAAAACTTATCAACAACTATTAGGTAAACGATTTTATTTTTTTCAGTAATCTCAAAAATCATTACTAGATGATACAATAATGATATTACTAAAGTTGGATAAAGGAAATTAATTAATCAAAAATAAAAAATATAATTAAGTTCCTACCTAGGTGAATCAAAGGACACACGCATAGGTGAATCTATTTTTTTAAACCATAAAGGGTATTCGGGTAAAATAACATAAGAGAATGTGTATTTTGATAATTGCGTCTTGGTGCAGTAGCAGGAGAGTTACTTCTTAAAAACTGCGTTTTGATCCTTCCAAATCGCAGAAAAGTAATTTTTAGTTTTTATTTGTCAAACACAATTAACAGATTTTTTGTAATTTATAAATGCAATAATTAAAAATTTTGTTTCATAACGCAAACCCAAACACCCCCTAAGTTGAGTAGCCGTGTGTTTATGTAATGTCGCTTGTCATTCTTACATAAACGTTGAAACATTGTTATTGCTATAAGATCATCAAATAATCACCAACGCATTTGAACTAACATTTTAACGTAAATTTCTAATAAAATCTAGCACAAAATATTTAGACGAGTATTTTTTTTTTCCCTACAATTTTAGTGTAATCAAGTTCAAATGAGCGTAAATATTAGTAGCAAATTTAGTAATCCTATCCTAATATTAATATAATGTTTACTTAATATATATATATATATATATATATATATATATATATATATATATATATATATATATATATATGGGAAGGATCAAGAGGGAAGTTTTAAATTTGGAGGAAGGAAGGAAGTAAACCTCAACCACACATTTCCTTGTATCTTCTCCAACTCATATACAATACCCATTTAATCAATATTTGTTTAAAATTCAAAATTAAAGCATGTAAATCAATCAAAACATTATAAATTTCAAATTCATCAAAGACATTCATACATATATTCAATTCGTTATAATTCATATTCATCAAATATTAAGAATTTTGGATATAACTTTTGGGTTTTTGTGAAAATTTTGATCAACCAAAGAATACAATAAAATTAAACGAATTTCAACATACAAAACTTATAAACAAATAATTAATGTAATTATAGTCGTCATTAACCATCGAATTTCACAAAAAATAATAATGTATATGAGTTAACATTCATCGTAAAAGAATGTTTAAAAATATTAAGTTGTAATTTTGATTAACATTCTTTCCAAATGAATATTAATATTCTGAATTTTTTAGAGTTATTTACAATTTTGCCACCGCGTTGACTTTTGAGTTGATCAGAATGAATGATTAGGAATAGCTTTCATCCTTCCTTTATTTTTTTACTTCCCTCTTGATCCCAACCCTATATATATATGGTCCAGGGGGAAGTGCTTTTTTTGAGGGAAGGGTAAGTAGTTATTATTCATCAAGAAGTATATTACCTTCGTCCATACAAATCTCACAAAAACGAAGTGAAAATTAGAAAATGTTAATCAGAATTGATGCTATAAATGTTAAGCTTCATTGATAAATTATTTCTGCAGGTTAATAACACCGATTGATGAATATTATATAAAAAATCGTTAATATTCATCGCGGTGAATGTTAGTAAACATTCATGGTGATGAATATTAAAATTAAAAATATTCTGTGATAAATCGTAATGAATGTTAGTTAACATTCATCACGGTGAATGTTAACAATTTATTAAATAAATATTCATCAACTAATGTTATGACTTAAAACTGAAATTCATCCGTTAATATATTCATTATAGCATCAATTTTGATTACTAATTATTGGTAAAAATAACTACTTCCCCCTTCTCCCAAAAAAGCACTTCCCTCTTGATCACTCCCCTATATATATATATATATATATATATATATATATATATATATATATATATATATATATATAGTGGGAGGTTTAAATGAGAACCACATTAAATTGAGAACTTGTGAGAACTGCTAGATAACGTATTTGTTTACATTTGATTCGCTCCATTTTTATGTGAACATTGATGTCTGATAGATTTAGAAAGAAAGAAAATGCTAAAAACTCTAAAAATCACGTCGTAATACACATTTGAACCGATTTGTTCACATAATCATTCATATGTGAACACATATTTGTATTTTTATATTTTTCGATATAATTTTAAGATTTTTTTGACTTTTTTATTTATCAATAAAACGTACATCAATGTTCACATATGAATAAAGTTAATCACATGTGAACAAATACATAAACTAGTAGTTCTCACAAGTTTTCAACTTTTTAGTTGGTTCTCATTTAAACCTTCACCTATATGTGTGTGTGTGTGTATATATATATATATATATATATATATATATATATATATGAGTGATCAAGAGGGAAGTGTTTTTTTGGGGGAAAGAGTAAGCGGTATTATTCATCATGAAACATCTTCCAATTACCAATCAAAAAGTCAACAAATTGTGAACATTGATTAAGGAATATATTAAAGGATAAATTTTATTTTTAAGTCATAACATTAGTTGATGAATAAATATTTAATAAATTGTTAACATTCACGGTGACGAATGTTAACTAATGTAACATCCACCATAAGGGTCTAGTAATGTACGGGTAAATTCCTAACTTTAAATTTATTATTTAATGTGTTAGGAATATTTTAATATTATTATGTTTATTTGATAATATTAGTCAAAAGGATAAATGAGTTATTGTGACTAATAAATAATTTGTTATTTTAAATTAATCTAGTAGACGGTAAAATAAAATAGTTGGTTTCGCAAAATGACTCTAGGTTCCAAACAATAGATTAAGAAGGGGATTTAACCTCCTCAAATCTCCTATGTGTGTGTGTATATATATATATATATATATATATATATATATATATATTCTCAAAACTTCTAAAACTTTCTAACCTCCTTTCATTTTATATACACATACACTTAGTAAGAAGTCTAAACTTCTCTCAATCAAATTGATAGCACCTGGTTGTAATCCTTAATTAGAAAACCAGATTCAATATCATCATCTTCGTATTTCTACTTCTAATTGTAAGTAATTTTGGAGTTTATTAGTCAAGAACTTATTTTGAATGAAATTGGTCAATCAATGAATTAGTTGTGTAATAGAAGTTTGAAAGATGTTAAATGATGTTATTTGATGTATATGAAATGATAGAAAGCTTGTTAGAATGATAGGAAACTGAGTTTTTGTGTTATTGAGGAAGAAGATTCGGGTTTCCTGGTAACAGAATTGAGTTCGCAGCTTGCAGAATAATTCAGTTCGCGATGCGAACTGAGTTGCTGCGATGCGAACTGAGATGTTGTGCTGCGAACCGAGATTTTGTCATGCGAACTGAGAATTATTGCGATGCGATTTGAGATTATTGCAACGCGAATCTAAAAGTTTAATTTTGCAAATTTCAAAAGTTCATAAGTTTAACAAATTTTCATTTAACAAGGATTGGGCTGAGATTCGCATGGTCACTCGAAAACGGTCCAATAATCAAAGCTCTTTAAAACGAGCCTAGGCGGTTTTAGGCCTTTCGGCGCCATCTTGAGGTCGAAAATGACATTTTTTTCAGTTTTAAACATCGTTTCGAGACTTTCTAATTTCACTTCGGATTGAACTTTTATTTTTTTAGACTTCAGAGATTACCTGCTCGGATAAAGATGCTATGATGATGATTTAGAACTAGATAATTGAATAAATAATTATATAAGTGCATTGTTATAACTTGATTAAAATTGATAGTTGTAAAGTGGTTATAACTAATATTTACAACTTGGTAATTGTTTGTCATTTCGATATTATGTATTGAAATATGTTATACAATTATGGAATGAGTTACTGACTCATTATTTGTTGTATTCTCATATCAGCAGAAGACTCAGTAACATTAGACTTCTGAGTTGTTGGAACTGAGGCTGATAGATGAGTGGATCTGGAACTCACAAGTTTGATTTGGTTGTGACGGTTTGGTTGCAACAAGTAAACGTAGATATATTTGATAGACTGTTTAGTCTGATTTGCTGATTATGAATCTACGTGCAATGTGGCCTTCGGGCATTGGTTGTTATTAAAGAGGTCAACAGATTGTTGGACTTGGTTATTACAGAATTACAGATACAGGGTCTTGTACATGTGTTGTATTAGAACATGTGTTGCGTAATGGTAGTATCAAGTTCTCGGTATATTCTGTATAGGCCAATACAGATTGTGATAAGCGTTCTTTGAGGGCCACCGCGGCAGTAGGGTTCCTCAAAAACCACCGATCCTCTTTGACGTTATGTGTTTACGATTAATTGATGTAAACAGATTGTTATGCTAAGTTGAATTGTTAGTTCCACATTCATTCACTTAGCTTTGTGCTAATCCCACCACCATAATCCCTGCAGGTCATGATTGAAATGGGCGGGCAGGAAGATTATGTTCAAAAGAATGTTTGACCAGCTGGCAACTCTGATATAGTTTTGATAACTTAAAGGGCATGTTGGAATTATGTAACACCTAGTTGTCATACCTTGTTTTGAACAATATATGTAAATTTTATAAAATGCTATTAATGAAATACATGTTTTGACCTACGCTTCCGAAATAAAAGAATATTTTATGTAATATGAAGAGAGGGTTTTACAACTAACATTCAACGCGATGAATATTAACGATTTTGGATATAATATTCACCAATCAGTGTTATAACATGCAGAAATAATTTATTAAGGAACCTTAACATTCATAGCATCAATTCTGATTAACATTTTTTAAATTTCACTTCGTTTTTTGTGAGATTTGTATGGCGAAGATAATATGCTTTTTGATGAATAATAACATTTCCCTCTCCCTCCGTAAAAAGCACTTCCCCTTGGATCATCCCAATATATATATATATATATATACAAGGTAGAGATCAAGAGAGAAACAATTTTTTTATGGGAAGTATGGAAGATAATCATTCATTCACAATGAATGATAATCAAACGTAAAAAAATATATTTTTACCAAGAAATATTAATCATAACCGATGTTATAAATACTATATTCATAGATAAACTAATTTTTATAACTTATAATATCATATGATGAATATTAAGATAATTTTCTAACATTCATCATTAATAAATGTTAATCGAAGTGGATATTATCAATTTATTTGAAAAATTATTCGTTAACATTTGTCCACGATGAATGATAATCAAAATGTACAAAAAACATGATATTTTTACAAATAAATATTAATCAAAATCGCTATTATAACTATTAATATTCATCAATAAACTATTTTTTATAACCTATAATATCATATAATGAATTATAAGGGAATTCACTAACATTCATTATTGATGAATGTGTACTTTCTCTGCTTTCACAAAAAATAGTGTTTCCTTCCGGATCCGAACCATATATATATATATATATATATATATATATATATATATATATATATATATATATAAGCATTATATTTTAATGACTTTGTTAATCAACAAAATGGTTTAAACTTTATATTTTATTAGGCCATTTTAAAATGTTTAGGTTGTTTTTTATAGTATAGTAAGGAGATTCGGAGTTTTTTGTTTTTTTTTATATAGATTTTTCACGTCAATTTTATAGACACTGAGGCCGGTCCCAATGGGCCTCGTCAGTTTCAAACCGATGCGTGTTGGTCGACTGACACCGTTAACATCAGTTCGTCAGTTCACTGCGTCAGTATAGCGACGAACCAGGGGACGAGTTTGTGGGGCCCAGGTTAATATTTAAATATTTTTTTTAAAAGCCGTTGGAACTTAAATTAAAATGTTTTTTAAACGTTAACAAACGGTTATATGACCCTTTTTTGTAATATATATATATATATATATATATATATATATATATATATTTTATTTTTTAACTCTCTTATCTTACCCCAATCACACTATAAATATACACACAACTAAATTTTTATTCACCACTTTTCAAATACATTATTCCACCCAACTATTCTATATAATTCACCACTTTTCATTATTAACTCGTAAATGGGTTCAATCTCGTCTTCGAGCTCATCCGAGACCGATTATTATGATGATCGCAATGTTTTGAAACGGTTGCGATACTCGATATTGTTGAGGCGTTGAATCAATGTCTTATTTGTTTTCAATAAATGTAATTTTTTAGTTTCTATTATTTTTGAATGTAATGTACTTTTTTTATTATAATGAATGTATTTTTTTAAATGTCAGTTTTAAATTAAATGTGTTGATTGAAAAAAATAAAAATAAGTAGTTGTGGATTTCAAAAATTGAAGTAACACGGTTACTGTTAGTAGATGTGTGTTAATTGTATGTCAGTTTGGAAGTGTTGATGTGACACAGGTAATAGCTAAATGACACACCATTTGTTGAGAGTGCTCTAATGTGTAAGTTGATTAGGTCATTTAAAAAATTTCTGTTGTTTTTATAGTGCAGTAATTATGATAAAGATAAAATAAAATTAGCATATTCAAAACTATTTAAGATATACACATCAAATTCTTATTTATTTTCAATGATGCATGTAAAAAAGAAGGGTAAGAGATCAACCCGCGGCCGGTCTTAAATGACAAATCTCATGGTCAACATGAAAAATGTAAATTAAATAAACCTGCGGGTAAACCATTCTTGTGATCTGCTTAATATTTAGGGCACACGATTTGGTTAAAATGACAACATAATTCTTTTCTAATACGTTGTAAAAAGCATAGTTATTTCCTTTATAGTTGTCAAGCATGGATTCATCAAATTTTTGTACTAGTTACAAGAAAAAAGGTCCATTGCAATGACAAAAGCCGTCTCAATAGGGCCAAATGTCGTTGCAAATGACTTTTTGCAATGACATGTCGTTACAACAGGGTCGTCGCAGTGTCCTTGTCCATGGAGACCTTTTGGGACGACAGTTTACGACGACAACCCATGACCATTCTTTAATTTCCATACATCTTATGTAATTCAATAATAAATACCTTTAGAACGACAAGTGTCGTCGCAAAAAGTACTATCATCTTGGAAAATAAAGAAAAAATGTCGTTGCCAAAGCGGAAAAATGAAAAATAAAGAAAAAACTTTTAGTTACGACAAGCGTCGTTGCAAAAGGAAGCCCGGGAAATATTTTCATCTTGGAGCCAAAACAAAAATATCAAAAATAAAAATAAAACCTTTAACAACGACAATATCATCACAAAAGGTAGCCCGGGAAATATATATTTTTTGGAGCAAAACAAAAAAAATCAAAAAGAAAATAAAAATATATTTAGGGACGACATCTATCGTTGCTGAAAGTAAAGTCAACAATTTGTGCAAGTCAAATTCAAAAAGGGGGAAAATTTTTATCGTTTAGCGACTTTCAGAGACAACATCTTGTCGTTGCTAAAAGGCTTCGTTGCAATACGGTCTTTTTCTTGTAGTGACTCCCAATCAGTTTAAAATAGTGTTTGAATTGAAAATGAGTTAAATAAGAACTTAAACTCATTTTGTTTCAAACTCAAAAAGTGGAGATCAAGTCAAAGATTTAATGGATGATATTAATAATTAATAAGTAATAATAATATTGAGGTGGGTTCTTCAAGGAATGCTATATATCCAAGGAATTGGGGAATCAATTACAATTTAGCATTTCATTTAAGTGAGAAAGGGTACCTTCGTCATTTAATAAATGAAAATCGTCTCAAAAAAAAATACAAAAACAGATGTTAAAACACTGTTCAAACACTTTCAGTATCTTCTTCCCCAAATTTCCGAAATCTAGGGTTTATCATCATCTCTCAAATCCGTACATAAATCTACAAAATAAACAGGGTATTAATTTCGAATTCTAATGAAATTAATAATCCGGAACACATGATAATCATAAAAAGCGTTAAACGATAAATTCATCGTTATTTGATTGAATTTTTTAAAAATACAATTTTTGAGTTTTTTTTTATGAAATCAAAGGTGATGAACATGAAATTCGAGCGTGATTCATACCTTATAACGTAATCCAAACACATAATAATCAACAGAAATGCTCGTCAGTAACATGATCGAATTTCAAAAAGCGTACTTTTTGAGTTTTTTATGAAATCATATGTGATGAACATGAAATTTGAACACCATCAGAAATGTTCATCATTATTAAATTGATTGCGATCTTGATTAAATTGAAAAAAAATACAATTTATGAATTTGTATGAAAACACAACCCGAATCACACGATCGTCATCATATTCATTCATCAGTATCACATCGATCGTGATCGACTTGAAAATACTGCAAATTTTGAATTTGTATGAAATCACATATGATGATCATGCCATTCGAATTCATGTAATCACACAGCATGATCGTTTTATCTGATTAATAACGTTTTAATGGATGAAATGTGCAGATTGTGACAATTGTCACCAAATCAAGTTAGTTGACTAACGGTGGACCATTACTTTGTCGATAACCTAGTTATGACTTGTTAAATTTGAATTAAGACCTTGACTTGTGAAGTGCATAGGCATTATACTAGGACTCAAAACTCGTATTTATGTGAAACGTAGAGGTCTAGATAGTGTCATATGGGCATCTAGTGAAGTGGTGTGTCAAGAATTAAGAGAGTTCATGTTTTCCTAAGATAATAAACCACATGTACTTATAATCGTTACACGTAAGTAATGCCATAAACACTTGATGTTGGTAATTACAAGCACATAAATAATAAGAACATTAACCAATATAATGAATGTATAATAAGCTAATTAAAAATCTATAACTTATAATTAACGAAGATATAACACGTTAAAAAGATAAAAGCTGAGTTTTTTTTGCGAGCTTTCATTGTTTAGGCCATAACTCTCTTATCCGGACTCCAAATGATTTGAATCCAAAGCCCATGGTCTTTAAACTCATTGGGCTACAACATGTCCAAAATTTAGCCCATATTTCTGATGCGTGTTAAGTTGTAGTTAAAAATAACAAGTTTTAATTGATTGGAAATACTAAAGTAAACTTAAACACAACCAGGCAAGAATACCTGTTCGTATTATAGTATAACTTTGTTAAGATCGAGTCGAACCACAGGGAATCGGTGTAAATTAAAATAATTAATTAAACCTAAAATTACAAATTACAAATAGATAAGGGGTGCGTTTTAGTTCCGTACGAACGTTGTAAATTGAAAACTAATTAAAATATAAACAATTAAAAAGATAGAAAGTAACTTAAAAGTAATCAGATAGATAAGCATGTATTTACTTAGAATTGTGATTTTTCGATTCAGGTTTCAGATATGTTTATTGAATTGTTGATTGTTTATTATGGTGATTTCAACATATATGGACAGTCTCCTTACTTTAATACTAGATTCTCTTGAATACATTAAAACGTGTTATTAACATAAACTTTATGCTATTAATTTTATCAACAGATCATTAAGATTCATTCAGCGACCTCGTGTTAACGCAAGTCTATAATTATTGGGTAAATAATTATCATATCAATTAGGTTATATTTATTGCCAGTCTCTTAACCTATTGTCGGTTACAGTCTCAAGCCACAATTAACTAATAAATTACTTAATTGCAAATAATCAATCAATTTATACAAACGTTAGTTATAGCATAAATCTTTTGATCACGTTAAGTAACAATTAATCAACACACAATTAATATGGATCTTTCGAATAAACTTAATAACCATTCATAACTTGAATCAACATAAGCATATCATAAAACCTTCATCAATAATCATTCATCTAAGTAAATACAATAAAAGAATTAGCTCATGTTCATAGTAAACCTAATCAGATCTAGAAACATGTAATGAAACATAGTAAATAGAAAAGAATAAGAATCAAACCAAAGAAATTGAACTAAATCTTCATTAGGGTTGAAAAGCTTCAAACCCTAGCTTCCTAGCCTCCAAATACCTCCTTAAGTCGACCTTACCCTAGAACCGAATTAAGGTTTACTTAATTCGTATGTTAATTGTGTATGGTTATGGGTTGATAATGGCTCTATTTATAGATTTCAGGATCGCGAATCCAACTGTCGGTTGGATTTTTCAGCCTCGCGCGCTCGACCGTCTTCCTTATTTAGGTTCAACCGCTGGTTGAAATATTCAACCGCCGGCTGAATGTTGGTTCCAGAATATTCCATGTTCGGGCTTGGGCTTCCTTCTTGGGCTTCTATCTTTAATAAATCCGAATTAAATTCTTTTCTTTGGCCCAATAACTCATTCTTCTTGGGTTCTTCTTCCTTCAAAGCCCAATCTTTTTGGTCTTTAATCTTCTCTTCATTTTCTTCAGTTTTCAGCTCGTTTTCGTTCCTTTTCTTTATTTCTTTAATTTAAACACCTTTTTGCAAATATAAACGAAATCAGTAATATATATAAATAATTTGCAATAAAAATGCTTAGAAATAAGGGAATATTATAATATAAATAAGACATTATTTGATGTTATCAATTTCCCAGGAAAAAAAACCCCCTTAAAATCCTTACTCTCTTTTTCTCTCTTCTCTTCAATCGACCCCCAAATCTCCCCAGCCGATTTTCACCCTAAACTTCACAAATCTTGAGCCTTTTAATCATCCGTCTCAAGGATCAAGCGTTGTTGGTGGTATATCTCTTACTTTTTTTCGATTGTTAACGTTTCGTATTCGTATTATTATTTCTTTTCTATTGAAATCCAATTTTTGATGAAATCATGTTAAGATCTGATTTAAAATAATACAAAACTTATAATAAATAAATAATGAACTTCGATTAATTGTGTAAAAGTTTTTATAACGAAAGAATAACGATAATCAAGATAACGATTCTAGAAAGATAACGATTCTGGCCCCTTTTTATATTTTTTTCCTTGGGGGAAAAGGATGCTCAAAACTTTTAAATACTTTTATGTTGTGATATACTCTTTTATTCTTTTGGACATGATGTGTGTTTTGTGTTACGTTTGTGAATTAATGTGGGATTTTATGTTATGCTATGCTATTCTATTAATTCTTTCATAACTGTTAATCCCGGGTTGGAACCTACAGAGTGGTATTGATAGTACTATTGGGCTGACACCCCCACCCATGAGTTGGTATACTAGTCGTTAGACCAACTTTGTCCCTTTATTCTTGACATACACTTTATTATATTTGATACGTTTGGATACTTGCCGTTAGGTTCAGTTGTGCCGATATGTTGTACATTAATTGCACTTTTATGTACCATTACACTCATGTGTCCTACTTAAGTCTACACATCACTATTTATGTTATGCTAAACCTACGAACTCACCAACCCCGTATTGACTTTTTCGAGCATTACTTTTTAGATAATAATTATATGCGTAAGGAGCTAGAGACTTAAAGACTTTAGCTTGACCGTTAAGCATTGCATTGAGACTTTGTTTGAATTTTGATACACAACTGTTTTCTTTTACATATTCATTTTGATGGGCTTTTACATACACAACTATTTGGCCTACATTTATCCCGAGATGTGGGACTTGATTCTTTATTTTATATGACTATGTTATTCGTGAAAATGACTAACCACGACACAAGTCACCATGTTATTTTTGGAATTTGCTCCTTTTAGAGTGTTAAAATTGCTCGCTACTTAAATACAAACGTGCTCTAAATTGGTTATCTATACTACATATAAAGCATCTTAACCTTCTATTTTTAGTAATTTTTAAGACTCAGACTTTTAAATTTCAAGACTAACTTTTAAATATTCATATTTTTAGAAATTGTGTTATGATAAGAATTTTTTTTAAAATTACAATTAACTCACTTTCTCTATCACTAAAAATGACTTTTTCGACATTTAAAATGTGCAAAGTTCATCATCGTAGCTAATTATAATAAAAGAAGAAAAACGACCTAATATTATTACATGTCACTATTATTAATAGTTTTTGTATTACGCTGCATCGCGTGTGTCTTTTGCTAGTCTTTCTTTGTATGTAGGTAATTTGCCATTTATCATTAAATCTGCACGTATTGTGTAAGAAGAAGATTGCATCTATCATCTCCCATAGAATGTTGGCAGCTGGGAATCTTTCATTTAGGAAATCTGTTGAAACGTGGCTGATTGTTGTATAGAATTAGGAAATCTGTTGATATTTTTATTTCTAATTAGGTTTCGGAGTTTATCCTAACACTTAAAAAAAGGTGTTTGTTTGCCTTTTTTCTTAATAATTAATAATTAATAATAATAATATAATAGTAATAATAATAGTAATAATAATAATAATAATAACGATACTAATACTAATAATATAGTAGTAATTTATTTATATATATCTGGAGTAGTCTAACAACTGTTGAACAAAATCAAATTCCAACCACTTAAAAAAGTGAAATTCTTTTAAATCAGAAGCAGTTCCGTTCTATCAACTCCTTAACTATAGAAATTATTATTATCGGATTTTGAATTTTAATTACTTAAATATAATATAATTTTATATTTTTTATATATAATTTTACATTTATTACAAAGAAAAAACCAATATACTTATAATTGTTTTAAAATCTCAAAGTTGGACCCGTTCATGGACCATAGCATATGAAGCCCAATCTTCAAATTTCCACGTCATCATTTGCTTTCAACCGTTTTCCCCGGGTGGAAATCTCAAACTAAAATGAAAATAAAAATTAGTGATATAAATTTCCATATTGCAGAATAATCATCGCTTCACACTTCGAAATCAAAACCCTAAGGCTACATTTGGTTCGTAGAATTAATTAAAATTCGATGGAATTGAAATTGAGATTTCATTCCTTAGTTCGTTTTGTTGAGTAATTGATAAAGTTAGAATCCATCAAATTTCTTAGGCTAAAGGAAATCATGAAAAAACTTCCCGTTAAATCATTGATTCGCTTCAGATTTGTTTCAAACCCATGGAAGTCTCTAACCGAAAGCTCCAAGTTTATCACTCATCACAGCGTCAAACACAATCAATCGCAGCATCATATACTTGTATGGTACATATCACAATCCGAGCAAACATATGCTTCGATCATCGACTGTGTAATGATACGTGCATAAAAGACCAAAGACCAAGTCAAGAGGAACACAATTACTTCCTTTGCTCCACTCTTGCACGTAGCCAGAAGACCATGACTATTTCATGCGTTTGCATTGATTTAGGAATCATTAGTATAGCATTTGTTATTCATGTTTGATTAGTTATTGGCACTACCCACGTTTGTTTTTGTGTTCCTAAAGATTAGGATTGCATGGGTTGTTTCTTTTGCTATTTAAGAATGCAACTTTGCACTAAGAATGATATAGATCAAAAGAAGAGAAAATTGTTAGTTAAAAGTAGTCTAGTTTCTTTCTAGTTCTCGGGAGATTGACCATCTTGAATCAGTCTCTATCAGATAATCTCACACATGAGAAGGTTTACCCTACCAATTGTGTTCACATGTTGAACTTCATACAATTTTATTCGACGTATTCAACTTTTAATTAAAGTTTCTATTGTATGTATGAAAATTTCGTTAATTGTTCTTTAACGATAAAAGTAACATCAAACTTCCATGAGCAGACATCAAGCATAGAGAACTAGAGTTCCCCATAACCAGTTAACCACATTAAGTTCACTAGCAGAAAGTACTAGCTAAAACATAAATATGAAAAGTACTAGCAGAAAGTACTAGCAGAAATGAGTTCGAGTGATGTTGACGATAGCGAGCCAGATGGTGAACAAGATGGTGGCAGTGTGTAGGAGTTAGTCAATGATAGTTAATCTTATGTTCTAGAAGGTGCCACGTAGGCTAAGTTAGTTACAGGTTGTTATAGTTAGTTTCTTATGTTTCTGTATATAAAAGTTTAGCATGTATTACATTTTCAATCAATCAATGAGAATGAAGTTTTCTTCTCCATAATCTTTCTTCCTACTATGGAGTTATTATGGTATCAGAGCCAGCAAAATCAATTCAATTCGTTATGCGATTATATCATCTGATTGTAACGGTATTTTCAATTCAATTCGATTAAAACATTTCTGAATTTCAAATTTTTTTGTTCATCTGTTATTCATATATTCATTAAGCACGCCAACTGTTCGTCAAAATGCCGAACAGTACTGATTCTGAAAATGTTCCAAATGTTCATGATGAATTGTATCTTCATCATGGAGACCTTTCAAACACTTTCATGCTTGCTACTCAAAAATTGAATGGTGATAACTACAACGAATGGAAACGATCTGCTGAAATTTCATTAAGTGCAAAGAATAAACTTGGATTTGTTCGTGGTACTTGTACACGACCAGATGATGATTCACCTTCTCTAGGTCACTGGGAACGATGCAACAATGTGGTAATTTCATGGATTCTTCATTCTGTTGAACCTGAAATTGCCAGGAGCATTTTGTATTATACTAATGTTGCTGAAATCTGGTCTGAACTTCAAGACAGATATTCTCAATCAAATGCTCCACGCAAATATCAGGTCCATAAGCACATATGTTCTCTTTCACAAGGCAATAATTCTGTCACACAGTACTATACGGAATTGAAAACTTCTTGGGATGAATACATGTCTTTATTAGCTTTACCATCATGTAAATGTGGTTCTGGAAAGGATTTTCTGGAAATACTTCAAGAACAACAAGTCTTACAATTTCTATTAGGTTTAAATGATGATTACAAACCTATTCGAGGTAATATTCTGATGATGCAACCATTACCTTCATTGAGTCAAGCTTACAGACTCATTCTTCAAGAAGAAAAACAAAGAGAATGCAATAATTCAATTTCACTTGGTTCCGATTCCACTGCATTTGCTGCTTTCAACAAGAATTTCAACAACAAATCATCTAATTCTCAAGGAAATAGAAATTCTAATTCAAGCTGGAACAAGAATCGTATTTTTCATAATACAAATGGACATTCAACTGGCTCATCAAACAACCAAAATGTTATTTTTGGTATCGCACCAAATGGACGACGATCGAAATTCTTCTGTGATTACTGTCAAGTCTGGGGTCATAGCATTGACAGATGCTACAAAAATCCATCTAATTCAAAAGATAATGGCAAAAGGACTGTTAACTGTGTTCAAACTGGGCAAGTTGATGCTGATACAACCAATTCCATGTCTTTTCATGGATCTTCTGATGAGAATCCACCTATATTGACCTCAGATCAGTACAATAAACTTCTAGCATTGCTAAGTCAGCATCATATGGACTCATCAATCAATCAACAATCATCTTCAACTACTTCTCATTCAGCTTTCACAGCAGGTAATATACTTTGTTTTCTTTCTTCTAGTGTTAGCCATAAGTGGATTATTGATAGTGGAGCTACTGACCATATTTCACCACATCTGCATCTGTTTCATTCTTATACTTCACTAAATCCACCATCTTTTATCACCATGCCCAATGGTTCTCAAGCTTCCGTTGCTCATATTGGATCTGTTACTCTGATTTCTGGGATCACTCTAACTAATGTGTTACATGTTCCTGCTTTCCATTTTAATCTTGTATCCGTTAAGAAACTAAATGTTCAGTTTTCAGCTCATACCATTTTTACTGAATCTCAATGTATTCTCCAGGTGCCCTCAATGAGGCGGCATCTGGTCCTTGGTAATGAACAAGGTGGTTTGTACTTTGTTGATTCACAAGTCAAGAGTACAGCTGCAATTTCTCAATCATCACCTAAAGATGCTTCTGCTTTTGTTTCTGCTTCTCATTCTTCAAATACATCTAATTTTCAATTGTGGCATTGTAGACTTGGACATATGCCCTTTGATAAACTCAAATGTATTACTTCAATTTCATGTTCTAATAAGTCTGATGTACTTTGTGATGTTTGTCAAAAATCTCGAATGACTAGATGTTCATTTCCAAAAAGTCTGAAATGTTACATGTTGATCTATGGGGTCCTTACAAGCATGTCACTTATAATGGTTTTAAATATTTTATAACCATCGTAGATGATTACTCTCGGGCAACATGGACACATTTGCTTCCTTGCAAAAGTCATGCATTTTCGGTTCTTAGCTCTTTCATAATCCATATTGAATCCCAATTTTCAGCTCATGTTAAAGTGATTAGATCTGATAATGGTCTTGAATTCAAAGATAAACATGCTCTCATTTTTTATTCTAATCGAGGCATTATTCACCAAACTAGTTGTGTTGATACACCTCAACAAAACGGTGTTGTTGAACGAAAACATCGTCATCTTCTTGAGACTGCAAGAGCTTTATATTATCAATCTCGCATTCCAATTCGTTTTTGGGGGGAATGTATTTTAACTGCTTCTTACCTCATTAATCGTTTTCCACTTCAATCTATTAATAATAAAACACCATACGAAATTCTATATAACAAATCCACTTCATATGATCATCTCAAAGCTTTTGGGTGTTTGTGTTATGCTTCTACACTCAAACACAATCGTACCAAATTTGATCATCGTGCAATTCCTTGTGTCTTTCTTGGTTATCCACATGGTAAGAAAGCATACAAACTTCTAAACATTGCCACTAGACAGATCATTTTTAGTAGGGATGTTGTTTTCTATGAAAATCATTTTCCTTTTCACTACTTGCCTTCCACAGATACTCAAATCCCATTTCCTTTTCCACAACATGATTATTCTCCCATATTTCTTCCCGCTACCACATCACCTTCATCCCTTTCACAAGACTTCATTTTTTCATCATCCCCTTCTAATGATAATATTTCTGATAATATTACGCTTGATAGTCCATCTTCAACTACTGATCCATCACCATCTTCAAATCCTTCTTCTTCATCATCTTCTTCTTCATTCGTACCTTCTCATGACACTACACCTTCTCGTCGATCCACTAGAGTGCATATTCCACCCAGATACTTACAAGATTATGTATGTAGCAATGTGCATTCTCATTCTTTTTCAACATCTACTCTGCCAAAACATTGGTGCAATCTCGTTCAGTTTTCTTCCCTTCCTCTTCCTCATCAAGCCAACGTTGTTCATTCTTCCACTTACACTGAACCTAAATCATACAAAGAGGCCTCACTTGATCCACGATGGGTTGATGCAATGAAGAAAGAAATTGAAGCATTACAGGCCAATGGAACATGGGAACTCACAAATTTACCTCCTGGAAAGAAAGCAATAGGGAGTAAATGGGTTTACAAAGTGAAACTTCGTTCTGATGGTACTTTGAAAAGATTTAAAGGTCGATTGGTAATCCAAGGAAATCATCAAAAACACGGCATTGATTTTTTTGACACTTTTTCACCGGTGATCAAGATGGCAACCATTAGAGGTATCATTGCTTTAGCAGCCTCTAAAAAGTGGGAAATTCACCAACTTGATATCAACAACGCTTTCCTCCATGGTGATTTAAAAGAAGAAGTGTATATGAAGGTTCCACTTGGTATACCAAATCCGGAAAATAAAGTATGTAAATTAAAAAAATCCTTATATGGGTTACGTCAAGCGAGCAGGCAATGGTTTCATAAATTGTCTTCTACCATTTTCCAGCAAGGATATGTACAATCAAAAAATGATTACAGCTTGTTTTTAAAGCGTAATGATCATCATTTAACCATTGTAGCCGTTTAAGTTGATGACATTATAGTCACTGGTTCTGATCTTAATGAAATCACACGTTTAAAGGCTTTCCTTCATCAAGAGTTTACCATAAAGGATTTGGGTTTACTACATTACTTTTTGGGTCTAGAAGTTTACTATGTTCCAGAAGGCATTGTTTTGTCTCAACGAAAATTCACTCAAGAACTATTAAATGATTGTGGTTTATTACATGCAACTCCTGTTTCTACACTGAAAATGACTGATGATGCTACTGGAACTTTAATATCAGATCCTTCTCTTTATCGTTCATTAATCGGCAAGTTGAACTTCTTAACCAATACTCGACCAGACATTGCTTTTTCTGTACAGACTTTAAGCCAGCACATGCAACAACCAAAAACTACTCATTTGGATGCATTATATCATTTGTTACGATATGTGCATGGTACAGCTGGTCAGGGAATTTTATTGAAGGCTTCGAGTCAACTCACTCTTCACGCTTATTCTGACTCTGATTGGGCAGCATGTCCCATGACTCGTCGTTCTGTTACTGGTTATATTGTTTTATTAGGAGGTTCTCCAATAAGCTGGAAATCTAAAAAACAATCAACTGTCGCTCGTTCTTCTTCAGAAGCTGAATATCGTGCCATGGCTCAAGCTGCGAGTGAAGTTACTTGGTTAGTACGTTTGTTGGAAGAACTTGGCATTAATGATCTAAAGCCAGTTACATTGCATTGTGACAACCAGTCTGCCTTACATATTGCCAAGAACCCGGTGTTCCATGAACGTACAAAACACATTGCCATTGATTGTCATTTTACTAGAGAAAAAGTTATGGAAGGATTGCTACAATTGAGTTATCTACCAACTTATTCTCAATTGGCAGACGTTTTAACCAAAATCATGCCCTCTGCTCAGTTTAACATGCTTTTGACCAAGCTCGGGATGTGTCAAACTCCATCCACTAGCTTGAGGGGGGGTGTAGGAGTTAGTCAATGATAGTTAATCTTATGTTCTAGAAGGTGCCACGTAGGCTAAGTTAGTTACAAGTTGTTATAGTTAGTTTCTTATGTTTCTGTATATAAAAGTTTAGCATGTATTACATTTTCAATCAATCAATGAGAATGAAGTTTTCTTCTCCGTAATCTTTCTTCCTGCTATGGAGTTATTACAGTGGAAAAAGGCATAAACCCAGTTCTAGAGACAAGGTGGTGACTTGCTACTTTACCAACTTCCCAAACGATTGGAACGAATACAATCTACGGGACTTGTTTGCTAAGAACGGAGCGGTCAGCAAGGTTTATGTGGCTAGAAAGATGAACAAAGAGGGCAAAAGATTCGGATTCGCTCGATTTTTCAAAGTTGGAAACCAAGTAGACTTTGAGAATCATTTGAATCAGATTTGGATTAGGAAGATGCGTCTTAGAGTAAACATTGCTAAATATGAGAAACAAGTCACCTATCTTCATCGAGTGAAGTCAGTGAACCAAAGATCGACCATCAAGTTTTCATCTCTCAATGGTATGAATTGCGTCAATTCAAATGAGGTGCACGATCACATCAGATCTATTGAAATCAAAGTAGACGGGAAGGTCTTCGAGTTTAAAATCCCAACAGCTGCGAATGGCCACAAATTCATCATTAACTTTAATCTTGGTAAAGACTCGGCGAAGAATAATGAGCAAAAGTTGATCGAAGATGGTGTCTGGATAACTTCTCAAGTTTGTGAAGTAGCAAACCGTGACGACCAAACATACTGCGGCGTAGCAACCACCGGATCGGAAAAGGGAGTCAGCGAAATCCATGTCGGACTCAAGGAATACGATGTCTCCAACATATCGGAAGAATCGAACAACAAACCAATCTTCGGGCTCAAAAACATTGAAAACGTGAATGTGATGGCTGAAGATGTGAAAGGAAATACCGAATTCCGAAGTAGAGCCTGATATCGTCAAATCAAATAGGAGAGTCGGTGAACTGGACTGCCATGAGGTTGATGACGGGAGACAACGGGAAAAAAAATCCGGCAGAAAAAAACGGTGGCCGGTGATGCAAACGGTAAGTTTGGGGATACCGAGAAAGAAATTCGAGGTGATGGTACAACCCTGCAAAAAGTTCGTTTGACTTCATCCCACGCGTCTGACCAATCAGATGTTGACAAGGACAACTCAATTACAACGTCTGCTTCTCAATTCAAATTAAATGGGTTTGATATTGGGCCTGAAATTGAAAGTAATGAGGTTGCTGGACTAAAATTGAAGAAACCTCCTGCTTCAATCTCTCTAAAATCTAGAAAGCAAAGGTCCAATGATTGTGCTGGTTTGATAAAGACGAAAAAGTTGAGAACGATGAACCTATTCAGCTAGTTCGGTTAAATAATCGTAGCAAATGGGATCGTTCATTCAATGAATGGAAAAAGACCTCCGATTTTAAGGTCATCAAAAGCGCATAAATTACTTCGTCAAATGGCGTTGTGATTTGCATTGTTATTTATGGAGTTGTGGTTTTTTGGTGTTTTATAGGCATAGGCTTTTTTAAGCTTATTTGAGTTGAAGGTTAGTTTTGTTCTAGGGCGTCTGGTTTTCAAGTGTTTGTTAGGAGGTGGTGTTTGGATTTTTAGGTTGTTTGGTATAATTTAATGCCGTTCAAAAAAAAAATTAAGTTCACTATTACAGTATTACTAATGGAGATATCCTGAAAAAAGAGATCTACAATACAGTACACTCATGCACATCTGAAACTCGTGTATGCATATAATAAAACAAAACTGAATAAAAGATCAAACGGAGTTCAGTTTTACACGTATTCATGTTCCTGAGGCCCATACATGGGAGAAAACGCAGCAAAAATTCTTGTAATTCGACCTAGATTTACACAAACAAAAACTGCTAATCAATAATGACAAGGAACTGAACTTGAACTTATGGAGAATTGGTCTAAGGTAAACAATAGAAATAAATTGCCGAAATGTGTATCTTCTTAATATGTAGATGATGATAGTAAGAAGTCCAAAAACACAGCCAAATCACTTTTCTCTATCTAAATTTGTTGTTTGCCTGGTTGTTAGCGGAGTATACTTTTCCATGAATATCCACAATGATCATAATATCCCCCCAAAACCGTACAGGGGTTTTTCTTCTTCCTGTACCCTCCACAAATAGAGCCAGAAAAATACTTCAAAGAAGAAACCTGCATCAACTTCACACGTTTAGATATCGTAGTACTTCATAGTGGATGGTCAATTTCTTCTACAAGTAATTTGGAAAACCATAATTGTGCTATGTAGTATTGACTAAAGGTGGCAAGTTTGACCCATTTACTTACGAATGGGTCGACCCTGGTTATTTTATCTCTATTGGGTCAAAGGGGTATTTAAACCTTGGTTACATAGATACAGGTCAGATTGGTCAAACAAGTAGAAAGTTACATTACACTAAAACATAATGTAATAAATATCCCTAATCATATTTGACAAACAAACTATTCATGAACAGAATAGAAATATTAGATAAAAAGTGTTTCAGGTAACAGAATAGCACTTTTAGATAAGAAGTGTTTTAAACCGCTAACGACCCACCGATTTGACCCGTTAGAGGCAAACCTTAACCGAAATCGACCCATTAATAAGTAATAGGATCGAAACTGCCACCTCTACTCAGTATTTAAGGAAACTCACTATATTACTAAACACATGATTATAGTAACCATGGTGACAACATCACACCGATCTCTCAAGTTATAAGATGTATTTATATGGGCAACTGCAATTTGAAAAACTTACTCCGTGGTCAATTCAAGTAGGAAGGAGAGGCCGTCTTTCATCAGCTTCTAGACGATGGCTAGCCTGGATAAGTAGAAAGCAAGACAAAATAACACGTCTTAGTACTTGAAACGATCTTTTACGGAACGCAAAAATATAAATCAATGAACATATTTGTACCTCCTCATTCGCCCCTGCTGCTATATCGATGAATTGGTCCCTTTTTACAGGTAAAAAAATAAGCAAGTGAATAAGCTTAAGCTTTAAAGAAAAGACAGATGATATTCTAACAACTGCCAGCACTCGAGTACCTGTGATTGCTCTGAACTGGCTCCAACTCCAATACACCATTTTCTTCTTCTTTAACTTTCGCAAGAGGCGAAAAGAACTGGAAAAAGAATGAAAAATAAATCACATAACAATGTGAATTTAATAAATGAATAAAACTCTTGCTGGCATACCTGATGCATTGAGATAAAAACAATAGAAATTCCTAGCATAAAATTGATAGTCAGAGTGTGACCAAACAAAGCCGCAGATGCAAAGCCTGTAAAGATCGTGGCAACTGTTGACGAGTACTTTTTCAAAATTGTATCTGCATGTTACAAACCAATCTTTAGAGAATTATCAAATATATGTTATTTACCAACAAGACATACCTAAAACAAAGCCACTATGACAAACGTTAGCACAATGCATCAGCATCTCTAAAGTGCTGATGAATCTTTTGGGAGTGCAGGGGATCTAGAAGTTATTAATAGTATGCTTACACAAGCGTATAATCTTACCAGCATATTTGAAGAAAAAGGAAGATAAAATTCCTTGTGCTGCGTTGTTTATAATTAAAAGCATTGTAGCTTTTGAATGCCCTTGCAAAATATCAAAGCTCTCAGGACCTGAAAAACATAATCATCCCAAAATTCAGGTTATAATGTCTAAGATGGATAACAGTTACACTATACAAGGATAAATAGTATACATCTTTGAGCAGTCAAATTTACCAATCCCCTATAAAATTGCAATATGCATTCAAGATTAGTTGCCACAAAATGGTAAGCTTTTTCTCACATGCAATAACTTAGTTATCATTATTCACACAATCTTACACCCTTATAAAGGGTTTAACCCTTTTCTTCAATGCCTTAGGTGTTTAAAGAAAGGAAATGACATGAATACCCCTATATATAACAAAATAGACTAAACTACCCTTAACTAATTATAGAAATGATATTTAGTCCATAAATAAAGAAGTGTATGCTTGGAAATTACCAAGACCCATAATTAATCTGAATTGTGACAATAATGAAAATATACATATAAATTTAATTTAAAAACTAAAAGTTTCTAACAACATATAATGAAATTACTTTATTAATACTTATATAACGAAATTAACCGAATTAAATACCCCGCTGCTTTGCGCGGGTCTCTGCTAGTAAGTACTAATGCAGCTCTAGTGAGTCTAATTCAATAAAGATGCAAGTTGGGAGGTTAGATATCCAAGTCAGTTAGTACCTTTGTAAATGACAGTTCCAAGGATCCCCAGGAAGTTAAAGATTGCACCATATCCATACAAAAACAAATTCTGCAATTCAACATCAGGATACAAACTCAGAACCCAAATATTGATTATTGAATCACTTCTGATATGAATTCCAGATTTACAGCAGAAGCACACAAGAAATTGGTACTTGTTGGTGAATATTAAATCAGGTAGATGATGTCTATTTGTATGACAGGATCCTGCAACTACACCCACGTGCTGGATAATGAGCTACTATCGTAAAATGTCCCTCTTGTTACATTGGAAAATGCAAATAAAGCAAAAGCAATCTTCTTTCAGACAGAAGGGAGATGGCAGATTGGGTAAAAATTCAAAACGTGTTCTGGGTTGAAACAGTTTGAACTTAGGTACAGGTCAAACAGAGTTGGTTAACCCGCAAACATTTTTTGTCCACTCTGTTCTTATTATATGAGTTGATTCATTTGAAATGGCTGAAAAGGATCCACATGGATGTGGAATTATTGAGGGACTCGCTAATTTCTGCCTATATGTTCCTTGGTGTATATTTCCCCTTTTATTCAATCTTAACTGGTGATACTATTATATAATGTATAATCAATGAATTATAGGTAAAAGAGGCTGCTTCCCTCACCTGCATGTATATGCTTGTTTCGAATTGACTCTTCAGTGCATATTCATTGAAGACTGACGCCATCGATGGAACAGTCACCTGTGAAATAAACTCCTCGTGTCAGTTCAATGATACAAACTTTAGTGAGAACTATCATGAGTGGCAAACTACATCATGACAAAGCATTTTGCAATTTTAGTATGCTTGGATGTTGTGTAGGAATACATCAACGTCAGTCCGCGAAGAATACTAAACCAACTTACAAAGATAAATGTATAGATATATGCAGCCATTGCAATTGGAAGTCCCATTGCAGTAGAGCCCTCGGGTAAAGAACGCATTTGATTTATACTAATTCCAATAAGCAACAAAGCAAGAGCCTCCCACTGAAGCAAAGAAAATGATTACTAATTAACACTCGAAGATGAGTGAATCCTATATGGTTCTTGATTTCAATTTTTTTTAAAAAAATACAAAAAAGAACAGAATTATCTAGAGCCTCATGACAGACCTGAATTATCGAAAACCTACGCTTCATAACAATCTTCAACAAAACTGCAATTACCAAGACCTGCAATTTTCAGTTGATATTAGGGTTTATGTGTGTGCAAAAAGTACGGATAAGTAAACTAATTTTGCTAACACACAGCAACAATAAAAGAAAGGAGAGGAAATGGTGGTGAACTCTAAAAAATGAATGGTTAGGATCGATTTAAGAAGATCAAGGGCTTACACTCCAATGCTTTATAGCTAGCAATTTATAATTAAGCGCCACTTAATCACTTATCACTACCATTGGTGATAACTTGGGCCAACTACACTACACACCAGATATTCATATGATGCATGAGCATGAAGAACAAACGGTAGATATTTACCTTCAGATTGCTTAGCATCTTTACAGTTGCAGGATTGAAGTAGAGCTGCACGAAAAAATAATAAAATAAATATCAATTTATATGCACCACGTAAACATTCTAGAAATTGCAAGCTAACTGTACTACCTCATTTCAAGCTACCCAATATATCAATTATCAATGTTCCTAGCAAATATTTACTATATGACAAGAGATTCTACACAAAAGTACCTGCATGGTGAACTTTAGATAGTTATTAATAGCATACAGTAATGCTGGAACAGCAAGAAGCACATTGTTGCGGGCTGCCTGCAGAAAAACAAGGCAGACATCAAATCAAGAGCTTGTTGATCTATCAAAAATCACTTAGTACATCTATAGACTCTAAAGCTTGAAAGAACTTTAAACACAAAAAGATAATGCATCTAACACAACCTTCAGAACCCAATAACTGCAAATACCATATCCTCGATCAATAAATCAACAGTGACCTAAAAGACCAGTACTAATCAATATATGTGATTCACTTCTTGTAACATTTGCAATCCTGCATAGATTTTTAACTAACATACCACTAAATCAGTAATGTGAATCTTCAGATGCCCTTTGACTCTCTAGTTATTTTTTGAACAAGCTCACACACTCATCCTACTCAAAACCTTTGTCCCAGACAGGACTCGAACCCACACCCATTCGGTTAAGGGCACCTTACAAACACCTTTGGCTCTCTAATAAGCATGTTCACATGATTTTCATTTATGCTATCTATGTCAATTTAAAATATATGTCATTGAAAAACATTGAGCAAGTTAAGAGGGTAAAACAAATATAAGTTGTCAGTAAACCGCAAAGTGACGACCGACTAATATCTCATGAAATGAAGGTCTAGCCTCACATTCCAATACTTGAACACAAACGACTAAAAGGGTAGCAGTGGAGACAAGTAAGAACATCATTTTACACATTTTAAAGAAAATTGCACCTTCAGACAAGCAAATTTAAGCATAAGTACATTAAATATAAGGTATCCCCAAGCATATGAAGTCATCACATAGTAACTTGCTCTGTCTTTGTAGTTCGAGGAAACCTAACAACCATATTATATTGACCAAGAACTATAATTTGACAACAATACCTGTACAAAAGAGGAAACAGAAAGAAGTGGTTTCTCCCCAATCTTCTGATTTCTAGCCTGAAAATTAATACATTATTAAGATACTTGTAGAACCATATAATTTTAGCAACATAGAACAAAATCCATACTAAACTTGCCAAAGTTAGCACCATATCTTCGGTAAGTAATAAATGAAAGACAAACTAAATTTAGATATTTAGTACAAACTCATTTAGGCTCAGCTAATAACATAGATCAAGGAAAAAATTTCAGGAAAAAATTGATCAATATAGAGCATAACATACTTATATTTACATTTTAAAAAATATTTTTTTTAAGAAAAAAAGAAATAACTTAAAAAAAAACTACCTGGATTAGAAGCATCACAAGTGCAAAGATAACCTTTGCAACTTCGGTAAGAAAGTTGACACTGATTGGGCTAAAATTGAATTTCCCATCAACCTTGGACATGTACACCAAAATTGGCTGTAAAGAATAATGAAAGACGTGAGCCACTGATAACTTACGCATCATGAACACAGTACATAACTTATAATACATAATAGTATCCAGTATTCCAGTCAATAATAGTGGAATTTCAAAAGGTTGCTCTTGTTATAAAAGGTTAACTAGCGAAGTACTATAAACAGACAACGAAGACACGTTCCTTTTCATGTCTAATGTTTTAACATGGACGAATAGAAGACAATTACACTATACAAATCCTCACTACAGTTGGATGTACAAAACGATTTAGTGGGTTGTTTTGATCAAAACTTGGTCTGGTCTACATGAATTAAACGTCTTTTTGTTCATATAGCCAATTTGAATACTACCCTCTCGAACTTTTTGTTACTTTAGTGAAATGTTCCAAGAGTCTACGTTCTAATATTGCAAAAAAGCTGCACTTGCAAAAGATGCCAAAAGTTTCTTTTAAAGAGAACTAAAATGCATTGCATAATGTAACACCTTCCAAAAAAAGGGCATACACAAAATGACAAATCCAATTCTTGTAATCATATGTAAAATCTCACTGCAAAAGGAAATCACCTGTAAGCCAACTAACATGCAATCACCAACGACCAATAAAACATTGAGTGCACGTTGCTTTTTGGAATACTTGCTCCGATGCCGATCATAAGCCCTCGAGACTGTTTTTGCAGACGGATTCACCAACTTGGAATGACAGACACTGCATTCTATCATCCCTTGTTTCATTATCCAAACTCCTCCCTACCTCACTCACTTCCCCTTCTTCTAATTATCAAAACTATAACATCAATCCACATTGGACACAAATCAGCATCTATAAATAATAAAGTTTATTGTTTATAAATGTATCTAGAATTACCCGAAATCTAAACTGCTATTGTATTTATTTAAAGTATTGCTATTGTATTGTAAACAGGTGTGTGGCACCGGTTTTGATTACGTTGCATTAGGAATAATTAAATTAAAAGTTTGATATATACAATAGCAAGTTTCGAAGTATGATACTTAGACTAGATAGAATTTCTGCAACTTTAAATACATTTAAAAACAATCAACCCTAAATAATTATCCACAACCTGAATTCAATTACTAGATACACTAAATCACATTAGAAAGTAAGTATTGTTTATTTAAACCACAATTGAATCAGATCTTAAACACTATCTATATTAATAAATGATCAATTAAGCTGATCCGAGCTCAGATCTTGTAACTTCCGTATCAAAATTGACCTAATTAACACAATCAATTAACTTAAACTAAAATTAAATAAATTAATCAACACTAACCTCGATTATATGATACGTAATTAGATCTGAAAAGTCCGGTGACCGGAATTGAAGTGACGGCGGTTGAATCGAATCGGCGCGAAATAAAACCCTAGATGTTACGGAAAATTGAATTCCGATGATTGTGGTGATGCGAAGAATATGCTTAAAAATGAGATGGGAGAGTTTGAGTTTGTTTGTGCAAATGAAATCGATTTGAATTGAAGGAATTGGATTGAATAGTTTTTTAAATTTTAATTTATGTTTATATTTATATTTATATTTAATTTAATATTTTTGTAACTAACACGTATATAAATATTTTGCTTAAAATTTACTACAACAACACCAGCAGGTTGACGCTTTGCTGTGATATACGGAAAACTTCACCGACATTTTAACTCATTTAATAAATGATTTTGGAAGAGAGAAAAAAGAAAGGGTCAAATATTTGTCTGACTTGTAATTTACATGTTATATTTTTATTATTTTTTAAATATATTTATAGATTGAATAATGTCACCAACTAGCTAAAAGGTTTGATGTAACTCCATATCCGTTGCAAATCACATATATTAAATTTCATATCAAGTTTAAACTTCTAAAATTGATTACTTATAAAAACATATATTCGTTTCGTTTAACTTGTATCGCTTAACTTTATTATTCGATAGAGCGTTTAACATATGTTATTAAAGCACGTGTTTTAATTAGTAATTAGTGTCCATTAAGTAGTATTTAAGCTCGTCTTACTGCTTACATAGTTTAAGAAATCTTAAGTATAAACTAATCTTTAAACGAGTAAACGTATGAATATATTGTACAAATTGTTAGTTAAAATCATATTTCTTCTTTAGTGTTCCTAAGAACAAAAATTGTAAGAGAATGTCTAGATGTGTTTTCAAAATTGATTATTATTATTATGATTATGATGATTAATAAAAGGTGGACAAATCCTTGCTTTATTATTTATGAAAATTGTTATAAAAATGATGATTTTTTAAAAAGTTGCAATTGTACTAGAAAGCGATTGAAAATATAGGATTTTGGGCAAGAACAATTAAATTGGTTGCTTGGTGAGAAAGTGGTGTTATTGTACTTCTCAAATGGGTTTGTAACAAGAAGAACAAAGTTACAAAGAGTTTTGATAAAGAATTGAATGAACGAATTCGATATCAATGAGACGGATCAGTTCATACAAATTTTGGTAATGTGTTTAATAAGTTTTCATAAAAGGTAATCACACTACACGTAAGCTTAATCTATCTTGATGGGATTAATTGATTGATCGGTCGATAATGCACATATATGAAAGTCATTGCTACGAAGATAAATATTTAGAACTATTTGTATCTTTATACACATAATTCATGTATTATTAACATAGGGGATGCAATTGGTTCGGTTGACAACACATTCAGTGTGCGTTGTTTGCCAATCAACAAACATCAATTTTTTATCTTAATTATCAGCTCATCAAAGTTTAGATATATACAAATTTAATTTCCCCATTTTGTCTAATGGTAAAAAATTTATTGTGTTGTTAATAGCACAATAAGTTTTCTCATTAATATATACGTGTTTAGTTAACATGATGCATCACATAGAAACCTACACAAACTACTGATTTTTTGTTGAACTTTTGAAAGATAACTATTGGGTAGAGATTGCCACAAAGAAATCCACACAAACTATTGATTTTTTGTTAAGTAGATGAAAAACAATGCAAGGTACATAAATTAATTATTAATTATATATATATATATATATATATATATATATATATATATATATATATATATATATGTAATATGAATTAAATTTGAAGATATCTATATGAACCCTCTCTACTCAACCTATGCCTTCATAAGTTGGCATGATGTAGCAATAAAAATTGCCCCAAGTAAATACAATAATAAAACATAATTAAGTTAACATGATTACATTAGTTGTATTTTAAGGGTTTTTAGGGACTTGAGCTTTTACTTTTTATAAGCTACAACTCATAAGTCTTATTTGTCAACAAATAAAAATGAGGTTTCTTGAAAAAATAAGTTCACGGAAGCCCTTAAATAAGAAGCTTTTTGAAGTTACTTCGGAATAGAAGCCCCAACCTCAGTTTCAGTCACAAACTTCAGTTCCAACTCTAGCTGTAACCTGTTGTTGCCAAACACACCCAAAAGAAAATTTTGATAGAGGTTACTTCCAATATCTTGAAATATATTGTACATATTTTATGTGCAAATGAAATCCATTTAGAGTGATTTTTTTTTTAAGTAAGTAATTTTAAATAACAACGACAATAGAAATAATAATATGTTTCATATTATGTAAGTTGTGCTCATTAGAAATATAGTGTTAAGTGGCTCGAAATGTGTTTAACCATTATCTAAAATCTATTGTTTGTAACGTATTTAAATTAATCGCTTATATTGTACATACTTAATTTTATAAGAACAATATTTAGTGTATAAATTATAGGTGACTTGTTTAGCCCTCAACGGTTAAACAAGCCTTCTACACGCACCATTTTAAGTTGTATACCTACTACACTTCGTCACAAGTTCACCGAAGTCAATTACCACATCCGAAACAAATCAACCCATTCTTTAACATCTTGATTCATCATCTCCGAAAAATCAATCATTTTTTACATGTATTTTTGTTATTATATAATATATAATATAATGACGTTGAAAAAATGGTGTTTCAGGTAAATGATATGATATCACTAGGAAAACAGTGTCCCCAGAGAAGATGATCAGAGTTAATATAATTGGCTTAAATAGACCATCTTAATTACACGTACATCATCAACATTTACTTTGATATGACATTTTTTATGAAAAATATGACATTATCGAACAATGTTCTCGTCGGAGAAGATAACTGGAGTTGGCGCAATCGGTTAAAAAGAAGGCATTTTGTCATTAATACTTTTACATAATTTTTTTAATGTAGCATGTGGCGTTGACCGAAAATGGTTTCACGTGAAAATAGATTTTGTCGAATAAGATGAACGGTGTAACTGTAATCGACTAAAACTGCATAAGTACCTGTTATATCGGTTCATTATACTAAATGTATGTTTAAAAAGTTATGTACTTACAACAAAAGCATGTTTAATTAAAGTTAGATACATTTTAGGGTATTTAGCCCTACAATATGAGTGTGTATTTAGTTTAAGTGAAGACTCAAGTTAAAACTTACTCTTATATGTTAGTGTTTTAAAAGATTGCTTAATACAAAGACAATTATCTGAAACATCTTATGAAATTTTATTTTTTCTTTCTTTCTATATAAAATAAAAACAAGATAAATTAGCAGTTCATTTATGTGAATTTATTATTTAACATCTCGAAAAGACATGGCGGTAAACTAAAAGTACTAATCATAACTTTAGTGTCACACTTTAAAATTTAAGTTAGAAAAATATAAACACATAAACGAAAAGAATCTTAATGCATTTTGTTGAATATTAAAAGACAAGACAAGTTTATATTATAAAAACAAATGATGTCCAGATCTTATTCTTATATAAACATATAATAGTTGACTTTATGTAAATAAATTATACATTATAATAATTATACTAATGCAAACTTCTTACAATCAGATTGGTTAGTATTCGAGAACCGCTATGAGAATGATTTCGAGGAATGATATAGATAAAGTAAGAACGAAGTCAGGTTGGAGAACACCTTTTGGATTTTTTAGAATTTGGAAGGCAACCAGTGCTCTTTAGGAGAAGGGCTAGAGGCTAAAGGGCGTTGCCACAACCTAAGAGGGGTTTATATTATAGGAAGAAAAAAAAAATTTGAGCCTTTTTACAAACTTCTTAAAGGGGGAGAGCGACAGGACGCCTTCAAGGAGAACGAGCTTAAAAGTAATTTGAAGTATGTCTTGAATCCAATCAGTGCGATCAGTCCAGTCAAGTCCTTGACTTCGATCGTAGGTTGAAAGTAAAGAGGTAGCCGTTTCGTTCTCCTAGATGCACGAATGAGGAGAGAAAGAAGCAAATGAGCCAGGGAAAGAAAGGAGAGAGAGAACTACTATTGAAAGAAGGCGAATCGCTACTTCTTGTTGTGCCGACACCCGAGAAGACTAATTAGAGATTTGCTAAGCGAACGAGCCTCGAGGGTGAAATTTTTTTATTTTTTTTTTATTTTATAGTTTTGTATGGGCGAAATCTTTAAAATGTCATTAATACTTTAAATTATTTGTTTTTTTAAGTAATTTGAAATTTTTTGTGAGGACGGCTGCCTACGCTGCCGCCACGCTGACTCTGCCCAGGATAAAGTAACATATTTTGCATAAAGAATTGAGTATAACGTTGGAGAATAAAATCTTCAATATCGAGCTAAAGGGATGGGTTTAAAGGATAAAAATGAAACTCAATCTCACAGTGATTTTTTAACACTAACTAAACGGATCCTTAGTATATGTATTGTGTCTCAATGCGATTAAATTATTATAATGAGCCTGAATAAAATTAAGCAAGATCATAACTTTAGGAACAATATCCAAACTCAGAGCATTATCAAATATATATATATATATATATATATATATATATATATATATATATATATATATTGTTTATTTTCTAAGTTTCTTTTATTTTATTTTATTTATTATTTTTTTTAAGCATTAGCAAAGCCTTTTTTAGCTTTTGCGTGAAGTAAAGATATTTTAAAAGCGTGTGCCTGTAGTTTTTATAGCAAAAAACTTTTCAAAAGTTACGTGATATTGTAAAACGACTTTAAAATTTTGATTACACTGACCGAAGGTCCTCATTTTATTTTGATAGAAGAATTATACATGTGTGTTTGGATTAAAGGTTTTAGTATCTGCGAGTGAGTACCGGAATAAATGGAAATGGTTTAAAGCGATTGTTAAAACTTAAAAGGTGAGTGGTTTTATAAATTGGAATGAAATCTTCAAATGAGAGTTTCCTCAAACCCAACTAACTAGATGAGTTTAGCAATGATATTCATTCTCATCTCACCGTACTATGGTATTAATTTTGATACCAAGAGTGAATCTTGCAAACCAAACACATACGGTCACTACTTTCTTTTAGTATAAATGGACATCTTTTTTACTCAGAAAAAATTAATGCCAAGCTTACAAAAGTATCTAAACATGGTTAATGGTTTAAACAAAGAAAAATTAAACAATATACTCTTTTTAAAAAACTCGATCTAAATGATCAACCGAACCCGGTAACCAGGACGCAAAAAGCTGGACGGACGGATCACCGAACTAAATTATCATTTAGATCGGTTACATCCAACCGATCTAAAAAACACGTATTAGATCGGTTATTTATCTAGCTATTAGATCGGTTATTTGGCAACAATCTAAAAAATGATTTTGGCAACCGATCTAAAAAATGTTTACAATTTTAGAGTTAACAAATAGATCAGTGGCAATAACAGATTAAAAAATACAAAATATATTATTTTTTTCACCCGGACGCAAAATCGACGCGTAATTTCCGATCGCAATTTGCGTCCCGGGTTTTGCGTCCCGGTTACCGAGTTGCATTTCACGATCACCGACTTGCATTTCTCGGTCACGCGTCCGGGTACGAGAATTTGCGTCCGGAAGAGCGATTTTGCGTTCCGATTATGCGTCCCGGTTATGCGTCCGGGTGAGGTAAAAACGCAATTTTTTTAAAGAAATGGCAAACTTTTATAAATTTTTTTTAAAAAGGATATTTTGTTTAATTTCTCTTAAACAAAACGACACTTTACTCAAACAATAAATGATAATCCGACGGTTTTAGTACCACCCAAAATATTCCAACTCACTGAGTCAGCCACCGAGTCAAACTCAAAACTCAAACCAGTGAGTTGTCGGTGGCGAGTTAACTTAAATCTTTAGTTGGTGGGTCGTGTTTCATAACTTTACAATACGTTTACTTGATTCCAAATCCAGCCTGTTAATCTATCAATGATTTATACACCTCAACTAAAACCCATCGTTCGATCTCTACCGTCCATTTCTACAACCTCACATTCATTATTCCACTGACAGAAATATTTCATCTAACACTTCATTGTATTTCTCATACAAAAGCCAGTTGCATTTCAAGCAAAATAAACAAAAATTATCAGATCTTGTTGAGGGAACAAGTCTCCAATCTCAGTAAGTTGATGCACATTTTAGTTTCTTGAAATTGTTTAGATCCCTTTTAGTTTTAGCTTCTTTTTTTGTTGAATTTTCTGTTAGTAAAACCCTAAAAGGCGACAAATTTGTTGATGGGTTTTTTGTTCACTTGTATTTTCTTGTTTATATAGTATCCGGGTTTGTTTGATTCGTGATTTTTTATGAAGAAAATTTCACCAAATGCTGAAATAAATTAAAAAAAGGAACTTGATTTGTTATTGGGTATGTTGGTTTACATATATTCTGCTTAATTCAGTTTGTGATTCATGCTAAATTATGTGTCATTGTGAAAAAAGATTCAGTAAAACCCTAAAGGGAAACAAATTTTGTTGATGGGTATATCGCTATATTGTCTTATAGGTGTCATATGTTCTTTGTAGCATACGGGTATCTTTGGTTTTATGTATTTTTCAAGTAAATTTTGACCAAATGCTAAAATAATCAAGAAAAGGAACTTGCTTTATTTGTGGGTAATTTGGTTTATACATCTTCTGCTCATTGCAGATTTGATTCATATTAAATTGTGCCTTCCTTTTGTTCTTCTTCTATAAGTTGATACTCTAACCGTAAAGAGAAGACTAAAGTCGTTACTGGGTCTATTGTTTTACTTGATATCTGTTCAGTATAGCATCTGGATCTCTCTAAGAAACTAGAATTGTTATTCAGTATTATGGTCTTTTGGTTGATTTATATCCTTTCACATTTCAGATTGTAATTCAAATTTATGTATGTTTTTGTGAAGTTTATTACTAAAAACCTTAAAAAGAAAAAGAGATGATAATGCGTTTTTTGGTTTTTATGTTTCCTATTGTCTTAACTTTGTATGTTTTGCATATCTATTTACATAAACTGAGCTTGAATTGTTATTAGTTGCTTGATTTTTACAGCAAAGAAGAATGGAGGCAAAACATATGTGTCTTTTGTTGATAACCTTAATGTTTATGATCGTATCAATTGTGGATGCGGACACGTCGCCTATATTGGTGAAAAAAGTGAAGGGAAAGAAAGTTTGCGACCAAGGTTGGGAATGTAAAGGATGGTCAGAGTATTGTTGCAACCTCACAATATCTCAATATTTTGATTATTACCAATTTGAGAATCTTTTCCCGAAAAGAAATACACCGGTGGCACATGCTGTCGGTTTCTGGGATTTTAAGTCTTTTATCATTGCCTCAACCCTTTACCAGCCCATCGGGTTTGGTACCACAGGAAACAAGACGACACAAATGTTAGAGATGGCTGCTTTTCTTGCTCATGTTGGGAGTCAAACTTCGTGTAAGCTGTGCTCATGAACAGTTTTACTTTATTTATTGCCTTGGAATCTTGTTTTGCAGTAGTTGAATCTTGAACTATAATTATTATCAAGTTTGCATCTGGAATTCGATTAGTGTATAATAGGTAAAAGAGGGCTCGTTGGAATGGGCCTGGCCGGCTTGACCCGTAGACATCTTTTTGACAATAGTTTTTAAAGTTCTCCCCATAATTAATTTGTTAATGATGATTACAAGAACAATAATGTTTATTACATTAGGAGGTTGTATGCTTTAAAAATGGACTTTGGGCAACTTTCAACCCATTTAACTTGTTCAGCTTTCATGTTTTACCAGTTTGAGATGAAAAACAAACCAATTTGCCACCTTTACTGAATGCTGATTATTTTTGGAGAAGTATGTAACAAGTATTGAAAACCCTTCCAGATTGCATTAATATGAAGTGTACTGTAAACATAAATGGTGCTACTTTTATTGTCAAATTGATTATGTTATTGGATTATCAATTATGGTTTCCTTACTATACTAATGGCAAGATAACTTAATAATTGTTGTTGAAAATGGTTTAGGTGGATATGGAGTGGCAACCGGAGGACCCACAGCATGGGGATTATGCTACAACAAAGAAATGAGCCCTATGCAAGATTACTGTGACGAAAGCTACAAATACACTTACCCTTGTGCGCCTGGAGCTGACTATTTTGGTCGTGGTGCTTTACCTGTCTTTTGGTATGGACCGAATTTTCCTTTACAATGTTAATTTAGTTTTACATTACGTATTAGACTTAGTGACTAGGGGTGCATCTTAGCTGAGCCCAAGCTTTCTTGGCGTGCGTAGAAATTGGTAGGCTTGTTTTTCACAAGCTCACACTACCTGGTCTAGTCGGGCATCTCTAATGTATGCATCAAAAGTTGCACCAAATTTGGTTTAGATAACAGGAATGCATCAAAAGATGCACCAAATTTGATGTAAAAATAAAAATATTTTACATCAAATTTGTTTTCACTCCCAACGTCTACACCAAATATTTACACCTACTATATTTTTCACTACTATATTTTGCATATAATTAGTTTTTTATTTTATAATATGAACATTTAAAATTATATCAACTAATCAATACATATATGTCATATACAGTATGAAAATAAATTACAAATAGGTCAAAGTGAAAGTAAAATTTTGGTGTGATTTTAATGCTGCACCAAATTTGTTGTTACAGTCTTGCACTTAAAATTACTCCAAATCAAGTGTCTTTGTTGGAGATGGTTTTTTACACCAAATTTTTTGATGTTTTGGTGCATGCATTGGAGATGGTCTCTTTAACCGCTTTTGTGAAAGTTTCAGGATTAAAAATGAACAACATAATGTGGATCACCAACTTCCCTGAACCGAAAATGAAGCACTTTTGCAGTTTGCAGATTAATAATTCTTAACAGTCCCACTCTGACTCAACTCAATAGATTTAATTAGGATGATCATTGTTGTTTCAGGAACTTCAACTACGGATACCTTGGCGACTGCTTGAAGGTTGATCTGCTACACCACCCCGAATACCTTGAACAAAACGCCACTTTAGCCTTCCAAGCCGCAATGTTTCAATGGATGACTCCATTGAAAAAGGGTCAACCATCACCCCATGATTGCATGGTTGGGACCTTCAAGCCCACCAAAAACGACACTTTGTCCAACAGACTTCCCGGATTTGGGTGCACCATGAATGTCCTCTATGGTGAACGCACATGTGGCCAGGGTGACGTTGATGACATGAACACCATCATCACACATTACCTGTATTATCTTGATTTGATGGGTGTTGGCCGAGAGCAAGCTGGGCCCCATGACGTGCTCACTTGTGCTGAACAGAAAGCGTTTAACCCATCAACTAAGAAAGCGACGGCTTCGAGTTAACCTTGGAGACAAAGTCAAAGTCAACACCATGTCAATGTGGCTTAAATCTCTACGGAAATAAAAAGGTGCACCCTTTGAATGTTTGTAGGTTGTGAAGCTGGGGTCTGCCTATGTCTCAGTTAATAGATTCAGAATCATTTTGTTCCTAAATGTTTATCATTATATTTAATTTGTGAATTTTTGTTTTTATATGAAATTGAATACACAAGTCTTATATAAATTTGTTCAGATTATGTTTCTTGAGTTTGCATCTGTATTATAAAAATTGTAATAAGTTTGTATCGGATGTGTTACATGAAAATCGTAAAACAACTTATATGTCCATTGTTTTTTGTTATAAGTTACTGTTTTTTATATTTGTTAGTTGTTCTCAAGTTCAAGATAGATAGTACATTTAACAACTGCATATAGATAAGTTTATTTATTTATTTTATTTATTTATATTATATTATTATAACAATTATAAAAAGAAAGATCAATTACTAAACCACCAATAACGAACGATTAAACAATAAAGTACAACTGCTAATTGAAAACTGTCCTTGATAAAAAGAGAAGGCAACATAAGTTACAAAATCTAAGGGCCTGCAACAGATCTGTGAGTTATCATGAAATGATAAAAGCACCAACACTTAACAGATCAAAACCAAAATTTTCATTCCACTTAACAGTCAACAAATTCAAGTTGCAAATGATCAGTTTTCTCAAAATACCATCTCAGATCAAACCTTAAGTCTTCAATTCACTAAACAATCAATAAGCAAATCATGTATTACAACTAGTTGGTTTTCACCTGCCAAACAATGATATCTACCACCGTTGATGCGCTTGGTGAGCGCATGAGAATTCCTAAAATCTGCAACTCTTCATCCTTAGCAGCGTCTTCGTGGAGGAATATCTTCACCTTCTTTAGCACGGGTGACTTCACAAAATCCAACTCATTATCCGCATTGCTGAAATCTAGAATCTCAAATTCTTTCCGATGCTCCAACCAAATATCTGAATAATTAATCCTTGAGATTAAAAGAACGTATCTCAAATCCATCAAGCCATTATCGCCTAAAATCTATACAAAGCGCCAATATTTCTCGTGTACGTGTTATTTGGCGCAAAAAAAGAAAACAAGTAGTATACATGGCAAAATTTCAGATAAGAGTCTAATCTATCTAATCTAATCTAATGCAAATAAAAGTAATCTTCTCCTAAAAAATTTCTATACAAGATTGAACCCTATTAACCAATCAAATTGCTTAATTTCATCAAACATCCAATTAACCAATCAAATCAATTAATTTCGCTAAAAAATCTAATCAATTAATCTTCCTATAAAATCTTATTTAAAAAAAATCATGTCAAAAATAATTACCCAATAAAAATAACAAGCTTATATATCTTATCAAACAATATAAATATTATTATTCGCTATACATCAGTCGAAGCATGCAAATGAGTACGTATTTACAATGGACAAAATACACATTTTACAATAATTGTGTGCATACATGGGTTTAAAACTCTATATTAATAATAATTAGAAAAAAATGCTTAAGTTTCATTTTTACATTAGCTGTGTTATGTGTATACACGTGTTTAAAACTTATATATTAATTGTGTGAACGGATGAAGTATTCATTTAACAATTTCCGTATGCATACACATGTTTAAAGTTTAAACACTATATTAATAAAAGAAAATTTATGTTTAGTTTCATTTTACGTTAACCGTATGTATACTTGGATTTAAAATTCTATATTGATCAAAGAAAAACTATGCTTAGTACAATCAAAAACTGGAATATATATTCATTTTTACATCGTTCTGCACATTTCTAAACACTAGTAACATAATAATCAAAAACTCCCAGTATAGGAAACCGAACACCGTTTCTGTCATATAAAGGAATGAAAGTTCAACTTTATCAACACAAAAGATTGTAAGTTCAATTTTATTTACAACATTAATTGCCTCTAATTCATTTCTTTCCTTTTATTAGGTCTGTCAAACGTTTGCTCCAGAATGGACCGCTCATCCCCATCAGTTGATACTTGAAACGTATCCTCTATAAAAGAAAGGGGTAAGCTATTCATTTTTTCCTATATTTCATACCAAAAAAAAAAAAAAAAGAAAAAAAAACACAAAAACTATTCATTTTTTCTTTGTATCATTTACATTGTTTTCTAGATTTGATTTTCAAAGAGAAAATGAAAATGAGCGAAAATTAGGGCGCGTTTAGTTACGGAAAACTCCTCAATTTTTCTGGAAAATTTTCTAAGAAAACTGAAAAATTAGAGAACGCGTTCAAGATGAAGTTTTCCGGAAGAGTTTTCTAAGAAAATGAAATATTTGATTTAAGATTTTCTAGCTTAGTGCAGGGGTAAGCTGAAAAATGGAAGGAAAAGACCCTAACAAAAAGTAAAATCCGACATTGGCTTTGATAACACCATAACCGAAATATTTCAATTCGATTACGGTTACGCCTAAACATCTAACCGTTAATAATTCAACCGTCATTTAGTTACTATTTGATTAGATTCTTAGCTCGAAAGGATTGCTTATAGAGTTAGTTTTAAGGCTTTGACATACTTTCATCAAAACGGGTAATTAGATATTTGAGAAGAGCAATTGATGAAAATGTCAATATCGCTAGCTGAGCTTGATTACCTCAAGCGATGGGTCTGAAGTAGTCTGTCACGAGCCTTTTATAGAAAGAAAAACTCCTATATTGTGGAAATAGGTATTAAAAGAATAAATAGGTACTACTGTAACTAGTTTATTTTGGTTTCCATATAAAAAGATGAACATAATGTTTGACATCATCAGTTATAAACAATAAATATGCAGCGAAGTAAGTAAATAAACAATTCAAAACGCCCACAAATTCTGAAGGTCTGAGCTAGATTCATCAGCAATAAACGCATCTAACTTTTAACAAATGAAAGTTGCCAAAAGATCATGTTTCTCATAATCCCATCTCAAATCAAAACTCAATGGTTTCTTAGCTTTCACCAAGAAGTCAGCAAATACCAAATGTATTATGAGTTTACGACTAACTGGTTTAAACCTGTCTAACAATGATATCCACCACAGGTGATGCATGTTGGGAGCGTAAGAAAACTCCTAGAATCTGCAATTTTCATCCTTACCAACATCATCGTCAAGTAATATCCTCACCTTCTTTAGCACAGGTGACTTGGCCAAGATAAGCTTCACAAAATCCAACGCATTCTCCCCATTGCTAAAATCTAAAAGCTCTAATTCGTTCAGATGCTCCAACCAAATATTTGAATAATCTTCTGCTGTGAAGGAACCATAATCATCTTCATTAAGATAATATTCGTCCAAAACCTGTAGAAAGTGTCGGCATATCTCGTGTCAGTGTATCTTGGCATAAGAATAACAAAAAGAAAAGAAAAAGGTTATGTTATTTACCTTAAACTTAAGTTTCTCAAGGTTTGGGGAGCTTCTAATTAAAACTACAATAAAAGGTAGCCCAAATTTGTGAAGAAAGCAAATCCTTTCTATACACAAGTATTTGAGGTGAACTAATGCCGTTAAAAGCTTTTCTGGGACTCTGTCATGAACAAAAAACTTGAACCATTGCCAAAACAAAGATTAATTATAAGCAGGATTCCTTTTTCGCAAGTTGAATCAACTGAATACCATGTTTATAAAAAGTACCTCAAGGATGTCAAAGCGAATAGATAGATTTTCAATCATCGGTAGACACTCAATTAACTTGACAATGGTTGAATTGTTGTTACATTCAGTAACTGAACACTCACAATTCTGCATCAACTTAACGTATTTAGTATTCAGTCGCTAATTTTAAGATAAGTTATGAAAATCCGTGAAGACTCTGTGAATATTTCATGATACTGTGAACTTACCAGAGTCACGCTCTTGAGTAGTTGACATTTTGATAGGAGATGCATAAGCATTTGTTTAGAGGTCCATATATAAATCATATGCAAGCTTATAAGGCTACCAAAACCATTGAATGTTGGTTGATAGTCAAAACCACAAAATCTGAGATATAGGTCCGTTAATTGATGAAACGAGAAGAGAGATCTTGGTAACTTATACGGAGAAATAAAGTCAAGTGTTAATTTCTTGACAGTATTTTTCCGTGACAAATGATATAGTATATGGTCAATCTCAACACATGTGTGATCTGCACTTATGGAAAGGGTGAACTCATGTGTTGGACCTTCGTGCATTAACACAACATGGTACGTGACAACCCTCCGTTTACGGTACGGAACTGTACATTTTATTTATGCATGTCTTAGGCTAATTCCCTACGTAATGTAAACTAAACTATTTTCATGAGATAAGCCTAGCAAAGCCCACTAAATTAATACGTGAGGTATCACGAATTTTGTAATTATGTACGATTACGCGAAAACAATCGGGTGTAGCCTGACAATTACACGATCGTTGGTGATACGAATTTTATAAATAATGTAAAACTATTATAATAGTAGTTATTTACTTGAAAACATTATGCTATAAAGATGAAGCATAATAATTAAACAAAAACGTTATACGTTTTATATAAAACGTACTGAACATGAAATAACGCGTGAATCGCGCCCGACAACCGAACGAAGCTCGAATCATATTTCAATAACTTAAAATGAAGTATTTTAAATAAAACTTCAATCAAAAATTACGCGAATAAATCATTAACGAAAAACTTGAATAATAAACGTTTAACGTTTAAACGAACGGGTAAACGGACACCGCACGTAACATAAACTGAGGAAACTAATTTAACACACCCACATGGGGTGGGACCCACATAAAAATCTGCCCAAGACCATGCATGCCTCTCCCCACCTCTATTTCCTTTTCTTATACTCAAACCCTTGGTCACTTACACACACAAACACTTCACACTTCACTAGATTGCTCTCTCTTCTCTCTAACCTTCTCACTCTCTCACTAAAATCTGGAGATTTCTAGCCCTCACACCACCCTACAACCACCACAATTCACCATAAACCACCCTTGAACCACCACACAAATTCTCAAGATTTTGCAAAGATTTTTCAAGATTTCAAGACTACAAGCTACTCCCACTTCATTTCTGCCATCAAATCCTTATAAACACCATTGTAAGAACTCTTTCACGTTTATATTACATAAATAACATGTTAATAATGTTCACTCAAAGAATCATGTCCAAAACTTTGTTTAAAAATCGTTTTCATCACTAAAAACACACAAAAATGCTACATGCATTCCTGTCCAGAAATTAGTACGACTTTCTCCTGAAAGTTTCATATTCAAAACTTAACCAAAATGGCCGGTTCAAGAGTCTAAACTTAAGTTCAAGATGTTAGCTTTCTTTTCCAAGTGGTTTCATAATTTTTGGAGTCCGTTTGATACCCGAACATGAATTTACAAAAACATTGCGCCGGACTGACCTGATGGTCAAATTTTTGTGTCAACTTCTCGAGTCCATAACTCGAGCTACACAACTCCAAATGACTTGAGGTTTTCGGCAAAATTTCAAAAATTATGTTAGGTACAAATGTCATTTCAATGACTTTCTCTGCAAACTTGTAGATTTTTCTCAGAAATTCAAACTATATGCATGTGTCCATATTGGTCACTATTGGACCTCAGAGGACAAATGGAATTATTAAAAATACTTAGGCTTACTCAAAAATTCTAGAAAAATTAATGTAAGTAGCCAAGACATAGGGGAATAACTGATATTTTTCTTGAATTTTATCTTGGACTTTTGATTTATGAAAACGAGCTCACAAAACCAAGTATTTTAGAGGAAAAACTGACCAAAGCTGTTAATGATTCCTGAGGATAAAAATGAACACCTTCGGGTTTGCCAAAAATTATAAAACTTACTTTTTACAAGTATTAAAACATTAAGATTTATCGTGTAAATTTTCGGGTCGGTTATGAAAAACGTTGACCAAACTAATCGAGGCCAAGATTGTGAACTAAATGGTTTGGGTAACTTATTAGGAGATTTGGACCAAAAACGAGACTTGTAAACAAAACCCGAACGGAAAACGACACTTAGAACCTTTCGACCAAAATTGAAAATCTTGTTTTCACTAAGTGTTAAACTTGCTTAACAACTAATAACTACATTAGAAAACAACTCGATAATACATGACATATACTATTGCAAAGTATACAACGAAACAAACTTAATAATAATATCTTTAAGAATTATTATTACAAAACGTCACCAAGGTATCGTACACATTTTAAACACCATGATCTTTCGAAACGAGTGAACAGTTAACATGGTTTGGCAGTTAGCCAACTACTTATATAAACAATCTCCTGCGTTTAGGACGTTAAGAGACCTTACTTGGGCAACCACTTTGCTAGCTCTCGCAATTAGCTCACGAGGTGAGTTCACAGCCCCTACTTTTACTTATTTTACTGCTTTTAAACTAGGGGTGGAAAACATAGCAATTGTTTTGATACTATATGCGAAAACTTAGTTTCTTATGAATGTTTCTATACGGTTACACAACACTATTTGTTCATGAAATGATTTTCACACTATTTTGGGAACATGACAACGAATCCTAGTACGAACCCCGATTTACATGTGTAGCGCATTAAAGACCTTATGGCTACAACCATAATCATTAGCTAGGTGACTCTAGCCCCTGAATATACGGATAGTACTATCGGAGTGACGACCCCTTCAACTAAGAGCGGAGCGTATATTTAAATGTCCGATTAGGCAAACAACGAATTGTGTCGTGGCTTGATTATGGGTTTGGGTTGCGTTACTTTAACTCGTCAGGTTTAGCTCACCTTTCGGGGGATCACCGTCTATGTCTTCCTACAAACAACAACGAAATTATATTTTCTGGTAACATCCCAACGAATCGATACTTTTGGATAACATTCCAACGAGACTATATTTTTGGGTAACATCCCAACGAATCGATATTTTTGGATAACATTCCAACAAAACAAAACTTATTTGACTTTTATGTCAACAACTTACAAAAAGAACTTGGTATAACAAACCATACTTATAAAACCTGTGAATTCACTCAACATTATTGTTGACGATTTCTACTATGTTTTTCAGGGAATTAGCACTCATATAAGACTGCATGCATCTTGGAACAACGACCTCCCGAGACGAAATAGGATGCCACTTTTGGGAATCACAGGATTTCCTTTATATAAATATAACTTTTGATTATATTTACGAAATCCTGGATTCAGACACTGTAATCATTTAAACTGATGTATTTCAACAATACTACTACTACGACTTGTAAAATCGTAGCTTTTGTAACAACTATATTTATGGCATCTTAATTATTTTGTTCTGCGATAATCATATGCTCTGTGAATGTATGGTCCAATGCTCACGTCATGCCCCCACCCCCGTACACAATTGCTTCCGCTGACCAACGTTGACCGTTTTGGGGGTGTGACATGGTATATAGCACAGAAAATTCTACACCTCTTGCTCATTTCTCTCCTTTGATTTGGTCCAGGATCATCCTCTCGCTCCTGCCACTTAACATCATCGATTGATTCTCAAAACGTATCCTCAATAAACGCAAGTTTGGAATTTTGGTCCAATGGTACCTCCATTCACTAGAAAGGATACCTGTCCTTCCTGCCTCTTGAATCGGTAAAAGACATAAAATAGTTTCTATTATGCACAGAGGAAGCTTGCTGATCATATCCATCTCACTATATTTTCTTGTTGGCTGCAACATTATCTACAGATAAGAGTCTATTTAGTAGACACATAATATGAGCTGATGTATAATTGTTAAAATAGAAACACAGATAGAACACAGATGAAACTGATAAGAAATTACTCCCTCATAAAATCTCCATACATATAGAACAAAACAAATGAGAACGAAAAACTTATTATAATTTAAAATACAATGAACACTCAGCTCGATCGATCTTAACAATAAATTTAAGACAGTATTGACAAAATATCTCAAAATTAAAAAGATGTAAAAATGAAATCCACACAAAATTGTACAAAATCAGCAATGAACAATGTAATCTAACCTATCTACATCAAATATGTCTAATGTAACTATGTAAGTGACTATTTTTATGTATCACCAAATTTAATAATTGCATGACACTTTTGTTAATAACATCCACAAAATCACTACTATAAAAAGAAAATGACATGAAATTCGCATACGGTAACTGCAAAATCAACAATGAACAATGTAATATAGTGTACATAAAGTATATATGATACGATTCAACAGTATGAATGTTTATACACAGAAACATTTAGATATAAATTTAGATATATATGTAAATAAGTATACATACCTGCTACAAATATGATATGATTGATGTTTATGGAGCGGCAATCTGATACCAAGATCAGCAACCAATTAACGAACCATCAGTGTCCGGGCATCAGCAAAAGGCGGCAGACGACGAGAACCGGAGACTGATTGTTGAATCGCCATAATCACCAGAAATTGGAGAAAGTAAAAACTACAAATATGAAAATAATACAATAACATTTATTACTGATTGGAAGCTACTTAATAAATTTGTAAAATCAAGTCAAATTAGTAAACTCAATAATATATTAGTTCAAATCCGTTTGATAAATGGGAATTGTTAATTAAGAAGGAATGAAAATCTTCTATATTTTAACTTGATTGATTAGCAATTTCTTTTAATTATGTAGAAAGGAAACTGTATCCTACAACATCTCATCTATTTTGTGTAGCATTGATACGGTTTTCATAAATACACCACTAAATATGTTTTATAATGTTGTAATGTATAACACCATAAAATTTATTTAGTGGCGTACGATCTAAGCAAATTATATTTACTTTCACTCAATATCCAATATACATTGACGACAATTTATATAGGAAGAGGAGAGAAAATATTGGAGATTTACAACAAGAAGATCCTATCTAATTTGTTAGTTATCTTCTAGAATTATCTAGACTAGATCTTATCCAATCTGTTAGTCAATAATATTTAAATAATCTTAGACATTATCCAACACTCCCCCTCAAGTTGGTGCATAGATGTCTATCATGCCCAACTTGCTTACGAGTCTCTCGAATACTGGTTTGAACAGTCCCTTCATGAAGATATCAGCAGTTTGATCTGTTGTTGGAACATAGGGAATACATATGACACCAGTGTCTATCTTTTCCTTTATGAAATGTCGGTCAATTTCGATATGCTTAGCTCTGTCATGTTGCACAGGATTGTGAGCTATACTGATGGTAGCTTTGTTGTCACAATAGAGCTTCAGTGGTTGAGTAATAGGCTGATTTATCTCTTGTAGTACTCGTTGCACCCACAGGACTTCACAAATACCATTAGCCATGGCTCTTAATTCAGCTTCCGCACTACTTCTTGCAACGACACTTTGTTTCTTACTTCGCCATGTGATCAGATTGCCCCATACATATGTACAATAACCTGAAGTTGATTTTCCCTTTAAGGCAGAATCTCCCCAATCTGCATCAGTGAACACTTCAATGCTGCGAGTCTCATTTTTCTTGAAAAATAAACCTCTTCCAGGTGAGCTCTTTAAATATCTTAAAACTCTATAAGCTGCGTCAAGATGCTCTTCTCGAGGAGAGTGCATAAATTGACTAATTAAGCTCACTGCAAAGGTAATATCAGGACGTGTGTGAGAGAGATATATCAATTTTCCCACTAACCTTTGATATTGTTCAATGTCAACCGGAGAACTCTCTGTAACTTCTCGAAGCTTTTTATTCGGATCAATTGGTGTCTCAGCAGGTTTACAATTAGTCATCCCGACTTCTTTCAGAAGATCAAGGATATACTTCCGTTGAGATACAACAATTCCTTTCTTACTTCGAGCGATTTCCATACCCAAGAAATACTTTAAATCTCCCAAGTCTTTTACTTCAAACTCCTTTGCCAGACTTTCCTTTAAGCAGCTAATTTCTTGCTCATCATCTCCTGTAACAATGATGTCATCAACGTAAACGATGAGTATTGAAATTTTCCCGTGTCTCGAGACTTTGTAAAACATAGTATGATCAGCTTGAGTCTGGTTATAGCCCTGCAATTTTACACAATGATGAAAGCGTTCGAACCACGCTCTCGGAGATTGTTTTAGACCATAGAGTGATCTTTTTAATCTGCACACTTTTGAATCAAATCCTTTTTCAAATCCAGGTGGTGGTTCCATATATACTTCTTCCTCTAGGTCACCATTTAAAAATGCATTTTTTACATTTAGTTGTTGAAGTCTCCAATCTAGGTTGACAGCAATGGACAATAATATCCGTATTGTATTAAGTTTAGCGACAGGTGCAAACGTCTCAGTGTAGTCGATCCCATATGTTTGAGTGAACCCTTTTGCAACAAGCCTCGCCTTATATCATTCTAAAGTTCCATCTGCATGAAACTTAGGTGTGAATACCCACCTGCATCCTACAGTTTTTTTTCCCACTTGGTAGTTCTTCTACATCCCAAGTCCGGTTTTTCTCAAGTGCATCCATCTCCACGAAGATCGCCTTCCTCCACTCTGGAACTTTTAGAGCATCCTGTACATTTTTTGGAATCTCGACAGAAGACGAGTTAGAGGTGAAGGCTGAAAAAGCAGATGAAAGATTTTTTGAGGATACAAATTTTGTCATTGGATACAAAGGTCGATTAGTACATGACCGTTTTGACTTACGAATAGCAATGGGAACATCTTCCTCATTGTGGTCTAATGAGGTCTGCAGGTCAGATTCTTGGTGGGGCTGGACAGTGTCGATCTCTCTTTCTTTTAAAGGATCAGTCTCACTAGGTGGCACCTGTTCACGTGTTTTACGGTTTTTTCTTTGATAAGTCTTAAGTTCCACATTAGTACCTGATAATTTAATTTCGGACGATGCACCTGAGTGACCAGGTGACTTTTCTTGTTTCTGTAATTGATGACCTGAATTTTTGACCCCCAAATCTTCCGAGTTTTCAGACATCTTTTCGGGAGGACATTTTTCTGGACCTTCCATATGAACAGAACTAGTCTTTTCTGAATTATCTATAGAATCAGAAGTTTCTGCTTTCTCATCCTCTGGGTGTTCAAAAATTGGTGTCGACAGTTCATTAGTTAAAAAATCAAGTTCTTGTGGTACTAGGTCACACATTTGAGGCAGATTATTTTTCATGGAAACTTTAGTATCAGTCTCCCCCTGAAGTGGAGGCTTAAAAAATGGTTTATTCTCAAAAAACAACACATCCATTGTGACAAAGGTCCTTTTTGAAGACGGATCATAACACTTATACCCTCTTTGATTTGCAGCATAGCGGATGAAAACACATTTTTTTGATTTTGGATCAAGTTTACTTCTAGTTGGGCTGTGATCGTGAACAAACACAGTGCAACCAAATATCTTTAAAGGAAGCTCTGAGATTGCTATGCGGCTATGAGGGTAAAAAGATTTTAAAACTTCAACAGGCTTTTTAAATTTCAAAATTTTTGAAGGCATTCGATTTATAAGATAAGCTGCTGTTAAAATAGCTTCATTCCAAAATATCTTTGGAACATGGTTAGTGAATAATAATGTTCTAGAAATCTCAAGGATGTGTTTGTTTTTTCTTTCTGCCACACCGTTCTGATGTGGGGTGTTAACACAAGAACTTTGGTGAATGATACCCTTATTTGTAAAAAATTCTCCCAAAGTTTCATTAAAAAATTTCCCGGCCATTGTCGCTCCTGAAATTTTGAATTTTGATATCAAACTGGGTTTCAATCATTGTATAAAAGTTTTTGAAAACTTGTTCGACTTCCGATTTTTTTGTAAGTAAAAACACCCAGAGAACTCTTGTGTGATCATCAATAAATGAAACAAACCACCTTTTCCCCGAGAATGATGAGATACGTGAAGGTCCCCATATGTCACTGTGAATTAATGCAAACGGTGAAGAAGGCTTATAAGGATGAGATGGAAAAACTGCTCTTTTGAGTTTAGCTAATGCACACACTTCACATTGAAATTGAGAAGGATCTTTATTTCTAAATAACTTGGGAAACAAATGTTGCATATAATGAAAACTAGGATGACCTAAACGAAAATGTAACATAACTAATTCACTATCACCAGAGACAAACGTGGATTGAAAACCAGTAGTACGGATAAAAAATTGGTGGTGTACGAATCACCACCCCTAGTGAAGACGTCCAAATAAAAATTAATGCATATTGAGGCAACATCTAAGACTCAAGACACTATTAAAACAACTTCCATAAAACAAGACACAATATGAAAGAATCGACTACACTTGATAAAGTTCAATTATCTTAGCATCATACAAATACACAATTTTTATATAAAACCACAATACTCACATAGTCACAGTGGCATAGTTTGATCACTGAAAGATTGGTTACTTGAAACTCATACTGAAACTCAATGGTTTCTTCCAGCAAAAAAGTCAGCAAATACACAATGTGTTATGACCAACTGCTTTTAACTTTGTCTAACAATGATATCTACCACTCGTGATGCACGCGGGAAGCGTAAGAGAACTACTAGAATCTGCAATTCTTCATCCTTATCAATATCATCGTCAAGGAATATCCTCACCTTCTTTAGCACAGGTGACTAGGCCAAGATAAGCTTCACAAAATCCAACGCATTCTCCCAATTACTGAATTCCAAAATCTCTAATTCGCTCAAATGCTCCAACCAAATATTTGAATAATCTTCTTGTGTGAGGGAGCCAATCTCAATATCATCAAGACATGAATCCTCGAAAAGCTACATGTAGTATCGTCATTTCTTATGTGAGTGTAATTTGGCACAATAATAGAAACATATAAGATACGAGATAAATTCATGTTATTTACCTGTAGCTTAAGTTTCTTCAAGTTTGGGGAGCTTCTAATCAAAAGAACAAGAAAATGTAATCCATATCTGTGAAGAAAACATAGACTTTCCATACACAAGTATTTGAGGTGAACTGATGCAGCTGGAAGCTATTCAGGAATTTTATCTGGACGAAAACACTGGAACCATAGCCAAAACAAAAATTAGTAATAAATATGAGAACTATTTTCAAAGTTGAAACAACTATGAACAAAGTGGGTAATATTACATGAATAATGTGAAACCAAATAGACAGATCTTCAATCACCGGTAAACACTTGAATAGGTCAGCAATGGTGAAATCGTCACTATAGTCAATAGTTGTACAGTTACTACTCTGCAACAACTTACAACGTTCAGATAATTTGTGAAAGACTATGAGGTTCGATATTATGTTTTAATAAAAACTTACCAGATTCAAGCTCTTAAGTGAAGGACATTTGGATAGGAGATGCATAAGCGTTTTCTCAGTGGTCCTTAATTCTTGCAGAAATAAGCTTGTAAGGTTACCAAATCCTTAGAATGTTGGTTGATGGTCAAGACCACAATTGAGGATTGATAGGTCCGTTAACTGACACAAGAGAAGAGAGATAAGGGTAACTTATACCTCCAGAAAATGTCAAGTGTTAATTTCTTGACAGTATTTTTCCGCGACAAATGATATAGTATATGGTCAATCTCAACACAAGAGTTATCTGCGGTTATGGTAAGGGTGAATTCATATATTGGACCCTCGTGCATTAAAAGAACTTGGTATATAGCAATGAAAACTCTACACCCCCTGGTCATTCCTTTCCTTTCATTTGGTCCGTCAAACGTTTGCTCCAGAACGGACAGCTCAGCCTCATCAGTTGATACTTGAAAAGTATACTCTATAAACGCAAGTTTAGGGATTTTGATCCAATGATACCCCCATTCCCTAAAAAGGATACTTGTCCTTGCTGCCTCTTGAATTGGTAAAAGGCATAAGATGGTTTCTATTATGTAAAAGGCATAAGATGCATTCCATATTAGTTTTACAGCACAAGGACGAAACAGATAAGAAAGTTATACGGTTCTACCACATAAAATCTCCATACGTATGGAACGACAAAACTTTTAATAATATAAAATGAGCACAGAAAACATGAAATGGCTCATAACATAAACTTTTTAACACATAAATTTCAAGTATGGTAAAGCAATCAAAGAGGGAAGATACTTAAGTTGAAGTACTAAAGAGTAAAAGATAGTCACAAACTCCATGGAATCCATCAATTAATCATTATAAATCAACAAAAAACCAGGTAAGTAAGAACATTTATATCCCATCAAATAACAGTAAAATCAATCCAGAAGAGCATTTTCGATCGAACCACAGACTAATCCTGGATAAAAGAGTTGAGTAATCAATAATGAAGTTTGTGACAACTGAGAAATTGTATTACTGCCTCATGCTATAAAGTTTTGTACCTAATTCGATGACAAATTGATAGTTTGATACCTTAAGTTGAAAAAAAATAAAGTTTTGTACCTAATTCGATGACAAATTGATAGTTTGATACCTTAAGTTGAAAAAAATAAGGTTTTGTACCTTATATAGGAAATTGGGTAAAGTATGGTACCTTTTTCTGTATTTTCCCCTTATTTATCAATACAGATAAAAATTAATCACGCATATTTTACAAACAATAGTGACAAAATCACTCAAAATTAAAAGGAACTGAAATGAAATTTACACAAAATTGTACAGAATCAGCAATCAACGATGTACTATCGTGGATCTATCTTTATCATACTGTCTGATGCTAAGTGACTATTTTTCTGTATCAATGAAATATAACTAACCAGCGACCAGCGGTCGGCGATCTGAGTTAGCGGTGGCAAACGACGGACGGCGACAGCCGGAGATGGAGGTTCAATAGTTAAATCGCCAGAAATGGGAGTTGGGGTTTTCCCGCGCCTTTAATAGTTACACCTTGGTGGTCCTTGGTTCGTATATACAGTAGTACTACGGAATTTAAAAAATGAAAAACTATTCATTTTCCCCTGTTTTATTGTGTGAAGGCAAAAGTAAAATAATAATAATATTATAATATATTTTTAGTGATTGGAAATGCTATTGTATAGTTATAAATCGAGTATTTCCTGTTACTTACCATACGTGTTTAGTATAAAATATAATTTTAGCTACTTATTACCTTGTATTTGGAAGACTAATACTACTAAACTCTACTTTTTTCCATATATAACCTTCAATGTGGATTGAGTTCGAGTTGTCATTCATGATCGAAACCGAGTTGAGTCTACTTATTTTGAACCCTCTATCAAAAGCAATTAGACCTACTAGACTCAACACAGTCAAGTTCGAGCTTTAACAAGTCAAATGTTAATTCTTTAAATTTCGACTTGATTATGACAGCGTTAAGGCAAACTTTTTTTTTTAAACAGAAAGAAAAAGTTAAATTCCAGAAACCATTCTATATTGAGCCAACATACTCATCTAAGAATAAAAACACCTATAAAATTGTTCCCATAGAACAATGCTCGAAAGAGTGACAGTTGCATATATTCACTGAAAGATTGGTTACTAGATACATAAGACTGAAAATAAACCCCTAACTTAGTGCTTCCTTTGATGCAAAATTGTGGTGGGTGGGTGGGGGGAGAGACGGGTCAAAACAGATTCGGGGCATAATGAGTTTAGGTCAAAACGGGCCATCTCAAAATCGGGTCGAAACAGGTTCAGATAACTGCAGGCAACAAAACACATTCAAACTCGATCCCATATACAGTTTCTTGATTCCAATTATTCAAAATCATATAGCTACTTTTAAACCGTAATTCCATAAGCCCCAGGGCCCCCAAACTATATATGTTTTTCTTCTGAAATAACAAGGGTAACAACAAATTAAAGAAACTGAACCACTTGTCTAAATGACCCAGTGGTAGGTTGGGCTCTTGGCTTCCTAGAGGTCAGGGGTTCAATCCTGCCATGGGTAATCATTCAGCATGATAGGTACCCACACCCGTAAAACACATAGGGCCCTGAGGGAACTTACGAATAAAGGTTCATTCCAACTCCAGACGCCCTCACCGTGCCAGGGGAGTTGCCCGGAGTCATCCTTGTGGGTGGACAAAGACCGGTGCCAAAGGCACACGGGACCCGGGTGTTCCCGACAATTTACACCTTTACGGAAATTAAAGAAACTGAAGATCTATTAGGAATCATTGAATCAACTATACAAAAAACATTGATCTTTAAAAACATCCAAATAGCAAAATATCATATTTCTCAATAATCACATCACATCTCATCTCATCTCATCTCAAAACTCAATTCTTCATTTCCAGAAACAATCAACAACCCATCCATGTTTCGACTATTTCGTTTCCAACTGTCCAAAATACTTGCCTGAAATAGTTACTAAGATATTAAGCATTATAACTTCATCATCAAGACTCGTTTTCTCAGCTCGCAATGTTGCACATTTTCTCAACAAGCACCGAAGTGAAGCACTAGTATCGGCATTTAAAGGGGTATCAATGGCTGCACAAAGAGCAAACAACCATGCACAATCGGCTCGACATAAAGAGCTCTTCGTCTCCATTGATGTTATACGTTTCCTCAGCATTGAGACTCGAGCTACGGGTTCCATCTCTAAGATTGTTGGCAAGCTAGGCCAGTCACATATGGTGGTCATGTCTTCTGTTTGGCTTAAATCAAGATTTTCCTGAATAGCACTGGTGCCATCATCTGTCTGACAGAAATCAAGATTTTCTTGAATCGCACTCTCAATAATGCTTTGGGCAAGAGGGAGTGATTCAATTGGGCCAGAGAATGTAGAAGAAGAATTCTCGTCCTGAGATAATATCTGAAATTATAGAAACTTAAATAAATAAATAAATAAATTTAAAAATCAAAGTTGCTCAAGGAAAAAAATGCTAGAGAGTAAAGATGACAAAACAGTTGGTCAATGAGTAAAAACAGGAAATTCTGTCTATTTCTAAATTCTATAGAAATAGCTAATGTGTTAAATATGATTAGGAGAGTTATTTTAAATAAATAGAGATCTAAGTTTCTGAATAAAACAATGTAGAAAGTCGTATGCTATAAAATTCATTTAGGTGACTTTTGGCTTTCGGTTGTTCACTTTTTAGCTAATATTATCAAGTTGACTTGTTTGAAAGAAAACACAACCAAAATCGACATATTGATAAGGGGGTCAAAATTGCCACCTCTATGACTAAGCTACAAGAAAATTGAAGTTCAGTCAATGGGTCCTCTTTGCTTAAATTATCCAAATTCTTCCATAGTAGTCTTTATTGTCAAATAGTACTACAGCTTTTTTTTTTAATTATTTTAACAATTATCTAATTTTGTTAATAAACTGATTTAGAAGTTTATGCACCAATTTAGTTGAATCTCATCAACCCATTCGACTTGTTAGAGATAAAATGTAACCTGCATCAACCCATATATTAGTATTTGTGTAAAAATTAGCACCTCTAGAAGATTAGTAAAAGGAAAGAACGCGCTTACCAGCCTTAATTTTGAAAAGTCGGCAAGAAAAACATCTTCCCACTCTTTTGATGGCATCAAATGCTCGGGACATGCTGCAATGTCAGGAATGTCGGGCATATAAACAGTTTGTTCTTTATTTAAGGCAATTCTGTTCACCTTTGCAACCTTCACCTTTGGTATATGCTCGGCCTCCCATCTGTGAACGAACAGGGCTATTAATATATGGAAACAACATTTATTTTTTAATTTTTACACTACAAAACATTATCTTCAGGTACACGTGCATATCTTGTTGACCATGCAGGTCCACCCCTGATACTAACGTAATCAGCTTCAATGCAGCTATTTCTATTGTATAAGTTACACAATCTTTCATGGGCTGCTAAGAAAGGTCAAAGAAAAATTGGTTTTCTTGAGCAACATTAAACCAATAGAACTCTAGTCCAGGGGTGGCAAAATGGGTGGGTCAAGTGGTTTGGACAATGTGTCAAAATGGGTTGGGTTGACCCAAAATACTTTTTTCCATTTAAAAAGTTTTTATAGCATATATAATAAACAATATATTTTCTATTAAGATATTAATCTAAATGCCTATATAAAATTATTTAAAAGGTTGCATGCATATGCATCAAAATTTCAATTTAGGCAACTTTGACATATTCAATCCACTTCAGTTTGTTTCTTTTATTATTTATTTATTAGTATAATTTGACCCATTTGAGAAAAACACAGCCCAAATAGGTCCATTAATAATTAGAAATATCAAAATTGACACATTTAGATAAAAACAAAAACACAGAAAAAAGTGGACAGAGGCACATTACCTGACTCGCCTAAGATATTCTAGTCCATCTTGTGGAGGGCCCGAATCAAAATCAGGTTCTCCAGTGACATAAAACGCAGGTCTTTGGATGCTAACATAATCTAAATCGCTGTCTTCATCTTCATAATAATCTTCCTCTGCGTCCAAATCATTGCCATTTACACCAGATACCAGATCCATTTCGTCCGTCTTTTGCATTTCACTACCAATGTTGTCAGGCTCGTTACCTGAAACACATCAGCATTTCAGTTGAACAAAGATTCTACTAACTTCCAAATGACATTTGCACTCCTAAAAGAACATATTCACAATAAAATAAACCTTTTCTTCAAGAATACAAGTCTACGTATTGACCATCTCTGCATATTTTCAAACTCTCACATTAACAATGAAGATAACAAACCTTGACTGCATTCTATGGTCGATGTCATTTACTTAAGATAACTTAGCACAATGGGGAAAAAAGGCTTGTGTATCAAGCGTATGTGTAACAAGTGGTAAAGTTACCTAAAGAACTAAGAGTGAAGGGAGTGGGGTGATGTGGACAAAATGGTTCTCTACCATTTTTAATGTGACCACTCCCCCCTCAATATGGTTCACAAAAAAAATTGTTCAATATGGTGGCTACCATATTGAATGGTAGATTTTTTCATTTTATTTTATGTGTGTGTATAATTATTTATAAAGGTAAATGTGAGTCCAATTTTCAGTTTGATGATTAAGCAGTATGGTTTCTATATGAAAATGACGTGGCACTGATGTTGTTAGTATCTAGTAAAAATACATCATTGACTTCATTTCACGACTATGTTGTTAGTATCTAGTAGAAAACTGAAAGATCAAGAATATACCAATACAATCAGCAGCAGCAGCAGCAGCACCAGCCTTTTTGTTGGAGAATCGAGTCCGAGGATCAAAACTCACAAAATTTCCCTCCTCTTCATGCTTAGTACCAACCAAATTGTCATACTCCTTACAAACAGTAGATCCTAGCCCACAGTAAACCTCAATCCACTTCTTTTTTTGTTCTACCACCCCAACATACCTCAATCCCTCCAATTCTTCCCTCACATATACCACTCTTACCCTATCACCTCTTTTATCACAATCACACCCACTTTGCCTTTCAAAATCATAAATCGCATTCTTTTTCATCCCTTTCCCTCTTTTTCTAGGCCTTCCTACCTTCTTTAAACCCCCATTTTGTTCCTGTTTTCCCTCATCAATCAATTCAGTTTCTGATGAATTACTGTCATTTGAGACATGGGTATCATCAAATTGTGATAAATTGCTGAAATTTGTGACATGGGTATCATCAATTTGATCTACGGAGTGCCATAAAATGATCTCGTGAAGTTCTTGATTACCTTCTCTGACTTCAGGAATTAAACCCACCTGGGAATCGATGGTTTCTTGCATACTTTTGACGACGAAATCATCTGATGAAGTATTTGGTTCGAAAGTAGAAGAACCTTCTGCCATCATACGGACTGGGTTTAGGACTTTAGGGTTTTAGCTAGCCCTATTATAGGTATTTTTTGATGAGAAATCAAAGGTACTTGATTAGAATTAGATTCAGATTTAATCATTAGAGAAAAGTTTAATAAAATATAGACCGGAGGAACGAATAGGTTTGCTGTATTTATATCAACTTTCACATTTTTTTCTTTAAAACTAAGAATGCGCTTCAATTTTGGTGACAACGATACGTCACGTGTCACAAAATACATTTTTCTTTACATTTTTAAAAATTAAATATCTCTAAAACGATAAGTTAAAAAGTTATAAGAATTGCACCATAAAGTTCAGCATTTTTTATTTTCGATTAAAGATCTCACAAGGTATACTTTTGACGAACTTTTTTTTTTCATTTTTTTAGTTTTTTTAGTGAGTTTTGAAAACAACTACCACATATGATACCAGCGAGTAACACATGTGATATCAGCGAGTAACACATGTGATACTAATGTTGTACAAAATGTAAAACCTAAAAAATAAAACTTCAAAAGTATACTTTGTGAGATCTCTAATCGAAGAGAAAAAAAATACTGATTTTTATGGTACAATTTTTATAATTTTTCAATGAGTCATTCTTGAGATATTTAATTTTTAAAAACGTATAAGAAATTGAGTTTTGTGACACGTGGCACATTCATATCGGTTTCTCCATTCTCACAAAAATTTTCATTCTCATTTGAACCTCACTCTTAAAAGTAAATATCTCACAAAATGAATATCTCGTTGGAATCAACGTCTTTTTGTCTATTAGATATATCACATGACATATTTGCGACGACCTTTTTGTTTTCATTTTTTAATGTGTATTGGAAATTCCTAATGCTAATAATCACATGTGATTATATTTACAATCAAAATTTAAGTTTTAAATAGCTAACTATAATATAATAACTTATAAATAATCAAATTTACGAATTATAACTAATAACATGCAAATAGTTTTATTTGATAATTTAATAAACTTAAAAAATGTTGTAATCATTTGTGATTAAACATCAAATTAGTAATCAAATATGATTAAAGTGTAAATATATACGAGTTTCAAATAGTTAACTATAATTATACATGCAAATAAATATAAAGATGAAATCATATGTAAATTATATGTTATTATCAAATACTTCATTTTAAAACACATGTGATTAAACCTTAAATCATTAATCACATGTGATTTTACCGATAGACGAATGCAATTTTTAAAATCTTATTTATAGTTATGTATGTGAGTCAATATTAGGTTGTAATCTTGAGTGACTTAACATCCACCAATGATGAATAATCGTGTAACAATGTTAAATTTTTATCATAAATCACATGTGATTATATAAGTTGATTTTTCTAAGAGCCGACAAAAACGAAAAAGAAAGTTTATCGATTCCAAATATGTAATTTTATAATTTTTAGTCATACCGTTGTGAGCTATTTAATTTTAAATTTGAGTTGAAATTAGATTTTAAAGAAAATTAAGCAATCCTATTGGTTCTTCTTTTTTTTACTACTAGCCCTAAAACCCGTGTATATACACGGTCTGATAAATTTGTTATTTTTTTTTTAAATTATTGAAAGAATTCTTATATGCTTTGTGATATATTAGAACATTTTTATGAGTTAAGAGATATTCAATATTGCTTAGAATTAGAATTTTTTAAGTAGTCTATATTGAAATTAAAAGTATAGATCGTAAATTTTCAACGGCGGTAAGCATATTATGTAAGTCAAAATATATTTAATTGTAAAGGTATATAATTATATTTAGGCAAATGAATAGTTTGAAGTAATAATGGTAGGTTGAAATTATAAACGATTACGTTCAATACGGATCATAAATTATATCCTTTGTAAGACCTCTTTATTCACTTTAAGAAATGAACCTCCTTTGAAAAAGAAAAAATTCTTTGTGTATGTTATGTACATGAACTGATGTGGTGTTATTTGATTGAGTTGCCAAATAATTAACATTTTCAAGAAAAGAATTTAAGATTATATCGAGTTCAGTTCTATAATAGAGTTAAGAAGAAACACAATTTATCAAGTAAATTTCTTAGCAAATAGTGAATCAGTCGGTTATTTTTGTATTCGAGTGCAAGTCTTATTAAGGTGTTTAATAAAGTGAATAATCTCAACTATATAAGAAAAGTATTTGGTCAAACCATAAGGGTGTACTTGGTTTAATGTTAAAATTACTTATTTTTCATTTTACCAAGTTAAGATGTCGACAAGAAAACATATTAGATCATCAGTTTGACTTTATATTTAAAATCAAATGTATAAAGTGTCGACATATGCTATTATACTCTATATATTTTTAAATTTTAAATCCTTATATTAAAAATTGATAATTTTAAATGGTTTTATTTGTAAAATTGGATGAAATTGAGGGATTCAATTGAATTATTAAAAATTTATAAATTGATGACATCATAAAGGTGTTTACTATATTATATTTATTAGGTTATAAACCCGTGATTACACGGGCTTTCTAAGAGGCTTTTGTACTTTAACTATAAGTAAGTTAATATGTAGCCATTAGTTACTTAAACATTAATAATGTTAAGTATTAAACAGTGTAATTCAGTGGTTCTTGAGAAGGATATATAAACATAGGGTTATAATAATTAAATTAAAATGTGTATTTCACATAATACTATCTTTCGTTTATTTGAATGTTAAACCCGTGAATACACATGCATTTCACATAAAACTATATTTCGTTTATTTGAATGTTAAACCTGTGAATACATACTATATGGATACCGAATAAAAGTATTTTTGATAAACCCCAGTGAATACACATGCCTTTCACATAAAACTATCTTTCGTTTATTTAAATGTTAAACCTGTAAATACATACGGATATCAAATAAAAGTATTTTTCATAAACCCGTATATACACACAGATTGTTAAATGTGACTTTTAGTTGTATTAGTGTGAATAAATCTTTCACACATTAAATTACCTGTCTAATGAGGGATTATTAATATGATGGTATTATGTTAATTAATTAATCAATTTAATAAATTAAAAGTCAGATTAAATTTAATAGGAATCTTCGAAACTCACCATTACCTCCTCTTTGGTAATTCAACTTCTCGAAAAACATATTTATTTATTTATTTTATTGAGATATATATGAAAGGGAAAACTCGTTTATTTAAATTATAAATAAAGTATTTATTTATTTGTTTATTCAAAAAGAGAAATTTTAGGTAATTAAATGATTGGTTAATTGAAAGTGTGATGAAATAAAAGTATTTGATTGGTCAATAGGGCTTGATTTTAAGCAAAATTGAAGGTAACAAAGTTTTCTTATATTAATATTTATTATTTATATTTATATTTATATTTATTTAGATTAGATAGATTTAAGATTTTTTCATTGTTTATTGAACTCGCTTCCTAATTATTAAACTAAACGAACAGTGACAATCTTAAAATAGCTTTAGAGTAAATGTTTTTAACTAATTTTACTGGTATATTAAGCTAGAGATAATAATAATAATAACTATAAATGTTTTCATGAAATTGATATTTTTTTGATTATTTTCTACATCACCGACGTACATGTACGTAAGAGACCACTCAATCTATCAGGTGACAAAATCACATATTACTATCAATATAATCGATTACTCTTATCAAAAACATCTAATTTTGTTATGTTAAATTGTGACAAAGTGGTAAGAGTCCAATTCAAAAGGTCGATCTCTTAAAACAAAGAAATAAAATATACTATTTCTAATAACAAATTTTCTCCTGTTCTCTTTAACAACAAATGACTATTTACATGTAATTCAATACTACTGCCAGTGACTACTCCTAAGAATACTCATATTAATACCACTAAATAGACACTAACAGTGACTACTTTTGACAAATTCAAATGCAAATTACTTCTTAAAGTTGCAATGCTTATGCATAAAACGTGTTATCAGTCTCAAACCTAACTTTCGAGCTTATCAATTTAAATTTAACATCCGGAATCAGAGAGCGGTGGTGAAACAAAAAGCCATAGACAAGAGGTTGTATCTGCACAATATTCTATCCGAGAACGAAGATTACAATGTATAGACGGACTTACAATGTAATTTGCATCTCAATAAATATATTTATAACTTTTTTATTTCATTAATTAATTAATAATTAATACTCAACGATATCATAGATTATTATTATTATTATTATTTTGCAATCCTCTTTCCCCACAAAAATAAAAGAAGAATGAATAGTTTTAAAATTAGATTATGATTTCGCATGGTGAACAAATATATAAACGTTGAAAGCGCGGCAAACCCTAATCCCACTCAATCACTCCCATTCTGGCGATATTGGCTATTGAACCTCCATCTCCGGTTGTCGCCGTCCGTCACTTTCTGTCACTAATCTTCATCGTCGGACGCTCGTGGTTTAGCAGGTATATGTATTTTACTTCTCAATAAACATCAACTATATCACACCCATAGCAGGTATACATAAATATATGTATATATATATATATATATATTCATAATTGTTTAAATTATATCAGATTTACTTTTTATACAGAATATTAAATTGTTCATTGCTGATTTTGAGCAATTTTGTGTGAATTTTATCATTTCCGTTCCATTTTCATAGATTTTGTCAATATGTTTTAAGAAAGTGTACGCAATCCAATTTTATTGATATTAGTGCTTTGTTTATTGCTGATTTTGTGTGAATTTCATGTCAGGTCATTATTGTTTTAATTGATTTTGTCAATAATGTATATAAATTGTGCCATTAGTCTAACATTGAATAATGTTTTACTTCGATACTGATTACTCCACTCTTTTATCACTGATGATTAGTGGTTCAATTGAAAATGCTCGTGTGGAATGGTTTCACTTGGTGTTTGTTTTTTGTTGTTTTGCTGGTGGATTCCGTGTAGTTTTAATTTGTGTGAAAGTTATGACTTTGTTTCTTTTGTTTTCATCAAGTATATACTATAAACTAGTGTATGTGCCATTGAATATTTTATGAGGATTTACATGGTTGCAGAGTACATCAATCATGTCAAAAACCATTGTATATCAGTCCGGTACTACATATCAGTTTCCGAATTTGGTGAGTGTAAGGGGTAAGGTTGTGAATACAAATGAGAATGCATATGATAATTAATCATTAGCACTGAAAACATTTTGCCTACACAGGTCACTTGCTTGAAATATAATCATACTCAGAGTGTAAAGGTAGTCTTCTCTCACAGTTCACTGATTGTTTTACCTGTGTCAGTGTTCTATATTAATATATTTATGGTATGAGTTGTTTCATGTTTTTCTATGTTCATTTTCTATCATATAATTTGTTTCTCGTTCGGATTTTTGGTTTCTTCTATGCTATGCTTATGCAGATTTAATGTGGTAGAACTTTCTTATCTGTTTCACCTGTGTGCTCTAAAACTAGTATGGAATCTAAATCTGTGTTTCTGTTTTGATGGATTGACAACGGTGATGTTCAATTTTAAACTCATAAACATATTGTTGCTCAATATTCTTTCAAATTGCGACCATTACTTATCAGGCTTTGTGTGTGTATTAAAGAGGGTTTCTCGTAAATAGATTTTCCTTATAGCTATGTTGCAGCCAACAAGAAAATATTATGAGATGGATATGATTAGCAAGCTTCCCCCGGGCATAATTGAAACCATCTTATGTCTTTTACCGATTCAAGAGGCAGCAAGGACAAGTATTTTGTGTAAGGAATGGAGGTATCATTGGACCAAAATTCCTAAACTTGCATTTATTGAGAAAACGTTTCAAGTATCAACTTATGGGGATGAGCTGTCTGTTTTGGAGCAAACGTTTGATAGACCAAATCAAAGGAGAGAAATGACCATTTGGTGTAAAATTTTCTCTGCTATATACCAAGTTCTGTTAATGCACAAGGGTCCTATACTTGAGTTCACCTTTTCCATGTATGCAGACAACTCGTGTGTTGAGGTTGACCATATACTAAACAATTTGTCACAGAAAAATACTGTCAAGAATTTAACACTTGACCCGTTTGGGCGGTATAAGCCACCCTTATCTCTCTTCTCGTTTCATCAGCTAACGAACCTGTATTTCAACTGTTGTGTTTTTGACTATCAACCAACATTTAATGGATTTGGTAGCCTCACAAGCTTGCATTTGGATGAATTAATGACCTCTAAAAAAATGCTTCTACTTCTCCTATCCAAGTGTCCATCACTTAAGAGTGTGACCTTGGTAAGTTCATATTTATAATAGAATATCGACCCTCACGGGCTTCCATTACTAATTTGAATACTAAATATTGTAACATGGTGCAGAAATTTAACGGCGCAACTATCGAATGCAGTGATGATCATTCCACCATTGTTAACTTTTTCGAGTGTTTACCGGTGGTTGAAGATCTGTCTATCTGGTTTCACATCATTTTTGTAATATTTTTCACTTAATATATATTTGATTTAACTTGTGAAAAAAGAGAGTTTTGCTTATTAATAATCTTTGTTCTCTTTATGGTTCTAGTGTTTTGTTCCATATGAACATCCTGAAGAACTTCCTAAAGAGCTTCCAACCGCATTACGTGACCTCAAATACTTGTGTATGGAATCTGTTTGTTTTGTTCACAAATTTGGGATACCTTTTCTTGCGTTTTTGATCAGAAGTTCCCCAAACCTGGAGAAACTAAAGCTAGAGGTAAGTAGCATTAAATTTATGTTGCATCCTATTTGCTTTGATTCTTATGCCAAGATACACTGACACAATATTTTTTTATAGATTTTGGACGATTCGGGGGAGGATGATTTTGAGATATGCTCCTTTACACTCGAGGATTATTACGATATTCGGTTGGAGCATTTGATGGAATTTGAGATTCTACATTTCAGCGACGGGGAGTATGAGTTGGACTTTGTGAAACTAATCTTGGCCAATTCACCTGTACTAAAGAAGGTGAGTGTATTTCTTGACAAAATTGTTGATAAGGATGAAGAGTGGGAGATTTTAGAAGATCTCGTACGCTCCCCACGTGCATCACCGGTGGTAGATGTCATTGTTAGACAGATGGAAACTAGTTCACGGTATGTATTCTCCGAGTGCTAAGGATGAGGCGCTTGAATTCACGTTGTGTACTGGTGGTGCTGGTGTCACAAAACCATGTTTTTTCAATTATGTTTCTGGTAGCGAAACATTTCTACTATTATGTGATCATTGTTTTTTGGGTGTGCTTCTTAGTACTCTATGTTTTTGACGCAAGACTTTTAAACTTTATGGTTTATGATCTATTGTTTCATGTTGCGTATGGTTTTATGGTATTAGTGTTTTGAGTCTATTTAGAAAGGGTGTTGATATATACAACAAATATTTTGATGCATACATCAAAAGTATGCATTACGGTGTTGTACAATACTGCATTGTGATGCATAAATACTGGTGTATGAATCAAAGTATTTGTTGTATTTATCACTTTTTGCATACATCAAAAGTATGCATTAACTTTTTGCATGTTTTCAAACAAGTTATAATGGAGTTTATCTTGAGTTGCTAGAACATATGGTATGATCCTATGTGGCCAGTGTGGTCTGTCGATCACACTGGTGTGGTAACACTTGTTCTAATATGATTGTGTGGGTGCGTATATTTTTCTTTTTTGTCTTTGTTCTTTGTATAGATAATGATTGTAATGTAATAGTAACAACCGATAAAAGTGGGTTCCAATGTCGTTTTTTATTCTTAGATATTGAATATGATCCGTGACCCATACCCGTTTCCATTCAATCATATTACATATAACAAATCAAACATAAACTTGATAAAAAATAAATTAAAAACGATGTTGTAGTTTCGATTTTTTTCTTCTTTGTTTTTTTGCCTCGACACAATATTAAGGGTAAATGAATATTTATCATTGTGTTTGCATATTTGTATTAAAAGAATAGTTAATAAAATTTGTGAATAAGAGATATAACCCTAACAGATCGTTAATTTAACAATTGAACCTCCAATTTCGATTCTCACTTTCTGCCACTAATCCGCCAAGGATGATACTTGGACTACTCATCAAGGTTCTTATGTTATTATATATTCATATTTAGTATATTATAAGATATAATGGATAAACACAATTATTGATAGAGGTATTAACTATCTAGACATAATCGAATTACCGAGTTGAATAATTTGAGTTGAAAATAGTTTGAATATTCGATATTTAGATTTTAATGCCATTTCTATCATTAAATAAATTCTCTTTATCAGAAAATATAATGAGATGGATATGATCAGCAAGCTTCCTCTGGGCATAATAGAAACCATTTTATGTCTTTTACCAATTCAAGAGGCGGCAAGAACAAGTATCCTGTGTAAGGAATAGAGGTACCATTTGACCAAAATTCCTAAACTTGCTTTTATTGAAAAAACGTTTCAAGTATCAACTTATGGGGATGAGCTGTGTGTTTTGGAGCAAACGTTTGATGAACCAAGTGAAAGGAAAGAAATGACCAAGAAGTGTAAAATTTTCTCTGCTATATACCAAGTTCTGTTAATGCACGAGGGTCCTATACATGAGGGTCCTAAACACTTGATCAAGCATAAAAATTAAGCTTTAGTGCGGGGTTGTATTGGCTCGATTCGCTACACTATGTGAATTACGTGGATAACCCTCGAGGCCGTATAGAACGGCGCTAAGGGTGGTATGAATCGTCGGAAAAAGATAAGTTGCTATCTTTTAGGGTTTTGTGTGTGAAGTTGTGGAGGTGCCTCCTGAATGAAGTGTGTATTCATTCTTTGTATTTATAGAGATGCAAAACCCTCTAAACTTGGCGAGTAAGTTTGGCCACGTGGACCAATTGTGTAATGACAGCAGGGATCATGGCGATGATCCCCGCATGTGGGGTCCTTTCTGCTGACGTGGACCAACCATGTGTCGGGGACACTTAAGGTGGTATGCGCATAACAATTGGCATAACCGTTGGTGGCACTATTGCACCTTCTTGTCTGGTATCCGGGTGGCATTAACCCTATTGTTAATCGACTTGCACCTTCTTGGGCTAGACTTGCATGGCCCAACTGGTCGTGAGTTAGTGATGACAGACCCAAGGTATTGGGCCTTCTTACACGATTAGTAGACAACTCGTGTTGAGATTGACCATATAGTAAATAATTTGTCACGGAAAAATACCGTCAAAAAATTAACACTTGACTTCTTTGGGTGGTATAAGGTGCCATTATCTCTCTTGTCGTTTCATCAGTTAACGGATCTGTATCTCAGTGGTTGCTGTTTTAACTATCAACCAAGATATAATGGATTTGGTAGCCTTACAAGTTTGTATGTGGATGAAGTATATACTTCTACAAAAATGCTTCTACATATCCTATCCAAGAGTCCATTACTTAAGAGTGTGACTCTGGTAAGTTAATCTTATAATAGAATATTGATTTTTATGGCTTTTCATAACTTATCTGAATACTAAATGATGTAAACTTGTTGCAGAAAATGAACTGCGGTGTTATCGACTGTGGTGGACTGGTGGTGATCATTCCACCGTTGTTAATCTTTTCGAAAGTTTACCGGTGGTTGAAAATCTGTATCTGGTTTCACATCATTTTTGTAATACTTTTCACTTGATTTAGAACTGATCTAACTTCAGATAAAAGAGTTTTGCTTCTTACTAATTTATGTTATCTCTTTGGTTGAAGTGTTTTGTTCCATATGAACATCCTGAAGAACTTCAAGAGCTTCCAAACGCATTAGGTCACCTCAAATACTTGTGTATATAATATTTTTGTTTTGTTCAAAAATTGGGCTACCTTTTCTTGCATTTTTGATCAGAAGCTCCCCAAACCTCGAGAAACTAAAGATAGACGTAAGTAACATAAATCTATGTTGCGTCCTATTTCTTTTGATTCTTATGCCTAGATACATTGACTCAACACTTCCTATAGATTTTGGACGATTCGGGGGAGGATTTTTTTTTAGATATACACCTTTACGCTCGAGGATTATTACGATATTTGGTTGGCGTATTTGAAGGAATTTGAGATTTTAAATTTGAGCGATGGGGAGTATGAGTTGAATTTTGTGAAGCTTATCTTGGCCAAGTCACCCATGTTAAAAAAGGTGAGGGTATTTCTAGAAGAACATGTTGATAAGGATGAAGAGTTGGAGATTTTAGAAGATCTCTTACGCTTCCTATGTGCATCACTAGTGGTAGATATCATTGTTAGACAGGTGAAAACTAATTAGCGGTATCAGATGATGTATTTCTCGAGTGCTAAGGATGAGGCGTTTGGAATCACATTTTTTGTATGGTGATGGGGTGTCACAAGACCATGTTTTTCCAACTTTATTTCACGGTTAAGGAGACACTAGGTTAGAGGTTTTCGTCTAGGTTTGGTCTTATGTTTCTGGTAATCAATCATTTCGACTATATGATTATGTTCTTTGGATATGCTTCTTAGTACTGTGTGTTTATTATGCAAAACAATTTAAAATTTGGTATCAATTTGTAGTATTTTAAGTGTTACTTCAAAATGGACAAGAGTTAAAATGATAAACGACGTCATTGTTAACTTTTTGCATATTTACACGGATTTTTGTGTAGGTATTATGCATTGTTATGTTATTCTTCAACTTATGGGTTATCGAGGACCATACCAATGGAGAAGATCTTGGGATCTATTCTTTTATATCAAAATCCAAATGTGAATCCAAACAGTGTTGCGAATATGATAACTTGAGCCATATCAGTTTCCATTCAATCATATTACAAATAACAAATCAAATATACATTACATATAAACTAATCGGCCATTTCTCCAACGGGTTTTTTGCCGAAAAATGAATCAATAGTTCATGTTTTTGCATTTTCGGGTATCAACTAATTTCGTTTTTTAAAAACGAACCACTAATTTAAAACTGAACATTTTCGGGTATTAGTACCCTTAAAATCGAACATTTTCGTTTTTTAAAAATGAACCACTAATTTTTAAATGAATCAATATACCCGAAAATGTTCGATTTAAAATTAGTGGTTCATTTTTAAAAAACAAAATTAGTTGATACCCGAAAATGCGAAAAAAAGAACTATTGATTTATTTTTCGGCAAAAAACCCTTTCTCCAACCATTGCTGCAGATTTCATAAGAAATTGAACGAAATGGTCAAAACTTTGAAAAGGAGGCACAAAAACAAAGTCCAACAATGACACTTTCCATTTTAGAATGTCCCCAACCAAAAAATGCAACATTCCCACATTGAGGAGTAGTCAAATGTGCATTTTCGGGACGTATGGGATATCAGCGATCATCGATAACTATATATAGGAGGCAATTTAAACTGACTTACATATGACGTATTGCTGTAGGTTCCATGGATGTGATCGCGGAAGAGCAACCAATGAGATATGGCAAATTCATGGTGACAGTTGTTCCGGCCATAATTATTACAAATCCAAGTTAGCAGCTTGCTCGGGGTCACTACTCCCAAGGAAGCGAACAAGTGCAACAGCTAGCTCTAGACTGCCCGACCATAACCAACTATCATCCCTGCAAGCCATATGAATGGGGCCCAAGGGATTAAGAACACCCACCAATGAGGCTACAAGTATGAGTGAGTGCAAGAACTAGACGACCAAATGCAGTGGCCTCCCTTTGGTATAGTAGAAGAATCTGCAACAAGATCAGAAAACCAAACAATTTAACTAGCATATCACAATCACATTGGACATCCATATAACTATGGCCTATTAATAGCCCATTAAATTAAAAGATGTTAGTATTACTGTATTACCACACAGTTGTGATACAATTTATATGGGTGATGGTTGAATAAGCAGCACTGTCCCAGGCTGCAACATTAGGCCTTAACAGATTTTTGCAATTTGATTCTATGATTGTGTTGGTATTTATAGCAAATTACTTCCATTTAATTTATATCTTGTAGTTTTACTTCCATCTTTCGGATTGCAAATTTGCTATCTATCTAAAGCTACAGCATTCAAGCTTTACTTGGCTGCAGCTAAAGAAGATGCTAACGCAATCATCAGGTTACGTTTATTACTATATAACCTAACATTACAGCACATAGTAATGCAGGTCAATTTCACCTTCTTTCTTTTTAAATATCAGGTCCTTCGCATTATAAAAAAGTTAGTGTTCCAGCTTTAAATGACAATACTTTGAAATACAGTCCTAACGAATATTGAAGCTTGATTTCTAGATAAATGCAGGTAAGCTTTACCAAAAATCTTTTACAGCTAGTATCCAAAATGGGCTAGTATAACAAAGCAATGTAAATTTACCTTCTCAAAAACAAACAATAGCAGTAACTGACAATCTGAAAGCCACTGATCCACCTTTTCAGGGGCCGATTACTCCTTTGTGTTTAAGGTTCCAACATGTCAGCTTCAACTGTTTCTCTTTCACTAGATATAACCAATCTCACATGTTCACCGTCCACTTGTGATGATTGCTCATAGATCTTTCCTTTTTAATCTTTTCTTACCCTTGATTTATAAAGAAAAGAAGAAGAATCTTGCTGGGACTTCTGGAATTACATCTTGAAAGTGAATATATATTGTTGAAAAACTGGAGTCAATAAAGTGTATATGAGATGATGATCGAAGGTGTTCTGTTTCTTAAACGTATCTAAACCAGTTTAATTTTGAAATGGACCATTTTGACCTGAATCCATTTTGACCCATAACCCAATCCGACCTGATCCGCCCATTTTGCCACCTAAGAAGACATAAAGTTAGAGACTTATTGTTGGTCTTAAGTTCACAGTAACCATTCTTTCTTTTCTGTGTCTAAAATACACCACTCTGACTCTGACCATTGTGGTTTCATAGTCTATGATGCTGAAACTTTCAAATTTCATCAACAGTTATCTATTGTTTCCTATTGTGTCTGGTATTATGGAAGTAATTATATCAGCGTATTTGAGACTTAACGATCTCATTACAAAAAAAAAAATGATAAAGAGGCATAAAGATAACAGTAAAAATAATTCAAATGTCATGACATTTATTCAAATCAACTGAATCATTTTCTAGAACTTATTGATCGTCACACAGCATCAAACCTCAGCTTTTCTTATGTTCTTCAACTAATATGAGGTTGCAAAAGAAGCCACGAGTAACTTAGTAAAACGGCTACAAAACCAATTACCCTGATGAAAAAGCACAAGTACACATCAATGTTCTCATACCAAAAAAATATGAAGGGCAAAGATAACACTATGTATGCTTGAATCCAGAATCAACAAGAATAACGAGCCACAGAAACTGGTTTGTTTTGTTGTTTACATTACGCATCTGGAGTTGTTGGTGCAAGAACCTTCAACAATTTCAACAGCGATTTCTACCATACGTGATGCGTGTGGGGAGCATGAAATAATTCTTGAAATCTCCAATTCTTCATCCTTAGTAACCTCGTTGTCGAGGAATATCTTCACCTTCTTCAGCAGAGGTGACTTGGCCAAAATAAGCTTCACAACATCCATATCACTCTTCCTGTGGATCATATTTATGATCTCTAATTCATTCAGATGCTCCAACCATATATCCAAATAATCATCGACAGTTATGGAGTGGCTTTTCTCAGCTTCCTCAAGCCATGAATCGTCTAAAATCTACAGGAAGTGTCGGTATTTCTCGTGTCAGTGTATCTTGGCATAAGAATCGGAACAAATATGATACAACATAGATTTATATCACTCGCCTCAATCTTTAGTTTCTTGAGGCTCGGGGAGCTTCTGATCAAAAGACCGAGAATAGGTAACCCGAGTTTGTGAATGAAGGATATACTTTCTATGCATAAGTATTTGAGGTGGACTAGTGCGGTTGGAAGCTCTTGTGGAACTCCGTCTTGTGCAAAAGACTTGAAAGATAGGAAATCAAACATTAACGGCTAAATCAATTGGTTAGTCGTCTGAAAATGCATCAAAATTTACCCAAAAATCTATTGTATATATACAACTTCAAAAGTTTCCATTGTATGTATCTAACTTTCAATTACTATTATGTATGTATCTAATCTCTTGCAACTTGTAAACCAGTGAGGTAACACTGGTTTTAATGATGTGGCAGTATATATGGCTCAATACCAGTTACATAATGAATAAGTCACCCAATACGTACGATAACAATAACTAAAAATTTTTTATACATACAATAGAGTCGTGGGCGAACTTTGTTACTTTTTAAGACACTTAACCCTAATACATTATATTACCATGTGGATAATATTACCTCAATGACCCCGGAATAAACAGACAGATTTTCAATCACGGGTAAACACTCGAATAGGTTAATAATGGTGGAATCATTGGTAACTTCAACAGTTGTCTCGTTAATATCCTGCAACAACTTATAAAATTCAGATAAGTTATGAAAAATGACGAGGAATGATATTCTATCTAAGTAACAACTTACCAATGTCTTAAGTAAGGGACAACTGGATAGGAGATGCAGAAGCGTTTCTTTAGAGGTCATAACATCTTTCAAACGCAAGCTTGTAAGGCTACTAAATCCATTAAATGTCGGTTGATGGTAAAAATCACAACAAATGAGAGATAGGTCTGTTAAATGACGCAATGAGAAGAGAGATTTGGGTAACTTATACCCCCAGACTAAGTCAAGTGTTAATTTCTTGACAGTATTTTTCCTCGACAAATGAAATATTATTTGGTCAATCTCGACACATGAGTCATCCGTGTCGATGGAAAGAGTAACCTCGTGTATTGGACCCTCGTGCATTAACAAAACTTGGTATATAGCGTAGAAACATCTACACCTCTTTGTCATTTTTTTTCTTTGATTTGGTGCTTCAAATGTTGGCTCCAAACCGGAGAGCTCAACCCCATTAGTTGATAGTTGAAACGTATCCTCAAAAAAGGCAAGCTTGGGAATTTTGATCCAATGATACCTCCATTCCTTAGAGAGGATACTTGTCCTTGCAGCCTCTTGAATAGGTAAAAAACATAATATGGTTTCTATAATGGCTGGTGGAAGCTTACTGATCGTATCCATCTTACGATATCTTTGTTGGAGCGATACTAAATAACGCTACCAAAATAGTTACTGTCAGAACCCACTTAAGAAAACTATGTTTAGTGAACAAACAAAATAAGCCTAATACATAGTTGAACTCAGACACAATACAGCATAGCAAGCATTCTATTTAGAGATAGACTTGGGATCAGGTGAGAGCAAGGGCCTTATTTGAGACAGCCAGACCGGTGATATCAAACTTGACAACGTTTTAAATCTTTTACAAGAAAACAAAAAAAAAAATTTTTTTAACTAAACTCAAAATGATATCAAAACTGATTTGGATGAAAATGTAAGTATACACAAAATCTTTAATCTGAATGATCAGTTTCGTGAACCTTCACAATGAAGATTTTGTGTAGAATTTTAATTATTGTAACTAAAGCAATTTTCACATCAAATTGAAGTTATAAGATACAGAGTACAAAATATGAGAATCAAAAGTAAAAAAAAAAACAAAAAATATGTTTTATAAACAGAGGAAGCAGATTTGATAGTTTTATAACCCTAAAATCTCCAAATGTACGTATAGAAACAAACAAAATCAGAAATAATAATAAAGCATGAGGTTGTGGGTCCAAGTCTATGGGTGGACATACGTATATATTCGTGATGGGGTGCTAGAGTTCATTGCCATTCCAAAAAAAAAATCAAAATAAAATTAATCAGAGATTATAATAAAGCAAAAATTGAGCACCAAAAGCATGATAGCTCATAAATAAGTACTGTAAATGATAATAATGTAAGCTGTGAATAGATTTCTAGCAGGTGATAAGTGATGTGACTATAGGGATATAGTTTTGTGCTTATGGATTATTTTCATATGCATAATCGATCAACACAAGTATAAATAAATATAATAATAATAAAACCATATACAGTAATATAAACCAAAAAATGGGAAGAAATTGAAGCAAGTAGGTTAGTAAGAATAAAATTATTCAGGTGACAATCAGTACCTGATGATGCGAACTGATTGGGATCAAAAGCTAGGGTTTATGATTCTGTTTCATGTCTACCACCTGTATGAATTTTTGTGAATAAAAGCAGCGATAAAATGATAATTTGATCATTTTTTTAAACTATACATTTTAATTTTATTTTCGAAACGAAATGAAAATAGCAATTTGGATAGGCGCTTTTTTACTTGAGAACCCTTTCTATATTCTCAAAATCATCTGTTACTTTTTTAGCTTTTTTCTTTAATCAAAAAATGAATTTTTTGCAAGGCTAGTGAGATTTCACGCTTGTTTGCAGTCAGTGCGAAAAAAATTGCTGACCCCAAATGACAGGTCCTTAATTCGCATTATCAAACTTGTAGTTCTGTGGATAAATGTCCGTTACTACCGTTAATATCATAATAAACGTTCATACTTGAATCTACCCGGTCATTTTATTCAAGAAAAAAAAAATTATATTGTAAGAGGACATGACTACTTGTATTAGCTTCAAGCAAGCCTTTAACATAAACCGATCATAATCATATTTGAAGCGTATATATAGAACTAGGGGTGTAAAAAGTTGTTCAAACCGTTGAAACTTGAAACCATCCAATCCAATTAGAAAATAGACCAAGATTGATTATGTCATTAATATTCTTGATCCATGACATATCAAGATCAGATCTCCAAGCCTTCCCGTTTGGTTTCAATATCAAATCAATATCGATATAGATACTTTTGAGACGTAACTTGTTGATATTTTTAGTGCTTTAAGTTTTTGTTTTTTCAAAATGAAACTCTTAATAGAAAAAATATGTGTTTGCATGTCGGAGTTGGCACTTTTATTTGAAAAAACAAACTCCAGAAGAGGTTGTGCAAAAAGGAAAGGGAAAAGAAGCTTGCTTCGCCCGGAGGATCATTCACGGTAAAGATTCCAACATGATCTACTCGGTCAAGTCTGATTAAAACACTCCAACCAAGAAGGGCACGCACGTGAAGCAAGGGGATGGAGGGCAGCCGTCCGGCGATTGAGGACCGCTTTAGCATGGCTAACTGGGGTGCTGGTGCTTTTTCTGTGGCGCCACTCCAGGCAGCAAGGAGCTGAAACTCAGAACAATACGTAAAATCTTACAAGTTACAACTACTTATACCAACAATATCCAAAATCAGACTTTATCCCTTTTGTAATAAAAACATTTTTTTCACATTAATAGTTTTGTATCCCTGAGGTTAACCACTTCTAAACTGATACCAAACCAACACCAACCTGGTTCATTTTGGTTCTCGGTTTCAATGTTCTCCAGCTTTTCAATTCAATCTTCTTTTAAGCACAAAACACTTTACTCTGAACCAACAATAAACTAGTCATCGTACTTGTGAAACTCGATGCCAAAACAGCAAATGTCCCAACAACCCATTATAGACTTTATTATATCTTTTCGCATTTCACCAACTGCAAATATGAGGTCGCAACAAAACCATAAGTAAAATGTTACATACCTATTCAATTTCAGTAAATAGCAACAATAGGCCCACAAAAAGCAGTGAATCAACAAAAAGCCAGGTCCTCCAGTATTAGAAGATTCTAACAAACCAAAGATATGTAACAAGTCAATCCAAACTTAAGTCCACAACTATTTTTCTCAAACCAAAAAAATATAAATGCAAAGATAAACTCATTATTTTGTTATCTACGTTATTAAATTTTTAGAGAAGCGGGGGTAGGAGAAGCCCTTCAGAACTTCAACAATGATTTCTACCGCAGGTGATGCATGTTGGGTTATAAAGAGAATGACTGAAATCTCCCTGGCTTCATCCTCAGTAACGTTACTGTCGACGTCGAAGAATATCTTCAATTTTTTCAGCACAGGTGACTTGGTCAAAATAAACTTCACAAACTCAAACTCACTCTTCTCAAAGTCCCTATATATAATCTGAAATTCATTCAGATGTTCCAACCAAATATCCGAATAACCATCGGGTGTAAAGGCATCACTTCTCTCATCAGATTCCTCATCTTCTGCAATCTAAAGGAAGTGTCCGTATTTCTTGTGTCAATAAATTCTGGCATAAGAATAAAAAAGAATAGGATACAAGATAGATTTGTGTTACTTACAATTAGCCAAAGTTTCTCCAAATTCGGTGAGCTTCTAAGAAAAAGAGCAATAATAGGTGGTCCATCTTCGTGAGTGAAAGATATATCTTTTATCCATAGGTATTTGAGGTGGACTAATGCTGTTGGAAGCTCTCGCGGAAATCCGTTTTCTGCAAAACACTTGAACCACAACCAAAAAAATAATAACTTAATAAGTCTAACAAAGTTTTTTTGTGTCCAAGTTGAATCAAGTATTATATCACGTTGATAATATTACCTCAATCTGCCTAAACAAGATAGACAAGTTTTCAATTAAAGGTAAACATTCGAATAGGTTAATGATGGTGAGCTTGTCAGTCTCTCCGCTAGGCTCATAGTCCATTTCCTGAAGTAACTTGCAATATTCAGATAAGTTATGAAAGCCGATGAGAAGTTGAACTTCTATGAGTAATAACTTACCAGAGTTTTGAGCAGCGGACAATGAGATAGAAGATGTAGAAGCGTTTTTTCATTGATTATTACCTCGTCCAAAAATAAGCTTGTAAGCTTACCGAATTTGATAAATGGTGGTTGATGACGGTCAAGCTTACAACCGCTAAGATATAGGTATGTTAACTGGTGCAACGAGAAGAGACTTGAAGGCGGTGTATACCAAGTCAACTCAAGTGTTAATTTCTTGACAGAAAATTTCCTCCACAAATGAAATATTATATTATCAATCTCAACACATGTGTGATCTGTGGCCATAGAAAGGGTGAACTCGTGAATTGGACCCTCATGAATCAACAGAACTTGAGATATAGCATAGAGAAGTTTACACCGCTTGATCATCTTTACCGTTTCACTTAACGAGGGGTCCAAATCCCAAAAAGACATGAACGTAAGTTTGGGAATTTTGGTCCAACGGTACCGCCATTCCTTAGCAAGGACACTTGTCCTTGCTGTCTCTTTGATTGGTAAAAAACATAAAATTGTTTCTATTATGTCTGGAGGAAGCTTACTGATCATATCCATCTCAATATATCTTTGTTGGAGCGATACTAAATAGCACGCCAAAATAGCTATTGTAGAAACCAAAGTAAGATAACTATGTTTAGCAAACAAATAGAACAATACATGGTTGAATTTTGAAACACTACAGCGTAGCAAATATCTTCATATATAGATAGACGATGGATCAGGTCATCAGGTGACATCAAGTGGCTTATTTGAGATGCTCAGAACAAACTTCACATAACGTTGTACACCTTTTCCTGACTTTGTATTTCACAAGTCATAACAAATTCAAAATGATATGAAATTTGGTTGAGATAAAAGAACTATACACAATGTGAATGACCAGTTTCATGAACCGTCACAATGAAGATTTTGTGCATAATGTATTTTTTACCTAAACCAAGTTTAACATCAATTTTTAAGTATGTTAAATCATATGGAGTGCAAAAAATGAAATAAAAAGTTAAGAAAACTAAAAACCCTAAGATGTAAAGCGCCATGTAATGTTTGATCCCACCGATCTCACAAAAGGTCTTTGATCTCACATGAACCGAACCCTATAGATGCATACATAATATATGTATATGTATACGTGAGTGTGATTGTGTGTGTGTGTGTTTTATAACACAAAGACAAAACGGATTTGACAGTTCTACAGCCCAAAAATCTCCAAATGTAAGTACAGAAACAAGCAAATCAGAACGAGTAAAACTTTAATGATAGAAACACCAAAAGCATGAAACGGCTCATAAATAAATTCCTTATTCATTAGCAAGGAATATTAACAAGTAAAGCGGTAATAATCTAATATTTGATTAATATTCTAGCAAACGGAAAGCAAACTGTCTATAGGCATATTATTTTCAGTTCTTACCGTAATTTATCACTGCATAAACTCCAGATAATCGATCAACGGAAACATAACACATATGTAAAAAATAATGCATACACATGGCAAGAATCTGAAACAATTAGGTTAGTAAATGCAGATCTACCCAGTTAATACCAATCAATCCAGATGACAATGAGTACCTGATGACGGGAATTGACTGGGAATCGGCGGCTAGGGTTTATGATTCTGAACGAATGTTGATGAAAAACATATATAGAGATACAATAAAATTATAAGGGTGAAAAAAAAATTAATCCCTGTGGCCCAATTTATGTGTCCATATTCCTACTTTAGTTTGTCCCAAAATAAGTTCCATTTCAAAAAGTAAGTTATCAACTTTCCCATTTTACCCTTCGTTTCATATTTTTGACAAAAGGTGCACATCTAAAAGTAAGGGTAATACAGACATTGGGCCATCAAAAAGTGAAATAATACAATTACACCCTCTTATAACCATTTTCCATTTCTGTTGTGCACGATTAAAATGGGACGAATGGAGTATTTTATATTAGGTGTAAAACATGTGAAGGTGATCTGCAAAATTTGTGCAGCGTGAGTTGGATAATTCTGTGTAACAACGGTTAGAAGTCCACTGTCGGCGGTCCGGGAGTAGGCTTATGAAGAATAACAAATAAGTTTCTGTCCATATACAACAAATTTGATTACATCAAAAACCAGAATAAAAAACATAAACAAAGATGCCTTACCGTTGCAAGATGAAGAACTTTATTAAACAAAGCCACACAAAATTGATCAACAAGACAACTTAAGAGTCGAAACCAAATTATATTTTCTTTTTCTGGAAGTCTTACTTCTATTAACTTTGCTTTCTTGCTATCTTCAACAAATCCCAAAATTTTCTAAATGTAGATCTATTTTCTATTATTTATTTATTACTTTGCTCATTTTTAACTAAGCATGCCGTATATAAAACTAAATGTTGATTAAACAATAATGGTTCAATGCTTATAATGGATTACAAAAGCGCCTTTCATTTGTAATTCATCATGACAATGGTTAGTAAATCCTTTTGGGTATGTTTAGCACGCAGCTTATGGAAGCTTATTGGCACTAATGACAGCTTAAGCTAAAATTTTCTATAAGCTCGAGCTAAAAGCGTTGTTTGGTAGACAAACAATCTAAGAGTTTATTGAATAAATAAGCTCTACTAAGCTCTAGAAAAGAAAAGCTAGCTTTAAAAATTATCTACAACTTATGGATATTAAAGTTTCATAAATACCCTCTAATTAAATGTCTTTTTATTTTTAGTTTTATATTTATGTACTTTTAAGTCATTTAAAATTTTTCAACTTCAGCTCCAACTAGTTTTGGCAAATATTTACAAGAAATAAAAGCTACAAGTTTCAGCTCTAAATAAAAGCTTCAGCTTCCAGCAAGTTTTTCCCAACATACCCTAATTAACCTAAAATCTCCCTATTTTATTTTTAGGGAAAATATTTTTTTATAGTATTAACGAATTACAAAGCAACTATTTCATATGTTAATTTTTAATATAATATTTATTACTGTATATTATAAGAAATTAAGAATTATATTAAACATCCGTAAAATAAATAAATTTCTTATCTTGTAAAATATTAACTTAAGTCATTATCTTAATGGTTGAGATAAACAATAACAAATAGAACAACACTCACTGTTTTACAAAATCATGTGTTGCTTTTACAAACTTAAAAGCTATCTGTAGATAAGTAGATAAAATAGACTAAAAGAATCAATGTAGACATCTTCTTATACAACCATCCACGCTCTATAATTCCCTTCCTTTCATAAATGTATATATGTAAGTATTGTAGGTCCGGTCTCCGCTGCGGGCATACGCATCCAACATGTATTGACGTTTGACTTTCTTTATGCATTTGTGGCATTAACAGCTTAATTCAAATATTGTCTATTTTTTACCCCATAGTGCGGAGATATTACTATACACTCAACTCTACATTTTGCCAAAAACATAAACAAAAGTTGGAAAAATAAAAAAAAAGACCTAAATATCTAAAGCAACTAACAGGGCTCTAACATATGAATAGAAGTTCTCAATCAAGCAAGTATGAATAGAAGCCAGTGGCTCTAACATAAAGTTCAGCAACAGTTTTAGAGAGTTCAACATTTCAAAACTACAAACAGCATATGCACATTAATATACAGTAAGGACCACTACCATGCTAAACTTAAGTTTATTAACAAAAAATATAATATATTAAAATACCTTATCAACATAAGTTCAAACCACTTGTCAACGCCCTCGAGGCCTCGACTTTGGACTCAGATGAAGCCCAGATCAATCATAAAAATAAAAAAAGGAAGGTTGACAAAAGCACCAACAACTTAGTCCGTCCTGTAAATCGATTAAATCAAGTTGAAAATTAGAAGATCATGATATGGGGTGAGCCTTGTGTCACGAATAAAAAAATAAGTACGACATTTATGACGAACTTAAATTTAGTCTCTACATCAAGTCTACACCACGTTTTCACGTGGAACTGACAGCATGCATCGGTAATTACTCAATAACTAATACGGAATACATCAATAAAAACATAACATTAAAACTTTTGATCTTTTATTAATAGTTTTTATGATAACTTGCAATGAAAAGAATAATAATTAAGACAAGTAACCTTCAAAACACAAGAAAAGCAACCCATTGATGAATTTCTTATGTGTACTAAACAAAACTTAATTTGGCATGTGTCACATGAGAAAACTATTTATACTTGATAACACCACATTCCCATCTAAATCGTAGGTTCGTTAATCTATAGAAAGAACTTGAGCCGAACCAACCAAGTGCATTGTATACCATGACATGAATTCTTGCAATTATGATTAATACTGCGCTGCACTAATTCACTTTCCCTTCCTTATGAGTTAATATTTCATATAGGTATCCAATTTTGATTCTCCCTACTTATAACAGAAATCAGAACCTAACAAATTAGAACACATCCACATATTCATACAGCTAAATCATATATTCAAGTAAACATCAACATTAAACATACAACCATCAGTAGATTTATAACTACACATATGAAACTAGTGTCAAATTATAAGCTGTAATGGTATTATGCAAAAAAAAGTTTTCATTTAGGCATTTCATCAAACATATAATCTGCAATTGTTCAAATAAATAATCAAATACAAATAAACTTGAATAAGGTGTTTTACCATTGAAAGGGTTCAGTTCAGTTGAGTATCAAAAATCATGTGATGGAATCTACAGAGTCTCCGTTGCTTTGATTAGAACTGCCAAATTCTTCGATTTCCGTGTGGGTGCGATTTTGAGGTTTGATTTTGAACATAGACATGATTGATAGAAGTGAAGTGAGGAAGAAGTGTTGTGAAGGTTTGATTTCGATCATTGTCATGATAAAATCACCGGAAAAAAATTCAATTGTTATTGAGTTCACAGGAGAGAAAAAGAGAATCCGGAATGCAGGTGTAGGGATGGCAAAATAGAAATGCCCCAACAGATTACAGACCTTGAAAATCGAAGCCCGAAAGAGTTGGACGGGTTCGGGTCAGGTGTGGATAAAATGGTTTTATTGGATGGGTACGGGTTCGTTGACCCGATTATCCCTGCTCTATCCGTACTCGTTTACCCGCTCATACAGTCATACTCTACTCATATAGTCATATAGTCATATTCACATTTCACATATATAATAAAATAAATAATAAATAATAATAAAAATAAAAATAAATAATATTTTATTATTAATTTAATTTTTAAATAGTATGCTTCATAATTTTCTTTTAAGTAAGGATATAAATATAATCTTCTTTTTATATTAAGTTCAATCAATTCAAATTAAGTCGTTGGTCTTATTTCTTATACCAATTTTCTTATAGGCTTTTAATTAAAATTTAACATGTATTTATCTTGATTTTCATGATTAATTTTCATGATTATGGAATTTTTAAATTATAAATGCTTTGGAAACGTAGAATTGTTCATTATCACAAAGAATTCAAAATTTTGAATCACTTGATTAAATATTACAACCGTTTGATTTAACATTTGAAATCTTGAATATAATTTAGAGTATCTTAATTTGCTTTTTTTCATTGGGCTTCAACTTTTTATTCGAATTAATTTGATTTGTAATTTGGTTTATGAACACCAAGAAAAATTAATAGTTTCTTCTTTAATACTATACATTATAAATAAATAAATTTAAAAGGTCTTCGACTTAGTCATATGCGATGGTAGACTTGCACATAACCAAGGGTATGCACTTACATACCCTTGACCTCCTAACTGCAAATGCATCAAGATTCTGTAAATACACACAATCATACTTTTTTCCTTTATAAATAGAACTTTTTTTTCACTTGAAAAATTAAGGGGTCTTTTGTTTTTTCTGATTACTGAAAACTGAAATCTGAAAATCAGTTCTGAATAATAAGATTCGACTGTTGAATCTGAATACATAATCGTTAAGAATGTTTGATAAATGAAAAGTGCAAACATCTAAATACATGAATAAAGCACTAAGTTACAAACAAATCAACTTAAGAAAAAAGAAAACTACAAGACCTTCCCGACACAACGTTGTATAAATCAATAATAATTTCAATAAATAAATTGTCATGAAAAAAAAAAAACTAAAATACATAAACCAAAAACGAAAAAAAATATTATTTAACAGATTAACTGACATATGAAATCCAGTTATGCGAGACACTAATCAAATAGAACATTAGGGGATTTTTTTTTTCTCAATTAGAAGTTTAAGCAATTATAAATAGCTTACTGAATAAGTAATTTTTCAGTTAGGTTAAGACTTAATTAGAAAAAACTATTAAAACATCTCAATGACATTTAACTTATCGAATAATACAACTACCTCTTTTCAAGACATTATAAGCTTAAACAAAAGACCTCTATATCCCAAAGTTAAAAGAGTTGGATTCACAATCCAGTTTAAATTAAACTAATTCTAAACCAATACCAACGTGGTTCTCGGTCAACGTCTCCACCTTTGCAGTTCGATTATGTTTTAATCACAAAAAAACAATAATACAACGAAAAACTAGTCATCGTTGTCAACAGTCAATGCCATAACAGTAAATGTTACATACCCATTCACTTTCAGTAAATAAAACAAATGTGCACACAACAAGCAGTAAATCACCATAAAAAACAGGTCTCCATCATTAAAAAGATCTTGACAAACACCAGTAATGTAACAAAAAATCCAATAATAAGTACAGATCTATGTTCTCAAACCAAATAACATATAAGCAAAATTAAAGTCGTTCATTTTTGCTGTTTACGTTATTAAATTTTTGGAGAAGCTGGGGTAGGAGTTCTTCAGAAGTTCAACAACGATTTCTACCACAGGTGATGCAGGTGGGGCTATAAAGAGAATTACTGAAATCTCGCGCGCTTCATCCTCAGTAACGCTGCAATCGACGTCGAATAATATCTTCACCTTCTTCAGCATAGGTGACTTGGTCAAAATAAGCTTCACAAACTCAAATTCACTCTTCTCATAATCCCTATATATAATCTGAAATTCATTCAGATGTTCAAACCATATATCTGAAGAATCATAGAGTGTAAAAGCGTCGCTTCTCTCATCATAATCCTTATACAATGGATCTTCTGTTATCTACAGGAAGTGTCCATCTTTCTTGTGTCAATAAATTCTGGCATAAGAATAAAAACGAATAGGATACAAGATAGATTTGTGTTACTTACATCTAGCCAAAGTTTCTCCAAATTCGGCGAGCTTCTAAGCAAAAGCACAATAATAGGTGATCTATTTTTGTAAGTGAAATGTACATCTTGTATCCATAAGTATTTGAGGACTAATGCTGTTGGAAGCTCTCGCGGAAATCCATTTTGTGCAAAACACTTGAACCACATCCAAAACAATAAGTTATAACCAAAGTTTTTTTGGATCAAGTTGAATCAAGTGTATGTCATGTTGATAATTTTACCTCAACGTGCGTAAACCAAATAGACAAGTTTTCAATCACGGGTAAACACTCGAATAGGTTAATAACGGTTCGCTCTTCACCGTTTCCGCTAGGCCCATAGTCCATTTCCTGAAGTAACTTACAATATTCAGATAAGTTATGAAAGCCGATGCGAAGTTGAACTTCTATGAGTAATAACTTACCAGAGTTTTGAGCAACGGACATGGGATAGAAGATGTAGAAGCGCTTCTTCATTGATTGTTACATCATCCAAAAATAAGCTTGTAAGGCTACCAAATTCGATAAATGACGGTAGACGGTCAAGCTCACAACCGCTAAGATATAGGTATGTTAACTGATCCAACGAGAAGAGAGTTGAAGGCGGTGTATACCAAGTCAACTCAAGTGTTAATTTCTTGACAGAAAATTTCCTCCACAAATGAAATATTATATGATCAATCTCAACACATGTGTGATCTGTGGCCATGGAAAGGGTGAACTCGTGAATTGGACCCTCATGACTCGACAGAACTTGAGATATAGCATAGAAAAGTTTACACCTCTTGATCATCTTTATCGTTTCACTTAACCAGGGGTCCAAATCCCAATCCCCAGCTATAAATGTAAGTTTGGGAATTTTGGTCCAACGGTACCGCCATTCCTTAGCAAGGATACTTGTCCTTACGGCCTCTTTAGTTGGTAAAAAACATAACATTGTTTCTATTATGTCCGGAGGAAGCTTACTGATCATATCCATCTCAAGATATCTTTGGTGGAACGATACTAAATAACACACCAAAATAGCTACTGTAAAAACCGAAGTAAGATAACTACGTTTAGCAAACAAACAAAATAATACATGTTGAATTTTGAAACAATATGGCGTAGCAAAATTCCTAATATATAGATAAAAAATGGTGGATCAGGTGACATTAAGTGGCTTTTGAGATCGGTCAGATCAAACTTCACACGACATTGACACCATTTCTGTAATTTGTATCTCATAACAAATTCAAAATGATATGAAAATTGGTGTGAACAGTTCAATAAATCGTCAATGTGAAGGTACACAATGTGAATGATCAGTTTCATAACATTCACAATGGAGATTTGTGCATAGCAATTTTTACATAACCCAATTTTCACATCAATTTGAGTTAATCATACAGACAAAAAATAGAAAAAATATTAAAATAAAAAATGCAAAATGCTAAACATAGCCCTTGGGGCTATGTTTAAGAAATTCAGACATGCATAAATTGTTTGTACCTTGACAATAACCACCCATCCCCTGAATATAACTACTCTCAACCAACTTAATGTACCACCAATTTTTGCATAAATTTAATGTTTGATCCCACTGATCTCACATAAGGTCCCTGATCATGTGAACCAGACCATATAAATAGATAATGTATATATAAATAAGGGGTGCGGTGGGTTCAAATGAGAACCACTTAAAAATTGAAAACTCGCGAGAACTACCCGATTTCATGTCTGTTCACATGTGAGCATTAATATACGTGCAAATGAAAAGAAGTATATCTTCTGGTTCTCGTGGTTCTTAATTGTGTGTGTAAAACCTAAAAACACATTTGTTCACATGTGAACAGTTTATAGAGTTCTCTTGGGAACAAATTGGATAAAATCAGTTAAAATGTGTTTTAAACACATAATTTTATGGTTTTCAAGGTTTTCTTTTTCGTTATTAACATTTTGATTAATATTTTGACATTATCATATGTGAACAAACACGTATATCTTGTGGTTCTCCAAATGTACCCACAGAAACAAGCACATCAGAACAAGTAAAGAAATGAACATCAAAAGCATGAAACAGCTCATAAATATATTCATTATTCATTAGCAAGGGAATGCATAAGTAAAATTTTAATAATGTAAACTGCGATTCAAATTCTAGCAAATGATAAGCGAACTGTCTATAGGCATATTAAATGCAGTGCCTTTTGTAAATTATTTAATGCATAAACTCCACATAATCGATCAACGGAGGTATAACACATGTAAAATAACGAACATACAAGGAAAGAATTTGAAACAATTAGGTTAGTGAAAACAGATCTATCCAGTTAAAACCAAGCGGAATCAATCCAGATGACAATTAGTACCTGATATGGGAATTGACTGGGAATCGGAAGCTAGGGTTTATGATTCTGAACGGATGTTAATGAAACCCATAAAAAGAGATGATAGAATTATAAGTATTACAAATAATTATTTTACATTAGGTTTAAAGCATGTGAAAATGATATGTAACATGTGTGCAACGCGAGTCGGATGTAATTGTGTATAACGAGGTTAGAAATTAGCTCTCCACAGTCAGCGATGTGGGAGTAGGCTTATGAATAATAACAAAATATAGTTTTTATAAATATACAACAAATTTGATTACATTAAACACATCCAAAATAGAAAGATCAACCAAAGAATCCTTACCTTTGCAAGATGTAAGCCACACAAAATCGATCGACGAGACAACTTAAAAGTTGTACCTACATTACATTTTCTTTGTTTGGAAGTGTTACTTCTATTGACTTGGCTTCTTACTATCTTTATAAATCCTAAGAACTTCTTTCTAAATGCAGATTACTTTTATTTTACAACTTGGATCATTTTTTACTAAGCATAACATATATAGAATTTATTATTGATTAAACATCAATGTTTCAATGTTTATAACGGTAGACGGATTAGAATATCGCCTTTCATTTGTAATTCACCAAAGGGCCATTGGCCTAGCGGTATCGAGGTGACCTTCCAACCATAAGGTTGTGGGTTCAAGTCCTGGGGTTCGGATAAATGTATATATTAGCGGATAAATGTATATATTCATGATAGTAGTGTGTGAGAGTACTTGCTTTTCTAAAAATGTTATTATAAAGACAGTGGTTAGCAAATCCCTATTTGGGTAAGTTTGGCACACAACTTATGCAAGTTTGTGGGAGCTTAAGTTTCCAATAAGATCAAGCTAGAGCGTTGTTTGGTAAACAAACAATCTAGGTTCTTATTCAAAAAATAAGCTCTAGAAAGAAATGTTACTTCAATTATCTAGAGCTTGTGGATATTAAAATTACATACATACTCTTTACTTGGATGTCTTTTATATTATGAGTTTTATATTTACGTCCTTATATTTACAATTTTTAGTTTCGGCTCCAGCTAGTTTAGCAAACATTTATAAGCAAAGAAGAGCTACAACTTCCAGCTCTAAAAAAAGCTTAGCTTCCACCTAGTTTTGCCAAACATACCCTAATTAACCTAAAATCTCCCTACTTTCATAAAAGGGAGAGTTCAGGAAGAGAATGAAGATGTTACTTGGCATAACGTGGGTGTTCATAACTCATTTCCCTATCTAAGTTTCCATTAATTGTTTTATTTTTCATTACCACCCATTTAATTATAAAAATTATAAATATATACCTTTTTCACATTTTACATTTCATTCAATTAATTAACACCATTTAATAAGTTACTTTTTCATATAACATTTATTAAATTATACACCAACAAGATTCACGGATCTATAGTCTAGTAAAGTATTAACTTAAGGGATTATTAATGGTTAATGATAAACAATAACATATATAAAAACACTCATTGCTTCACAAAATCATGTGTTGTTTTTACAAAACTGAAATCTATCAAAAGATAATTAGATGAAATAGGAAAAACAAGTGAGGCTATGAGACCGCAATTGACTAAAAGAATAAAGCTAGTAAGAACAACCACTATGCAAAACTTAAGTACACTGGTAAAACAAGTAATATTAAGATACCTTATCAACATAAGTTCAACAACTTCTCAACGCCCTCGATTATAGATTCAGATGAAGCCCAGATCAATCATAAAAAAGGAAGGTTGGCAAAAGTGCCATCAACTTAGTCCACCATGTAAAATTAAATCAAGATGAGAATTAAAAGATCATGTTATGGTGTGAGTCACTACATCAAGTCTACATCGTGTTTACACAAGGAACTAAGGGCATGCATTGGTAGTTACTCAATAACTAACAAGAAATACTAACATTAATAAAATCATAACATCAAAACTTTTGATCTTTTATTTATAGTTTTTATGATATAATTTACCATAAATCAAATAATCATCGAAACAAGTAACTTTCAATACACAAGAAACCAACCATTTGATGAGTTTCTTATGTGTACTAAACCTAACTTAATTTGGCATGTGTCACGAGAAACTATTTAGATTTACCCGTAAGACATGGTGACACACCACTCCCATCTAAATCATAATAGGTTAATTAATCTAAAATGAACCCCAGCTGAACCAACAAAGTGCATTGTGTATCATGGCATGAATTTTTGCGATTATGCATCAATTAGTGCTTCACTAATTTACTTCCCCTTCTCTTAGAGTGAACATTTCATATGGGTATCCGTTTTTTATTCTCCCCACTAATACCAGAAATCAAAACCTAACGAATTAGAAGACATCCACATCTATAGATTCATACCGCTAAATCATATATCCATCAGTAAATTTATAACTAAATATACGAAAGTAGTATCAAAGTATAGGCTTTCACAGTAAGTAAATAATATATGGAACTTTTCATGAATAAGTAATATTCAAAAGAAGTTTTCACCAAGGCATTTCATCAAACACATAATCTGCACTAAAATCTACCAACTTGCCTTTAAACTAATTAAAACAAATAATCAACTGATAATAATAAACGATGCAATAGCAAGAAGTTTTACCATTGAAAGACTTCAACTCAGGATCAAATTCATGTGATGGCAAACAGATGCTCCGTTGCTTTGATTAGAGCTGTCAAATTCTTCGATTTTGGTGTCGGTGTGATTTTGATTGTGATTGTGAGTGAAGATTGTCATGATAAATAGAAGTGAAGTGATGAAGAAGCGTTTTGAAGGTTTGGTTTTGATGATTGTCATGATAAAATCACCGGAAACGATTTCAATTGTTGCTGAGTTCACCGGAGAGATTAAGAGAGGTGAAATATCTTGGGTAGTGTTTGGTAGAAGGGTTTGGGACCATCCTTTGTATTTTCACGCTTTTTTAATCTATCGGTGAGTTTTTTTTTTTTTTTTAAATACGTGGTGTCATAGAGGCTTGTAATCTTATCGTATTTTTCGTATACAGTAAAATTTGAAGTGACCGCTGGTCCTGTTCTACGCAAAAATGTTTGTGTGTTCGTACTTTTTCCTCTTCCTTGGCTGCTGATCTTGTGCGTTTTAATACTGAATTATACAAGATTATGTGATTTGATGTAGTGATAATCGATTCTAAAAAGTGGTATTGAAGAAGGGTCAATCCCAACAACATATACTATACGAAGGAAGCCATTTTGTACCAAATGTTGACACGTAACCACCTTAAATGGTGTCACGGGTCTCCACTAACAAAGATTAAAAAAAAAAACCATTAAAGCACCTATAGTAGTGGGTTTTGAGGGGTGAAAGAAGTCAGCTAGACAAGTGTATGTGGGGTTATCTGATGGAGCATGTTGAGGTGGAAAGGATATGAAAAAATTGGATGTATGCATCCACCTGAGTAAATGACTAGCAACTTCCTTTTTTTATCTCTTTCTATAATAGAAAAAGAATATTTCATATAAATAATACAATTGTTTTTTGTAATTCAATAGTTGATTTGGAAAGATTGAAAAGTATTAATGAATTTTGAAGGGCAATTTTGTCATTTAATATTGTTGAGTCTAATTGTAAGACAATGATGGGTATGTTTTATATGTAATTGAGATGAGATGGAAAGGTTGAAAACCATTAATGAATTTTGAAGGGCAATTTAATCATTTACATTGTTGGGTCTAATTGTAAGACAATAATGGATATTTTTTATATGTAATTAAGATAAGATATGGACTAATTTACTGTATGAATTAAATTTAAATTAGCAACATACATTAATATGTTATCAAGTATTAATAAACTTATTAAGTTTTACTCATATGATTTTAGTTTATATGGAAAGTTTCTCTCTTTTTATTAATCAAATACATATAAAATAAGTTTTGTATGTCATAATGTTTTTTTTATATTCATTTGATGATGATTGATGAGTAACCGATAAAAGTAAATGCATACCCATCCAAATTTATGCCTAGAAGTAACAAATAATGATAACTTTTGGTTCTTTTTAATATAAATTTGTGCCTAATAGCTAAGAAAGAACTTCTTACAGGTCACGGGTTCGATCTCTCCCTGTGTAAACATTTACCAGATGGTAAGGGAAAAGTTCGAAAACGGTCACGGCAACGGTTAGACCGCGTACATCACGAGCATAAGCTCGGCCACCCCGGAAGAGTCTGTTATAAACGGGAATACCCTTTTTAGAAAGAAAGCTAATAAAGAAGAATTTATGTAAAAAATAAAGTTTGATTTGATAACTCACTAAAAATGTTTTACCATGATTCAATTAAATTTTCTATAAAAGACCAAGTATTTTTTTTCATAAACCTATTTCATTTCCTACATACACTCTATAATCAAGTTCCGATATTCATCATGGAAAGATCAAATATAATACGTAAAATTCTTTTTTCTACGAAATTAGTGGTCGAAGAAGTTGAAGCTGAAAGTTCAGACCGTCCGAAACGCACTCATGCGTACATAGAAAGAAATCGTGTAGGTGGAAATGATCGTTTGATGAAAGACTATTTTTGTGATATCCCCTTCTCAATATCTAACTTATGAAAATATGTCATATTATCCCTACCCAAATCTCCAACAAGCGCCAGGGCATCCTCCGTACATGCCATATACTGCATATCCGAACTCTCAAACACCACCTCCATTTTATGGACAGTGTTTCACTCATATCCACATTCAAATGCTCCAAACATGGGCATGGAACGAACATCTATCTCGATAAGTGGTGATCAACCAGAGGTTCCATAATTTTCCACGCAACAAAATGTAGAACATTGTAATTGATAAATATATATTTATTATTTATCTACAAAATTATTGAATTATGTAATGTATATTTGGTTATAGTAAATGATAATGTGAGATTCATTATTGGGGTATCGTATTGAAGGAGGTTAAGTGTTTAGAAAAGAGTTATGTGGGTAAATGATGTGGCAGTGATATAACAGTTAATAATCAGATGAATACAATAGCAACTGTAGATATGGATGCTTTTAGAACGACTAAAAACACACTGCAATAAAAAAACAAAGCCATCACAAAACAAAGAACCCACTCTATCATCTAGACAAGAATCACCTCATGTTACAAGATTCTTTTACTTCTCAATTTACAAGAAAAGAAGAATTTAGGACTTTAATATTTCCAATAAAAGATTATTATTAATTATTAAATAAATAATACGGAATAGCAAATTGTGATAACCTTTCATTATACGTGTTTTTACTACAATGAAACCATTATAACACTAAACTAATACATGTACCATTATTTTTCTGGAAGTAGAAGACATTTTAAAAATCCTTTTGATTCATGCTTTGCAAATCTAAATATGACCACCTTTATGAAATGAATGGTATCTTTAATGGTGATCAATACACCTACAATCTAATATAGCCACAACTAATATATTTAACAATTATTTAAAAAAGTTAACAATTATTTAAAATTTATAAAAGTTATCATGTTTAAAAGCAATCCTACACCTACAAGCTAATATAGCCACAACTAAATATATACCTAACACAAATATATACATGTATATTACGAGACTTGAACCTCAACCTTTTACGAAGGGTTCTCAAATACCGATAGACCAAAAATGCCCTAGTGTTGTCATGTTTACGATACAAGTCTATCACAATCAAAGGATGTCTACATCATCTATAAGAGCGATTGATACCAACATATTATAAATATCTACTTTTCAAATTAATTGTTCATAACAATTTCATCTCATCGATTTTCCAAATAGTACTTTTGTGAATTATGATGTCATAGCCACCGAACTACCTAATATCTTTGTCTTTATCTTTATCTCTAATTTCTTATCTTAATTTATATATAAAGAAAACCTCAACTCCTTAAACTCACTCTAACATGACATCGTCACTCTAGTCTTTTTTAATAATCAACTTTTTTATTTATATTAATTTTCTTATATTCAAAAACTTGATTGACTTAACTAACCATCAGTAATATATTATGTTGCTAATCCATACATTAACTGTTACATAATTTATAATCTTAGCTTGATTTGTATAGAACTAAAATTATGCACTCTCTTTTTTTATATATAATATAACTAACCATCAATTATATAGATTTTTATAAAAACAACATGCTACTAAAAATGAAATCATAGTAATTCTAATTACATTGTTTCTTATTATATATACTTTATAGTTAACCGTAAGACTAATTACATTTTTGTTTTTCTTTATATTTGGGCATCATAGTTAACACTACGATCAAACACATTTATCAAAAGCGTTAGTGCTTAAAAATAGCAGATGAGTATAATTTATTGTCTGTTTCTATCAAGTATAAATTGAAAAATAATATATACGTTAAACTGCAAAAATCAATATTAACATTTTTAGACGTGGGTCGTGCACGGCCCTATGTCTTTACTAGTAATATATATAAAAAGAACTCGAACTTTCTAAAGGTCCTCATTAAGTGACACATCAGTATCTCTAACAATGACATGTGAAAATCCAATAAATAAATTATAATAATTTTTAAACAATTATTAATTAACAAAGTCATTATAATTATGATGGTTAATTATATGTTTTTTCTTTTCTTCTTTAAACTAATACACTAATATTAAGATGACTAAACTTGATAATATTAAACCATTTTGTTAATCAACAAAGTCATTAAGATATGATAATTAATTATACGTTTTTTTCCCTTTAAAGTAATACATTAATATTAATATTATGATAGCTTACTAACATTTATGTTCATTTAAACATGAGTGTACTAAAATCATGAAAAAACCATGATAATGCTTTAAAATTGTCACGTACACTTCAAAAGTTGACACATCAAAATCTTTGCAAGTAAAAAATAGTAAGCACGATACGTTTAAGAATATACTCTAATATATATATATATATATATATATATATATATATATATATATATATATATATATAGAAAAAGTAAAACTAAACTTACATATAATATCACATTTAAGTGTATATTTTGTAAACTAAGATTGCATTGTGTGCCTTTTGTTTAACAAATTCCTTTATTATTATTTGATTATATCATTATTGTTAATAATATGAGATTTCATTTTTATGGTTTGATTTGTATATCATTATTGTTAATAATACGCAGGAACTAATAGCGTGTCACAAAACCTACTTTTCCTTACTTTTTTAAAATTAAATATCTCAAAGATGACTTATTGAAAAATTATAAAACTTGCACCATAAAAATCATCATTTTTTTCTCTTCGATTAGAGATCTCACAAGGTATACTTTTGACGACTTTTTTTAGGGGTTTTACAAATTGTACAATATTAGTATCACATGTGTTACTCGCTGGTATCACTTGTGTTAATTGTTTTCAAAACCCACTAAAAAAACGAAAAAAAACAAGTTCGTCGAAAGTATACCTTGTGAGATCTCTAATCAGAAAAAAATGATGATTTTTATGGTGTAAATTTTATGATTTTTCAACTTACCGTTTGGGAGATATTTAATTTTTAAAAATGTGGAGGAAAGTGGGTGTTGTGACACGGGTGCGTTCTTATTGGTTTCTTCATTCTCACGAAAAGTTGTTGTACTCATTTATATAACATGTATTTAGACTATGAGTGTGGTAACATGAACTACACATAAAAACTATATCACATTAGTATGCAACGAAAAACAATCAGGACTCACCTCATTTTTCTTAACAAAACAAAATTATTTTAACTCAACGTGGAGCCAACCACACTATTCGAACTATGTCACACCGATATGATCGCACTGTCATGGTCAAACTACCACGGTGGCTTCTCCCTCCATAACCACACTATTCGAACTATGTCACACCGATATGATCGCACTGTCATGGTCAAACTACCACGGTGGCTTCTCCCTTCCATACCCAATGATCTAAACACACGATATTTTGAAAATAAATCGAATGTATGTGAAATAATTGAAGCTTAGCAATAGCATAAGTGAAATTTTCGTATATTTTATTACTAGAACAATAACCACGCTATATAGCTGAAATAATATTTTTATGGTATGTAATGAGTCGACGATAGTCATACATGAGGTTTATTATTCACTTATGAATTACCTGTAAATTACCTGTGACAGTGAATTGATAATGATAGATTGTTCGTCTGTAAAGTTGAGGATCCAGCACAAAGTGGTCAAGAGTGTATGAATCACACAAAGTCAAATATCCAAATATAGAAATATTGAGTATTAATCTTTATAAAAAAATTCTATAGACAGTATAAAATATGAGTTCATTTGATTCAAATCAGTTTCACGTTATTCATATTCGTTAATATGATTACACAGCCTCTTGTTAGCTTGAACGTGAGTATCATAGTCCCATTTTGAACTTATATACAAATCTAGAGTAAAAGAGTCGGTCCAAACCTTTGAAATCAACAAATGAAATTGAAAACATACAAAGATCGATTTTGTGATACAGTTCAAACCTTTAAGACCGACGAACAAAAATGAAAAACTAGTCATCCTACTTGCCAACTGGATGCTAACGCAGCGAATGAATATGAGGTCACAACAAAACCACAAGTAAAATGTATACACACCAACTAATTTCCAATAGAAAATGAATGAATAAATAAAATGTGCCCACAACTAGCAGTAAGATCAACATAAAAACCATATTTCAATTATTTGAACAAATCTTGACAAACCGAAGAGATATTTAACATGCCAATCCGAACACAAGTACATATCGATGTTCTCAAACCAAAAAATATAAATGCGAAGATAATAACACTATATATGCCTCCTCAAACCAAAATCTATAGGCACAAATCTGCAGATGAACAGTCGCAAAAACTCGTTTTTTTTATATTGTTTACATTACACTTCTGGAGCTGCTGCTGGTGCAGGAGCCCTCAACAGTGGTTGCAGAGCCTTCACAACGATGCTCATATTAGGCCTAAACTCAGCCTCATATTGCACACATAGAGCTGCGACAGCTGCAAGCTACATCACCACAAATTTCGTAGGTTAGTTAGTTAATGACCTTTGTTTTGATCTTATTAATAATTTCGTTGTACTAATTGTCCACTAATTGTTATAATCATTAACAAAACAATGGAAAAATATCCGCAAGGAAGTGAGTTTTAAGAGAAGCAGTTATTTGGTCAAGATTTTCATTGGTATATATACAAAGTATTTCACTTTTTACTGCTGATGATATCTTTGTGTGATAATAATCAATGAATATTATAGGTAAAAAGGTTGCTTCACTAGAAAAAACATATTTCCCAGCAGATCCTTCCCAACAAAACAAAAATAATTACTTTGATATTATGGTTTACAGAAAGAGACGAACCTTAGCAACTGCTTTGGGAGGATACTCTCCCTTGAGCCTTGGGTCAACACATTGTTTAACCTTGTCTTCACTTAGCCTTGGTGTAGCCTATAAACAAAAGAAAACAGCATTAAAGATTTATATTTAATCCCTTAACTCATTGGCCAGTTGAGTAGCAGATCAAAACATGTCAAATCAGGTTGGCCTACCCACAAACAGTTTTTTTTTCTCACTATAAATATACAAGTTGAATATGATTACAATAATAATCTAAACTGTCCTTTTTTTTTATAAAAATGACTTAGAAGGTTTCATGCATATTTATACATTTCGTATGACTTTCAACAACCCCCTTCCCTTTTCAGTTAAATCTCTTAACTTAAACCATTTGGCCCCTCACAAATAAAACACAACCAATAAATGGGTCGAAACTACGCTATAATCATTTCTCTGAAGTCTCCCTCCCAATTCTGGCGGTCCCATCTTCACATCCCGCAACCTAATGGCAACCCACAAAATGAAACCTTTTGGGAAATGCCCAAAGACAAATGGGATCCACTACCGGGACCCACAAATCGAAAATGGAACATAGCCAAAACGAATAGATCATTGGTAAAGATTAGAGACTCACCCAAGTGACAAGACTCTGTTGTCCGCGTGGCATAGTGTGATCAACAGGTTTCCGGCCAGTTAAAAGTTCAAGCAAAACAACCCCGAAGCTATACACATCACTTTTTTGCGTCAGCTGTCCAGTCATTGCATACCTACATAAAGGTTGAACTGTAACATTTAGCTGAATGTTAAGTTCCTTTTTTTTGGATGAACTTGACATGTTTTTTGCGAAATTGACTTTTTCGAAATTGCTCCTTTTATTGCACAAAGTTGACTTTTCGCGAGATGTTTGATTTTGAGATTTGATTGTTTTGTCTTTAAGTTTATCTTGCATATATGGCATTTCACAAATTCTTTTTACGAAATTTGGTGGTATTATGTTAAGAAAATATACTTGGATGTTGATTTTTATACAAGTATTTTAAAAGAGTTAATCAAGTAATTTTCCCTTAATTATATGCCTTTAAACACATGTATGTGAAAAGGGTCTAGAATCATTACTCTGGTGCATGATAGCCAAAAGTTCCCAAAACACGAGTCGAATGCAAGCGAGCAGCCATGTCTGGTGCTTGATTCGAGAGGTTAAAGTCCGCAATCTTGGCTCTTAAATCCTCAAATAGTAAAACATTGCTAGACCTAATATCTCTGTGAATTATAGACGGCTGGACCTTCTCGTGCAGATAATCCAGTCCCTTTGCAGCATCAACGGCAATCCTTACTCGCTGCATCCAATCTAGCACGGGTCCCGGTTGTGCTCCTTGCACACCCTTCCTGCCTGTATATATAGATTTAGACACTTGAGGCAAACAAAATTTCAACTAAAAGAAAAAAGAAAAATAGAAAGACAAAGAAAAAATCACACCGTGCAATATGTCATGTAGAGATCCCATCGTTGCAAATTCATAAGCCAGGACGCGGGTATTTCCATCAACACAGTAACCGCACAGCTCAACAAGATTGTCATGCTTCAGTGTTGAGACCATTGAAACCTTAAATAAGAAGAAACAATACACGTTATTCAATATTCATAAAGAATACATGTGATATTTTCGAACCATTTACTCATAAGTGGGTCAAAGGTTTCTGTTATATCTTATGCAAATCAAAGAGAACGGGTCAAATAGATCATAAAACGGGTTGAAAGTCAACCAAAGTGTAATTTTAATTGTATATAACCTCCTAATTGGTTTATGCAACAAGAAATAGATAAAACTTTGTAAAACTACAGTTTTTGTAATCATATATGAACAAGTGGATTACTTATGGAAAGCTAAACTGATTTAAAAAAACATAAGGCATTCACTGCCAACAAAACCCCAATAATACCAAAACTAGCCGTTTTGATGTTTTTCCTTAACTTGCAGAAGAGTTGACTTACCTGAGTCAAAAACTCGTTATTTGATTCAGCCTCTGTGGAAACATCAAGCTTCTTCACAGCCACACTTTTTCCATTATTTAAGTTTGCAAAATAAACTCTTCCATATGAACCTTCACCAATCAATGCCTTTGATCCAAAATTCTCAGTTTTTTCTTTCAGTTCATCAAGTGAAAGTGCAGGCACTTCTATCGTCGGCACTGCCTTTTGCGCATCAAATTTGACAGGTGGTGGTACTTTGTCCTTCTGCGGCCCTACATTACATGTAGATAGATGCATTAAAAACACTATGTAGTTAAAACAAGTAGTGTCGAATAAGAGTAAGCCCAAAGACATAGTAACCACAATCATATTAATACAACATGAACTGAAAGAATTTTTTTAGAAAAATCACAACTAAAAGAAGTTTAAGCCTCCACTGGACCTCTATAAATCACAACTAAAGCATTATAGTGATCATTTATAATCATGGTGAGTGTCCAGCAAAGTCTGATTATTTAACGATCGTTAATACGAGGGCATATAAGTAATTTTAATCGACCCTACAATGATCAATGTATTAATGATATGATACAGGGGCATATAAGTAACTTCACTCGACCCTACAATAATCAATGTTGTTTCAATTAGTATCTGACTGAAAACTTGACCCCTTAATAATTAGATAATAATCAATTTCCAAACTTTTCCGTTCTTAGAAAAATAGATCACTTTCAAAACTTCAAGTAAGGTCCCTAAACAAGCATAATATCATGTTACCTTTTACAGTCATAACATTAATCGTCTTTGCTAACTCAGACCACTACTTCAATATGAACATCAAAATCTAAAAACATCAACTTACACCAACAACTTACATTTTCATGTAATCATTATGAAAATGGAGTCACATGAAACTTACCATCACCATGATCACTGTGGCTTTTCACAAAGCCATTTTCATTTGAGGGGTAAGACTCTTCAACTTGACAAGTACAGCACAACCACCTCCGCATCCTATCTCTTTTCCTCAAAATTAAATCGTCTTGAGCCCTCTGTTTTCCCAAACGTCTAAAGTATCCAGGTGGCACGTGTCCCTACACAATCATAGACAATGTAAAACATATCAACATATATTATCATATTATAAATCCGAATCTCATCAAATCATTTATCAATACACAAGTTTTGACCAAATAAGGCTAAACTTTAAGTGCATATAAGTAACTCCACTCCACCTATTTATGTTGCACCTAATATTAAACTAAATATTCTAGTACTTCACCCTTAGTAAAAACATAAACATACACACCAGTACCCAAACACAAGAAAACAATATATTTAATTACATCATAACATCAACATAAATTGAATTTCTACCTAGGTGGCTAGGTCCAAATACAATAATCTTTCATCATTATAGATTGGATCATCAACACAAGAGTAATCATAAATTAATAACATTTTACATCCAAAAAATCCCAATTGACACAAATCATTTCCATCAACAATTAGGGCTTTACAGCAAACACCATACCTCATAAGGTATTATCACCATCACCATGTGACACATCTATATCTATATATACGAGTTTTATATCAAAGATCTCAATCACATAAACCAAAATTTAAACAAAAATCATATAGATTCTTACCACTAAACCACGAATACGAGGACGGGATTCCATCACAATTGTTTTATATATACAAACACAACCAGAAAAACAATAAATTGAGTATTTTGCCACCAACGATTAAATTGAATCTAATAATTAAAAGAATTAAAGAATAAACGAAACCCAAATTAGGGAAATCAAAACAATGAAAACCCAATTGAAGATCAAAATAAAAAGATTCAATCTTGAAGACGATCTGGTAATTACGAAGAAATAAAAAGAAAAAGGGGGTTCCTCTCAAATCTGATTAATGGAAGAATTAAATCAAAAAAGTAATCGAATTAACATTAATAATAGAAATAATAAATAAAAAGTAACCGGAATTGAAGGATTACCTGTATTGTGTTGTCACTTTTGAGTGGGTGGTTTTCTTGATTTAGGGTTTGTTTTTATATTTTTTCAGATGATCGAAAAATTGGGGAAAGACAGATAAGCAAACCAACGAGTGATTACAAAGAGAGAGAGAGAAAGAGAAAAATAAACTGATTTTTAAGAGAGAGAATATATAAGGGGATGTAAATTATTATTATTATTTTATATATTTTTAAAGTTAAAGTTATTATGTAATGTAAATGTAAATGTAAATGTAATAAATAAATAGAAAAAGACGGTGTTAATGAAGTTATTTGATCACTTTATTATTATTTTATATTTTATTATTATATTATTTTATATTATATTTATTTCTAAGAAAATTGTTTTGTTTGACAAGAATGAGGGTTTTTCGTGGGTGTGAATTTGGATTTTTATACAAGAGCGAAAAGGGTGAAAACGATGTATGCTATTAGATGAGTGTTGTCATTATTGATTTCATCGGTGATGTTAATAGTGGTGATTACTTTTTTTTGGTAAAATTAGATTATATTGATACGAGATCATAGATCCATTGAGATTACAATTGACGGGTTACAAAATACAAACCTGAAAATACATTGAGATTACACGACCCTGACAACGTGGACAAACTACACTTGAAACATAACTAAAATAAATATAAAAACAAAACCTTATCTTCATTCTAAAGCCTTACCATTATAAAACTTCGATCGTTGAAATTGGATACTTGTTGGACTAGCACTTAATTGACAGTAAAACAAACCATTGAGACGATATCACCCGAAATGCACAAACTTTAAACACCAAACCCACCGAACACATAAACCACAATAGAATAGAGGGCGAAACATCCAACGAAAAAGACATGAGAACGACGAAAAGAAACTCGAGCCTCCAAAAGCTGTGAAGCGATACTAAACGACGGACCCAAAGTTCGTCAAATAAACCTCAAGAGGGAAACCTCGAGGACAAAACAGGTTACATGTGAAACGCCTATTTTTGGAAAACTGGAAAAGAACATGTCACATCGAAATGAACGAGGCTGGGGGGGGGGGGGGAAGAGTGCACGTAGAATACCAAAAAAAAGGACTTATTCATGTTCAAGCAAGCTTCCGAGAATGCATTATATGATCTTTTGAAAGAACTCAATCTCGATATGGGTTTATTCTGTTTATCGTTGGGTCTGTCTAGTCTCTTACACAAGAAGGGAGTGATCTCAGTGAAAGGCTAGTGCAACGTGCTATTGGGTGGTGGTCCCGCTTATGGGGTCAAATCAAATCCCATTTTTTCATCGGGGTGAATTCTGACTTGTAGAGACCCTCTATGTAACCCTATATACAAGGGGCTGGTCTCGATCCCGCTTGGTGGTGCCCCTCTGGATGTTCGAAAGTGCTTTCAAATATTCTTCGCATCCCCATACATTGTTTCCATTGTGACTTGGTCGTCAAAAGGGGCACTACTAGTGTTTTATATGTCTCCAGATAGGCCCCCCACTAGTCCGGCTAGCTAGTGAGTGGTTCTTTCGGGCGGGAAGCAGGCCCGCCCGTAGTGGAGCTTTAAATTGTGGTGATTACCTATATATTCTTCTAATATATATTATTGTGGTTAATAATCTACTACATTTAAGATGTCTTTTAATTTAATTAATAAAATTAAAAAGGAAAAAATGGTGCATATTATCCATTGAAATAATTAATAATCTCTCTGCAATAAGTGGCTATCCCTAACGTATGCGACATCTTTTCAGATTGCCTATTTAATGATTTTCTTATGTGTCAACACTTCATTACTTACAATGGGCCATGTCAAATTAAGCTAACTTACTTAATTGTCATTGCTCATTATTTTGTTATTTATTTAACTTTATATTCTAATAAAAAAGAAAGAAAAGAGTTAAAAAGACTTTTATTCATTCACATAATTATCATAATCTAGTAACTTTATCTCTAATTTTCTTAAACAATATTTGTTGTTATATTGCAAGAACTTTTACATTATTCCTTTAATCTTCAACGTGTATACGTGTCCATTATTTTTTGTTTTAATTATAGTTTCTTCTTCCTTTATATACGCGGTTGCATTTGTTTATAGTTTTAATCATATTAACCTAGAGTACATGTTGTGTATACCGATGAAGTGCTTGAAGATTATCACAAATTCGCAAGGTTTTTCCTTAATACTATGGAATTATATGTAATGTCAGTCAATATTTGATGAAATGCCACAATTGAAAAAAAAATACATAATAAAATACACTACTTTCAATAATGTTTTTATGTTGTAAATCATTTGAGTCTTCAAAGATAGATTCTATTTATAGTTTCATTGGTAAGTGGGATTATTATTTGGTTATGCATTCAACTTTACATTTATTACTATTGTATGCTCTCAACTTTCGTACTCTCTATTGTATGGGGTGAACCTTCATAAAAACTCTATTGTATGCTCCTAACTTTCATACTATCTATTGTATGATGTGAATTTTCTAAAAACTCTATGTGATATGATATAAATTATACATTCTAAAAACTCTATTTGAAAAGTTCATATAATACAATAGAGAGTATGAAAGTTGAAAGCATACAATACTAATGAGTGTAAAGTTGAGTGCATAACCAAGCAATAAACCTTTGGTAATTCAATAACTATTGGTTGGTGGATTTAACTTTTACTTTTAATATTATTTCACGTCTCAAATATGTACGTAATTAATCTTTTTGTGATGCTTGGGTGTATATGTTTGAGTTTCTTATAAAAGTATATCTTATTTAGACTATAAACAAGACTTGTATCTCCATTGAGGTAGATTTTATCATCATTATGCTAAAAAAGGATTATATTTGAATACTTGTGCGTTTTTTTATGTCGAAATAAGAATGAGTCGGGTTCATTTAAGATAATTTATGAAGCCGTCCATCGAACGGGATTTACACTAGTTTGGTATATATGTGAGGATGATTGTTGAGTAGAAGGTAAGAAAATAAGTAAAATCTATATCTATATTGAATATTATAAGGTTGGACGATATATTTTTAGGAGTTTTATCTTTTAGCTTACGTTTAGGCATTTACAACAATTCTCAAATTAACATTTTTAAAGTTAAACCAATTGTACTAATAGTAATAATACATGAAGACAACAACGAGGTGCGCAGACTTTAAACCATGGTATCACAAGGCAATTCAATGATGGTTCTCAAAGTACTTCGATGGTCGTTATTCGTTTGCTTAATATTACGTACCAAATCTTCAAATGTCCGATAAACTTAAAGCCCGATAATAAGACAATATAACCGAAGTAGCAAAGTAAATACCGCTCCACAATATAACTTAAACCGTGCGATTTTAATAATTTAAAAAATCATATTTTATTATATTTCGAATTTTAGTGATCCATGACCACAAAATATCTCAGGTAAACCACCGTGTTAGTCCTTAATTTAGTTTTAGAAAGACGAATTGAAGCATATAATAATTCTTATAAAACGGTAAATCAGTTGATACAAGTTACACTATTAGCATAGTATAAATGAGTCCTATGACAAAAAAAAATAATTATAATATTAATCGATTAAATAAAACGTAAGTGTCAATTTTTTTTATCATTATTTACAATTTTTCTTAAATAAAATGATAAACCGGTTGATCTCAAGTTACACTATTAACTTAGTATAAATGAGTCACCAACACAAAAATAATATTTATAATGATACTAGACGAATTAACAAAAAAACTAATTAATAATAATAATAATAATAATAATATTTTAAAGAACTTAGTTTATCATGTTCAAATTGAAAGTGACTAACATATATGGTTATGATATATTTTATTTACATGTGAGATACTACATACAATATTATTGATAATTGGATCGTGAGTATACAGTATAGAGCACAAGTTTTTTGTCCATTTTTAGCTTCATTATGATCGAAGGAATTAGCTTCATATGTAAATAAGAACTGCAACCTCTTATATATATATATTAAATAATTAATTTTCATATATGAGTTTCATCTTACTTCTCAAAATCTTATTATAATATGATGCATATGAATGATAAATTTTTTATCAAAATTAATTATTTTGCTTCATGCTTGGAATTATAGTACTAACTTTATACAATTAACATTGCTTATTATAAAATGTAACTTTTTTAGATCTCGCCGGAACTTGCGGGTTAAAAAAATACTCTTAGTTGAGTATAACATATAGGCTAAAATTATTTTCATTTGATTGGATCATTCTCATTTGATAAGAGCGTGTGCTATATGAACCCCCATCATTTCCAACATCGTTACCGTCACATTACTCTCTTATCAACTTTACCTGCAAATCACATTTACTTCATTGTCAACCACTATGAAGAGAAAAAATGTGGTGAATTATTATATTTTGAATTGGTTCACAAATGTGCGTATTTATAAGTAAAAAGAGGAGGAGTTGTAATAAGGGCGTTTGAGAGAACCATGTCGAAGGAACTCGACAAAATGACCCCATAACTTCGGGTTTCTTAGTAAAAATAGTATTTTTTGCTTTGAAAATATATAGAAAAAACAAAATCATCGTTGTTTGTACCTCGGCTTACTTACGTTGACGTTGAGCATCCGCTATGGGACACCGACGTATGCCAATCGGCGTCGATGTTGATGCTAACTCTGACGAATATGTAGTGGGTGCTCTGACATTTAACAATTAATTATATTAATTCTTATATATATCGTTTAGCAAGGCCAAATTAATATTCCTTGAACAGTTGGTGAATAGTAAATTTGAAAGATATTAAATAAATAATAGAGGCACTAAACTGTTTTTCCTTTCAACATATACTCTTTTTGTGTATGAATTATGGAATTTTTTAATTATCCTTGGAGATCCACTTGAACATAAAAAAAATATAAATTACATATGTTAAATATCAAATGTGCTTATAAAAAACTTAGGTCGTTTTATATCTTACTTTAAGCAAATCTTACTAACTATTTTATTTGAAATTGTGTGCACTTTATAATGATCATGTGTGACAACAAGTAGTTACATTAGCGAAGGAAATACGATAAATGAAGTTTCAAACAAAGTAATTGTGGATAGAAAGTTTGTATCGATAAAAATGTTGCAGTCAATCATGAAATCATAGTTGAAGATGAGCATTTATTTTGGAGACAATGTTGAGAAATTGTACTTTGCAATTTCTTTTTAAGTAAGGTTAGTTGGTCTAATTTATCTTTAAAATGTAAGGGAGTTTGAAATTTGGGTAGTTTATACTTGATAAGCTATATATTGTTGTTTAATATTAAGGTGATCATCGATTTTCTATTTTATTTTAGGTTGGAAAGTCAAGATTCAAAAAATGATTGTTAAATGAGTTCATGATGCTTTTCGATAAATTTGAATTTACACGGTATTGCCAGTTTAATGAAGAAATGTCTGTTTAATGAGTTACTGTCATGTTTATCAACTTTGTTATGTGAAAATTTACAATATGTCGTTTGTCGAGGAATGTCTTATTGGTTATTGGTCCGTTCTTATATTATAAATCGAATGATGTTCACTACAAGAACACAAATAGACAAGAGATCTCTAATATAATTAGTGGAGGATATGATCATAAATTTCAAAGACAAGTAAAGGCTTCTATGACATTCCAATTAACACTGTGTTCTCTAGTTTGAAAATAAGTAGAAGAGAAAACAAAGGAATAAAGAAGAAGAGAAAAAAGGTAAGAGGAAGGAAGACATTTAATGAATGTGTGTTCTCAAATGCATGCCGTTTTATTTGAACAAGTGTGGCGATAATATCTCTTAATAGTTATAGTTGAAGATCAATTAGTGATTCAAGTGCATGTATATTATTTGGATTATCACTAAGTAAAATCAATGCATATGCAATAAACAATTATAAATGCAAGATCAACTTTGCATTTTAAATAATTTCAACTATACACATACACGTTAGCATAATCAAAAGAATATATTTTCATAAAACTCTCCTTTGGTTAGAAAGCAAAAAGAGACCGAGCCCAATTCAAGTGAGAATTTCGTATTTTATATCCGAGTTTAAAAATGTACTCTTTTAGGCCCCACCGTAACGCACTGCTAAAAAAACATTGTTAATATTAATATTAATATGCAAATCAAATTAAATTATTTGGTGTGTTTGGATGACAAGCTTCTAGGAGCTTATGAGAGGTTAAACTTATTTTTTTCATAAGCTCAAATTACAAACTTTGTTTAATAAATAAAAAGATTAGAGCTTATAGAAAATTAGCTTTTAAAATTAAGCTACTCCAACTAGCTTTTAAAATAAATTACAAGCTTATAGAATGTGAAATTACATAAGTACCCCTCTATATGTCTTTGTGTTTTACTCTTTTGTCCTTTCATACCTATTCATATATTAAATTCCAGCTACAAGTGCTTTACAAAATACTCAAAAGAATAGGGCATTTGTCCAAATACAACCAAAAGAAGAACGAAATTTAAAAATATCGCCCACTAAAGAAGACTAGTTTGGTCTTCTGGAAAAAGAGTAGTTGCATCCATAAATCAACACTCCAGAAAAAAACTAACAAGAAACAAGAACCGTCACAACCCAAAGGTACGAACTTTAATTATCTGTTTAATTAAATTTAAAATTGATGTACTTTTAGAACTTTCAGTCGATTGAATTCTGAATTACTGTTTCCTTATTGAGAAAATTCATTTTTGTCTAAAGATTCAAGTGTACCTGCCACTAGTTATTTTTCATTAATTTTGTTTCCCGTTAGTACGGCTGTAAATATATACATAATTGAGCTGAATTTCAGTTAATGATATGTGATTTTATTGTTGATCAGATGTTGTTGCTCTTAGGGTTTGAAAGTATCAGGCTTTCTAAAACTAATTATGGTTGATTATGAATTAGGGTTTTGAATTGGACACGTGAAACTCTATTGTGTGCCCCTATGCCACACGATAACGTGTATTTAATGAAGTCGAAATTTCTTTAACATTAACATTTGCATTTAATACTCATTAATTTAATCTTATATTTACCTTTTGTATGCATATATTAATTACAAATTCTGATATTTAAGAAATTACTGGTTCATTAAATACACCTTATTGTGTGACACGGGGGCACACATTAGAAAAACCCAAATTAATATTTGAACACCTGATTCGGAAGATGCTTTTTAAATTAATTCATGGAATTAAAAGTTTAAAACACATATTTTATGTGTTGGTAGAAGTTTAATATGAGATAATATGAGTTTAATTTGCTTGCATTTCTTGTCTTTGCAAAAAACATTGATAATTGGTAGACTAGGGCTGCAGACGAGTTGAGTTTTTTTTTTTGCGGGTTCGAGCTCAATCTTGAGCTTAAAACCCGAGTCCGAAATATATAACGAGTTGTGCTCAAGCTTAAATGGGCTCAACTTGAGCTATTATTGAGCCTTTGGTAATATGTAGGTGTATATCTAGTCGAGCTGAGCTTGAGCTCGACTTGACTTGTTTGCAGCCTTACGCTGACCATGGTGTATTGTTTTTTTTGTTTTTTTTTCACTTAAATTGTACCTCGTCAAAATTCAATGATGTGAGAGTTGTAATGGTCTTGTGTTTTGTACAGATGGAACAATGTATCTCTTCTCTTGCATTCAGAGGTTCTATTATTGAAGCAATCACTGAAGCCAAAAGGCAGAAAAAACTATTTGTAGTTTATATATCTGGTAAAGTTTTTCCTATCATGATATGTTCTATTATTCTTTGTGCTATACCTAGATACGAAAAGCTATGCAGAAAAATGAGGTGTCTTTTTAAGGGCATTAACCTTATTGTATAAAAAAGTCACGAAATAAGAGGACTTTTGCCGAAGTATTTGGGATCATATCTTTCATATATGTTAATAACAAGCAGATTTACCCTACCCGCGCGCTGCAGCGGAAATAAAATAAAAAAGATACATTTTTAATATCTTATTTAGTTCTTATTTTTAAATTTATTTGATTTGTTATCTTTTTTGTTTATATATATTTCAAAGCAAATTTCGTAATCTTTTACACTTCAATTATAGATATTAATATAACATATGTCCGTCAAATTAAATTTATATCATTTAGACTTGTCTGAATTTATATCAAATATTATTGGATAATATCTTACGATATGGTTATAGATTTACTTTTGTACATATGTAATGTAAGTAAAAACAAATAGAAAATGACATAACGGGATATCTTCAAAATTCAATATACTTCGTGGTAAACCACTATATTTGTGGTATAAATAAATGATGCTAATAATAATAATAATAACTTAGATGGATTATGTGACATATTAAAAAGTGATAAAATTAATAATATCATATAACACGTATTGCACTTAATATCAGCAATTTTTTAACTTATATAAATGAAAGAATATAAAATAACACTTAGCGTTAAATAAAACACACGAATATTATAACTTTTGTTATTCCAAATCAAGCAGTTAACTAAAAGACAAAAAAATTGATTAATCGACATTCGAAAGTTATATAAGGTAATGTATATATATTATATAAAATATATATTTTTACAACTATAAATAAAGTATATTAGTTAAAAATATATTTTTAGATAGTAGAACAGGAAGTCAAAATTCAACTAAAATAGTTATATCATATAAAATCTATATAATAATGATGAGTAAAAAAAATTTCTAAAAAAAGGAAAGAAAAAAAAAATAAAAAAATAAAATAAATAAAATAAAAAACTATTCATCAAATTTACTATTGCTCCAACAGTATTTAGCTTTTGCTAAATGTTAGAGTTTCCAATGTAGACTTAAGTATTTTGGTTCATATGATTCAATGATGAAGGTGCAAATGTCTAATAGCATTACAGAGTTACGAATTCGGTAGAAACTTAGAAACTATTATGACAAATGGAAGTAACATTTCTCACACAGATATTCAATGACTATATCTGCTTGTTTAAAATCCTTAAATTTTTATATTTATAGGAGACAACGAAGATTCTGTCTCTATGGATACATCTACTTGGTCAGAGTCAAGTGTGAGTTAACGTCCATTATGTTCCATTTCATGTTGTACTTTTGATCTCTAGTCAATGACATTTCACATGCTTAGAGGCGATAAAAGGGGCAGGTTTTGTCGGGTTGGTAACGAGTCAAAATGAGTTCGGATAAAAACCGGTTACTCTGCTAAACGGGTTGAACTGGTTGTCAAAATCGGTTGGGCTGGGTTGGGTCAGGTTGACCCACTAGTTTTCAAATAATATAACTTTCAACGTTTAGAATTTTGTTCTTTAATTATTTTTTAGTATAAAAATCAATGACATAATACATTATTTATTGTTAAAAGACACTAATTTTATTGCATTTATTTCAATTTTGGATAAATTTACTAATTACTATTGGTGGTTGACTAGCTGTTTCAAATGAAATATTTTCTTAATTAATATTAAGAAAATAAAGTATTTCATCTTTAGGATATAGAGATATTTACTTAGAATATTTAAGAACGTGTGTGACATGCTGTAGATTTTGGAAGTTCTTATTATCTAACTGGAACTTGGTGCATATAGGTGGCAGAGTCATTATCAAAGTACTGCATTTTGTTGCACATTTTAGAAGGAAGCACAGATGCAGCTCAATTTTCCGCATTATGTATCCTTAGTTTGTTTGATATCTCATACCATCTTGATTGGTTTTTGTTTCATTACTTCTTAGGATGGTAAATAAAAGCAGTTTCTTTACATGATTGAAAGCTGGTTACGTTTTACTTCAAATATATATAATATATGGTATTACTTGCATCAATTTCCGTAGACCCACAGAAATCTGCTCCTTGTATATCAGCTATTGGATATAATGGCATCCAACTATGGCAAAATGGTAACCTTACAACCACTTATATCACATTTTTGGTTTGTTTGGTTCTGTTTGTTTACTGAAGTTCTCTTGCATTTGTTGAATCACTGAGCAGAGGGCTTTGTTAGTGCTGAGGTTTTGGCTTCAACACTTGAGAAAGAATGGTTGACTCTTCATGTTCAGGTTGTTTATGCATTTACATTGTTATTTTGAACCAAGTTTTGAAAACTTTAAGTTTGGATATAGTTTGATTACAATTTTGATTTATTTTATAAAGATTTATATAATCACAGTCACCGGTGACTCATTGATTTGATTTAATTATGATGTAATTGCATTTCTTATACAGGAAACAACTGCCACCTTCTTGACTGCAGCACTAGCCTCAAGACAATCTGAACAAATTCTCTCAGAAGCTTCTCCGACTGCTTCACGTGATATTGGCGGTTCTTCTTTGGAGTCAATAACAAATACAAATGCTAGTACTTCAGCGGACAACAAGGATGTTCATGACAAAGAAAAATCTGTGAAGCGTGCACCACTGGTTGAGGTAGCTCGATTGACATCACCCCTGGTTCAATTTGTTTTTAGGTGGGAAAATGGACAGGTTGGGTAATGGGTCAACTGGTCGTCGTTGGTAGATGTCAAAACGGGCCGGGCTAGATCGGGTTTACCTCAAGAATAACTTTTTGTTCATTTTTAGTATTTCTAAAAAATGAACAATTTGGGCAACTTTTGACCAGTTTTATCTATTCGAACCATTCTCTCTTTAGCTATTAAAACCCGTTTGTATCCTTAGAATATAACATAACCCAAGTCGGTCGATTAGTAAATGGGTTGAATTTGGCACCACTAGCTTTATCCATGTTTTCTTTTGCTACCAGTTGCTTTTATAATGGTGATTTCTATTACCTGTACAGGAAATAACCTCGAAAGTCGATGACGATGTGTCTCATGGGCCGGTTGTTGATAAACTAGAAGAAAATAAAGTTGAACAGCCAATTACAACTGGTGAACCAGCTCACCACGTCACCTCAATTGAAAGTGAATCTGGAGTGGACAAAAAGCGGAAATTGAACATTGGTCAACATGAAGCAAAGCCTGACAAGTCAGAAAATTTGCAAACAATGGATAATTCAGATTTGGTTTCTAAAAAATCTACTGATATATATTTAAATATACGATTACCTGGGGGAGCAAGTCTACAAGAAAAGTTTGAACCTACAAGCACTTTAAGAGTGGTCAAAGATTATGTGGATAAAAAACAAGAAAGCGGCGTTGGTTCTTATGATCTAGCCATTCCTTATCCTCGCAAGGTTTTCAGTGACCGAGGTATACATGATTTCTTTTATTATGGAGTAGATTTTCGTTTTATTGAAAATCTTCGTGCCAACCTCAATTATGTGTCTCTGTGAAAAGTTTAGTCAGGCTTTTGACTTCTTAAGGTCAAATGAGTTACTTAAAGGAGTCCACATGAAGTCAATGGTACTAGTTTATGTTATTTCTATTGTCAAATGAAATATTTTCTGGATAAGTCATATTTGAACACGTTTCTCGCCATGAAATTTATTCTGGAAAGTCCCTCCACGTTTCTGCATCTAAACGCAACGTAAATGTTCTATATTATTTAAGTTACCAAACACGGCTTGAGTCTTGAAGGTTTGTGTTTGTAGTGGTTCTGATTTTGTTGCCATAAATGTAGATTTAAGCAAAACTTTGACAGAGTTAAGTCTGCTTGATAGACAAGCGTTGATAGTTGTTCCACATCTCCAAGCCCTGGGTCTAAACAAAGTACGATCTTACATACCCAACCCCTCAGCTTCCACAAGTTCCTCTAGATCTTCAGATGACGAAAGTTATTTTTCACTTGTGAAACGCTATCTATCATATGTAAATCCATTGGCCTATCTTGGCGGTGGTGCTGCAACAAATTCCTCAACATCTGTGCAGGAAACTCGAAGGGTTTTGCCGGAATCTGGTGATTTTCTTTCCCTAACCATTTAGTTCATCCACTATCTTTATTAAAACTCTTTTCTGATTGGTTCGATATTGCGTACTTGCTTATTGCTGATGTTCGATTCAGTATAACCACTAAAGGTTGGATGTACTATTTACTACTGATTGTCCAAATTTCTGACAATATTTTAATTTAAAACAATAATCTAATGTTCGTCATTGGACAATAAGTTTCATTTGGATACGTTTTCATTAGGGAGAACTTAACTATTGCAATGTGGTTATAGAAGTTATCCATTTTGTTAATTAGTTTGTATCCACAGGCACACCACAAGGCAACTTAGGAGGAAGCAGAAGATCCTACCTTGTAACATCAAACCAAAGCAGCAATACACCTTCAACTAATAGAAGCAACAAACCAAGTTCATCTCGATTTGGAAGTGGAAGTAATATCCACACCTTGAAACACGATGAAGATGATGCCAAATTCAGTGGGAAAAATGCTTTTTGGAATGGCAATTCCACGGAGTATGGTGGCGATGGTGACAACAAATGAGACCTCACAATCACAACACTTCGGTTGTATATTTATCATAAAAAAACCTTTACATACAGGTTGCTTCTCATAAATTTCAAGTAATAACATGGTGGCCTGATATGGGTGTTAACTATCAGTTGTTTTTTGGAGTCTAAATGCATATTTGATTTTACTTTATTTGCTGTTGTGTAGATTTCTTATTGTGTTTAAATGTCAACAAAAAGTTTATGGATCAATATATTCAAAATAAAAGAAACTTCATTTAGTTAAATTCCAACTGTTTGAACTGAAACACATCACAAATTCAAAACGACTTATATATTTATTTTCTTATTAATACAAAAACTTGATTATAACCTCGGATCGCCGGACGAAACATGTTAGTCTTACCTAAGTAATGAAGGCATATATGCGAATTCCCGTGATGATTCATTAAAATTTATTGTAACAAGTCTTTATTAAATTTTACTAAAACTGACAAGGTCAATCAATTTGCCCCATTGTTTTTGATGTTGTATTTATGCTTTTTGAATCATTGTCTTTATAGTTAAAATTTAGAGTAAATTACATTTCTTGTCCCTGAAGTATGTCATTAATTTCACTCCCCGTCCCTAAACTGAATTTTTTGCACTCCCCGTCCCTTTGATCCAGTTTTTCGTTTCACTCCCCGTCCCTCATCCATCATGAAATGACTAAAATACCCTTAAACTTTTAAGACAACTTTAACCTTTGAGGGACGGGGAGTGAAACGAAAAACCGGGTCAAGGGACGGGGAGTGCAAAAAATTCGACCCAGGGACGGGGAGTGAAATTAATAACATACTTCAGGGAGGGGGAATGTAATTTACTCTAAATTTTATAAACATAGTAAGAGTTGTTATTATAGTAAGTCTCAATTTTGAGTGAAATTGCGGTGTAACATGAGTTTTCTTAAATGTGCTTATGGAAAATTGTATTATTAAAAAAAAAAACTATGGTGTGTTGCATATTAATTGTTTAAAATTATAATTATACGAGATATATTAAACAACTCATGCAATATTTATAAAAGTCCATTGCTAAATTACCTACACATTTCCATGGAAGCATGACATTGACCCGAGTGCTAATAACAGAAGTGATATGTCCATGATTGACAATGCATCGGCTTATTGGCATAATGGCATAATTCAGCCCGGAAAACAATTTTTTGGGCAAGTCAAAAGTTACTTATATGTTTTGTTTGTGATAACGTACTTAAAGTGTTTATTGTGAATGATTCGACAATGTGTACAATAACAGGGTACCCTATATTATAAGATCGAATTTATTCTTTTTGAAATCTAGATTTTATATCTCGAGAAATATACTTGGAACTTGACATAAGAATGTGTTTGGGAGGGCAATTTGATACTATAAACAACCATTCTGCTTAAACTTGGAACTTGTTTCGTTTAATGGCAGAACAATTACATTACTACAAAAATAAGGCACTAAGAGTATTGCGACTACACTACAACTAAGATTACATACATATTCGCATGCTAGTAACGCAAAACACAAAAGTTGTAGCAACTGACACTACTACCCAACATTGGGGAACCCGCACCTAAAGCAAAATATAAAAATAACAAAAAAAACAAACGCACCAGCAGGTAGTTGAGATTTGTCCAGAGTCTGAAATCTAGGCCAAACTCCAACAAACAACTCATGCTATGAACCCTCCACATCAAAGCTTTATCAGATATGTTGAACATCGTAACTTCCCACGAAACCCATGAAATCCTAAACGCCTTCACATTCAGAAATCCAGTAAAATGATCTTACCTGAAATATGATCAAATTTAACATCGGAAAGTATAGATTAGTATGACATACGGTTTACAATAAATCAGTAATACACAACTAAAAAGCCTGAACCAGATTAATGGGTTTGCTCGCTAATGAACACCTAGCTCCTGATTACTAGCTACTTAATCACCGCTCAATGTTAATTCAAAAAAAAAAAAAAATCCCAGCAACACAAAAGATGTTGGGAGAGAAACAATAGTATTTATATTTATTTTACTTAAAAACAAATATATATACTTGAAGTGGTGATCAAGTAAAAGGGTTGTTCATATTACCCCCTGCCCATGTCAAACTCAAAATGACTTTCCTAATATATATCAACGAGTTTCTTTTACCGGCGCGTTGCGGTGGGGTTCTAAAAATATATAATTTTAGACGCTCGATGATAATAAGATCTTTTTAAGTCGGGCGATCTTAGTTATACTTATAAAACTGCAAATACTGTATAATTTTTGTCAACCCAATAATCTAACTAATCGCTAAACTTGACTCATGAAATTTGAGACATCTAGGTTTCCATGTACCATATATATTATACTCAAGTAACTTATTCAATTTGGGTAACTGTTTTTCTTGAATCTTAAGTGAAAAAGCAAATTTAATTATGTTAGAGTTAATAACAATAATATAATAAACTATTGATACAATACAATTGATTTGCAATTTTTTTCAGTTCTTTGAGCGGACTATGTGTTATGTATATATGGAAGTAACAATGAAGAAATATAGAGTTGCATCGCCAATTTAACATCCATCATCTTTTATGTGCACATATATTATAATTGCAAAAATTCATATCTTTTACTTCATTTCTTTGCCTTACATGTATTAGTTGCTTAAGTTAATAAAATCGTTTAAATAATCTTTGTTACTTTTTGAATATCGATTAGTTAACAATCTAGTTCAACGTCTAATGTTAATTTGCATACTCTAATTATTTAAAATTTAGATATTAAGCATTATGACTTTGGATCATTTTTTTTCAAATAGATTGTAATATATATATATATATACACACAAAAACACACACACACACACACACACACACACATATATATATATATATATATATATATATATATATATATAACTTCAGTCATTTGTTTAGAGCATATATGATTAATTAAATATATTTAGCAATTAATTCAAAGAAATAAATTTTATTCTTGGTCACAATAATTATTTTAATATGATTATTCTTTATATTTGATTACACCTATAAAATGATGTAAATACTTAGATGAAGAGAACATGAAATATGTATTTTTCTTGTTTATTTTTTTATAAGAAAAAAATCATAAAATAAAAGGTAAAAAGAAAGAAAACAAAGCTAGGCACTAACATAATATGTGAGAATTAAAAAATTGAGTTTGAATAGTGTAATTGAGTGTGAATAGGTTATGAATAGGAAAATCACCTTTGGCGATTGTAGTAGTTTAAATAACAACTTTTATATAATCAAAATAGATTAATAATATTGTAGTAATGAAATGAAAGGTCGCAATATATATGACAGAAAAATAGCAGTCGAATGCCAACAAACTGAATGCATATAATAATCAACAAATATCATGGTTAAATCATGAATGCATTCGAGGCAAACACTTTCATCGAATATTTAATTTCATCAAACAAATTGATGAACAAATAACAAATAACCAGGAAATAAACATACGGGCTCTGATACCAATATTGGAAATTGAGGATTCGGAACTTACCTGGATACACATAGTGGAAGCGGAAGCGATGAACCTTTTGTTTAGATCACCAGTCGGGAAGGCAATCACGAAACGGAAAGCTTTCATAGTCCACAACCTAAAATTCCCATGTCCGTCTGCACCGAACATATATAGGAAAGCTTTCATAGTTCACAACCTAAGATTCCCATGTCCGTTTGCACCAAACATATATACATGAATCCAACGGGTGCTAACTCGTCTCTCTCGGTTTCTTTCATATATATTTGATGTGTATTATCTTATGTCAACCTATGCAGATATAATACTCTCACTTATTAAGTTGACATACGTAACCATGGAGCAAGTGAATAGTCTCCATTAAGTATTAACTTAATTATATTCATTAAGTACTAACTTAATGATATTCATTAGTATTCAATTAATAATTAGTTAGTGGGCGGGTTGAATCCGAGTCGTACCGGATCCATATTCCAACAAATCCAAATATATTCATTGATTCACCAACGATCTGAGTTACAACATCTATTATCTTCCAGTAAAGATAAGAACCGCTTGGTCAGAAGTTCTATTGTCCGCTCAAAACTAACAGTAATCAAAAATAACATCATAGCTCAAGGATGCACCCAACTATTCAATGGTGTATCCACTTGGGCCTAAGTGGCAGCAAAGAAAAAGAAAAGCTCATTTGCATCTGTACACACAGCTAGCCACATTCTTTCATCTCATGCGACACAATCTTATAATAGATGCTACTGATGTCAACTATGACCCGAACCATAAGATTAAATCTTATAGTAGATGCTATTGATCTTATACAAAACCATTTTCTTCATCATCACTGTATTTACCTACAATATAAACCTGAAAAATTATTAATGCTATTATACTCCAGAGCAGAGAAATTAAATAATATTAAGCATTTGTTTACATATTACCTCTTTAACTGACATGATGTATGTTGAGATTGGAAGTGATCTTGCAATTGAAGATGGTGTTCTCTTTCCATCCAATGACAACATAACTTGCCATGGAGCGGCCAACCTCCAACGATTTGATATCGTATATATACTCAAACACAAAAACATGACTATTAGTGCTGTTTTTACACATTTGTTGAAACATATATTCCAACTCTCTTTGCATCAGATCGCTTGTTGCCATCTCAAATACAATATTTAGTAACTAATATCTGATTTTGTAACATTGTTTTTCCAAATCATACATGTAACTACCTAGTTATTATATTCATATTTATAAGCCTGAAAATAAGTTCCTGGCTATGAGGCAGCTTTAAAATAATGAGATTTTAACAATACAAACAACAAAGTGACAAACAATTCATTGGTTATATATTTATCATCAAAAATTTTTTACATACATGTTACTTCTCATAAGTTTCAAGCAGTAACATGTTGGCCTGATACGGGTGTTAACTATCAGTTGTTTTTCCAAGTCTAGATGCATTTTACATGATCTGCTGCTGAGTAACTTTCTTATTGTGTTTAGATGTCAACAAAAAGCAACTTCCTTGGGCCAAAAGGGCCGGCTTCGGTATCTGATAGTCGAGTGTGCCACCCCATTTGATCTGTATGGCTTTTCATCTTCACAACAATGTCTACATGATCTGCTATTATGATCGTCCCTTTAGGCCGAATGATCCTGAACATCTCAATGAATATGTCGACAATATCACACCTGTATCATGCCATACCAAATGAGCATCTTACTCTTTAGCATTATGGTTTATGTCTAATGCATTACGTTTTACCATAACATGACCTACAGTATAGGTGGCAAAGTGGGTGAGTTGGGACGCGCTTGATTATGGTTGAAAGTTGAAACAGATCGAGCTTGATTAGGTTGACCTGGACACTTTTGTCCATCTGTTTATCTTTATTATTATCAAATAAGAATCTGTGCAGATTATGACTACAAGTGTAATACTATTTCACTAATAATTCATTATTTTGAATAACCATTTAGGACTTAGGAGTATGCTTAAAAAATCGACTTTAGACGACTTTAACTTTTTTGACCCAATATTTACTTTCACAAAGTTTTTTTGTTTCACCTGTTTGACCCAGTAGAGGAAGATAATAAAAAAGACACAAAGGGACACGCTTAAAAGTTTATGGGTCGAAATCGCCACCTCCAAGTCTTAAAGAGTGTGCACGAATCCATGGACCCTTTGATACCTACTCAAGTGTACTTGTTGTATTCAATTAAGAATGTGCTTCAACCCAAGACTCGACTATCTGTTAAGTAATATTCAGAATTGAGTAATTGAATTAAAAGGCTTACTTATTCTTGTACAAGCTAAACACATTGTCAGCGTGTATCAAGTCATATGATCTAGGGTACGTCGAAAATGGTTCACACCTGCAAACAATAACACAAGAGATGGTCAATCACCACGAGCCTGACACCAGTATAATATATAGATACAATTATAACCCAGTGAAAACGAACCAGTTCATGTAAGTTCCAACTAGGCCGCGTTCATAAATAACGCCCAGAGTTTTATACTTTGCATCATAAGGAACAACATTCATAACCCAAACCGGATACTCAGAAAGAGCAGCTGCAAACCCACCTAACCCAGCATTCATGTCCATAATATTTCTATACCCACCGGTCAACATTGACTTGAGCACGTGCACATACGTAGAAACTCTCTTTTTCCACATCAGATTATCATCAAGAAAATCTTGTGCTTTTAGATCGCGAATGAATCCAATCCTAGGTGGAATAGTACTCAACCTTTTAGGCCAGTTCTCAAGAACACCCCCCGAGATGTCTTGAATACGTTCTACGTGTGGTAAAGGTGTGATACATGCATCCATGTTTCTATACCAACCATCATCAGGATCGTCATTCTCGCTGCAGAATTTGGGAAATGAAGAAACTTTATTCTTTTTTATGCATTCAATGTGATTATTAGGTTTCTGCCACACGGCAATCAGCCCTTTCCACTTAATCTTTCTCCAGCATAGTCGCCTAGCAAGATCCTCTAAACGGCTTAGTTCTTTCTTAGGATCCTTGTAGGTTCCACCTCCGACTGCGTATTTACTTCTCCAATTGATAGGTGGCCCCGACAACACCCAATAACCACCAGGCCGCAAAATCCGGTCAATTTCCGATAAATACAACCCATCTAGCAACACAACATCATCAAGGGGTTAGAATATAGGTGTTAAGATTGAGTTGATTCGGGTTATGTTTTATCATTAGAAAGTAAGAAAGTAAAATCATACATTGGGCTCTGTAAGCGGGTTCCTAATTAAAATTTGGTGACACAACAAAGATTACAAATTTCTTTTTGGTTGAGTGAGTTCAATTGACCCCACTAGAGACACATTGACTCTGTCGTTGTCACTACCTGTAGCATGCATACTGGTAGAAGTTGAAAACGATAAAAGCCTATTTTAGAAGCAAATGAAGCTTGTTTAACGGTGGATGTAGGGTGTAGGGTCAATTTAAGTACCGTATTCGGTCCATGGGATGAGGCAACGAGAGCAATGAGCCATGTCAAATGATCTTGATGGGTAGGGTAGCCTGTAGGTGCCAAGAACGCCAAGCATGGAAGGGAGTCCTCTTTCTAGGGCAAATTGCACCTGAGCTTCATGTATATCTCTTGGAGCTATAGACATTGTTATGATATTATAATCCATTAGAGAGTCTCCAAAGCTTGCAACCTGTCACGTTCAATCCCACATTATTAAGTAAAGGTGACAACTTTGACTGTTTTTACTAATAAACTAGTAGGTTACCCACACGATGCGGCGAAATAGCATATGATAAATTGTGTTCATTAAACGTAAGTTAAAATATGTGATATATGCGGCGGAATAGCAAATGAAGTTATTATGAATTGTTAATTTAACTTGTATTAAGTAAAGGTGACAACTTTCACTGTTTTACTAATAAATGATTGTGTTGATTCAGGTTATATTGGATCTTTAACGGTTCAAACTTCAAAGAGGTAAAATGAAAGAATTATCTTCCAAAGGGAACGTGTTAAATAGGTCAAAGTCAACTCGCTCACAGTATAATTTTTCTAATGCATAAAAGCTTTTACATCAACATATTAGTAATACTTTTTTGTAAATCATATTGACACACTAATCACATATATGAGAAAAGCAAAATTGAATTTCTTAAAAACGATTGTTATGAGTCAACCAAAGCCAATCAGTTTTGACCTGTACAAAAAGTCGCCCATTTTGATCCTAACCCATTTGGCTACACTTTGCCACCTTTAATATTAGTAATCAATTTACAAAATTATTTGGGGCCCCACTTAACACTAGTTATCAATAAAGAACATGAGCTTACACAAGGAAAGAATCTTGGAAGAAAAAGATCTTACTTTCAAGAATCACACTTACCCCACACCCTGTATCAAGAACTGTCCTAATGGCACCAGATTCCAATGGCACCAACTTCTTCAATATTTCAACGTAACCCTTAACTCCCTTCTGAAAAGAAGTCCCACCACCCGGAAAAACGAGCCGATCGCCAACTAATCGAACCCAATTCTGCTGTTTTTTGGACTCGGTCAATGTCTTAAATGGCACATTACTAAACCAGGCTTCAGCCCTACTTTTAGGCCATGAAAATGGCTTCTTATAACCCACCGGTGCCGGAATCAGACACCGGAGAGTCTCTCTTGCAGTCGGACAATGTCGCTCTCTATGCAACATTTTTTCAACTTTAAATAGTTTTTCTCTAATTGGGTCTTGACAAGGGCAGTAATGGGTGTAATTTTCAGGGCAAAGTTTGAATTTTTTCGGTGGGCTTAATGGTGACAGAGTGAGTGTGTGATGGGTTTCGAAATTGAGAGGTGGGTTTGTGTTTTTTTGGGTTAAAGTTGCGAACATTGTTTTATTTAAGCAGTTTTCTTGAATTTTGACAGTGGTGGTAGTGGTGGATTTGTATGAACCAAGAATGTAAAAAGTTGAAGAGATAATTAAGATGAAAAGGAGTCTGATTAATGGGTTTTTGAGGCGGTTTTGGTGCGGTGGAGATGGTGGTGATGGTGAGGGTTTAGTCATTTTTAAGTGTGTGAAGATGATGGTGTACAAGTGTGTGTGAGATTTGATGATAATAATAAATTGTACAGATCTGTTTACTGGGATAGTTGTTGGGTGGTGAAGAGGAAATGGTTGTATGTTTCTGTGTTTGGCTCCATTCCCGCTAATTTATCATTGAGAGATATTAATATTCTATATGCATCAAGATTCACCCATTAACTTTGTTGTATTTATTTTGTATCCTAGGGATCGATAATAGTTACATAGAGTCGGTTTTAAATGAGTAGATTGACTTTTCACGAGATCGATGGAATTAATAAGAATATGTTTGTCATAAAATTTAATTTCTCTTACGTTTTTAAAAATTAAATATCTCTCAAACGGTAAGTCGAAAAATCATAAGAATTGCACCATAAAAATAAACGTTTTTTTCTCTTCGGTTAGAGATATCACAAGGTATTCTTTCGACGAACATTTTTTTTCTTCGTTTTTTTAGTGGATTTTGAAAACAACTAACACATGTGATACCAGCGAGTAACACATGTGATACTAATATTGTACAATCATAAAAAAAATCGTCGAAAGTATATTACGTGAGATGTCTAATCAAAAAGAAAAAATGTTGATCTTTATGGTGCAATTTTTATAATTTTTCAATGAGCAATTTTTGAGATATTTAATTTTTCAATGAGCAATTTTTGAGATATTTATAATTTTTCAATGAGCAAGTCTTGTGACACGTGGCGCATTTATATTGATTCCCAAAAATTATCATTTTTATTTGAACCTCACTCATACCATATAAAACGTTTTTTTCTCTTGACAGGGTGTTATGATATTGTTTTTTGAGTTGTTATTCATTTGTTTTTACTTCTATTTTATTCACATACCCAAAAATGTTAACACTTTATTGAAAACTATTGAAGATAAAGTTTTAAAGTGATCAGTTTGAAACACTCCTTCATCAACAGCTTCTGTGTTTGGAGACTTTGAGTTGATTATTTTTAGATGTAATTATGTTATATTATGAGTATTTTGTAATTCTCTTTATTGAACATGAACAAAACCAAATATGAGGAATGGGTATTTGGTTTGATACGACTTTGACAACGTGTATCGAATTTGGATATCAAACCTCTCGAAATAAGGGTCTCTCAAACCCACCAATGGTGGTGGATTTGAATTTTCATTATCGTTAGCATGATTTATTCTATCAAATCTACACCGATAGTAGAATTCATATACAAATCAAATGTCACCTAGAAATCTATAATTATAAGTAGTATAAACACATATATAATATATAATAATAATAATTATAAAAATCTAAATGATTGGAAGTGATGCAATTTAAACTGAAAAGAAATGATAAAGTAACAATTAGTAGGATAAATTTGAAATACATAAACGTATTTTACTTTATAATTAGATGTTATTATCCTCATTACTCGCGAGTTTGTTCGAGCTCGGTAAAAAAGCTCAAACTCGGATTCATTTAATCTGAATTCAAATCGAATTTTTATCGACTCAAACTCGACTCATTTAATCTGAATTCAAATCGAATTTTTATCGACTCAAACTCGAGTAGCTCGATCACGATGGATCGCTGTCATTAAATGACTATATCATAGGTAGGAGTAAATTGTTATAAATTCTATCTTGGCCCACCCAAACAAACCCAGTCCAGTTAAAATCATTTTGCGTTGGCCCATTAGAAAAACTAGTTCACTTAAATTCGAACAGTCTAGTTCTTCATAGTTGTTAAATCTGTTGTTAAATAATCATGAGAAAATGTTCAAATATGAACACTTCTTTTGATGGGATGATAATAACATATATTTTTATTTTTAATTTTAAGATTACTTAACTTTTTTGATAAAACAATTATATCAAAATTATTAGATTTTTATTCTGTTTAAGATGCGATAATTTTTTTTTCTTCTAAAAAGTGATACATTATTATAAAAAAATTTAATGTGTATTACAGTATCACATCAAAAGGTTGTGATATACAACTTTAATTTGTGTATAATATATATATATTTTTTTATATGTAAATCAATTTCATATTTAAGATAATAAAATTCTAACAGTATTGGTATTATTTATTTTACAAAAAGTGTACATATTATGAAATTAAAAATGAAAAATATAGTTCTTATAATTATTATCATAAGGAATGATTCTACAATGACCCTCCCAAATAATTAATCAATATTAGATGGAAAATATTTACCTTCTCTCATTAATTACCGTTAAAATATGTTTTATATGTTATTACTTTTATATATATATATATATATATATATATATATTTATTATTTATTATACCCTAGATGAAATTTTTTACCACCACTTCTCATATATCAAATTATGGTTTATGACAGCCTTTTGATATATATATATATATATATATATATATATATATATATATATATATATATATATATATATATATATATGGGAATGAGCAAGAGAGAAGCTACAAATTTGAGTGAAAAAGGTAAGCAAACCTTAATCACGCATTTCCTTATATCTTTTCCAACTTATATATAATACCCATTACATCAACTTTTGTCTAAAATTCAAAATTAAAGCATGTAAATCAATGATTCATCAATCAAAACATTATAAGTTTCGAATTAATCAAAGATATTCATACATATCTTCAATTCGTCATAATTCATATTCATCAAATATTAAGAATTTTGGGTATAACTTTTGGGTTTTTGTGAAAATTTTAATTCACCAATGAATTCAATAAAACTAAACGAATTTCAACATACAAAACTTATAAACAAGTAATTAACTTAATTATAGTCGTAATTCACCATCGAATTTTTCTCAAAATTAAAAATTTTCAGACCATTAACATTCATTTGCAATGCATATTAATCAAAATTACAATTAATATTCATAAATAATAATTTATGATGAATATTAAATTATATATGTTTTTTATACATAGCTGAATGAGATAACTTAACATTAATCAGTGTATAATAATGTATATGAGTTAACATTCATCGTAAATGAATATTTAAAAATATTAAGTTGTACTTTTGATTAACATGCTTTCCAAATGAATATTAAAATTCTGAAATTTTTTTGAACTATTTATAATTTTGTCACCGCGTTGACTTTTGAATTGACGAGAATGTGTGGCTAAGAAAAGCTTCCCTCCTTCCCCATTTTTTTATTTTCCTCTTAATCCCTACCCTATATATATATATATATATATATATATATATATATATATATATATATATATATATATATATATAAAGAGGTGAGGATATAAAAACGGTACAAATAATTGATTTTCACATTTTTATTAAATGTGAATTTGATTTTTTTTTCTTCACACTTAATCTTATAATGTGAAGTTTTTTTTATTATTTTTTGCTTCACATAAATTTATGAATTGTGATGGTTGAAAATTAAATTTCACAAATTCATAAATATATATGAAGTCAAACAAAATAAGTTTCACAGTTAAAAATTTTCTGAATTTTTGTGAAGAAAAAAAAAAAAGGTTCACAGTAAAAAAAATTTTAAAAAAATAAATATTTTTTTTAAAGGTTCACAATAAAAAATATATATGAAGCGAAAAAAATAAAAATTCACAACTAAAAAAAATGTGAATATAAATTGAGATCCTTTTTAACGTTTTTATATTTAACTCATTGTTTTTAACAGAACTATATATATAATAATCATCAAACGATGAATATTAACGATTTTGGATATAATATTCACCAATCGGTGTTATAATCTGCAGAAAGAATTTAACAAAGAAGCTTAACATTCATAGTATCAATTATGATTAACATAATCTACATTTCACTTCGTTTTTTGTAAGATTTGTATGGGTGGAGGTAATGTGCGTCTTGATGAATAATAACGCTTCCCTTCCCCGAATAAAGTACTTCCCCCTGGATTATCCCACTATATATATATATATATATATATATATATATATATATATATATATATATATATATATAGGTTAGGTTCAAACGAGAACCACAAAAAGATACAGAACTGCGAGAACTTTTAAATTACATTATTTTTATACATGTAAACACAACAAATTACATATAAATGTAATTTAATGTTCATATTATTAACTAACAAAAGTTAAAAATCACAAAATGCACGTTAAATTATGAAACAAAAGAAATGTTCACATGTGCGCAGATCATATGTGCACATGTGAACGAAAAATTTAAATTTGATTTTAAAGCTTATTCTAAGTTTTTTTCAAACTATTTTGCTTTTAACCTTAATCTCATCAATATTCACATGTAATTGAATCATTAAACATGTGAACATCCTTAAAATATAAAACTTCTTTTAGTTCTGTACCTTTTTTGATTTTTCAATTGAACTCTAGGCTATATACATATATACATGTATATATATATATCAAGAACCAAATTATTCTCCAAAATACTAAAGGGCATTTTGGTATTTTGAACACATTATTATTATTTAATTATAAATACTTATTAATAACAAAAAACTAAATCCCATGAATTCCTCTCTTAGTTACATTCCACATAGAGACTAATTTTTAACTCTATTTTCAAAACTCGATCATTTTTTATTCATCCAATTTCGTTCCCTTCTGCAATTGATTGGGTTCCTTATTGCTCTCTCTATTTCGAAGTAGTAATAATGGAGTTAAACAGTGAATTAGAAAGTGACGAACTCGATACTCTTAACCCAGATGAGAATCAACAACGAATGTTCATTTGCGAACAAAAATTGTACCTAAAATGTTCTTCACTTCTCTTACTTTTCTTCCATTCTCCATCCCAACAATTAGTGCAAAATCAAAACTATTGTGTTATTCATCACGTTACTAAAAACAGGTTTATTGATTTTTTAATTAGTTGCTAATTAACCAATAATTAACGATGATTACCTCTATTCATACTTTTTCCAACGATTTGATTCGCACCCCAATTTTGATCGCTTGTTTCGATTTATTTATATGTGAGAGCCGTGGAATTGGATTTTGTGGATTGTTTGTTGGCTAAACATTTGAATTTTATGATTAAATCAAATCCCTAATAATTAGCAAAATTGATTTCAAAGATTTAATCCACTCCATAAAACTAGCATTTTGAATATATTACGGGACTTTCAATTTAAAACTACAATTGAAATGGACTATATTACCCTTTTCTTGTGTACATGCATTACAATTTGAATTTCATACTTACAATATTGCCACTAGAATTTGAAGCCGTAGATGTACATCATCGAAAGGTTGACACTAGTTGTTGCAGTTCTGTATTCTGTATATTCTGTTGGTTCTAAATTGAACTCATATATATATATATATATATATATATATATATATATATATATATATATATATATATATGTATATTATATAATTATTATTGATATATATATAGTACGATTACATGTGTAGAAATAAATAATTAAATACAACTTTTATCAATACAAAATAAATACTTAAAGAGAAAAATTGTCAACATGCACAAATAGGGGGAAAGTATATATATTTGAAGAGATTTAGGAGAGTCAGTTTCGATCATCCGGGTTCCATTTTCCACCGATTGATAATACGAAGGAAAAACACTCATAAACCCTACCTCTGTTTCTTGATATAAGATTTTTGATTTTTAATCTTCAGTACTTTTTAAAAAAAATTTATTTTAAATTCAACTATACCCACTTAAATTCTCATGTGGGTATTTCATATTCTCAAGTAATTTTGAGAAAAAAAGCTTATATTTTTTTGTTCTCCCTTTCTTTTCATAAAGATTTTGTGGGTCTCGAAAGAATACAAAAAATTGCCTTTGGTGATTTTGGCATTGTGGGGTATCTTGATTATGGTATTTTTGTCAATCATTTCTGAAATCTTGTAAAAAGCGAGGAAATTGCATTGAATAATAATGGTGGGTCTTTTTACAAAGAAAACATTGTTTGGCCTTTTTCTGGGTCAGGTTCTATCTCTTTTAATCACCTCTGCTGGATTCTCATCATCTGAGCTTGCTAGAAGAGGTTTGCATTTTCATAGCTTCTTTTGTGTACTTTCGTATAATCATGATTAGTTAAAGTAACAGATTTCTAGACTTTGAAGTCTGCCAAGTTAACAAGTATGCCTATTCTTTTAAGTTTTAATGGTTGACATATAGTTTGAAAACTTTTAATCTTCTTAACTTTATCACTTCATTTGCCATGTGACATGATCACATTATTAGCTTGATTGCTAGGCCTATCATGTTGGATATTGAAAATACTTGCACCATTTTATGTGTAAAAATAATAGTACTAATAACTCTTGCTTGTTCGAAGAGCAGGAAATCGAATTGATTATTATTTTTAAATAAATGAAATACAGGAACTATACATGTATGGCTGTCTGTACTGATTTATGCCATTTTGTGTAACTTAGGAATCAATGCACCAACATCGCAGTCTTTAGCGAACTATGTGTTGTTGGCGATCGTTTATGGTGCAATTTTGATTGGTAGAAAAAAAGGATGAAGGTTAGTAAGCTTCAATCTATATTTTAATTCATTCCATTTCTTAGTTTTTCTTGAAGTTGATTGGTTTGTGGATAGTGATCGCTGAAACTTCTATGGACTATGGGAATAGGGGTTGTTCTTATGTAATTAATGTCAAGTTGGGATGATTATCACTATATGAAAAAGCAAATTTCATAAAAGGGGCACAGGATATAACAAAGTGTTCGATAAAGGGATCGTGAAATGAAATTGCACATTTAAATGATTACGATTTCCATTTTGTAAAAAAATGGAATATGCAACGGGGATCATGAAATGATGCTTTTTTATTACAGTCCCTTTTATGAATGAAGAACGGAATGTTACGCCATGCTACAAAGTCAAAAGGAAAAGAAGTAGAAGAAAGGAAATAAGTAGCCAACGAAATAAAAGATTCCCATCTTTTCACGATCCTAATTACATATTCGCCTTTTTTTTTACAAAATGGAAATCGTAACCCTTAAATGTTCAACTTCATTTCACAATCCCTTTATCGAGCATTTTGGTAAATCACATTCCTTTTTTAGGAAATCTACCCTATAAAAAAATGTAATTAATGTAAAATTACCTATCTCTAACTCTAAGAAATTATACATATATCTTCAAGTAGCCATGATCATTTTGAAAACACACATCCAAACACCCATGGACGGAGAAAGATAAATCTTCAAGCGGGTTTACAGCTAAACTTATTCGTGCTTGTATACAAAATCAACAGGTTATAGCTAAACTTAAATCGAAAATACACCTAAATAACACTTGATTAAACTAAATTTATAAAATCCATTTAATTGAGTGTCTTCAACTGACCCGGCTCGAGTCTATGTGGGTTGTGGCTCCGTCACTGCAAACACCCCTTAATCATTATGTCACCACTTGACAATGGATAATTCGTTTTATGTAAATGCTTGCAGGCAAAATGGTACTATTATTTACTCCTTGGGCTTGTTGATGTCGAGGCAAATTATCTTGGTAAATCTTCTACCGTTATGATCTTAAATGGCAATTTAAACCCATTTACTTACTAATTGGTGGTTTCGGGTTGTATTGTATCTCAAACGGGTCAATTGTCAAATATAATTGTCCGTGTATGATGAAAACCAGTCAAACGAGTTGAAAGTCATCTAAAGTAGTTTTCAATGCACATAACCTACTACTTTCTATTTAAAGATCTAGATTATCATTGTAATAATATTTCTATGTAATCATAATTACCACATTAATTGTTTTTTATTTTCCTTTCTCAAATGGACAAATCCCCTTCTGACCAGTTATCCAACCTGCCCGTCTTGCCACCTTTTATTACCATGATCATCTTTCCTGGTATTTATGAACAGTTTATCGCTGTATACGATCCGTATATATATAATTTCTTGTGAAATATACCTTGAAGTAGATGATCAAATAAATACCTGCATATTAGTGCAGAAAAATATTGAGTTGTATGTGCGTTGTTGAGCAGTGGTCAAGGCGTATCAGTACACATCATTAACAAGTGTTATGCTGCTCGATTGTTGGTCAATCCCATCGGTCATAATCCTTACCTGGCTCTTCTTGAAGACAAAATACAGGTTCAAAAAAATTGTAGGTGTTTTCATTTGTGTTGCTGGTCTTGTGCTCGTCATTTTTTCAGATGTACATGCAGGAGATCGTTCACGTGAGAATATACTTTAATCCCCTTCCGTTTATCATGAACTTTTGACTTCGGTTGTCTTTGTATATGTTTTTACTAATGTATGTCTATGTGTAGAGAGCGGGAGTAATCCTGTTAAAGGAGATTTATTAGTCATTGCAGGGGCTACACTCTACGCGGTGTGCAATGTTAGCGAGGTGAGCAGAAGTAGCCGTAGAGGTCTTTGTCTTTGACCCATATAGCTATGATGAATGTGTCTATATGTGTCATGTTTAATCACAAATGGGTCACATTAAAAAACTTAGCTAAAAATGAATGGAGTCAAATGGGTTGAGAGTTGCCGTATATTTTTAATGCATACAAATGACATTTAAATATTTAGTTTATTGTTTCAGTAGTACAGTTTTTATAAACATAATTTTATACATAAATGCTAATAAAAAAATTTGTGCGGGTCAAACTAACCTGATCTGTTTAGACATGCTGTAAAAAATTACCTATTTTGACCCGTTACGCAGCCCGCCCGTTTTGCCACCTCTACTATGCGATGACGTAAGTTTGTAGTGGTTTGCAATGTAAAAGAATGTCAATTAATGTTATTTTACTGCATCCCTGAAAATGTTTGCTGTGGTAGGGCATAATGTGGAGAAATCCTGATCCACCTTTCTTTCTGACAATCTTTATAGACGTGCTATTGATCACTACTAATCTCGATGATGATCATTATGCAGGAGTTTTTTGTGAAAACAGCTGATCAAGTCGAACTCTTGGCAATGTTGGGGCTCTTTGGTGCCATTTACAGTGGTATCCAAATGTATCCTTTTGTTGGACGCTATATGCATCTATAATTATCCCTTTTTCACTCTATACTAGTTGCAATGCTTACTCTTTTTTACTATTAATGAAATGTCTAAAATACCCTATAAATAATACGGGATATTGTGAATGAAATTCAATACTGTCATTATTTACCTGTAAAATTCTTAGACAATGGGAATGATGCAATCTGGTAATACAATGTATTAGCTAGCTTCATACTATTCTTACATTATGATGTGAAAAGGTTATTCAACATTCTTATTCAGTTTCACTCATACAACAGTTTTTCCAAAATAGTTTAAAGTGGTACATTTATCTATAGCGCGAGTCTATAAACTATAAAAAAACTCTTACTTATAGTTTCACAAAATATTACTTTATCTTATTTGGTTACTATTAGCATTATAGTGCATTGCGTAATTGCCAATCTACTGTTATTCTGTGGTCTTTTACTGCGTTCGTAGAAGCGTTCTTGAGCGAGAGGAACTGAAATCAATCAACTGGACATCAGGAGCGGTACTCTCTCTCTCTCTCTCTCTCTCTCTCTCTCTCTCTCTCTCTGTCTTTGTACATATATATGCATATCGAAAAGCATACATATGTGCGTTCGCACCTGAACAAGTCCAAGTTAGTCACATAGATAGCCTGGGATCCCATATCTGATGCTTCTTATGTGAAAACCTTTCACAGCACCTTATTCAGCGTTAAATGTGGAAAAATGGGTGGGGCTGGTAGGGTTTTCAGGTGCATGTCAAAAAGGTCTGATTGGGTCACTCTTCATATTCCCAGGTTAACCACTGTCCTGATAGTTTTAAAGCGTCTACAAAACTACAAAAGTCGGGATGACCCATGTAATAAATGAAGTTTAGGGGTTGGAACTTGCTTCCATAGTTTCTTATATACCACAAGGGAAAATATGTAATTTACTCTTAAAAACAAATTTTTGAATAAAACAATTTAGATTGACTCAACTTGTTAGCATGTGAATAAAATTTGGACACTTTTCGAGTCATTTTGCCCATTTGACCCGTGGGAGATAATATATAATTCAAATATCCATTCTTAGGTGCTCCCATATGCTGGATTTGCAGCAGCTATGTTTCTATTTTACTCCGGTGTGCCAGTCCTACTAAAGGTGAGATCTTGCAAGATCCTTCTAATCTATTATGCATCTCAATAAAGCTAACCAATTAATATGTGATTTCCCATTATGTAAATTATTGATAACTCTGTTTTTGAAGTTTGTTTGTGCCAATATAAAATGCAGATTAGTGGATCTACAATGCTAAATCTGTCTTTGTTGACATCAGACATGTGGTCGGTTTTGATACGCATCTTTGTGTACCATGAAAAGGTTAGTAAAGATAGTCGAGCTTTACGGTTGAATTTGAACGAAGCTGACATTTTATGTTATCAGGTTGATTGGATCTACTTTGTAGCATTTGCAGCTGTTGCTGTGGGGCTGGTTGTTTATTCAGCGTACGTTTTCCATTCCACCTATTTTATACATCGTTTGGTTAGAAAAATGAAAGATTAGAGGTGACATTGTGACAAAATGAGCTGGTTGGGTGACTAGTCAAAATGAATTCGAGTCAAATCTGGTTTACGGGTGAGTTGGGTCATCCCTCAAACTTTCAATTATTGTTATTGTATGTATATGAACTCTAATACTACGTAACTTGTGAACCGATGATCTGACACCTGTTTTAAACTTTTAATATTGCAATGGATGACGTGGCAACTAATACGGCTTCCACTTCTGCAAAAATTTCCAATTACCAAGAAAGAAGTCACATTTTGATACATACACTAGAAAGTTTTAAACTATGATACGAACAATAACATATTGAGTTAAGTCTATACATATCAGATACATAACCCCATAGATAACGGTAGTATAACCAGGATAACTAATTATTTAAATAAAATGGTTTACGACGATCTATGTCTTTTAATGCACTTTGGGTGACTTTCAACTTGTTTGGCCCACTCAACCATTTCTCAAATTAGTTCATTTTGGAAAGTTTACCCATTTTAACCGTGCTAGGAAACATATAATTAAGATGATCCTTGTATCTGTGAATGGGTTGAAATTACCCATGTGATGAATGTAATTTTCAAGGATCATTCTTGCCCATAAAGTGAACTTAAAAAAGAAGCAAAGAATATGTTTTGAAGAAGCAAAAAGGATGTCTTGTTTTGTGGGTCTCGTCGAGTGATATGTAGATGATGTGACCCATAAAGTGAAATGTACTGATCAGATGGATCTTAAGTTCTTTCACTGGTATCTTGCAGGTTTGATAAAGAAGTTGACAAAACCTGTGGTGATAATGCTGATGAGTTGAGAAACAGAAAACATTCTGATGAGGAAGCTGGTGTGGCCGACTCGGCTAGATTAAGCACATCAGTCAAAGGGATTCGATAGCACCATGGTTTTAGCCAGTGAAAAGACCTCCTTAATCGGGAAACGATCTGTGAGTTTTTTTTGTACGGAAATTCTGTTATAAAAATGGCTTCTTTGATCTTGAATGTATTTGGAGGTCGTTGGATTTGACTCCCTAAAATTTTGTCCATTTACGATAAATATATAGGAGCACTATGATACCCAACACAAGTACGCTGTTGGGATATAAAGAAGTTAATACTGCTAAAGTCTACAAGTTAGTACTGCCAGTTCACTTCAAAGTTTCTACTGCCAGAGCAAGATGAAGATTAGTACTGCCAGATATCAGGATTAGTACTGCCAGTACATTCTACTGAGTTAGTACTGCTAGTAGGATTCCAGGATTAATACTGCTGGTATGATTTGTGGAGTTAGTACTGCTAGACCAGTTTCCATTGTTTCTACTGCTGACCTTGTCCAAAGGATATGCGGCGCACATGGGTCTGCATTTACCTAATCTTGACAAAGCATGGACGACAAAGCATGGAATGCTTTACGGCTACAAGACATGACTTCTATGCATTAATTACAATAACGTGTAATTGGAACTCTACAATTTATAAGTAGAGTTCCATACTTTAACAGCATGCGTGCTTAATACCCTGGTGTATAAATATCATCCTTGTGTCTCTAGTAAAAAAGATAGAACACATAGTTTAGTCAGCTTCAAGGTTATTGTAACCCTAATACAATCAAGTGTATTCGTATTATTAATCTTAATAATATTGAAGTTTTTGTTATTCAACTTGTGTGTTTTATTGTTCTTTGTCTATTGAAATACAAACATCCATACAAAACATACATACAACTTCCAAACTTAACAAGAATTATTCCGCAAATTTCTTGTTAAGAAGTTCAAGCATAGTAAAAACTTAATCTTGATCTTGATCAAGTCGATCCTGACAAGTGGTATCAGAGCATAGGTTGCTTTGAACTTTTGGAAGTCAAAATTTGGTTTGTTTAAAAGTTATTTTCAAAAACTTTTATAAAATGTCTTCTGAAGAAACTCAGGCAAATAAAATCCCCATACTCAGGCCAGATGAGTATGATATGTGGAAAAATAGGATGAAGCAGTACATGTTGCTTACAGACTATCAACTATGGGATATTTGTGTAAATGGTCCTAAGTATCTTGTTAATAGTGATGGTGTCAGGATTCCAAGGGCACCACCAAGTACAGATGCTGAAAGAAAAGAAAGAGCTACAGAATTTAAAGCTCTTAGCATTCTATTGATATCCATTCCTAATGAATATCAAAGAAAGTTTGAAAATTGTGAGGATGCAAAGGTTCTTTTAGAATCAATAGAGAAAAGATTTGGTGGCAATGAAAGCACCAAGAAAAATAAAAGATCCCTTTTAAAACAACAATTTGAAAACTTTAAATCTGTAAGAACTGAAACATTAACACAAGTCTTTGACAGATTTTCTAAACTTGTGGGTGATCTTGAAAACCACAATGTTAAGATTGACAAAGATGATCATAACAGAAAGTTTCTAAGATCACTTGGAGATGAATGGACCATGTATACTGTTGCTTTGAGACAGGGCAGCAATCTGGATGATAAGGAGCTTGATGATCTATACAATGATCTAAGATCATTTGAGCCAGAAGTAGAAAACAAGAAGCAAGCCTCTGGATACACTACAAATATGCAGAATGCTGCATTCATGTCATCAGGAGGAGTACAGGTAGATCCAAACTCAGCTTATGTATCCACTTCTATGGTTACAGGTTCTGCATCTGGGTCATCATCAAAAGACAAAACTGGTGATCAAGTGTTGGAAGCATTCTTTGCCAGTCATGTGAATTCATCTCTGACAAATGAAGAGCTTGAGCAAGTTAATCCAGATGATCTTGAAGAGATGGATATTAAGTGGCAGATGGCCATGTTGACTGTAAGGGCAAAGAGATTTATGCAAAGAACTGGGAAAAACAACTTTGCATATAAGAGAGAAGATGGAGCAGGATTTGATAAGAGCAAAGTTGAGTGCTTTAAGTGTCAAAAGAATGGACAATTTGCAAGAGAATGCAGAAGTACTGGAAGAGCTAATAATAGTGGCCAAAGGGCAGGGAGCTTTAATGGAATGCAAAGAAGAAACATTCCAATTCAAAACAATTCAAACTCAACAGCACTGATGTCACAAAATGAGTTTGAATTTGATTGGAGTGATCAAGAAGAGCATGCTGTGACAAATCAAGCTTTAATGGCCATTACAGAAGCAGAAGCAAAATCTCCTGAAGTACCTCAAGAGGTACAAAATAAATTATGTTCATCTATCTGCATGAAAACTGTTAAACACTATAGAGACCATAATTTATTTATCTGTGCTGAACTTGAAAAGTGGGAAGTTAGGAATAGAAGCACAATTGCATCAATTGAAAACCTAGAACAACAAATAAAAGCATATCAGAAGAATGAATCACAATATGTGTATGATATTGAATATGCTAGGTGGGAAAGAGATTGTCAAAAGAACAAGGTTGATGAGTTGAGCAAAGATTTAGAGAATGTGAGAGCTGAAAGAGATAGTATTAAACTGAAAATAGATAATCTAGAAAATGCTTCTCAAAACGTTCAAAATCTAATTAAATCTCAGATTCATGATAAACTCAAAACTGGATTGGGATACAACAATGTTCCTCCACCTTATAACAACAATTACTTTCCTCCAAAATGTGATACTGAGATTGAAACTTTAAAGGAGAATGTAGAAATTGAAGTTATAAAGGCTGATCCAATCAAAAGTTTAGCTGAACCTGAGATAGATTTAGATAATGTAGAAATCACTAGTTGGGTATCTGATGATGACATAGAAGGAGAACTTACTGAGCTAGTTGAATCAACTAAGAAAGATATTAAGAAAGTAAGCAGTGCATCAGATACTATCTTAACTGGTAATAAACTAGCAGAGGGTAAAAGATTACTCAAAGAAAAGGATAAGTTTATATCTGCTCAAAAGAAGAACACCACTAACAAGAATAAAAAGAATCAAGCCTGTGATAAATGTAATTGTAAAGCAGGTATTCAAATACCATACAATTATACAAAATCTGTTCCTAGAGGAAATCAAAGAAATTGGAACCAAATGGTTTCACAAAAACTAGGAAAGAGTTTTGTCATGATTAAAGAAAAGGCTTGTTACATCTGTGGTAAAACAAACCATCTTCAGAATGAGTGTCATCATAATCCAAGAAATAAAAGGGTTATGAGATCACCATGGACAGTTACTGACAGAATTAATCATCACAACTTTAAAACTAAAATTAATTATGTTAATACTGTGAAGAAAATAAAGGCTCAATCAGTTAATACTGCTGTGTCAAAATTTACTACAGCAGCATTAATCAGAAACAGAGCCAACAGTACTAAGACTCAAACATCATTAAAAATTAATACTGTCAGGCGTATTAACACTGCTATCAATGTTAATACTGGTAAGCAGAATACTACTGCTTCAGTTAAAACTGTTGCACCAGTTAATACTGGTAGAACAGTTAAAACTGCTCAGGCAATTAATACTGCTAGGCAGGCTGCGAACAGAATTAATACTGCCAGGCATATTAACAAAATTAATACTGCCAGACATATTAATACTGCAAACAGAATTAATACTGCCAGACATATTAATACTGCAAACAGAATTAATACTGCCAGACATGTTAATACCGTTGGTCATCTTAATGCTGTTAATAAGTCTAACATTCGTTGGATTTGGAAACCTGTGCCTACAATAAAATCAAAAGTTTCCAAAACCAACAGTACACCACAAGCAGTGATTCTTGAAAGAGTTGACTTTGTGGATGTACAAGGGAGACCCAAAACCAGATTGGTTTGGGTTCCCAAAGAAAACTGATAATCCTTATTGTTTTATCTGTGCAGAGCAAGCCAAGAAGTTTGTGGCATGTTGATAGTGGATGCTCAAGGCACATGACGGGGGATAGAAGTAAGCTACAGAACTTCAAGGAGATTGATGGTGGATATGTAGCTTTTGGAAGTAATCCTAAAGGTGGTAGGATTACAGGAAAAGGAACTGTCAACAGTGATAAGATAAGCTTTCAAGATGTTTATTATGTTGAACAGTTGAGATTCAATTTGCTAAGTGTGAGTCAAATCACAGAGAAAAAGAATCCAGTTCTTTTTACTGACACAGAATGTTTTATTCTTTCTGATAAATTCAATCTAGATGAAAACATGATTTTAATGAAAGTTCCAAGAAAGAATAATGTGTACTGTTGTGACTTAGCAAACATGAAACCTCAACAAGATTTAAACTGTCTTATCTCAAAGGCATCTGTTGATGAGTCTGATCTTTGGCATAGAAGAATGTGTCACATGAATTTCAAAACTATTAACAAACTGGTTAAAAACAAACTTGTTAGAGGTTTACCTGAAAAGACATATTCATGTGATGACCATTGTGTTGCATGTTTAAAGGGGAAGCAACACAAATCTTCTTATAAGACCAAAGGTGTGAACTCAAACTTTTCTTCTTTACATCTACTGCATATGGACCTGTTTGGACCAACCAATGTCAGTAGTATAGGAAAGAAAGTTTATTGCTTGGTGATCATTGATGATTTTAGCAGATTTAGTTGGGTATTTTTTCTTAGAACTAAGGATGAAACATGTGAAATGCTTAGATCATTCATTACTAGGATTGAAAACCAAACTAATCAAAAGGTTAAAATCATTAGATCTGATAATGGAGCAGAATTTAAGAATCATGAGATGAATAAATTCTGTGAAACAAAAGGAATAGAAAGACAGTTTAGTGCTCCTAGAACTCCACAACAAAATGGAGTAGCAGAAAGAAGAAATAGGACACTAATTGAGGCAGCTAGAACCATGTTAGCAGATGCTAAACTACCAATGACTTTCTGGGCAGAAGCAGTTAGTACTGCTTGTTATGTTCAGAACAGGGCACTAGTAGTAAAGCCTCATAACAGGACACCATATGAATTGTTTTTCAAAAGAAAACCCTTGATTAGCTTTTTAAAACCATTTGGATGTCCTGTTACTATCTTAAATTCCAAAGATTACCTAGGCAAGTTTGAGAGCAAGGTTGATGAGGGAGTCTTTGTTGGATACTCTTCCCAAAGCAAAGCATACAGAGTATTCAACCATAGGACTAGAATAGTGGAGGAAACCATGAATGTGACCTTTAATGAATATACACCCAGTGTTGTGGGAAAAGGTCCAGATTGGTTATTTGATATTGATGCTCTAACCCAATCTTTCAGATATGTGTATGAGTCATCAAATGCAGGTACAAATGCTGGTGAATCAAGTGCAGCAAACCAGAACAAAGATACACCATTAGAGTACATTACTCTACCTTTCTGGTCACCTGATCCACTTGAAGTTCTTCAACCTCCTCCACAACAACAAGCTCAGAGTTCAGAACCAATCACATCAAGTCAGGAACAGTATGGTGTTTATGATGATGGCCATACCTCCTCAGATCCTGAAATGCTTCCAGAAGAAGAAGCAAATGGTGTGAATACATCTGAGAATGCAGAAAGAAGTGCAGATGAAATTGCAGAAGAAAATGTAGATGAGAATCAAGATCCAACTAGTCTATCCTTGTCTGAGACTAGCATTCTCATAGAACAAAATGATACAAACTTGGAATCTGGGATTCCTATGTCATCTACTGGTCAGTATCAACAATACAAAGCCTATCATCCATTGGAGAATGTAATAGGTGATATTGACTCTGCAATGCAAACCAGAAGATCTGCCAGATTAAATGAAGAAGACATCAATACTTCTTTATTTGTCTGTTTTCTATCTCAGATAGAGCCCAAGAAGGCAAATGAAGCCTTGAAAGATCCAAGTTGGGTTGAAGCAATGCAAGAAGAGCTGCTTCAGTTTAAGATTCAAGATGTTTGGACATTGGTGGATCTTCCAAAAGGAAAAAGGGCTATTGGAACAAGATGGGTATACAGAAACAAGAAAGACGAGAGAGGCATTGTGATCAAGAACAAAGCAAGGCTAGTTGCTCAGGGATATTCTCAAGAAGAGGGCATTGACTATGATGAAGTCTTTGCTCCTGTAGCTAGAATAGAAGCAATTAGGTTGTTCTTGGCATATGCATCTTTTAAGAATTTCAAGGTATACCAGATGGATGTAAAGAGTGCATTTCTATATGGCACTATTGAAGAAGAGGTTTATGTATGCCAACCACCAGGATTTGAAGATCCCAAGCATCCAAATAAAGTGTACAGATTGGACAAGGCACTTTATGGACTGCATCAGGCTCCTAGAGCATGGTATGATACTTTATCAGTTTATCTGTTGGAGAATGGTTTCAAAAGAGGTGCAATTGACAAAACCTTGTTTATCAAATGAATTAGAAATGATATCCTACTAGTTCAAGTCTATGTAGATGATATTATCTTTGGTTCAACAAGGGATAGTCTTTGTAAAGAATTTGAAGCTCTTATGCACCAGAAATTCAAGATGAGCTCTATGGGAGAATTGACTTTCTTTCTAGGATTACAAGTTAAACAGCAGAAAGAAGGGATCTTCATAAGTCAAGGAAAATATGTTAATGACATTCTGGAGAGGTTTGGATACAAAGATGTAAAGATTGCTAGCACTCCAATGGAGACACACAAACCATTGCATGCAGATCTTGAGGGGGAGGATGTTGATGAACACCTCTACAGATCTATGATTGGGTCCCTCATGTATCTGACCTCAAGCAGACCAGACATTATGTTTGCTGTTTGTGTCTGTGCTAGATTCCAGGCAAATCCTAAAATGTCACATGTTCATGCAGTCAAGAGAATTTTTAGATATCTCAAAGGTCAACCAAAACTGGGACTTTAGTATCCTAAAAATTCTTCCTTTGACTTGATTGCATACACTGACAGTGATTATGGAGGAGCCAATATGGATAGAAAATCTACATCTGGGGGTTGTCAATTTTTGGGAGGAAGACTTGTGTCCTGGCAATGCAAAAAGCAAACTACAGTTTCTACATCTACAGCAGAAGCAGAATATGTTGCAGCATCAAGTTGCTGTGCTCAAGTGCTTTGGATTCAGAATCAGATGTTGGACTATGGTTTGACCTTTCTAAATACTCCCATTTTTATTGATAACAACTCTGCTATCAGTATTATAAATAACCCTGTAAAACATTCTAAAACTAAGCACATTGAAATCAGATACCATTTTATAAGAGATTGTAATGAGAAAAGATTAATTCAGATTTTTAAAGTTCATACTGATAATCAGTTTGCAGATCTGTTCACAAAAGCATTTGATGTGGGTAGATTTACATTCCTGGTTACAAGTATTGGAATGATAAATTCTTCATAAATCTTTGATTAATACTGCTCTTTGCAAAACCTTGTGCTTCTTAATGGGTTAATACTGATCCACTAATTTAAACTGTATGTATTCTTAGTGCTGTCAATACTAATGCTGCTTGTTACTTTTAGTACTGCTGGTGTTAATATTGATAAGTAATTTTAATACTGCTGATAAAATTAGTACTGTCATTAATACTGCTCTACTACTTAAGGATAAAAGTATTCTTACTACTGCCAACATTAGTACTGCTTGTTACCTCTAAGCACTGACAATATTGATAGTGTGATTATTTTTAATACTGCTATCCTCATTTAGTACTGCTGTTAATGATTAGCACTATTAATACTGCTAATGTAATTTCCATTACTACTGTTAGTCATTATTAATACTGCTGTCTGTAACTAACATATAATAGTACTGCTTTTCTTAGTTAGTACTGTTAGTTATATTAGTACTGCTGGTTGTGATAAAACGGTTTCTGCTGCTAGCATAATTTTAGTACTGGGCATGTTTTAGTACTGCTCGTACAAAATTCCTAATTTAATACTGCTAGTGCAATTTATTCTATTTTAAAATTAGGGCATTTAATGCTGCTCCTTTTCAAATAGTATAAATAGCAAACCTTTTTCACTGTTCGCTTTTCACCTACTGTTAATCTCATACAACCAAAAGCGATAAAAAAATTCATCTTTTCTCAAGAAAATTT